>OZ026624.1:82548025-83875525 GCA_964020975.1 Hermodice carunculata
TATATATATATATATATATATATATATATATATATATATATAATGTGTGTGTTAGTTATGTGATCAATGATTAAGAATTAACATTTGAATTAGTATATTGATTCTACGCTTTGATTTGTGCACTCATGATCAAAGAGTGTTGTGTTAAATCTGTAGCGTCCATGACGCACTGCATCGAAAGCTTTTATGCAAGCATGGTCGGAGAGCATTATTTGCATATGAGATGCATATATTTTGCAATATTTACATTTTTACACCCAAAGCAGAAAAACTAAAGAAACTGCAGCTTTTGAAAAAGGCGCCAAGGAGAACTATGCCGTTCTGAAATCAACGTGAAACCTTAGACAACAAGCTTTCAGGAATCGTTTATCTGGCCATTAAAGATCCATAATGAATCCTTCTTTTCATGTAAACTTTGCGTCATGTGTTGCGCTCAGCTGTTGGGAGATGAATGATGTCTCACCTTGTTCATGCATTAACGAAAGAACGAATACGTTGGCTGAAATGAAATTTATGACGTTCTGCAGCAGGCAAATTGGGGTCAAATCATTGGGACAAGGCCAAAACATCGGGGAATTTTGAACAATTTTGTAACATCTTTGGGCCAAAAAGAAATTGTTAGCAACTATCAAATCTTTAAATTACTTTTAAAGTGACTCTTCGCGGTTTTTGCGGAAGAAAGTAAACTATTTAAGCACTCCAGAAAGCTAAAGTTAACACAACTGTTCATTACCTTTTTGAACTACAGTTCAAAGGCGGACTGGTGGTTTATGAAATGAGCCTTAACATCAGTGTGTCATGAACTTTTGGGGCTCATTATAATCATCAGGTGACATGAAGGATACTTTCCAATCATTTGCCTCCTCAGCCGACTGGATGTCAAATTTTGTCCGCTCATTTTGCCTCGAATTGTGCTGGACACTTACTAATACGAAAACATTTTATTGGAAAGCGTAATGAACCTTACCAGCGCAACATGTCACTGAATCACATCAACATTTTCTGGCGCAGGTTCGACATTTAGCTACCAACAATTGCGGACGCGAGCCAGGTGACCCACTCTTAATGCAGTGGAATGTGATGATAGAGGGTGTAGAACAAAACACCGGTTAATTACAAAATATTTATTTATACTCAAAAGGATAAAACATAATCGTTGCACTTTCACACCATAACAAATCAAATTTTACTGTGCCATGCTTCAACAATTAGGTAAATTGGTTCAAATGATTTAATACATATTATCCCCTTCGTAGTTCTCTCATCAATGTCACATACAAATGAATATGGGGGTCAAAGTAATAACTTATATAGTATTCAGTGACTACGGGGCAGTAAATAAATCAAATCCGTTGTAAAATGCATTTATTAAATATACATTGTGAAATATAATCAGTAAATATTCATTTTGTATATACTGACATGAATGAACATTTGTATATGTTGTATTTCATACTACATATTTACAAATAAATTGATCACACTTGTCAAAAATAATACCATACGTTTGCTGGAGGTGTATGTCGCGTTCTTTACAAATATACTGTCCATATTCTTTTGCGGCTGACCAGGCAAGGACTGAATACAAGTGGATTGATGGTCTACTGTGAGAAAAGCAACAGCTAAAATGTTGCTATATTCTCCTTTGGAACGAAGTCACATCACATATTTTTACCACAATTTCAGCGCAATTCTGCAAAACCAGTAATTAATAAAAAGTATACTGAACTGTTGTCTTTGTGTCAAGTAGGAAGTCAATCTTGATGTGCCAGGCGTACAACTAAAGACACGGCGCTGCAGTTTTTCATATCCTAACCAAAAATACTTGAAAAAGTATTGAGTAGAGTCTTGAAAATGTTGCCGAAAATACCACTAAAAAGACCTCCAAATAAATTAAACATCCCATTGTTGCCACCACCATATGGTGGCGCGCCAAAGGGCCCCCCACCGGGAGCACTGCCAGGTATTCCGCCGGGTGGACCGCCTGGAACGTTCCCAGGATAGCCTCCAGGAATTCCATTACGAGGTACTCCCCCACCGACGTCCCCGGGAAAACCGCCCGGAAAACCGCCCGGAACGCCGCCAGGAACGCCGCCAGGAACACCACCAGGAACGCCACCAGGAACGCCGCCAGGATTACCGCCTTGTTGTTCGCCAACTTCGGGTATTAAGCCGTCATCATCTTGGCCTCGATCTGGAAATTTTAAACGTAGTTTATGCGGGCAAGACATTGTTATCATAACTGTGCGTCTACTAAGCAAAGAATAAATGAGTGTGAATTTTTTGGTGGAACCTGCTTTTCATTGCATATGAAAAACTACATCATCTGAAAAACGCTTCGTCTTGCTGAGCAAGATATGAATCTTTCCTGCAGACATTAACATTAACACACAAAATATCAAAATTCTGGATGCCATGGGGAGTTTTTACGACATGCAATGTGGTCCCCAAATACTGAAATAGAAGAAGAGAAGCAATTAGTCAAAATATCGGCTATCCTTATGCAACAAAAAAAAAAAAAAAAAAAAAAAAAATCAAATGAGACCAAAAACTCCACAGGCCTTCACAAAATGATAGACTATATTCGGTGTAGCAGTAAAACTTGCGTCGTGCCATTTTCATTGCAACGTGACCAATCCATCATTCTGGTTCCAAAATAGTCACTATGCCATCTTTGGCTGAGAGAGCTCAACACGTGGTTGACACAGTGCCAGGTCTAGAATAACCAAAAAGTGCAGTGCACTTACATAAAACCGGCACAACTTTGGGTCAAATCATCAGCTTGCCTTGGACTAAATATATTTTGTGCTTCTGTGGACCTTAATGCAGGAAAAATTCTAGTGTAATAAATCCGCTGTTGGCTTTCTGCGGTGGCACCCAGTAGATCTTAGATTTTCAAAATCCGTGTATACATCCAACTCAGCTGTATTACCAAGTTACCAGCTGTGTGGCAAAATCGATTTTGTTTGAGAAAAACCCAAATGTAAACACCGTTACACCAGCTTTTGTTTTTGACAACAATCAATAATGAAACAGAAAAGGGCCACTTTGCACATAATATAGATGCGTTATTATATTTAATGTCCTAATTTGTTGCAATCCCGATTTACTCTGAAATTTGTCACCAGAGCAAACCTAGCTTTGTATTATCTGCACCACACAAGTATACAGGAGAAAACCCGGAGATGGGTCTGTTTAGCAGGAAAATGTTCAAGTTGCAATTTATGATAGAAAGAAAAATAATGTTGCTACCGACGGCCCATTTCAATGTGTTATCATCTGCGCGCTGTACGGTGTGTTGTTCCAATCCTGCTACATTGTGAAAAATGTGTGATCTGAACAATGGTGGAAAAGTCCTTCGCAACATGAAAGGTTACCTTCTGTAGTTTATCTTGAAGAAAAGAAATTCGCAGGAAAAATTTCACGGTACTTAACATGAGCACCAAATGTATTAAAAATTTTTTCGCACATGTAGAATAAATGCGGTTTGTTTTCTGAGGTTCAAGTGCTTCACATGATTACTTTTACGTACCGTATGTAACAGTGATGAGATAATCTCCTGACAGGAGACTACAGTGGTCACTGTGTTGTCGATCATGTATGTTTAGCCATTGTTTGTTCAAATTGGCAAATTAGACGAATGCATGAAGCTCATTTTGCATGATTAAAGTTATGGACACTTCATCAACGAATGAGTTGTGTACATGCTCGCAGTGAAAAATTGGTAAAAAAAATTAGTACGGCATACATATTGAATGCTGTACTCCCGTTAACTTTCCAAGCTGGGAAAGGTACAGTTTGTGCTATGTTACCTTTATAACGGAGGAACTTCTTGATGATATAGTTGTCTATGAAGAACTATTGGTCCAGTGTTGTGACAATTTACATATTTCAGTGTAACGTCGATCATTTTGTTATTTTATCGGGTTTGCTAACATAAAATAACACAGTCACAGATGTATTCATTTGCAAGTACTTCAATATGATCATCATATCGGTCACTATTATTACAATCGATCAGCATAAGCAAGTGTAAATGGCGCCCACGTGAAATTTCATTGTCAGCATCGATCATTAAAGTATATCGGTATTTTCATATGCATATATTATTTGTAACAAAGTGTGATTACAAAGATACGGAGTGCCCGTATTGTTGGCCACGGTATAGCGTTTACAACATTACAGAAGAATTGAAATAAATTTCAGTTTTATTAATACATATAAGGAAGACGATACGTCCTTTTTCAAGCAGAGATGTTCTTTAAAGGTCAAAATTTTGCATTCATCTCTGTGACTGACAAAGTTGTATCCGAGGAGTATTCGGAAATATGTAGAGGCACACCGTACTAGGATTGGCCTTGTATGTCTGCCAGCTTGTAAGCCGCAGGCTATGTCATGTACGCACAGGTATTCCACAATAGCTCGCTTTGAACTTTTATTTTAGATTGAACAAAACAAGTGTAAACTTGGTTTTGTGCATGTGATTGTAAAACTTGTTATCCGCATTTGGCATCTTATATGCCACTCTGTTGGTCGGATGAGTGTGTGTGTGTGTGTGTGTGTGTGTGTGGTGGAGTGGTGGAACTCAGTAAGATACAATTTCACTTTCAATGTGAATCAGGTAGTGCAGTGTTCAGATCATCGTCTCACGGATCCTGTGGGTTACAGGTGCACAAGTTCGATTACATATACCGCATGGACAAAGCGTGTTGTGAAAACGACAAACACCTTACATCTGTATGATTTTTTATTAAATGTATAAAAGTACAAGAAAAGTTCGATTTTAGCATTTTTACGTAAAAAACTAAAAACAATCCATCATTTGTAAAAGCTAAACAGTTCTGAAAATGTATATACCTTCCAAAGATAACCTTTGAACAGATTTTCATGGTGCAAAAGCACCTTAAAGGTAAGATACGCACTGTGGCGAAATACACATTTTAAATGGCATCAATTTTGAAAATATAAAGAATGGATTTGGCAAATATATTGGGACCTAGATATTACCTTAAGAGTCGATTTGTTAAATGGAAATTATGGATTTTAATTATAAGCTGGTTGCCTATCAGGTCTCGCAACCATTCGGAATGAAACGAGCCAAATGTGTAGCTTCTTGTGCCTTCCTGGTATTTTCCCCGTTGTCAAGGTAATGAAACCAAAACAACTGTGTCACATCCCTTGTATATGGGTGAATCGTAATCTGTGTTGGCTAAAATAGCGCTCAGCTTTCGGGAATCATCATAAAAATTAATGACCAGACGTGTATGTACGGAGAATGATTATACAACAGTACATTTTCACGTGATCCGAAGATACACTTTTGTAGAAAAACTATGACATGATGGATAATACAAGTCACTCTATGTAAACATTTCAGCCTGCAAATATGGCACTTATAGCCTTTACTATGTTGTTCATTATGTCAATGAGGCAGGCGAGCGGTCCTTGGTTATTATTCCCATTATTGTTTGAGCCATTGCCGGGACTGTTTTCAATGTTTCCGCCTGGAAATTCGGGTGCGCCGACAACCCTACCGGGAACACTGCCAAAGCCACCACCAGGGGCGCTGCCGATGCCGCCGCCATAACTAACCCCGGGACCCTCTCCTATCCCAGCATTCGGATCACCAAAACCTTGCTGGTAACCAATCTCTGCGTTTCCTTCTGTTTCTACTTCCTCTTGTTCTGGAACTGAGAAAAGGCGAAATTATATATATATATACATATATATAAAATCTCACATTTATGGAAAAACATGACCCAGGTCTACTCCAAAGGTTGCATTGAAAAAGAGAACAAGATGAATCCAATATCTATATACGTCAAGCACGATAGATAGACCTGAGAACATGGAAATCTGTTTCATACCTGTGTGAAAATTTCGAAGTGAAACCTCCAAATTTCAACTGCCACTACACCGCATGTCCCATGAGTTAGAAGGCATGGCAAGTTTCAGAATCACATTTAACAGCAAACTGTACTAAAAGTATCACTCGAGGAATTCACTTGCAATCTACACAAGTCGTTGCGACAAATATCGTGCTTTAAATCGACTCAGTCTGAACCCAGATATGTTAGATCGTAAAACAATGTTCTACTTAAATTGTGCGAATGTGTTGTATCGGGAATTTGCATTGCATGGTGGAAGTTGAACAACCACGTGCAGGGCATTTACAAAGGATGGATGTTAGTTTGTCGTTTGCAAAACAACAAATAGGATTAAAAGATGCATGCTGACACAATATTACGCAGTAGGTTCAAAACAGCTGGTCACTTGCACCAAATATCGGGTTTTAATCGAAAATAGCTGAATCACATTACTGGTCAAAGTGATGGTATTTGTCCAAAATATCTACACTGGGCTAAAACTAAAGTATCTTTTTTATATATTATATTTAAGTTTATTTAGACAAGACAAGTAGTAGACCGTTCTTTTGCTTGCTCTTGTGAAAAGACAGCTGTCAAAGGTTATAGTATATATACAAGAAATTTGGTTCCAAACAGCTGTTATGGATCTTTGAAATGCGCATAATATTTAATCCAGCCAGCTGAAGAGAACTAAAGAACAGAAATTGAGTGAGAAAAGAGGTAAATGACTGCATACATAAATAATAAGCCCACTAAACTAGCACAGGAGAGCAGGTGTAGGTATTTAGTCAGTAATGACATGAGTAGTCGTGTGATGCGAGAACACTTACGACATTAACATATTTACAGCAGCATGCATTTTACACACCAATGCCACAGGAGGACCAGAATTATACACACCACTCCTACCAGGTTATCATACATGTTTTTGTGAAAGGAAATTCAAATTACTACCACGATTTAAGGTTGAATTTATCCTTATATAATCCACATCAATAAAGTATATGTTATATAAGCTGTACTCGATTACGTAAGTTCATCCTGCTTTCAAATATATTCAGAATTAACCCTATTAATATACAAGGATCGGTTTACCTATGGCAAACCTCTTGGGATATCAAAGCCCTCCAGTTACAGTTGTGAAATTGTATGAATTTTATAATCCCCCTAAAAATATACAATTAGAACGTCTGGAGCGAAAACTGTATATACATTGTGATTGGTAACTGAATGTGTGGGATGACACCGATTTCGCCTAAATAAAAAAGCGTAATAGGATTATGCATTGTATGCTGAATGAATAATTATGTGTAGCATGGGCAATTTGGTATCCTCAACGACTGGTAATGGATAGAATGTTTGTCTGCTTTGCGAAACCATGGATAGAATGTGGTAGTCCTGTATGTTCGTTGACTAATTCTGGATGAAATGGGTAATGCTTTCTTCTAAATGACTGATTATAGGTAGTTCGTTATCCTAGATGACAAATTATAGACAGAATGGGTAGCACTATATCCTTAATGACATGTAATGGGCAAAATGGGCGGACATGTATCCTCAATGACTGATTCTGGATAGAATGGGTTCAATATCTATGTTTAATGACTATTTATGGATGCGTGATTACATACCGTAAATGGTCCATTCCATGACACAAGTACCTTCACTACTTTCACTAATAAACTACTTCAACTTCACTGTATGTGAATTTCTAGAACCACTGCACTGCTGCTGTTACCACCACCATGACCTTTGATGATAAGTGGATAAAGTACCACTACTACTTCAACTACATATTTATGTAACCAACTGGAACTCACTGCTGTCACCACTACGGTGTTTGGCGCCACATCTATAAACTAATCTTGCTACTTTAGTTACCACCATATGTGCCCAGCCATAACTACTCTGCTACCACCACAATAATTGTTGATATACACAACTTAAAACTACTGGTGCTACTCCAACTACCTGTATGTGTGCCCTTTTTATACTCCTCCACTTCCACCATTGCGACCTTTAGTAAATACGTCACTAAAGATCATGGCAAAAACATTTCGATGCCATGCATGACATGGTATTGACAAAAGTAAGATTCAAAATATGCATATAAGAATAGGTTTTGTTCTTTCAATTTATTCACTAGATATGATTATATACATTTATAGGTTCAGAATATGCAACAATCACAATAATGATGCACCGTTGGTGAGTAGAAGTTATATTTTCCTGAACATTAAAGTTTGTAAATTTACACTGCGGGCCAAGTTCGGGCACTGATGTAGTGTATTCTCATTTCATCCCGATATCTGTAGATTTGATTTTGAAAACTGTGAATAACTTATAATGAGTCTCAAGCCACAAAAGTGAGGATTTGCTGAAGTAAAAATACAGCGCTGGATTAACTGAAGTCAGTTTTCCTGAGATAAATCATCAACGGATTTCTCAACAAGATATACTACATTTAATGTTTTTGGTGTAAGGAATTCTGTCATATATTTTGTGTGCATCAGCAGAGTGTCATTGTAGAATTGGGTTGTCTATCCAGCCAGATACGCCTGAACCAGTTTTATGAATAACTTCATGAGAAAAGACAGCATGGCCGGGTCAGGGATAGCACTTGGACTTCCATCTGGCATTACCCCTTGCTGCGTCTCGAGGGCTTCACCAACCCCATGACCGGTACTGTTTCCGGTAGAGGGGCTGCTGGGATGTGTCTTCATCTGTGAGGTTGTGCCATCACCGCCTGGAACTAAGTAAAGATAGACAGGTCTATGCAATGGGATAAGTGTCTCCGGTCATCTAGTACCAGTACAGATGCTGATGGTATCAATTTTAAAAAGCAGGAGACAGATAGAGAGAAAGTCATTGTCCCATTGAACGAAGGACTAGTCGGGAGTTTGGTAAGCAACTGACGGACACTTCAAGGAAAAAGAGTCTAGGTCATTGTGTAGGCTGTCAATTGGTCAAGAATTTGGCCCGCAAGTGTTACTGAACAGAAACGTAGAGCCCAGATGTCACTGTTTGCTTATGGTAGTTCTAATAGTCTTAAGAATATTCTCATCATTGCCTATCATTTCCTTCCCATCCCAAAAAGAAAATGAAACTGAAAGTCAACATGATTATTTTATTATTTATTTTAAGAAATATTCATTTAGCATCAGGTGAGCCATATCAAGGTTCGCCTTTTGTCTTGATTAAAACATGTCTTTTTAATTCTTGCACTTTTTCGCAGTCGAGATATTATTCAATGGAAATGCATTACCGCTAACAACACATTTTCCCATTACAGTGTAGAATATTACTTTTCATGAAATACAGGCTTTGGCATAGCCTTTATAAGTGCTATTGATGCATGATTTGGCCATATATGACTCCATGGCATAGAATTATGCTTTTATTTTTTATTGATATTACTTACTCTCCATGGTGTTTTGAAAGGGCAAATACAGTCAGAGCAGCGGAAGCTGGACTTATACCCTTTAGGACAGATCACAGATATATAATGTCAATATTTTGCTTGTGCACTTATAATAAATGGCAAAAACCATGTGCCTTTAATTTCTATCTAAACCAGTTTATGCACGAGGCACAATATATGAATCAAATCATTGCCCTGTCAATCAACAAGTAAGGAACCTGCAAGCTAATTATTCATCAAGCACGAAAAAATACATTTGATCGGCTGTAAGCTAAATTTTATAAGCCAAACGAGTTCATGATACTGCAAGCCAATTGTATTAAGCGAGAAAATCCAACAGCCTATATATTTCTGTAGCAGGGAGCCGGAACTTGAGTGTTTGTTTTAATGTAGTAGTAGTCTTCGTAAGTGTAGTGACGTCGCTCATTTTCCAATGCCACCGCCTGCGCCGCCACCACCGCCGAGGAAGGCGCCGAAAAGAGTTTGTACCAGCTTTAGGATGGAGGTAAGAATGGCTATGTCGGAACCACCGCCTCCCACACCACCACCTCCATTTCCAATGCCAGGGCCACTAGGACTGCCGTACTGCTGTGCGACGATCTCCGGAGCCATGCCAAGGTGTTGCGGACCCTCTTGGTCTGGAACTGATGAAACATAAACACCACTGTGGTTTTCAGCTTTATTTTCCTACCTCAAATAGGGCCAAGAATATCTGTTGGGAATCAGACACTCTTAGAATTTTGGAGGCCATAATACTTAAGATAAATTTACTTACCTAAATTCATAATGTTCCACTTTGAAGCAAAACCGGAATTTCTTTGCTGCGACAGAAATGTCCTAAGTGCTTGTTTTCTGTGTCACAGTGAACAACATTTGTGAAGATAACGGATGGCACTTTAGCAACCTAGAACTAGTTGCCAAGTTAGCTTTGGAGAGGAACTAAGTTATCGTCATTCCAAGCCTCTGTCTTGAATCGCCTTCGTATGTCTTCCTCCTGCTGCTCCTCCCCCTCCTTGCTCAGCATAAATCCATCGTAGCCGGACAATTTTTCTCCCTCTCTCCTCTTAGGCTGAATTTGGTTCAGGCGCCAGGCGACATCATTGCTTCATCGCTTGAATATATTTGTTCTTATTCCAGTTTCTCTTAGTCTTTCCTTGGGTGCTTTACTTTAAGCACTTGTCCAATGATTATTCTTTAGCGCATTTTTTGCACCAAAGCTGTGAGCGGAGGGAAAGTTGTGGAGCCAGAGCTTGCCTTTCGCCAAAAAAAGACCTTTAGAATACAAGTACCCTGACAACAAACCTGGTAGCTAATCTAGATAGCTTGTCTTTTGTAATGAAGACAATGCATGGAAACCAGTCCATATTCTGGTCTATTGTCTGGCAGTAGGTAGGAGGGAAGGTATGGTATCAGTAGAGGCCGACAAAAACATGCTTAAAACTACTGCGCACCACGAACGCAGTCCAGCTTACGCATCTGTGTGGTAGTTTTTGTCCATACGTTACTAGAACTCAAAAGCAAGGATTGTAATATTCAAAAGTTGGTCCCATCTGTTTCTTTCAAATTACTACATAACCGCGTATTTCACTTATCCACAAGGGACTTTTCTCACATCAGTCATAATTACAAACCACGCTAAGCCTTGCAACTTAGAACTAGCTGTCATAATTTACCCATGCATAAGATACATTCATAGATATTGGAACGAGCCGGGTTATCTTCATTGTTTTACTTGACGACACAGATCCACTTTTGGTGAAGGCGTTAAGTGATTGGACAGAAAGTCTAAACATACATTAGGCCACAAATTATCGAACGCAATATTTAACTCTCTATCCAGATCATAACTTCCTTGCGTTTATATGGATATACTTGTCACATGTATCTAAATATCCGACTTATCGACAACACAATCTTGGTTTTAGAAAGTGATTTTGACATAGTTCTTGCTGTGTGGGATTTCACTTCTTTCCGGAAGGTCTCTGATGATTGGCGCGCCTCATATAATCCAATATATCATACAATATAATCCACACAAAATAATGTACCCTCCTGGTTGTATTAAGATGTTCTTTGATTGCTTGCAAAGCAGACGTAAATGAAACCGAAGCAGCATCAATTCATTATAATTTTGATATTCTTGCTTTCTGTGATGGCGAGGAGAACTGTATTTTGGAGGAGAAAAAAACCGTAAGCAACTGTGTTTGTTGGACAATACTATTACCATAGTATCAACACAGAGAAATGATACCCTTTAGACGGTTTGGGCGCACGGTTCAAACAGATGAAGCTTAGACAAGCATATCAATCAAGAGCTAGTGCTTGTTCTCGTGCGTAGGTTTGTACACGTCAGAATAAACATGACGTATTGGTATTAGACTGATGTATTCAGGAATGATGGTTACACACTCCTGGCGATGTAATTGTGTAAATTCTTTTGTTTATTTCTTGCTATACATATTGACCATGTAAAATCCAACCAGCCGGCCCCATTTGATAATGGACCACCTGTCCATAGTTATGCATTTATGTGCCTTTTTATTGCAGCGTGCAAATCAAACTTCTTGTTTTTAATATTAAATTATTTCAGCCTGCCCATCATGATGGACAGTCATTCTCTCCAAAAATAGCTTAAGTTCACATGGGGTGTGGTGTCCTAAGTAAAGAAAGCACGGAAGAAACGTAAAGAAGGGGAATAATACCTTTTTCATCACTTCCCTGTGCAAAATAAGCACGCGCATTACATAGTTTATGGAAACTATTTTTTGTATTTAAACAGTTTTGGGATATGTAGAGGCTTTGCACTTTCTAACGTTCAGTTGATAAAGCAAATCCAAATTCAGTGTTACGTATGAATTATATACATGTACATTTTACGTACTTGAATATATCAGATGCATTCCAGTATCCGGTACTAATTAAAGCATTAACTACAAGAGTCATACACCTAACATGGTGAAATGAGTCCTTAAAATTGCAGAACTAATCAATGGTTTTGCCCATTTTGATGTTTATTTCAATAAATTGACTATAACCTCACCAAAAAGGTGTGATGTGTTAAAACATCAGCAAGTGACAGAGGTGTAAAACTTTCGTAGCACGGAATCTATGCAACTGTTCACATACTTATAATAGAGACATGGGTGGCTATTCCTGAAAGTTGCCACAGATGATTGTTTTCCTGATCAGTTACCAAATATTTTTTTCTGTTGACCATGTACGGTTATGGCAGTGTATCCGTTGCTCAAGGTGACAATATATGCATACTCTGTCTGCTTCATTGAACTTCAGCACTAGCAGCGACAAAATGGCAAGACTTTTCGTCCTCGTAAGTCCAATTTAAAGACTACAGAATGCTTTCCTGTACACAGGAAAAATTTTCTTTGGGTTGTGTACAAAGCGTTGTAATACTTAATCACAAGATGGAATTGCGCTGCGGTACTTTATTTAGAAAAACGACAGGTTATCAGTGACTTTCAAATATTTGGACCATGTGTTTAGTACCGAAGGTTGCTGTAAGTTGGCATAGTGGTGCTTTCGTGACAAAAAAATACTTGTTAACACCCGAACGCCAAAACCTCATAACTGAATTCCCAATGCAATTGATTACTTTAATTAAAAGTTCAGCGTTTTAAATGCACAATTGCACATTTTACGTGTAAATAAGGACTCCACGGCAGTACCGGCTTCACTTATGTATTGCTTACTGAAATATAGGGTGTGGCAATTATATCTGTTCTCACAATTTGTTGGAAATGTTAACTACATGCTCTGAATGGATGGCCTATAGTAAAAATAAATAATGTGAAATAAATATAACAAATTATTTACAAATCACTGTGTTGCAGGCAATACATTTTTGAAAGCTTTTTACAGGTTCTATGCATTGCATGATTGTAATCAACTGGACCTTGATTATTGACCTAGACTGATCATGGACCGCGTTTGAGTTGGTATTCAAAACAGTCCGTCTGAGACAACTATCTGACTTTTGCAGGAGAATGAATGGTGTGTAGTTATTTAAGTACAGTGTGTATCCTGAAGTTCTTCATTTTGTTAACTTTGTCAGGATAGGCTGGTTAAGAGCAGCTTGTCTCTCATGAGCCATCGTCCCAGCTGTAACTGTTCTTATGTTAAACAACCCACGCTTAAACAAAAAAACGCCATGGAAAGCAGTTTACCTCGACACGCAAACACAATAGATGTTTTCTACAATTCTTTTTAAATTTTTTTTTTTGAGTATCCTGTTAATGTGACATTTCGGAAAATCGATGATATATGACAATTTACAAGCGGGCTCTTCCCGGTAACTTGAATGGGGAGGGACTAACCACATATGTCATAAAAATGGATGAAGCCACAGATTTTGCAGTTTGCAAAAAAGTCTTCAGTTGGTCACAGGTTTCATATACCAAGCAGTGAAATGTAAAATTTGATTCAACGTTTTGCGAACATAACCGGACTCGTTTCGTTCCCTTTTGTTATTACTATATCAGGATTCATATATGATATACTTCATACAGGGACATCAAGTGAATTGAATAAAAAACGAGTCTATGACAGATGTAATATAACCAATATCTTATTGGCGGCGTCAGCATATAGGCAGGTGTAAGTGCGTTTCATTTTATCAACTTTTCTGCCTAAATTCCTGTCCTGGGCATATTGAATTGCACATTACACAGAGTTTACGTACCATCAGCTTTATGCACTTTGTGTAGGATTGCTGAGCACCATGTGGCAATGAACGCCAGTCATGATAAAATCCCTATTTGGTTGCATATGCCAATGCGCTCACTGTTTGTGACAAAACTCTTGACATCAAAGCTAAAGGAATGAATATGGTAGGAGAGGCATTTTCTTTGGCGGTATTATGATTTCCACTGCGTGAATGTATGGAAAGAGACCAGTTGCTCAACCAATCTAACCCAATAAAATTTCGAGTAGACTAAAACAAAAATTCTGATTTCATGACAGATAAACAAGAACAGAAATTGAATAACGTTTATTTACATTTCAAGTACTGAAGGTAAAACTTCTGTAAACATTCTAGCGTGTACCTTGAAAGAATGACTACACTTCACACCAAATATTCTCCCGTTTACAATAACAAAATATAAACATGGAGTATGCATGGTCGGTTAAAGTTAAAGTAAATGTTGCTTTACCGATAATAAGTCTTAGAATTTAGATAAAGAATACTTACGAGGCGAGCTGAGAGCATCATATGCTAACATTGCGAGGAGACAACCAACGAAACATAGGCGGACAGCAGCCATTTTAATTTTCAAGCGTCTGTTCCTTGCTTTGGCGTTTTCTGTAGACAACGTCCGACATGGAATGAGTGGGAATTACAGAAACCGAGTGTTCTTATTGACGTGGTATGGTAATAGTGCCCGCGGCCATTTCTTGCATCTTCTTTTCAAATGTGAATTTGTGGTGTGCTGACTCACGATGTTGATGATACAGGTACTTACCATACAGAGGATCGGCAGGATGCCTCTTTGTCTTATGTCATATATATTGAAGATACAATTGCTCACCTGTTAGACCTAATGCACCAGCTGACAGGTATTTCAGCACTGATTACGTAGCTCTTTCATTGCATATTCACAATGGCACATTTTACCAGAAAAAGAACGCACGCCGTTTTTCTAAAGAGCTTGTAAATATGTTTTTGGTGTGTGGTAATTCTGCGTACCCCTTGGATGTAATTTTGTGTCGGACAGTGTTCCACAGCGTAAATGAAGTGAAAACAAAACTTATATTCACATCAGGTTTAGTCTGTAGACGGCTTTTTTAAATGTTGTTTGCAAATGTATTATAGGTGTCAAAGATGCGTCAATGTGGTGCCCAGCTTAATCGCGGACTGTATCTAAAAAGGTAAAACAAAATAATCAGCGCACTCTCTGCTTTATGTTATGTCTATAATATTAAAGAAAAGAAAACATGCAGGATTCTGGGCAATATTCTCAGGTACCTAAGTATGATGCCGATAATGTTCCAAGGCCAGCGTCTTTTAGTCAACTCTTTGGAGCTTGTATGTTTGTCTATATGTGCTCTTGTATTTGTTTTTATTTGTTTGTTATTCTTTGTCCCTGCCAAGCCGACTTGATCAACTTGAAGTACCTAAAATTATGTTCCACTGTACATGAAGATAAAAGTGGTTCACAAAATCGATGCACCTCAATTTTCTGGGCCTGAAACGTACTTGGCATTCCAGGCCATTTAATATTACTTCAATGCTGTTTTACGGTAAACATCTGTGCTCATTCTGTCGACAATGCGTATATCCAATTCATGCCAGTGAGCTTCGAGTAATTTTAATGAATTAGTCGACAATATAAGGCTAATGGAATGGTATTTCACGAAGTAAATAAGATAACAACAGAAAGATGTTTGAGACTGATGTTAAAAATGAACCGATACTTAAATCGAAATTTTATTTTCTAATAACACACACATGTCTATCTATCTATCTATCTATCTATCTATCTATCTATCTATCTATCTATCTATCTATCTATCTATCTATCTATCTATCTATCTATCTATCTATCTATCTAGCTATCTATCTATCTATCTATCTATCTATCTATCTATCTATCCATCTATCCATCCATCCATCCATCCATCCATCCATCCATCCATCCATCCATCTATCTGTAACAAATATTCAAGCAGGTTTTATCAGCACATCGGGCACGTACAAATGTGGGTATGGAATGCTAGGGAGGTCTTGCTTGCTTGTATCTCCTCCTGAATTGCAAGCATACAGTTTTTGTTAAACAGGCAGTTAATGCAAAACATAATTTTTGAGGGGTAAGGGTAGGTGAATCTGACACCAGCAGGTTGCCCTGTCGAACTGCAAAAACAGAGAGCGAGGAGTGGCTGTTGCAAACAGGTTAGATGGAAAACTTACTTGGACTGGCAAAGTGTATTTCAAGGCTTTATTTTGACTTGCATAATGTCATTTAGGTCTCGAGTGGGTTTGTTACCGTTTCAGTACTGCCTGTTCAACAGATGTCTTAAGCAATATCTTTCAGAGATATTTTGTAGTGCTCTCAAAACTGAGCATAAAAATTTTCCCGAATATTTTTCTGATAAAAAGCAGATGATTCAGGATAAAATTATTATTGCTAATAGATTTAATTGACTTTTCACAAATGTTGGCCTCCAACAAGCAAGCAAGTTACAATTTGCTAAGGTTGTACCTGCGCACAAGAAAGGCCACTATTCTTGTTCCAAAAATTATTGGCCGATGTCTGTATAACTTGCTATTTCAAATGGTTTTGGAAATCTATTCATGATCAACTCTAGGATTATTTTCAATAACATGTCTTTTGTACACATTCCTTGACTTAATCAAAGCTTTGATACTTACGTCATAATGTTTTTTTCAAAAGATATTACAGAATTCAGGATTACTCTTTGAAATTGTTTTAAAAACCATCGATATAATCGTGAACAGTAAGTTACGTTCCACTCCACAATATATGAATCCCGTGCTATCAGAACAGGCGCACCACAAGGCTCCTCTGTTATATATATATATATATATATATATATATATATATATATATATATCAGAAGCCCATAGCACTTCTGAGGTAATGATGAGTGGTGATCATTTTTACATTTACAGAAATATACATTTAAATGTTTCTGTTTAAATGGCAATGGTGCGTATATTAATTTGTAATCGCGAAAAAATGACAGATGGCGAAACGACAAAAAAATCATGCCTTAGCTTTTAAAAAAAAGTCTTATTTATGCATAATATGATGATAAAATTTATGTTTCCCATTATAAACATTTTGTAAACAAGTGCAAAGTCTTGATTTCCTGGGAATAACAACAGGTCAACATTTGAATTGGAAAGCACATATCGAAAAAAAACATCAAGTAAGATATCCAGATCTCCAGGAGATCTCAACAAAACATTTTCCCCATTAGTGTTAAAATGATGATTTATAACTGTCATTCTTGCTCATATTAACTATGGAATTTCGGTTTGGAGATTTTAACAATTACAAAATAAAACTGTAATAAACATAATTTTTGCTAAATACAATGCATATACCCATATTTAAAAAATATCAAACTGTTATAAGTGGATAACATTTTACTATATCATGTACCCTGCACCTTACCACACACACACACACACAAACACATACACACACACACACACACACACACACACAGACACACACACATATATATATATGTGTGTGTGTGTGTGTGTGTGTGTGTGTGTGTAACCAACTGCCTGCAAACCTTCAGAAAATGTTTGTATGAGCTCAAAAACGACATAAACATGACACCAGGCACAAAATCAATTCCTTTATTAACGGACATGATCACATATTTCCCCCAAAAATGTTAAAAATTTGATTGAACAAAAGCAATAAATTCAGCTTCATCTCACATAAAAAATTCACATAATTACTAGGGATTGACCAGGTATGTAAAAAAACCTCTCAATTAGTAAATATAAAGATTGTTATGTCCCTCATTGTGAAAGTTGTCCCCACCAGAAGAACTAACATTCATGATATAATATTGTTGGATTTATGAAGTACGGTATTGATTATTCTACACATAATTTTAGCAGCCATTTAATTATTAAGAGTTCGTGTTGATGAAATAGGGTGGCGTTCGCTACAAATTTTTTTTTTGTTTCAGTGAGGGTCTCCAGATCATTTAATTTTATCATTCATTTAGTGTGCATGTATATGGGCAAATGAAAAATTCTGAGTCCTTGCTTAGAACCCGCCAGGGTTACATTGCGGTTCCCCCAAGGGCTCCAATATGGCGTTATAGCTCATCAGTCCTTCTTTACACCAATTTTACCAACGTTTGAGAGCAAGCCGTGATGTCGACCTTTGACTTGATTTTTAGTTTCTGGGTTGTCCATAATTGTCATCATTTTCAGTTACGCACAAAACGTTAAAACCTTTTAATTCTACTAAACCATGACCAAAATCATTTTACAAATGTTAAACACACGTCGAAATCCTTGATTTTAAGTGATCCATACTAACTAAAACATTATTGGGATAAAATGCTGAAAACACATGCATGCATCCTGTCAAATTTTTATTTCAGCAAACACAAAACGAGAACACTTCACTGAAGACCTTTTGTCTGGGTCCAGGGTAACATGCAATGACATTTTCACAGCATAGTATGGCTATGGGCTGCCTGTTTAAAGTGATGCCTTTGACTTTGCCTTAGTTTCTCAAAGCTAATGGGTTGATAATTGTTCCTTTTTTATTGATTTCAGGATAATTTTTTTATTGATTTGAGTTGCAAGTTGGAGTGAGTTATATTCAACAATACTGTGCTCTTCAGGAAGTGGTCATATACAGGTATGAATAATTATCAGTTACATTGACGGAGTGATATCTCTTTCCAGAGAATTTAAATTGTTTTCAGTGAATAGGGTAGTTGCATCGTCTGCATAGACTATACAAAACAAATCATTAGGTAAAGTACCAGGCTCATTTATGTAAATTCGAAAAAGAGGCGGTCCCAGTGCAGATCCCAGCGGCATTCCACATGTTATTTGTAAAGGTGCAGATGTAACACTTTAAAAATGCCCAAATCGCTATCCATTAGTTTTTATGACCAACAATCGTTTTATTCTGAAGCCCCTTCTCCCACAAATGGTTTGTTCGTAAGTCAAATTGACTGCAGTTACAGACAGTCCCTTAAATTCCCATGATAAGGCGCTTATACTTGAACAGATTAAACCATATGTAACCTGTCGCTCTGGTGCCGGGTTTAGATTGAATGAACTTGACAATGATTAACAGAAAGTACAAGGACGAAGAAGTTACATATATAATTGTGATGGCAGATTACATTTCTGTCCATAAAGCACGCTCATTCACGACGTGCATACACTAAGCACAACGGTTCCCACGATGTTAATACACCCTAAAAGCATCACTCCAGAATAATAACGCTGCTTAGGTCTGGATGAATAAAAAAAATATATAAATATGCTTGCCATGGGCACCTGTCTTTCAAGGTCGGCGATTCGGAAAGCAAAATCTCTCATTTATTACTTGTAATCAATTTAGTTTTGTTATTCCGCAGGAAACCTATGATTATGCAAGTCTGATATACTTTACCAATCAATTCTCTGATATTGTGTGTCTGCTATTGTCAAACGTGTATCATTATATTAGTTACGACTCTGACATTGTATAATTTTCCAGAAAACAGAGCACTTTCCGTGAACTGCGTGTCCGTTTCCGTCCTTTTGAGTCAGTCCTGGAGGGTAACCGTTTAAGGGTTCAATTAAAAAAGAATCCAAGCGTTCAAGTGTTTTATTATTATCCATGAAGTAATAGATATTATATTGAAAGGAAGCCTCAGGGCTCAAGTGCGAGGATAGGTAGACCAGCCTACACAAGTAACATGGCGCACAGGCAAAACTAAGCGATCATCTAGTTTGTGCTGCGCACACGCACTTAACAGTGTGTTATAAAACTAAAGTAAAATTATAAGATAGAGATGCATTGTTTTTGGATATATATGTATGATAGATAGATAGATAGATAGATAAATAGATAGATAGATAGATAGATAGATAGATAGATAGATAGATAGATAGATAGATAGATAGATAGATAGATAGATAGATAGATAGATAGACAGACAGACAGATTGATACTCATGTTTGGGAGGGAACATAAGAAGCGTGTAATTTATTTATTTATTATTTATCTATCTGTCTGTCTGTCTGTCTGTCTCTCTCTCTCTCTATCTATCTATCTATCTATCTATCCATCCGTCTCTCTATCCATCTATCTAAGATCTATCTATCATTACTTTTTATCTTTAATCTCACCTGGGCGTTCTTTAGAAAACAATGAAGATCAAACGAAGTTTTTCTGTGACATGTCTTTGTCTCAGTCTCTTCAACTCAGGTTGTCCCGATATAAATTAAGACCCAAAAAGCGCTACAATATTCAATTACACCTTGGTATATCCTGGGGCATACTAGCGTGGTGTATGCCACCTGAGGGGATTGAATATACAAATGACGTATACATGGTCAGGCTATTTTAGTTTTAACAGACAAGCTAGCCTGCAAAACCGCTGATTTGAAGTTGGAATTTCACAGTTCCCTGTCTAGCCCAGCCATTGAATACTTACGAGCAGCATGGCAAGGTCTCTGAAGGTACAAGGCCAAAGACAATGTCATGGAACGGAAAGACGAAGTGTGCGTATGATGTGGCGGGGAGGGGGTGGGCTAAGGGGTGCATGGAGGAAGGGCGGGGAACTACACTTCCATGTTGTCAGTTTCTTCAAACAATATATTTAGTATACGCATTTTTCCAAAATTCTGCATCAGAGAAATATAATAAACTGAAGATGTTAACATTTCAATACTTTTGCTCTTCGGACAGGCAACTAAATATTTAAAAGAATTTTATACAGGAAACGTATGTTGTGCTTTATTTTAATGCATACTCCCCATACTTTCTCGAAAACAAGTTTGCAAATGCAACATTTTGATTCTGGGTTAAACCGCACACTTATTGCACGCGTATATAAATGTGAAATTATAGAGGAAATGACTGACCTGAAAATTCAAGTGAATCACACATGTCTGTTCCTTGCATATAGTCTAGTATACCATTGTAAAAGGTGCTCAGCATTGAACGTCATTTGCATATTCAAATAAATCACATGAACTGTTTCACCTGGCAGAAAACATGAAAAAAAAAAACAAAAACAAGAAACAAAACAAAAACATGATCAAAAACAAAAAACAAAAAAATCAAAAACAAAAAACACAAAAAACAAAAACAAAAAATACTAAAATAAAAAAATAAAAGAAAAAAAGACCCCCAAAACAACAAGACTTGAAAAAAAAAATCACAAAATATAACCAATAGTCGACATATTGTGCTACTCACGTAATCTTCTCAAATGTAACCTGGATTTAAGAGACGTGTTTTACCTCTCTGATGCATGTCTTCCTACTACACCAGCATTTGCTCGTGATATGGAGGCTTCCCAGGAACGTCACCTGATGGCGTTGAATGCTCTCACCGGCAAGCACACTCATTATCTTTTATTATTTTCATTGTGATTTCTTCCTTTAGAGAAGATATAAGATTCTGCAAACAAATGGACAACATTCCATACAAATTCCTAAAATTACTCGAGCGTGACCATTGGAACAAAACTGCTTAGGACCCACCCAAGGCCCCGCCCCCGAAACACATTTGTAGTGAATCTACTGACAGCTTAGTGGAAGAAGTAAAAAAAGTGACTGACCATTGCAATCCCCATTGACTTGTATTGTAATCGATGGGCATGCATGCTTTAATCGATTAGTACCCATATTGAAAATTCGTTTAAAATCAAAGATGTAGAATATCATCAAGCAGTGACCAATTTTGTTTGCACCACCACAAGCTACATTTCCACCAAGTTACCGAAGAATCTTAGTGCCTTTTCTGCAGGAGAAGTTGGAATATGTTTTATGTGATGTTCCATGATGATTTAAAGTTGACGTAAAGGAGACTAAAATGAAAATCTGTCTGAAGTGCTTGCTTAATTCGTTAACAAACTAGCACATTAATCACTGCATATATAGCATTATAAGCACATATTTTAATTAAATTCATATGTCTAAAAAAAAAAAAAAAAGAGAAAAGAAAAGAAAAGAAAAGAAAAGAAAAGAAAAGAAAAGAAAAAAAGTCACTCTCATTATGTAAGGAGCATCGTATGTTTTGTGAAAATTACAGGTACATCCGGTTCTGTCCCATCTTTGATGGTTTTACGAACCTGCCAACATGGTTCGCATTCATTAAGTTGGCTGGAAGATGAGTCCCTATGTATGCTCTTTTCTGCCTAAAAAATTGGATATCGAGCGTTACGGTTCAATGATCACGAATATTTAAATTTTGCGAGATAAAATGATGATGATTTTTTCTTAATTTTATAAACTTTAATTGGAATTTGTTTGATTATGGAAATTTGAAGAGTATGCCAGTCACTTCTTTCGTAGTTCATTGCAATCAAAATTTTGGTCACAGCCTACGAAACAAAGGGCCCTTTCTTGATTTTGTCTAGTTAGGCAACATCAACTTTGTTACAAAAATGCCACGTTGATGCACAATCGTTGAAATTTGACAGTATAAAAGCATAAACATTGCTTTATTGCTTTCATTGTCTAACAAGTTTTAGATTATCGGCAAAACATTGAGTTTCTTTCCATTTTTTCCCAAATTTGCAAATATTCCGAAAATTAAAATTTTTCATCAACCAGCATACCAAAGATATCGACTAATTTCTCAAATATATTTCAGGCTGGTTAATGGGAAGGTTCTCGTATCACATTGTTGTTTTCTGGGTGCCCTACAAATAGCATAAAACGTTACGATATTGGCAAGCGTTTGACGGTCATCAAATCACTTGGTAGCTTCTTATACTTTAATTTGTAGGAATAGTTTCAACGTTTCAAGGTTGTTGTATGATGCCAAAATAGTGTTGTCAACTGCATAGTGGTGAAAAACACATTCTTTGATAATATTGGAAAGGTCATTGATAAAAATGTTAAAGAGAAGCATTCCTAATATAGACAATTGGGGACCGAAATTTAACATAGTTTTCGAAGAACTGCTTCAACAGTTGAGTTTGACTTTTTCTTGTTTGTCTGGTAAGTAATCTTTCAGAAGAGATAGGGATGAGACAGAAAAGGCCACATGTTTCCAGCTTGTTAAGTAGGGTATCATGTGGTAAAAAACCAAAGGCTTTGGAGAGCTGCATTACAACAGCATCAATACAATCATCTTTGTGCGCAGCGCCAGGTTTCCACCGTGTGCAGGAGCAGTGTACTGCTAAAACCTTTCTTGTATACTGACAAGTAAGATGAAAATATATCGTAAATTGTAGAAGTTGTTATCACAGAATCCTTTCTAAAAGTTTGAAAAAAATGGGAAGAATGCTGATGGGTCTCTAGTTATTGGTTTTTACCCCCCCCCCCCCCTTAAGCCGACCAAAACAGTCTGGTGGTCAAATGTCTTCTGCTTCAGCGTTTTAAACTGATTTCAACAGCAATGAAAAACAATTTGACTGAGAACTGAAGATGAGACCTGTCAAGACAACATGACCCAGGTCGACAGCTTTCCTCGGCATGGGTTGGGCATTTAGTGCCCAACCCATGCCGAGGAAAGCTGTTGACTTAGTCTTATTTTAAGGGGGAAAGGGTTAAAAGCCCATCCCTCTTGTAGACGGGGCTAACATACGTTGTCTTCAGGGAGGAGGAGAAGCTTGAAGGGGAAATCATTTTATTATTCATTGAAGAGAGTGGTCTGACAATATGGTTGGGAATTGGTTTAAGTAGCTTTGCTTCAGCCTATTGCTTTCTTGAGAAGCAAATGTATCAATTTTGTCCTTCACCTCATCCTCAGAAGAAAGTCTAAAGGTGAAAGGAGGGCCAACTCATTGGTTTATACGCCTCGCCGTTAACAGCCTCTCCAGGGATGAAGGCAGGGATCGGGCTCTTCTTTTCATGTATGGCAGCAGCTATACTGCTTTTAGCCTTGGGATTTGAACCACCAGTGGAACTTGCTTGCTTGTTTGAAGTAAGTTCTTACTGCCTGTCTTTTTAAGTTAATTACATAATTTCTTTGAAGACAATATTATCTGTAATTTCAGTTTTCCTAGAGCTATTTTATACTTGTTAAATTTTGTTCCTAATGTTTTCCTGTAATATATAGCCTTCCTCAAGTTATCACTCATAAGTGGAGCTCTGCATTTTCGAACATTCTTACTTGTCAAGGGAAAATGTTCATTCACAACATCAAGGAGCAGTTGCTGTTGAAAGCAGCGTACATCATCTTTTTATCACAAATATCAGCAACAGCAACATGGAATGGAAGCGCCCTAGTGTCAGCAATATACTGTTCTTTATCAATGTGTTTATAAAAAGTTCAAAGTTCAAAGATTTTATTTCTACATTCACGCCCTGTGGGGGTCAATTGGGTAACCATGTTACATTCAGGATTGTACAACATATATATATATATATATATATTTATATATATATATATATATATATATATATATATATATATATATATATATATATATATATACACACGGCAGGTTCTTCGATTGTTTTAAAATAAACAAAATAAAATAAACATATTTACAACTACTTACAGCAAAATTTAAACTACAAGATAACTACATTAACATATGTTGTTTTAAGATTACCTTTAAATAGATACATAAGTTATATGAGCTGTATTGCATCCGCCTGGGCTTGGCAGGATCTAGTGCATTCCACTGAATGTATAGACCCAATTGCTAAGTCCAGTGTCAAAGGTGTCGGTGAGCATGAATAATGGCGGTTTGTAGGTGTGATGCCTAACGTGGCAGGTCTCCCCTGAAAACATGTTGGAGAGATTACAAGATTATATGGATCAAATAATTAACATAGCTCACGGACACTGTTAACACCAGAAGAGGGAGTGTTTATGTCTATATTTATATCACCTTTAGAATAACATTGTCAGTCTGAACGGAAGACATATCACTCAATATCTGAAAAAAATGAAATACCGGAATTCTGTGAATATTCATCCACATTCAGTTCCTGAGATACATCACTGTCATTCTGCACAGAATTTGCGCCATCTATTGCAACACTAAAATAGATGAAGACTACATTCATAATATGAAATAATGGTAACATTGTGAAATGGCAGTTCTTCACCAAGAGTAAGATCGTCCTGATTGAAGGCATTTCCGAGTGATAAATTTGACGAATTTTTACATGGAAAGTCATGTGTAATGCACTTAGGGCATCTTCAGTTGAAGTCATGTACCTTTTCATCAAGGTATCTGTTTAAATCACTTGACATGTTTGCACATTTTAAGGCGAGTCCACAGGTACCAATCATCCCTTAGGAATGAGGAATGATTCTAAGCAACTGGTGGCCAGGACACGCTCTCCTTATGAGTTTTTGACATATTCTGGGTTAGGATAAATTCCGAATCTTAATAAAAAGTTATTATCGGTGACAGTGACCCCATTTGCTGTGATTTGTATAACACGAGGCAAGCCTTGGAAACAGTAGCAGCCTTATGTTACCAAATATTGATCTAATGTTATCAAAGTAGCCATGGCTGGCACCATTGTATAGTTGGCAGTTTCAGTTACCCTGCCCATGTCAATGGATTAGCTTTGAAGCATAGCTTTTTTCACAGTGGTAGGGCCCAGTAGGTTGCCTGAAGTCCCACCAATGATTATGTATATTTCATGTTCGGAACGAGCGGGACTCGAACCTGCAACCTTTGGCACCAGTCGCCTAGCTGAAATGGGAAACGCACATATCCACTCGACCAAATCCCCATCCCTAAAAAGAATGGTTCAATGGAGGTAGTTATGTGCGAGTGCCATATCAACACGGTAATGCAGTATATTTACTGAGTCGGCATTTATTTCCAGAATCGGGGACTTAAATCCACCAGCATTAAGGAAATGCCGAAAATATATATTTCATGTTCGGAACGAGCGGGACTCGAACCTGCAACCTTTGGCACCAGTCGCCTAGCTGAAATGGGAAACGCACATATCCACTCGACCAAATCCCCATCCCTAAAAAGAATGGTTCAATGGAGGTAGTTATGTGCGAGTGCCATATCAACACATATAAAGAATATATATCAACGTATATAAAGAATTTGTGATCAGACAACCACTTGACAAGGCACCAATAGAGACCTCTGTTGTTGTGAAGTCATGGGGTTCCTTGGTTTTTCTGTCTCCCAGACCATGACCAAGTATTCAAGCGACCAGTTCTGTCTTACTTCACTGTCTTCCAGCATGCGGAATCTTATGGATATTCGTAGAATAATAATAAGTTTGACTTTTGTGTCGCAGGAGGATTAATCATTGCACTTCGATGCAACTCGAACAAAATTATACTTCTCTGCAAGTAGGGCAAAACATGTAGTGATAAGCAATAGGGGAGAGATATAAGCAACAGCGTCAATTTTGTGTATCTAAGCAGTTGGGTCAAAGAAATAGGTAAAATGTCAAAGTGTCAGTCACAAGGTAATTAGGGTTGAAACAAAACATCCAATCAATTGGTGAAAGTTACGATTGCCTTAGATAGCGTATTTTTATTCAAATGTACCCTGGCACGCACACTTTCCATGGCGTATCCTGCAGGCAAAAAGCGGTATGTAGAAAAACGAAATTCTTTTCAGGCAACAAGATGTGTGCAGCAATGAAGTGATGTGCCATATCGTTGCTCTTGCAGCGAACCTTTGGTCCGTATACTTGGTCTGCCTACCAATATAATATGGACCATTTTCAATCTGTCCAGAGCCACATTGTCATGACAGGCGGGCTTTTTTGGGACACTCAGCTTGTTTGTTATCGCCCAGTAGTTTCAGCTAATGCACTAACTGGATAAAAAAAATCAGCGAAAGTATACACCAATGTTGAACAGAGAAACGCGTTCTTAATTCCACACGGGTGATATGTAATGTGGGACCATCTTTATGACAACGGACCTTATTAATTATTTATATACTAGTGACGTCATAGAAATCGTTCGTATTGTTGTCTTAACATCACCACTTATCATGTGTATTTCAACGAAAACCTATCACGACATATAGGACGTCATAATATAAAGTATGTAAGTAGGCGTGTAACGTCACACTACACGGACTTACCTTGACCACTGGACACTGCAGATTTCAATTTTACGAAGTTGTCATTAGGTGTGAAGCTCGAAAATGAGATATCGGTGAATTTTCGTCCCAGTGTAGCCAAAACAAACCTTTAGAGTACGTACGGACGTGGGTATATAAATATGAAAAAATAATAAAAAACAACATAAACAATAAATTCAGCTGTAAACATTTGACTTGTATACATTAAACACAAGTTTGTAACTGTGTATTTGGAATAGATAAAATTTAACTTTTAAGTTTTACCAAAATTTTTGTTTAACGTGTGGCCAGGCTTCCCCAAAAGAATTGTCCCGACTGCTTGCGGCACACCCTGCACTGGCTGTGTTAGTTGGCGCGGGGGGGGGGGGGGGGGGCAGCACCCTGTAAGATATTTTATGTTCCGAACGAGCGGGACTCGAACCTACATTCTTTGGCACCAGTCGCCTAGCTGAAATGGGAAACGCAAATATCCACTAGACCAAATCCCCATTCCTAAAAAGATTGGTTCAATGGAGGTAGTTATGTGTGATTGCCATATCAACACTGTAATGCAGTATATTTACTGAGTGGACATTTACTTATATTGTAAACTCCGCCATGAAATATACTCTAAAATTTCGCCAAGTATTTTAATTCATTCAGGACCATTTTGTCATATTGACACTGCCAACTGAATGTCGTTCCGGCCGCCACCTCATACTTTCGCCATACAGGTAGGGATGGACGAATAGGACAAGGAACGCAAGCAGCGCCCTCGCCCCAGCACAACGGAGGAGACGCCGGGTGCCGGGAACCACACCCATACTAGCAATATTACTAGTTGATGCATGGTGCAATTATATAAAAAAAAACCCATTCTGGAGTACAGGAATGACTTAGTTTTGGATTTAAAATTGATTTTGCTTAATAGTAAACTTATTTTACGAGGCCGCATCTTAATTTAATCTGTTGTGGCACTATAGTAGAAAGCCCCTTGACCGATATTATTGGTCATAAATTTTAAGAATAAGCTGACCGTATCTAGTACTGTGGTAATGGGTAGCCTCGGATCTCGCACATTTTTCTGTTACGTATGTGAGGCATCCATTATGAAAAATATTGAACGAGTGGTTTAACTTCAATTAGCATATTCAAAGATGGGTACTTGGTAGCCCGCCTTTCTGAAGCTATTCTGAACGAATGTGGGATTTGTGGCCCGTATTGAGAATTTAAATATAAAGAGACAGCTTGCGCTGAGAAGTCTGCATTTTTTTGCTTGAACAAACAAACAAAAACACACAACAAGAGTATATTAACTAAGATATTTCCCAGCATTGTACGGGTTTAAACTTGTGAAATCGGCCTTGAATCTAGATAGATTTCAGACACTACTTTGAATATCGACGACATGGCCGAGATACAGGAGTGGGTCAACATGATGCCCGGGGTGGACACCTCATGAAATGTCACCCAAATCAGAATGGGTACCAAAATGATGCTCCAGGCACACAGCATGTAATGCCACCTCAATCAGAATGGGTACCATTTACGTGTGACAGCTTACGTCTAACGGACAGATAAAAGCGTGTGCCAGTCACAGGAGCCAACTTGTATGGAATAACATTTTGATCTCCATAAAGGTTTTGAAGAGGACCATTCCAATCAATTGGCAGAGGAGGGTAGCATTTGGATTAAATTTGTAGCCATGATGGAAAAATTTGATAACATAATTGACAACTTGTTTGGCTCAAGCCAAAGTTCATTGATTTTCAAAACTTTGTTGTTCTTGGCGAAGGAAGAATTTGACTGTCCTATTGTTTAAAGATCTGTTTAAACGTCTCTTTCTTGTTACAGATAAAAATCAGGTTTAGCTTTTTTGTGTTTGTTTGGACATGGTTTCGGATTTTAGAGAATTCATTATAGACTTCAAGATACCCAACGCAGTTGTGGTTAGGGTTCCGATCTGTATGAAGATTATCTCTGTTTTTCAATTTTTCGAAACCTTCTGAAGGCATTTACGGGTCTTTTTTCCAGCCTGATACATGTGAAGGGGTCAAATTGTTCAATTACATAGGTAAACTTGGATTTAAAGGAGGATCAGCCATAATATACAATGATGATGAAAATTCGTCAGGAGAATAATATTTAAGCCTCAAATTTTGATTGTGTGATGACCGTTGAAGGTGAACTGTAAATACATATTCCCATGTGGTCACTGACATCATGGATATTACCCCAGATTGACATATTTTTCATTGTCGGGAATGCAATATGGTCAAAACTAAAAGTGCTATGATGCACAACTCCACGAGCCTATGTGATTAACTGATGACATTAAAAAAGGTCTGATATGTTTATTTCTCGTGAAAATAATAAATTGTAATCATACATGCATATCATCAAATATAAAGACTTCTAGATCAGACCTGAGAGATGATAATGTCTCTCCTAAATATTTTAAGAATTCAGGGTCCTTGCGAGATCTTTAGTAGGTACATAACATCCTAAGACAAGTTTAAAGAATCAATATTTCCAGCCACTAAGCTTCAAGCGGGCGTTATGATAGTCTTCTCTGGTATTAAAAGTTATGTCCTTGCTAATATAGGTACAAGCACCAACTCTGTAGCCAGTACTGTCTCGTCTAACAGTAGATAACCAAGGATGGCTTGTTTGCTTCGTCCTCAGGGTCTTTTAGATCCATAATGTAAGAGAGTTGACGAGGCACACTCTGCACAGGAATAGATAGGCCAAGTTGTTAAGAAAGTGGACATTCACCTCCCTGGACATGTCAGCTATACCACCTGGCACAGCTTACAGTTTACCACTTGATGTCGCACCCTTGTTACGTACAGAACAGGGGACTTTGTTTTGTGGGCAGGGTTTGGTCAGAGAGATGGGTCAATATAACCGGCAAGGAAAAATTTACAGGACAATAATGAAGATGTGCTCAGGTTTTCATAGTTAACCATTAACACTTAAACCTTTTTTACTCGGGCAAGTAATATAAATACTTAAAGTAAGCAAATAAAGTTGTCAATAAAGTAAGTAAAGCCTAGTAATAGCTATTAAATATAATTGCTGGTAATTGACGCCAGTTACTTATTTAGTAAAATATTTACTAAGTAATATATTTACTTAATAAAATTATTGCAGTCAGTAAAACCTCGTAAAGTAATTATTTTATGCATCGTCATTTAGTTGTATACTCCAGCAGCATGCAGCAACTTCCTTTTATTTCAAGGAACTCTAACGAATTTAAAGAGAAAAGTAGACACAGAAAACTTGTTTAATTTGTTTGTCACTAAAATGGATAGGCGTGCACTCAGCTTATGGTTTCTTAATATTTCTAACATTTGTCCTTAAGGAAATTAGCATATTATTAGGCATTGCATGGTACAAACATTCTTATGAGCTTTACTATGATTTTTTACTAGTCCACAGTGTAAATATAGAAAAGGTGCATATTTTGATTATTATGTAAAGTTTGTTTCTTAAGTTTATTATACGATAAAATATTTCTGTTATGAGACCAAACAATTTTGTAAGTAGTTAAACTACTCGGTCTAGTAAACCTAAGTAAACTAAAAGTGGAAAATCTATTCGGAAGAATGCAGGAACTCGTACCCACAGTTTTTAGTGCTGACGACCTAAGGTTCTAGAGCTTAATATGCGACCGCCCATGTCCATCTGTCTGTATGTCCGTCCACTGTATGCCTGCCCATCCGTCAATTCATCCATAAAATATTGTTTGTATGTGCCATACTGTCCACAATTTTCAAGTTATCCCCGAATTAAATAAGTATATCTATCAGGACTTATCGAATATTCGATATTGAGGGCGCCACCTACAGTATTACGTTATAAATGAGTCCAAATGTGGGAATCTTGTGACCACTCTAGCATCCTTGATATTGATGGATTGGATATTAAATGTTGTGGGAATATGGGGGTAGGTAGGTTTGAATCAAAACAATACTAGTGGCGCCACCTAAAGGTGAACCAAAACATCAGCCAATATCTGTTGAAACGTACGAGTTTCATTATATTAAGAAATATTTAAGCTAATTTGACTAAATGTACAACAAATGTGTATCATGTATGGAAGTTTTATATCACATAATATGGGTGGCCTTGACCTACTTTCTCAAAGTCACTGAGGGAATAGAGGTCAGAAATGACTTTCTTGTGATAATATGACATTTTCACATGTGAACATATATCTATATACCATCAGAGGATTATTATACAGACTAAAATCCATCACATGTGTAGGCCTGGTGGCGCCACTGGTGGTATTTAATGGAACTTAGATCAAAGGTATTAACAACATGTTATACTCAATATTTTGTGCAAATGGACAAAATATTAAGATGAAATCGAAAGTAAAATACGGTATAACTGAACCTTGAATTACCCGCTTAAGATTGATCTAGATTATAGATATGCAGTACATTAATCCCTATTAATTAAATACTTGAAAGCAACAGAAGCAGCAGACATTGTAAGTAATATTAAGTAACTACTCTACTTGTTGTTCAGTTACCTGAGTAACTGAATTACTTGCTCAATCATTATATAAACTACTTGCCTTTACTTACCCTGGTAATTAAGTTACTTGCTAATGATCTTCAGTAATATTAAGTATAGATAAATAAAATTTAATTACCCTTTTACTAGGCCTTTTATGTAAATAAGTAAATTTATTACTTCTAGTAAGTAATTTAAACAATGTGATTGCTACAAGTAAAAAGTTTAAGTGTGTACTTGTGAAACCTTGTCTAGCATATATGTGTATAATTTTTAGTCTTGGTGTCTTGAAGGAGTAACTGCTCAAAATAAAATGAAGTATGAACATAAGTAGGCAAGCCTATGATGAAAGAAGTAGTATGGGGATTGCTCCAGGGTGTCTATTCATGTTCAGCATACGATTTGTTTAGCTACCACGCTCCAGTGTAGCAAGCGATGAGTGAGCACGATACAATATCGTTTAGACCAGGTATATACATGCTGTCTCGTCTATGGAATCTGTATCACAGATAGACAATGGCAGAAAAGACTGTAAAATTAAAAGCCTTACATAGTTGCACATGTGCAGTGTCCTCCTGTTGTTTGGAACATCAGAAGGAAATTTGTCACATTATTCTACATCCGAAAATCGGCAATAAAATGCGTACATTCTTCATTTGTGTATCTATCAATTAAATGGGCAATAAGCTACTTAGTATAGGTTAAAGGACACCTAAGGTACCAAAAATAAATCCCAATTTAATCGATCCTAGCTGATAATTTATTTGTATTGGGATAACAAATCATGTATGTGTGTAATCGTCATACTCCAAAGAATTTATATATCCCGTGTTTGTTTGTCTGTAATGTTAATTCTTGAATTAACACTCGAAAATTGACGGCAAAACCCATAAATATTCATATAAGTGATTAATTATTTGCGATAAAATCGTAATAATACTTGCATCTTAATTCTGACATATTGCCAACAACACCCCCCCCCGCATGAAAAAAACGATCCTGCGATTTTTTATGTTTGTTTTTGTTTTGCTGTTATGCATCATCAAAGTTTGACATTTTGATTTCCCTTTTGGTATTAAAAGGATGTTCATTTTCTTCATATCATAGAAAAAAGAACCAATCAAAATTTTGAAAATCGGTGAATTTTCGTAGCTCAAACACTACAGAATGGAATGCCGTTAACTAGATAAAATGTCGCCCAGCCATTCTCTTGGAATAACCATACCTAGGTGGGGTTCTCATCCTATTATCCTGTCAGAGAAAACGACCTTCAAAGGCCTTTGATGTTGATCGTTTGCCTTTGATACAATACCGATTTCTCAGGTTGATCTGACATTTGTACAAAATGGAGTAAACACCATCCTTTAATGCTTGGTGAGGTTATTAATCAACTATTGGCCAGTCACATTAATAAAAGAGCCTTCGAAGTACGGAAAACATTCTTTAGCGATCAACAAATGGCAACAATTTGGTCTCAAAGTGTGACGTCATGAAGGCGGGCCCCGGGATCTCAAGCCTTGCGACAAAAATGTTGCTTTGCTTCGGTTGGGCGGCCTACAGCCGCTCGTTGCCAGTTGACGGGTGGCGGGTTTGGTCTTTCGGCCCCCACCTCATCATCCCATTATTAGGTATATTGTTTTATTGTATGACGGCCTACGTGCTCCTATCTGTTAACATTTTTTTAGTTAGCTTGTTAGACTTGTATGTATACTTTACTTAGTTACCTTGTCATTACTTTGTAATTTTTTTCTGAAGGAGTTTCATTTCTCTTTCCAACCTCTGTTGTGCATCGCTATTTAGCAGGTTTTTTCTTGTGTTCACGTTAATGTTTATTTCGATGTATTTATTTGTATTTCGATTTCCTAATCGTTGGGGGTGGATAAAATGTTATTATGTACTATTATGTATTGTTGATTAAAGTTCCATTTTTTTACACCTGCCTTTGGTGTCCAGGGCCACTGGGGTAATCCATCGCTTAAGGGCCTTTGATGGGACATCGTCAGACCCCGTAATCGAAGTGAGGGAGCTTTCATGAGGTATGCATTGTCTGCAGAATATTCTGGGTAATTATTATTTTTGTTGCTGGATATTGCCAATGATCTTAGGTATCTTGGATGAAAATTTCTCAATGTGACTATTCCGATTGAAATGTTCACCTGGTTTTTAGCCTAAAAATTATAAATTTGGTGTTTTGTTTCATTTATTTTGAATTTGTTTAATTTCACCCATTTACCAATTTTGCATACTTAATCAGACTTCTTGTGTAATATTGGTTTCCATAAAATTTATAATGAACAAAATAATGTAATGCCCTCAGCATACGTTATAAGCAGAAAAAGTTCTGATGCTGCCGGTAGATCCTCTATATAAATTATGAATAACAATAGATTCAAACTTGAGCCCTGTGGAACTCCAGTCAATTTGGTAATTCTTAGAAGTGCTGAATTAGTATCATTTATTTCTGCATGTTGCTGACGGGTGGATAGATATTTTTCCAACGTTCTCATACCATACCGTTCACACCATAGTAGTACGTTTCTGAATTAAAATGTTATAGTCCAAAGTGTCAAAGGCTTCGTGAAGATTCAATAAAAATGCTAATGGGAATCTCCTGATTATCTATACTATTAGCTATCCTGTCAGTTAGGTAACGGCAGAAAACTTGGTGGAATATGAGTGACAAAAGCCATATTGATGGCTGAAGTACAGATGATGATTTTGAAAGTATTCTTTCAATTGAATAAACATAGTCTTTACAAATATTTTAGAAACTCTAGGCATTAAAGAAATTGGTCTATAATTATGAAACAGGTCTTCACACTTTTTAAAAAAGGGGAGCTACTTAAGCTATTTTTAACTTGTCAGGCATAAAGCCTGTAGCTATTCTTTCATTAAAAATAAGTGTTTCAGCTTCATGTATTTATTTTTTTATCTACCTTTCCTTAATGTGAAAGAAATTCCATCATGACCACAACTTTTTTCACTTCAAACAGTCGATTGTCTTAATTACAGTGTCCTTCATGATAGATTAAAATGAAAGAATTGTGTTCACATGGGTTGTGTCCTCATAATTGGAGAAGTAAGCATTTGCACCATGTTTGGGACCTGTATCAGAAATATATTTCTTAAAATTGTTGGAAATTGCTTGCATATTCGTGATAATTTTTCTACTCATTTTGAAGAAATTTGGTTGGATATTTTTGGGTCTTTTTAGTGCTTGTTTTACTGTTTTCTATGTGTCTTTTGTGTAACCTTTATACTGGAGAGGCTAGAGGTATAACAAGATTTCCTGGCTTGTTTGATTTTGTATTATGGCGGCATTATTGTTTATACAATCCGTCTCTATTTCCAATATATACATATATATCATTGTGCCCTGAGAATTCCAACAATATACATACACACACACACATATATATATATATATATATCATTGTGCCCTGAGTAATTCAACAAGATTTTCAATGCTTAAAGTTCAGAAAAACATTACCTATTATGTTGATTTTAGGAAGGAAGATTATTTTGCAGAGCTTGTTTAGAGACACCATCTCATACATTAGAATTTTCTGTTCGGTGACTGATGGGAATTTTTTTCCCATTCTGTTGTATGTATTGTAACATACAAATTGCATTTGAAAGATTGTTGAGAGACTTGTTTATAGTAATAAGAACATATTTTGAATTTGGTCCTTAAGGACTTCCACCGTCAAATGATATGGAGACAACTAGTATTATTGAGCCGACAATGCTACTTTTCGTCTCAGCTGTTTTTCTGAATCAAATGTTAGAGAGCATGACACTGTGACTACAAAATGAAAAGAAATTATGTGTACGGTATGTGCTAAATCTTGGCATGACAAACCACGTTTCGAAATCTGCAAACGCAAAATTTACATCCCTCAGGGACGTAGGCAGGATTTTAGAGGGGGATGGGTGGGTGTGAAATGATATAAAGGAACCTGCAAGCAGCCGAAAGGTACGAAACCTTGCTGGAGAGGTCCGGAGCATGCCACGCCCCCGCGGGGGTAATGAAAGAAATTGATATTCGAAGTGCAAAATGGTGCATTTTAAAGGCTTAAATAAGTTTCTAAGAGCTTCATTTATCCAGCAACATTGAGGAAAGGTCTTTGTTAACTAAGTAAAATGGACACCATAAAGCCTAAGATTAGAACAATTAAGCTTCATTACATCTAACCACCTATACATGTATCATATTTGTAGTTTAAGTCTCTGAAGCATTAGTTATGATCCCTCAATCTAATCATCAGATGCTGAAGATAAAAATAAAAGATTAAGAAGATAAATGTTAAATATATGGTTGGCATAATTGGACAGCTGATGCCATTCCTGCTAAGGAGGTGCAGAGCTTATCAAAATCATTTTAAGCGAGAATTCCTGTGGTTTGGGGGCATCAGTAAAAATGAAAGTCAATTAATTCGGTACAAGTCCCTATTGTCTTGCACTCATCTGCTCATGGAACTGTACAAAGGATGATAATAACAGACAATGAAAACCTATCTGCATCATCACCTCCTCCTCCTCCTCCTCCTCCTCCTCCTCCTCCTCCTCCTCCTCCTCCTCCTCCTCCTCCTCATGTGAAATGAGAGAAATCTCATTGCAATATATAAGAGCCAAACTTCAAGATATACACTAAGTGCTATGTTCTTCAAAACTTCAATACAATAGTTGGAAGAAGCAATATTTTAATTGTTAAAAATAACGGATATTTACAAGTTTACAATGTCTGCTTTGTCTTTTAATTGCAGAAGTGGGGCCATTGATCAGAATATCATATAACTAGGCCTTTTGATTCAATTATGAAGGTAATCCTTGATAAATACTTCATTGGCTATGATGTGCTGTGGGCTCTGTTCTCCGACTCATAGTTATAATGGAGGTAGAATCTGTTTATATTGTTCCAGATTCACAAATGTTACGAAAACGATGTAGTCCTACTTTCCTCTTTTTTTATAAAAGGCAGCTGACTGACAAGTCAGGAGAGCCAAAGACTGATAGGCCAACCGGGTCTCTTTGTAATTGTGGCAGTAAGTAATATAACTTCGGTTTTGAGTGTTTAGGCATATACATTTTGGAAACACTATATAGTGTAATTAAAGAAATATATTTCTACGGTTGAGAGGAACAGTTTAAAACCATCCGTTGTTATTAATGGGGACTGCCTGTCTCAAGTCAGGAGTGAAATTTGTTTCTTTACATTGGTATAGGAAGATGAATATTGATGCTTTGGTAACTCTGAAATCTCTTTGCTGTCATTGTTGGGGTTGGAATGTATGAATGTGGGTCATGTCTCTCTGTACTATTTCATCCAAATTTTGTTTTCCCTTCTTTTTAATTGATACTTTCTCATGTAAAACCTTAAACTTTCTCAGATTTGAATCACCAATTTTCAGGTCTTTGCAGGTAAATAGTGATTATGATTTTAAATTGCATTCTTTGAAAAGTTAAAAACGAAACAGCCTTATATTCATTTTCTCAGTTTGTCAAATTGTATATTGCGGACCTTTTGTAAATAAATTTGGATTTGAATATTGTTCAATTATGTTGTGAACTGTAAATGTAGCAAATTGATTCCATGAAGGAAGACTTCAAGGCCAAGAGAACCTATTCTCACACTGAACGTCGACACTCTTCTGATGGAGGGCGATCTAAACGATTTTCAAAAGCTGGACCTTCTGAACTTCATGCCCAGATGCTAAGCTTCTATAAAGCAACAGATACACCACCTAAGACTTGAAGTAGCCCGTGAATCCTGCTATTCTGGTACAACGTTTTGCTTATCAACATAACTGGAAGTCTACGTCATGTACGGAGTCAAATTGTATTAAGCCGTAACATAAGGTCTAGCCACCAACACAATATTATACCATTTTATAATGATCAGCTACAAAGATCCTTTTGTCGTGTTCGGCTCAACCATACCACTCGCGGTAACACTGAATCATCTTGTCATGCTATTAAGAAGCCTGAAGCTGTATTTTGATTCATGTTTTTCTTTCTTTCTTTCTTTCTTTCTTTCTTTCTTTCTTTCTTTCTTTCTTTCTTTCTTTCTCTTTCTCTTTCTTTCTTTCTTACTTTCTTTCTTTCTTTCTTTCTTTCTCTTTCTCTTTCTTTCTTTCTTACTTTCTTTCTTTCTCTCGTTCCTTCTCTCTTTCTTTTTTTCTGTTTTTCTTCCTTTTTTAATTCTTTCTATCTTTCTCGCTCTTTGTCTCCATTTTTTTTCTTTTATTGGTCCAAGTTGAACCTTTTGCTGAAAATGAAGGAGGGAGGGGGTAGGGGCTCGTCTGAACCTTTTGAAAGCCCTCTGGCTTCGCCCTTGATCACTACAGTGTTCAGGCTATCATATAATCAGTCTAATGAACAATTAATTTTAAGAACATTTAAGAAATAAGTTGATATAAGGGGGCAATAGAAAAATTTCACAAATCAGAAGATGGTTTCAATTAGGGAACATATAAATATTCAAGAAGTCGTATGTTCGTATGAAACGATGCACAGCAAAAATGCAATGTCACTTGTTGCTATGGTGTGTAATTGAATTTACATGTAAATATCCTAGTAAGTACTGCGCGTACCAAGTTATCTCTAGGACCGTGACATTGTGAAGACAAAATACCATTAACACTCCATATACAGCACTCACAGCACATTAACAACACATGTCAAAGTACACAACCGCAAACCCTTTGTTGCAATAGGTTACAGATTGGTTAATCATGATCAGAAAATAAAGAAATAAATTTATACGAGCAGCTTAGGTATTAAAGCATTGTCACTTGTTGCTAAGAGTTGTTACAATAAGTTAACATGTAGAAATCCTAAAAAAATGTTGTGTTCAGCTGAAACAAGCACATGATGCACAGTCAATTGTTGCAATGCTGTTGCAAACATGTCAATGACCCTAAAAATACTGCTAATGCTGTGGCATCTCTAGAAAATATGACATTGTGAATACCGAGCAGAATGAACAATCCTGTAACAGGCACGTACCAAGTCCGTGCAATAAATATGACGTGTCAGAATACACAAATGCAAAAGAAAAATCGGAGCATTGTGCACCGCATCGCATAATCAGCTTCATGATTGATTCCTTTTGGTAAGAAAAGAACAACATGGGTTTATCTAAGTATGTAACAAAATACGCTTGTTTAAGTGAGCGATAGTAATAAGTTGCAACGGTTGCTACATTAAATAAACATGTAAATATCCTAGTTAGTGCGGCTGCTTATACCAAGTCATCTCTAGGAACCATGACATTATAAAAAACCCACCCACCCACCCCCCAAAAAAACAAAACAAAAAAAAAAAAAAACAAAAAAAACAAGAGGGCTGTGTGAACAGCCCATGCTCAACCGACCCAGACATTCATCACACTTGCAGTTCTGTGATATTGGGAAAAAATCAAGGTCACCTATGTTCTGAGTAAGTCTTACCTTTATAGAAGAACACTAACATGTGCAATATCCAGGTTCAAGTAGTTCTCAAGTTATAGTGAAGAGTAAAATTCATGTGTGTTGCACTGTGACCCCAGAAACGAGTTCAAGGTCCTTCATGCACTGTATAAGCATGACCATACAGAAACATTAACATGTGCATGGAAGTATAAATTAGCATAAGAATTCCCACCAACTAACATAGTAATCAATAGGAAAGGTGCATTTACCGAAAAGTAGCCGAATTGAACAAATCGTTAAAAATCAGGTTTCCGCAGTATTCCCACATAGTGAACGACATTGTTTGACCCTTCCACAAGGAACATATCCACCACGTTTAAGCTTAATCAGAGTGACGGGCCCGGCGACGAAGTAGAGAATAACTATAACACAAAAAAATCATAAAAAAATTAGAAAAAACATTTGCAGGGCCATTTGGTGAACAAATTAAGAACAAGGAATCCCTAGGTGTCTTCCTGTGTGATATCAAAGAAAGATGGTGAGCGGTTTCGGATAAGATGATTTTTAAAGATTTGTCCAAAAAAAAAAAAGCAAAACAAAAAAAAAAAAAAACACAAAAAAACAAAACAAAAACAAAAAAACAAAAAAAAAACAAAAAAAAACAAAAAAAAAAAAAACAAAAAAAAAAAAACAAAAAAAAAAAACAAAAAAACAAAAAAACAAAAAAAACACAAAAAAAAACAAAAAAAAAAAAACAAAAAAAAAAAAAAAAAAAACAAAAAAAAAAAAAAAAACAAGACAAAACAAAACAAAACAAAATCATTAAAAATTTAAAAAATCACTGGAGCATAACCATTTGAGAAAACCTGGTAGAAACCCGCCCAAGGTATATTGCCACTAAGTTCGAAGTAAATCTGGATGACGCTTTTGGAGAACAAGTCGAAAATGTGAATAAGCATTAGAATGCTCATTGACTTGAATAGTAATCAATACGAAAGCTGCATTGACCGATAAGTACCCAAATTATAAAAATCGTTAAAAATCAGGAATTCTGCAGCATTCCCACGTAGTGTACAACTTTATTTGACCCTTCTACAAGGAACATATCCTCCATGTTTCAGCTTAATCTGAGTGTCGGTTCTGGAGAAGAAGTCGAAAATAGCTATAACACACAAAAATTCATAAAAAATTAGAAAAAAAAATTGCAGGGCCATCTGGTGAACAAATTAAAAACAATGAGTCCCGAGGAGTGTTCCTGTGTGATATCAAAGCAATTGGATGAGCGGTTTCAGAAAAGATTTTTTAAGATTTTCCCAAAAAAGAGCAAAAAAACTTCATGAAAAATAAAAAAAAATCACTGGACCGTGACCATTTGAACAAACTTGGTAGACATTCTCCCAAGGCACATCCCCATTAAGTTTGAAGTAGATCTGGAGGACGGTTTCGGAGAAGAAATCGAAAATGTGAATTGTTGATGGACGACGGACGGACGATGGATAGAGGACCATAAGATAAGCTCAGCTGACTGACAAGTCAGCTGAGTTAACAACTTAGAATGACAAATCCTGGATGGAGCACGCATTTATAAGACAAACATTAGAGGAGTAAATTTCGAGCATATAAAGGATCTAAAAATATGCAAAACTAACCATTGTAATAGACATTCTATACAATGTGTGCATGAAGCAAGATATTTCTTAAAGTTGAGAGTTGCTAGTATCAAATCGATTTAAATTATGACAAACTTTTGTTGACACTGGTCTCAAGGCAGAGAAGAGACGTTTTCCTTCGCACTGTATTTCGTATTCATTGACTAATGTATAAAAACAACATAAAGTTATTCGTATGTGTACCTTGAACCTCTCGACTTTGACCTGGTTTGTCTGATGACTGCAGGGCTTTTGACCATGGATAGTTCTCGTTTTCTTGGATTTTCGGTGACGCGTCTCTTGCATTGTTTATAACCACTTTTATTTTTCATGACAGTCATTATTTGTTTCTTGTCAATATGACATCTTATCTTCTTTAGATCTTCATTAAATACTGTATTGCCTCATGACTATTTGAGTCTTGCTGTTGTGTCTGGTAATGTTCATGTTGATATATTAGACAAGATTTGGACGGTTTTGAAATTGGACTGATTTTGAACTGTGATACTGACACGTCATGGTCTCACTGCTATTGGAAGTGCAATATCTTCAAAGTACCTGAATGGATTATTTTCAAATTTTGTAGGGAGATATTTCATGGAACAAGGATAGGCTGATAATTGTCTACGGTCAGTGTGGCCTATTTGTGACAATTGTGACCCATTCACTAAAACTTAAGCTCAGTAACAACAGTACCACTAAAGCGCTTAGAAGGCTTCATCTCAAATGTGGTTCTGACATGCTTTGTAAGACGACGATTGGCTGCCTAATTAGTTTTAATGCACTACTTAAATTCAAAGTTAATTTGACCTTGGAACCACAATATTTTCAACATGCCTGGGTGCATTCTTCCAAAATTTGGTATGAAGATGCGATATGGGCTGGAAAATAAGCTGATAAGATTTTCAGGTCATTCTGATCTATTTGTTGGTCGGTATGACCTATTTGATGTCAATTGGTCTCTGCTACTACCATATCTTTAGAGCACTTAGATGGATTCTTTTAAAATTTGACAGAGACGCATTAGTTGACGACGATTGGCTAATAAGATATGGTGAGTAACTGTTTGGTTTCTGTGACCTTTTTGCAGTCAATTTGACTTTGTTCAAAGTGGCTGGATGGATTTGTCTCTAATTTAGTTCAGCAATGCATTCAAGCAAAAATAGCTGATTAAATTTGTAGGTCACTGTGACCTGATTATTTGGTTAATTCATTCATCCCATCACTGTCAGTGAGCTTCCCTAAATTGAATTTAGTAAGGTCACTGTATCAAGTGCCACCTAGTCTTCAAATACAAGGTAAATCTTCCCAGACACAGATATTTGTATGTGTGCTATAACTAGGTATTGACATTTGGGCCCTAAAATAAGGAGAGATAAAGAGCTCATGTTGCACCCTGCAAGATGCAAGACAAAGAATCAAATCGAATGTGAGAAATACCTTTGGGTTGACGGCTTGGGTCAAAGGGCCATTAATTTGTGGAGTAAATCCCCCTTAATCTAAAACAATACATTTTACCTAAATAATAGATTATTAATTAATACAATCAATATATGTACACCAAGGACATCTGGGTCTATGTGATTTCATTATGATGAGTTCCATACAGGCTTCAATCCAAGGTATGTTGTCACTAACATAAGAGATGGTGTTGCTGTATGCAAGATTGTAGATAGAGTTTCACATAGGATTCCAATACATAGATGTAGCTTATCCGTAGTGTAAGCAGTATCATTTAACTTAATAAGAAGTAATAAGTCAGTGAGGTCCACGCATGTACACCAAGATCACGATGTAATTATGCTGAGTTCCTTCTATGCTTCATATCCAAGTTAACCTGTCACTGGGATAATAAGGACTCCTTGGCCCTATGGAAGATTATAAGGCAGAGTTCAATACAAGAATCCAAAACAAGGTAATCTGTGTCCTTGCATTAAGGGTAATTAATAGAATCAATATCCTTAGTGCAGACAAAATATTGACACTAATAATAGGTGATGCACTTCCAAGGTTCAATGCAATTGCATTATACTGAGGTCCATGCAAGCATCAAATACAAAGTAAGTTAGTTGTAAAATGCAAAGAATCCAGCAAACTGAACTCAGTTTGCACTATTCGAGGTTGAGAAGCCGAGTTGCGTGTGGGAATCGAATGCAATAGTATCTACAGTAATTAATATTAGAATTTCTATGTGTTTCACAGAAACATGGTAACCATAACAACTTTGGGAAACTTCTTACACATTCACATGTGTCCATAAATGGTTGATTAAGCATTAACCAGTATGGTGTCTCCTCACACTAACACACACAGGCTCTGGAAAGAAACAAGTACCTGGTCATCATTTGACCAGTTCATGTCCTCAAAGTGCAATGATAAGAGTAATCGATTAATTCTAGGTTGATACATGCATTTGACTTGAATGTCATCATTTTCCACAACTAAAATGATTCTGGGAAATCTTATGCAATGACACACCAATGCCCAATGTGCTCATTCGAAATCTGTTCTGGTCTTTTTAGCAGTGGTACACCATGCGTAGGATGAGAAATATCTCTGGGTACTTTTGGGGTACCCTCCTCCTGCATGGAGGTACTCCAACAGCTTGAAGCCCGCCTGGCACACTTGACTGTGAGTGTGTATACTGGCAGTTTGTGACGTGCCAGCCTCTAGCACATTGGGTGCAGTAGCAGAAAGCTGCACTGGTGTCTTGGCAGTAAATGCAATATCAGAAGAAGCTGTTTCTGAATTGTCTACCACAAAGGTGTGACCTGCTCCACTTGGTCGACTCTCACGGGGACCTGAAGTAATTCAAAACATGAGGGGTCCAACTGAGTTTCCATTATTTTACACACACAACTTGCATCTCTCTGACGTGCAATGAATGGGGGTGGGGGTAGGGGACATGGTGATCACTTGGCATATTTACATAGTGCCTTTGACAAATGCAAATTGCATTTTGTCCAACTCAGCAGATATCAACTCAACAATAGCAGCTTGCACAGTAGTACAATTTGATCTTAGGTTCCTGGTCCTTCAGTGTTCCATTAGGTCTCTTGGCATTTAGAATGTCCTTTTCTGTCACACCAATTTGTCATCTGTTCTGTTTAGTGAGACTCCTATCCCTTCTGGACATCCCTTCCCATAAGATGTCTTAGGATTTGGCCGGGTTTTTAGGCATTGTAGACACAAAGAAAAGCCTTCTCTGGATATTGTGTATCAAGGCAGTCACTATAAAAAAGCAAGGTAGAGACACCTGGATATTTGTCACAAATCTTATTCAGTACGGGATCCAACTGTGCCCAGATGGGTGGAGAATCATGCCTTCTGATATTAGATATGGTTCAAACAGAAACTGGTATGTCTTCATCAGCCAAAAAAGAACACAAGCATGTAAGCTACCTTGCTGGTGAGGGCCACCACAATGTACTGTTTGCATTTCATTAGTATACTTACACTGATAAATCACACTGAAATCAACGTGAAGCAGGTGCTCATAGACTTGAATGTTTTCATGTAGAGATCAATAAACGATATGTTGCCATCATATGTTGAAATGATATTTCAACTTGTCCATATTGGCTTGACATTTTTTACAAAGCCTTCCTTGTGTGCGTCTCTCCTGAGATTTAATTGTTCTTTTCGAGTGATTATTTTCATCTCCAGTGTTTGTGTCATTCTATGCTACTCCCTTCCACTGATAATACAGAACTTCCCCTTTCTTCAGGTCATTTTCTTCAAACTTGTCGGATACTCATTGTCATTTATGGCACTTTCTACATGCATAACCCTTTGACGCTGAATCACATGCCACCAAAGTGGCTATTTCTTCTAAATCTCTGGTTGCAATCACTGTATGTGCAAACAAGTTTTGGGCCATGTATAGCAAATTTTCATGCAATTTACACATGCAGGTCTCTTTTTCAATTGCTATCAAGAGTTGATAGCCTCACATGGTGGAAAAAGGACTCATGATACTGTAACAGTAGATTTGTGACTTAGATTTTGCACTAATTCACTAGGGAGACACCTATGTTTTTTACTTTATGTAAAGTGATTTTGCTTTTCTTGTCAGTCTACTGTTATCATCTGTGAGGTTAAGCTCTTTAATACATATTTACAGGCCTTCTGCTGCACGACTTTATATTGTCCCTTCTCTATCTGGAGTCTTTTTTATGTTTTTACTTGACAAATCAAGTTTCTTAATGGACATATGTTTGCACCCCCCTTTTTTTTTTTTACCCAAATTTGTCTGTAAACAATCTCTTTGTTGTTTTCTCTTTCTCGCCATTAGCTTTTTCATATCTCACGTATGTCTGATAACAATGCATGGTGAAAAGTGAATTGTTTTTTCCTTCTCAGATGGCCACAGACGCAAAATTTGTTTTATCTTTGCCCATGAACTCAGCCCGACAGTCGCTCTGGATAATCATACTCTTCTGCCTTGTCTCTTTTATCAGTAGATTTTCTAGCTTTTTGTCTTTGTTGTATACTTTGCTTGTATTTTTATCAACAATATGTTTCCCTTGATGTCTCTGCCTGAAACAAATATGCCGTCAGAATATGAAAAAGACTGATTTAACCACAAATGTTTGGTAGTCACTTACAAAGAGAAATGAGTCAGAACTGTTACCGTAATGGGTAAGAACTCTTCCATGTAGTGTTTTTCTAATTTTATGTCACTTTAACTAACAGTTTAAGAATTAAAAAAAAATCAGAAAAAGTTTACCTCTAGTAGACGATTCTTAGGTTACCACAACATACCACACAGGTAATATGCAGTATTTTACTTGTTCAGTAACAAAATGTCAAAACTAGAGGCAGCAGCCAAAAGTACATCAGATACTTCTACATGACCAGAGTATAGCATATCTCATATTTCTGTAAACCCTCAGCAATAAAACGTTTGCTAAGTTTAAACAACGATGCTAATAGGAAATTACTTGCCGCCTCGCTGATTTGTCATGACACACCTGTGGCTGATGTATGAAAGGTGCCTATTATGATCATGATCTGTATAACTGCAGGTAAATGTTTGCTTCATGGCGTGAAGGAGTTGTGAAACCAGTACACCTCCTCAACCTTGTTACTTGGAATATGACAAGAAGACCAATGATCTCCTTGTACTCAGCTTATCTTATATTCAGAAACTCATAGTGTTTAGTATTAGCATATCAAAGAAAAAAATGAAAAATACTGAGCCGTTGACCTATTGGATTAAGGCATTGGAGACTCAACAAAGGTAAATCCCTACCAAGTTTGAAGAGGATCTGATCATTAATTTTGGAGAAATATATTTCTGCATCACCGTTGACAAGATCCTCTTCAAACATATTGCCAACAAGTTTCAATGCATTCATGATGACCGTTCAAGAAAAGTAAAAAGTAATTGTGGGAGAATGGAAAACTGATGAGTACTCATGTTATACGCTCAGCTAACTGACAAGTCAGCTGAACTAGTGAAACTGAGCACAGTCTCCGCTACATGCATAAAAGATCGCACCTACTACTGGTTGTTCTGGAGTCTGGAGGTATTACTGCATGTCTTTCCTTCTCTCTTTTTCCTGCTCTCTGTTGGTGTCTCCACGCACGTGCTTCTGTTTTCTTTGGGTCCTTTTATCCATGTCTTTTATCGGTCTTTGCCTGGCAGCCTTCTCGGCAATGAGCATCCCTGCTCCTTTGTAGGTGTGCGGCTTGGCTCTCCTCCATCTGCGTGCTCGCGCATCCTATAGACGTTTTGCTCTCTGCATTGTTTATCCTATCGTTTGTAGCAGCTGATAAAAACGCACATGGTCCTTTTAGTCGGTATTAAATTAAATCAAAGAAACAAATGATATACTAGCATTCTACATTTGGGATAAAAGGATGGAAGATTTGCCTCACAGCATATGTACATATATGCCTTCAAAACCACACAAACTGAAATGTCATGAAACAACAAATTTTAGCTTGAGTACCAGTCATGTTTTATAGTGTTTACGTATAAACCGATAAAATTAGCTTTGAATTGCATATGTACCTATCCTAATGATAAGTTTGAAGATATTCGAAATTTAATTTTACCTAATGTACAAAAAACAAAAAACAAAAAAAAAAAAACTAAAAAAAAACAAACAAAACAAAACAAAACAAAACAAAACAAAACAAAACAAAACAAAACAAAACAAAACAAAACAAAACAAAACAAAACAAAACAAAAACAAAACAAAACAAAACACACACACGTACACACACACACACACACACACACACACACACACACACACAAATTATCAAAACTTGACTTACCTCTCACTTGCTGCCAAATTAAATGATTATAAGTAGGGAGTAATCAGATGATTGATAGAGTACACTCATTTCATTTTGTCTCTGTAAAAAAAGCATATCACACGCATAGTGATGAGGTGTGAAATCCATGTATATATGTTGACAGCATGTTTGGTTTTTACCAAGTACAGGGCACTTGTAACCTGTAATATGCTGTCTCGCGTTGTATAAATAGTTAGAAAACTATCGAAGGTAATAGTATACTAAACATTCGTACACTTTTATCTCGAATGAATCACCGCGTAACACTTACTTTCAGTAGTGTTACCATTGTGACGGTGATACGTCGCACCGTAACACCGCCGGCAAACCAGCAAAAAATACTGGCTGATCCCTTTAGCCTCACATTGTCAAAAGTTGAGGAAATTACATTAGCATGGTACCTAAAAATGGCGACTGTCTTCAGCCTCCTCTAATAACCCCACCGAGAGTTACTTTTAACTGCACTGAGCAACTCTTATCATCATCATCATTATTGTTATTATTATTATTATTATTATTATTATTATTATTATTATTATTATTATTATTATTATTATTATTATTATTATTATTATTATTATTATTATTATTTTTGTTTGATCTTCATCATAAATAACACCACTGACACGGGTTCAAGTAACATCATTAGTTTCAGTCAGATTCCTTTTTAAATGTGCACCAAACGAGCTCTTACATTCTTCACATGGTAAACGATGTTTACATAATATAAATCATGGGTAAAAACTGTATTTCTACCTTTTCCCTGCAGGTAAAGAAAAGTTTCAGATCCCCAAAAGTACACCATTTTTTTCGGTTCCACTGCCTTTGTCTCCATTTTTAGGTGCTTTGGGATATTTATGAACGCTAGGCTTTTGCATAAAATCTTTATTTTTGGACCATAAAGAAAATAACAGATTCTCTCAGGAGTGTTCTTGTTTATAGAAGCGCCATGGTAACAAGAGAATCATACTTTTTTGTGAAGAATAACTCTTTGACATATACAGTAGTTTTGACTCCAGTAAATGAATCTAAAATTTGGTTTAGATGCGGATTTTCCCCCCATCAGTTGCGAAAAAGATGCAGCCAGGGCCACTTTTGCAACAAACGATCCGGTATTTCGGTGGACCATGTGACATAAAGAGACGGGATGTGATGCGGCCAGCCAGATTGAAGTATTACTATGTATTATCTTAGGGTCGAGAGGTTTTGTTAGAATGTGCAGTGGGCATTCATTACTGTACGAAATAATAAGGATATGTTTGTCAAAGCTCGCTGGTGTCGTCTTGTTCCGATCAAGAGTCAGATCTAAGGTTTCTGTATTAATAGGTTGCCATTTGAGTCCATTGTTTGCGTCCTTTCACTTGATGCGTTTATTGAATACAGGTCTACATACGTTGAAAGTGCACAAAAAAAAAAAACAACCCAGACCCGTCTCTTCTGCATGACATCAGTCTCACACACCGTGGCAACGTAAGCTGCTTTACTGTTAGCAAAAACAAAACAAAAAAATACAAAAGATCAGCGCCACGCCTCTATTTACGATATCCATTTCACCACTCATGATACAATACACTGCGTTGCATCTCAGGTAGCTGGGAGCCAACTGACTGATGGCGCGTTTCACATACATATGATGTGATGTAGTAGGTGTGTCTAAATACCGAATTGTACGATACTGTACCGACAAGGGCCGACTGGCAATGAATCGGTACCAAATGGCAGCGATTGGCTGGCAAATATGTAAAAACAATAGCAATATTGGAGCCAGTTGTGTTGCATATAGTTAAACGGATGTTAACTAGAGTCATGCTATACCCATTAGCCGCATAGCCAATAGCTGAGGAAACTGAGCCGTGGGCAAAAATGTATCATGAACCATTACATATTGACCACATTTGATGGATATATAGGACAGAACAACGAGTTTGGCTAAAGGTATCAAAATCTCAGTTGTGACAAAAATGTAAAATAAAACAATAAGTATTAGCCACATGGTGTGATGGTCGTTGAAAACAAAGCATGTAAGTAGTGACATAACCCAGAACAAGCAATAGAAATAAAACATACTGAGTTGGCAAGTGGACAGTCCAAGTAAGCAGTTAAGCATGGTAAACTTACCCTGGACTTCAGGAAAATGTAATAACACTAAAAATTGTTCTCTCTGCGTACAAGGGCAATTGGCTACTTATAACTGACTTTCACCAGAAGAGAAAACGGTACCTCTTTCCTTCAGCAAGAACAACCGGCTGCAAACCATCGATGTAAAACGTTCTTGTACCATGTGCAAAAATATTTTTCTGCCAGACCCCTAAAACAACACATGTATGCTGTAAGATAAGATACGATGAGATAAGAGAATTTATTGCTCTCACAGGAAATTGATCAAATACAGTATACAAAATAGTCTGATCATATTGTGTGAAATGACAAGATGGGCGGGGACTTTGTAACCTCCATACCTCACAGCAGACGTTTGAATGAGTACGACAGAAATAGTGCATATACCCAGATAAATGGAACAAACGATGTAAAATGACTATTTTTACAAAAAATGTTTCTCATGTTACCATCCTGTACGTATTTGGTGACCAGTCGGTGCTTGGGTATTTGGTAGCCATTCGGCGCCATTTGGTACCAATACGGTGTTACTCGGTTCTTTTTGGTACCTTTTGGTATTTAACAAACTCACTCTGATGTGGTAACTGCCAGTTGATGTACATCAACACGCGGCTTCAGAGAGGGATCATGTCAAGGAACACAGAAGCTACGAACGGCAAGTGTATGGACTACCCAGACTATCCTCATGAAATTATCGAGCTTGGGTTTTCGTACAGGAAATCCATGGTAGGTCTTTCTAGCATGGCTTTCGTCTTTATACATTATGCTGGTTGCTTTGCATAAGTGAAAGCTCTTTAATGACTGATACACAAATAGTGGAAATGATGGTGTACATTGTTGTCAGATTTAAATACCCAGCTGGGTGACGATTCAATGTTATACATGCATATCTACATTTGTGTTCACATACACGTGCGCATAAACACCTTTAAGCGTGCAATAGGCTATATATGTATTATGTATTTATTTATTTAAGAATATGTTTACCCTGGGTGACCCTTTCAGAGCACAGCTCTGTTCTTCCAAGGGGCCCAGCATACATCTAGATGAATAACTTAACTAAGAATATAATGTAAAAGGAAACAAAACTAAAACTTACTAAAAGCTTAAAAGGGTTAATATGACTAGGCGAAATTTCTAAACAAATCTACAAACTAGAAAACTAAGAGTTGAGAAACACAGGTACTAAAACACATCATTTAAAAAAGTGAGCCTTATACTGATATTTAAAATCACATACATTTTTACAGTTCTTTAAAAAGTCTGACAGGCTATTAAAAAAAAGCAGGCAGCTTCATACACAAGCGAACGTTTGAATATACTTTTTTTAGGTAAAGGAACATGGATATTATTTCCCCTTGCGTATCGTGTTGAATAGTGATTTATTTCATTTAGAAGGCAGATTTGGTCACAAAGATAGCTAGGTGCTAGACCAGGCATGCATTTGAACATTAAAATATCCATATGAAAGTGCCTCCTCTCTTTAATTGTCTGCCAATTATCATTATGTAGATTATCATTCTCTCTCTCTCTCTCTCTCTCTCTCTCTCTCTCTCTCGCTCTCTCTCGCTCACACACACTCACACACGCACGCATATATATATATATATATATATATATATATATATATATATATATATATATATATATATATATACATATATATATATATATATATATATATATATATATATATATATACATGAACACATTCACACACACATATGCACATATGTAGGTACATATGACATGTATGTATGTGTAGGTAAGTAGTAGGCCTATATTGTGTACATAAAAGAATCATTTATTCATTTGCTCATTATACAGAACAAATCTGTTTTATCATAGGGCCTAGCACGCAGTAAAACGGTGTGTACAACTATAAAATAACACAATATTTACACGATCGGCCGAAGGCAACATATATGACATATAAATGAGATTTTCAGTAAAAACCAAGACGATTGACTCCACTAATCCACAGGTATGTACAAACACTTAAACCCGACTAAATCGGCAGCTTCTCATTGATTCATTCAAGGAGACATGGCCATGGTTTCCTACCTTTGTAGGCAGGCAATTGGTCATACTTTTCGAAACGTGATTTGAGGATATGAAAATCGCCGGACCAGTTACTTCTAGTAAAGGAGGGTGCTGTGCATCTTTTGATGAATGTGGTTTGTAGGACATTCGGTGCCACTTTCTTAAAGACGTGTAGCTTTACGTTGTTATATACCCTCCCCCCCCCCCCCGCTGGGGGGGGGGGTACTTCCATGTAGGACTGTACTGGATATGTGCCTCGGGAAAGGCCCTGTTTTCATTACTCCCAGGCTTAGAAAAGCCCCCCCCCTAAAAAAAAAAAAATGTACACAGGTGTATTAGCATAGGGGTAACAATTACGGTGCACCAATGCTGCACTCCTTTCAACACATTACATGATTAAGGGTACCTTCGGAATACCTTTTTTACATCTGGTGTAGGACTAAGATAAGGTAATGTGTAAAAATGTCAGCGGCACACACCTCCCTTGACGTTGAGTATGTGCCCCTCCCCCCCAGATATAAAACTACCGACGATCATTTAATTTTGTCCAACCATACTTTTAGAGAAGTGATGTCAGGCAATGACTATTATTGAAATGTCTGGTGTACGCTACTCTTTGCTGCTGTATTATGGAGGTGCTGTCGAACGTGCTGTTGAAATGTGGAAGAGTCTCCCCAGACCGTTTCACAGTAGTTTTCACTTACAAATGGGGTCTGATCAAAAGCAATGGTACATGATTTGAGGACATTAAGGGAAATTCTGTTTTGACTGAACCAACCAGATATTTTGTGCAATTCAGCTTCAAGTTTCAATTCCACTTTTATTAGAGTGCCTTAAGCACACACACTAATGTATCATCTGCAAATAACTGAGGCATGAGTGACAATAATCACAGAGGAAAGTTATTTATGTACATCAGAAAGAGAAAGGGGTCCAAGAGAAGATCCTTGTGGGACACCGATATTTACTTTATTTTTATCAGGGAAGTGACCGTTGCAGTTGACGAATTGAGGCCGCCCAGAAACATAAAGTTTGAGCCAGCTCGTTTCAATCCCATTTATGCCTTATTTACTCAATTTGTAAAACAGGATCGAAAAATCAATAGCGTCAAGACATTTTTGCAAACCAAGAAACAGGGCCACGGGGAAAGACCAGCATCCCTGATTTCTAACCAATCATCTTCTATGCAGTTAAGACCAGTTTAATCGGAATGAAATTCTGTGAACACACACTGTCCGTCTATGAGATTTTTGAAGTTAAGAAAGCTAAGTAACTTACGTGGAGCATCTTTGTCCAATATTCTGCAACACAAAACTCACACTACCTATAATTCAAAATATCGTGACAAGAACTTTATTGAAAGCCTGGCCACTGTCTATTCTACGCCCTTACCAAGGGATAACTTAAAAAGGATGGCCAGTGCTGGAGTAATAAGGTGGGCGGCTACAGAGTGAAAGTTATTATTCATATAAAGCATATTAAGAGACCTTTTGGAGTCCGAAAATTCTCTTAATTTATAGAGTGTAAAGGCTTTATTGAGGTGATCCCAGAAAAAAGTGACAATCCGGATGTTGACCTTTTCACTCAGCGGATGATTTCCAATTTTTCGGTTAGAGTTTGACTAATTGAAAAACTTTTCATTAAACATACTGTTTGAAAGATTTTGCCGAATATTGTGATCATTTTTGCATAAAGGTAAAGAAATGTTTCAGTGAAGCCCAGTGTTTTTTTTACTACTAGCTTTCGTAATACTTTTATGGTACTCTTTTTGGCATTACTCATCATGTCAGTATCGTCATTACGAAGATTGCGATAAATGTCTAACAGTTGCTTGCAATCTGAGGCAAAGTTTTCCTTTGAATTTAATATTTATCGTTTATTTTTTTAAACATAAGAAGTAAGCCACGAATTTGTAAGTTGACATACCCGCGTGGTCCCAAGGAAGGCATGAATTTTTTTTTTCATATAATTTCAAATGCATCGCACCATAGTGTCAAGCAATGTGAATACATACCGTGTTGCTACCACATAACATAGTATTTGATTATTGTGCATCCTACTGAGGAGTGACCCAGAGAAAATCTGGACTAAAGGTGCATAGATGTTTGTGTTTCATTTTTTGCAACAGGCTTTATACTTTTGCCTGTAATGGCTATATCAATAATGTGATGATCTCTAAACCCACATGAGAAAACAACTGATCGTGCATGCATCCCGGGCAAATTAGTCAGTATCGTGTCGATTGTAGGGGATGACGTTCTAGTTACTCCTTTCGACTCTCGAATAAGTTGTTATAGTTAAAAATATGGTTCGTTGAGCCGTAATGGATGATATATTGTTTAAATCTTGCAATTTATAATCTATACTGAAATCTCCAAGTATGACGACGTGATTTTCATACATAACTTTATCGAAAATAATAGATTTTCTATTAAAATACGCTGCATCCGCAGAAGGCGGTCTGTAAAGTGAACATATCCAAATTGGAGATGTATGTATTGGTTAAAAGTATAGCCCATACACCTTCGACATTGAAATCTTCATTGGTATCATATCATGGCTTAAGTCTGTAGCTTTGTTGCATCAGCTACACGCAGCGTAAGTAGAAGAATCGCCACCTGCGGGCCTGTATGTTCTTCCAATTGTGATGTATTGAGACGTATGATAAATGAGTCTCCCAAGACTGTAACTCTGTTTAGCACAGGTAAGTTGTGCGGATCACAGCCATGAAGTTTGTTTGCATAGTCACTTTTTGTTAGCTCAGCCAGGTTCAAAATCAGAGCTCGTTTTGTTTGGTTATCGGTAGATGGCGTACTTGCTGCTGCAAGCAAAGCATTTGGTACTTGGGATTAATGCCCTAGAGGGGTACTGTTAGAGGTGGCACCACTAAATTGAATTTCCCATAGGCGGCCATTATAACACATCCTGGTGTATCTCAGAGTAAGAGCTTTAACTTTAATGAAGACTATGCTCACCAATTAAGTTCAAGTCTGCCTCACAAAATCAGAGGCATTAACATATATGATGACCACCAAACTTTTGACTTTGCCCCACCTGAACGCGATCATGTTGGATTTTCACTTGTCCGTACCCAATATCAGCTTTAAATTTCCGACCACCCCGGAAAAAAATTATGCCCAAAATTAATTATTCAAATCACTCTATTTTGTGATGGCAAAATCTGAATTAAAATTATATGTAACAGATTTGAGCCTGCCACAAATTCCACCACTCTGGTCAAGCCAAATCCTACAGTGCTGGTCATTAGACATTATACCTTTGTGCTGCCCTCTGTGGCCAATTTAGGGGTGCAACCTAAAGGGGACCTCTATTTTTTGCAAGACTTATCTAATTATTCATATACAATGTACTATCACATATAAGTATTTCTGTGGAAAAATAATCTCCTGACTGCTTCTGTTCTTGAATTATCAAGCATTTACAATGTTATGCCACAGTGGATTTTCATGCAATATTTGACATTTTCCGCTTACCCTCCCAAAACATTAAAAAACATTATTTTTTGCTTAGATATCATTTCATTTCTTTTCTTTTTCATTTGCATGGTGCAAATGATGTTTGTTTGTGGCAATGAACTATTTTTTGACACAAAAACTCTGGTGAGTGTAGCTTTATTGAACCCCATGGTACCCCCTACCCCTAAAAATGAAGCTTCCTAGGTTGAAATACGTGTCCTTGTGCTGCTCTCATAAAACAAATATTTTTGATGACAAGTACTTGTTGTTATCCCTATTTCACTAACTCAATGCCTTTATGAAATAACATAAAGGTCGTTGTGGTGAGCTTGCTACTTCCCTCAGTTTTGATCTTCAAACTTGACCATTTAGGCTGCATTTCTGTTGTTTTGAAAGGTGCGAGGTGAGAAGTTAGAGTTGAGCACATTTTTATTTGGAAATCATTTTAATGTAATTGCAACATCTTCCAGATGAATCAATTGTACCTGCATACCAATTAAACGTCACTCATTCTATCGTCTGGTCGAAATTATAAAGAAAAATCACGTATTTCAGTCAATACATCAAATGCCGTCATTATATAGCCCATTGTACATCATAGACGTAAATTTATTTTGTTCTGGCGTCCTAACATACAAAGATAGCCATGTTAGAATTTCTGTAATTACAAAGTCAGGTGACAAGGTGATCTTTGGTGGCATAAATTGTAACTTGAAGGCCTCATTTAAAAATTCACCTCTGAGCACCAGTTTCCGTTTAGGTGGCACCACTAAATTGAATTTCCCATAGGCGGCCATTATAACACATCCTGGTGTATCTCAGAGTAAGAGCTTTAACTTTAATGAAGACTATGCTCACCAATTAAGTTCAAGTCTGCCTCACAAAATCAGAGGCATTAACATATATGATGACCACCAAACTTTTGACTTTGCCCCACCTGAACGCGATCATGTTGGATTTTCACTTGTCCGTACCCAATATCAGCTTTAAATTTCCGACCACCCCGGAAAAAAATTATGCCCAAAATTAATTATTCAAATCACTCTATTTTGTGATGGCAAAATCTGAATTAAAATTATATGTAACAGATTTGAGCCTGCCACAAATTCCACCACTCTGGTCAAGCCAAATCCTACAGTGCTGGTCATTAGACATTATACCTTTGTGCTGCCCTCTGTGGCCAATTTAGGGGTGCAACCTAAAGGGGACCTCTATTTTTTGCAAGACTTATCTAATTATTCATATACAATGTACTATCACATATAAGTATTTCTGTGGAAAAATAATCTCCTGACTGCTTCTGTTCTTGAATTATCAAGCATTTACAATGTTATGCCACAGTGGATTTTCATGCAATATTTGACATTTTCCGCTTACCCTCCCAAAACATTAAAAAACATTATTTTTTGCTTAGATATCATTTCATTTCTTTTCTTTTTCATTTGCATGGTGCAAATGATGTTTGTTTGTGGCAATGAACTATTTTTTGACACAAAAACTCTGGTGAGTGTAGCTTTATTGAACCCCATGGTACCCCCTACCCCTAAAAATGAAGCTTCCTAGGTTGAAATACGTGTCCTTGTGCTGCTCTCATAAAACAAATATTTTTGATGACAAGTACTTGTTGTTATCCCTATTTCACTAACTCAATGCCTTTATGAAATAACATAAAGGTCGTTGTGGTGAGCTTGCTACTTCCCTCAGTTTTGATCTTCAAACTTGACCATTTAGGCTGCATTTCTGTTGTTTTGAAAGGTGCGAGGTGAGAAGTTAGAGTTGAGCACATTTTTATTTGGAAATCATTTTAATGTAATTGCAACATCTTCCAGCTGAATCAATTGTACCTGCATACCAATTAAACGTCACTCATTCTATCGTCTGGTCGAAATTATAAAGAAAAATCACGTATTTCAGTCAATACATCAAATGCCGTCATTATATAGCCCATTGTACATCATAGACGTAAATTTATTTTGTTCTGGCGTCCTAACATACAAAGATAGCCATGTTAGAATTTCTGTAATTACAAAGTCAGGTGACAAGGTGATCTTTGGTGGCATAAATTGTAACTTGAAGGCCTCATTTAAAAATTCACCTCTGAGCACCAGTTTCCGTTTAGGTGGCACCACTAAATTGAATTTCCCATAGGCGGCCATTATAACACATCCTGGTGTATCTCAGAGTAAGAGCTTTAACTTTAATGAAGACTATGCTCACCAATTAAGTTCAAGTCTGCCTCACAAAATCAGAGGCATTAACATATATGATGACCACCAAACTTTTGACTTTGCCCCACCTGAACGCGATCATGTTGGATTTTCACTTGTCCGTACCCAATATCAGCTTTAAATTTCCGACCACCCCGGAAAAAAATTATGCCCAAAATTAATTATTCAAATCACTCTATTTTGTGATGGCAAAATCTGAATTAAAATTATATGTAACAGATTTGAGCCTGCCACAAATTCCACCACTCTGGTCAAGCCAAATCCTACAGTGCTGGTCATTAGACATTATACCTTTGTGCTGCCCTCTGTGGCCAATTTAGGGGTGCAACCTTAGATGGCGCTAATTTATTCAAAATGGCGACCGTGCATAAGACCTATTATCAATGGTCTGCTGATTACTGTTTGTCTCGGATTGATTAGCTGCAAGTTTATTTGCTTGTCGCTGTAAGTTATAAGCTTGTTTTTCAGTATGCCGTTTTCATCTCTCAGTGCCTGATTGTTTTCCTAGGCTGTTTGCAATATACATTTTTTCTATTATTCTATTTGCATTGTGCAACACTGTGCATCCGGCTTGGAATTTAGTTGATGTTTCTGATATGTCGGATGGAAGCAGGTTGGTCGATGTGCTATACGACTTTGTCATGAGTTGCACTTGGTCAGTAAGAGAGCACATTTGGCTATCCATGACCGGAATTCTCTGAGGTAAAACTCTACTTTAAAAACATTTTCAAGCAGAATAACATCAGGGTCGCCAATGCACTGGTACTGTCGACACATAAGCATCTTCCAAACTGGGCCATTCCCACCTTCTGTTTGTCCTGGTATTTACATCAAAGGATGCCGTCAGGTCTGCGACCGTTTTCCTTTCTTACCTTCCGAATTCTTCTTTTTAATTTGTGTACCTTTCTCATTTTCTAAACAGACCGAGTGCTCATGTGACTTTGGCTCGTTTTCATCGTCATCGGGACTGGCTGCTTGAACGTTGCATTTTAACTCTATAATGCTCCCGTCAATGTCATCATTCAGACTAAGACTGACAGACAATTTGCACATCGAGATTATGATTCGAATCTACTTCATTAGTAATTTCTTTTGCGTTGCACCCAAAGGTTGTGTAAATGCATCACTCGTTACCACAGAATCACAGTAAGAAATTGGTGCATTCTTTTGTAACATTGGTTCCAAAAACAAACCGTCTTTGACCTGTCTGTTTGATCTCAGCTATGGTGAACTTGAATTTTACGTACCAAGCTTTGGACAGGTATTACCATGTCCTTGTCTTTTGAAGTGACTTTTTTGACATCTCTTTCGGTTTATTATCCGGTACTTTAAAATTACAACGATTGAGTCAAATTATCAGTTTGGGGAAAACTTTTATCACCTTCTCCAGCAGTGAGTTTCTTACGTTAGATTGAGTTGACGCATGCGTATTTGACACTGACTTACACATCATAGAACACAAGAAGTAAAAGAAATAGATCAAATAAAACAAAACTCAACACAAGTCACTAGAGTTTTAACTGACACGAACAGATGCTGCACCACAGATTCTGACATGCCTCTGTTTTTAGTTCTGTTGACCTATTAGCAGAGCTTGTGATATCCGTGTGCGTCTGTCCGTCTGTCTGTAAACTTTGTACACTTTCGACCTTTTCATAAGAGCATTTCACGGAATGTTTTGATTTTGCACATGGGCAATCCCAACCTGGTCCTCTACTACGTTTGTGAAGAAGATGATGATGTAACATTTTCGATATTTTTATGAAGTTTTCATTATATCTGTTAAAAAAATTGAAAAAAGTATTCTCAATAAATACTCATCAAATACTTCGATATTGCGTGCAGGGTCACCTTGCGTAAAGTAGCTCACATCTTGCCTACCATGAGGCAATACGATTTCCCCTCATTTTAATGAGTGTTTAAATTTATTGTCGACATTTGCTGGTGAAGAGCTTCACAAAGTCTATGAAATTTATCAGCACATATTTTGATTAAAGTTAATGAAAGCTGCGAAAATGATGAGGGTCTTTTATTTTTTACCCAAGATATGGAATATGGAGCTTTAGGACCGTGTGCCCATTAATATATAGAGCTGAGAACTGCATATACTGCAATATTGTAAAATAGATTTGATGGAAAGCTTTGATCTTACAAGCAGATGTTGACAAGTGGGCGTGTGTCGATTTGCGAAGAAAGTAATGAAGTAATAATTTTTCTATCGTTTTTGCAATCATATTTTGTCGTCGTTGTCATCATCATCATCATCATCATCATCATCATCATCATCATCATCATCATCATCATCATCATCATCATCATCGTCATCGTTATCGTTATTATATTATTATTATTATTATTATTATTATTATTATTATTATTATTATTATTATTATTATTATTATTATTTGACACAAAATGAAAATTTCTTCTCAGGAACTACTTGGCCAATTGATTTCATATTACATACATGGTCACTTAGGGTCACGCAGTTTACATTTTGGTCCAGAGGATGGGGTGCATTTTTCTCTATTTTCAATACACAGTTTTGTATGTCCAGGCTGTTTTGACTTCTTCGCCAGAACGGCTAGAGAGAATTGCATAAAATTTTATCAGATTATAATCTGATCCAAGACAATACAGATTTTGTAAAACGATGGGACCATGTGCTTAAGGGAAAAAGCGGCAGTGCAGAGCATATATTGCAATATTGTCCAAATTGTAGTACGAACTGCGTTACTTTTACACATAAATGATGCCCAGGTGGAAATTCACTAAAATTCTGAAGGGTGGATATATATTTTTTGTTACGATTGGGCTACATTTGAATACCTGAATTGTTTTAGAGTTTCTTCTGTGCTCATCTGCGTTTTGTTTGCTGTGAATAGTGGAAAGGAAATAGGAATTAGCACCACACTACGTTGTTCGGATTTACAGAATCTTAAGGGAATTTTGATGCTATGGTTTGTGTTCAGGACCGGATAAATATCTCAAGCTTGTACTTCATACAAAAACTACAAGGGACAGGTGTCCTCTCTGCCTATATGCCTTGATTCCGCAGACAAATACGAAATTTGTGCTGATATTTGGGAACACGTTTATAACCGTTTACATCTCATCTGTGAAAACTTTTATCGCCAAATATCAGGATGCTCCCTCTGTGAATGCTTTCAAACGCTTTATCAAACGCATATCTTCTCCACCCAGGCTGGGCTTATGAAGGCGCTGACCTTGTAAACATTATAAGTAGTGAATCAGTTGAGAGTCGATTTCAGTGCATTGAAGGCGCATTTGTTCTCTCGACCCCTGAATGACTATCCGGCTTGCACATGCGGATGTAACCCGAAACTTTAAGTCATTTGTTTGTGCAGCGTCCGTAAAACAATGCACAGAGAAAAGTGCTCTCGGACATTTTCGCTTCTGGTCAGATAGATTCTAATTTCGATACTTTACACAACGCGGGCAAGGTCCAAATTCCATTGTATGGCATTACATCCGCCTTGTCATACTGGCAATAATTGAGGCTATTGTCAACTAAATATCTAATTCCGAACCATTTTCTCTTTTTTCACGAGATGAAGCATTTCATTCAATGCAGAATTTCTGACTATCTGGCTCTTCATGTACATCAATATCGTGACCCAGTATCCTGTATTGTTTATCGATTCTACTGTTTTACACTTTATGTACAGTCTCCTTTTTTTGTCAGTTCATTTACTTATTCTCTTGATGTGAAATTGTGGAATATTATACTTATTTACGCGAGGAGAGAAATTAATATAAGCCATTGGCTATATTCGATCCTCCATGAAAAAGGAAAATTACTGTTGTTAATGAATATAAATATATTGACCTGTATGCATGCAATAGCCTTCATACATGGTCAGTGAAAATATGCCTTCTCTCCGCATATACTAAAATATTTATCTGTAATTCTATAAAGCATGTCTGTTATGTTACGAATGTTTTAATCATTGTCCCTTTTTCTCGAAAACCATCGATCAGAATGTGGTGCAGAAACATAGAATAAATGTACCTTATGGGAGGGTCAAGCACAGTTATCCACAAGGTGGTGATGCTCTAGATCCCTGATGTTTCACGAATTGAAGCTCTGCAGACTTGTCAGTCAGAGGAGTCTGCGTCCATCAGCCCGTCCATTGGACTTTTTACATTTTCGATTTTCCTTATCTCGACCGCGGGGGGTTTTTGGCCCATGAAGACCATTAAATACTAATATGCGATTACGTGACGGTGTGATGTCTTTACGTGTTGCTACTTTGCACATCGAGCGATCAAAATGACATATTGGCATATGTTTTAGTAACACGGATCCTGTCAGATTTCAGTCTAGTGATTACTCTGGAATTGTGTGAGTATAGAACACAGGACTGTTGCATTTCCCTGTGTATACACATTTAACTGAACGGTGTGAGTAAAGACTTATATTGCAAAGACGGTTGATGGCCTTAAGTAAAGGTGACGTTGATTTTATTCCGAAAGTCACGGACCACTTCAGTTAGTGCGTCTAAAGTCAGCTGAGCACCGGATTGTTATAGTCTCCTTGTGTATACGAATATTGTACTTTTCTCAATATTTAGATGCCCGCCTGACCACGACTTTTGCAACAAAAATATGATAGCATTTTATTGTGTTGTATTTTTGGGGGGTCTGTTGTATATTTTTTATTTATTCTAAGCTTCTTAACTACTCTGAGCAAAACAAATTTTATAGTAATCTGTACACATCTGCTTTGCATGTCTCCAATCCAGGAATCTCTATAACAGAGATCAATTTTTTTTCCACAATATGAAGACAGCCCTAAACTGTCAGATGAACAAAAGGAAACTGTAAAGGATTCATAACGGAAACTGAGGCACTGGTAATATTAAAAAGTTTGAAAAATAATAAATCTCCTGGATCTGACGGTTTTCCAGCTGAATTTTATAAAGTGTTTTGGGCTGACTGCAAAAAGTTTTTGCTAGAGGCACTTAATTTGTCAAATCAAAGAGGTCTGTCGTCCATTTCGCAAAGACATAGTATTTTAACCCTCCTCCCGAAAAAGGATAAAGATATATTGGAACTAAAAAATTGAAGACCTATATCATTGTTAAATCAAGACTATAAGTTGGCTGCAAAATGCATAGCTTTTCGAATAAAAAAGTATTGAATGAACAAATACATGAGGATCAAACAGGCTTTTTAAAAGACAGATATATTGGTGAAAATATAAATAGAATTCTGAATATTATGGAGTACACAGACGAAGAAAACATTCAAGCTTTATTAGTTCTGATAGACTTTGAAAAAGCCTTTGATTATTTAGAATGGGATTTCTTGGAAAAAAGCTTAAAATATTTTAATTTTGGACCCTCATTTCAAAATTGGATAAAATTATTTTATACAAACATTAAAAGTTCGGTAATTAATAACGGCGGAGTGCGACAAGAATGACCCATTTCACCTTATCTGTTCATTTTATGTGTAGAATTTTTGGAAACTTTATTAGAAGAGATGAAAATGTCAAAGGGATAAAAACAGATGTACATGAATATAAAGTATCTCAGTATGCCGATGACACATCTTTTACTCTCCTGGCAAACAAAGATAACCTAGACCGTCTATTTTTTATAATAGAAAAACTTAAAGATATTTCAGGGTTGAAAGTAAATAGAACGAAAACAGATATTTTGAGAATCGGTTCTCTTAAAAATACTGATATATTTTTTTCAGAAAACCTTAACCTACGTTGGACAAATGTGCCTGTAGCTTTGTTAGGTGTGAAAATCACACCAGAAAGAGATAAATCTGAGTCACTTAATTATGTTCCAAAGTTGGAAAAATTAGAAAATAATTTTAACATGTGGGATAAAAGAAATTTGAGCTTGTTTGGCAAGACTTTAATTTTAAAATCGTTAGCATTGTCTCAACTTTTGTATTTAGTGTCAGTCTTACCAAATCCATCATTGGCAATTATAAAACAGATAGAAAGGTTGATATATAAATACTTGTGGAATAACAAGCCAGATAAAGTTAAACGATGTTACATCAGTGCATCAACCAAAGATGGTGGTCTTGGTATACCGCATTTAGTTTCACAGTTGTTAGCAATTAAGTGTGCCTGGGTTAAAAGGCTTCTATCTGATATGAATGCAAAATGGAAATATTTAGTCTTGAAGCAACTCCCGTGCCAAGACAAATTTTTATGGGAATACAACTTTCATGCTGATGATGTTAAGGACATATTTCGTAATATGAAAAGTAAATTTTGGTATGAAGTGATTGAAAGTTGGAGTAACTATAATTTTAAAAATCCAGAAAGTGCAACTAAAGTAACAGGTCAAACAATTTGGTTTAACTCATTTATAAAGATAGGTAAGAAAATAATTTTTTACAGAAAATGGTATGATAAAGGTGTTCGATGTATTAAAGATTTACTGAACAGAAACAGAACAATAATGTCATATGCTGAGTTTATACAAAAATTCAATATAAAAGTGGATTTTGTTACTTATTATGGAGTCATATGTGCAATGCCAGCTGCGTGGAAAGACATGATCAAAACCTCAGCTGTATAAAATTCTGAAAAAAGAAAAAATATAGATTGTATCATAGACATATGAAAGGTACCGAGATTTGTATACCCAAAAACTGCTTAAACCTCATGTAGGAAACCTTCAATTATAACTTGAGAAATGGAAACAGGAACTAGATTGCCAAATTTTCTTGGATGAACTTGACACAAGCTTTCACTTGATATATATATATCAACTATATCTGCAGAAATCCGTTCTTTCCAGCTTAAATTTTTACACAGAATTATCTATACAGGAAAAAGGTTGTATGAATGGAATATTGTTGAAACAAACTTATGTAGCTTCTCTAATCAGGAGATAGACTCTCTCCAACAGTTATTCTGGGAATGTGAATTTGTAAAATTATTTTGGCAGCAAGTTTTCAGTCATTGTAAAGTAAATGATGTTGTTATTGGGAGTTTTGAAAAAAAGAAGTGCTTATGTGTACCAAAAACATAAAACCAATATATAATCTGATATTTATTTTGGGCAAAAAATACATTAATGCATGCAAATATGGGAACACTGTTCCAAATATATATGGATTCAAGAATATTGTTCAGCGCACAAAAAGAATAGAAAGGTATACTGCAACTAAGAAACTGAAGGTTGAAAAACATGATGATAAATGGAAATATTTTGTTATATAATCAGAATAATGATCACTTTTGTAAAACATAGCTCTCATGTCCATGTCTCTTATTGTATCTATACGTACAATTATAACATACCATGCACTGTATAAGCTCTATCTGTAGAAAGCCATACATAGGCATTAAGCTTTTTGTCGATTGCAGTAATTCATTTTCATGTCTGTGTAAATTTGTAGAAGTCAAACTACCTTTTTCAGTTTTTATAATTCCTGCTTTCTTTCACTTCATAGTTTTACCATATTTGAATTTCCTTGTAATGCACAGGATTAGAAAACTCCAAACACAGTAGTTTCACGAGGGCACAATTAGAAATGAAAGCATGGAAAAAATACTTCAAAGCTTTAGAGAATCTTACATGGCTGAGAGTGAGTTACTATTTTATCTGTCAGGAGATATCGTTGTTTGTGGGGAAAAGCACGAATGACTGCATCTAACCATGTAAGATTTTGTTTATTCTATGTTTGTTTGGGTATTCATTGCAAAAAAATTGCCCTGGGCCTTCTTTCAACGCCGATCTGGTGTGCCGTGTTTAATTCCGTTTGTTGCGGTTTTTTACGTCACGCGTGACGTATAATGAAACATGGCTCGCGCAGATTTGATTTTGTCAATGCACCATGTCACTAATCCAGGTGCATCAGAATTAACTTGAAACAATGTTTAGGTCATGTGTTATTCAGTGAATTACTACTTTCTTTTGAATTTCACTCTAGAAAATGATAATTTATCCTGCAATTATGGTAGTAAAAGAACAAGGCCTGACTGCAATTACAGCAGTAATGTACTTTTTTCCTCTCAGGTACTCATGACGGCGGTAGAAAATGGAATTTTTGATGCGCTGTCTGAGAAGAGTACCGGCCGCACCCCGCAGTCCATGGCGGATAGCCTTGGCTTAGATCCTTGTGCCTTACGGAGATTACTCGACACACTTGTGTCCATGAGGTTCGCCCGCAAAGACCACACACATGGGACAGGTAGGCAACAAGTATCACACACATACGTCAGTTATAAGTGGGGTGGTAAGGCTATCAGATGTCAGAGTGGCATGTGACTAGTCTTCATCCTGATAAAGGCCCAGCCTCGTTTTGATATTGAGCTGAACATGTGTGCGCTTACCGTATGTACGGTAAGACTAACCTGCCTCTTCCACTGCTATCCATTACGGACAATTTGAATCCGTTGGCATTTGGAGAAATTTTGTGAGCTTTTAGGGGTTATTATCTGATAGGACATGTTTCATAAATGTATTAAAACACGACTGACCTTGACAGAAAGGATTGTATCGGCATATATGTGGCTCAGTGTTCTCCAACGCACCACCAGGTCATGGCATCAAGTCATCTTGAAGTGTACCTTTAACCTGTTAGCCCAGGCTAGAATAAAGTCTACTCCTTCCTCGCCGTTGCCGAATTGATTCCAGTTTCTGCCGCTTTACCTGGTCCTCTGGTTTATCCCGTTGGAGTGAGCATACGGGGCATTAAACTCGGGTGGCGGGGACTCTGCTGCAAACAAGCAGTGACGAAATAATAAACTGGTTTACCGTGTGCAAAAAGCCATAATTTTGCCGATGTGCTCCTACCTGCAGAAGGCGACCTTTACCTGATACATAGGCCGATAACAACCTTCTAATTATGAGTTACTGACGGAAAATCCACATAACACCTTCATGAACTGACCCAGCACCTCTTGTTTTCCTGTGTCAGCAAAGGTAGTTGAGACTTTCTCTCAGCTTTACTCTCCAGCTCTTCAGACTTGGCGATAGTCTCGCCTTCCTGCTTAAACAACGGGCGTGTTACAGACTTAATAGCAGATGCCTGCTTAAAGACGTTCGGTACACCGCTTTATGCGCAACCATTTATGGTCCAATGCCTCTATACAGTTAGAGCTGGTATTTGTCGAGACCTGCACTAGCTGCTGTTCGCTTTTCCTATTTTGCACAGTTCCGTTTGAGAAATATGGATTGTTTCCGAAGAGTTAAAAGGAAAAAGAATGGGCGGTTTGTTAACAAATGCCAAAACAAAGGACTATTTGCTTTAAAACAAGGCAGAATACGTCGAAACACGGCAGTGGTAGACCAAAACGCATGTACACAATCAGCGAACGCTGACCAAGCCACCGTCGAAAGTGCCACGCCCACCTCCCAAATGCCACATGCACATGTAAACACTGACAGTTATAACTGGGACAAATGTCGTAGAATAGTGGAACTAAGTGTACTAGCCGATAATCTTGTATGCGAGGATTGTGAGAAAAAAAACATTGTCCCTGAAAAATACAGAATCAGAAAAACGATATGGCTTGGCCAGTGTACTTCACATTTCTTGTGAATGTGGTACGATAAACGCTGTCCCAACTGGGGGGGGGGGGGGGGCACAGTAATACCCCAGCGTCAAAAGGTGGCACAGGCATATTTGATAATGTGCTGCCTGTGTTACCATTCGACAATGTATAAGGGCAACTATAATTTTGATATTCCTATTTTTACCTCTTTTTTCACATTGCTGTATTCCACTATGGAGTGAATCTTAAAATGTTTGCCTCTTCTCAGTAAAACTATGAAAGTATATATTATGATTGGAATATAAAATTAACGACGTACTGCCGTTTATTTAACCTACATACATGTATATTGATATAGTATCGAAGTTAGACAATGAATGGATACCTTGTACCTATGAACTTAGAACAAAGTAAGTCAACAAGCATGAATTCTTTGTACAATTGCGGAAAAAATAGCACCGTATGATATCTTTTTTTGTTAATCAATGAAATCAGTGCATATTTTGGAAACCCCCTACAATTTTTCAGGGATTTGCAAATATTTTTTCGATTTCAAACTTAAAAAATAATGTGAGCACTTAAACATTTTTGCAAGACGAGATGAATTTAAAATCACATTCCAGCATGTTTTGTCTACATATTTGTCATTAAAAGGCTTGATATACATTACATACACTCATATTGAGTTATTTGATGCATATTTTTGCATCCTTAATTTATTTTTTTGCTTTTACCCACATATATAATGTTTGCTATCAAATTTCTGTAGTCCTTACATGAAGCGCCACCTAGCGACAAAAGTAGCACCGTGACATGCAAATTTTTCGCTTGCATTTTGTTTCAAATGCCAATATCTTGGTTCACACCAAAAAGCAGAGATTTCTAAATTCTTTTGACCAGTGTACCGAACGTCTTTAAACCGTGATCGGTGCACGTGGACATCGCTCAGAATAATTGGATGCCCTACACGCACAACCAGTGAAAGATCTTATTAAAAAATGAGACTGTATTGTTTTTTGCGCGAGTGTTTAATGTAGGGTGGCCGTACAGTTAATGGTGCACTATATTGAATATATTTCTGAAGGGCCAGAGTCACACACCTTTTGGACAGAATCATTCAATTTGGCATTGCCCTGGTAAGCGTGATATTTGTTCACTTTTTAACTAAGGTGTTTCCGCTTATTGGCTGCGGGGTTCCGATGGAGTAATGGTTTCGTTGAGATTCCTATTGATCGATGAATACATTATTAAACTATTGACTATAGAGCATAGTTCTGCACAATTGTTGAGTTAAGTTTTGTATCTTCCTGCGGCATTACACTTCTTAAACTGATAATATATATTTAAATTGCCAAACAGAGTGGCCCATTTCCCTCCTCGCGCGACTGAATATTGTGATTCGCGGCTCCTATCGCCGGCGCTTACAAATGCACCTAATATGATACAAATATTTCCCTTAACACCTTTCTCAAGTGTAGCTGTATTTGTCACACTGCAAGGTGAAGCGACTAAGATCCTCCACCTGCCTTGAGGTATACATTTCATATATCCGTTGATTTCGATCTAAGTAGGACATCCTGCTGGTGTAAATTTTCAAACAGTGCTCTCTAAAATTAACTTTATCATAGTGGTGGTGCACCGTAATAATACAGGCTCATCCCGAGCAAAAATCCACCACTGGTGTGGTTCTATATGTCACTAACCACGTTACGACGTTATGGGAGAAGCTGCTATACAATACAATACAATACAATACAAATTTTATTTATACTCAGTGTTAAAAACATACATTAGCTCAGTACTGCAGCTATTATTTACCGAGTTGTGATAAAAAATATTTAACAAATAAATAGAGTATGATGACACTGGACGATATAAAATACTAAAAACAATAAATGAGATGAGCATATGATAAAAAAACAAGCAATATTACTTAACTGTTTTGCTTGCAAAAAGTACATTTACATTTGAAGCCATCCCAATTTTTTAACTGTCTCTTAAAAATCTTGAAGTCCGGTACAGTTCTCATGTCATTGGGTAGGCTGTTCCAAACTTTGGTCCCAATGTGACTAAAAGAATGTAAGCCTCCTTTGGTAGATCTTTTATGCGACTGAAATAGTTTGTTTTTCGCCCTTAATGAATAGCCATGTGAGTGTAGATTAAACATGTCACATATATATGCTGGGTTCAGTCTATGAAATGCTTTAAACACCTCTGTGGCAATATGTCTCAGTCTACCAAGTTCCAAGGTAGGTAAATTAGCTCTTTTCAGGAGTGAGTCATAGTCCGTATGATACTCGTTATACACAAATCTCAGGGCTCGAAGTTGTATTTTCTCGAGTTTCAGCGAGTTCGTAGCACCACAAAAATGCCAGACTGCTGGGCAATAATTAAAATTGGACAACACAAAGGACTTATATAGCAGAAGTCTTGTGTTTTGGTCTAGGAAATGCCCTAACCGTTTTAAACAGTTCAGTTGCCTTGTAGCGGTTTTTGTAATATTGGATGTCTGTTCTGAAAAATTTAGCTTGTTGTCCAATTGAACCCCCAGCAGTCTGACACTTTGCTCACTTTGTACATTTGTTCCATCAAAAACTACTTGAGTGGAAGTCGTCTCATTTGAGATCATCATTTGAAATTTAGAGGCGTTTGCCTCCATCTGATTGTCTGTGCACCAAGTAATAAGATTATCTCCATTGAGAGATATCTTATTCATGAGTTCCTGTTTGGTGTCAGCTTTCACCAAGACAGTATTGTCATCTGCATAATAAAGTAATATTCCATCTTTAATGCAACAGAAAATGTCATTCATGAATATGTTGAATATTATAGGTCCAAGAATAGACCCCTGGGGGACTCCCTTGAGAATCGAAACCCATGAGCTGGTAGAGTCTCCTACTTTTACTCTTTGTTTCCGGTTGGATAAGTAATCTGTTAGGAGATTTACTGCATCAGGTGTTGCCCCATAGGCATAAAGTTTAGCCGAGATCAGTGAGTGGGGTAAGCAGTCGAACGCTTTTGATAAATCAACTAGCAGGATACCAGCCATGGTTCGATTCTCAAGGGCCTCCCTCCAGGTGTCACATAGATGTAATAGCACATGCTGACAACTATAGCCTGTACGAAAGGCAGAAAGGCAGTCATTATATATTTGAGGGAGAAAGTCTGATGCTAACTGTGTCTCCATAAGTTTCTCCAAAACTTTTGATGTGCTAGTTAAGATGCTAACCGGACGATGGTTTTTTCTGTCCAGAGCATCTTTTTTTTTTATAGATTGGCATTACTTCAGCAGCTTTAGCTCCCTCAGGAAAAATACTCGTTTCCACACATTTGTTGTAAAGCCTACAGAATTGAGGGGCTAGAAGGTCACTCGCCATCTTAAGAGCTTTGGCAGGTATATGATCAAAGCCAGTTGCTTTCTTTGGGTTTAAATCTTGAGTCGTACGTTGAACAATTTCCTGGTTTACATGTTTGAAAGCAAAATTCTGAGATTTTTTACAGTCACTTTGAATAGCAAGAATGCTCGGATGGGTCTGGTGATAAGTTTCAGCAACAGCAGTAAAGTCGTAAGTCTGTGTGTATTGAGCTACTGTGGGTAGTTGCGAGTCAGTCCCAATTTGGTCTGCTATGCTTGAGTAGAAGGTGTTCATGGAGTCGGCAACCTCCTTCGGGTCTGTAAGAAGGCTGGGACCATCTTTTATCATCAGAGTAGTGGCTGTTTTATTTTTGGTAGAGAGAAATGGTTTGATAGTTTTATAAAAATCTTTATTTTTGGGTCCTCCAGCACATCTCTCTTGGAAGTATTTCTTTATGGATCGCCTTCTGATTGATGTGGTAAGGTTTCGTTGCACACGGTAGGCGTCCCAGTTCTTTCTTTTCTTCCGTAACAGTGTTGGGGGTGTATTTTTGAACCGTCGTTGTAGGCGTGTTTTGTTTAGGATTGCTTTCCTTAGAGTAATGTTCATGAACGGAGGTTCTCTTGCTCTCACCTTTTTTGTTTTAAGAGGGGCATGCTCATCCAAAACCTCTCTTAGAAGTTTTTCCTGAGCCCATAACATGTCACCTGGGTCATCAAAAACCTCGGTCACTGAGAATGGGATTTCTGATACTCCAGTCCTATAGTCAGTCAAATTGAAATTTTTGTAGGACCTGTATGTAATACTCCTTGCTGGTGGTCTTGGAAAATGTAATCGTGTGATTGCCACAATCATAGAGTGCCCGTCACTAGAGCCTATATCAATGACCGAGGCAGGATTGAACTTTGAGCGCACATTAGTCAAGGCCACGTCAAAACGTGAAGGTCCATATTGTGAATGATGAGTTGGTTCTCGGATCATGTTTTCAAAGCAGAACATGTCCAAATAATCAGTCAAAGGTTTTGATTTAGACTTTGAGAGTAGGTCATAATTCATATCTCCCATAATAAGTATGTTATCATAAAAAGACACTGCTTTTTCGCCAAGGAATTCCATGTCTTTAGTAAAGTTTTCATCATTTACCTTTCCTGGCGATTTGTAGACTGCTGTCACCAGCCATGGTTTTTTATCTAGAAATAATTCCATTGATATGGATTCAACTTGGCTGGTAGCAAAGTCCATTTGTCTACAGGGGATGTCAGATCGAACATAGAACAGAAGACCCCCTCCATATTGTGTCCTATCCTTCCTGAAAGGAGGGTGATAACCTTCGAGGAAAAACTGGCTGGATAGAAAACTGTCATATATTTTTGTTTCTGCTATCATAAAGCAGACTGGCTGCAGTCTAAATATGACTGGTTGAAGATCATAGAATTTGTACCTTATGCTATTGATATTTATATAGCAAAACAATCCATTTGTAAGATATTTTGAACGCAATTCACTGCATTCATTTAGAAAGTCATGAGGTGCTGGATTGTTTGTAGAAACATTTGAAGTGTCACCCTCTGAGGACAGCGACTGCAAAGTTTCATCAAAGTAAGATTCACTGAGTTGAGGCAAAGCAAGGTTGAAATCACAGGTTGGGCAAGTCCATGGCACGCTGTTTTGCTTGTGATAAGTAAATGTTGTAGGTGTTACATTTCCACATTTGATGTGTACATCATATGAACAGTTTACACATCTAAGGGATCTATGTGTCCTTGCCACTGCTTTAAGGCATTGACCACAAGGGTTGCGTACCGGCCCAGGATTGCTGTGAATGTCTCCTGCCAGTATTAGTAAAAGAGAATTTGGCAATGGGCAGTAAATGCCATCTGAATATGCCCAGGTACTGTTTATGTTTAAGATCAGCTGGTCAGTATTTAGTGGCAATGAATAGTTTACTGGCCTGGTTTGGGTCATGATCACCCCTCCATGTACATGCATCCACAAAGAGTCTTTTATATCCATTGTTTCAGTCCTGCGACAATGATTCCATTCATGCTGACTTGATTGTGAGCTTAACAATAGTGTCCATGCTATAACAAAAGCCAGGCTGATATCAACAGTGACTATGTCTGCTTTTTGCTTTATGTTTCTCCTCCTATGCACATGCTGGTGGAAAATAAATCTTCCAATATGAGTCCTATACTGTTCATAATCCATTTTAGACTCACTCTGGTGGTCCACTGATGTATCATGAGATGAAAAATATCTCTTTTGAAAAGCCGATGCTTGTGAAAAATATTGAAAAATTGCTGAAAAACCAGAGCTCACGAGCTATCTTGAATATATGTAGCTGTGACTGTGCAATGCATAGTGTTTTATAAAAAAAATAGTATGAAAATCGAGCGATATGGTGTAAGGTTCATGAAGGCTGCACAATCATTTCATTCCCATAGGACACATTTATAAGATGTCAGACTCAGTGGACTCTAGGTAAATGTGGGTATGTTTCCTTATACATATATGCAGATTTTTAAAATTCAATTTTATTAACACAGCAGTGTATATGTAATATTCATATTTATGAAGTATTCATGTGCGAATATCGACTGGAAGCACTACAACTTTTATTGTTGTTGAATGTTGTGACTGAACCTCTTTGAACCTTATGAAATTATCAGCTCTGTCTAAAACGAATCAGTACATATAAAAAAAGCTTCTTCCTGGACAAAACATCGTAGTAATGACGGCCCAAAGTGGACACATTTCAAATATTGTATGTTGTAATGTTTTTAACCTCATTTCTCCGTATATAAATGATTTGGAATGAGAACTACTCATGGCAGATGCCGAAGTGGTATATCCCAGCTTCCCTTGGCACCAGTCTAGTTTTAAAGAAACCTGTTGACTCAGACTTTCCTTTATAGGGAAGAGTTTTGACTCAGACTTTTCCTTCTTAGGGAAGAGTTAAGATAGGTTGTTATCATTTTGTCATAGCATACACCAGTCGAAGCTTAATATTATTTTTGTCTTGCATACATATTTGTGAGTTCAATACATGCGTGTGAAGTGTGCAAACCGTTTTAAAATAATGTGCATATTTTTATTTACAGACGTTTACTACAACATGCCAAATGCAGATCAATTTTTAACAAAAAGCAAGAGTCCATCTCTGCAGGGCTACATTCTGTGGCATAGGCGCTGGTACGACTGGTTTACAGACCTCTCCATGCGATTACAACGCGGTATGTATTGCCGGTCTTGCCAAAAGTTTACATTTTCATTTTCCTGATTTCAACATTATTTCTTGAACTGAAAACACCAGATAAAAAGGAACCACGTGTACAATTGGGTTGCAGGTTTTTTTTTTTTTAGCAAGAAGCATATCCTGAAATAAAACTCGTCCTTTTAGAATATGTTGGTTCAATTTGTGACGAGCACTCGGATAAAAGGTCTTAAAATATTTTTAAAAACCATCACGAGTAGAGATCAGCATCTGTACGAAGCGACAATTCCACCATCAGGACCTGCTGCGATTGAGAATGGGTTTCATGATAGATAAAACTTGCAAGTACCGACCAGAAACACACCCGAATCCCTGGAATTATATATATATATATATATATATATATATATATATATATATATATATATATATATATATATATATATATATATATATATACATATTCATATATATATACATATATATATATATATATATATATATATATATATATATATATATATATATATATATATATACATATCTATATGTTAACGTACATATAGATTATCAAAGTAAATAATAGAAAATTTATGAACTTTAATACATTCATTCTAATGCGTCATTCAAGCAGCACAAGCAATCAAACCAAATCAAATTTGACGTAAAGAGCACTTACACATGTTGAAACTAGCTCAACTGGCAATACGACATACCTTATTTACGTAGGGGTTGTAGCGATCTGAATGTTTAAGTTTTCAAATAAATGTTAATAATTCTCACACTTTTGTTTACAGCACGAGAGCAGTAGATACATTTTACTAATTGTTTTATTTATTTATTTATTTATTATTTTTTCATTATTTTATTTATTTATTTATTTATTATTTTTTTAATTATTTTATTTATTTATTTATTTATTTGTTTGTTTATTTATTTATTTATTTATTTATTTATTTATTTATTTATTTATTTATTTATTTATTTATTTATTTATTTATTTATTTATTTATTTATTTATTTATTTATTTATTTATTTATTTATTTATTTATTTATTTATTTATTTATTTATTTATTTATTTATTTATTTATTTATTTATTTATTTATCTATCTATTTCATTTGTTTTGTTGGCAGTTTATCCTTGCATAAATTTAGTGATTTATTCTTTAACACGGTATAATGTTTCAAGGACCAAACTTGCTTTTCATGTTATCTGAAGAGGATACATCCCAAGTTCAAGGGATTTATCTGGAATCCTGCTTTTTTTAAATCCCGGAGCGAAGTGTAAGGATTTAAAAATGCAGGATTCCAGATAAATCCAGATTCCAGATTCCAGATAAATCCAGATTCCAGATATATATCCAGATTCCAGATAAATCCAGACTCCAGATTCCATTTTGATCGCAATTGACTGCGTCAAAATCCTTAAGAAATATCTGACGCCCCTACTCATAGGAGAGCCGCGGAAAAGAAAAACCGGGATGGGAGTTTCATCTGCTATATGAATATCGACTGATCACTTTCCTGTAATATCTGCCACCCATACACAATTTTATGAATTTTAGTAAGCTTTAAGACCAGAAGACAACAAACTTGGACACCATGCAGTAAATATATAAATTTAATGTTTGCCTGTATTTATACTCCTGCTGAAAAGATAATATCCATTGGTTTATTGTAGAGTATGATATATACGATGTCTTATATTGATCTGAATGTACCATTTCCATATAAAACATGCAATGTGAGAAGACAAAAGATTTGCTTTCAACATTTCAATGATCCTTTCCTATCAAACAGCTTCCAGCGATCCACATGGTGGGGTATGTTGGCTTCACAGTGCATGTCATTCTGCGAATGACTTGATTTTAAAGCCTCTGTTAACATCAATGGCTGATACAATGGTCACCAAATTCTGAACTTAATCCCGCTTGCAGGGCAATCTTTTATACTAAACTCGACCAAACAAAACTTACTACGTGAATTGCAGTGGTGTATACAATTCCATATGCAATATTTTAATCATCGCACTCCATGTTCAACCAATTGGAGTGGTTCTGAATTTTTAGCAGGATTATATATACGGATGATGTTGAAATGTATACTGAAAGGAGTACAAAGGTACTTTACATACAATTACAGGTTACTAGATGCCCATATTTTCCATGTGTACCCTGATTTAAGCTTTGTTTTATAAAAGTACCGCCTAATGATTTTTAAACTAGGGCCCACAGATGATGGCAACGTTATATTACTATTTTTGCGTACCTTTTTGTGACTCTCTAACTTTATACCGCGAGAAACTTGTTCAGTGGATGTCTCTCACAGGTTGTATGTCTTTAGCAAAGAGGAAAGATGCATGGTCTAGTAGTTCTAATCTGTTTTCCTCTGGATGTACAGGTAGATTTAGGCCTCTAGACTAGTTCGTTTTGACCCCTATGTAGCTTTGTGTGCAAATTCACTTTAGTGAATTTGAGTACGAATATAATGATTCAAGGAGACTTTAGTGCAAAATGTGAGAGTCTCATCGAGCCTCTGCTGACTGATAATGTTTTACTTCAACTGACAGGTTTTGCAGATTGGGCACTGTGTAGTTAGCGATATTGACACAGTTTGCGATCAATTGATGACCTCAAAGAACGATGAAAACTTCCTGACAACGGTGACATTGAAGCTCGATTTGGCCCAACAATAGTTAACTCACGCTAGATATAAGGTCAGCCATTCTTCATTCATTTCAACACATCAGGACAATGATGGGGAGGTCTGGTTATCCCACAAGGTTACCCCCCCCCCCCCACCGTCCACCCACCCCAAAATCCCTTTTTAGCAGGCACTTGAAAGAAAGACCCTGAGGAAGGGGTGACACCATTCATTTTGGGATCTTTAAACAGGGTTAGACATGAGTCCGAGGCTCCTGAAGCATTGGTGCGTTTGCTGTAACTATTGTATTACATCCAATTCGTCTAGGCGTCCTGATCAGGCCTGGTCATATAAGTCACACTCCTTGAAGAACACCTGTGGCGGCATAAGAACTAAAATCAGTGACAGTATGAGTAATAAATACTCATGAAAAAATGACAGGCTTTTAGCTATATATCTTGCATAAGAGTAAAAACATATGATTTGGTTGCACTACTGAGTTAGAAATTTCCAAATTTGTATAACCAAGTATGTCTTTAACTTCTGGCGCAAGAAACACTTGTTTATACACTGAAGACTATTCGATAGTCAGAATGTAAATATATACTATATTATTTGGATTGCAATGTTTCCAGATATGTGTACTTTGTATTATGTACGCGAGGGTTGAGGAAATGATAGCTAATACAACTTGTAGACCACCTTTGAGAAAATACATGACGTGATTTGACTGGAATCACATCATTATAAGCATGCGTTAGGCAACTTAATAAATCTGAAGAAATGAGCTGTTTGTGTACAAATACCTTAAAAGCATATACAATAAAGGGTTTGTTCTCTGACACAGGAAGGAAATGTGCCACCTTAGGTCGTTGTCTCGCATCGCCAGGAGAGCCTGAAGAAATCAGTGCTACAAGAATACAGTACCTGGAAGGAGTGTCTAGTATAGCAGTGGGCCTATTAATGGACGTGTTCGATCTGAGCATGTACACACGAGCCTGTGATATAGGAGGTAAGTTAAAACTACATAAGACATTTTCACTCCGTACTTCTACAGATAACTAATGCAAATTTTCATGCATTAAGTGTTAAAATTTGATGTTTTTTCTGCCGACGAATTTATTATACAACGAATTTGTCCATAAAACACACACACTTATATATATATATATATATATATATATATATATATATATATATATATATATATATATATATATATATACATATATATATATTTATATAATTATTTATGTATATCGTATCGTGTTCAGACTTTACACAGTTGCTCCACAATAAACTAATTTGTCCTTTTCTAGTTGTAATAATGCTGTCGCTGACATATTTACAGACAAAGGTCTCTATTCTAAGCTCTAGTAACGCCATGCGCTTTCAGGTCGCCCGTATATTTTATACAACTGAACTTACACAGAGTGTGCGCGTGGTATACTTCAGGAATCTTATGTATAAATGTTTAGTTTCTGTCCATGGATACCATCTTATGACATAAAAAGTATATATTTTGTAAAAGGAAAAGTACAATCAATCATGATTCTGGTACTGCATATAAAATTGTATTATCGCTATTGATGTCATGAAAATTTAAACAAAATTCTTAAATTTCATGTGAAATTTAATTTAACATCTTTAAAAATAAAAATCGGATGTAGTTTTGAGTGACAAATGAAAGAAAACATCGCTCTCCAAGGCATGGTTTTAAATTATCGATAAATAGCTTAGTTCTAATTTTATTGCTGTTTCAATTTTATTTTTTTATCTAAATTTTACCTTTATTTGAAACACCCTGTAAACTTTGAACTAAAGCCCTTTATAAAAAAATTAAAATACGGTTAGGCTCTTAGAACTGTACTGTTTTATTTCTGGTAAGAAAATGTTTACAATTTTTTTTGGTATTTGTTTGCACAATCAGGTATATTTAAGTTTTGTTAATTTAAAATTCTTTTTCTTAACACTTGCAGATTTTTTTTTTTAATACCTTAATCCAAATGTGAACTTTTACAAAATATATTGTTCACTTGATCACAAATAAGAAGGCAGGTGTAAATAAGGACATGTTTAGGGCAAAGTAGTATTTTTGTTAAGTAATGTAATCGTGTAACACGCCCTTAGGATTTGCAAAAAAGAGCTGAGATAGTTTCACTTGTATCATTTGATTGATTACTTGTAGTGCACCGAACAAGTTTGCACTGAAGCAGATATGTGCCATTATTGAAAGCAAGCCTTATTTGAAACAATATTGTCACGCAAATAAAAGTATTTACTTTCTTCTTAAAGGTGGAACTGGCGGTCTAGCTAAGGCACTAACGCAAGCCTACAGCAGTATGACTGTGACAGTTATGGAAACCCCCAGTGTCGTAGAAGTAGCAAGAAAAACTCTTGATGAACACCGGTACCCAAATATTATATTCCAAAAAGGTGGGAGGTGTACATGTGTTTCTGTCTATATTCAGCAATTGATACTTTGAGCGTTGCTAACAACCACAGGACAACATTCTATCGTGGGCATCAATTTTTCTCAGTATCGTTGCCTCTCTTTTTGTCTATGTTACAAAGCTATTGTTGCTGACTCATTCAAAGGGGGGGGGGGGGGCATTCATTTTGTTCTTGCTCTTGTCTTTGCTTTCGTTTGTTGATGTATTCATTTATTCATGAATTTTTATTCCGCGGAAGAGTTGAATCAGAACTTCTGATCTCTTGTAGTTCGCTTTGCATCATATCTGAATGGAAGAAACGTTTGATTCCTGCATCAATATGTGTAGCATAATCATGTCACAAGGCAGCACAACTGCAATCTATGAAAGGTGGACTAGCAAAAAGGACCGGCGCTTGCATTTCTTAAGCAGCCATGAAAAGCGCTATTGTTTTGTGTACACACTACTAAATCGAGAGTTGGATAAAAATACCTTTTTACTGGTATATATGAATGTCTTACTGGACACAAATCCCAGAATTTCTGCTGTAACTAAGGGCAGTTTGAAAGGCACACCACACATGAACGAAAGAAAAAAATAACTTATTTTTCTATGTTTGAAGGATCTTGGTGATCTACAAGCGGTCATGCGTAAAAATATATAAAAAAATACTGTGAGCTACCGTAGTGTCAAAATTGATACAAATGTGTGTCAAGTACAAATACAAAAAAATTAAAGCTCACCATGTGGAAGCAATTACAGTACAAACTATCCTGCAATATTTCTCACACTTTAGGGCATTGCAAGAACTATTTAGTTATTTGTTTATTTATTCATTTATTTATTTATTTATTTATTTATTTATTTATTTATTTACTTACTTACTTAATTTATTTATTTATTTATTTATTTATTTTATGTATGTATGTATGTATGTATGTATGTATGTATGTATGTATGGGTGTATGTATGTATGTATGTATGTATTTATTTATTTATTTATTTATTTATTTATTTATTTATTTATTTATTTATTTATGTATGTATGTATTTATTTTATTTATTTATTTATTTATTCATTTATTTATGTATGTATGTATGTAATTATTTATTTATCAATCTATCTATCTATCTATCTATCTATCTATCTATCTATCTATTTATTTATTTATTTATTGGTTTGTTTGTGTGCGTCAGATGGCACGATATAAATGTACAGTCATATGATGATGATGATGATGATGATGATGTGATGATGATGATGATGATGATGAATTTTGTCATGTTGAAAACATGCATTGCATTGTTATACATGGCTAGTAATGCAAAACCCCCCCCCCCCGCCCTCTAATAAAAAGCACACATATGTAAAGGAATGTAAATTTTACAAAAAGCAAATGGTGGTAAGTAGATCCAAAGGGTAGAAGCAAATGATTTGATGATACCTAGTTTACGTTTTGCTTAAAGGTTAGGCCTTGGTTACAAACACGTAATATTCTCAAAATTTGTACACACACACACACACACACATTATTATATATATATATATATATATATATATATATATATATATATATATATATATATATATATATATATTTATTTATACTGAAAGGTTAAGATGTTCGCAGCTTAACACACTGCTATACAAACTGTAAGATAACTGCGAGATATTTTGGTTGCGGTTTTCTTCTTGGACCCTGTAGAAGCATGGTCATGAAATAGACAGGCTATCCTAAATAAAGATTTTTCTTCCTCTTTTTGTCGTTCTTATTGTGGTTTCTGTTGTCGTTGGTCCTATTCTTGTTCGTGTTACCAGCCTTGTTCTTGTTTTTGTTTTTGCTATTGGTCTCGTTTCTTTCCATGTCTTTTCCCTTTCTTACGTTCATAATTTTAGATGCTGGAGCTGATGGAGTTCTGGGTGCATGGATAATTATTCTGAGTGACTGTAAGACAATGGCATTTTCTGTCGAGCACAGACTTATACACTGTACTGAATCAAAATAGTCAAGGCGTGGCTGCACGAACAGTAGTATTAAGTGACACACAAACCAGCGGAATGACGGAAATGCATGATATTACCCATGTTACATCACTCGCTCTCATTTTTCTTCATTTTGTGCGTATTATAGTCCCTGCACGTCAATGGTTCGTCGTTTCGCAGGAAGTCTCTCATAATCAGCATTTTTCTAAGTGAGTCCATCAAACAGATAATCCTTTCCTAATATGCAACCTATAGTTCGGTGATATCAGTTTTATTTGAACATATATCTGTGTGTTAAAGGTACACTTTCCAACATGTACATCATATAATGTTGCGTTTATCATATTCTTCTCCTGGCAGCATGGCAATATATATATATATATATATATATATATATATATATATATATATATATATATATATATATATATATATATATATATATATATATATATATATATATATATATATATATATAATATATATATATATATATATATTTGTATGACTGATTTGGGTAATATGTAGGGTGACTGTAAAAGATTCAATTTCCCAGCACAATGTTAAAAAGAAATTCATGTAAACCGAATATTTTAAGACCAATGGAATGATGACTTTCATAATGATAGCTAAAATGTCAAAAACTGCCACGCTGAAATTTTATGAGGGGCCGGAACACTACATATATTCATACATCGATGAAAGGTTAGGAAAAATGTATCACAGGTTTTCAAATCAGTGTCCATAGTGTTTAATTAAAAGTGATAGACATAAGCAACCTTAAAAATTCCACCGGAAGATAAAAATGTGTCTCGTGCCTTATCCTTGAAAATTTCATTTATGTTTTAAATAATTGCTTAAAAATACACAGCTCATCGTCCTCACCGTTTCAACCAATTAAATAAAATGTGCCTTTTCTTTTCAAACATATCTATTCAGAAAACAAGATTGGGAAATATTGGAAAATAGGCTTTGCCTATATAAATTCCTCTCACGTGCCCATTTATTCGGTATCCATTTCTTTGCAATTCAAAAACATTTTACTTTGTTATAAAACTATACAATGATGATGTTCGAAACCACACTACAAAAATTCTTTGACTATCAGATGACAGCCGTGAAGTCAATTTTCTGGTGTTTTCTGTTGCTTTAATTATATTTGATGTATTGTGTGCATGTATATGTCATTATCCTGTATATTTTTGTCTGTGTTAATCATTTTGCAACGTAGAATTTGACGGTAAATATCCATAAGACGGAGTTTACAGTTTTGATAAATTCAATCAAGAAAGAAAAAAGAAAGAAAGAAAGAAATATAGAAATTAAAGGGAAATAAACAAAGATATAAAGACAGAGACAAACTAGCAAACAAAGATAAAACATTTTCAAATTTTGACTAAACTCTGTGTGTGTGTGTGTGTGTGTGTGTGTGTGTGTGTGTGTTTTAAATTCATTGTAAGACGAATTTTATGGTTTCGAACAATTCAAAAAGAAAGACGAAAAGAAAGGCCAACAAAAAGGAAAAAAAACATAATATGGTGTGTTTGATCTGGGATTGCGGTGCTTGAAATTTTTCAGTATTGATTGCTTTTCGGGTATAAAGATGAATATGAATATTGATTTCTCTTTTTAAAAACCTACTAGGACATACAGCTTTGTTCTGTTTGGCATGATTGAACAAAATATTTTGTAGCCGTCTACCATCGTTAATTATTAAGGTCATTTCACAAACTGGTATTATCATTTCTTGTGAATACAGATAAATCTTTGGGTATTTATTTATTTATTTATTTATTTATTTATTTATTTATTTATTTATTTATTTATTTATTTATTTATTTATTTATTTATTTATTTATTTATTTATTTATTTATCTATTTATTTATTAATCCTGTAGGAGTAAAAAAAAAGCAAAAAAAAAAAAAAAAAAAAAAAAAAAAAATCTATAATACAAACAAAACAAACAACAAAAAGCCAACAAGCAATATTTGACTGCAAAGTGAACCAGCAGAAATTCTTCTTTTGTCAAACATTTCCAAACATGAGCAAGAATGGACATAAGATAGGAAGTATGAAACTGGAGAGTCGACTGTCATGCTTTCTGAGAGCTACTCTGGAGAAGCTATTTTGGTACGGTCTCCACTTTTAAAGCTAAAAGGGCAAACACATACTATTCTCAATTCAGTTTGACCCTACGAACAACGCATTCATTCTTTAAATGTCTAATCACATTGATGTACGAAAACATTTACGAATGATGTCAAATCATATTCACTGTGTATGGACAAACAGAATCACTCAAAGTCATGTTTTTTTGCCGGGGATTTGATAAACAGATCCCTAACTGAGTTTTTGGGAAAGAAGTTCAGTTGGCGTACACAGATAAGGACAGCATTTGAACACCAAAGATTATTTGAATGACTCGTTTATCTTTTGTTGGTACTTTGCAAGAATCAGCCAAATGTGTATGTGTGAAGAGCAATATTATAATTAGCGTCTTTTTAGCTTTCTACATAATGTTACTTACGACTTCCTTGAATCAACACGTTTTTTCTTGGGGCTGCGATCTTAATGTTCCATTTTTCATGTATTATAATGGCTGTATTGATATTTTAGGCGACTTTCTGACTGATCCTCTTCCCGCTGCAGAGCTCTACATTGTAGCACATATATCCAGCATCTTGTCAGACCGCCAGCTTGGTGATCTTGTCAAAAATATATACGGCAGCCTAAAACCAGGTGAGTTTATAACCAACCAGACTTATTGTAAAGCCTCGTATTGGTGAATCTCCGGGTCTGTGTAGAAGAACTATATTATACTAGAGTGTAACGTTACCAATTTAAGTTTGAAGCTTTTCACAAATTGACGATGTTTCACTATATTTAATTTGGAATTCGTAGAACACTCGTAATTAGTTTGAGCAAAATGTGAAAACTGGAAATTATATTACGTATTTTCAATTTGGTAGTATATTCAGGTTTCTTACTCAATGATAAGCTGTTTTTGCTTTACAAATTTTTGGACACGAGCGAAGCACATGTTACCCAGTCTCCCTGTTGAGGGCATCTTTCACTGTCTTTGCTGAGCGACTATGGCAAGCCAACAGGCTCATAACACACATAGTCTTTCGCGTTGTCGAGGCTCCAATACGCGTAGTCGAGCCAACCAATCAGATTGCCGAAAATATGTTTTCCACTACGCATAGTCAAGCTTCGGTAACGCTTGGTAAAGCAACTTGTGGCCAATTTTTACCAAAACACAAGCAAAGCAATCAGTTGCCTTCTTACAATAATTACTGATATACTACGGCCAATCAAATTAGAGTCTATACAACGCGTACCGGGAACATGGAATTCTCTACAACGCGTCGTCGAGGCAGCCAGTCAAATTTGAAATCTCTGCAACGCGTAGACGAGACTTGAAATTGTCCACAACGCGTCCTCGAGGCATCCAATAAAATTATACTCTTTATATGTAACGGGTAGGCGAATGGTTATAACCCGTATTCAAAAAAGACGTTGAACGGGTATGAAGACAGCACAGCGAAAAAAAATCGAGTCAAGAAGATAGCTGCAGTTGCAGGAGCCTGTTGTCGTTAATCCCGCCATTGTATTATTCGGCAGGTCGCCATGATAGTACATTTGCCAGCCTGCATGGCGTCATCAGAAATATATTCTGCTAGTTGTCACGCCTGCACGTTTCCAAGACGCGAGAGTCAACCTATATTGGGTAAATCGGCTGTGCGCAGTAGAAAACCAATTTCTATTGGGTGCCTGGGCAGGGCGTAGTGGAGAACCAAATTAAATTCGGTCCCTCGGCTACGCGTCGTCGAGACCATTATTTTCTCAAGTCGTAGTCAAACAGGTCTAGTACAGTTTACAGGAGCATCAGTGATTCGATAGTTTGGCTGCACGCTATGGGGGGCGAAGTTTCTCGACTACATGTCGTCAAGGCTGGGCGACGCGTTCCAGAAAATATTTTTCTCGGCAACACATAGTGGAGAATGTAATCGTATTGGTTGGCTCAACTGCGCCTAGTGGAGACCACAATTTATTGGTTGTCCACGCGTTGCTGACCTTCTTCTGTATTTAGGGAAGACAGGGACGGGTTAGCTAATGGAGGTAAAGAGTTTGGACTGCGGAATAGGGTAACGACTACTAGGAAGTGGGTCTGGACAAAAAGACGCAAATACAATGTATACATGGAGAGAGAGAGAGAGAGAGAGAGAGAGAGAGAGAGAGAGAGAGAGAGAGAGAGAGAGAGAGAGAGAGAGAGAGAGAGAGAGAGAAGAGAGAGATGAGAGAGAGAGAGAGAGAGAAGGAGAGAGAGAGAGAGAGAGAGAGAGAGAGAGAGAGAGGCTCACACAGGCTTCATCATGTTGGCATCACTGTATTATTTTGATAATTTCACCATGTTCAGGTTTGAACAGAATGTGATCTTTGTACAGCAACAATCTTGGGGGCCATGTTGACATATGCAAAGTTAAGGTTTCCTGAGAGCGAATCACAACAGTTTGTGATTAGATAATCAAACCGTGCCTGGGCCCTACTGACACTTAGGAGAGAACCAGTGTTCAGTCATGATCTGGGTTCCTTTCAATAAATGAATAAAGCGTGACTCAAAACATATTCTTAGTGATATTTTCTGAAAGTGATAATGTTTCATGACTTTATTGGTGTGAAATTCTTCAACATGAGGCGGTTTTGTTGTAAAGCATCATTTTTGGTAGCTGACTGGTGCTAGGGATTGAGAGACATCAAAGTGAAGCTAGACTAATGTAAGGGATTGATAGAAAGCAAAGTGAAGTTAGCCAAGCCACAGCTTTTGTGTGTATTCTGAATGTAAAGTGTACTAACTTGACTATCGGTCTAAATAACCCATTGTCTACGCGATTAAATAGAAACATTCTGGAAGGCTAGTGTTAATCGTTGTAAATAAATGCAGATAAGCTTTCTTTAACTGTGATGTCAAAACATTGCCATTATACTTTTTCATTTTGTGGTTGACTGATAGGTGGCGCGTTGATGTTACTGGAACGTTTGTTAAACAGTGACAAAGACGGACCCGCCATGTACCACCTTGAAGACTTGCTGGTGATGGTTGGTTTGGAAGGCAAGGAGCGCTCATTGAGGGAGTACTCACAAATGCTAAGAGAAAATGGATTTGACAACCTCCAAGTACATCGGTTTAAACAACCAATTTTATATGACATTATCTTAGCCAAAAAGATAAAATAGCAAAGCTAAATGTGTTAAAATGTGAGATGGGTTTTTGAATTATTAATTGTGTCTTCTGTAAAAAGTATCTGTCGTAATTTAACAACGATCGAGTTCATAAGTGATGTTTTTCATATTTCATTTCGTGAATGTAAGAAAGATGACGGTCATCATATCACAAAACTCATATTAAAATAATATATGTTTTGCATCATATAAGGCGAAATATTGTCATCATTATGGAGAGGGTAAAAGCAGTATCAGGGATCACAAACAGCTTGTAACAGTGTTTAAGTCATGAGGAAAACTTCGAGTTTAGAAATGTAGTCATCTACAACAAGTTTTAGCTGTTTACAAGTTTATTTTCTGTCCCAGTTAAGGAACCAATTCATCCAGCACAGGGTTGACCTGCTTGCGGGTGTATTTTGTTGAGAATCATTGTTGGACACAATTTCAGCTTTACGAGATAGGAATATGGAATGTAATGGATGTTGTGATCTACAAGCTTCAGTGCATCTAGTTATATAGACGCCTCTTTTGCAAGAAAAGTCTTGAACTGTACAAACCAATATTCTTTTTACCATTCTTTCTCTCCAATTACTAATAGATGTTTATGATGAATTTCAGACTGCTTTTATTCAATTAAACATTACAAGATTGTTGGAAAATGCACCACTCTGCATCCTGGTCTGCCTCTAGATGTACCTAAAGCTCCGATCATATGTTCACCAGCAGTCTGCACATCACGTGCACGTCACAGCACTCTCACAGCATGATAAATAAATCATTGATTTATGCATACTTACGTTTGGCCCCAACATCCTCTATTGCCTTTCAATACAACCTATTTCCTATGGCACGTAAAAAAGGTGTACCTGTCTTATATTCCACAAACACATATCTGAGAGCTTAAAAGAGACTTTTCCTTGATCTTCGTTTGCTTATTGCATTTTTAACTACTGAAAAAGATTTGTAGCTGAGTGACTGCTGATAATGAACAATATATTGCACACATCTACAATCACATATCCTACTTTTTGGCCTGTTTGCCCGTATTAGTTATATAATATTGCAGAGATCCGAAAATAAAAAGTATATATTCCAGACATATATACTTTACAGCTGCATGTGCCTGTTTGGAGAAATACGATTGCATTCAGAATAAAGAAATAGTGAGCAAGTAAACCTGGGAGAAATGGCTAAAAGGTAACTGGGTCCCAAGCAAGTGATGCATATTATATAATACACGGCACTGCCAACACAAACAACAAAAGGGTTGGGACATAACTGGTTCAACGCAACTACTAGATACTAGTAACTTACTTTAAAATAATGATGCAAATTTTGTTGTTCAATCATATGAAATAGCAGTTAACTGTTTCAAATTTAATACACAGTGATTGTTGATACCTGTCTCAAGTCAGAAGAGGGACGTTTCCTTCATACAGTATTTCATATTCATTCACTGATATAAACGTGATCACACACTATAGGCGGTGGTATGTCTACCATGTACAACTTGATTTCCACTTTGCTCGTTTGATGGCATACTGGATTTAATGATGGATAGCTCTTCTTTGCTCGAAATTTCGGTCAAGTTTCTCTGGCATTATTTCAGAACAGTTGTCCGCTTTTACTTCTCGTGACAGCCACTATTTTATATCGTTAATATGACATCGTATCATCTTTCGAATATCAACCAAGCAAAAGAATAATCTTTTGCTTGGTTAATATTCAAGTCTTGCTGTTATATTTGGTGATGTTATGTTGATGAGATTGTCAATATTTGGAGGGTTTCACACTGGACAAAATTTCGAATTAGGATATAACACGTAATGGTCTCATAATACTATTGTTCAGCGGGCAATTTCATGTCAAATATTGCTGCCTTGTTCTAGTTATGCTGGCGGCTTAGGAACACACGGGAAAACAGAGGACAGGAACAGATTCAACAAGTGCTTCAGTATTCAATACATGACTCGAGTGCCAGGATGTCCAATAGGTAAAAGAGTTTTGTTTGTTACTGGCTTCAACTTTTGTCGAGCCAGATTCCCTAATAAAATGTGCATAAACAGACATGATGAAATTTTCATTTGCTGATCCCGTTCTAAGAGGAAGAAGGAGAAGAAGAAGAAGAAGAAGAAGAAGAAGAAGTAGAAGAAGAAGAAGAATTTTTCTTGTAATCCCAAACCTCAAATACAGCATCCTGCAAAAGGTGACATCATGGTCAAATGTCCGTGGACTGGTGTCATACCAGCTTTGTGAGAATCACTTTCATTTCATCCTTGAAATAATATAAAGTTATCTTGCCTACTTCACATTGCATTATTCTTGAATGACGGCAAATATTGGGCATTATAAATTACAATTGTCAACTTCACAACGAAATCAATGATGTACACAGCGGGTTTTAGGCTGTGTGTATTCTAGCAGGTTATGGAACCACGATTTAGCAATTTTTTTTAGCGCTCTAAACGTCCTTTGGGTTACACGCCCAAACATTACAGCGGTAAAATCACATTGTTTTTTAATTCGAATTAAAATTGGATTGTTATATTAAATGTATGAAGTCAAAAGTTAAACAGCTTCATTATCAATATACACAACTGAACAATTTTTGCTGCAGAAAAGATCGATCTGTGTCTTTTGTATACTTTCTTACTTGAGCACTTGGGTTTCTTGAAGTTATGCCAGAACCTGATAATTAACTTTTGGACAAACAAATATTACATTTATAAACGTATATGGGGGTTGTACCATTCATTAAATCACAAAACCCAGAGTTTCGTTCACAGAGCCCTGGGTTTTTAGCAAAACCCTGAGTTTTGCTAAGAAAACTATAAGTTTTATCACAAGGCCCCGGGTTTTACTTAGATTTGACTTTTGACATGATTTTGGACAAAACCGTGGGTTTTGTGTTCAATTCGTGGCTCTCATGAACAAAACTCAGGGATTCATTACAAAAACCCTGGGCATTGAAGCAAACTTTGAGTTTTGAGCACAAAACCCACCTTTTCAGAGCTCAAATGTGAGTTTTGATCACATGACCCTCGGAGTTGTTTTGTTTTAACAAATCCCATGGTATTATTGACAAACCCTTGGTTTTGCCAGAAAACGCTGGGTTTTGTAACATTTTGAAATAAAAAAAAAAAAAACCCCGGGGTTTTGTCACATTTCAATACACTGTGTTTTGTGACGTCACAAATCCCAGGGTTTTAAAATAGTGCAATTCTCAGGGTTTGTAACAAGCCTATCATTGTAGCTGTTACTTGGTATGCCTTGGTAGTCTACTCAACTTTAAAATAGCGCCCAAGAACAAGTGGTTCAGTTAGTCTACCTCAATATGACGATGTGAGAATATATGTTGTGTGTTAGTTCAAGAATGAGAGGGTGTGCACTCGGTGTTCAAACTTATCCACGCAGGACGAAGTGCCGCATGGACTATTCCCTGAATGTACAGCCTAGAGTTCTTTAATTACCACTTATATAAAAACCCGCCAGTACTTTTGGACCTGTATACACTATCGGTCCAACCTTATCGTCTAAGCTCCATCTTTGCTTCAGCGAGGCTTTTGACTGGTGTGCCTAGTGGTGCCACTCAATTCATAGCCTGGGGGTGACCTCAGTGTCTGATACAATTTCCCAATTCTGGGACCCCCGCGGTCAACAACGAATAATTTCAAGCCTTTGTATTTACATTTTTACAGAATGTTCACACTTGAAAAGTCTTATTTTTTTTTACATTACATTCATTTTACAAATGAACATTCTGTTTACACTAATCACTCAAATAGTTTGAATACTACCTCTTGAAAATACCGAATTGTGACTAAACCACACGGGCTGCCATTTCCAAAATTGCGGATTCCGCACCCAATGGTTTGTAAATGAGGGCAGTATAATTGGGACCAGACATGAGCCTGACCAAGGAAACAATTGCCTCAAAATTATCATATAAAGTACTCATCCTCAGTGAAAAACAGCATTTGAGTGGAAGAAAAATGTAACTTTCTTTAGTTCAACCAGAAACCCAGGAATTTCTGTAAGTCTACGACACAGAATTCTCTGAAATCCTGGAATCCCCTAATCAGGCTCATCCCTGTGGGACGATCATGGGGGGGGGGGGGGGTTGAAGTATATGAAACCAAAACTATATATTTGGCATATGGCTCAGAGTATTAATAATGATATGATATATGATGTGGCCGTGATTCACTTGATATCCACATCAACTCTATTTTTGTGCGGCTGTCCCACAATATGCACCATGTTCAAAATGCTGCTTGATTCGCCCACTTGAGAGTCAAGGTATCGTGTCGCATTTGTATGGCGGCATATTAGTGGCATCAAATATTTCTATAAAAATACGACAAAAGAAAGTGCAAAACGAGCAAACACGAAGACAATATCGCGAAAGTATGACGCGACTATATGACAAAAATTTTGTTGTTTTTTCGCATTTTTGTAGTTGTATAATTTTGTATTTTTCTTCTTTGTCTTTAAAGCAGATAATGAACGCGAAACCAGAAAATATGAAAATACAACTGCAAAAGTGATACGACTTGTTTTCGTATCGCTTCTTTGGTGGCATTTGCACACAATACATCCGTGCATCGCAGAAATGGGTCTGTATAAAGACTGAAAAGAAAGGAAAATTAGCGAAAAGAACCAAAAGAAGGAAAAAGAACACACACACATGCAGAAAATGCATCACTGCACCAGTTTTATGTCATTTTGGGACTTAATAGATCTCCTTCATTCATAGACATGGTATGGTTACACTCCATAAATGACCACATATATTATTGTGAGAAGCTTGCCACGCCCTTTCAATGCCTATACATAGTAGCACTCAAAGCGAGGAATAATGAAAAATTATAACCTAAACACGGGACACCCTTGTTTCAGTTGCGAAACCAGTGTCTATAGCATAATAGACACCAATATCTTTAGAGTCGTAATAACAAATATAAAGTCAAGGGTTGTTAAAGTGTTTGTCTATGTGCTTATTTAGCTGTGTTTTTTCTCTCTCTAATAATATGTAGCGACAGTAGTAATTAAAAAAATTAAGTAAGAGTTTCATCGACACACATGTATAATATTGTTTAGATTTTGTTTAGTAGGTTTGTGAAAATGGTTTAATAACTTGGTTGATGTACTTTGAAACTTGTTGGAAACCATGGGGCAGCAAATTGGTAAAATACTATATGCAAGATAACCGACCAATTAAGTAAAATTTTGTGTACAATAGCGAGAAGTTGATAGTGAATTAAGTTTATGTTTTTTGTATGCCTGGTCATGCACACTGTTTACCCAAGGGTCCAACATTCAGCGTATATATGTGCTGCATTTTTTTTGTTCACCTTTTTTTGGTTTTGTTTAGGAATGGGGAATTGGCCTTCTGCTGTAGTCTAGGCTTGGAGAGATTTTAGAAACATTCATTATTTTGCTCAAATGTAATTACAATGCGCGTAGAGCTATAAGAAAATAAGCTTTAAGTCTATCATTGTAATAGCATATGTTTAACTCAATCCATACCAGTCCCTGAGATTCCCGTATATATTTACCTGGATTTCAGATGACATTTGCAAATTTAAATTCATCATAAAAAGAGCTTTATTCACGTGCTAACATGGCTAGTCTTCAGTTCGTGGTTTACCCACTGCCTGCAAAGTCATGCTGAAGCTGCTGTAACGGTAGCTGCAGCATGACTTGTAAGGCAGCGGAAACACCACATACAAAGCCTTTTAGCGCTTAATACAAAAAGAACTAAACAGAAGCAATTCCTACTGATGTAACACTATTGGATATTCACCAAACAATATGCATCACATACTGTCAATCGAAAACTTATGGGGTGTATTTTTAAACTTTTTCCAAAGCCACACGTGGAACAAACGTGACAGTGCCAACTTAGCTGCCTTGTAAAATGTTTAGAACATTCAATAACTCAGTTTGCTTATCAGGCATGTAACCAGTTTCTTTTTTCTTTTCAATTTACTTAGAATCGCGGTCCTCAAATTAAGGGTCCCTGTTCTAATAATCCCACCCCTGCCTCACTGAAATAGGAAGTACTTAAATCCCCAGAAGTACTTTAAATTTAAACCCAATACTCAGAATTCGTGCCGGTCAGATTTGTGTATTTTCATTAGATAATATGCTAAAGCAACCTTTAATTCAAGGACAACTTTCAATGGGCATGTTGTAAACAGAAAATACAATACATCTATATGGATCCATACATCTGCATGTTAATTTACCCTCAGGTACTCTCTGGTAGTAAAAGGGGTACTTCAGCTGGAATGCTAGCTTTGCCATGAGAAATGTGGATCTGTTTGTAGATCTGTTTGAAAGTTAAGTCACAAATAGGGGAGGTCACAATTATCAATTATATGTGTATTCAGCTGAATACGCAACTCAATACACAGAATTCTTATTAGCTATAGGTGTGGTTTCCTGTAGGTTTAGATGTTAACTCTTTCCGTACAGTCCATGATTGTCCATATATATATATATATATATATATACAAATAATTAAGATAGCGATTACAGATTTAAATTCGTCATAAAAATAGCTTTCTTTTAAGTACCAGCATGCCTGGCCTTCTGTCTGTGGTATTTGTACTGGCGCGCAAGGGCACCTACACAATGACGTACCGGGCAGTGCAAAAGCCTGTGACCATAGCTTTTACTACTGTAGTATGGAATGAGTTAAAGCAACGTCAAATAAAAGCTTAACTTTTGAAACTGGGGTTACCTGAACTCAAAGTTAACTTTGGAAAATGAGGTTTCATACAAAGGGACACCACGTGTTTATGTAGCTCCTTACCTGAATCTGCTTTATAAAATTTGATGTTTCTACACAGAGTAATTTTAAAGTCGCCTGCCTGGCTGACCTAGAACCTTTGACAGGCCAGCAGCCGGACCATGGGTAGCCTGATAACCAGCTCAGCAGGCAAATTTAATGTCATGCTTAACATGACCGTGGAAACTAATGGAGATACACCATCCTAGCTTTGAAATGACTGCAGTGCAACACTTTCTGATTTGAAGGCAAATTTCTGCCCATGTTTGCTACCCTGTTTTATGGGTCCTGTTTGGGGGCTTTAACTCTGAACCAATAAAAAGATCCAGAAAAGGTGGTTATTGACACGTTTCGACCATTTTTTTTGTCCTTCTTACCACTCCCTCACAAATGGCATATGAACTGTCTTTGATGAAAAAGGAAAACTAAGTTTCGTTTCTTACACATCACTATTTGCATCAATTTTATACCTTAACTCATCAACTGAATCCAAGCCAAGGGTTTAAATTCCAAAATATTAATAGGGCTAGGACCATGCGGAATTGTTGGCTTTTATCATCTATAAGTTGCATGCTTAGCGTACTCTCAGGCCGTTTTTAGCTAATTGGCTAATGGCCTGTGCCCCAGGCTACCAGAGCCGCAAATGTACATTTTGTGTGGATAAGAAAGGCAAGCGACTATATATGATGTCACTGAAGTCCTGCAAAGGTAAGCACATCATTTAAATGTGTGAAATGTAGTTGTTGCAAGCAGAAAAGCTGACTTTGTGGCAATGTATGTACCCATAGCTTGATATAGTACTATTTGTGTAAGAATTGAGAGGTAGAATCACAAATTACTTTGGCTTTTTTCTCCTTCGGAGAACATTCTGAATTTAGTACCCCTATGAAACAAACGCAACGGTAGTAAAGCTGGGTATTCAAATCAGACTGGGGCACTCTGCCTTGAACTTGGGGGGGGGGGGGTTAATACCTCCGTGGTAATTGCTTCTTTGTTTGATATCAAACTGTGATTTACTGGCTGAATAGAAAATGAGCTTGCAACCAGTTTAAGCCTCATGCTGCAAAGCAATTTGGTTAAGTTGTTGTCACGCGTCATTATCCCTTTTTTGTCCTATTTATGAATAAAACAAATTTCCGAAAGTCTCCCACTTTCACTTACCTCAATAGATTCCTGTGAGGTTATTTCCACTCATAAGATTTTGATAATTCAAATTGCTGCTTAATTTAAAATTCATATAATATGTCTAAAATCTGTATATATAGCTGACAAGGTGATGTAAATTTTGTTACCTCATATTAAAAGGCAATACATTTAGTTTAGGTCAATTTGACATGCAATCCAGTAGCAAAAACTTCGATATATAAAAAATATCCCAATGCATCCCACTCCCCTACCAAATTGTGGCCGATAAAATAGTCAATTTTCCTATCAATTTAAAAAAAGAGTTTTTACTTATGATGAAAAAACTAACACTTGAAATTTAACTGATATTGAATTGATGTTTTGAAAACCTTTTAATTATATATATATTTATATAATTTACTTTCATTTAGGTCTGAAGCACTATGGAGCTTAAAGATCGCTTGGTGTAGGCCTGGCGTTTTACAGTGAAAATGTATCTGATCATGAGGGATTGGAGTATCAGCAGGAAGAGCATCTATAGTTTTTCTTTGAGTGTGCAGTCTGCGTTTTCAATGCTCTTTCTTCTGTTTAGTGAGACACTATATCTTGGTCTAAAGTAAATAAAAAAATCAGTCTAATGATTTGCATTGTAAAATATTGGAAACACTTTAACCATATGCATCCTTAGGGTGTATACACAACTGTTTTAATAATACTGTATAAGTAAAGTTAAGTACCTAGTGTTTAATACAACTTCTAATTCATATATGATATTTGCATGCCTAATGTACTGCAAGTTTAGGCGTGGCCACAAATTGTTGTTGTGCATTTTAGGCGTGGTATTTCTTTTCCAGCAATATTCTACTTTTCTTACAATGTAATACATTTCTATTACTTTAATCAGTCCATAGCAACCTGGATACAAAATATTTCATCCACAGAGGAATATTTTGCCACATTAGGCCATACACTTTAACAAACACATCAGTTTGAGTCAGTTCTATTAACAGTGCTTGCATATACCTTGAACGGGGGATTGTTATTACAGATAATTGTGCCATGCACTTCAACAAATTTGCATCGATACTTATATATCTATTTGTTGGTCACTCAATGCAAATGGTTCTGATAAAATACTGAAACATATTACCTTTTGATGAGGGTTTTTCTCTGACAGGTGCTGTCATCTTCCCTGTGAAACTCCATTATTTGCTGCATAGAATGTGTAATATCATGCTTTTGGCCGTTGCCGAGCCATACATTTGCATAGACAGAGGTATGCCCATACAGGGTGACTAAGCAAGTTGTCCATATGATGCAACAATGCAAATATTTCTGGGAATATGCATGTTGCAGTATTGAGGTGTACAGAAAACCCATGGTAACTACCACGAAATGTGAATAATATAGAAAATCCTATGTTGAATGCATAAGATGTAACAAATTTGGTAGGGAAAATGTTGGATATAAAAACACAATATTTCTTCATGAAATTTCAAGGTATTTCCAGAAACTTACTTTGCTTTTTGTAAATGTTCCGCCTGTGCTTGCCTGCTAAGCTGACTCTCAGGCAGGACAGTTTTGATTAGCGCCCGAGCCCAAGTGTTAACAGTCTAATATCTGATCATCAGGCAAAACCATTACAGGTTAAATGCTGTTTTGGGACGGGAATCAAGTGGTCGACATTCAACACTTATAGTTAACCCTTTCACCCTTAAACTGCCAAAACCGGCTGGTGGTCAAATGTCGTCTGCTTCAGCGTTTTCAATTGATTTAAACAGCAATGAAAAACAATTTCACTGAGAATTGAAGATGAGACTTGTCAAGATAATATGCCCCAGGTAAACAGCTTTTCCTCGGCATGGGTTGGGCACTTAGTGAGAGACTTAGTGCCCAACCCATGCCGAGGAAAGCTATTGACTCAGTCTTAATTCAAGGGGGAAAGGGTTAAAGGTGTTCGTAGATGGCAGGTCACAGCACTCGGCTCTCCTAGTAAAATACAGACCAAACATTTGGGAACAGGAAAAAAAGTGTTCTGGTATCAGAGGTGCTCACCTTTCATAATGTTTGGCCATTGTATTCTCTGTCTTTGATAAAATCTCTGTTTTTGCCATGGTCCATACAGATCTATTGAAAGTTCAATTCAGCAAAACAGTTAATGCCCAACACAAGCACCTGATTTAACAGAGCTGTAGCCATTGGGTCTGATGGATCAGATTGGTCGGACCAACATTTAGGTCAATGTTCTACAAATATCACAAAACTATGTTAATCTAATGAAATTTGTTTAAAATTTCCAATTTTGTGAATTTAGACTGGCCAAATTTAAATTGAAATCTACGATAGTCAGCAAATATCAGTGCAAAAATGTTAAGTGGTCTGACTCAATGATACATAATACCTCCAAGTTATTATACTAATATTTAATATTTAATAATACAAAGAGAAACTTACAGCCAAATCTGCAAGCCCAGGTAACTTTCAAACACTATTGTTAGTCCATTGATCAAGAACCAAAGTCCTATCTGTGCCACATTTAACTATTGTGTTAAAAAATCTGGTCATCAGCAGGCAACCGTTTGACTCGTTTTGGTGCCACTAATCCCCGGAAAAATCATCATGCTTACTGGCGCCACCATGCTTGTGTTTTTATTAAATAAAAGTGTCTCCGGCTGTGCCCAGGTAACAAAATTGACTAATGTCAAAACAGGTAATGTGTAGAAATTGAAAGAACATCCATTTTAAACATGTTTTAACAAGTGTCCAAGTTACATGAGGCCTAACAAAAATATATGTGTGGTACCGGTACCCTGACACCTTAGTAAAGAAGCCCAATCCTAAAATTAATGGACCCCCCCCCCAAAAAAAAACCTTTCAGGCCGCCTTCCCCAATAAAAATTGATCGACCAAGACCAGTGCTGGAAACTCAGTCAGAGACTCAAAAAAGTAGATAAAATTTTTTCCGTTGCCCAAATGAGACACAAGTGGCCAAGAGAGCCCAAGCGAGCGCCCTAAGGCATGCTGGGTCTGGGGACCTGCCCTCTCCCACCCATCGACCCATCCCGGAAAATTTGTAAATTCTTCATGCAAAATGGTGCGTTCTAGTGAGTTTTATCACCAAATGTTGATTGATAATATTTTATTCATGCACATGATGAGAGTCTATAGTTGACATACTAAAATACATAAAATCTATAAGATACATATATGTTATAATACATATGCCAGCGTGGTGCAATAAATTTACTGAAGGGACACTAAACTATGAGGCATGAAATGGGAGCACAAAAAGCCTGTGCAGTCTTAACTAGCCTTGTTTTCATGGTGGACCACAACATGAAAATAGCAAGTATGAAGTCAGAAAAATATTATGTTGCTTTGCACAGGTTTGTAGCGAAAATACTTTAATTATCTATGAAATAGAAGATAAATCTAAAGTTTCAATAAAATATTGTATAAATAAAATTTTATATAAGCACAAAATGGATATTTTTTCATAATACTAAAATTCTGAAATTATAAATTAAAAAGCTGGCTCTCTCCAGTACTCCCATCTCATGCATCAAGAATTATTTCACCTTATATTTGAAAATATTCTTACATTTACTTTCTATGATATACCCTGGCAGGTTCTGCGTGGTATAATCATGGTGCAGTATTACCTGCAATTACTGACCACAGTCCCCATGGCTGGGAGACCACCTGGTCAAAACAACCAGTTTTCCTTGCCATGGGCACTTTTGCAATGTTAAATGACCTGACGTGAATGACCACAGTACTGTCTTACTGAAAAGCTCTAGCAAAATTTAGATTCCCTGGAGCCATTTTCTCAACTTTTTTACATGAAAATCATATTTTTTTGGATAAAATCTGTAGCATTTTCAAGAACTGTGAGGCAAAAATTTGCTAAAATGCCCCAGTTGCACAGCCCAGGACCACCTGGAACACGCGATCAATGACCAGTAAAATTATCCAACAACTCACCTGTAAAAATGCGGTGTTTCTAATCAACACTAAGCAATTTGAAAGTTAATAGAAACGCTGGCCAATGAGATCCGTTATTCTGCAGTAACGTCAACTTGACGCAGCATTTTATTTTGACTTGTCTGGACAGTTAACTTGGGCTAGGGAAAAAGCATAGCTCCTGCATATGACCACGGTGGTGCGGTGATTAGTTTTAAATATTTCACTAGGTTCCATGTGTCTGTTCTCCAAGTAACCAGGAAAACAGTCGTCAGCGTATTTGTAAAAGATGAGTTACTGTCTTAACTTTAATCTGCCCACTTGGTTGTATGTCTTAACTTTAATCTGCCCACATGGTTGTGTCTCAAGCAGTTATCATTGTTAGTTACAAATCCAAATGCAACACAACATCATAACGCCTAGTGGTTAGCGCCATTTTGAACATTGCGCAATTAATGCATTGATTGTGGGACAGTCGCACAAAAAGTACATTTGATTTGGATATCAAAGTGAATCGCGGCCACACCATATATCATATCATTATTCATGCTCTCAAATATTTGCAAAAATATATATTTAGGTCTTATAAATTATAACCCTCTTCCCAACCCCCACCCCGCAGATCGTCCCACTGCTCATTTACAAAATATTGGGTATGGAATTTATAATTTTCAAAATGGCAGTCGATTCGATATTTTGAAAAGGTGCTATTTAAAATTTATGTGTGATTAGTGTTAATGGAAGGTTAAGGTGTCGAATAAATGTAATGTACAATATATAATGCTCCCCCCCCCAAAGGAAATTAAATATTGGTTTAAATTGGTGCATTTTGAGCGAATTTAGGCACATATAAATCAATTTGATTAGACAAGTTCTCAGGATTTTTTGACATTACACATGATTACCAGCCAGCTGGGGGTGGGTTAACCCCCCCCCCCCCCACCCCCCTTCTTAAATCCACTGCTGCTCGGGCATAATTATCTGCTATGTACATCTATTTTTCTGGCCTTTGATCATGAATTAAATTTTTGTGTCATTCCGTCATGCAGATTTGTTCCATTTGAACATTTTAACAAGATTAAAACAACAAAATTTTATTAAAAGCATCAATAACCAGCGTATCAGAGACAGTGATCAACAACACATCATCAATGTGTTTTTTTACTCTTGCGCTTCGTCAGCGTCCTGTCTGCGTATTCTCCTTGCCTTCCATAAGGCATTGTAACTCCAGCCTTTCTCCATGTTTAGATTTATTCGATCAAAGGTTTTTTGTGAAAATATAATGTGGAAATTTAGCAACTTGGTCCAATAATCTTTCCTTGGATATGACTCATTAATTTTCCTAACATTGCGAGCAAGAGAAGCACATGGGTAAAAACAAGTTTGATTGTGCAGTGACCGGCACGTGATCAAATCCACCCAATGAAGAGTCTGAAATATCCTTAGCGCATTTTGAGGTTTTGATTCCCAATTTGGGCCACGTTTGGAGGGAGAACCCAGAATTATTTTCTACTAAACCAATAAGAGAGTGCCTTGCACACAAAGACAAAATTCTAAAGATTCCAGCAGGATAAACCATAATGGTAGACGATGCAAAACATTTTGACAGCGAAGCTGGAACGTCACTAAGTCAGAGGTAAATTTTAGATTTGTATCGTTCAAAATATCCTCAAAAATGGGCAGTTGTTGGCTTTTTATCCATTTGATAAGTATATATATGTTTTACCGCAAAATCGAAATTACCGTCCTCAAGTATTGAAGTTTGTCTACGATGAAATGCACATACTTGCAGGTAAATAAACATTGCGGGGCAACCGGAGGCTGACGAAGGTTGGCTTGCATTGCACGCGGATGGACTCGACAATGATGGCAAACAATGTTCATATGCATTTTGAGTGTGCTCTAGCATGGCGTGCTAGAGGTTTCCAGACTCAATAAATATATTTACTACATTAACTCTGGACTTTCAATGAGATCCAGTAGATCTCTTAATACTTCATCATGCTATGGGTACATACATTGCCACAACGTCCACTGCTCTGCCCACAACAATTATATTTCACACATTTCAGTGATTTGCTTATCTTGGCAAGGCTTCAGTGACATCATATAGTTGCTTGGCTTTTTCATCGACACAATATTTACATTTGTGGCACTGGTAGACGCGGGCACAGTCCACCAGCCAGATTAGAAAAAAATGGCCTGCGAGTCAGCTAAGTAGGGAACTTAGAGCTTTGAAATCCAAACATTTTGCATGGTCCTGGTCCCACTAATTTTTTGGAAATTGAACCTTTGAATTGGATTCAGTAGATCAGTTAAAAGGTCAAATTTATATTAACAGTGATGTGTGCAAAAAGAGACGGCGTGCTAGGGATGACCAGACTCAAGAAATTTATTTACCACATTAACTTTGGGCTTTCAATGAGATCCTGTAGATCTCTTAATACTTCATCATGCTGTGTTTTTTAGTACTCCTAGGGATTCAGTACTTTTTATTTTAGTGAGGAAGGGGTGGGTTTATTAGAACAGGGACCCTTATTTGGAGCACTGCAATTTTAATCAAATGATAAATTGAAAACAAAACAATAAACTGGTTCTCTGCCTGATAAGCAGACTGAGTTTCTGAATGTTGTAGACATTTAACAAGGTAGCTACACTGGAAAGCTGGTCCCACGTGTGCAACAGGACCTAGTTTTAAAATACCAGTCATAATTTCTCTCTATTGACAGTACGTGATGCATATTGTTTGATGAAAATCAGTTTCTGTAGAAATTGTAATGCAACTAAAATGTATAACACACTACAATATTATGTAGTTAACCCATTTAATGCACATTAAAACCTTCCCAAATGAACACCTGACTTCCTTTCGTCCTACATTTTGTGGCCATCATATCTTATATGAAGCATTCAAATTACACAGATTTTACCAGCCATTAATGAACACCTGACTTTTGCGAATAGAGATTTTTTTCTGGGTCCAATACCACAAATTTAACCTGAAATTATACGTATAGTGTAAAAAATTACCAAACTAAAAAAGAGAAAGCCATAATGTTTGGGGGAATTGTAGATGTTCAATGTGCAATGTTCAATGAAACAAGGGCATGAACTGTGCGACCGTTTCCGTTAATTGTGAAACTCGTTAGGCAGCCTAAATACAGAAAAGAAAAGAAAAGGTGTTATAAATAATCATTTAAACATATATTATCACAATTATTGATTTGTATTTTTCTTTGGAATTTTTACTGTTCACATATTGTAATTACATTTAAGAAAAATAAAGAGTGTTACATCAGTAGGAATAATTCCGTGTAATTCTTTTTGTACTTAGCGTTAAAAGGCTTTGTCCATGGTTTCTTCACTGCCTGACAAATCATGCTGCATTTAGAGCATGACTACACCACTGACTGTGGACCAGGTATATTGGTACCTGAATAGAAGTTCTCCTTTATCATGTATCCAGGTAAATATATATCAGATAATCGGGGACTGCTATGAAAGGATTTAGACATATACTATCACAAGGATAAACTTAAATCTTGTTTGTTTATAACTCTACACATATTAAAATAACATTTGAGCAAAATAAACAGTATCTCAATTTAAAATCCCTCTAAGCCTAGACTCCAGCACAAGGCATAATCCCTAATACTTACCCTTTTTACAGTCATATTGTCACAATTTTGCAGTTGTGTTTTCTTATTTTCTTGTTCTCGCACTCATTATCCTCTCAAAATACAATGATGAAAATGCGAAAATATGAAAACCCAACTTCCAAAAAATGACATAATTTTGGTCGTTTATCCGCCGAACTTTTGCATTTCGGCCATACTGTTTTCTTGTATTCACAATTTGTTATGTTGTACTTTTTAAAGAAATATTTGATGGCACATATATATGCCACCACACCTTTGGATATGTAACTGATGAAGATAACTGCCTCAAACACAATCGGGTGCGAGGATTAAAGTTAAGATAGTAAGGCAGGTTTTAAAAATTCCTTTTACACGCATGTGCACGGGTAACGCGGAGAGCAGACACCTTGGACCTACCTAAATATTATGATAACGATCACCGAACATCCAGGGCTATGCTGTTTCACGAACAATCATGCCTATGCACCTATGCTACTTCCACGGCTCAAGCTAAATCTGCAGACAAGTTGAAATAAATGTGTTTTAGTTAACTTAACTGCAAAATAATGGCACATAACCACTGTTTTCTTGATACATCTTTCACCCGGGGCTATGGCTATGCTATTTCACCGAACAACCATGACTATGGCCTTTGCAGAAATGCTTTTAGCCAGCTCAAAATAAACCCTCCACTCCAGACAAGTTGAAATATTTTACTTGTTTGTGTTGTGTTTAAGTTGCCTTTGCTGCAAAATAATGGCACACGATGGCCACAGTTTAATTTGTTGTCTGGGCACAGCCAAAGGCACTTGTTAAAATAAAACATACAGAACTGTGTAGCTGATGACGGAAAAACAATGACAGAAGGACAGCAACATCGTTGGCGTTTACCTGCAAATTTTTCTTTTTCAAAATAAAAATAAAAATAAAAATAAATAAATAAGTACATAAATAAATAAATAAAAAAAATTATTTGAAGCAAAAACAAGAAACCTGTTTGTGTGAATAAGGACCAATAGCCGATAAGGCATTCATATCGACATCAAGCCTTTTATTCCTGTACCCTGAAGCAACGCCCCACAGAACACCTGAGCTGACGCTGGTTAAGGTGGAAACGTTGTGATTGCAGGCGGGTCAGGGTATTAAATAGGCAGAAATCCCCAGTTGGAAGTTTTAATTTAAGAGATTAATACGGAAGGTGAGTGCGTTGCGGCCGTACCCTGCACTGGCAGCATGTACAACATATGAGGCTGAAGGCTGAATGTGTTGTACGCCATCCCTTTTCTATCAAGATAGAACTACTAACAGAAAATTATTATTATTATTATTAATAATAATAATAATAATAATAATAATAATAATAATAATAATAATAATAATAATAAAGCAACTATAGGCCTCCATGCCCTCAAATGCTGGTTTCATCATTCATTGTCCCTATCGAGCTAGGCCTACAGCTTACAGTACATGCATTCGTTGGATGATCAGTGTGCATCGTCAGACCTCTGTATTATTTCGCCAAATGTGATTAAAAATTCAAATCAGGATAAAGGAACCGGATCAGGATACCTTCCGCATCACTTCTGTGGATCTAAGCCTACATAAAAGTACATGCACATAGTTATGCACACTATATATAAAAGAAACACAATGAATTTAATTAGAGTCACAGTTCGCATTTCTTCTTTATTTTGTTACGATGATTTATCACGATGACGAGCCATGAGATATGGTCTCCACAAATTTCAGTTCCACGACTGATGATCTTGGCTTCTTAGGTTCAAGCTTTTCCCATTGCCAGCAAATTATATCAACATACTTTCGGCACCTGATAAGCCAAACATAAACATTTTACTTTAACTTGCAAGCAGCTACATGTCTTCATTGGATATTATCACAGTTAATTATGAAACGGCAATCGTCTATTGCAGTGCCACTTGTCAACGATTTACTTTGAGTTCCAAATTCGAAACTGATTCCACACTTTATAACGACTGTTCATATGTCAAGAGAATGGACGCCAGGTCACCGCATCGTGCCGCGATCCGTGACGAGCAGCGAAATTATTCAGATGACAGAGCTATTTCAGAAGACAATAAATTTACTTGCAATGACCATGTATTGACCAGAACATGATCATTTCAAAGGACATAACATACTCAAGTCATTAGTGGAAATTTAAGCCGCCGTGCTTTGAAAAAACAACTGACTTTTGAACGTCAAGGTTGTGTCCTCTAATTCCAACATTACTACTAGACGCCTGAGCTGGTGCAGCAAGTATGTAGGCCTAGCTGGGAACATTCTAACTCCCCACATTGTATGTTTGAAGCAAAATTATCGAGGTTCTCGTCTGTCCATGGAGCAAATTTGTCGGATATAGGCCTATTGGGTTCTGGAACATCAACGGCCACACGCGGTATTCGCTGTTGCACCATTTTCATCATCCATACGACCATAGTAATAGGCCTAGCTGGGCATCACTCGCCCTTTTGTTGAGTTCATGTATGAAAGCTATATAACTGTCAGTGTCCAAATCTCACAAGTGATATAATTTGAAACCAGGTTCATTGGTAATGTTAATCATCGCACAGTCGTGTTCTCAGTAGGGTAAGACTTCAAAAATATAGTAGGGGTCCCCTGAGGAACCCAAATTACCCATAACAGACTGATGCCCCACCTGCTGCCATATTAAAAATTCATTGTGTACACGCAATTGGCGGAGGGTAGCATCCTCTTAATTAAAATTGTACTTAAAAAGCATCTTTCAGTGGCAGAAACACTCACACAATGTTTATTGAAATATTTCTGAAGTCCAACTCCTATTGGCTATTCCTTTGTTACAGAGGGTAACAGTGCGTTGTACATCGTTAAGCGGTTACCTCATCATAGAAAGCTTTTTATTATGACGATTTGCTGCATAAGCCTATCACGTGTAGTAAAATGTGGACATAGATGCCTTTTGATGACCACAATGAACGTCGAAATACTTTCTAGGGGTCGCACTCGAAGTATTTGACCTCTTATTATACACTTCTATTGGTCAGTTCTTGGTTACTGGCTGACATCATTAAAAAATTGTTTCACGTAAGATTATGCAACGTAGATAACCTAAGATTGCAGTATGAACTATTTGATAGAAATAATGGAAAATCTAAGCATGTGGTAAACGGGTTTCACTTGAACATGTGTGGTGCTGTGTCAGGGCCAAAATGCACGGCAAACAGTGCGCCATCTAGTACCCCGACCTGTGTGGGCAAAATGGCGTCCTGATAAAGTATAATAGGCTATAAACAGGATAGTGTTTGAGTTTAGTAGTATTAAAACAACAAAAATATTACTATATTATTAGACCTAAGCCTAGGTCTCGTCTTCCAAGCTTTGTATTTGTAGGCCAATGTTTCTCAACAATAGGACGTGGTATATAGGTTCAAAACTTGACCTGTTTCATTTTTCACACCTATGATATGTCAATGTATAATTGTTTCTTTATTTTCATTCTTTACAAATAATTTATTAAAATATTAGGCCTACTTAATCTAGTTACTTTCCCAACAGTTCAGATCAGAAGCTACGGGAGAATAGAGACCTAAAATATTAGTAGGTCACTGTTTCATATTAGGCCTGATTACAGGCTTGTCTCTTCGAATTTGAATATGCCCATGCTTAAACCTACTAAGATTAGGCCACTATTTTAATCAATCCAAAACACCTACTGTAACGTAAACCTGAAAGTTTTTACTTGAATGATATGACAGATAGGCCTTCCTATAAGAAAATAAGCTTGCAGCAGCAGTAGGTCCATATATAACGGTTTTACTCCATTTTTATATGTGAATGAATGAACAGCTATACAGGTATTAGATTGCCGATGTATAGCCGCTACACAAATAAAAGCATATAGATTTTCCATTTACTGTGAGTGTATGTTTACATTTATATAGCCGGTATTTAGCGGCTGTATAGCCACTTGGACGATATATGTGTTTTTAATTAGTGAGTGGCAGCATAGCCGCTATCCTGCCACTCAAAACCTATTTATGTGTATGCTTCCATCAAGATGCATGCAAATATGCGCAAATATATGCGTTGAAAATACATCAAAATCAAAATGTGTGACATAATGTCATTTTTTCATTTATTCTCTCTAGTAGTAAAGAAAAAGTATGCACTATACTGACAACAATCTCTGCTTCTGGTTGAACTATGGAAATATCATGGTGAGGTACATGGTGCAAAGACCATGCATGTATCATGCCAGCGAGTTTATCAACTACAAACCAAAATCACTTCCTCAACACATATTACTTAACTCATTCCATACCAGTCCCTGATTTTTCCGTATATTTACCAAGATCTGAGACGACAATTGCATATTTAAATTCTCCATAAATAGAGCTCCTGTTCAAGTACCAACATGCCTATAGTCTTAAGTCAGTGGTTCTGGCACTGCCTGGCAAGTCATGCTGCATCTGCGGCAAGGACAGCTGCAGCATGACTTGCCAGGCAGTGCCAGAACCACTGACCAAAACCTGTGACCATAGTATGGAATGAGTTAATAAACGCAATCTTATAGCATATGTTGTGAGTCTATTCCATGACACTTGATACATTGTAATGTAGGTTTTCTATGTGCTAAAATGCAAGCATGAATGCTTACCTTCCAACCTGTGCAGTTCATCGCTATTCAAAATGGGGGGCACAGTAAGAAATTGTGTTGAATTGAGTATAGCAAATGTAAAGCCGCTGTACTGCTACTCCAAGTTTTGAACTTACAGGAATGTGCTGCAGTAATACAGTGATGCTGACTTGTATGACAGGAGTCACACTGCAGCGACTCTTTCAGAAGGTCACAGTGTCAGGATTGGCAACCTAGCTGCACTCTGTAGTTAATGTGGCGAGAATTGGCACGTTGATGTAGGAGATGATGCGGAATTTCGGCTAGAATGCCCAGTTTGTAACTTATGGTACCACAAGACCTGCGCTGGGACCTACGGTCGCTCTTATAAAGACTTTATCTGCGACGATTTTACAGATTAGGTCTAGTTATGATACAGCTAGCTACAACTGAAATACGTCAGGAAAAAAATCAAAGATGCTTCTTATCAAACTGACGACATTAGTTCAAGTAGTTGTCAGGCTCTGGTCTTTCCTTTAAAATTTCATGGCATTTAAAATCGGAGTAACAGTTTATGCTCATATGTGGGGCGAGACGGTGAACCTGTTTACCTGATGTGCATTCTGTTTTGACCTAGTCGGTGGCTTCTAACAGGATCATGGCCTCTTACAAGACCTTTCGTGGAAAATAAATACAAATTTAACTTGATAGGGAAGATTTTTGGGGAGTTTCTCAGTTTTAATGTATTTATATATTTCAGCCAAGTCAAAAGAGTCGCTAAGATTGGTTAAAACACTAGCATATATTACATTTTTATTTAAGAACTGGCTATTGTTTGCTTTCATTTGCCTATGCATAATAAGTGCATATATGATAGGAAATGATTTCTTACGGAGATATTTATGAAGCACCACTACCTTAAATGGCCTTTTATTGCCAAGCGTATCCCACACTCATCACTTTGACTTATATTGGGGCACGATGGCACACACAAATTCTTGGATATAATGCATTATCTTACTCCCAAGTTTTAAAGTCAAGTCACTATCAGTCAAACCGCATTTAACAAGTTTTTCCACAGTTGCTTTGTGTCAATATAAAAGCGCAGTTGAAAACTAATTAAAGTGCACATTGAAACATTAAATAACACATATTAAGCTTAATTGATTGCTATTTTATGCCATTTTCTTAATTTCAATGTGATGTGAAACATATTCCACACCACTCGATATTGCTTAATTGAAAACGAATTTTCATGAGGGGGGTTTAGGTTCTTTTTAGGGCAAATTTTACAAATTCCCTCTTCTCTGAAATTTCTCACCCATTTGCTTTGATATTGCTCAGGAAGAACCCGGGGACTCTTAGTTCTGAATTTGTTCTCCAGGTGGCAACGTGATTTTTGTGTGTTTTTTGCTATTTTAGACTTCTTCTCAAGAACTGGCGTTAAGATTAAGCTAAAACATTGTGTATATGTTCCTTGTGAAAGGGTCAAGCAAAGATGTTCACTAGGTAGCACTGCTGTAGACTCCTGATTTTTAACGACTTTTTTCAATTCGGGTACTTATCGGTAGATGCACCTTTTCTATTGCTTTCCAGGCAAGTCGATGGACATTCTAATGCATTCTAATGGTAATTCATATTTTGCACTTCTGTGAAGAAACTGTCAGTTGGATTCACTTCACACTTGGTGGCAATGTACCTTGGGTGGTTTTCTACCAAGTTTCTGCAAATAGTCAGGCTCCAGTGATTTTTGGATATTTTATGATTTTTTTTTGAAAATCTAAAAAAATTTTAATAGGAGAGTTAAACATGGGAATTTCTTGCAATGGTTATAACTTAAATAATTTTGGCCAGATTTGTGCCAAACATGCTTGGGATGTACCTTTTATAAGTGCCTACCTATTTTGTGCAAATAATGTTGCTCCAGTGATGTTTGGATCTTGACCTCATTCCCAAGGCCACTGGACAACTGACACGAAATTTACTCTTCACTTGATAACTTGAGATTTGTTTTGAGCTCGGACCGTGGTGTTGCACATGAAAATGTTTCTCTATGAAAGTCATGCTTAGACAATACATGAGTGACTTTGACCTCGTTTTAGGTCTCACAGTGCAAATGAATTTTACTCTTCACTATAACTTGAGAACTACTTGAACTGGGACCTATATGTTGCACATCTCAGCGTTCGTCTATGAAGGTCAAAATTGCTCAGTACATGGGTGACATTGATCCTATTTCAAGCTCACAGAGCTGCAAGAGTGATGAATATCTAGGTCACCTGAGCGTGGGCTGTTCACACACGGCTGTTAACGATTTTCAATTTGGGTACTTGCCAGTCAATGCAGCTTTCCCATTGATCACTATGTACATCAATGGGCATTCTAATGCTAATCTACATTTTGGACTTCTTCTCCAAAATCAGATTGACTTCAAACTTGGTGGCAATGTACCTTTGGTGGGTTTCCACCAGGTTTGTTGAACATGGTCACGCTCCAGTGACTTTTTCCTTTTTAAATGATTTTTTTTTTTCAATTCGGGTACTTATTGGTAAATGGACATGTCCTATTGATTACTATGCAAGTCAATGGGCATTCTAATGCATTCTAATGGTGATTCATATTTGGGACTTCTTTCAAGAAACTGTATCTCAGATTCACTTCAAACTTGGTAGCAATGTACCATGGTGGGTCATTCTAATGCATTCTAATGGTGATTCATATTTGGGACTTCTTTGAAGAAACTGTATGTCAGATTCACTTCAAACTTGCTAGCAATGTACCTTGGTGGGTCCAAATCCAGATTTATGGGCAGTGGGCTGATAAAGATAAATAAACATTTCCGTAATATTCGTTATATTATCATTGTTACTATTTAGTGGATAACTAGACATGCAAACTTGAAAATTCACCCTTGCCTTTACATTCCAGTATGATATTCACATTTAAAAGCCAGATAGGATTTTGACGGTACACTTTTTTTTAACCGAGCATCGTTTATTTTGTAGCAAGAATTTTCTTGCAAAGGTTTACCATTATATAGACTACACCCTGATAGCCACCAGACACGGACAACACCCCAACAATTCTTTTTTAAATTCAACGTTGCAGTCACTTATTGATTATTTTATCACAGAACTAAACAAATTGTCTCCTTTCTGTTTAAAGCTTCTAAAGCTCCAGATGTATTTATGCTTTTATTTAACATGTTTATGTGAGTTAATCGGGTTTGTGAAGTAATCTGATTTTCAAATGGATTTGAAATGGGAAAACACACAACACTCAAAAAAAAAAAAAAAAAAAAAAAAAAAAAAGACCTCGTTCTAATTTTATTGCATTTTATTTTTATTTTTACTTATTTCCTTTTTGTATCTTATTTTTATTATTTTTATTTATTTATTTTTTTATTCATTTATTTACTTATTTATTATTTTTTTGTTGAAAATTTTTCCTTAAATTTAAGCAGCCTGTAACTTTTGAACAGAAACCTTTGTCCAAAAATTAGAACACTGTTTCCTAGCTGGAAGTTTACAGTTTGACTTCCCACAAGAAAATAATGTTTGCAATTTTTTGGTGTTTGTACTGTTTTTTCAGCGAAAACATGTGCAATTGAAGTTTTTTAGTTCAGCAACTGAAATTCAATTTTTTACACTTACAGAGAATACATAATTTTAATAGCTTAATCCAGATGTCACTTGTAGAAAATATAGTTTATATGATTTCAAATCAGACATCTTGTGTAAATAAGGACATTTTTGAAGCAAAGTCGTATTTCCTGTGTCAGGCGCTACAAAAGTGTACCACGCCCTGAAATCTACCAATGACTGACAACTTCCAGTTAAGAACAATACTTTTTAAAAGACAAATTTGTGTAACCGTGGACAGCAAATTTTACATGCTGATCGACCAATCATTGCGGTCCTCATTGTTGTACCCCTCCGATAAAGATTTATATTTTTATCAAGATAATCCATAGCAATATGTCCGGTCAAATCATTCAGTTTGCTTACGTTTAAGAGGCTCACATCTAAAACTGTTGTAGTTTCAAGCAATTGTTAGAAACTTGTACAAACCCATGACAAAGGACGAGTAGACCATGCCCGTGAGTAGTGCTGCTGGCATGAAACAGACTAATCCAATGTAAGGATACATTTATAAAGAACAACGTATATCAAAGAACTCACAATATGAAGTAATTCAGATTCTCCCCTAACTGCATGTGTGCAGTGAAGTGCCACTGTGTGTGCCGCACAGTGTCAACATTATCACTCAGAAATGCAGCTCATTCCTGAAACCTCCCACTCTGTTATTGCTGCTTGCGCAGGTGGTGTAAACAAACAGGAGATATTATTTTAACAGCCTGGTTGTCTGGTAAATACGGAGGCCTTGTGGCCTTGTGGCCTTGTGACCTTTAACACACATAGTGTGTTTGTGAAATGATATTCACTTATGTACATTTACTAACATATTTGTGTAAGAAATACAACTGTATCATAATGCAACCAGAAGTTTATTGACCATGTAACAGTGTACGTACACTGAACATATATATATATATATATATATATATATATATATATATATATATATATATATATATATATATATATATATATATATATATATATATATATATTCATCTGCATAAGGGAAGGTTCCACAATTTCAATGGAGTACACAAGTAGTCTCTGCTATTAATCGCCATCGCCCTTGAAAAAATAGCAAAATCATTAAATTTGTCAAAATATTAGAATTACTGAGTGAATTGTTTGGTTGTAGTTTACTTGGACATGCTAGTAAATTTTCTACCACAACCAAAGGATCATGATAAGTTTCACCATTTATCATATATGTTTTATGCTTCACTTTTTGTTTAGCCTGGGCTATGACCATGAAGCTCTAGATAAATACACGCACTGCTCGGGAAATATATTCAAATTAAATAGCTCTGCATCTTACTTCACCGACGTTTTTCCATTTCATCCGCCTCCTTTCCCATGGCAAAATGCCACTATTAAAAATGATGAAAACATCGAGGAATCCCTAAAACATTCGATATATATATATATATATATATATATATATATATATATATATATATATATATATAAATGTTTCAAGGTAAAAGATTCAGGAAATATTTAAGAAGCTATTGAGAAGGATACTCAATTAACTTCATAATTTTAATTCAGCTTCTTGTATTAAATACGCTTTTGGAGAACCTTTCCAAACATGCTTTTCTATTTGACAGCACATCCTTTTTTTAACCTTTATTTGGAAAAACTATTTTTTAAATTTATCGATTTATCTCGGACCTAGGCAGTGTAATTAAACATCTTAAAGTAAGCAATTTGCAAGGGTGATGGCAAAAAGGTTCTCCCTAGCGCATGAAGCTTTTTACATCTTTTTCATATGATTGCTGTTTTCCTTGGACTTCTATCCTCAACATGCACAACCTTTTATTTTTTACTTCAGCTGTACCCTTTTCATCATGTTTACGAAGGTGTTTCTTGTTCAAAAAGTTCAGTTGATGTGCAATCGCAAACCTCAGTGTTTTACGTTCTCACAAGTATTTTATGAAAATTTGTGCACATGAACAAAACTGCATTATGATCGATAATTTCAGGTGCACCAGTTTTGTTCTGAAAAATAACACATGAACTGTTATTGATGCGACAAATTTATGAAACAAAAACTCAACACAGAGTGTGAATAATAGTAGATGTAAGTATTAAGTGCAGGTTTTAACCAGACACTGATGGTTAGCAGAGTGAGTGGAGGACTCACTAGCTGAAAAGAAAATAGTTGTAAAAGGTCAGATAACATGCGTAAAAACGCTATGATCCAATGAATTGTTACGCAGCGAATTCTGAGTGTAATGATTTTTTTGTGAATGTGCAATGAATTGAAATGTTTAAGTCAGCAGACCACCAGACCACCAAAATGGGACTGGACGTGGGTTTGCCATCGTCAAATTGCAGTAAGCCATCACAGGGAACCAAAGATTCACAAGTTACAAAAGTTTGAAGAAACCAAAAGCAAAAATGAAAATCCGTCGGGATCCACCTTTCCCGCATGATTGAATAAATTTGGGAACACCACAAAAGGTGACAACATAGTAGCAAAAGCACAGGAAAACAATCAATGTATAGGTACATAGACATAAACATATAGTAATCTTTATTGAACGTCTGTCTCTATTCATAACTCGCTTTGTAATTTAATAATTCACAATATGCCAATTTCTGGAAGTACTAAATTTGAATTACTAGTCTCCGCATTGAAGAGAACCTAAGCTGGAATGCTGGTGTTAACAAAATTTGTTATAAACTCTCCAAAGTACCTGGCATTAAAAAACGTATCTTCCTCTCATAGGGCCTATCCACATTTTCAATTCTTTTCATGTCCCACTTGAACCGTGCAGTCCTATTGTAGCATTTCTCGTATTCCCTTATTTTTACGGTTCAAAAGAAAGTAATCCGGTAATATGTTACACGACAATGAATGCCCATATAGACCTACTATTAAAAAAAACCCTCCGATTTTTATTAACACTGCACTAACTGCAACTCAAAGCTCTCTAATGTCATTTCAAGTACCCTCTTAGGCATCATGTGTCAAAGGAATCCATGCTAAAAATGAAAAAAAATAAAAAATATAAAAAAGTAGGAAGGGTGATAGGGGTTACTGCCCAAACAGATTGTCACCATTTATATGGAAAAAGTAGAAAAAATACACAGCTTCAATATGTAAACTTTATAGTGATTTATAATTTAAAAAATCAACAAATGATCGCGACGGGCGATAATAGTGGGTTTTATGTACCCATATTTAAAAACCTTCTCCAGAGATTCAGATTTACCCCTTACTTACACACTAATCTATTTTGTGTATTCATCAAACAGAGTTTTACAAAATTCTTTGTAATTTGTAATCGTGTGTGATCGTGAAGCTTCAATGCCGCGGATTTATCCCCTCACATTAACAGTCTGATGCACATGGTATTTTCAGTAAGTCCACAAAGTGGCAAAAGATGGCACACTAATCAGTAAGCCATCAAAAGCACCACATGCATTTATGCTATGTTTGGTAAATTCATTTACTAATAAAGTAGGCCTACAATGATAAATAAAAGAATAATTTATTTGAGGAATTTGGTTGCGCCAAAGAACGGTTTGAAGAAAGGTAAATAAGATATTTTCATTCAAGACAGGTGCTAGATTATCTTTAATAATTCTGTGAATGAAAACAGCTCAAGGCCATTGGCTCCACAAAAATTGCACTTATTTTTAATAGGGAACATAATATGGTTAAAGCTTTTTTGTGCTGTATATGGTATATTTCATTGTGATAATGGATCTGAATCTTAAGCTTTTTTGAATATGCTGGTACCTTGATGGTTCATATTATATGTGTGCTCAGAACAGCCAAATAAACGTATGTATACCTTGTGATGTGTTGTTGCATATTCTCTTATTTCAATATTAACTTGAAATGGACAGAACTCCATCGATTAGCTGCTCATCAGTAACTATTTGGCAATCCAGTCTTGAAATAAATATTTACAATATAATACAACTTGCAAACGCCTGGCGCTTTGTTTGTTCAGGGATCTCATTCCGTATTTCTGGGTTGTTCAACATGTAAAAAGAAAAACACTTTCGCAAGTTTCATATATTAGTAACAAGGCATATGTCCCGTATATAAGGTGCGTGTGTTATTGAATCAATTAAAGTATTAGTCAGACGTTAGTGTATAAATAATAAAAATACCACACATCACCATGTTCATACGTGTACAAACACATATGTTTTCTGAACAGAAAGACAGCTTTGTAGCTGTACATACATGTGTCGAGACAGTAGTACATGTATAATTGAAGGTGTGGCAACAAAAAGCACTGAAGGGAATGAAATACAACGCCAGAAGCTGCCAAATGTGATTTGGTGAAAAGAAATGGTTTATTATTTTTGGCTCAACCCCACATCATTATTCAATGGTTATTAATGTCTCAAATATTACATCATATTACAAATTAGAAAACATACATGTTTAGCATAATACTCTTTGTAATGGAAAGGCACATTTTAAAAATAATTCTGTATGTATGCTATGCTGATTTTTATTTCATTTAAACCAATCATGTAAACTGTACGTTTTCTTGAACAAGTTATTTGGGCCTCATGAGAGACACTTTTGGGAGGAAGCAAAATATGAAATTCATATGGCGCTTTGGCCCACTAACAGGATTAAGTGTTGGAACGCTTCGCTGAAAGTACCAGATTAACTACCTTGAAGTTACACACATTACATGAAGACATACCTTGAAGTCTAGTTTTAACGGTATTTGTAAGGGTGACTTTGATTTAATTAGCTTAAACATTTTTGATCAGTCGACGTTTTGGGTGGTACTCGGAGACCTATTTGGGCTAGGACTCTGAAATGGAACATTATAACGGTGCTCTAAGGCCTTGTGTAAGATGATATATGAAAGACCATGACTTGCATCTCAATGTAGCATTAGAACTGAGGTAGGATATTGCACATCATGATGATCCTCTAGGATAACTGAGCTGCAGCAGATGACCTTGACCTTATTTTGACCGTAGAAGAACTATTTATTGAACCAAGTGTTTGGGTGGTCACTCAGGAAAAACACACCGTTGGCCTTGATATTGCATATGTTCATAGTCATTTAGAGGGGTTTGTATGAAACTGCATATGGATGTCATTAACTAAATGTCCATGGTCACACGGCCACTACAGTGATTATTTTTTTCCATGATAACCTGAATAGTGTTTGAGAATTAACAATGTCTCCAAGTGTTTGACCGAAGTCAATTCTCCCATGATTACTTTGTTCATGTTATTACCCTGCACCATTTTCCCCTCAGTAGCAGCAAATCATATCCTTAAACCAACACTATGTATTAAAAAATCTGTTGGAATTTTGTTTTCTGTGAGAAGCTCAAGTAGGGTAACATTTTGAAAATTTTAAAAGGGCCTTTAAGTGAGGCCCTGAAACATGCTGGATAGATCTTATTGCAGGATAATATCAGCTTTAACTGGCCTATTGATACATAAAGGAACTATTACTATGGAAAAAAAAACATTGCCACGTCCCATCTCTACCCCTCTCAGGTAAATGGCAGAGGTTATGCTATCAGAATCATCCTATGTCTCTTCTTCTATTCAGACGATTTGTAGTGGCCTGTGTTACAGCAATCCATGTGAAAAACTCGATTCTGTCACATTGGTGTTGAATTTGTTTTTGTAAGTACAGGGTACTATAATTGTTACCTATTGAAAAAGCAGAAGAGTCTTAAACTTTTTTGAAAATGTTAACAAAGTTTTTTTCTTAGCAATTTTTTTAAAACCAGTAATCATTTGATACAATTTTGTGCGTACTTGACTGTTTTAGTTCTGCGTCAAAACTTTCATTGAATATTTTGTTTTTGTTTTTTATTTGTCAGGAGTATGATATATGCTGATCTGTCTAAAATGTGTTCATTTATTTTCTTTTGGACCTATAACAGATGGATACAGTCCTAGGGGCACAAATATTTGGCAGAACTAATGTCCTTTTCAACAAGGGACCCCAGGTATGGAAAAAAGTATTGTGGTCACGTCTCACGAGTGCGGAGAAATGGCAAGACAGGCTTCTTAAGAAACGGATATTGTGATTGGACGTGTGCAAGTTCAACTTGCATGCGATAAATATCCATCACCTGAATACACTGGGGTATGGAAGTCATTGTAGGCAATTGTGCCAGCTGGGTAACTACACCTGATACTCCTGCTATTTCGAAAACTCTTGATCTCATTGATTATAAAGAATTAAGCATCATTGTGCTTAAGTGCACTTATTTGCCAGAGTTTTCTTGGAATTTGATTGTGTGTCAATTGATGTCGTGGTCTGGGAAGGCATGTATAAACACCAATCATATACTCACCTGCACGTTTTAATGATTCGATACGTCATTACTAAAGTGGATGACTATAAAGAGCACAGCGTTACAACCAGCAGAATATAGGCCTGTTTTCTGATCTATCAAGTCCAGAACTACAAGTCTGTGACAATGCAGGCATTTACCGTTTTCTGGTTACTCGCATCACCAATGCTGCTAACTACCGTTAGCGGTCACATAGAGAAACGGTCTTATCAGGTGTCAAAAGAATGTAAGCATGATGGCCGGACATACGGACCAGGCAGAATGTCGCTATCGCACAAGCCTCCCTGTCTTGTAACTTGTTTCTGTACTCCAATTACCAGCAATGGTACCAATCTCTTTCAAAAGCATTGTTTATGGAGAAAGTGTCACAAGTGGAACTGCATGCTGGGATTCAAACTGGTGAAAAGACCTGGCAGATGTTGCTCTCGGTGTGAAGCAGGTATTTACCCTCTTAATGTCCACTCTATATAAGATTCTCGGGCTCATTATGATATTTATCAGACCATATTTGTAATTCTCACTTTGAAAATGTAATATGTCTAACAGGTGATATGAAACATTTCGAAATGTATATTCTATATTTCTTTTGCTAAGTTTTAAAGCTAAATCTATAATTATATACACAAAAACAGTGAATGTCATTACTATTTCGAGATATATTAAACAATGAAATAATTCATTTTCGTACGGAGAAGTGAGCTTCATTCGAACCATGTATTCCTAATTACTCACATGTAAACGGTGTAGCTCCAGTCGAATCTTGACTGAAAACTGCTTTCTTTTTTTGCTCAAAATATCACCATTATTATGAACTAAAACATACTGCATCAGCTGCATTAACATAAAAACTACGAAATGTAGCCATATTTTTAAACATTAATATTAGTGATACATGTGCATACGGTCACACGAAAAATCATGTTCAAATAAATTTGATAAGATGGCCGACGATGTAGCTGGAAAAAAATTGCACGAGATATAAAGTTATCTCACTAGAGTTCCAGAAAAAAAAATTACAATGCACCCTGTGGCCTGTTATTTTGAAAAGTGAATTTATTACCTCTAATGTCTGGCAAATGGAAAAGGCTGCTCGTTTCTGACGGTTTCTTCAGTAATGAGGGCCCCTTATACAGTATAGAACGCTAAGAAGCATATTGCTTTCTGACCATAACGATGTATGTGGTCTCAAATTCTTAGCAGGATTGGTTGTTCTGTTTCTGATGCAAGAGATGTAGGAAAAATATTCTAAAAAAAAAAAATTTGCAATCGAAAAGCTCTTCCTCTACAGTTGAGCGGCCTAATCACCCATGTATGGCCATGGAACCTTTTCCGATTATGAACGACCAAAAACTTAAATGCCGAAAATGTCCTGTGTTTCTGACTTCTATTTCTATTCATGTGATATATTCGATGACCAGAAGGCGGTATGAAGAAACATATACATTGATCTCATTTTTGATGGAATCCTCGGCTTCTGATTGGTTAATAGCTATGGTACACTCTTTGTATTACCCTTATTTGTGCATTAATTACTGCAAAGGTGAAATACAGCGCGATTCCTGAAACTGACCGGCGAATACAGCGGTATTCTGGTAACTGGCCGGGGAATACAGCGGTATTCTCGCTGTATCTCCCTATCTGGTTAGTGCATCGATCAGCCACCTGAAGTTTCTGTCATGCGATACAAGCCTTGACGTGCTGCAGACGAGAACATGATGACGGACTGTGAAGTGAACTGCAGCAGCAGCGGGTCGAACAGCGAAGCATTTTTGGGCATATAAATACATCATCAAAAATGGGATAAAATCGTCATTCACTGTTTTAGTGTGAAATACAGGAAGTATCTCCCCCAAGACAGCTGTATTTCACACTAAAACAGTGAACAACTAATAGTATGCCCCCAGTATATTGCTTCGCACAGCGCACATTATAACTTAGGGCCCTAACACTTTGGAATATGCGCCGGCCGGCCAAGTAATTGTCGGTCGGCACAAGCTTTCGTCGACTCGTACGAGGTAAACACGCATGGGCTTGTAGCGGCGATGAAACAGATTAGCGAGCTTGAACACACCGACATTCAACCAGCCGATTAAGGATTCCAACGAACGTCGTGCGACTTTCAACGGTCAATACGTTTCAGCGCCAATCCGAGTGGCAAAACCGCGCCGATTTTCAAACATGCACGATTCGATCATGTTTTTTATATTGCCGCAAGGGTTTCCACACTCGTGCAAGTATGTGGGTTGCACGTGAATATCTACACATCGCAGTTCTTTTAAACCAGTTACATTGAGTGACCTGAGATAGCCACGGTCGCTTGGGTATGTGGGTGCTGTTTTATCTTATCGGACTGGATTCAGTATGACCTACCAAGTACCGTATGGCCAATTGCTTCGGCGCTGATCGACGCTGTTCACGTGACCACCGACCTGGATCACATGAACTACATGTAACATATATATATATATATATATATATGTAGATTTTCAGCATTGTTCTGATACCTGTCACATTATTTGGCTACAGTTTTCCTTAAGTACATGTAGGCCTAACTTTGTAAACTGTGTATTTTGGGTAGGAAGACCATACTGCCTCTTGACAAAACTTGCCCTGTGCTAAATATTATAATACTTAGGCCTGCAGTCAATTTGACAAGTATGTGGTGAATATATTTCATTACACTTAAACAGGCGCAAAAATATTGTTCTCCCCATCTATTCCTAATAGGATAAATAATCGCTTGAACGTGTGCAGTTGTAGGCCTGAATTGCGATAATCCTTGCGTGTTGAATCATATAGGTGGGTTTCTTCTCCCCCCAAGGCTAAGAGCTGCTTCTCTTTGTTAAAAGACCAACGATTTCTTTTCCTTTGTGTGTGTATACCAATGTGAAAAGAGAATGTGCCCCCAGTTTCATATTTTTGTAAGTTTGGAAATCAGGGGTCCACACAGGTGACAACGCTGTTGTGCTCTTCAAACATGGGGGGGGGGGGGGGGGGGGGGGGGGGCAAAAGCCGTTTTTTTTTATTTCAATATTTTTTATTTTGCCACGTGTAAAATCAGAGCAATAATTCCATATTTTTTCTAAAAATACATACATTTTGCAAACATAAAGGGATATTTTCCTACTTTGCTGCAAGTCTATTCAGGTGCAAAACTAGCGGAAGTACTTTTCTGCTTTACCGCAGAAACAGGCCTTAATGAAATTCAACATTCACAATCCTTATCAAGAAGGACACGACAGACTATGTGGTAAGTTTGACACTATAATTAAGAGTAGAGCCTGGTGCATCAGAATACTTCTACTTATTTACCCATCAACTTGTCTCCTACTTACCATGAAGGAACATGTGGTGTTGGTTTGATTCGGTGATTCCGTCGCGTAAATACAACAGTTTTCAAAATGGTTGCTACAGTTTTAACAGTTATTTGTTCGTTTCTGATACTCAATGCTAAAATTCGAGTCTGCTCCTGAATCTGTCAATCTTTTTAGCCATATCTGAGCAATGGGCCTAAAATATGATGGAATCACTTTTTTGCGTGACGGAATCACATAACTCCCAGAACTTTTGTATATACTACACCTGATGCAGGCTTGCATACTGCAAAGTAAATACGAATGACATAACAATTTCCGTTTTGAGTATAGTTGAATAAATACAATACAAATTACAATGTTCTATGTATATTCAAATCCATCCTCATAATTATATGTTTGTCTACATTAAAATCTAAATGGTAACAGTTTTTTCGTCGCACAGGTTATTGCGTGATTCCGCCACAACGTTTGTTTCTTTCCTGTCGTATCAAATCGCAAAGAGTAACCATAGTGTCATAACCTATACTCTATTTCATGAAACAATTCCACGTTTAAAACCCGAAATTGAATGTTTCATTCTAGCCCCGAGAACGTGCATAATATGCGTCATAAATCCACCAAAGTGTGCGTGACGGAGTCACAAAAGAATAGTTGTTTTTATAATTAAACTAGCATATTCAATCAAAGCACTCTGCGAAAGTACAATTTAAAATAAAAATATGTTATCCTCACATTATGCGCCAAGTATTGGCATTCTGCCAATGAAATGACGAAATGTTGTAAGGCAGATATTCAAGATATTAACAGTTGATGTTCAAAAAAAAAAAAAAAATCCCATTAGGACTGCGTCTACTGCCGCAACTTTTCTACATTTGACAGTATTCCCCACGATGCGATGAGCATTATTAATAAATGAAAATATGATGGATACGAAATCTTTCTCGTCTTGTCGAAGGCTTAATGAAATGGCGTCAGTTAGGCATATTGCTTCCAGAAAATGAAACACTGAAAAAAAAATGCGAAAATGAAAAAGCATCTGTCTCCACACTGACGACGGTTCTTAGATATTGAGACCAGCCTGAGCACGTTTTTTCCGAGAACTGTCCGTGCAAGTAAAGGAGTTCAATATACAGTGACATACTTTGGATACATGACTGTACAGAACGTCAATTTTTGCCTATATTTATCTGGATCATGTTGAATTACTACAAAAAACCTTACGTTTCTGGATTTTATCGGTGACAATTGTAATGATGATGGGACAAAAATTCACTAGTTTACGTCAGGAATTTTTGCTGACATATTTTTATAAATTGCCATTGAATTGATTGTAAACAAACGAACATTATACTTTTTGCGGGCAACTTTACAATGAATTATATCGGTCTATTTGTGGTTGTTAAATTTCAATCACATGTATGTACTATTCAAAATCAGTTTTAGCATTTTCCATATGCATTCGGTAATTGTCGACAGCTCTGTGGGCATACGCAGATATCGTGATTGACCCTACATCTTTCTTTCTTGCTTGCTTTATGATGATGGCAAGTTACATGAACATAATACAAAAGTTGTACAATTTGAATTATACTAATCAGTCACATATATATCAAAATTTTAAACCCCACATACCTTTCATATGTCAGATACCACAATTAAATTCCAATTTCATGTCTTGGGTTTTTTTCCAGTAATCCGGTCTGTATGTTGGAACTGCGACACGCGTTATTTTTCAAATATTTCTCTTGGACAACTCCTCCATATTTAAGTCTTTTTAGGTCTCAGACAGTCTGGAAATTTTCTGCTTGAGCAACCACCAGAACACTCACTTTTTTGTGAAAAAAAGTACTATTTGTTACATAGAATTTCTTTTTAAAACAAGCAATCAGAGCTATTCCCCGTGTAACATGAGCATAACCACAAAGTAATATGGGTACCTGCAACTTCAAGTGAAATTTAATAAAAGTACGCAGGTTTTTTTTTTACTTAAAGCATTTATAGGGAGTAATTACCAGCTTCATGTGTTGCCATTGATGAAACCATCTCCAGAATCGCACGTCAGGTTAAATGAAAATGCAAAAAAATCACATAAAGTATCAATGTTTTTGACAGTTAATTAACAACTAATTGATACTTTCAGAGAAAAAACACAGAATGTGTTTCACATGTTGGTCACATAGCTTTTGAAATGAAACATACATTGCCACCTCCACGTAATCTTTAAAGTAGAAGGAAATTTCTCGGTTAACCCCTAAAATCTTAGCTGGTGTCATATATATATATATATATATATATATATATATATATATGTATGTATATATATATATATATATATATATATATATATATATATATATATATATATATATATATACATACATACATATATATATATATATATATATATATATATATATATATATATATATATATATATATATATATATATATATATATATAAGCACCACCGAAAAATGAACCAATACAGATCATGAAGTAATTACAAATGATTTGATTTAGGTTTATGTACGTATACTGTTCCTTTTCATATTTCTTTATTTGTGATGTATGTTTCAAAAATGCAGTCCAGTTAATTATAAACAGTTATAGTGAAGAAAAACATTGGAAACAAAAACATTAGACAAACTCTATAAAATACAACGCCAAAGTTTCAATCTTAAATCAAAGATTTAAAAGCAAGACAAATGTCAAATGTTTTGATTTTTCTACGTTGTACACTTATCTAACCAAAGATGAAGTCAAAAGTTATGTGTCAGAATTAATAAGGAAAATGTTTAAACATAGTGGTAAACCAAACATAAATGATGATTCATATTCAAGGAAAGCATATTGTCCTCACAATAAATGTTAAAAAAAAAACACTGGTGAAACTGTTATAGATGCTATTAAACTTCTTTTGGATAAAAATTCTGTTTCATGCGGACCATTTGGTTTTTTAAAAAATAAAAGGCATTTAGATAAGTAGCAACTGTTCCCCATTACTTATAAAGGATATCGCTTTGGAAGGTAACAATAGAGATGGTCTCAGAGATGTAGATCTGGACTTGTATATTTAGGTCACTAATGACAAGTTTTGCATTCAGGTCTATCACAAGACAGTAACGTTTCGGAAAGTATTGGATATAATACATTTTTGTCACAAATTTTTGAAATTTGGTCGTATTTGTTCTAAATTTCAGGACTTTGCAACTAGAACCACTTTTATTTACAATAAACTTGATTCGAGAGGATTCGAATGTGTATTTTTGATTTTATATTTCTACAAAATTTGCTGTAAATATTCAAAGATGGTAAGAAAGTTTTCCTTAAAGAATGTTAGAGATTTTAGACTTTCACGTTGTGCCATTTAATTCTGTCCTTTGGCATCATTCTGTTTAATATCAGACAGTTAAGGCTGATTTGCTTTCTTTTAGATTAAACCCCTAGGGGTTATAGGTAGCAAGCAGCTGCCCAGGACAGTTACAAGCTTGCCTTGTTGTACTTAACATCTGGTTAAAAAAAAATATGTTTTGATTTGATTTTCTTAGCTTTCATTCTTTTCTGACTTGCCTTACAAATTGAGCTGTGAATATCCAAAGGTTATTAGAAAGTTTGGCTTCAATAATTTTCGAGATTTTTAAACTTGCCTGTTTTGCAACCTACTTTTATCTTTTGGCATCATTCTGTTTAATAGTCACCTTTCAGACATTTAGGCTAGCTTGTTTTCTGTTAAGTTAGACCCTCGGGGGCCATAGGTAGCAAGCAGCTAGCAACGAAAGTTATAATCTTGCCTAATTTTACTTAAAATTTGCTTAAGAAAAAATATGTGTTGATAACATGTTTTTGAATTTAATGCTGATGACGTTCATTTTTTCCTGACATGCCTAAGTTTACATTTATTCAATGAAACAAATTTGACTTGTTTACCAAAATGTCGCAAACCTGACCCATTATGTTGAAACATTGACTCAGGGTTGGCAGCGAAATAGAGCTCTTTTGTTTGGAGACTTTTTAAGTGAGGAGTACATGTGGGTGTCATCATGGGATTTGTTTTACATTTCTGGTGCAGGATGTCCATTGTTGCAGTACTTGAAAAGCAGACACCTAACTCTTCGCATGAAAAAAACTGACATATTATCTTCTTTAACCAACCCTGAGTCAATGTTTTAACATAATGGGTCAGCTTTGTGACATTTGGTAAACAGGTCAAATTTGAGGGTTTTTTATATTGAGTTAGTGTGTACTTAGGCATGTCAGACAAGAATGAAAGCCATTAGCATTGAAGTCCAAAACATGTTATCAAAACATAATTTTTCTTAACCAAATTTTAAGTACACTAGCCCAAATGTCTGAAAGGTGAATATTAAGCAGAATGATGCCAAAAGACAAAATGAAGTAGCAAAAGAAGTCTAAAATCTCTTAAATTATTGAAGCCAAACTTTCTAACAACCTTTGGATATTAATAGCTAAATTTGAAAGGCAAGTCGGAAAAGAATGAAAGCAAAGAAAACGCAAAATATAATTTTTCTTAACCAGATATCAAGTTCAATTAGGCAAGCTTGTAACTGTCGTGGGTAGCTGCTTGCTACCTATAGCCCATAGGGGGCTAACCTAACAGACAGCAAATCAGCCTAAACTGTCTGAAAGGTGATATTTAACAGAATGATGCCAAAGGATAAAATCAGTAGGAGATCATCCCTTAATGTTTGTAAAATATGTGTGTTTTTCTTTTTTTAAATTGGAATTATAGCTCTCTTTTTATGTGGCAAAATAAAGTATATTGAAATGAAAAAATCGCCCCCCCCCCAAGTTTTGCTTGAAGAGTACAGCAGTGTTGTCACCTGTGTGGATCCCTGACTTACAAACTTACAAAATTATGAAGCTGGTGGCACAGTCTCTTCTCACATTGGTAAAAATACACCAAGGACAAGAAATCGTTGGTCTTTTAACAAAGAGAAATAGCTCGTAGCCTTGTGGGGAAGAAGAAATCCATCTATACGATTCGACACACAAGGACTACCGCAAAACGGGCCAGGACTGGACACATTCAAGCGATTATCTATCATATGAGGAATAGATGGGGAGAACGATATTTTTGCGTCTGTTTAAGTGTAATGAAGCATATTCACCACATAATTGTCAAATTGACTGCAGGCCAAAGCATTATAATAGTTAGCACAGGGCAAGTTTTGTCGAGAGGCAGTATGGGCCACCTACCCAAACTTAACACTTCACAAAGTTAGGCCTATATATAATACAGGGAAACTGTAACCAAATAATGTGACAGGTATCAGAACAATGCTGAAAAAAATCTATACATGTTGCATGTAGATCATGTGATCGAGGTCGGTGGTCACGTGAACAAACTCAGCGCCAAAGCAATTGAAAATACCATAGGTCATATTGAATCCAGTCCGTTGTTTTTTGATATTTTTTCATTATTATTATTTTTTTTTTTAGGATAAACAAGCACCCACATACCCAAGAGATTGTGGCTAATCTCAGGTCATCTCAGTGTGTCTGGGTTAAAAGAATTGCGTTGTATAGATATACACGTGCGACGCAAATAGTTGCACTAGTGTGGAAACCCTTGCGGCAATATAAAAAAATTTTGATCGAACCGTGCGCGTTTGAAAATCGGCGCGGATTTGCCACTCGGCGTAGCGATGAAACACATTGACGGTAAAGGTCGCACGACGTTCGTACGACGGTCGTGCGAATCCTGAATCGGCCGTTTGAATGTCAGTGTGTTCAATCTCGCTAATCTGTTTCATCGCCGCTACAAGCTCGTACGTGTTTAACTCGTACGAGCTGGCGAAACCATGTGCCGGCCGACAATTAGTGGGCCAGATGGCGCAAATTCCAATGTGTTAGGGCCCTTAGGGTCACGTCATATGTGCATGCATATTAGGGCACTTGGCAACTCACATGGCTTCCTGTTTCAGCAAATTTAAGGCTATGATACATGCTTTACGATTTTTCTGCTAATAACCCTTTAATTTCATTTGGCTGTAAAACTCTTGAGGTCCCCCTTCCCCTCCGAAAAAAAAAAATAAACAAAAGCATCGACTTACTCGGTTGAATAGTGAGTTTTAGCTCAGTTGGCTGATGGTCAGTCGTCCGTCCGTCCACAAGTCACATTTTCGACTTGTTCTACACACCGTCAGCTGGATTCACTTGAAATTTGGTGGACTTAAACACTTGGAAGGTCTCTACCAGTTTGTTCAAATGGCTACACTCCAGTGGTTTTTAATTTTTCAATAGTTTTTTTTGTTCATTTTTTCCCCTAAATCTTTAAAAGAAGTCTTTTTCTCCAAAACTGCAAAGCCATTGCTTCGTAGTTGTACAGAGACACTTCTGAGGACCCGTACAACTTACCTTGTTCACCAAGTAAGACTTTGTACTTTTTTTATTTTTTAATCAATTTTGTGCGTTTTTGCTGTTTTCAACTTCTCACTTGGATTCTTCTGAAAGTCGTCGGGAATGCAGCTTGCGGAAGGGTCAAACACTGTTGTTCACTAGGTGGTGATATTCCGCATCTCTGATTTTTAACGAATTTTTCAATTTGGGTACTTCCCGCTTAATGCTTATGTTCCATTCGATTGCAATGCAAGTCAGGAAGATTGCAACGCAAATTCATATTTTGAACTACTCACCAAAAATGTCAACCAAATTCAGACTTCTTGGGGTTGTACCTTGGGTCGGTCTCTGCCAATTTGTTTGAATGGTCACGCGCCGATGATTACAAGAGTTACGAATTTTCTTGTTCATTTTTCAGTAATTTGTTTTTAACCTTTCACGAAAGCTTTAGCATTGACCTTGAAACCTTAATTTGTCCAACAAGACGCGCTACGATTATTTCTTGCTTTCTTAAAAATTTATACTTTTCTCTTTTTTTCTTGATTTTTCTCCCAAAGTAAAAGTTAGATTCTCACTAGATTTATTCTGAATGGAAGTGGACTTAATCTTTACCAAATTTTGTTAAGTATATGGTGTTGCTATTATTTTATGCTTTTCAACAAAAATTGCCAAAATTCGGGAAAATCGGTGAGAATATATGAATTCGATAACAGGACTTTAGTCCAAAGCTTAAGGAACTGTTCAATTGACGAAAAAAGGGCATCTGTAAGTCCAAATTGATATCACGATATCAAACACTCTGTCTCCCCGCAGGTAAAATAAAAGGACTCCGTTCGACAATGTTGTGTCGGGGTGGGTTTTTTCTTTTCTTTTCTTTCTTTTTTTTTTTTTGGTGGCTTTTTTTTTTTTGGAGGCAGGGGGGCTTGTTATTGTTGTTATTGGTTTTGTTTGTTTGTTTAACATTTTTCTTATCACAGAAAGCAATTTCAATTTTAGCAGGGAATCATCATAGCAATTCAACTGAGGCAAGACAACAGTCAAGGTGGCCTAGATGGCACAGACCAAGATGGCAAAGGCCAAGATGGCAAAGGCCAAGATGGCAAAGGCGAAGATGGCAAAGGCAAATGCGAAGACGGCAAAGGCAAATGCGAAGATGGCAAAGGCGAAGATGGCAAAGACAAATGCGAAGACGGCAAAGGCAAATGCGAAGACGGCAAAGGCAAAGGCGGCAAAGGCGCAGATGGCAAAGGCGAAGATGGCAAAGGCAAAGATGGCATAGACAAAGACTGCAACGGCCAAGATGGCAAAGACCACCACCGCCGCCACGACGGTCCAAACCAGGATCGTTCGGTACGTGTACACATACATACTCAAACACACACTGACACATACATACATACATACATACATACATACATACATACATACATACATACATACATACATACATACATACATACATACATACACATACATACACACACACCCATATACACACACACACACATACATAGTAGTAGTACTAGTAGTAGTGTTTTATTGACAGTAACATTACAATAAATGAAAATATTCTAAGGGGAGACACAAGCAAGATTTGGTTGCTGTCCATATCTCAACAAGATCATGTTGCGCAAAGACGATGAAAAAGAAAATCCATTAAAATATTAGAGAACAGATACATACAAGTCAATTTGTCCGTAAAAAATCACGTTTTGAGAAAGTATATGTGACATTTTAAGATTCAGATTGTTTCAAACTAACAGGAACTAATTCACTTCAATATTCTGCAAGAACCTTGTGGACATATAAAGTTGCTTCTTTTAAATTAGTATTGGCGTCAAAAAGTTGTGACACTGTAGTAGCATTACTTAAGCACTGAGAGTTTTCGCGAAGATAGGCAGTAATTGGGCATGTTCCAATAGAGAGATTCTACAGTCCGCCTTCCTTACAGCAATCCAATTGTCTTTGGGAGGCATTTATTATATTTGCCGAAAACGTTTATTCCTGTGGGAATACTACTGCATGCCTAACTGTGTACTATGAGCTCGTAGCAAATTTAACTTACAAGGTTTTCAACACACCTGTGTTGAAATTATCGGGGCAAAGTTTCCAAAGCTGGACAAAAGCTAAATATATACTGTTCAGTCAAAGGGACCGTCCGTGATTCCAAACAACCTGCCCCCACCCCCGCTAAAAAATTTGACGCTGTCTGACAATAGTCTGTCTGATTCTTCCCCTGTTATATGGTTTATGTCAGGCGACCCGTAATAATAAACGCGTGACGAAGTGTAAGTCTCCACTCCACTTTACGTCCTATCAACTCCTTGCAGATCATGAACATGCATACTTTATTCAGACACACACAAAAACACGGAGGAAGGTTATATGGGTTTCTGAAAACGACAAGGGAAGATCCACTCGGGAATGTGGCATGAAGTAACCCAATTAGCTGGCCCAAAATATACTATTAGATAAGATAGGATAATTTATTGGACAGGTCCTACCCCTTTACAGCGAGTGCATTGCAGATTAGGATACCCATGTGATGCGCCAAAGATACCTGTACATATTAAAAAGATACGTGGCAATTACATCAAATATGCTATAAGCATGGCACAGAAATACAACTGGGATGCTCATTCACAGACTACCAAACTATCTAAAGTTATGGGCATTCTTAACAAACTAAAACATATTTTACCCAAAAGTGTTCAATTGAAAATCTGTGATTCAATTATGTTATCACACATAAATTATGGCATCTTGGCCTGGGGTTTTCAATGAGATAGAATTGAAACATTACAAAAAATAATACGCTTCTTAACATGTAGCCGCCAATATAATGCTCACACTGACACACAATATAAAAATCTCAACTTACTAAAGGCCAAAGACATATTTACAATCTTTAAACTAAAGCTCTATCATAAACTATGCAAATAACAAACTCCGTAACGACTTGCTGAAAATTCCATTTCAATTGAATGCAGACAGGTAAACATGTTCTGCTAAAAGATCTCAAAAGTGATTAATTTTATCGTTTAAAGCATATACGCAAACATTTGCAAAAACCTGTCTTAGATGTGGCATGGCCAATACATTGAACAACACTTCTGCCAGCATCGAAGAAAAAATATGTACTTAGAGTTCAAACAGCATGGCTACCTATGCCAAAAAATAAAGCTTGACAATATCAAGATACGTGTATTATACATAATTTTTACATCTGTGGAATGGGTCATCTTTACTCATCCTGAAATCATACAACTAGGGTAAGTGAGTCCAGGCTGTCTACTTGTTACTGTAATCACGCATTCTGCCCTCCCATTATTGTAACTATGTAATTATCAGTACCTTTAACGAACTGCTATGGTAATTTCAGTGTGGGACGGCTTCCACAATAGCAACAATTTTTGCCTTAGTCGGAGTCTCCCTGGCTATAAAAATATATTTCGGTATACCATATTTGAACACTTTTACTGGTCGAATCAAGTCAAGTCTGAGTCTGAGTCTGAGTCTGAACAAACAGTGACATGTATACAAGCAAGTACTATATGCACATGTTCGGGCCCATTCACCAAGGACTTTCGGGTAAACCATATGCTGTTCAAATATTTTTTGGAATATGCCATCAAACAGGATGCTGATATCCCTGCCAAAGTCACCGGGAAAATCCCACAAAAGTAAACACAGTTTGGAATTATGAGAAGTGTTCCCATACATGATGCTGGCTCCTGCTTAGCAGCCTCTTTTCCAGTTCGTGCCAAAACGATATTCTAATATCATTAAAAGTTTGACAGGGGGAAGAAAATGAGAAACATTTTCCATTCCATTCATAGCCTCCCGCCCCCTCCCCCCAATCCATACAAAACCCGCACATCCCGACAGACACCAAATTCCATCTGCCTGGTCCTCTTGTTTGCCTCAGCATTCTGCTCGGGCCATGAACTTAAGACGTGCATTGTGAAACCCTAAGAAATAAATACGTACTCTTTTTTGAAATATGACCTTTTCCGCATATTGTACAAAGATAAAAGACAACTTGTAGTCAATTTCATGGAAAAAAATACTGTACATAGTTTTCGATGCATAAGCATTCTGCCACTGAAAAGACAATACACTGACAAAAAATGACAGCAATACAAATACAGTAATTATAACATGTAAGAATTCAGGTCGATTTTGCTTTGTAGTAAAATAGATTCAGTTCCCAAGTGTGGCACTGCCCATGTAACTGACACGGGGGTGGGGGATGGAAGCGGTATGTTGCTATACCGACAGGCTTTACTACCCCACCCGAAAGAAATACCCTTTATTTTCTACATAAGTCAAGTCATAAGACCCTGTGCTTCAAAGCAATCAGCTCTCATATCATTTATCGCCCGGTGTATAACAATGCAGAGACGAACTTGAAAAGATTATTTGCTGCATAGCAAATCACTGTGTGTGTCTTCAAAGCTTCTTGCTATGACAATGTACAATTTTATTTTCAGTACTGCAGTGTATTTTTGGTACGACAATGTACAATAGGTACTTCAAGTAAAACAATGTATGATCTGTGCGACACTGGTACGTCAATGTACAATGGGCACTATAGTGTTACAGTGTACGATAGATATGACCATGTTACGACAGTGTGCATTTAGTACTTCAGTACTACAGTGTATGATCGATATAACAAAGTTACGTCACTGTACAATGGGTACTTCAGTACTACAGTTCATAATCGGTTCGACATGTAAGGACAGTGCACAATGGGTACCTCAGTTCTGCAGTACATGTAACCAATAAACCAGAACCAACCTTCAGGCCCCATTGCATTTTAAATTTCTCTCACCAGGTGTCACCACCTATCAGAGAGCTGAACAACTCTGTGTGGTGTGCATACTTTTGAACATATTTAAAATTTGAATTTTCAAATGCTCTTAATTTGATTTATATATATTTCTGTAGCCTGCATTACCAGTTCATAGGATTACTACTAGTCCATAGCATAAGAGTAGAAGTTGGAATGGCACCTTTATCTATTATAGCTTTTAAGTTTTCCAAGATTTAAAATTTCCAATGGTGCTACTTAGCGTAATTTAAATTGCTACAATTTTTGTTTTAAATTCATCAGATGCACAATGGTCAATAATTCCTTAAGAGAAGTTAGTATGAGATCTCTGTCTATCATAGCTTCAAATATGTTCAAGGTTTAAAATTTCAAATGCCCTTAATTTGCATAATTCAAATATCTTCATTCCCCTGCATAAAAAGGGCAAAGCTCTTTGTATGGAAGTACAATCATGCCAACTTTGGAGATTTTATGTATAATAGTGTCAGAGAAAAGTGTCGGACAAATTCACCGGTAAAGAAGGAAGGAAGAAAACTAGAAAAGAAAATCTGCTTCATAGCGAATCTGTCTGGGTGCCTTCAAAATGAGAACAGTTTGATTGGCTACGCTTGGCTATTGTTCAACATAATCTAATAAACGTATAAAAAGAAGTTTAAAGAAACCACTATGAAGCTATTCAACATTTTTATAAGTTTATTTGCCAAATTTGCATAGATTGAAAGCCTACAACTTTGGTTTACGGTTCATTGGATTGGGCTTTGCTAAAAATCCATAAATTGAAGTAGGAATGGGACCTATTTATAATAGTTTTGAAGCCATACAAGATTTACATTTTACATGTTCACCTAAATGCATAAATTAAAATCCCACAACTTTATTTCATGATTTATTGGATGTGGCTTGGCCACAAACCTATAAATTGCAGTTGGAATGGTACGTCTATGTGTAGTAGTTTTGGAGATATTCAACTTTAAAATTTTTTGAAGTTCCTTATAAGCATAATTTTAAATTCTGCAAATTATACTGACTATTTGATTGGCAGATGTCACAAACCTATATATGCTTATTGAAATATTGTGTATCTGCAATTGGAAGGTATGGAGCTTTTAAAATTTTCATTGCCACTATTTTGCATACATAAATTCATATTAAAAATTCATATGTTTGAAGCAGGACTTCACATGCTGCAAAGTTGTTCAATATCGATTGAAAGTACAAATATAATAGAATACATGGCCAGAAACTGACATTTTTTAATCAATTTTGTGAACATGTGAAGTGTTTAATATTTCAAACTTGGGTTTCAATACAATGCTGTTGATCTTTTAATATATTCAAGTTAAATTCATATTAAAAATTGAAATGTTTGTAGCAGGATTTCACATGTTGCAAATGTTGTTCAATATCCATTGAAAGTACAGATATCATAAAATATATGACCACAAACTGACATTTTTTAATCAAATATATGAACATGTGAAGAGTTTAATATTTCAAACATGGCAATGATAAGTTAACTATTTATAAATATTGACATTGCCAGGATTAAAGCAATTTCACCTCTTATCATAAATTGTCACGTTTCATTTGGTGTTGTGGACATTAAAATTTTGATGGTGCCCGGAGAGAAAATGGAGAACAAATTTCCGTGCAAAGAAAAAAGATAAAAACAGAACAAAATTGTTTCACAGCAAATATATCAGTGCGGCGTGTGCCTTTGAAAAACCGTTTACAAAGTGGATAAAGTCAATAAACACAGACGTGTGTGTGTGTGTGTGTGTGTGTGTGTGTGTGTGTGTGTGTGTGTGGAACAAGGAATTGTGTTTTTATCGATTGCAGTTTTAAACTTATAAAAATGATAGATTTAGCATTTGGCAACAAAAACCAGTTAGTGCACTTTCAGCTATTGGGTTATTGACCTTTCCTGACTGGGCAATTTTCTCCATCCCCCGCAAGCTGATAATTGCCATCATTAGAAACTGATAGCCGCCCTGTTACCATTTTGAAGGCAACGTTTGAAAAAAATCAATTCACGTAAATTGTAACTATATGTTGGAAGTGCATCATTGTTTCGTCAGGCCAACATAACAATTTCCATATTTGTGACTTAATTTGTTTCCTAACCACTATAATTTGACATGTTGCAAAGTTTGGTCAATATCCATTGGATATACAATTATTCCAAAGCTAAGTAGAAGCATAGTAGTGACATTTCATTATTGTTTCTAAGATGCTTTACATTTATAATTTGGAACGAAAGGAAAATGAAGGCACGCATATGATAATTTTATTGTTTCCGTTGTTCTACGTCTTTTTCAGGAGGCGGTATTACAATCGGCACCTTTTCTTTGAAAACGAATGGCACACATTGTTTCATGAATAGCAAAGCGTACAAGCCAGGTGCGAAAGAAAAGAAGTCATATAAGCGAGGTAATGAAAGGTGTACCAGCCAATTTGAATGCTTCAAAAATTCTAACGGGAAAGCTTCTTTTAACCACCAGAGTGTCTGCAGACCACATTGAGAGAATAGATGTGAATCGTACATGTTCTAAACGGAGAAATATATGGACAAGCCACCTTATTGAAATTTTACACTCCGAATATCATGGATTCAAAAATGTCTTCTGGTCGACAAATCTGTGGAGCCATCCCTCATCCCCAACAATGAGGCCGAGTTTCCTATCAGACACTTTTTTCTTCTGATTTTTTTCCTGGTGACTGCATGTTGCTTGCAAACAATAAAGTTTGATGGAACTTATCTTTTATGTCATTTTTCAATAGTTATATAAATAGTTACTATTGTTTATTCGTTTCTATTGCTTTTGTGTACACGTGTTTTGACACGTTATATTTATTTATTTATTTATTTATTTATTTATTTATTTATTTATTTATTTATTTATTTATTTATTTATTTATTTATTTATTTATTTATTTATTTATTTATTTATTTATTTATTTATTTATTTATTTATTTATTTATTTATTTATTTATATATTTATTTATTTATTTATTTATTTATTTATTTATTTATTTATTTATTTATTTATTTATTTATTTATTTATTTATTTATTTATTTGTTTGTTTGTTTATTTATTCATTTACTCACTTATTTTGTCCTGCACATTGTAATTGCACAACCAATGTTCACAATCAAATCATGCAACAAAATGGGTAATAACTTCTATATAATATTTCAACCACACGGAGGTGATTATCGGAAACCCCAAAGGGCGGATAAAATTCCCTTAATAATGAAATACAAGTGCATGTTGAATTTCATAGAAACAAATACACAAAGCTCAAATACGAAACAAAATCATGATATATCAAATATATCAAGAATTAAATCTAACTATTGGTAAACAGGGCGCAAAATGATTTGAATGAAACAAAAAGGTCCCTTAATTGAATGATTTTTCCCCGACTCATTTTGTTGGCTTCAGGTAAGACTAACTGCAACATGTTTCTTAAATCATTACCCTGGTTTTTCTGTAAAGAAGTTTAAAACGTAAATTGCAAGAATACAGTTAATGAATATACAGATGAATAAAGGCACTTGCAGAAAATTAATGTCCCAAAAAGATCATAAATTTACGTGATGGAACAGATGCTCAAAAAAGGTACGATGAGGTAAATTTAGTGTCTATGCTTTTGTTTGTGCAACGATTATTGGATTTAAGTTGGATTTATATGCAGATCCCCATACGCTATTATAATATGTTCTAAGCGGGATGATAAAAGCAGAATATAGAACTTTCATCATTTTTGTGTCGAGTGCACTTTTTACCTCACATGAAATACTTGTGCTTTTATTTTTTATTTGTCATGTAAGAAGTATGATTTTTCCAAGTCAATTTATGATCTGGTACTACATCCAAAAAAATTTAATTTGAAATTTCTTCGACAGGATATAAATTCCTGTTGACGTTTTGAATTAATGAATAGGTTGTCTTTGTAAAATGATTTACAACATCACTTTGTTCTATAGAGATATATCTAAATGAATATTTAACCCATTTCATGTTATAATGGCGCAATGTTTTGATATTTTTCTGCATTTCTTGATGTCAATAATTCATTAAAAGACACCGGATTCTTATTTTCAAGAAATCTGTTTGTTGATATCATTAATTTCCCTCCTTATGGATATGAATAATTAGAATTCGTGATATTAAGAAATGCAATCGAATTATGAATAATCATTATTTATTGATATCAAGAACTACGTAACAAGTAATATCAGGGCACTGAAGTGTTCATTCATGTGTTAGTGTATGGATCTACCGAGCCTCCGATTGAAGACACTGTTACCCGATTGTCATATTCATACATATAACGCATGTGTTGTACAGTTTTCTGTTTCCGTTTCCTTCTCCATGAAGATCGCCATTATCACTGTTGGTAACATGAATACAAACCTTTACCGATTTTTTTTCGAATTTTGATAATTTGTTAAAATTCAGAATAAACTGCACTAGCAGGTTGTGAAGAGCTTTGACAGAGGTCAAGTCCTCATTCCCTGTAACTCTGGAAAGGATCAAACTATTTGTCAGAAAATCCCGGAAAAGTTATAAATGCACAAAAATCATTTTAAAAGCAAAAAATTGTGGCAACCTGTTTAATAAATTAAGATCTAGAGGTTCTCGTTCAATTCCAAAGTAAACTCGCTTGGTACTTTAGGAGAAGAAGGATTTGTAAAATTTAACAAATCACACCCCCCCCCCAAAATGATGAAATTCAAATAATTCCTTGAAAGTGCCCATTAAATAAAATGAGTACAGATTCAAGATTGTAAGCTGTTTATTTCACCCAGTGACACGAATAGTTACAAAGTACAGGCAATGCAGAACAAGGAATATGAAATATGAACAAGATTTGCTGAAATATTACCATAACAGGAGGTTAGGGTGACCCCAGGTAAGGTTACGCTATCACTGGGGCCATCTGTATCCACTAGAGGGCAACAAAATTTTCAGACAATTTAAAAGGTGAAAGTGCAAAAAGATGACGACTAGCTCAAGACCTGCCCAAGGTATATCCGCAGTAAGTTTGAAGTGATTCTTGCTTACGAATTTGGCAAAGTCAAAGATGTGAACTACTATTGCAATACCCATTGACTGGCATTTGCATGTTGCAATCAATGAGAATTTTGTCGGTTTTAATAGCCCTTTGGCTAATGTTTCTGTTTGTACCCGTGTCGACTATCAATAAATAAATGTATTTTGTACTGCATTAACCCACGATTGTCCAAACTGAAACATTAATTAAAAACCAAAGGTGCCGCATATCATTACCTGCCAAATACCTTTGTTTGTCCCTTCCACAAGCCACATTTCTACCGAGTTTCAGTAAAAATCTTAACGACGGGTTTGGACAAGAAGTTGGAAAAAGCGAAAACACACAGAAATGCACAAGCAAATATTTATTTATATGATAGAGATACACACACACACACACACACGCACACACACACAGACACACACACACACACATATATATATATATATGTATATATATATATACATATATATATATATATATATATATATATATATATATATATATATATATATATATATATATATATATATATATAAAGTAAAATCGCAGCGGCACGTGGCGAACAAATCACCGTGTAAGGGTCTTCATAAGTGTCCCTTTTCAATATGGAAGCAATTGGCTGAGTGGCTTCAGACAAAAAGAAAAAATTTTTATTTTTCCAAGTATGAACGTACAACAAATTAAAAATCCAAAAAGCACTGGAGCGTGACCATTTGCAACAGATTGGTACATCCTCAGCAAGTTTGAAGTGAATCTGGTGGTTTTCGGAAAGAAATTGAAAAATGTGACTTGCCATTGGAATCCCCATTGACTTGCATTGGAATCAAGGGTAATGTGTGCGTTGACCGAGAAGTATCCGAATTGAAGATTTTTTAAATATCTGAGATGCAGAATATGATCACCTAGTGAATAGCTTTGTGTGACCCATACACATATTGCATTTTCACCTGGTTTCAGAGCAAGCTGAATGACGGTTTGGGACAAGAAGTTGAAAATAGCCTTACACACAAAAATTTGTAAACAAATGAATGGAAAAAATGCAGCGCCCCCTGGTCAACAGAAGTGTAGGAATTTCTAGAAGTGTCTCTATGCTTTTGCGAAGCAACAGACTTTGCAGTTTCGGAAAATATTTTGAAAGATTTTCCTAAACAATGAACCAAAAAATCATTAACCTTTAAAAAATCACTGGACCGTGACCATTGTGACAAACGTGGCAGAGACTCACTCAAAGTACATCCCTAGGAAGTGTTCACTAAATCCAGCCGACTCTTTTGAAGCTGAAAAAGTGAATTTATGATTGACGGACACTGACGGCGCTGCTTACAAGAGAGAGTGTTACAATATCAACAGATACATCAGAATTTGCAGTATTTTGTGTGGTTTTTGTTTTTTGTTTTTTGTTTTTGTAATGAAATTAAATCTTGTTGCACCAATTTTTTGGTTGCCTAATGTGATCTAACAAAAGTTTGCACGATGTGTTGTGTATAATTAAGGTAAAATCATTATAAGAAGTCATGTTTATGGGTTGCACCTGCTCCTCATACCCTAAACGCTTCCTATTTTGGAAAATAATGATCAGAAACTAACCACAACTGATGAAGCATTTCTTATGTACCACATATTACCTCAGCATTTCTTCACCACATTCCATATGTAGCCTTGCAACGTAACATTAAGTGCGTCGTATCAACGTTGTGTTTGGTAATCTATTGACGCTGCAGCTTCCTCAGTCCTTTCTCTTTGACATTGTATCACTCGATGGTTCCTAAAGATTTGTCTTGTGGGCTACCTTAAGAGGGACCTTTCCGCCAGCCATCCTTCTGATACACATGATTCATGCATAGCCATATACTTGACGTGCATATTGAATCCATCCAAAGTACAATCAGAAAAAATCCAAATTATTTGTGGCAAAGGGGGGGGAGGGGATTACCCGGGAATATATTTGATTTTTACAACAAATGGTCATCAGTTTCCTATTTGTTCATTGACTTGCATTAAAATGGTTGTAAGAAGCCTCTGGAACTCATTGTACCTTATGGGCAACCATCTCCGATTAAGGGATGTTTTAATATCACTGCTTCTGGTTTTGTGGTATGTTTAGACCATGTATACAGTAAGGCCAAAATTCTAGGGGTGTATACAGATCATGAATATCCTGATTGGTAACAACACGCAGAGCATCGCCTACATTGTCTGGGTTCACATCAAACTGCATGCACCTGCTAGGGATATAGTGGAGCCATAGTCAATGCTTGTTTATATGACTAATAGTAATATTACGGTTAAGTTCTGCTTCTGACATGTGTGTTGTACAATGTCTGATACAGGACCTAACGAAGAGATAAAGCAAATCTTTACACTAATATATTTTCTAGTCTTTTCTCTAGGTGTCCCATTGTGATGTGTTGATGCTGTGGTAGTCTTAATGTTCTGTAGTAGAAGCTGCTGCATCATACTTTGGAAATGCTTCTTCGGGTCTCTCCAAAATCTACCTTACGTTTCTGTATAGCCTTAACATTTTTTCACCAATTCTGGATTTTTTCATTGATGTCAATGTTTTAAGAGTAAAGTTTCTTACTAACTGCATTTTTGTGTTGATAATATTTTTTCCTTTTTCCTCACCAATTTCTCCAAGTGAACATAGTTCTTGGTTAAAGATTTGATAAATAAAGAATTCGTCCTCCATGTTGAAGGCAAATGTGCAAAATATTCCGAGTAAATTCAAAATACTTAAGAAAATGTGGCGGAAATTTCCACTTACAAAGTAATACCATACAAGCTGGCATTTACCCGGAATGTGTTATATCAAATGAAAAATTAAACAGTATGATAATGGACACCAGCATGATGTGATCAGAGATACAGAGGAGCAAAGTATGAGAAAGAGACAACGAAAATGTACAGTAATATATACAAGCTCACAATAAAATGTAAATTAATGTGTCAATACATAGACTACATGGATTTTCACTCTGAGATAGTATTCAGACCCCAAATCAACTTCAAATCAAAGCCAAAAATAAGTTAAAGTGAAATGCATACTTTGCAGATCTCTCTCCCCCTCTGTCTGTCTGACTGTCTGTCTGTCTGTCTGTCTGTCTGTCTGTCTGTCTGTCTGTCTCTCTCTCTCTCTCTCTCTCTCTCTCTCTCTCTCTCTGTCTTTTTACAGACACAACGTCAATGTAAATTTCAGGGTATGAAAATTAATCCCGGAATGTTTTTGGGATGGGAATAAATGTGCCTACAATGTACAGATGAATTGTATATTTTTTCTACAATAGAAGGAAATGAATATGCACAAGGCAAGATAGAAAATGTATACCCTAGAGTGAAGAAAAATATCCCACTTCTGACACCAATATTGTGATTGAATGTAAATCAAACACGTACCTGCATTGCTATAGTGATGGGTGTGGCAGACAGCAGATTAGTTCGTAAGGAATACTGGTCATCCGCACTGATCTGTTAGGAATTGGGATCTAGATGTATCAGTCATGTGACCATGCACTGTAACGGGGAACTGGGGCTCAAAGGATTAAACTGTGATCACTGCAAAGACTGCTCAGCACTACATTTATACAACTATTGTCACTGTATGGCCGGATCTGTCAGTCGTGATACATTCTCAAGTGACATGCAATTTAGCACATAAATATATTCAATGTGTTAATCATGACTATGTCAGAGGCATTTGGCTTTGAATTTAAAATCCTGACATGAATCGGACATTGCCTTAATAAGATCAGGCGTTGTGTGCACAATGGGTCCACACACATTAACACCCAGCTCCCTGGTTAAGTGAATTTACTTACCTAAATAAACAATGGCAGCTGACTAAGCTTGTAAAATGTGTTGAAAGCATTGATACATTTTGGGCTTAATTTTCTTATAAATGTTAAATGTCACAAGTTTTCAAAGTCTATGACGGGAGGTCATCAATGCATTTAACAGAAAACGATAAAACTTCAGTTTTGTGAAAGCATGATTTTCACAGTGTGTCTTTACTTTTATTATTATTATCATCATCATCATCATCATCATCATCATCATCATCATCATCATCATCATCATCATCATCATCATCATCATTATAATTGTTTTTGTTGTTGTTGTTGTGATTAACAAACGCAATGAATTCTATTCTTGAGAAACGTGTTTCTGACTTTTTTGACGGACCGCAAGAATCAAGAAGTGTTCACTTGAATGTACTGTGAAGTCATCGCAAACACGTATGAATACATAGCGTTTAAGCTGAGGATGGATTGAAGGTTCTATGTTTGTCACTTGAACATTTATTTTGGGTGTTTTTTATATCAACGTAAGTAATAGAAAGTTAAACCCGGGTATTTTTACCTGCTATGAGTTTTCCATGTGTAATAGTGGAGTAGGCCCAAATATGTAGGAAGTTTGTACCTTCTGTCTGTCTATCTTAATAGCCAGCTATCTTTCTATCCATTTGTATATTTATCTGTTTGCTCATATGCTTACTTGCATTTTGGCGTATTTTTTCGGCTGATGGATCCCGTGCGCTAGTGCAGCCCCACGAATTCCTAGGGACAGCACCACTGGCTAATCTCTTTTACATGGTGATAAACAAAGCACGATATCAGCATCAAATATGTAGTCACTATAAAATCAACTAAAAGATCTGTGCACAAAATTAAGCTCCTCACGTCTGTATGATTTTCAATAAATTAATTATGTTGTAGGCCTACGTCCAGATATAGTTTTTTTGATGTCACCCATTGATGTCAACCTCATTTCCCTTTTTATGTGGTCATAACGACATTTTATCTGATTCTGACGATTTTTTATGTGGTCATAACGACATTATACGTGATCCTAACGACATTTCATGTGGTTTGGACGATTTTTTATATGGTCCTTATGACATTTTATCTGGTTCGGAGGACATTGGGGTTTTCTTTTGTGATATCTTCTTTTGACGTTTGGATCATCGGGTATAGTGTTACTAGCATATTCTGAAACTAGATTATTTTTTACAGTTTCCTCATATAGTTTCACATTTGGTGTGTCGCGCCTGGCACCAGGTCATGACACGAGCAGCTGCCAATTGAATATCTTCCAACTGTAATGCATCAGCTTGAGTACAGCCATCCCAGACACCAGTTCCGTATTCCATTAAAGATCGAATAATTAATGTATAGTTAGTTCCTAGCGTTTTCTGTTAAGGGTATACTGTAGTGTTTTCAAAATATTGAGTTGTTTAGTGGCTTTGATGACTAAGTATATATGTGTTCGTTGCACCTAAAGTCAGATCGGAATACAAGCCCTGAATGTTTGTGCTCCCCAATATTTATAAGATGGTAGTCTTGAAATCATAAGGGAGGATTGTTTACTACTGGTTCCTTCTATACTAACATAGCATCTGTTTTCAAAGCATTAAAAGTTACCAACCAATCAGAAGACCAAGATGAAATAGAAGAAAGATTGTTGTTTATCAAGGCTGGGAATAGCTTGAAGCGGTAACGAAAGATTGAATGATTAAGTTAGTGATACGCAAAAAGATGGCGCTCCTTCTTTTACGAGAAGAGCTCTGATTTTTTCCCGACCGGTGGTCTTTATGTAAGCTACACTTTTCATCAAGAACCTTGTTTTGGTTGATTTGAATAGATTCAAGAATATTAGTGGGTAGATCTATGGCAGGGAGCATGGGAATCCCTGGTAGTGTGAAGATTACTTTGGCTCAGGAAAAATTGATTAAATATTTCATCTTTTGATAGACTTTCAGTAACATTGTGGTGTTCATGTAGTAAAGAAGGGATGGCCGAAGATTAATTGCGATTCATGAAATGTGTTACGGTTCGCCACCGAGCTTTGTTCTTACTTTTAGCACTTTTGAGAGACGAATTAGCTCCCCATTATAGTTTTCTTCAGCAATTTGTTCCTGGTACTGCTGGGAATTCTTTTGTAAGTACTCCATATGTGTGCGTCATATTTCTTTTCTTTTGCTTTATCATATGCTCGAATAACTTTCCGCTTCTCACACCTGAGCTCAGACCTGTATCAGGGGAGATCAGAACGAACGAGCTGTCATTAGGAATAGTGTGATTTGCAGCTTTAACGAACGGCGCATTTCAATTTTAACAACAATCATCGATACTATCAAATTTGAAACAATCATCCCAATTAATTGGATCAAGGTGATTTCTAAATTCATCAAAATTTGCCTTTTCACGTGTGATCACTGAGTTATCCTCCATTTTTTCTGATAATGTTATTGCTCTAATGAATCGGTACCTAGTCTGTCTCTTAAATACATGTACATATCAACGGCTTGGTATTAGTGTAAGTGGCTGTATAGATGGAATCTCTAGCCAAATAATATAGTTAAGAGCCTGCAGTGCTAACAGTGGCCCAAAAGTTATCACTGGGTACTATAAAGGCAGTGGCAAAACGGGGTGTTGCCCCCGAGATATGGGTATAGAAAAATGGACATGTGGCACAAATGCAAACGTTCCTTTCTGGTCGACAGTTTCTTTTATGGGAAGAGTTATGCAAACCAACGAATTCACATATGGTGCGCAATACTTCGGAAACAGTGTTTACAATTTTGGATGGACCTGGTTTCCTTAATTAAGAGGAACGTTATTTTTGTGGTGACTTTATTGATGAAAACCTAATCCAGTTCTGCTTCATGAAGCATATACAGGTAATCGAGCCAAAACATTTCAACATGATTCACATGCAAACACAAACTCTACTGCAAGATCCAAAAAAAAATATACGAAAAACGTAAATACATTCATGCACACATACATACATTTGTGCCTTCATTTCATGTTTCAGTGCGTGCTTGTTAGTACTTACACGTTTCGTATTGTTTCCTATGTACTGAAGTTTCTCGATGCTGTTTGTATTATTATCAACATGATTACATACGTACCTACACATCGATACAAGCCTATGTGTTTCATCTAAACAAAAGTAATCCACTTTGCCATCAGAATTAAATATATGTGTTACTATGAAGTACACTTTTTTTATTCCGGAGAATATAAAGTTCAAAGATATATCTGCAAAATTGTAGAATTTTGAATAGGCCGGTTGATGGCTATCCAGCCTCACTTGGTATATACTAGAAGTAAATGTAGAACACTATCAAATTGACTTATTCTCTTGTGAGAATGCAATTTGAACCAAACTAAAGTTGTTTTTTTTAAATCTCATCTATTTTTTTCATAAATAACCCCATGACCCTTATAAAGAGAACTACACTTTTATAAACACACTATAAGCAGAAAACTTTTTAGTTTTCATTTACTGTTAAGTGTTAGATTGTTACCAGAATCAACTCGACGAAGTTGTTCCCGTTTGGAACAAGCACCGTATAAGAGCAAGCAATAACCAAAATGTTGCCAGTGGCGTACACACTATCGGCTTTGTATGGTGCAGAGAATTTTCTGCAACCCGTAGAAGCAAATACAGTTGATGTATGTGATATGGATTGTACGTTTGCAGAGGGATCTCCGTGCGACAAAGATAGCTTTGAACCATGTCTCGTATATTTAGAAGGAAATGACATTCATGCTCCGAGTGATGCATATGAAGCCATTGACATGTACATGTATTCAAGAGACAAACAAGTACAAGAAAAAAAAACATGAGTATATCAACTAAATTGGCGTCCAATAGTGCCTCACACTTAATCCACACCACACTGGAAATCTAATACGTTTTGACAACCATGTATCGGCATAATGGCAGATATCGCTGTTAATTTCTCACAAGTTCAAGAATATATTTGTTCAATTCAAATGTCAATTTTGTGCTGCTGAGAGCTACTTCACAGGTATACGCCTTGACCCGGGCACTAATCTACTGGGGTTTGGGTAGACACTGGGAAACTATATCAAGTATATATAGAGAAAAAATCTTACAACAGGTGTAAGCCTTGCTCTTAACTGGCGAGGCTTGCTGGTATCTTGACATTAACGTTTCCACGTACGTTCTAAGTTGTGCACAAAGCATCTAACATTCTAATTGCACGACGTATTTAGCACAATTTCTCCTAATTTGCGTATTTTTAAACCCCTAAGCTGTTCCAAACAGGTGCATAATCTCAGCTTTAGGACCACATCTCGAGTTTCAGTAATTTATAGGAACTAGTTGTCTTTGTGAAAGGTGTTACTGGTAAGATCAGATTCTGCACCCTTCAAATGTAATCATGCACTTGTACAAATTGCTTGTCGAATTACACGATTTTTAATCGTTTGTGTATAAGATTGGCCCATTTCCGTAAGGATACAATTGGGAAACAGGACAGAGCCCTATGTAAATCCCTCTTGGTTTTTGAGATCTGACTTCCAAATTAAGTAGGATATACCATTGTAAAAAACCTAACTTTCAAACATGGTTGCCTTTGACCTATTTGTCAAGGTCACTTGTTACATAACACTCGCTTGTACCTTAGTATGGCACCAAACCAAAATAGAGGCAACATGGAATCAATGTATGATTTTTTTGCTCTGGTTACTTGAATGAAGTCTGAGGCCACATTAGATTCTGTGTAATGTGTATGGAAAGTGAATAACATATTTTTGACCTATGGGCATTCCTTTGGTGTTTTTAAATTTGACTTTGGGTAACCTTGACAGGTCACACTGGGAGTTAAGATCCTACTTTCCTTGAAAACCTTTTGCATTCTTGATCGTAGGCCCCAGGTTACTATTGAACATGAATTGCAAAGTACGTATGTTTCCTTTTTTGTGTGTGTTATTAAAAAGTGGCATCAAACTCAGTTTTTTCCTACACCCAATGTTTCAATCTCTCTCATCGAATATACAGCTTAATGTGTTTTATTATGTCCATGCAATGTAGTTAAAAGGCAATGAGTCCGATATCATTGTAGCTTTGCTTGTTGCTGGCACTTATCGGTCATTGGAATGTCAGGTGGCTGCAGCATTTGAGGTCACTCGATTTCCATCTCCTCTTGAAAGTTTACTTTGCGACATATGTTTATAACTCGAGACGTCAAGTTTTTTTCTGGTCACATCGCATTTTAAAATCTAATAAAAACCCAGTTTAAAAAAAAAACTGGATGGTTTGTCTAGGCTTCCATAAAAGAGAGTTATTTCACGTGTTAGTATATTAGTCTTTTTTTGTGTACAGAATGGCTGTTGATGGACCTCGTCAAATTTATATACATAGCTTTTAATCCCCTTTGTGTGACTGATTCCATACAGCCGACAGGCGTTTGGCATGTGTCTTAACGCTTGGAAATGTATGTTGGCTCTCGTTGTCACAATCTTCTATCAAACATGGGCACAAATTTGATTATTTTCTTATTTGGTCTGATACAAATATATCACGAGAGTACACGTTAGCTGCAAGTGTATGTCCTTTTTGTTTTTTACGCAAAATACTAGCATCTGGAAAAGAATATGTCATTTTGGTAGGTGCAAAATTGATATTGATAACGTTACATTTAGGTTTTTTAGCATAGCTCAGTGACTGTTTTTACATATAGTTTGTATCCTTTCATTATACTCATGTTGGTTCACTATGTTGAATAAAGTTGATTCCATGGGTACTATGTTTTCAAGAAATAAAAGTGACTGATTGTTTACAGCCAAAGAGCAATCCATCTTGCCTCCAAGGCAGACTGAAGCTGCGTATTTTGTCTACAGCACTGTGTGTAGTAACAAGACCCTTGGTGTGTTATGCAGGCAATGATCCACCGGTTTCAGTTTGTTTGTGGTGAAATTGCCAGAAGACTGGCATACCACTGTTGCTGGAGTGAGAGTATGTGTCTTTTTATATGTTATTATATGCTTCCTTGTCATTTCATGCACGACAATTTGTTGAAATTCGGTGAAATTCAAGCCACATGTTACGTGGGGAGAATTGAGGGTAGAAGCTAAAAGCCTTCGGAAAGTTTGTTTTGAATAGCATGGGAAGAGTATCGAAAACACACACACACACACACGCACACACACACACACACACACACACACAAACAAAAACAAAAAACAAAAAAACAAAAAAACAAAAAAACAGTACAGACCAACCTGATTGTATCAGTACATTAATATTACATATGATTCATGAACATCTAACCGTGTTTTATCTTTGATTCGTAAGATGTAATCTATCAAAATATGTAAAATTATAAAAAGTCGTCCGAACCAGATAAATGTCGTTAAGACCACATAAAATGTCGTCCGAACCAGTAAAATGTCGTCATGACCAGATAAAAGTCGTCAGAACCAGATAAAATGTCATGACCACAAAAAGTGTCATCTGCACCAGATAAAATGTAATAACCAGATAATAAGTCGTCTGAACCAGATAAAATGTCGTTATGACTACATTAAATGTCGTCACAGCCAGATTAAATGTTATGACCACACAAAATGCCGTCATGACGACATAAAAGGTCATTATGTCCAAATAAAATGTCGTCCAAACCAAGTACAACTCGTCCGAACTAAACAATTTCTCGTTATGACCACATAAAATATCGTTCTGACCACATTAACTGTCGTTCTAACCAGGTACAATGTCGTTATGACCACAAAAAATCTCGTCCGAACCAGGAAAAATGTCGTTAAGACCAGATAAAATGTTGTTATGGGCATATAAAATGTCGCGCTAACCAGACAAAATGCCGTGCGAACCAGAAAAATGTCGGTATGACCAAGTAAAATGTCACCCTAACTAGATAAAATGTCCTTATGACCAGACAAAATGTCGTGCGAACCAAAAATGACGTTATAACCAGATAAAAAGTTGTCCGCACCACATCAAACGCCGTCATGACCATACACTATGTCGTTTTGACCACATAAAATGTCGTCCGAACAAGATGAACCGTCGTTATGACGAAATAAAAAGTCGTCCGATCAACATAAAATGTCCTTATAACCACATAAAAAGTCGTCCGAACCAGATAAAATGTCGTTATGACCACAGAACAAGTAAAGTGAGTTTCACAGCTATGGGCTTCCATAAAATACACATTTTTGCTTGCTTGTTTGCTTTTATTAATGTTTCTGAACTATGAACACTGTGTATGAACCAAGTTCACCTCTTCTTTGCGGAACCATGGTTTTAAGTCAGGATAAAAACGCACATTATACCATTTATTAACGACTGTCTGTGCACAGATTATGACGCAATATGACAGGGTTTCCTGGGATAAAACACTTTAGAAAATACTAAAACCACTAGAGAAAATATAATTTTAAGGGGAAACGAAGAACCTTATTTGATTGAAGCATTCATTTCATCATCATTGTCATCTGCACCACAATTCAGGTTTAAAAGAAATGATGAAAAAAGGTACAAAATTTCGGATATGTCCCAAGTTGAATATTGACAGTATTTTTCAGGATACATATGATGCACTTGATTCATACTGTATGAAATGGGCAAACAAAGAAAAATGGAATTTCAGAAATTTGAAGGATGGTTATCAAACTTGAAAAGAGTCTTTAGAAATAGAATTTACCGTTACAAATCCCACATCAAGAATTTCAAAACGGTTAATGTAAAACAGCCTAAAGTTTCTAAACCAATCAAAGAACTACAAGGTAGATTTGTAGTCACTAACATAGATAAGGCAGGTAAAATTTTGGGATCATCTGCAAAAAATATTATCTGGATGTTTGAAAAAGGAACTTGGAAAAAACACTATTTCAGACATAAGAGGAAATGACGTTTATAAATTACACAAACAATCCTTTGGTAATTTGATAGATACACATAAAGATGAGATGAAAAGGAATTTTAATATCAAAATTTCTGAAGAGGCCTCCTCTATTCCACTTTTGTTCTGGATACCCAAATTACATAAAAACCCTTTTAAATCTAGATTCATAGCTGGTGCTTCAAAATGTACTACAAAGCAATTATCAAAAGAAGTAACATTGAGTTTGACTGCAATTAGGAATCATTTTCGTAAATACTGTAATGTAACTTCTAGAAACTGTGAAATAAATTGTTTTTGGAGTATTAACAATTCTTCCGAGTTTGTATCTATAATCAAAGATGTAAAGGCAAAAAATATCAAATGTTTCGATTTTTCTGCACTGTACACAAATCTACCCATTGATGAAGTCAAAAGTTCATTTTCAGAATTAATAAGCAAAATGTTTAAACGTAGTGGTAAACCATACATAAATATTAATTCATATACAAAGAAAGCATATTGGTCACACAATAAATATTCAAAAAGGTAACGTTAAATCTTACACTGTTGAAACTTTGAAAGATGCTATAAAATTTCTCTTGGATAATACTTTTGTTCAATGCGGACCATTGTTTTTTTCAACAAATAAAAGGCATTCCAATGGGTAGCAACTGCTCCCCTTTACTAGCAGATTTATATTTAACCTGGCTTGAATTTAAGTATATGAATAAATTGATGAAAAAGGACTTTCGAGTGGCTACAAAATTATGAAACAACGGAAGATATATTGATGACATTGCTTGCGTAAATGTACAAAATTTCTCTGAAATTGCTTAAGAAATTTACCCGAAAGATATTCCTTTGGACGGTAACAATTCATTCAGAGATGTGTTTTTGGACTTGGATATTCAGGTCACTAATGACAGGTTTTGTATTAAAGTTTATCACAAAATAGATGAGTTTAACTTTGAAGTGGCTAATTATCCTTTCCCGGACAGTAATATTTCGGAAACTATTGGTTATAATACGTTTTTGTCACAGATTAGGAGATTTGGTCGTATTTGTTCAGAAACGTGTGCTCCGAATCATAAAAGGGGTTCTGGATTCAATTATGAAATTTGAAATCATAAATAAATTTTTTACATTCAATTTTTTGTTTAATATTATGAACGACATATTTCCACAATTTTTTCATAATACTTTTGTTTTAGACTCAAATATACATTTGTATTCTACAAGACAGAGACACAATTTATTTACCTTTGCTTGTGGCAGTGTTTTTACATCTTTTTCCTTTAAACACCATGGGGCCAAGAGATGGAATCAGATACTATTAAACCTTTGGTAGACAATGTCTTTGCCTTTATTTAAATAAAAGTTAAGAAACCTTCATTTGTTATCTTAAACTTGACGTGTGGACTTTGAATTGTTCTACATGTATTTTATATCAAGAACGTTGTAAATCATTTGGACTTGTCTGTGTGGAAAATTGATGATGCATATATATACATTATATAGATTCATTTGGGTGAACTTATCTTTTAGCCTACTGTCACCTCATAGATGAGGGCATATGTAAGCCCAGACAGGTTTCTGTTTTGTTGTAATAAAGGTTCAACTATGTATTTTGATAAACATATCTAACAACTTAAAACGTACTGCTCCGAATCATAAAAGGGGTTCTGGATTCATATTTTCCTTGTAAAGAAAAAAGACTTTTCATTAAAGTACCATCATGTCTGACGTTACATACAATATAATAATCTAGGTAAACAGCTTTCCAACAAAGCGCGTCAAGAAAAACTGTTGACCAGGTCTACAATATGGCACTGAGAGAGTTAAATCCTTTCTTTGTGGCGTAACTTCATACGACAGTATATACAATAACCACGACAACGATGATGATGATGATGATGATGATGATAATGATGATGATGATGATAATGATTATGATGATGATGATGATGATTTGTATTTGTGACTTTTTGCCCAGAACCACTTCCTAGTAGTCAATATCCTATTCCGCAGTCCGAACTCTTTACTCTCCATAAGCTAACATGTCCCTGTCTAACCTATATACATATGGAATTACTATTGTCCATATTGCACACGTTCCTCTGTAAAATTTTGACATAGGCTATATCAGCCCAAATAATTTAAAGGGTCTTCAGCGGGTAACTACTGAACATGTTTCTGAGCCTTCTACCCGTACATGTCTTTCTGAATAGCGGCTCCTTGTCTAAGCTAAATATTCAGCTACGACAACCCACATAATAAAGAATAAATATGAACGTGGCAAATGATGAATTAGGTAAATACGTGAAGTTTTGCTTATAAATGCAGAGCTTCATTATGAAAGAATACCTGTCAAACAAACCATAATTACTAAATTTGTATAGTACAGGTTCAGATAAGAACAATTTGAACTTACCCCTGAACCAATATGTTCCCTTTCTAGCTGGACAGCTCATCCTAGTTAGACCACCCGCCAGTGTATAACTGAAGTGGAAACAAGGTGGGGCATCATATTCAGTCCCAGTGATAGTAAAATAAACAGTTGAAACTAGACCACCTGTACAAACCAAGCAGAATCCCAACAAGGACTGCTACAGTGGACATTCTGCACGAGAAATGTAAAACAAACTCTGTGATGACACCTACCCCTTAAACAATTAAGCTCTATTTAACTACCAACCCTGAGTCAGTGTATCAACTTAATGTGTCAGGTTTGTGATATTTGAGAAAATTCTGTCAATTTTGAGTAAATGTGCATTTAGGCATGTCAGAAAATAATCAAAGTCATAAGCATTTATGTCAAAAACATGTTATCAAAACAATTTTTCTTAACAGGATTTTGAGAATAATTAGGCAAGCTTGTAACTGTCGTCAGTAGCTGCTTGCTACCTATAGCCCCTGGGGGTTTGACCTAACAGAAAACAAGCTAGCTTAAAATGTCTGAAAGGTGAACATTAAAACAGAATGATGCCAACAGATAAAGTTAAGTAGCAAAACAGACAAGTCTAAAAACTGTAAATTATTGTAGCCAAACTTTCTAATAATCTTTGGATATTAACAGCTAAATTATAGGGCAAGTCAGGAAAGAATGAAAGTCATTTGTATTTAAGTCAAGAGAGTCATATCTCTGAAATAAAGGATCTGTATGTGCATCAAAATCTGAGAAGCTCATGATACGTAATATTTTCTTCGTAATTTTACCAGACAGTCCAGATAACTTTTATAATTGCTTGCCCATGTTTTATTACAATATGTCTAATATGGATAAACTAATGCATAATATAAACTGAGTAGTACCTTAGTATTCACAGATTATCTCAATTTCTTCAGAATACTAATAATTTTGCTAATTTTATTTTTATTGATAAATAAGTGATATGATATTTCCGATTTAATTATTCATCCATCCAAATTCCCCAAAACTTTATCCTACAAACTTGAGAAATATCATAATTGTTAATTTCAACATGAATGTTCTGAGGAACATGTTTCTTCTCTTTTGCGTGATAGATCATAAAATGTGTTTTGTCAACATTCGAAGAGAGTTTGTTATCATTTAACCAAGCTGTTATCAATCTTAAAGTTACATTGATCCTTTGTATTAAGGTAAATTAATGTTGATATCATAAAACCACAAGTTCGTGTCATCTGCAAATAGAAGAATAAAACAATCTGGGCAAGCAAGAAACAAATCGTTGATGTAAAGTAGAAAGAGGAAAGGCCCTAAAATTGACCTCTGTGGTATTCCACATGAGATATCGATAACATCAGATTCTTCATTTTGAAGAGATACATATTGGGATATATGAAATACATCCAGCAATCTAGTGGTACACCCCGAATTCCATAGTAAGATAATTTATCAAGGAATAGAACATGACTGACTGTGTCAAAGGCTTTGGATAGATCAAGAAACATGCCTAGTGCATATTGACCCGTGTCCAAAGCCTCTAATATTTTCTGCGTTAAAAAGCTTGCAGCAAGTTCTGTCTCATATCTTTTACCGAAGCCAAACTGGTATTGATATAAAATGTCATTTTTCTCCAGATAGTCAAATGATTGGTTATACACAACTCTTTCAAATAACTTAGAGAAACCAGATAGTACAGATAGAGGCCAGAAATTAGAAAAAAAATACTCTGTATCACCTTTCTTGAAAAGAGGAACAATTTTAGCTATTTAAAGAATATCAGGAAAAACACCCCTTTCCAATGACATAATCAGTGATATCATTGATCAAAAATTAAAATACTGAAAGATGAACTTACCGAGAAAGATCAGATTATCAAAACCCTACAGAAAAATATTGCTGACCTCATCATCAAATAGGATGAACTTGAGCAGTATTCCAGAAGAAATAATATACGAATTGCTCTTATAAAAGAGAAACAAGGAGAGAATACTGATGATATTGTTCTTCAAATTGCAAATGATGTAATGGATGTACCAATCAACTTGTCTGACATTGACCGCAACTACAGGGTCGGACCGAAGACAGATGAAAAGGAACGAGATATACTTGTAAAAATGATGTCAGATTGTAATAAGCGAAATATTGGCCAGAACAAGAAAAAAAAAAAAAAAACAAGACAAAGAAGGCATAATACTTGGATACATCCCACACCTTCATCAATGACGACCTAACTAGACGTCGATCCAACTTACTGTACAAGTACAGACTCATGAAGCGTAAAGGAGAAATAAATGACGCTTGGTAAGCTAATGGTCACATCCTCATTAAAGGCAAATCTAACAAATGTTTCCCCATCAACAGCATGAATGACGTGGCCAAACATATTATGTAACACAATGGGTTAATAAAGTTATTATGTTAAGATAATATACCATAGGACACTTTTTACATTATGCATTCTTTATTGTTGACACATGCTCTGTTATTATATTAACCCTTAGACTGATACAAATCCATACATTTGCCTCGTTTTGCCAATGCTTCCTTCATTCTTTTATATTTGTACCTTGCTAATAACCTGCCCCAAAGAATGGGTTTTCAGAAACTTGTTTTTTTTTAATATCTTTTTGTTATCTTCATTCATCAAGTTAACTTGTGGGGCTTGAATATAGTACATACAATATCCATATTTGTATATGGTTTTTCATGTATTCATGGTCACTAAACAACTTTTCGTATCGTACTAGAGTTATACATTACTACATTTTTTTATATTCATTTCAAGTTGAGGAATTTTATGCATTTGACTGCTTCTATTGAGGGCAACGTCCATATATTTGATATTCATCTGTTTTTCTTGTTTTTGGTTAAGAATATACTAGGTTCAAATACATTGTTTGTCACCAATTACTTTTGTTTTCAGTTCATGCGAATGGTGCATCTTTGCTTCTTTTTTTCCAATGGTATATAAATGTGATATTTTGTGAGCTTCATACATGCGTGTGAGGTGCGCAAACCGTTTTGAAATAATGTGCAAATTTTTATGTACAGACGTATACTACAAAATGCCAAATGCAGATCAGCTTTTAACAAAGAAGAAGAGTCCATCTTTGCGGGGCTACGTTCTCTGGCATAGGTTTTGGTACGACTGGCTTATTATAACAGACCTCTCCGTGCGATTTCAACGCGGTACGTATTGCCGGTCTTGCCAAAAGACACATTTTCATATACCTGATTTCAAAGTTATTTCTTGAACTGAAAACACCAGATGAAAAGGAAACACAATTTAGTCGCAGGTTTTTTTTATCAGAAAGAGGGATGTCTTCAAACAAAAACTCGTCCTTTTTTATTATGTTGGTTCCATTTGTGATGAGCACTCGGATGAAAAGTCTTGAAATATTTTGAAAACCATCACGAGCAGGGATCAGCATCAGTACGAAGTGACATTTCCACCATCAGGGCTTCCTGCGAGTGAGAATGGGTTCCATGATAGATAAAACTTGTAAGGGCCGACTAGAAACGCACCCGAATCGCTGGAATTATATATATATATATATATATATATATATATATATATATATATATATTACTGATATATTATATAAATATATGTAAACAGAATTAAAGAAATTCAATATATTCATACTAATGGGCCATTCAAGCAGCACAAGCAATCAAACCAAATCGAATTTGATGTTAAGAACACTTAAACATGTTGAAACTAGAGGAACTGGCAATAAGACATACCGTACTTACGCATGGGTTGTAGTGATCTGAATGTTTACGTTTTTAAATAAATGTTACTAATTCTCACACTTGTGTTTACAGCACGGAGCAGTAGATACATTTTATTAATTGTTCTATTTATTTATTAATTTTCTTCAACTAATTAATTAATTAATTTATTTATCTATTTCATTTGTTTTGTTGGCAGTTTTTTCTTGCATTAATTAATTAATTCATTCATTCATTCTTGTTTGAACCCGGTTTAATGTTCCAAGGGCCAAACTTGCTATTCATGTTATCTGTATAGCCCTCCTTGCATTTGTAAAAGCTCTTAAGGGATGCGGCAACCGCTCACTTGCTTAAAACATTTCAATAATTGTTCCTAGGCTCTTTTTTTTTAAAGAGATTGAATATTTTTAAATATTTTCAGTGTCATTTCCGTTCAATCGTTTATTTCTATATATACAGATTTTGGCAGTGTCCAACAAGTCTTTAGGGATTTGGTCAGGGTGTCAACTCTTGCGTTCACTACTTAATATGTCTAGTGATTTCCTTGTCTGTTTGGTTTAATTCGTGTGTCTCTTTTTACTTCTTGGGGTGAGTGGGTGTTATTCGAGAATTCCCTGTTTCCTGATCACTTTTGTAATTTTATTTTTATTAGCCTATATACAGTCAAAGTTAATCCAGCTGCTGTAGTATATATATATATATATATATAAAATATATATATATATATATATATATATATATATATATATATATATATATATATATATATATATATATATATATATATGTGTGTCTGTGTGTAAAATAAGAGTTTTTGGTACTAAGCACTTAGCTATGAATTTATGGATGCGCAAAAATAGAGATCATTGCAATCGACAAAAGTCCTCCATATATTGACAATATAATGATGGCACCCATTGTCAGTCAATATATTTTTCAACAAGAAGATTTGTAAGGCACATTATGACTTGAAGTACCTATGAATTTTTTAGGATGTTCCCCGAATTATTTCCTAGAAGCAAACTTCTCACTGTGGAGACATTTAGGTTATATATCAATATCAAAATCTGCTACCTACTAGTTTTTTGTTCGGATCTTTATATATAAATTCGTGACATGAAACCAAAAAATAAGCTTTCATTCACTTGGGGCTACGGAGATAAGTGTTACCTATTTAGCATATCTTTATTATATGTAGATATCCAACTAAAATATATCCATTCATTGGTTTTTGCTTTTGTATGAAGGATAAATTATATTACAGCAATATAATGCGCTGTTTAGATACCTTACATCCCAGAATAAAACTGAATCAAAAACTTTTTCCGCGCGGTTTGGGCATCATGCTCCTAAACTGGACCGTCATAATCAATTATGACTCTGGTCCTGGCTATGAAATTTTATTATCGCTATTGATGTAATTAGATTTTAAATAATATTCTTATATTCCATATGAAATTTAATTTAACATCTTTAAAATATAACTCAGATGTAGTTTGGAGTGTCAAATGAAAAAAAAAAAAAGAAGAAAATTCTCCCCGAGACCTGGTTTTAAATTGTTGATAAAAAGCTTAGTTCAAATTGTAGAACTGTTTAAATTTTATTTTTGTCTAAGTTTAAACTTTATTTTAAACACCCTGTAAATTTTGAACCAAAGCCCTCTACGAAAAATTTGAAATAAAGTTTGGTGCTTAGGAAGGTACTTTTTTATTTCCCGTGAGAAAATGTTTACATTTTTTGGATGTTTGCACTATTTTTTCGCACAATCAGGTATATTTAAGTTTTTTATTTAAAATTCTATTTCTTAACACTTGCAGAGATTTCTTTCTTTTAATAGTTTGTTCCAAATATGAACTTTAAAAAAATATACATTGTTTACATGGTCACAAATAAGAAAGCAAGTGTAAATAAGGACATATTGAGGGCAAAGGGGGCATTCATTTCGGTCTTGGTCTTCTCTTTGCTTTCGTTTGATTATTTATTAATTTGTTCATGAATTTTTACTCCACGAAAGAGTTTTATCAGAACTTGTGATCTCTTCTAGTTCGCTTTGCATCAGATCTGAATGGAAACAACGTTTGATCCCTCTGTCAATATGTGTAGCATAATCATGCCACAAGTCGGCACTACTGCAATCTATGAAAGCTGGAAAAGCAAGAAGGATCGGCGCTTGAATTTCTTAAGTGGCCATGAATAGCGCCAATGTTTTGTCTGCACACTACTAGATTGAGAGTTTGATAAAAATACCTTTTCATTGGTATGTATTAATGTCTTACTGGATACAAACCCCAGAATTTCTGCTGCAACCAGGAGCAGTATGAAAGGCACACAACACATGAACGAAAGAAAGAAATAACTTATGTTTCTATGTTTGAAGAACCTTGGTGGTCTACAAGTGGTCATGCGTGTATTGTTAACATATATATAAATATATATATATATATATATATATATATATATATGTATATATATATATATATATATATATATATATATATATATATATATATACATATATATATATATATATATATATATTTATATATATGTTAACAATACACGCATGACCACTTGTAGACCACCAAGGTTCTTCAAACATAGAAACATAAGTTATTTCTTTCTTTCGTTCATGTGTTGTGTGCCTTTCATACTGCTCCTGGTTGCAGCAAAAATATATATGTTAACAACATCATAGAATGTTGCGTTTATCATATTCTTCTCCTGTCAGCATGGCAATATATATATATATATATATATATATATATATATATATATATATATATATATTTATATAAAGACTTTGTGAGCTACGCTAATGTCGAAATTGATAAAAAATTTGAATCATGTACAAATGAAAAAAAAATTGAAGCCCATCATGTGTAAGCAATTACAGTACAAATGATCCTGCAACATTTCTCACACGTTAGGGCATTGCTAGAACTATTTATTTATATATTTATTTAATTGTTTGTTTGTTTGTTTATTTATTTATTTATTTACTTACTTATTGGTTTGTTTGTTTGTGTACGTCAGATAGTACGGTATAAATGTACAGTTATATGATGATGATGATGATGATGATGATGATGATTATTTTGGACATGTTGAAAACATGCATTGTTATACATGGCTAGCAATGCTAACTTCCCCCCCCGCACTCTGACAAAAAAGCACACAAATGTAAAGGAATGTAAATTTTACACGAAGCAAAATGGTATTAAGTAGATCCCAAGGGTAGAAGCAAATTATTTGATGATACTTAGTTTATGTTGTGCTTAAAGGTTAGGCCTTGATTGCAAACACTTAATATTTTTTTTTTTGTATATATATATGTGTTTGTGTGTATAAACACACATATTCATGCTTAAATGTTAAGATGTTCGCGGGAAAACACACTGCTATATAAACCATAAGTTGACTGCTGGATATTATGGTTGTGATCTGCTCCATTGCCCCTGTAGAAGAATGGTCATGGAATAAACAGGCTGTCCAGAAGAAAGATTTTTTCCTCCCTCTTTTCGTCGCTCCTATTGTGGTTGTTGTTGTTGTTGGCTTTTTTCTTGTTCGTGTTACTATCCTTGTTCTTGTTTTTGGTCTCGTCTCTTTTCCAGGTTTTTCCCCTTTCCTACGTTCATTTTTTAGATGCTGGAGCCGATAGAGTTCTGGGTGCATGTATAACTATTCCGAGTGACTGTAGGGCAATGGCATTTTTCCGTCGAGGACAGACTTACATGCTGTACTGAATCAAAATAGTCAAGGCGTGGCTGCACGAACGGTAGTATCAATTGACACATAAACCAGCGGAATGACGGAAATGCGTGATATAACCCACATTACATCACTGACTCTATTTTTTCTTTACTTTGTGCGTAATATAGTCCCTGCACGCCAATGGTTCGTCGATTTGCAAGCGGAAAGTCTCTCATAATCAGCATTTTCCTAAGTGAGTCCATCAAACAGATGATCCTTTGCTAAGATTGACGGACATAAGCAACCTTGAAAATTCGAACCGGACGTAAAAATGTGTCTCGTGTCGTATCCCTGAAAACTTCATTTATGTTTTAAATAATTGTTTTAAATATACAGCTCAACGTCCTCACCGTTTTGACCAATTAAATAAAATGTGCCCATTTGTTTCAAACACACCTATTCAGAAAAAAAGATTGGGAAACAATTGGGAAACAGGCATTGCCTAAATAAATTCTTCTCGCGTGCCCATTTTTGCTGTTTCCATTTCTTTGCAATTCAAAAACATTTTACTTTGTTTAAACTTATACGATGCTGATGTTCGATACCACACCACAAAAATTCTTTGACTGTCAGATCAGAGCCGTGAAATCATTTTTCTGGTGTTTTCTGTTGCTTTAATTGTATTTGATGTATTGTGTGCGTGTATATGTTATTATCGTGTATATATTTGTCTGTGTAAATTATTGTGCAACGTGGAATATGACAGTAAATATCCATAAGACGGAGTTTACAGTTTTGACAGAAACAGGTAAACAAACAAGCAAACAAAAATTAAACGATATTTTCAATTTTGGACTAAATTCCGTGTGTGTGTGTGTGTGTGTGCGTGTGCGTGTGTGTGTGTGTGTGTGTGTGTGTGTGTGTGTGTGTGTGTGTGTTTTAAATTCATTGTAAGACGAATTTTATGGTTTCGAACAATTAAAAAAAAGGAAGAAATAAAGACAAACAAAAAGAAAAAAAACATAATACGGCATTTTTGATCTGGGATTGCAGTGCTTGATATTTTTCAGTATTGATTGCTTTTTGAGTGTGAATATGAATATGAATATTGGTTCTTCTTTTAAAAAACTGCTAGAAGATACAGCTTTGTAGTGTTTGGCATAATTGAAAAGAATATTTGGTAGCCGTCTACCATCGTTAATTATTAAGGTCATTCCACAAACTGGTATCGTCATTTCTTATGTATGCAGATAATTTTTTTTGCATTTTATTTTTTTTTATTATTTAATTAATTAATTAATTTATTTATTTATTTATTTATTTATTTATTTATTTATTTATTTATTTATTTATTTATTTATTTATTTATTATTCATTCATTCATTCATTCATTCATTCATTTATTGTATTAATTATTTGTTTATTTTTCATATATTTATTAATTCTGGCGTTTTTTGTTAGGAGAACCAAAAAAGCACAAAATAAAATATGAAAATAGACAAAACAAACAACAAAAGCCGACAAGCAATATTTTACTGCAACGTGAACAAGCAGAAATACTTTTTGTACTTAAACGTTTTCGAAGATGAGCAGGAATTGGTAACTGATAGGAAGTATGAAACGGGAGAGTCGACTGCCATGCTTTCTGAGAGCAACTCTGGAGAAAGCTAAAATGTTGGTACAGTCTACACTTTTAAAGCTAAAAGGGCAAAAACACATACCATTCTCATTTCAGTTTGACCCTTAGCACAATGCATTTATTCTTTAAATGTCTAACCACATTAATGTACGAGCATATTTACGAATGATTGCAAGTCATATTCACTGTGTATGGACAAACAGAATTACTCAAAGGCATGTTTTTTTGCTGGGGATTTGCAGAGTGGATAAACAGATCCCTAACTTAGTTTTTCGGAAAGAGGTTCAGTTGGCACGCATAGATAAGGACAGAATTTGAAAACTGAAGACTATTTGATATGACTCGTTGATCTTTTGTTGGCTCTTTGCCAGTATCAGCAAAATGTGTACGTATGAAGAGCAATATTAAAATTAGCGTATTATAGCTTTCCACATAATGTAACTAACGACCTCCTTGAATCAAAACGTTTTTGTTGGCACAGCGATTTTAATGTTCAATTTTTCATTTACTACAATGTCTGTATTGATATTTTAGGCGACTTCCTGACTGATCATCTTCCCGCTGCATAGCTCTACATTGTAGCGCATATATCTAGCATCTTGTCAGACCGCCAGCTTGGTGATCTAGTAAAAATATACACGGCAGTCTAAAACCAGGTGAGTTTAGACCAACCAGACTGATTGTACAGCCTCGTATTGGTGAATCTCCGGCTGTATGCAGAAGAACTATATTATGCTAGAGTCTAACGTTACCAATTTTAGTTTGAAGCTTTTCACAAATTGACGATGTTTCACTGCAGTTAATTTGGAATTAGTAGAATACTCGTAATTAGTGTGAACAAAATTTGAAAACTGGGAATTAGATTACACATTTTCAATGTGCTTGTATAACTCAATGATAAGCCTTTGTTGCTTTAAAAATTTTAGGACACGAGCGAAGCACAGTATACCCAGTCCCCCTGTTGAGGGCATCTTTCACTGTCTTTGCTGAGCGACTATGGCAAGCCAACAGGCTCATAGCACATAGGTCTTTCGCGTTGCCGATGTTCCAGTACGCGTAATCGAGCAAACCTATCAGATTCCAAAAAAAACAAACAAAACGCAAAGTCGAGCAAACCAATCAGATTGCCGAAAATATGCTTTCCACTACGCATAGTCAAGCTTTGGCGACGTATGGTAGAGTAACTTCTGGCCCATTTTAACAGAACAGAAGCTAAGCAATCAGTTGCTTTCTTACAAGCATTACTGATATACTACAGCCAATCAAATTAGAGGAATGGTTATAACCCATACTCAAAAAAGACGTCCAAGGAGTATGAACACAGCACAGCGAAAAAATCGAGTCAAAAGGATAGCTGCATTTACACGAGCATGTTGTCGTTAAATCTCACCATTGTACTATTCGGCAGGTCGCCATGATGGTACATTTGCCAGCCTGCATGGCGTCATTGGAAATAAATTGTTGTCACGATTTCACGTTCCCGAGACGCGACAGCCATTTTTCATTGAGTAAATTGTTGATGCGGAGTAGAAAACCAATTTCTATCGGGTGCCTGGGCAAGGAGTATTGGAAAACCAAATTTAATTGGGTCCCTTGGCTATGCGTCGACGAGACCATTAATTTCTCAACGCGTAGTCAAACAGGTCTAATACAGTTTACAGGAGCATCAGTGAATCAATATTTGGCTGCACGCTATGGGAGGCAAAGTTTCTCCACTACATGACGTCAAGGCTCAGCGAAGCATTCTAGAAAACAATTCCTACGCAACGCATACTGAAGAATGTAATCATATCGGTTGGCTCGACTACGCGTAGTTGAGAGCACAATTTATTGGTTGTCTACGCGTTGCCGACCTTCTTCTGGTGCCAAAGGTTGCAGGTTACAGTCCGGCGCGTTCCAAATTTCAAAATATATTTTCGGCATTTCTTTAATGCTGGTGAATTTAAGTTGCCGATGCTGGAAATAAATGCCGACTCAGTACTTATACTGCATTACCGTGTTGATATGGCACTCGCACATAACTACCTCCATTGAATCATTCTTTTTTAAGAATGGGGATTTGGTCGAGTTGATATGTGCGTTTCCAATTTTAGCTAGGCGACTGTTGCCAAAGGTTGCAGGTTCGTCCCGCTCGTTCCAAACATAAAAAAATATATGTTACACAGGGACAGGTTAGATATGGACAGTAAAGAGTTCGGACTGCAGAATAGGGTAATGACTACTAGGAAGTGGTTCTGGACAAAAGACACAAATACAATATATATAAATAAATAAATAAATAAATATATATATATATATATATATATATATATATATATATATATATATATATATATATATATATATATATATATATCGAGAAAGGGAGAGAGAGAGAGAGAGAGAGAGAGAGAGAGAGAGAGAGAGAGAGAGAGAGAGAGAGAGAGAGAGAGAGAGAAAGCTAATCACACAGGCTTTATGTTGGCTTCACTATGTTTGTTTGATAATTTCACCAGGTTTAGATTTGAAGTAAATGTCATCTTTGTAGAACAACAATCTTAGGGCCATGATGACATTTACGAAGTAAAGGATTTCTGAGAGCGAATCACAACAGTTTATGATAAGATAATCAAACCGTGTCTAGGCCCTACTGACACTTAGGAGAGAACCAGTGTTCGGTCATGATCTGGGTTCCTTTCAATAAATAAATAAAGCGAGACTCAAAACATATTCTTAGTGATATTTTCACAAAGTGATAATGTTTCATGACTTTATTGATATGCAATTCCTCAACACGAGGCGGTTTTGTTGTAAAGCATCATTTTTTTGGTTGCTGGCTAGTGGAAGGGAATTGGAAGACATCAAAGCGAAGTTACTCTAATGGACGGGGTTCAGAGAGAGAACAAAGAAAAGTTAGCCAAGTCACAGCTTTTGTGCGTATTCTGAATGTAAAGTGTACTTGAGTATCGGTCTAAATAACACATTGTGTAAGTAATTAAATAGTAACATTCTGGAAGCTGAGTGTTGACCATTGTGAATAAATACATTATCTCCAGCACTTTGGGAATTGCGGACAAGCTTTGTTTAATTGTGATGTCAAAACATTGCCATTATATTTTTCATCTTGTGATTGACTGATAGGTGGCGTGTTGATGTTACTGGAATGTGTGTTAAACAATGACAAAGACGGACCCGCTATGTACCACCTTGAAGACTTGTTGGTGATGGTTGGCTTGGAAGGGAAGGAGCGCTCATTGAAGGAGTACTCACAAATACTTAGAGAAAATGAATTTGACAATCTCCAAGTGCATCGGTTTAAACAACCAATTTTATGTTGTATTTGTGTCTTTTTGTTCAAAACCACTTCCTAGTAGTCCTTACCCTATTCCTCAGTCCGAACTCTTTACTCTCCATAAGCTAACCTGTCCCTGTCTAACTTATATACATAGAAGCACTATTGTCCATATTGCACACGTTCCTCTGTAAAATTTTGACATAGGCTGTATTAGCCCAAATAAATTTAAGGGTCTTCAGCGGGTAACTACTCAACATGTTTCGGAGCCTTTTACCCGTACATGTCTCTCTGAGTAGCGGCTCCTTGTCTAAGCTAAATATTCAGCAAAGACAGCCCACATAATAATGAATAAATATGAATGTGGCAATTGATGAATTAGCTAAATAGGTGAAGGTTTGCTTATAAATGCAGAGCTTCATATCAAAGAAGAAAACCTGTCAAACAATCCATAATTACCAAATTTGCATAGTACAGCTTCAGATAAGAACAATTTGACTTACCCCTGAACCAATATGCACCCTTTCTAGCTGGACAGCTTATCCTAGTTCAACCATCCGCCAATGTTTACCTGAAGTGGAAACAAGCTGGGGCATTATATTCAGTCCCAGTGATTGTAAAATAAACAGTTGCAGCTAGACCACCTGTATAAACCAAGGGAAATCCTAACAAGGACTGCAACAATGTACATCCTGCACCAGAGATGTAAAACAAACTCCATGATGACACCTACTCCTCAAACAATTAGGCTCTATTGAACTGCCAACCCTAAGTCAATTTGTCAACTTAATGTGTCAGGTTTGCGACATTTGAGAAAATACTGTCAATTTTGAGTATTTTTTTATTATTGAGTAAATGTGCATTTAGGCATATCAGAAAAGAATGAAAATGCTAAAAACATGCTATCAAAACAATTTTTCTTAACAGGATTTTAAGTAACATTAGGCAAACATGTAACTGCCGTTGGCAAACATGTAACTGTCGTAGGCCGCTTCTTGCTACCTCTAGCCCCTGGGGGTTTACGTAACAGAAAACATGCATGACATCATCTTAGCCAAAAAGATAAAATAGCAAAGCTCAAGATGTTAAAAAGTGAGATAGGTTTTGGATTATTAATTGTGTCTTCTGTAAAAAATATCTTTCGTAATTTAACAACAATCGAGTTCATAAGAAGCAATGTTTTTCATGTCATTTCGTGACTGTAAGAAAGATGACGGTCATCATATCACAAAACTCATGCTAAAATAATGCATGTTTTTGCATCATATAAGGCGAAATATTCTCATCATTATGCCGAGAGTAAAAGCAGTACCGGGGATCGCAAACAGCGTTTAACAGTGTTTTAAGTCATGAAGAAAATGTTGATTGTAGAAATGGAGTCACCCGCAACAAGTTTGAGCTGTTTACAAGTATATTTTCTGCCCCAGTTAAGGAAGCAATTCATACAGCACAGGGTTGACCTCCTTCCGAGTATATATTTTGTTGAGAATCATTGGTGGAAGAAAATTCAGCTTTATGAGATAGGAATATGGATTGCAATGAATGTTGCGATCTACAAGTAACGGTGCATCTGGTTATATATACATGTACGCCTCTTATTACAAGAAAAATATTGAACTGTATAAACCAATATTCTTTTCACCATTCTTTCCCTCCAATTGCTAATAGATTTTGATGATGAATTCAGACTGCTTTTATTCAATTTAACATTACTAGTGGGTCGGAAATGCACCACTGTTCATCGTGGTGTGCATCTAGATGTACCTTAAGCTCTGATCATATCTTGAGTAGCAGTGTTCACCTCACGTGCATTTCACAGAAATCTCACAGCATGATAAATCATTGATTTATGCATACTTACGTTTGGCCCCAACACCCTCTATCGCCTTACAATACAACTTATTTCCCATGGCATGTAAAAAAGCTATACCTGTCTAATCTTCCACAAACACATATCTGAAAGGTTAAAACGACTTTTCCTTGATCTTTGTTCGAGTATTGCATTTTAACAACTGAAAAAGATTTGTAACTAAGTGACTGCAGAGAATGAAAAATATATTGCATGCATCTACAATCACATATCCTAGTTTTTGGCCTGTTTACTCGTGAAAGTTATATAGTATTGAAGAAATCTGAAAATAAAAAGTATATACTCCAGCCATATATACGTTACAGTTACACGTGCCTGTTTGTAGAAACACAATTGCATTCAAAATAAAAGAAATAGTGCGCAAGAAAACCTGGGACAAATGCTAAAAGGTGACTGGATCCCAAGCAAGTGATGCTTATTATATAATATACGGGACTGCCAACAGAAACAACAAAAGGGTCGGGAAATTACTGGTTCAACGCAACTACTAGATACTACTAACTTAATTCAAAATAATGATGCAAATTTTGTTGTTGAATCATATGAAATAGCAGTTAACTGTGTCAAATTTAATACATAGTGATTGTTGATACCTGTCTCAAGTCAGAAGAGAGATGTTTTCCATCATGCAGTATTTCATACTCATTCAATGATATAAAAGTGATCACACACTATAGTTGCTGGTATGTCTGCCATGTTCGTCTTGATTTCCACTTCGCTTGTTTGATGGCATGCAGGTTTTCATAATGGATGATTCTTCTTTGCTCGAAATTTCGGTCAAGTTTCTCTGGCATTATTTCAAAACATTTGTTTACTTTTATTTTTAATAACAGTCATTATTTTATATTGTTAAAATGGCATCGTATCTTCTTTAGATATTCAAGAATAATCATTTGCTTGGTTGATATTCAAGTCTTGCTGTTAAATCTGGTGATGTTATGTCGATGGGATTGTCAATATTTGGAAGGTTTCACGTTGGACAGAATTTCGAACCAGGATATAACACGTAATGGTCTCATAATACTATTGTTGAGCAGACAATGTTGTGTCAAATATTGCTGCCTTGCTCTAGTTATGGAGGCAGCTTAGGAACACATAGGATAACAGAGGACAGGAGCAGATTCAACGAGCGTTTCGACATTCAATACATGACTCGAGCGGCAGGATGTCCAATAGGTAAAAGAGTTTTGTTTGTCACTTGAAGAAGATTATTGTTCGCATCCACAGACCTGCATGCCACTGTACCAGTACCTGAGCTTCCCAGTTGCCTGAAGATGAGGGCTATACTTGACCAGTTTGTCAGTTCCCTGTTACTACTAAAACACTTGTGTTTATAGCAAGCTTTTTCCATGACATTTTCTACAAGTAGAATGAGCATCCTTCCCTTGGAAATAAAAGTCTAGTCGTTTAAAAAAGAGACGAATAACTTGTTAATTTGATATTGTCAAGGACTTCAATTCAGACGCATGATTCAAGATTCAGAATTCATTTATTTGACAGAGAAATAACATATTGGTATGTAAATAGTTAACCAGTTGATAGGAAATGAAAAGGACCTATTTAGCTAAAGCACAAGAAAGAAAATCAATTTGATTTTTTTTGGTAATCTCTAACCCCGAATACAGCGTTCTGCAAAAGGTGACTTCATGGTCAAATGTCAATGGACAGGTGTTATATTAGCTTTGTGAGAATCACTTTCATTTCATACTTGAAATAATGTAAAGTTATTTTGCTTACTTCACATTGCATTATTCTTAAATGTCTGCAAAGATTAGGTATTATAAATTACAATTGTCAACTTCACAACGAAATCAATGATCTACAAAGCGGGTTTTAGGATATGTGTATTCAAACGGGTTATGGAACCACGATTTAGCAATGGTTTTTAATGCTCTGAACTATCTCAGGGTTATATGCTCAAACATTACAGCGGTACAATCACTTTTTTTAAAATTTGAATTAAAAACTCAATTGACATATTAACGATATGAAGTGAAAAGTTGAACAGCTTCATTATAAATATACACAACTGAACAATTTTTGCTGCAGACCAGATCGATCTGTCTTTTGCATACTTCCTTACTTGAGCACTTGGGTTTCTTGAAGTTATGCCAGAACCTGATAATAAAGTCTTGGACAAACAAATAAACGTATATGGAAGTTTTCCCGTTCAATAATTCACAAAACCCAGAGTTTTGTTTACAGAGCCCTTGCATTTGTAGCCAAACCCTGAGGTTTTGTTAACAAAAGCGTATGTTTTATCACAAGACCCTGGGTTTTACTTAGTTTTTAACTTTTGACATAATTTTGGACAAAACAGTGGGTTTTGTGTTCAAATCGTGGGTCTAATGAACAAAATTCATGGTTTCCGTACAAAAACCCTGGGTTTTTGAACTTTGAGCACAAAACCCACAATTTAAGAGCCAAAATATGAGTTGTGATCACAAAATCCTCGGATTTGTTATTTTTTGTAACAAAACCTATGATTTTATTGACCAAACCCTTTGGTTTTGCCAAAAAACCCTAGGTTTTGTAATGTTATGAAATAATAAAAAAAAGCCCTCGGTTTTTGTGAGATTTCAATACTCTGTGTTTTGTGACGTCAAAAATCCCAGGGTTATAAAAAAGTGCAATTCCCAGGTTTTTGTAACAAGCCAGTCACGGCATCTGTTACTTGGTAAGCCTTGGTAGTCTACTCAACTTTAAAATAACGCCAAAGAACAAGTGGTTCAGTTAGTATACGTCAACGTGAAAATATGAGACTTTATGTTGTGTGTTTGTTCAAGAATGAGAGGGTGTGCGCCACATGGACTATTCACTGAATGCATAGCCTTGAGTTCTTTAATTACCACTCATATAAAAACCCGCTGGTACTTTTGGACCTGTATACACTATGGGGCCAACCTTCTCTTCTAAGCTCCATCTTTGGGATAGCGTGGCTTTTGACTGCTGTGCCCAGTGGTGCTACTTAATTCATAGCCTGGGGGCCTTCAGTGTCTGATACAATTTCCCAGTTCTCGGACCCACCACGGTCAACAAAGGGTAATTTCAAGCCATTGTATTTAAATTTTTACAAAATGCTCAAACTTGAAAAGTCCTATTTTTATTTTACATTGCCTTCATTTGGCAAATTAACATTCTGTTTACACTAATCATACAAATATTTTGAATACTACCTCTTGAAAATACCGAATTGTGAATAACCCACACTGGCTGCCATTTTAAAAATTGCGGATTCCACGCCAAATGGTTTATAAATGAGGATAGTAGTATTCGTACGATCATGGGGGGTAGGGGGTGGGGTGATGTGTTAAACTACATGAAAGCAAAACTATACATTTTGCATATGTTTCCGAGCATCAATAATGATATGATATATGATGTGGCCGTGATTCACTTTGATATCCAAATCAAGTCTATTTTTGTGCGGCTGTCCCACAATATGCGCCATCATCAAAATGCTGCATGACTCGCCCACTTGAGAGTCGAGGTATCCTGTTGCATTGTATGGTGGCATATTAGTGGTATCAAATATTTCAATAAAAATACGACAAATGAACGTGCGAAAACAAGCAAACGCGAAGGCGATACTGCGTAAGTACTACGCAACAATACAACAAAAATTTTGTTGGTTTTTCGCATTTTTGCTGTTGTATAATTTTATATTTTCTTCATTGTATTTAGAGTAGATAATGAATGCGAAACCAGAAACTAAGAATACACAATTACAAAAGTGATACGACTTGTTCTTTGATGGCATTTGCCCACAATACATCTCTGCATCCCAGAAATGGGTCTGTCTAAAGACTGAAAAGAAGAGAAAATTCGCGAAAAGAACCGAAAAGAAGCAAAGAGAATACACTCACATATAGAAAATGCATCACTGCACAAGTCTTATGTCTTTTTGGGACCTAATAGATCCCCTGCATTCATGAACATGGTGTGGATATACACCATAAATGACCATATATGACAATAATATTGTGCGAAGCTTGCCACGCCCTTTCAATAATTCTTGATGGTAGCACTCAATACAAGGAATAATGAAAACATAAAAATCTAAACACGGGACACCTTTTTTTCTCAGTTGCAATACCAGTGTGTATAGCATAATAAACACCAATATCTTTAGAGTCTTAATGACAAAAATAAAGTCAAGGGGTGTGAAAGTATTTGTCTATGTGCTTATTTTGCTTTGTTTTTCTCTTCTTCACTAATAATATGTAGCAAGAGTAGCAATTAAAAAAAAATAAATAGAAGTTTCATCGATACACATGTATAATATTGTTTAGTTCTTGTTTTGTAGGTTTGGGGAAATGGTTGAATAACTTGGAAGATGTGCTTTAAAACTTGTTGGAAACCATAGGGCAGCTAATTGGCAAAATTTGGTATGCAAGATGACAGACCAATTAAATAAGATCTTATGAACAATAGCAAGAAGTTGAATTAATTTTACGTTTTTTGTATACCTGATCAGGCACGCTGGATACCCAAGGGTCCAACATTGAGTGTATACACGTGCTGCATTTTTTGTTTGTTTCCTTTTGTTTTTGTTTTTGTTTTGTTTACGAATAGGCATTTGGCCTTCTGATGTAGTCTAGGCTTGGAGAGATTTTAGAAACATTCATTATTTTGCCTAAATGTAATTACAATGTGTGCAGAGTTATAAGAAAATAAGCTATAAGTCTATCATTGTAATAGTATATGTTTAACTCATTCCATACCAGTCCCTGAGATTCCCGTATACAAATACCTGGATTTCAGATGACATTTGCATAGTTACATTCACCATAATAAGAGCTTTTATTCAAGTGCTAACACGCCTAGTCTTCAGTTAGTGGTTTATGCACCGCCTGCACAGTCATGGTGAAGCTGCTGTAACGGAAGCAGCAGCATGACTTGTAAGGCAGTGCGAAAACCACAGACAAAGCCTTTTATAGCTTAATAAAAAAAAGAAAAAAACTAAAAACTAAACAGAAACAATTCCTACTGATGTCTATCACTATTGGAAATTCACCAAACAATATGCATCACATCCTGTCAATCGAAAAAATATGAAGTGTATTTTTAAACCTGGACCTAAACCACACTTGGAACAAACGTGACAGTGCCAGTTTGCTGCCTTGTGAAATGTTTACAATATTCAATAATTTAGGTTACTTATCAGGCATGTAACCAGTTTCTTTTTTGTTTTCAACTTACTTAGAATTGTGGTCCTCCCAATAAGGGTCCCTGTTCTAATAAACCCACTCCCACCACACTTAAAATAAGAAGTACTTAAATCCCCAGAAGTATTTTAACCCTCTAACCAAATATTCATAATTCTTGCCGGATAGAGTTGTGTATTTCCATTAGATTATATGCTAAAGCAACCTTTAATTCAAGGATAACTTTTAATGGACATGTTGTAAACAGAACATACATGACATGTAAGTGGATCTATACAACTGCATGTTAATTAACCCCTAGGTGCTCTCTGGCAGGAATGCGGTATTTCAGCTGGAACGCTAGCTTTGTTATGAGAAATGAGGATCTGTTTGTAGAGCTGTTTGAAAGTTAAGTCACAAATAGGAGAGGTAATCATTTATCAATTATATGAGTATTCAGCTGAATACGCAACTCTATACTTATAATTCTTATCAGCTAGAGATATGTTTTCCGGTGGGTCTAGATGTTAACTCATTGCGTACAGTCCATGATTTTTCGATATATATATATATATATATATATATATATATATATATATATATATATATATATATATATATATATATATATACATATACATATATATATATATATATATACATATATATATATATATATATATACATATATATATATAAATATATATATATACCCTGATTTCAGATGGCACTTACAGATTTGAATTCGTCTTAAAAAGAGCTTTCTTTTAAGTACCAGCATGCCTGGCCTTCAATCTGTGATTTTTGTATTGGCTCGCAAGGACACCTGCAGCATGACGTACCAGGCAGTGCAAAAGCCTGTGACAAAAGCTTTTGCTACTTTAGTATGGAATGAGTTAAAGCAACGTCAAATAAAAGCTTAACGTTTGAAACTGGGGTTACCTAAAATAAAAGTTAACTTTGGAAAATGAGGTTTCATACAAGGGGATAACACATGTTTATGTAGCTTCTCACTTTAATCCTCTTTATAGAATTTTTACACACAGTAGTTTTAAAGTCGTCTGCTTGGCTGACCTAGAACCTTTGACAGGCCAGCAGCCAGACCATAGATAGCCTGAGAGTCAGCTCAGCAGGCAAGTTTAATGTTATGCTCAACATGACCGTGGAAACTAATGGAAATACACCATCCTAGCTTTAAATGACTGCAGTGCAACACTTTCTGATTTAAAGGCAAACTTCTGCCCATGTTTGCGCCCCTGTCTTGAGGGTCCTGTTTATGGGTTTTAACTCTGAACCAATAAAAAGATCCAGAAAAGGTGGTCATTGACACGTTTCGACCATTTCTTTTGTCCTTCTCAGCACTATATCACAAATGGCATATGAACTGTCTCTGATGAAAAAGGAAAACTCAGTTTCCTCTCTGACACATCACTATTTGCATAAATCTTATACCTAAACTCATCTACTGAATCCGAACCAAAGGTTCAAATTCCAAAATATTGATAGGGCTAGGACTACGCAGAAGTGTTGGCTTTTATAGCTATTAGTTGATTGCTTAGCTTACTCTCAGGCCGTTTTAGCTAAATTGGCTTGTGGCCTGTGCCCCAGGCTACCAGTGCCGCAAATGCACATTTTGTGTGGATAAGAAAGGCAAGCCACTATATATGATGTCCCTGAAGCCCTGCAAAGCTAAGCAGATCATTGAAATATGTGAAATGTAGTTGTTCCAAGCAGAAGAGCTAACTTTGTGGCAATGTCTATACCCATAGCATGATAAAGTATTATTTGTGAAAGAATTGAGAGGTAGAATCACAAATTACTTTGGTTTTTATCTCCTTCGGAACACATTCTGAATTTAGTACCCCTGTGAAACAAAAGTAACGGCAGTCAAACTGTGTATTCAAATCACAATGGGGCACACTGCCTTGAACTTTAGGGGTTTCAATACATCCGTGGTAATCGCTTCTTTGTTTGATATCAAATATTGATTTATTGGATGAATAGAAAATCAGCTTGCAAGCAGTTTAAGGCTCACGCTGCAAAGCAATTTGATTAAGTTGTTGTCAAGCGTAATTTCCCCTTTTTGTCCTATTTATGAATAAAACAAATTTCATAGAGCCTCCTATTTTCACTTACCACAATAGATTCTTGTGAATCTATTTCCACGCTGAAGATTCTGAAAATTCAAATTGCATCGCTTGAAAGGCAATACATTTATCTTAGGTCAATTTGGCACGCAATCCAGTGGCAAAAACGTCGATATTGTCCGCATCAATTATGTATATTCAGTTTAATAAATATACAATTATAATTATTAATTGCCTGGGACAACTAAAAACTCATATACATACAATAAGCAATTGAACGTATATGAGTTTTTATGTCCTTCATATGATGCAACAATGCAAAGATTCCAGGCAGTATGCATGTTGCAATATTGAGGTGTACAGAAAACCCATGGTAACTACAACGAAATGTGAATAATGTATAATACACTCAGTTGAATGCATAAGATGCAACAAATTTGGTAGGGAAAGTGTTGGATGTAAAAACATAAAATTTCTGCATTAAATATCAAGGAATTTCCAGAAAAAAATGCTTTGCTTTTTGTAAATGTTCTGCCTGTGCTTGCCTGCTAAGCTGACTCTCAGGCATGACAGTTTTGATTAGGGCCTGAGCCCAACTGTTAGCAGTCTAATATCAGATAAGTAGGCAAAAGCAGGTTAAATGCTGTTTTGGGACGTGATTCAAGTGGTCGACATTCAACATTCATAGTTAACCCTTTTCCCCTTAAACGGTCCAAAACCGGCTGGTGGTCAAATGCCGTCTGCTTCAGCGTTTTTTTATTTATTTCAATAGCCACGAAAACAGTTTGACTTAGAATTGAAAATGAGACTTGTCAAAACAACATGCCCCAGGTCAACAGCTTTCCCCGGCATGGATTGGGCCCAGATTGGATGGCGGCCTGTGTCTTTTTATTTCTGTTTGCAGCAAGATTATCAAGATTTTTGTCTCTCCATGAAACAAATCTGTCAAGTATAGGCTTATTCGGTTCAGGAACATCAACCTGCACCTGGGGAGTTTGGCGTTGCACCATTTTCATCATCCATACGACCATAGTAATACTAATAGGCCCAGCAGGACATCAGTTGCCCTTTTGTAGTGTTCATGTATGAAAGCTACATTACTGCATGCGTCCAAATCTAATAAATGATATTAGTTGAAACCAGGTTCATTGGTAACGTTAATTATCAAACAGCCATGTTCTCAGTAGGGTGAGATTTCAAAAATGTAGTCCAAGGGTCCCCTGAGAACCCCAAATTGCCCATAATACACCGATTCACCACCTGCTGCCGTATTAAAAATGAAATGTACTGACGCACTTGGCCGATGGCAGCCTCCTATTTATTAAAATTGTATTTAAAAAAAAACACATTTCAGTGGCAAAAACACGCACACAAAGTTTATTGGAATATTTCTGAAGTCTAGGTCCTATTGGCTACTCCTTGGTTACAGTGCGTTGTGCATTGTTAAGGGGTAACCTCGTAATAGAAAGCTTTTTACTATGATGATTTGCTGCATAAGCCTATCACGTGCAGTAAAATGTGGACATAGATGCCTGCTGATGATTACTAGGGACATCGAAATACTTTCCAGAGGTCCCAATCGGATTATTTGACCTCCCATTATACACTTCTATTGGTCGGTTCTTGGTTACTGGCTGACACCATAAAAGAATTGTTTCACGTAAGATTATGCAACGTAGAAATCCTAAGATTGTAGTATGAACCACATAGTCTCTGGATTGTAGTTTATGTATTTTATTTAATAGTTATAATGAATAATCTGAGCATGTGGTAGACCAGTTTCACTTGGACATGTGTTGTGCTGTGTCAGGGCCAAAATGCACTGCGTACAATGCGCCATGTAATACCCAAACCAGTGTGGGTAAAATGGCGTCCTGATAAAGTATAATAGCCTATAAACAGGATAGAGTTTAAGTTTTGTAGTAATAAAACAACATAAATATTATTATATTATTAGACCTAGGCTTAGGTCTCGTCTTCCAAGCTTTGTATTTTTGGGCCGATGCTTCTCAACAAGAGGACTTGGTATATAGGCTCGAAATTTTACCCGTTTCATTTTTTACACCTATATTTTCATTGCATTCTCTTGACTTAAATACAAACGACTTTCATTCTTTTCTGACTTGCCCTATAATTTAGCTGTTAATATTCAAAGATTATTAGAAAGTTTGGCTACAATAATTTACAGTTTTTAGACTTGTCTGTTTTGCTACTTAATTTTATCTTTGGCATCATTCTTTTTAAGGTTCAACAGTCAGACATTTTAGGCTAGCTTGTTTTCTGTTAGGTCAAACCCCAGGGGCTATAGGTAGCAAGCAGCTACTGACGATAGTTACAAGCTTGCCTAATTGTACTCAAAATCTTGTTAAGAAAAATTGTTTTGATAACATGTTTTTTGACATAAATGCTAATGACTTTCATTCTTTTCTGACATGCCTAAATGCACATTTACTCAAAATTGACAGTATTTTCTCAAGTGTCACAAACCTGACACATTAAGTTGATACATTGACTCGGAGTTGGCAGTTAAAGAGAGCTTAATTGTTTGAGGGGAGGGTGTCATCACAGAGTTTGTTTTACATTTCTGGTGCAGGATGTCCATTGTTGCAGTAACAGGTAAAAGGCTCCGAAACATGTTGAGTAGTTACCCGCTGAAGATCCTTTAATTTATTTGGGCTGATACAGCCTATGTCAAAATTTTACAGAGGAACGTGTGCAATATAGACAATAGTAATTCTATGTGTATACAGGTTAGACAGGGACAGGTTAGCTTATGGAGAGTAAAGAGTTCGAGCTGCGGAATAGGATTTTGACTACTAGGAAGTGGTTCTGGGCAAAAAGACACAAAAACAACTATGATATGTATATGTATAATTTTTTCTTTATTTTCATTCTTTACAAATAATTAAACAAGATATTAGACTTATTTAACCTAGTTATTTTTCAAACACTTAGGATCAGAAGCTACGGGAGAATATTGACCTAAAATATTAGAAGGCCACTCTTTCACAATAGGCATAATTACAGGCTTGTCTCTTCGCATGTGAATATGCCCACGCTTAAGCCTAGTAAGATTAGGCCACCATCTGAATCAATCCAAAACACTTAACGCAACGTAAGCATTAAAGTTTTTACTTGATTGATACGACAGATAGGCCCTCCTTTAAGAAAATAAGCTTGGAGCAGCACTAGGTTGTCACTATAGAGCAGCTATACAGTCGCTCTAAAGTGGCTTTACTCCATTTTATATATTAATGAATGAGCGGCTATACAGCTATTAGATTGCCGACGTATATGAATGCCATTTGATCCTTTATTCTCTCTAGTAATGAAGGAAAATATGCACTATACTGACAACAAACGTCCTCTGCTTCTGCTTGAACTCTGGAAAAAGCATTGTGAGTTAAATGGTGCAAAGGCCGTGCATGTATCATGCCAGTGGGTTTATCAACAGCAAACCAATATCACTTCCTCAACACATTGTATTTCATTCATTATATACCAGTCCCATATTTTTCCGTATATTTACCTTGATTTAAGACGACAGTTGCATATTTAAATTCTTCATGAAAAAGAGCTTTCATTCAAGTATCAACATGCCAATGGTGTTAGGTCAGTGCCAGAACAACTGACCAATGCCTATGACCATGGTATGGAGTGAGTTAATAAACACAATCTTGTAGCCTATATATGTTGTAAGTCTATTCCATGACACTTGATACATTGTAATGTAGGCTTTACTGTGTGTTACATGCAAGCATGAATGCTTACCTTCCAACCTGTGCATTTCATCTCTATTCGAAATGGAGGGCACAGTTAGGAATTGTGTTGAATTGAGTATAGCAAATGTTAAGCCGCTGTACTGCGACTCTAAGTTTTGAACCTATGGGAATGTGCTGCAGTAATTAAGTGATGCTGACTTGTAAGACAGGAGTCACAATGCAGCGACTCTTTCAGAAGGTCACTGTGTCAGGAGTGGCAACCTAGCTGCACTTTGTAGTAAATGCGGAGAGAATTGGCACGATGACGTAGGAGAGGATGCAGAATTTTGGATAGAATGCCCTGTTTGTAAATTATGGTACCACTAGACGTGTGCTGGGACCTACGATTGCACTTATATTGACTTTATCTGCGACGATTGTACAGATTTGGTCTAGTTAGGATGCATCTAGCTGCAACTGAAATACGTCAGAAAAAAATGAAAGATGTTACATGTCAAACTGAAGACATTACTTCTGAATTTATTGTCAGGCCCTGGTCTTTCCTTTAAAATTTACTTGCATTTGAAATCTGAGTTACAGCTTATGCCCATACTTGGGGCGAGTCGCGGAACCGTTTAACTGATGTGAATTCTGTTTTTGAGTTGGTCAATGGCTTCTAACAGGATCATGGCCTCTTACAAGACCTTTTGTTGAAATAATAAATAGAAACTTAACTTAAAAAATTGTTGGAAACTTTCTCAGTTTTAATGTATTTATATATTTCAGCCAAGTCAGGGAGATTCGTTAAGATTGGTTGAAACACTAGCATTATATTTTTTATTTAAGAACTGGCTATTGTGTGCTTTAATTTGGCTATGAATGATAAGTGAATATATGATAGGAAATTATTTCTTACGGAAATGTTTCTGAAGCACCACTACCTTAAATGGCCTTTTATGGCAAAGCATATCCCACACTTATTGCTTTGACTCATATCGGGGCATGATGACGCACATAAATGCTTGGATATAATGCATTATCTTAACCCACGTTTTAACGTCAAGTCAATATCAGTCAAACCGCATTTAACAAGTTTTTTCCAAAGTTGTTTTGTGTCACTATATAAGCACAGATGACAACTAATCAAAGTATACATTGAAACATTACATAACATCCATTCAGCTTAATCTTATGCCATATTCTTTATTTTAATGTGATGGGTGGTTCCTTATAAAGGCAAATCATAAAAAATCTTCTTCTCTGAAACTCCTCACCCAATTCCTTTGATATCGCCCAGGAACAAACCAGGGACTCTTAGTTCTTAATTTGTTCTCCAGGTGACGCTGCGATTTTTTCAATGTGATTTTTGTGTGTTTTTGCTATTTTAGAATTCATCCCCAAAATCGTTACTCAGATTTAGCTGAAACATTGTGTTCATGTTCCTTGTGAAAGGGTCAAGCAGAAGTGTTCACTAGGTAGCACTGCTGTGGATTCCTGATTTTTAACGATTTTTTTTAATTCGGCTACTTATCGGTAGATGCATCTTTTCTATTGCTTACTATACAAGTACATGGACATTCTAATGCATTCTAATGGCAATTCATATTTTGACTTCTCTTAAGAGACCCTCTCTCAGACTCACTTCAAACTTCGTGGCAATGTACCGTGGCTGGGTATTTACCAAGTTTGTTCAAATGGTCAGGCTTCAGTGATTTTTGGATATTTCTTTTTTTCTTTTTCCGAAAATCAAAAAAAGTTTAAACAGGAAAGTTTAACATGGGAATTTCTTGCAATGGTTATAACTTAAATAATTTTGGCCACATTTGTGCCCAACATGCTAGGAATGTACCTTTTATAAGTGCCTACCTATTTTGTGCAAATTATGATCCTCCGGTGATGTTTGGATCTTGACCTCATTTCCAAGGAAACTGGACAACTGACACGAAATTTACTCTTTATTTGAGAACTTGAGATCTGCTTTGAGTTAGGACCTTGCTGTTGCACATGTTAATGTTGCTCTATAAAGGTCGTGCTTAAACAATGCATGAGTGACCTTGACCTCTTTCTGGTGTCACAGTGCAACATGAATTTTACTCTTCACTATAACTTGAGAACTACTTGAACTGGGACCTTGATGTTCCACATGTTAGGGTTCATCTATAAAGGTCAAACTTACTCAGTACATGGGCGACCTTGATCCTATCCAAAGCTCACAGAGCCGCAAGTGTGAGAAATATCTAGGTCAGCTGAGCGTGGCTTGTTCACACAGCCCTGCTGTGAACGTTTTTTTTTTTACTTATTTTTTTTTTTTTCAATTTTGGTACTTGTCAGTCAATGCAGCTTTCCCATTGATCACTATGTAAGTCAGAGGGCATTCTAATGTTAGTTTACATTTTCGACTTCTTCTCTTAAAGCAGATTGACTTCAAACTTGGTGGCAATATCCCTTGGGTGGGTTTCTACAAGGTTCGTTCACATGGTCGCGCTCCAGTAATTTTTTTTTTTTTTTGGTCAAATTTTAAGAAATCTTCTCCACAACTGCTCATCCAATTGCTTTGATATTAAATAAGAACACTTCTTGGGATCTCTAGTTTATAATTGTTCACCAGGCGGTGCTGCAAATTTTTTATTTTTTTTTTCTTGAATTTTTGTCTTTTAGTTTCTTGTGACGTCTTCTCCAGAACTGTCTCTCAGATTAAGATGAAACTTTCGATAAGTTCATTGTGAAAGGGTCAAGCAAAGGTGTTCACTAGGTAGCACTGCTGTGGATTCCTGATTTGTAAGGATTTTCCTTTTTCAATTCAGGTACTTATTGGTACATGGACCTTTTCTATTGCTTACTATGCAACTCAAGTGGCATACTAATGCAATCTTATGGTAATTCACATTTGGGACTTCTTTGAAGATACTGTCTCTCAGATTCACTTCAAACTCGGTGTCAATGTACGTTGAGTGGGTCATTACAAAGTTTGTTCAAATGGTCACGCTCCACTGTTTTTTTGTTTTTCGTTCTTTTTGGGGGGCAAAATCTTAAAAAATCTTCTGGGAAACTGCTACACCCAATTGCTTCAATATTACATGGGGACACACGCAGGGACCCATAGTTCTTTATTTTTTCACCAAGTGGCGCTGATTTTTACTTAGTTTTTTAAATAATTTTTTGTGTGTTTTTGCTGTATTTGACTTGTCCTCCAGAACTGTCACTCAGATTAAGCTGAAACTTGGTGGATATGTTCCTTGTGGAAGGGTCAAACAAAGTTGGTCACTGAGTAGCACTACTGTGGATTTCTGATTTTTAATGATTTTTTTTTTTCAATTCTGGTACTTAGACATGTTAATGTTTCTCTATGAGGGTCATACATGAGTGACCTTGACCTCGTTTCTGGGGTCCCAGAGCAACATACATAAGTTTTACTCTTCATTATGGCTTGAAAACTACTTGAACTGGGGCACTGGTTTGGCATGTTAGTTTTCATCTATAAAGACAGACTCACTCAGTACATGGGCGACCTTGATCCTATCCAAAGTTCACAGAGCCGCAAGTGTGATAAATATCTAGGTCAGCTGAGCGTGGCCTGTTCACACAGCCCTGCTGTTAACGTTTGTTTTTTACTTATTTATTTTTTTCAATTTTGGTACTTGTCAGTCAATGCAGCTACCCCATTGATCACTATGTAAGTCAGTGGGCATTCTAATGTTAGTTTACATTTTCGACTTCTTCTCCTAAAGCAGATTGACTTCAAACTTGGTGGCAATATCCCTTGGGTGGGTTTCTACAAGGTTCGTTCACATGGTCGCGCTCCAGTAACTTTTTTTTTTTTTTTTGGTCAAATCTTAAGAAATCTTCTCCACAACTGTTCATCCAATTGCTTTGATATTACATAAGAACACTTCTCGGGATCTCTAGTTTATAATTGTTCACCAGGCGGTGCTGCAAATTTTTTATTTTTTTTTCTTGAATTTTTGTCTTTTTGTTTCTTGTGACGTCTTCTCCAGAATTATCTCTCAGATTAAGATGAAACTTTCGATAAGTTCATTGTGAAAGGGTCAAGCGAAGGTGTTCACTAGGTAGCACTGCTGTGGATTCCTGATTTTTAACGATTTTCCCTTTTCAATTCAGGTACTTATTGGTAAATGGACCTTTTCTATTGCTTACTATGCAAGTCAAGTGGCATTCTAATGCATTCTTACGGTAATTCACATTTGGGACTTCTTTGAAGATACTGTCTCTCAGATTCACTTCAAACTTGGTGGCAATGTACCTTGCATGGGTCATTACAAAGTTTGTTCAAATGGTCACGCCCCACTGGTTTTTTTGTTTTTTTGTTTTTTGTTTTGTTTTGTTTTGTTTTGTTTTTTGTTTGTTTTGTTTTTTTGTTCTTTTCGGGGGGCAAAATCTTAAAAAATCTTCTGGGAAACTACTACACCCAATTGCTTAAATATTACATGGGGACACACGCAGGGACTTATAGTTCTTAATTTTTTTCACCAAGTGGCGCTGATTTGTTCTAAGTTTTTTTAATAATTTTTTGGTGTGTTTTTCCTGATTTTGACTTTTCCTCCAGAATTGTCACTCAGATTAAGCTGAAACTTGGTGGATATGTTCCTTGTGGAAGGGTCAAACAAAGTTGGTCACTGAGTAGCACTACTGCTGATTTCTGATTTTTAATGATTTTTTTTTCAATTCTGGTACTTAAGCATGTTAATGTTTCTCTATGGAGGTCATACATGAGTGATCTTGACCGCGTTTCTGGGATCCCAGTGCAACATACTTGAGTTTTACTCTTCATTGTGGCTTGAAAACTTCTTGAACTGGGGCACTGGTGTGGCATGTTAGTTTTCATCTATAAAGACAGTACATTGTTAACCTTGATCCTATCCCAAGTTCATAGAGCTGCAAGTGTAATGAATGTCTAGGTCAGCCGAGCATGGACTGTTTACACAGATCTCTTGTTTCTAATAATATTGCACCAAAGTCTATGTGTGTTGTGCCCCATCTTAACCCATTGTAACAGGGCAAGTTAGTGCGGAAACAATGTTTACTTTTGAATGCCAATCTTGTTATTATTAGAATCTTAGCCCAAAAGATATAAAGTATTTTCAAATGTGAACTTCTAGTATGGATTCAATATAATAAGCTTAGTGTGTCACTTTGAAAACATCAATGTAGGGGAAATGAAGTCCCTTGAAGGCTCCATCTTGCCCCGCCCTTACCTAATTCTGAATGGTGGGAATAAATGTGGAGTTAAAGAATACCGTGAATTTGTTTAGACTTGGTTCTGTTGATATAATTACCACCACAATGTAATGTGGCAGTTGTTTTGTAATTAATGGTCACATCACTGCAGTCAGCTGCAAAAGGTATGGTAGGTTCTAACTATGTGGCAAATCAAAGGCCTCATGCCGCTTAAAGTCCAGGCCACTCGAATGGTCCTAGAAACCGAAAATCAGAGTCTTAATCTATTAAATTCCATGAAAACACATATACAGGATATATCTGGCAATTTTTCCCTTGTAGAACATAAAATATGAGCTCATGAAGTGCACACAGGGAACAAAGACACCACGCTAAATTCGCAGATCGATGGAAGTTTTTTATTGGTTTACAGCAAGCTCACCAAGAAAGCCGTATTGTGAGTGGTTGGTGTATCCATATGATATATTGTTTGGTGGAATACAAAACGTTAGGTTTTGTGACGTCACGAATCCTAGGGCTTTGCGAATTTTTCAAAACGGTGGGATTTCTGACGTCACAAAACCTTGGGTTTTGCAAATTGTTGAACAAACAAATGAAAAACCCAGGGTTACTATAACAAAGCTGAGAGTTTCGAAACAAAACCGTGAATTTAGTGAAAAGATTGGATAACAAAGCAAAACCCTGGTTTTTGTTTCAAAGCCTAGAGTTTTGTGAACAAATCCCTGGCTTTTGATACAAAACCTTGGCTTTTGAGAACAAAACACAGGTTTTGCTCTTCAAAACCTTGGGTTTTGTAGTAAAACTCAGGGTTTTGTGCTTATTATTGAACCACATTTTAAAATTATCATATTTATATTATTTTATCCTGGGTAGTTTACAAAAGCCAGGTTTTTGTGGAAAACCTGGGATTGCAAGCAAAACTCAGGTTACTGTTATAAAACGCATGGTTTAACATACAATGCACTAGGTTTTGTGAATTATTTGACAGTATTACCTCCATAAACTTACACCTTTTTTAAAATTAAATTTAATAAATTAATGAAGGCTTATTCTTGTATTTCTTTTAAACAGTCGAATGAAGATCGATGAACAGGCTCTGTCTGCTGTATACCTGTTGCCTCGATCATTTCATAGAAAATGAATTTATTGTTTTACTAAAGTACACATTATATCAAAAAGTTATCAAAATTACAGTTGTTTTGACTTATGGGGTTAAGTATACAATTCATTGTTTTGTATCTCTTCCAGTCTAAGGTACAATTTAAAGCCAGATCATTAACCAAGTTGTTATCCAATTTTGGTAAAGAATGCATTCTGTCGGCAAATGAAAGGCAAAACTAAATACTTGCACAATCGTGGGTTCCATATTCAAGTCTAATATTAAGAAATCAAAGTCACACCAGCTTCGGAGTTTGGTGATATACTTGTAACTTTGACCAAGGTGAATGTAGAGCCAGTGGTTTTATTCAAATCATAAACAACGCATATTGATGTCTGGTTTTTCGGAAGTTGCTCATCACTTAGATGAAATAATTGTTTTCCTTCTTTAGTGTATAACTGAATATTTTCTCACTTATGTTACTACCCCAAGTTCCTATAGTACTACTTTTATTGCAAACGTGGTACAGAGGTGGTGTCTCATGGCAGGTAGATGAGCGGCTTCTAAACATGAAGATCAGTCTCTCGGGATGTTGATCTCTCACGACACGGGTTGGTCATTACAAGAGCTAGTATAATTGCATTTCAAAGCCCTGATTTATGGGCAGTGGGCTGATAAAGATAGATAGACATTACCGTAATATTCGTCATATTATCATTGTTACTATTAAGTGCGTAACTAGACGTGCAATCTTGAAAATTCACCCTTGACTTAACATTCGAGTATGATATTCACATTTAAAAGCCAGATAGGATTTTGACGATACATTTTTTTTAACTGAGCATCATTTATTTTGTAGCAAGAATGTTCTTGCAAAGGGTTACCATTGTATAGACAACACCCTGACAGCCATCAGACACGGGCAACATCCCAACAGTTCTTTTTTAAATTTTAAGCTGCAGTCAATTACTGATCAATTTAATCGCAGAACTAAACAAGTTTTCTCCTTTCTTTTTAAAGCTTCTAAAACTCCAAATGTATTTATGTTTTTATTTTACATGTTTATACGAGTTATTTGGCTTTGTGAAGTAATCTGAGTTTTAGATGGATTTGAAAAAGGAAAACACACAACCTGCCAATTTTTTTTTTTTTGGAAAAAGGACCTCATTCTAATTTTATTCCTGTTTTTTTTTTTTTGTATTTATCGTTATATTTATTACTTATTTTTTGTTAATTTTACCCGAAATTTAAGCACCCTGTAACTTTTGAACAAAAACCTTTATCCAAAATTAAGAATACTTTTTCCCAGCTAGAAGTTTAATGTTTCATTTGCTACAATAAAATAATGTTTCCCATTTTTTGATGTTGGCACTGTTTTTTCCGCGAAAAACAGGTACAATTGAAGATTTTTAGTTCAGCGACTGAAATTGAATTTTTTAACACTTATAGAGATTTCATAATTTTAATAGCTTAATCCAGATATACACTTTTCGAAAATATAGAGTTTATATGATTTTAAATGGGAAATCTAGTCTAGATAAGGACATTTTTGAAGCAAAGTCGTAATTTCGGTGTCAGGCGCTATAATAGTGTACCACGCCCTGAAAGCTAGCAATGATTGACAACGTTTGGTTAGGAACAAAACTTTTTAAAAGAAAGATTTGGGTTACCGTGGACAGCAAATTTTACACGTTGATAGACCAGGCAATGTAGCCCTCATTGTTGTACCCCTTCGATAAAGCTTTTTTTATTTTCATCAAGATAATCCATAGCAATATGTCCAGACAAATCATTTATTTTGCTTACGTTTGTTAGGCTCACATCTAAAATTGTTGAAGTTTCAAGCAATTTTAAGAAACTTGTACAAACCCATGACAAAGGACGAGTAGACCATGACCATGAGTTGTGCTGCTGGCATGATTAAGACTGTTCCAATGTAAAGATACATTTATAAAGAACAACGTATATCAAATGACTCACAACATGAAGTAAATCAAATTCTCCTCCTAACTGCATGTGTGCAGTGAAGTGCCACTGTGTGCTTACAGGACAGTGTCAACATAATCACTCAGAAATGCAGCTGATTCATGGAACCTCCCACTCTGTTATTGCAGCTTGCCCAGGTGGTGTAAACACACATTATGTGTTATTTTAACAGCCTGGTTTTCTGGTAAATATGTAAGCTTTGTGACCTTTAACACAATTTGTGCATATTAAACAAAATGTAAATCAGATAACGTGATGTCAGTGTGATACTTTCATGAAAACCACATGCACTGTTTCACGTGATAATAAATTGATCCTCAAAAACAATGCAATACCCATAATTCATTCTGGTGGTATATTGAGTGTAGCATGCCATTTCCACACAAAATATAGACTCTAGAGTGTGTTTTTGAAATGATATTCACTTATGTACATTTACTAGCATATTTGTGGAAGAATTACAACTGTATAATAATGGAACCAGTAGTTTATTGACCATGCACCAGTACATGTACACTGAAGAGAAATATATAATCATCTGCTGCATAAGGGAAGATTCGACAATTTCAATAGAGTACACTATTAGTCTTTTCTATTAATTGCCATCCCCCTTGAAAGAGTAGCAACATGATTATATTTGTCAAAATATTAGAATTACTGAGTGAATTGTTTGGTTGTTAGTTCCTTGGACATGCCTGTAAATTTTCTACCAAATCAAAAGAATCATGGTAACTTTAACAATTCCTTATATATGTTGTATGCTTCACTTTCTGTTTAGCCTGGGCTATGACCACGAAGCTCTAGATCAGTACATGCACTGCTCAGGAAATATGATCGAATAAAATGCCTCTGCATCTTACTTCACCAACGTTTCTCCATTTCATCCGCCCCCTTTCCTCTGGCGTAATGCCCCTATTGTCATAAAAATGAGGAAAACATCGAGGAATCCCTAAAACATTCGATATGTATGTATGTATACACACACACACTCACACACACACGCACACACACACACACACACACACACACACACACATATATATATATATATATATATGTATATAATTTTTACTTTAGCTGTACCCTTTTCATAATGTTTAGGGCGGTGTTTCTTGTTCGAAAAGTTCAGTTGATGTGCGAACGCAAACCTCAGTTTTTAACGTTCTCAGCAATATTTTGTGAAAATTTGTGCACATGAACAAAACTGCATTATGATCGATAATTTCAGGAGCACCAGTTTTGTTCTGAAAAAATTCGACATGAACTATTATTGATGCGACAAATTTATACAACAAAAACTCAACACAGGGTGCGAATACTAGTACATGTATGTATTTAGTGCATGTTATAACGAGACACTGAAGGTTAGCAGAGTGAGCGGAGTACCTGGCAATAAAAAAAGTATCTTTCTCTAATAGGGTTGATCCACATTTTCAATTCTTTTCCTTTCCAACTTGAATCCTGCAGCCCTATTGTAGCATTTCTCAAATTCCCGTATTTTTACGGTCCAAAAAAGGCAATCCGGTAACATCCTACGGCACACTTAATGCCCATAAAAAACGTAATAAATAAAAAAACCTACAGTTTTTAAAGACACTGCACTAACTGCAACTCAAAGGTCTCAAATGTCATTTCAAGTACCCTTTTAGGGATTATATGTCAAAGGAATCCATGCTAAAATGAAAAAAATAAAAATAAAAAAAATTAGAAGGGTGATAGGGGTTACTGACCAAACCAGATTTTCACCAATTTTATGGAAAAGTAAAAAAAAAAATAAAAAAAAATAAAAAAAAAAAAAAAAAATTACGCAGCTTCAATACGTGAAATGTTTTGTGATTTATTTTCAAAACTCAACAAATTGAATAGAAATGATCGCAACAGGCGATAATAGGGGGTTTTATATATCAATGTTTCAAAATCTTCACCAGAGATTCAGACATACCCCTTACTTGCACAGTAATCTATTTTGTGTATTCATCGAACAGAGGTTTACCAAATTCTTTGAAAATCGTAATCGTGTGTGATCGTGAAGCTTCAACAACGTAGATTTATCCCCTCACATTCAGAGTGTGATGCACATGGCATTTTCGGTAAGTCCACAAAGTGGCAAAAGATGGCACACTAATCAGTAAACCATCACAAGCACCACATGCATTCATGCTATGTTCGGTAATTTCATTAACTAATAAAGTAGGCCTACAATGATAAATAAAAGAATACCTTATTTGAGGAATTTTGTTGCGCCAAAGAAGGGGATGAAGAAAGGTAAATAAGATATTTTCATTCAAGATTGGTGCTAGATTATCTTTAATAAGTCTGTAAATGAAAACAGCTCAAGGTCATTGGCTCCACAAAACTGCACTTATTTTTAAAAGGGAACATAATATGTTTAAAACTTTTTTGTGCTTTTTATTGTATATTTCATTGTGGTAATGGATCTGAATCTAAAGCTGTTAAAGATATGCTGGTACCTTGATGGTGCATTTTATATGTGTGCTCAGAACAGCCAAATAAACGTATGTATACCTTGTGATGTGATTTGCATATTTTCTTACTTCAATATCAACTTGAAATGGGCATGAGCATGGTGCAATATCAGTCAAAATATTCCAGAAATTGGTGATTTGGATTGAAGAAAGGGGAGGGTGTAATCCCAATTTAATTTTTTTTCTTTTTTAAATTTTGGATATATATATATATATATATATATATATGTATTACTTTTATAAAATACATTTCAGCTAGGCGACTCTTCCCAAAGGTTGCAAGTTCGAATCCCGCGCGTTCCGAACATAAAACATATATTTTCGGCATTTTCTTTATGCTGGTGGATTTAAGTTCCCAATGCTGGAAATAAATGCCGACTCAGTATATGTACTGCATAATGTGTTAATATGGCACTCGCACATAACTACCTCCATTGAACCATTCTGTTTAAGAATGGGAATTTGGTCGAGTGGATATGCGCTTCCCATGTGTGCGTTTCACCTAGGCAACTGGTGCCAAAGGTTCCAGGTTCGAGTCCCACTCATTCCGAACTTACACACACACACACACACACACACACACACACACACACACACACACATATATATATATATATATATATATATATATATATATATATATATATATATATACATTTAAATCAATCAATCGCTTAAATCAACATCCTGCATTCTTGCTTGACATGTTTGTTACACCTTTAGCAGCCTACAATTTTTTTCCCCATAACAAAAATAATCCCCATTTGCCTGCACCAAATATATCAAGAAAAAAAACTGTGTTAGATACTGTATGCCTTCATGCTTTTACCCATTCCCCTTTGTATGACAGATGAATTATACACACATTTCTATCCAGGCATTTCCAATTATGTCTTTCCTGTAAATAATTGTTAAGATATATGTGCTGCACTAGATTACTATGTATGTAACAAGGAAATACTTTTCTTGGCCATTTATGCATCTATACAGCCCTATCCAATAAATATTCGATGTGTCTTTCAATTGTGTGTCGCTGAAGAGTAATCAACTCCCTTTAAGGTGGCCCCATGAAAGTGGATAGGAATGCAAAACTGCGACTCTGCCTACGGCGTTCAAGATAAATTCGCATTTAGTTGGCATTAATAGTTTTCTTATAAAGCTTAGATGCTGCAAGCCCTTTTTATTTAGTTCTGTCCTCATTGCCAACTATCAGGATGTAAACATCTGAGATCTCTTTCACAAATACTTGCAGCTATCGCTCACATGTATTACTAAACATTGTAGGTGGGAGAATCTTAGAAATTGTATGACGGTGCTGAGGTTAATTGAACACTGATATGGTGCCGTCCAGTTGTATATTGCTCACGCCAGACGCTTGGTTAATTTACAACCATGACTTACTGTTGTACTTATTCTGAATTTTACATGCAAGTAGAACCCCGTGTTTTTTTAATAACCTTTTTGTTCGTATGTCCAGAACTCCATCGATTGGCTGCTCATCAGTAACCATTTGGCAATCCAGAATTGAAATAAATATTTTCAATGTAATACAACATGTAAACGCCTGGCGCTTTGTTTATTCTGAGATCTCATTCCGTATATCTGGGTTGTTCAATATGTGAAAAGAAAAACACTGTTGCATGTTTCATTATATTAATAACAATGCATATATCCCGTATATAAAATGCATGTGTTATTGCATTAATTAACGTATTAGCCAGACGTTAGTGTATAAATAATAAAAATGCCACACATCACCATGTTCATACGTATATAAACACATATATTTTCTCAACCATTTGGCAATCCAGTCTTGAAATAAATATTTTCAATGTAATACAACATGTAAACGCCTGGCGCTTTGTTTATTCTGAGATCTCATTCCGTATTTCTGGGTTGTTCAATATGTGAAAAGAAAAACACTGTTGCATGCTTCATTATATTAGTAACAATGCATATATCCCGTATATAAAATGCACGTGTTATTGAATTTATTAACGTATTAGCCAGACGTTAGTGTATAAATAATAAAAATGCCACACATCACCATGTTCATACGTATATAAACACATATATTTTCTCAACAGACAGACAGCTATGTAGCCGTACATACATGTGTCGAGACAGTAGTACATGTATAATTGAAGGTGTGGCAACAAAAAGGACTGAAGTGAATGAAATACAACGCAAGAAGCTGCCAAATGTGATTTGGTGAAAAGAAATGGTTCATTATTTTTGGCTCAACCCCACATCATTATTCGATGGTTATTCATGTCTCAAATATTACATCATATTAGAAATTAAAAAACATACATGTTTAGCATAATACTCTTCGTAATGAAAAGGCACAATTTATAAACATTTCTTTATGTACGCTTTGCTGATTTTAATTTCATTTGAACCAATCATGTACACTGTACATTTTCTTGAACAAGTTATTGGGGCTGACTCATGACAAAAACTTTTGAGAGGAACCAAAATATAAAATTCCATACAGCGCTTTGGCCCAGTGAGAGGAATGGGTGTTGGAACGGTTCGCTGAAAGTACCAGCTTAATAACCTTGAATTTACATAAATTACATTAAGACGTACCTTGAAGTCTAGGTTTGATGGTAATCATGAGGGTGACATTGATTTAATTATCTGAAACAATTTTTATAAGTCAACGTTTTGGGTGGTACTAAGAGACCGATTTGGGCTAGGACTCTGAAATGGGACATTATAACGGTGCTCTAAGGCCTTGTGTAAGATGACATATGAATGACCATGACTTGTTTCTCAAAGTAACATTAGAACATAGGTAGGATATTGCACATCATGATGATCCTCTAGGATCACTGAGCTATAACAGATGACTGTTACCTTATTTTGACCGTGAAAGGACTATTTATTAAATCAAGTGTATGGGTGGTCACTCAGGAAAAATAAGCCGTTGGCCTTGATATTGCATATGTTCATCGTTAGCTAAAGGGGTTTGTATGAAACTGCATATGGATGTCACTAACTAAATGTCCATGGTCACACAGACACTACAGTGATTATTTTTTTCCATGATAACCCTACAAGTGTTTGAGAATTAACATTGTCTCCAAGTGTTTGACCGAAGTCAATTGTCCCATGATCACTTTGTTCATGTTATTACCCTGCACTGTTTTTCCCTCAGTGGTAGCATATCATATACTTTAACCAACACTATGCATGAAAAAATATGTTGGAATTTTTTTCTGTGAGAAGCTCAAGTAGGGTGACATTTTGAAAACTCTAAACGGGCCTTTAAGTGAGGCCCTGAAACATGCTGGATAGATCTTATTGAAGGAAAATATCAGCTTTAACTGGCCTATTGATACATAAGGGAACTGTTACTATGGAAAAACATTGCCAGGTCCCTTCTCTACCCCTTTCCGGTAAATGGCAGAGGTTAGGCCATCAGAATCATCCTCTGTCTTTTTCACCTATTCAGACGATTTGCAGTGGCCTGTGTTAACACATTCCAGGTAAAAAAAATTAAATTCTGTCATACTGGTATAGAATTTGTTTTTGTATGTACAGGGTACTATAATTTTTACCTATTGAAAAAGCAGAACAGTCGTAAACTTTTTTAAAATGTTAACGAAGTTTGATTTTAAGCTATTTTTTTTAAACCAGTAAACATTCAATACTATCTTGTGCAAACTTGAATGTTATTAGTTTTGCATCAAAAGTTTCATTGGATGTTTTGTTTTTGTATTTTATTTGTCAGGAGTATAATATGTGATGATCTGTGTAAAATGTGTTCATTTATTTAATTTCAGACCTATAACAGATGAGTACAGTCCTAGGGACTCAAATGTCTGGCAGAACTAATGTCCTTTTCAACAAGAGACCCCAGGTACGGAAAAAAGTATTCTGGCCACGTCTCACGAGTGCGGGGAAAGGCAAGACAGGCTTCTTGAGAAACGGAAATTCTTATTGGACGTGTGCAAGTTCAACTTGCATGCGATAAATATCCATCATCTGAATACACTGGGGTATGGAAGTCATTGTAGGCAATTGTGCCAGCTGGGTAACTACACATGATACTCCTACTATTTCAAAAACTCTTGATCTCATTGATTATAAAGAATTAAGCATCATTGTGCTTAAGTCCAATTATTTGCCACCATTTTCTTGGAAAATCAATTGTACGTCAATTGATGTCGTGGTCTGGGAAGGCGTGTATAAACACCAATGATATACTCACCTGTACTTTTTAATGATTCGATACGTCATTACTAATGTGGATGACTATAAAGAGCACACCAGTACAACCAGCAGAATATAGGCCCGTTTTCAGATCTAGCAAGTCCAGAAATAGAAGTCTGTGAGAATGCAGGTATTTACCGTTTTCCTGTTACTCGCATCACCAATGCTGCTAACTACAGTTAGCGGTCACATAGAGAAACGGTCTTATCAGGTGTCAAAAGAATGTAAGCACGATGGCCGGACAACGGACCAGGCAGAATGTCGCTATCGAACAAGCTTCCCTGTCTTGTAACTTGTCATTGTACACCAATAACCAGCAATGGTACCAATCTCTTTCAAAAGCATTGTTTATGGAGAAAGTGTCACAAGTGGAACTGCATGGCGAGATCCAAGCTGGTGAAAAGACCTGGAGGATGTTGCTCTCGGTGAGAAGCAGGTATTTACTCTCTCAATGTTCACTCCATGTCAGATTCACGGGCTCATTATGATATTTATCAGACCATTTTTGTAATTTTTACTTTGAAAATTTAATATGTCTAACAGGTGATATGAAACATTATGAAATGTATATTCTATATTTCTTTTACTAAGTTTTATAGCTAAATCTATTATTACATATACAAAAACAGTGAATGTCATTACTATTTCGAGATATATCAAAAAATGAAATAATCAATTTCGTACAGAAATATGAGCTTCATTCGAACCATGTATTCCTAATTGCCCACATGTTAATGGTGTAGCTCCGTGGAATTTTGACTGAAAACTGCTTTTTTTTGCTCAAATTATCACCATTACGAAATACAACAAAGTTTGGTAGCTGCATTAACATAAAAAACTACGAAATGTAGCCATATTTCTAAACATTAATATCATTTATACATGTGCATACGGTCACACCAAAAATCAGGTTCAAATAAATTTGACAAGATGGCCGACGATGTAGCTGGAAAAAAATGGCACGAGATATAAAGTTATCTCACTAGAGTTCCAGGAAAAAAAGTTATGTACAATGCACCCTGTGGGCTGTTATTTTGAAAAGTGAATTTATTACCACTAATATCTGGCGAATGCAAGAGGCTGTTCGTGTCTGACGGTGTCTCCAGTATTGGGGGCCCCTTCTACAGTGTAGAACGCTAAGCAGCATATTGCTTTCTGCTTGACTATAACAATGTATGTGGACTCAAATTCTTAACAGGATTGTTTAAGCTGTTCTGTTTCTGTTGCAAGAGATATACGAAAAATATTCTTTAAAAAAATATTTTTGTAATCTAAAGGCTCTTCTGCTACAGCTGAGCGGCCTAATCACCCATGTATGGCCATGCAACCTTTTCCCATTATAAACGAGCAAAAACTAAAATGCCGAAAATGTCCCGTCTTTCTGAATTTTGTTTCTCTTTTTGTGATATATTCAATGACCAAAAGCCAGTATAAAGAAACATATACATGCATGCCCCCAGTATATTGCTTCAAACAGTGCACATTATAACTTAGGGCCCGAACACATTGAAATTTGCGCCGGCCGGCCAAGTAATTGTCGGTCGGCACAAGCTTTCGTCGACTCGAACGAGGTAAACACGCATGGGTTTGTAGCGGCGATTAAACAGATTAGCGAGGTCGAATACACTGACATTCAACCAGCATATTCAGGATTCCCACGAACGCCGTGCGAATTTAAACGGTCAGTGTGTTTCAGCGCCACCCAGAGTGGCAAATCCGCGCTGATTTTTAAACACGCATGATTCGATCATTTTTTTTTATATTGCCGCAAGGGTCTCCAGACTGGTGCAAGTAATTGCGTCGCATGTGAATATCTACACAATGCAATTCTTTTAATCCAGTTACATTGAGATGACCTGAGTTAGCCACGATCGCTTGGATATGTGGGTGCTTGTTTATCTTATCGGACTGGATTCAATATGACCTACCGTATTTTCAATTGCTTCGGTGCTGAGTTTGTTCACGTGATCACCAACCTCGATCACATGAACTACATTTAGCATGTATATATAGATGGTCAGCATTGTTCTGATACCTGTCACATTATGTGGGTACACTTTTCCTTAAGCACATGTAGGCCGAACTTTGTAAAGTGTGTATTTTGGGTAGGAGGCCAATACTGCCTCTTGACAAAACTTGCCCTGTGCTAATTATTGTAATGCTTAAGCCTGCAGTCAATTTGACAATTATGTTGTGAATATGTTTTATTACACTTAAAAAGGCGCACAAATATCGTTCTCCCCATCTATTCCTAATATGATAAATAATCGCTTGAATGTGTCAAGTCATAGGCCCGAATTGCGACAATCCTGGGGTGTCCAATCGTATAGATGGGTTTCTTCGTCCCACAAGGCTACGAGCTGCTTCTCTTTGTTAAAAGACCAACGATTTGTTTTTCTTTGATGTGTCTTTACCAATGTGAAAAGAGAATGTGCCCCCAGTTTCATACTTTTGTAAGTCTGGAAGTCAGGGGTCCACACAGGTGACAACACTGTTGTACTCTTGAAACATGAATTCCACGCGGAGGGGGGGGGAGGGGGGCAAAAAGGGGAATTTTTCATTCAATAATTTTTATTTTGCCACTTATAAAATGAGAGCTTTAATTCCATATTTTTTCAAAGAAAAAAACATACATTTTACAAACATAAAGGGTTGATTTCCTACGTTCCTGCAAGTCCTTTCAGGTGTAAAACTACCGGAAGTACTTTTCTGCTTGATCGCCGAAACAGACCTTAATTAAATTCAACATTCACAATCATTATCAAGAAGGACAGGACAGACTATGTGGTCAGTTTGATACTATAATTAAGAGTAGGGCCTGGTGCATCAGAATACTTCTACTTATTTAGCGATTAACTTATCTCATATTTACCATGAACGAATATAGCGTGTTGTTTTGATTCGGTGGCTCCGTCATGTAAATACAACAGTTTTCAAACTGATTGCTTCAGTTTTACTAGTTATTTTTGTTCGTTTTTGAGGCGCCATGCTAAAATTCGAATCTGCTCCACAATCTGTCAATCTTTTTAGCCATATCTAAGCAATGGGCCTAAAAAGTGATGGAATCACTTTTTTGCGTGACGGAATCACATAACTCCCACTGTTTTCGTAAATACTACACCTGATGCAGGCGGGAACACTGCAAAGTAAATACGAATGACATAACAATTTCCGTTTTGAGTATAGTTGAATAGGAAACCTAGGTGCGAAAATGATAAAGCTTCTGTCTCCACACTGGCGACGGTTCTTAAATATTTAGACCAGCCTGAGCACGTCTTTTCCCGAGAACTGTCGGTGCAAGTAAAGAAGTGCAATATACAGTGACATGCTTTGGATATATGACTGTACTAACCGTCAATTTTTGCCTATATTTATCTGGGTCATAATGAACTACTTCAAAAAACCTTACATACGCCTAGCGTTTCTGTATTTTATTGGCAACAATTGTAATGATGATAGAACAAAAATTCACTAGTTCACGTCAGCAATTTTTTGATGACATATATATATATATATAAATTGCCGTTGAATTAATTGTAAACAAACCAACATTATACTTTTTGCGGGCAACTTTACAGTGAATTATTTCGCAAACTAGTGGTTCTAAATTTTCAATCACATGTATGTACTATTCAAAACCAGTTTCAACATTTTCCAGATGCATTCGATTATTGTCGACAGCTCTGTGGGCATATGCAGATATCTTGATTGTCCCTTCATCTTTCTTTCTTGCTTGCTTTATGATGATGGCAAGCTACATGAACTTAATAGAAAAGTCGTACAATTTGAACTATACTAATCAGTCACATACATATCAAAACTTTAAACCCCACATAACTTCCATATATCTGATACCAAAATTAAATTCCAATTTCATGTCTTGGATTTTATATCCAGTAATCAGGTCTGTATGTTGGAACTGCAACACGCGATTTTTTCAAATATTTCTCATGGACAACACTTCCATATTTAACTATTTTTATCTCTCAAACAGGCTGGAAATTTTCCGCTTGAGAAACCACCAAAACACTCAAATTTTTTGTGAAAAATATGACTATGTATTACATAGAAATTTCTTTTTAATACAGGCAATCTGAGCAATTCCCCGTTTAACATGAGCATAACCACAACGTAATATGGGTTCCTGCTACTTCAAGTGGAATTTAAGTACGCATTTGATTACTCAAAGCACTTATAGGGAGTAATTACCAGCTTCATATGTTGACCTTGATTAAGCTATCTCTCTCTCTCTCTCTCTCTCTCTCTCTCTCTCTCTCTCTCTCTCTCTCTCTCTCTCTCTCTCTCTCTCTCTCTCTATATATATATATATATATAATATAATATCATATAAGCTCCACCAAAAAATGAACCAATACGGATCATTAAGTTACTACAAATAATTTGTTTTGGGTCAATGTAAGTATATTGTTCCTTTTCATACTTCCTTTATTTGTGAGGTATGTGTCACAAATGCAGTCCAGTTAATTATAAACAGTTATAGTGAGGAAAAACATTGAATACAAAAACATTGGACAAACTCTGTTGAATGCAATTCCAAAGTTTCAATCTAAAATCAAAGATTTAAAAGCAAAACAAATATCAAATGTTTTGATTTTTCTACATTGTACACGAATCTACCCATAGATTGAGTCAAAGTTATATATCAGAATTAATAAGGAAAATGTTTAAACATAGTGGTAAAACACACATAAATGTTGATTCATATTCAAAGAAAGCACATTGTCCTCACAATAAATATTCAAAAAGATTATAGATGCTATAAAGCCTCTTTCATGTTTTTGAATTTAATGCTGATGACGTTCATTCTTCTCTGACATGCCTAACAACACATTCACTTAATGAAAAAAAATAGACGTGTTTACCAAATTGTCACAAACCTGACCTATTATGTTGAAACATTGACTAAGGGTTGGCAGCAAAATGGAGCTTTACTGTTTGGAGACTTTCCAAGTGAGGAGTAGGTGTCATCATGGGATTTTTTTTTTACATCTGGTGCAGGATGTCCATTGTTGAAGTACTTATTAGGATTTCCCTTGGTCGGTACAGGTGGCCTAGCTGCAACTGTTTATTTTACAATTACTGGGACTGAATATAATGCCCCAGTTTGTTTGCACTTCAGTGATACACTGGCATGTGGTTTTCCTAAGATAAGCTTTCCAGCTAGAAAGGGTACACACTGGTTCAGGGGTAAGTCACATTGTTCGTACGTTAACTTGTACTATACAAATTTAATAATTATGTTTGGTTTGACGGGTATTCTTCATTATAATGAAGCTCCACATGTATTAGCAAAACTTCAAGTATTTTGCTTATATAATCATAATTTTCCACGGTCATACTCATTCATTAATAATGTGGGATGTCTTTGCTCAATATTTAGCTTGCACAAGGAGCAGCTTCTTAGAGTGACATTACGGGTATGGGCTCCTAAACATGTTCTGAGCTGTTGCCCGCTTAAGACCCTTTCATTTATTTGGGATAATACAGCCTATGTCAAAATTCTACAGACGAATGTGTGCCAAATAGACAATAGCACTTCCATATGTAGATAGGTTGGACAGTGACACGTTGGCTAATGAAGAGTAAAAAAGAGTTTGGACTGTGGAATAGGGTAATGACTGGTAGGAAGTTTTTGGACAAAAAGACTCAAATACAATACAAATTCAAGCCCATTGTCCTTATTTCAGTCTTGGTTAAAGTGAGTGTATTATAATGTTACTTCAAAACATTCTATATGACACATACTTACTGTTTCTTGGCCATTTGCAAAGTATAACTGTATGGTCAGTTTCGCAAAATGTATTTTCCAGGAGGCTTAAAACATCTTCTCTACAATAAAACAGCAATGGACAAATACAGTTTTGAAACAAAGTTCAGCTGTCCAATGTTAGCAGCTGTATATATAAATGGTAGCAAGTGAAATCTGGCAGAAATTAAACACATTTGAATGATCATTATTTTGGGCCTTGTGCTGGTTGATTTGTCAATTTTGTGATACCGTCACGGCCAAAAAGTGATTCCTTCACGTGATGTGTTTAACTTTTTCATTTAAGTCAAGTTCACAATAAAGTATTTAGGTTTTCATCACCATGGTGATATTTGAATATAAAGATAATTGCTTTTGTTATACATAGCTATTTTTTCTGGAAAAATAGAACACCGGGGGCTAACCTTTTGCATTATGTTGTAAGTGAAATTTTTAAGGGCCGGTTTTTGTGATTCCGTCATGCAGGCAATAGTGCTAAATGTAATTCTAAAATCACATGCACATCTAAACGGAATGATAAAGTTTGCAAGAGCAGAAAAATGCTTCCAATACATCATAATCGTAGAAGACATATTGTACATATTGGCAAAAAAGGTTAGTCAAAGAAGAAAATATGTCAGTTTTTGGTGATTCCATCCCGCTGGCATTCATGCAAAGAGTTTGGTGTCGTTTTGCGAATCTGTGCTACAAGGCATCTTCTCATATCAATATTTCACGTTCTCCTCTTTTATGACCTAGACATATGGTCACATGACAGACAAGAGCACCCACTGTATACTAGTTTCTATACTACAGCAGGCTGAAACGCCAATCGGACTCGCACGACAACATAAAGAAATCCCTATGACGTTGGTACCAGTTTCAAAACCGGCGCAATTTTGCAAACTCGGGCGGCGGTGAGACACATTGAACTAACCCCTGTTCGGGCGACTTGGAACACTTGCACGATGCTCGTACGAGCCCAAAATAGCCTGGCTGGCTGGTCAGTGTGTTAGGGCCTAAATATATTCACACTCGCTTGAGGCGCTATCTCGGTGTGAAAATGTCAAAGCGCCTGCAGTTCAACGCTCCTCGGATAAAAAAAAAAACAAAAACAAAAAACAAACAAACAAAAAACAAAAAAACAACAATATTGCACTATCTGCAAGGTAATAAGCTCACTCCAACAAAAAATGTGACCAAAAGCATCAGTCATACGTTTAACTCGATCAGAGCTTTGTTTGATTTAGGAGTTTATGAACATTGTTGTGCATAGAGAGAAGGCATTGATTGGATCTGTAGACTGTTTGTTAGCTTTCTTTATAGTAAGAGGTAAATGTTCCCTGACGAATCGGTTCACATATCTCTATGATACACATGGTCATCAAAATTGTAGAAGGAGTAAAGAATTACTTTTTTTAAATGTATACGACTTGGGTAGTAGAATGGGTCTTTTGATTTTTGAGTTTTGTTAGAGCAAAATATGAAGTATAGGTTTCTAAACATGTGTAGACAGGCTTGAGGGCTAAGTCATATGTGCATGCATATTAGATCACTTTGCAACTCACATGGCTTCCTGTTTCAGCAAATTTAAGGCTATGAAACATGCTTTACGGTTTCTGCTAATAACTCTTTAATTAAATTTGGCTGTTAAAGTCTTGACTGCCCCCCCCCCCCAACGAAAAGAAATAAATAAACATAAGCATCGAACGTGATAGTAGTTATTAAGCAGAGTATAAATTTACTGATTTACTCGGTTGAATGTAGAGAGCTTGGATTGTGTTTTGCAGCTCAGTTGACTGACGGTCAGTCGTCTGTCCACAAGTCGCATTTTCGACTTGTTCTCCAAACCGTCAGCTGGATTCGCTTAAAATTTGGTGGACTTAAACACTTGGAAGGTCTCTACCAAGTTTGTCAAAATGGTCACACTCCAGTGGTTTTTATTTTTATGTGGGTTTTTTATTTTGCTCATTTTTTTTGCAAAATCTTAAAAAAAAAATCTTTTTCTACAAAACCGGAAAGCCAAATGCTTCGTCGTTGTACAGAGACACTTCTGAGGACCTTACAACTTAGCTAGTTCATCAGGTAACACTTAGTACTTTTTCTGTTTTTTTAAACCAATTTTGTGCGTTTTCGCTGTTTTCAACTTCTCACTTGGATTCTTCGGAAAGTTGGTGGGAATGCAGCTTGCGGAAGGATCAAACCCTGTTGTTCACTAAGTGGTGATATTCTGTATCTCTGATTTTTAACAAATTTCTCAATTTGGGTATTCCGGTTAATGCATATATTCCATTCGATTGCAATTAAAGTCAAGAAGATTTCAACGCAAATTCATATTTGAACTACTCACCAAATACTGTTAACCAAATTCACTTCAGACTTGTTGGGGTTGTACCTTGGGTCAGTCTCTATCAAATTGTTTGAATGGTCACGCACTGATGATTACAAGAATTTGCGGATTTCCCTTTTACGAAACCGCCAAGTCAATTGCTTTGATACTACATAGGAATGCGTGTGGTGATCTTTAAATCTTAATTTGTTCAACAAGACGCGCTACAATTATTTTTCGCTTTTTTAAAAGATTTCATAATTTTCTCTTTCTCCTTGATTGTTTTCTCCCAAAGTAAAAGTTAGATCCTGTTTAGATTTATTCGGAATGTAAGTGGACTAAATCTTTACCAGATTTTGTTAAGTATATGGTGTTGCAATTTTTTTATGCTTCTCAACAAATTGCCAAAATTCGGAAAAATTTGTGAGAATATATGAATTCGTAAACAGGACCTCAGTCCAAAGCTTAAGGAACTGTTCAGTTAACGACAGAAGGGCACCTGTAAGTCCAAATTGGTACAACGTTTATGAAACACTCTGTCTCCCCGCAGGTAAAAGAAAAGGACTCTATTCAATCAATTTTCTTTCTTTCTTTTTTTCCGGCTTTTTTTGGGGGGGGACTTTTTTTGTTTTGTTGTTTTTTTTTTTCCTTTGGTTCTTGTTATTGTTGTTTTGGTTTGTTTTGTTTGTTTGTTTAACATTTTTCTTTACACGGAAAGCAATTTCATTTTAGCAGGGACTCATCATAACAATTCAACTGAGGCAAGACAACAGTCAAAATGGCCAAGATGGCAAAGACCAAGAGGGCAAAGAACAAGAGGGCAAAGGCCAAGATGGCATAGACCAAGAGGGCAAAGGCCAAGGGGGTCAAGACCAGGACCACCACCACGACGCTCAAAACCAGGATCGTCCGGTACGTGTACTCATACATACACAAACACACACAGACATACATGCATACATACATACATACATACATACATACATACATACATACATACATACATACATAGGTAGATAGATGGATGAGTAGACTGGTGGGTGGGTGGGTTGATGGGTGGGTTCATTTATTGATTGATTGATTGATTGACTGAGAGTTCTCTCTAAAAAAAAAAACACCTGTCACCTTTAGCCACCCTGGTTCAATCCCACATTCCGTATTAAATCTATTTGTTCTGGCCTTTGTGTGTTTGAATACAAATATTCTACAGTCCGCTTATCTTACAGCAGTTACCTTGTCTTTCAGGGGCATTTATTATTTAAGATTTATTCGGAATGTAAGTTGGCTTAATCTTTACCAAATTTTGTTAAGTATGTTGTGTTGCTACTTTTTTATGCTTTTCAACAAATTGCCAAAATTCGGAAAATTGGTGAGAAAACATGAATTCGAAAACAGGACTACAGTCCGAAGCTTAAGGAACTGTTCAGTTAACGAAAAAAGGGCATCTGTAAGTCCAAATTGGTACAACGTTTATCAAACACTCTGTCTCCCCGCAGATAAAAGAAAAGGACTCTATTTAACAATGCTGTGTCGGGGGTGTTTTTTTTTTGCGGGGGGGGGGGTAATTTTTCCTTTTTTTGTGTGTGTGGTTTTTTTTTTGTTATTGTTCTTTTGTTTTTGGTTTTGATTGTTTGTTTAACATTTTTCTTAAGACGGAAAGCAATTTCAATTTACCAGGGACTCATCATAACAATTCAACTGAGGCAAGACAACAGTCAAGATGGCCAAGATGGCAAAGACCAAGAGGGCAAAGACCAAGATGGCAAAGACCAAGAGGGCAAAGACCAAGAGGGCAAAGGCAAACATGGCAAAGACAAAGATGGCAAAGACCAAGAGGGCAAAGACCAAGAGAGCAAAGGCCAAGATGGCAAAGACCAAGAGGGCAAAGGCCAAGAGGGCGAAGGCCAAGATGGCAAAGACCAAGAGGGCAAAGACCAAGAGGGCAAAGACCAAGAGGGCTAAGACCACGAGTACAAAGCCAAGACGGGAAAGACCAAAGGGGCAAAGGCCAAGATGGCAAACGCCAAGATGGCACAGACCGACAGGGCAAAGGCCAAGATGGCAAAGACCGCCGCCATGAGGCTTAAAACCAGGATCGTCCGGTACGTGTACACATACATACACAAACACACACAGACACAGACACACGCACACACACACATACATACATACATACATACATACATACATACATACATACATACATACATACATACACATACACACGTAGATAGATGGATGAGTGGACCGGTGGGTGGGTGGATTGATGGGTGGGTGGATTGATGGGTGGGTTCATTGATTGACTGATTTAGAGTACTCTATGAAAAATACCTGTCACCTGTAGCCTCACTGGTTCGGTCACACATTCCGTATTAAATCTATATTTTTTTCTGGCCTTTGTTTGTTTCAATAGAGATATTTTACAGTCCGCGTATCTTACAGCAGTTTCATTTTCTTTGAGGGGCATTTATTATTTTAGTTTAAACATATTTATTTCAACTGGATCGCCCTGTAGTACATCGAGATATCACTTATCGGGGGGTTCTCCAGAACATGGAGTGACACACAAGAAGTCTATTGCAAAACACACAGGACCAAACATGAACAAAGTTACTAAATTAACCGAGAAGCTGTACACATGTTTCAGATTTGTACGCCGCACACAGGAGGAATAAAAAAAGTCACCCATATGCAAAGCAGAGAAAGATAGTTCGCTACAGGTAGAATGCACACATATGTATGTATATGTAAAAAATATAAATATATAAATAAAAATCATATAGGTCACTTGAAAAATATACTTGCGTAAGTCAGTGACTAACTCAATTGACATGACTGCTTGTGCATAACAGAGCTAAAATATGAAGCGTGTTGTTTCTACGATCTATCTGTGGAAAGCATCACAAATTTGTATGTTCAGGGGAATGGACAATTCGTCGCTACCAAAGAGAAGGATATGAGCTAGTCTGTCACTCGCTGTGTGTATAAGCAGCTTCGGATGGACGCCGGGAGCAATAATAGGGATGACGGAGTTGGGAAGTTTAGTTCTGTGAGTTGAATACTTTGGACAACACAACAAAAAAAAGTTACAAATCTTCATCGGGGTAGGAACATGTAGGTTGTGGGATGATGTTGACTTTAAAGAGATCAAAGTTAAGTCTTGAGAATCCAAGACGAAGCTGGGTATGACAAATGTTGGCAAATCTGTGTCCTTGGGTATAGTGAGCCAGAACATAGTCCACTGCTAGTAGAGTTGCGTTCAGTTTTGATTTAAATATTTGGAAGGAAATTGGGTCTCTTCTGTCAGAAGGAAGATTGCTCCACAACTTAATAGTGTCGGGATGGAAGGACTTGTCCAAGCGATAAGTTTTGCAATTAATGGGACGTATGGAGCGTAGGTTTCGAGCATTGATAGTTGGGGGAATTAGTTGAGACAGATAGGAGGATGTTAAGTTGTGATACATTTGTAAAGAAGAAGTAACTTAAAGTACTTCCTGCTGCTGGCGAGTGTTGTCCGACCAAGTTCAGGTAGGAGTGGCATGTGATGTGTGTCTTATTGCACCTGTGCATATTTTAGCAGCTTCAAGCTGTGTGGATTCAATGAGATCAGAAAGGCTGTGACCACAGTTGTCAAAGAGCACACAACCATAATCAAAAATTGGTCGAATCATCGTTAAATAGAGTTTGATCAGAGCTTTGCATAAAGTTTATATTTTAATCTATGCAGAAGGGCAATTCGAAGGCTAGCTTTGATGGTAATGCGAGTAATGTGAGCATGCCAAGATAAATTGCTACTGAGAGTAATACCAAGATGCGTGTGTGAATTAGCCTCAGGTATTTCAGAGTCTCCGAGACGAACGGGTGGATGGTGTGGTTAAACAAGTTTAGTTGAAAATATCACAGAAAGCGACTTTAAAGCATTAAGGTTAACACGCTGCATCTTTCCCCAGTTATGTATAATGGAGAGATTAATGTTCAGGTGATTAGAAGCTTTGATGGGGTTATTAACAACTTCAAGTAGACTAGTGTCATCAGCAAAAAGTCTGACATCACATGTAATATTGTCAACTAAGTCATTAATATAGACCAGAAAGAGAAGTGGACCCAAAATGGAACCCTGGGGCACACCAGTTTCGATACATAGCCATGATAAAGATTGGCCATGAATAATTACTCATTGGAATTGGTTTGAGAGATTACTATCAATCCAGGCTACATGATTATCAGAAATGCCGAGTTGTCGAAGTTTTAGAAGGAGGCCAGGATGTCAAACCTTAACAAGTGCCTTGGACACAACTAGAAACACCATTCTGGCTTCTTTGGACTGTTCTTGAACGGTGTAAAAATTGTGAAGGATGTACATAAGCTGATTGACAGTGGAGTCATTAAAGGCAGTATTTTTGGGAGTGAGTAGGTTATTTTGTGTCAAGTATTCATAAATGCATTAAAGACCAGTCGTTCAAACACTTTTGAAACATTACACAGCAACGAAATAGGACGATAATTGTTTTTAATCTGTCTGTTGGCCTCTTTGAAGATAGGACATATGTTGGATCTCTTCCAAACATCGGGAAAAAGGGAAAGACTAAGAGAAATGTGAAAGATTTTTGTAAGTGGTTTACCGATCGAATCAGCAGTGTTCCTAAGTAGGATATTCCCTATATTATCTGGGCCTGATGCAGAGGAAAGTCTCAGAGAAGATAGAACTTTCTTAACACTGTCTTCATTAATAGTAATATTGTGTAAGCATGTTTCAGTTTGGAACGTGAAATCAGGCAGGGGTGGGGCATCAACATCAGAAAGCGTTTTACACTAGCTGGCAAAGTATGAGTTAAAAATTTTACGTTTTACCGTGACACATGATACGATCTTGTCTATGATTGGGGGTATATGTTGGTGAATTTTGAATCCCAGATCAGACTAGGACAAGCCCGACTATTGTTTGGGATTTATGTCTTTTTCATCAAGTCGGCGCTGCAGATTAGAAACGTAAGAAGAGACAGATTTCCTTATTATGGTTACAACCTTGTTACGATATTTTATGTAGAATTGATATAACCTGTCAATCTTAAGGTGAAGGTCGTGAATATGGGGGCGGGGTTGGTAGGATGCTCTCTTGAATCGTTTCCATGCACGATTACAACGTCGAATATGTTTTTTAATGTCTGCAGTTATCCAAGGTTTGTCATTAGGGTGAATGGTGACTTCTTTATAGGGAATAAAGTCCTATGCAGTAGATAGAAAGAGATTAGACCAGTATGAAACGGCATCGTTGATAGAATCAAAGACATCATGAGCAATGTTCCAAGAGGCCGTAGAAAGGACAGCATTAAGGTCACAAAAATTGGCTTTTTGAAGTCCTATACTGATCTTTTGAAAGGCTTGTCTTTATGAAGGGAAAGGGAGAAAGAACAAAAGATAAGATTACACCATAGTCAGACTTGAGATTGGGGCAAAGGTTCCAGAGTCCAGACCAAACCTGGAGAATCAGTAATGATAACGTCTAATAAATCATTCGAGTATTCCCTTATCCTGGTGGGTTCATCTACACGTTGAAAGAGATTGTACTGATTCACACGGTTGACCAGAGATAAACGTAAATCGCTGTCCTCATGTTGGGAGTTCCAATCAGAGCACCTGTCGTTGAAATCGCCAGTTACTATTAAGATGTGAGGGTTGCATTCAATGGCAGAGGAGATGGAAGATGTCAAAGCCCTGAGGAATGCATCACCGATTTCGGCGGACTGGCCAGGTGGACGATAGTAGTTTCCGAATAATACCTTCCCGCGCTGGGTCGATATTTCAACCCAGATGCATTCACAATCTATGCTTTCAAGGTCTGGGCATCTTACGCACAGCAGAGAAGAGTAAATAAATGTCAGAACCCGCCGCCTCTTCCCTTTGTGCGGTGTGTACCATACGGAGGTTAGACGTCGTTGATGAGAAGAGGCTGATCGGGGAAATATTTATCTAGTCAGGTTTCAGATGATGCAATAATATTAAAGTCACCTGATTGGGCCAGGAGATGGATCCCTTCAAGTTTGCCGGTATTTCGTACGCTGCGAATGTTAGAATGAAAGAACTTCAGGTGGTTGTCTGAGTTCCGGGTTGGACCGTGGTTCACGTGAACGTCGATTGAAGACAGGGAAAACGTGTAAAGGAACAATGTAGTGTGTTTTACGCAGGGAAAAAATACAGAGGAGTGTGTTTATATGTAGAAAGGCCAATGATGAGTAAGAACAGATTATTTGGTTTTCGATGATGGAAATGTACCATAAGAGAGATATAATTGTTCGAGAAAAGACCAATGGTCATTCGGTATTGAACAATGCCGATGCCCATTGTTTATAAACCAAGGTAACTTAAGAATGGCAAAAATACAAGTTTTTGTCAGAAATGTGATATTTTGCCCACCCATAAAAGCAGAGTCAACGGAAGGTGTAAAGGAGCACACAACACCATATAATTGTTTCCAATGTGTCATTTGCGTGTAAGGTTTGGGTGTACTGAGAAAAGTCCGCTGTTTTGTGAATGTTGTTGAGGGTAACAGGGTAACATGACATGTAACAAGAAAATACACAGACAATAAGAGAGACAAAGATGCAAAAATCAGTGAAAATATGGTTAGCGCAATGAGGGTGGGACAAACCGAAAACGTTTATTTGTCAACCTTCCTGTGGGAATACTATTGAATGCCTAACTGTGTACTATTGAGCTCGAAGCAAATTTAACTTATAAGGTTTTCAACACACCTGTGTTGAAATTATCGGGGCCAAGTTTCCAAAGCTGGACAAAAGCTAAATAAACTGTTCGGTCAAAGGGACCGTCCATGATTCCAAATCAAAACACATTGGTATCACGTTATTCAAACAATTCCCCCCACCCACCCACCCACCCACTAAAAAAATTGACGCTGTCTGACAATGGTCTGTCGGATTCTTCCTATGTTTTTTAGTATATATCAGGCGATTGGTAATAATATACGCGTGACGAAGTGTACGTTTCCACTGTACGTCCGATAAACTCCTTGCAGATCATGAACACACATACTTTTCACACACACACACACACACAGAGGAAGGTTATAGGGGTTTCTGCAGAAGACAAGGGAACACCCACTCAGGGTCCGAAAAAGCATGTGGAATGAAGTTACCCAATTAACTGGCCCAAAACATACTATCAGATAAGATAAGATAATTTTATTGGACACACCCACCCGTTTACAGCGAGTGCATTGCAGATCAGGACACTCGTGTGAGGCGCCAAAGATATCTGTACATCTTAAAATGATACGTGGCGATTACATCAAATATGCTATAAGCATGGCACAGAAATAAGTACAACTGACATGCTCATATTCACAGACTACCAAACTATAAAGGTTTGGGCATTTTGAACAAACTTAAATATATTTTGCCCAAAAGTGTTAAATTGAAAATCTAAGATTCAATTCTGTTACCACACATAAATTGTGTGATCTTGGCCTGAGGTTCTCAATGAGATAGAATTGAAATATTACAAAAAATAATATGCTTCTTAACATGTTGCCGCCAACAAAATGCTCACACTGACACACAATATAAAAATCTCAACTGTCTAAAGGTCAAAGACATATTTACAATCTTTAAACTAAAACTCTATCATAGCTATGCACATAGGAAACTCCCTAACAACTTGCTGAAATTTCCATTTCAATTGAAATCAGACAGGTAAACATGCACTGCCAGAAGATCTCAAAATTTATTAATTTTAAGGCATATATGCACACATTTGCAAAAATCTGTCCTAGATGTGACATGGCCAATACATTGAACAACACGTCTGCCTACATCAAAGAAAAAATATATACCTACAGTTCAAACAGCATGGCTACCTATGCGCAAAAATAATGCTTGACAAATATCAAGACACGTGTGCTATACATAATTGGTACATCTGTGGAAGAGGTCATCTTTACTCATCCTGAAATGACACAACTAGTGTAAGTGGGTCCAGGCTGTCTATTTGTAACTGTAATCATGCACTATGCCCTATCATTATTGTAACTATGTAAAAATCAGTACCTTTAAAGAACTGCCATGGTAATTTTAGTGCGGCTTCCATACACTTTTACTGGTCGAATAAAGTCAAGTCTGAGTCTGAGTCTGAGTCTGCACAAACAGTGACATGTATACAAGCAAGTCCTATATGTACATTTTGGGCCCATCCACCAAGGACTTTTGTTTAAACATATTTCGTTCAAAGTTTTTTGCAATATGCCATCAAACAGGATGCCGATTTTCCTGCCAAAGTCACCGGGAAAATCCCACAAAAGTAAACAGAGTTTGGAATTATGAGAAGCGCTTTTGAAGTGTTCGCATATATGATGCTGGCTCCTTCTTAGAGGCCTCTTTTCCAGTACGTGCCAAAATGTTATTCTTATATCATTAACAGTATGGCAAGGGGAAGAAAATGAGAAACATTTTCCATTCCATTCATATCTTCCTGCCCCCCCCCCCCCCCCACACACACACACCAATCCATACAAAACCTGCACATCCTGACAGACACCAAATTCGATCTGCCTGGTCATCCTGTATGCCTCGGCATCCTGTGCGGGCCATGAATTTAAGAGGTGCATTGTATATTCCTAAGAGGTAAATAAGTACTCTTTTCTGCATACTGTACAAAGATAAAAGAGAACTTGTAGTCAATTTCATTGAAAAAAAAACTGTACATAGTTTTCGGTGCATAAGCATTCTGCCACTGAAAAGCCAATACATTGACAAAAATTGATCACAATACAAATACAGTAATTAAACCATGTGAAAATTCAGGTCAATTCTGCTTTGTAGAACAGTGGATTCAGTTCCCAAGTGTGGCACTGCCCATGTAACTGACACGGGGGAAGGGGGTGGAAGCGGTAAATTGCTATATCGACAGGCTTTACTACCCCAGCCCGAAAGAAAGACCCTTTATTTCTACATAAGTCACTTCATAAGACCATATGCTTCAAAGCAATCAGCTCTCTTATATCATTAATTGCCCGGGGTACAACAATGCAGAGATGAACTTGGAAAGATTATTTACTGCATAGCAAAGCAGTGTGTGTGTCTTCAAAGCTTATTGGTATGACAATGTACAGTTTTTATTTCAGTTCTGCAGTGTATTATTGGTATGACAATGTACAATAGGTACTTCAAGTACAACAATTTATGATGTGTGCGACTCTGGTACATCAATGTACAATGGAAATTATAGTACTACTGTGTATGATCGATATGACAATGTTACGCAGTGTACATTTAGTATTTCAGTATTACAGTGTATGATCAACATGACGATGTTACGACTGTGCATTTAGTACTTCAGTACTACAGTTTATGATTGATATGACAAAGTTACGTCACTGTATAATGGGTACTTCGGTACTACAGTGTATGATCAGTTCGACTATTAGGACAGTGTACAATGGGTACTTCAGTACATGTAACTATTATATTTTTGATGACAGAATCAACCTTCAGGCCCTATTGCATTTTAAATTTCTCTCACCAGGTGTCACCACCTATCAGAGAGCTGAACAACTCTGTATGGTGTGCATACTTTTGAACATATTTAAAATTTGAAATTTCAAATGCTCGTAATTTGATCTATTTATATATCTGCAGCCTGCATTACCGATGCATTGGATTAGTACTTGTCCATAGTAGAGGAGGAGCAGTTAGAACGGCACCTTTATCTATTATAGCTTCTAAGTTATTCAAGATTTAAAATTTCCAACGGTGCTACTTAGCATAATTCAAATTGGTACAACTTTTGTTTTCAATTCATTAGATGCACAATGGTCAATAATCCCCTAGTAGAAGTTGAAATGAATGAAATCTCCATCTATTATAGTTTTAAATATATTCAAGATATAAAATTTCAAATGCCCTTAATTTGCATAATTTAAACATCTTCATTCCCCTGCATAAAAAGGTCAAAGCTCTTTGTATGGAAGTACAATCATGCCAACTTTGGAAATTTTATGTAAAATAGTGACGGAAAAAAGTGTCGGACAAATTCACTGGTAAAGAAGGAAGGAAGAAAACTATAAAAGACAATCTGCTTCACTGCAAATCTGTGTGGTTGCCTTCAAAATGAGAACAGTTTGAAATGCTAAACTTCGCCATTAAACATAATCTAATTTTTATGTATTAGCGTAATTTTTATAAAGTATATTGCTACAGCTTTGATTCTTGGTTCATTGGATGTGGCCATGTCGCAAACTTATAAAATGAGTTTGAATGAAACTACTATCTATAATAAATTTGAAGCTATTCAACATTTTAATTTAGTGTTTTCACCTAATTTGCATAAATTGAAAGCCTACAAGTTTGGTTTATGGTTTATTGGATGGGGCTTTGCTACAAATCAATAAATTGAAGTAGGAATGGTACCTCTATTTATAATAGTTTTGAAGCTATTCAAGATTTACATTTTGCATGTTCACCTAATTTGCATAAATTAATATCCCACAATTTTAGTTCATCATTTATTGGATGGGGCTGGGCCACAAACCTATAAATTGCAGTTGGAATGGTACGTCTATGTATAGTTGTTTTGGAGATATTCAACTTTGAAATTTTTCGAAGTCCCTTATAAGCATAATTTGAAATTCTGCAACTTATGCTGTCCAATAGATTGGCAGATGTCACAAACCTATATATGCTTATTGAAATATTGAGCATCTGCAACAGTTTGGAAGATATGGAGCTTTTACAATTTTCATTGCCACTATTTTGCATACTTTAAACATGATGACTTTGCCAAATGAAATGCTCAATTTCACTGGTTAGGTCAGTCACCATAGCAAGTTTGGTGGTTTCCGAAAAAATAGTGCTGGAGAAAATCTCCAGACCAACGTGGTCGTGGAGAAACAAAAGAGAAAAAAAAAAAAGAAAGAAATTCCCAATTTCAGTTTTTACTCATATAGTGAGAGCTCTCTACAGTGAGCACCATTGGGACCAGAGAAAGGTTAACCCTGGGACAAGAGAAAAGTACCCACTCCTGAGAGGGTCAGCCCTTCTGGGCAGTATGGATGGGTATGTGTGCATGAACGTGTACATTATTCATACATGCACATATACATGTACAGTGTATACATATATAATTCAAGGGGAGGTGTATGTATGCAATACAAAACTGTCCTTCGTTGTTGATTACATAAACAAATTTAACAGAAGCCATCAAAAAGCTTCAAGTACATGTACATGTGAACCAACACAAGCACTATACAGTCTCAGTATTGGCTATGGATAACAGGCTTCATCTCACTGGTTACAGGAAAACAAAGACATAAAAGTGTCCACCGTGATGACACACACTGATTCAATATTCAAAAAGTTGTAAAAACAATCATTGAGGACTGGAAGACCATACTTTGTGGGTCTGTAGTCTATTTTCAACAGAGGGTACACTCAGGTTTGTTCTGCCTAGAAGTCCAGAGTCTATGTTCCCTTGGGACTGATAAGCTCAGCAGACTGACATAGCCTCGGGCAAAAAAAAGACCAGCTAGGACACCAGTCTCAGTAATAGTGCATTGACTGTTCTGTGCAGCACTAGTGGGAACTATAGCCTGATTGGTACATATGACAGCATGGAGCAGATTTGTGTTTGCAGGAACAGAAAAAAATCTCTGTGTTTTATTTAGAGCCTCATAACACAGTTGTTGGAGTGCCCCCAGCCTGTATGGATAGAAGGTTGCCCACGAGACAGGTTCAATCTAAGTAATTGTGAATGCAAATTGTTGTCTGGCACCATGGAGGTCAAGCAATAGGTCAACAAGCAGTTCAAGGCCTGCATGTGTGGGTTCTGAAGAAATGTGGTGAATTTAGCATACATCTAAAGTCCCCAAGTTTTGTTTGTATGCCATTGGATTTGGCAGTTGTCTCAAACCTAAATGTGTAAGTTAGAATTTTGTGTCAATCTATAATATTTTTGAAGATATCGAGCTTTTACAACTTTAAATGCCACTCATTTGCATAATTTGAATCATCATAACTATTTGAAAACAGAAGGCATTATTTCATTGGTAGGACAATCAGCATGGCAAGTTTGGTGGTTTGGGGAATAACAGTGTCTGAGAAAAACTCTGAACAAATTTGGGTGTCATGGATACAAAGAAAGGAAGAAATAAAGAACTCAAAGAAAAACAATATCTCTGGGTTGGCACCCACACATACAGGAAGAAGGAAAGAAAAAAACAACTTTAGGAAAACAGAAAAGATCCACTTTTTCTTCATCCATTCATTCAACTCTAATTGGGTCTGTATTTCATGCTATGGGCAGACCCAATGTCGTATAATGACTCCCAATTTTATAAGGGTAGGACCTGCCGGGTAATTTTGCTCTTGTGGTCGAAGTGACTTGCTGACCACGAGGTTGCGTGGGACCGCAGTTTGTGGGTTGCTCGGTGATAGCATACAAGGAAGACAGTACAGTCATCTGTGATATAAATATATTCATGCACAGTTCAAGTGAATGAACCTGTACCTGAAATGCTGCGATACAATAAGTAATTGAAACGCTTAATACCAGACAATCTTTATTTAACACCCACCTGCATTAATATTTTGGAAGTGAATTCCCGCAGAGAGATTTAGTATTTGGCAACAAAAACTAGTTAGTGCACTTTTAGCCGTTGGGTAATTGGTCATCCCTGACTGGGTAATTTTCTTCACATCCCCCCCCCCTCCGCAAGTTGATAATCGCCATCATTTGAAACTGATAGCTGCCCTGTTACCATTCTGAAGGCAATATTTTTTAAAAATCAATTCACGTAAATTGTAACTATATGTTGGAAGAGCATCATTGTTTCCTTTTCAACACTGCATAAAAGATTTCATAATTTTTTCTTTTTCCTTGATTGTTTTCTCCCAAAGTAAAAGTTAGATCCTGTTTAGATTTATTCGGCATGTAAGTGGGCTAAATCTTTACCAGATTTTGTTAAGTATATGGTGTTGCAAGTTTTTTATGCTTCTCAACAAATTGCCAAAATTCGGAAAAATTTGTGAGAATATATGAATTCGTAAACAGGACCTCAGTCCAAAGCTTAAGGAACTGTTCAGTTAACGACAGAAGGGCACCTGTAAGTCCAAATTGGTACAACGTTTATGAAACACTCTGTCTCCCCGCAGGTAAAAGAAAAGGACTCTATTCAATCAATTTTCTTTCTTTCTTTTTTTCCGGCTTATTTTTTTTTTTGAGAGGGGGGGCTTTTTTTTGTTTTGTTGTTTTTTTTTTCCTTTGGTTCTTGTTATTGTTGTTTTGGTTTGTTTTGTTTGTTTGTTTAAACATTTTTCTTTACACGGAAAGCAATTTCATTTTAGCAGGGACTCATCATAACAATTCAACTGAGGCAAGACAACGGTCAAAATGGCCAAGATGGCAAAGACCAAGAGGGCAAAGACCAAGAGGGCAAAGGCCAAGATGGCATAGACCAAGAGGGCAAAGGCCAAGGGGGTCAAGACCAGGACCACCACCACGATGCTCAAAACCAGGATCGTCCGGTACGTGTACTCATACATACATAAACACACACAGACATACATGCATACATACATACATACATACATACATACATACATACATACATACATACATAGGTAGATAGATGGATGAGTAGACTGGTGGGTGGGTGGGTTGATGGGTGGGTTCATTTATTGATTGATTGATTGATTGACTGAGAGTTCTCTGTAAAAAAAATACACCTGTCACCTTTAGCCACCCTGGTTCAATCCCACATTCCGTATTAAATCTATTTGTTCTGGCCTTTGTGTGTTTCAATTGAAATATTCTACAGTCCGCTTATCTTACAGCAGTTACCTTGTCTTTCAGGGGCATTTATTATTTAAGATTTATTCGGAATGTAAGTTGGCTTAATCTTTACCAAATTTTGTTAAGTATGTTGTGTTGCTACTTTTTTATGCTTTTCAACAAATTGCCAAAATTCGGAAAATTGGTGAGAATACATGACTTCGAAAACAGGACTTCAGTCCGAAGCTTAAGGAACTGTTCAGTTAACGAAAAAAGGGCATCTGTAAGTCCAAATTGGTACAACGTTTATCAAACACTCTGTCTCCCCGCAGATAAAAGAAAAGGACTCTATTTAACAATGCTGTGTCGGGGGTGTTTTTTTTTTTGCGGGGGGGGGGTAATTTTTCCTTTTTTGTGTGTGTGTGGTTTTTTTTGTTATTGTTCTTTTGTTTTTGGTTTTGATTGTTTGTTTAACATTTTTCTTAAGACGGAAAGCAATTTCAATTTACCAGGGACTCATCATAACAATTCAACTGACAACAGTCAAGATGGCCAAGATGGCAAAGACCAAGAGGGCAAAGACCAAGATGGCAAAGACCAAGAGGGCAAAGACCAAGATGGCAAAGACCAAGAGGGCAAAGACCAAGAGGGCAAAGGCCAAGATGGCAAAGACAAAGATGGCAAAGACCAAGAGGGCAAAGACCAAGAGGGCAAAGGCCAAGATGGCAAAGACCAAGAGGGCAAAGGCCAAGAGGGCGAAGACCAAGATGGCAAAGACCAAGAGGGCAAAGACCAAGAAGGCAAAGACCAAGAGTACAAAGCCAAGATGGCAAAGACCAAAGGGGCAAAGGCCAAGATGGCAAAAGCCAAGATGGCAAAGGCCAAGATGGCACAGACCGACAGGGCAAAGGCCAAGATGGCAAAGACCGCCGCCATGAGGCTTAAAACCAGGATCGCCCGGTACGTGTACACATACATACACAAACACACACAGACACAGACACACGCACACACATACATACATACATACATACATACATACATACATACATACATACACATACACAGGTAGATAGATGGATGAGTGGACCGGCGGGTGGGTGGATTGATGGGTGGGTGGATTGATGGGTGGGTTCATTGATTGACTGATTGAGAGTACTCTATAAAAAATACCTGTCACCTGTAGCCACACTGGTTCGGTCACACATTCCGTATTAAATCTATATTTTTTTCTGGCTTTTGTTTGTTTCAATAGAGATATTTTACAGTCCGCGTATCTTACAGCAGTTTCATTGTCTTTGAGGGGCATTTATTATTTTAGTTTAAACATATTTATTTCAACTGGATCGCCCTATAGTGCATCGAGATATCATTTATCGGGGGGTTCTCCAGAACATGGAGTGACACACAAGAAGTCTATTGCAAAACACACAGGACCAAACATGAACAAAGTTACTAAATTAACAGAGAAGCTGTACACATGTTTCAGATTTGTACGCCGCACACAGGAGGAATAAAAAAAGTCACCCATATGCAAAGCAGAGAAAGATAGTTCGCTACAGGTAGAATGCACACATATGTATGTATATGTAAAAAATATAAATATATAAATAAAAATCATATAGGTCACTTGAAAAATATACTTGCGTAAGTCAGTGACTAACTCAATTGACATGACTGCTTGTGCATAACCGAGCTAAAATATGAAGCGTGTTGTTTCTACGATCTATCTGTGGAAAGCATCACAAATTTGTATGTTCAGGGGAATGGACAATTCGTCGCTACCAAAGAGAAGGATATGAGCTAGTCTGTCATTCGCTGTGTGTATAAGCAGCTTCGGATGGACGCCGGGAGCAATAATGGGGATGACGGAGTTGGGAAGTTTAGTTCTGTGAGTTGAATACTTTGGACAAGACAACAAAAAAAGTTGCAAATCTTCATCGGGGTAGGAACATGTAGGTTGTGGGATGATGTTGACTTTAAAGAGATCAAAGTTAAGTCTTGAGAATCCAAGACGAAGCTGGGTATGACAAATGTTGGCAAATCTGTGTCCTTGGGTATAGTGAGCCAGAACATAGTCCACTGCTAGTAGAGTTGCGTTCAGTTTTGATTTAAATATTTGGAAGGAAATTGGGTCTCTTCTGTCAGAAGGAAGATTGCTCCACAACTTAATAGTGTCGGGATGGAAGGACTTGTCCAAGCGATAAGTTTTGCAATTAATGGGACGTATGGAGCGTAGGTTTCGAGCATTGATAGTTGGGGGAATTAGTTGAGACAGATAGGAGGATGTTAAGTTGTGATACATTTTGTAAAGAAGAAGTAACTTAAAGTACTTCCTGCTGCTGGTGAGTGTTGTCCGACCAAGTTCAGGTAGGAGATTGGCATGTGATGTGTGTCTTATTGCACCTGTGCATATTTTAGCAGCTTCAAGCTGTGTGGATTCAATGAGATCAGAAAGGCTGTGACCACAGTTGTCAAAGAGCACACAACCATATTCAAAAATTTGGTCGAATCATCGTTAAATGGAGTTTGATCAGAGCTTTGCATAAAGTTTATATTTTAATCTATGCAGAAGGGCAATTCGATGGCTAGCTTTGGTGGTAATGCGAGTAATGTGAGCATGCCAAGATAAATTGCTACTGAGAGTAATACCAAGATGCGTGTGTGAATTAGCCTCAGGTATTTCAAAGTCTCCGAGACGAACGGGTGGATGGTGTGGTTAAACAAGTTTAGTTGAAAATATCACAGAAAGCGACTTTAAAGCATTAAAGTTAACACGCTACATCTTTCCCCAGTTATGTATAATGGAGAGATTAATGTTCAGGTGATTAGAAGCTTTGATGGGGTTATTAACAACTTCAAGTAGACTGGTGTCATCAGCAAAAAGTCTGACATCACATGTAATATTGTCAACTAAGTCATTAATATAGAGCAGAAAGAGAAGTGGACCCAAAATGGAACCCTGGGGCACATCAGTTTCGATACGTAGCCATGATAAAGATTGGCCATGAATTATTACTCATTGGAATTGGTTTGAGAGATTACTATCAATCCAGGCTACAAGATTATCAGAAATGCCGAGTTGTCGAAGTTTTAGAAGGAGGCCAGGATGTCAAACCTTAACAAGTGCCTTGGACACAACTAGAAACACCATTCTGGCTTCTTTGGACTGTTCTAGAACGGTGTAAAAATTGTGAAGGATGTACATAAGCTGATTGACAGTGGAGTCATTAAAGGCAGTATTTTTGGGAGTGAGTAGGTTATTTTGTGTCAAGTATTCATAAATGCATAAAAGACCAGTCGTTCAAACACTTTTGAAACATTACAGAGCAACGAAATAGGACGATAATTGTTTTTAATCTGTCTGTTGGCCTTTTTGAAGATAGGACATATGTTGGATCTCTTCCAAACATCGGGAAAAAGGGAAAGACTAAGAGAAATGTGAAAGATTTTTGTAAGTGGTTTACCGATCGAATCAGCAGTGTTCCTAAGTAGGATATTCCCTATATTATCTGGGCCTGATGCAGAGGAAAGTCTCAGAGAAGATAGAACTTTCTTAACACTGTCTTCATTAATAATAATATTGTGTAAGCATGATTCAGTTCGGAACGTGAAATCAGGCAGGGGTGGGGCATCAACATCAGAAAGCGTTTTACACTAGCTGGCAAAGTATGAGTTAAAAATTTTACGTTTTACCGTGACACATGATACGATCTTGTCTATGATTGGGGGTATATGTTGGTGAATTTTGAATCCCAGATCAGACTAGGACAAGCCCGACTATTGTTTGGGATTTATGTCTTTTTCATCAAGTCGGCGCTGCAGATTAGAAACGTAAGAAGAGACAGATTTCCTTATTATGGTTACAACCTTGTTACGATATTTTATGTAGAATTGATATAACCTGTCAATCTTAAGGTGAAGGTCGTGAATATGGGGGCGGGGTTGGTAGGATGCTCTCTTGAATCGTTTCCATGCACGATTACAACGTCGAATATGTTTTTTGATGTCTGCAGTTATCCAATGTTTGTCCTTAGGGCAAATGGTGCCTTCTTTATAGGGAATAAAGTCCTTTGCAGTAGATAGAAAGAGATTAGACCAGTATGAAACGGCATCGTTGATAGAATCAAAGACATCATGAGCAATGTTCCAAGAGGCCGTAGAAAGGGCAGAATTAAGGTCACAAAAATTGGCTTTTTGAAGTCCTATACTGATCTTTTGAAAGGCTTGTCTTTATGAAGGGAAAGGGAGAAAGAACAAAAGATAAGATTACACCATAGTCAGACTTGAGATTGAATCATTGGGGCAAAGGTTCCAGAGTCCAGACCAAACCTGGAGAATCAGTAATGATAACGTCTAATAAATTATTCGAGTATTCCCTTATCCTGGTGGGTTCATCTACAAGTTGAAAGAGATTGTACTGATTCACACGGTTGACCAGAGATAAACGTAAATCGCTGTCCTCATGTTGGGAGTTCCAATCAGAGCACCTGTCGTTGAAATCGCCAGTTACTATTAAGATGTGAGGGTTGCATTCAATGTCAGAGGAGATGGAAGATGTCAAAGCCCTGAGGAATGCATCACCGATTTCGGCGGACTGGCCAGATGGACGATAGTATTTTCCGAATAATACCTTCCCGCGCTGGGTCGATATTTCAACCCAGATGCATTCACAATCTATGCTTTCAAGGTCTGGGCATCTTACGCACAGCAGAGAAGAGTAAATAAATGTCAGAACCCGCCGCCTCTTCCCTTTGTGCGGTGTGTACCATACGGAGGTTAGACGTCGTTGATGAGAAGAGGCTGAACGGGAAAATATTTATCTAGTCAGGTTTCAGATGATGCAATAATATTAAAGTCACCTGATCGGGCCAGGAGATGGATCCCGTCAAGTTTGCCGGTATTTCGTACGCTGCGAATTTTAGAATGAAAGAACTTCAGGTGGTTGTCTGAGTTCCGGGTTGGACCGTGGTTCACGTGAACGTCGATTGAAGACAGGGAAAACGTGTAAAGGAACAATGTAGTGTGTTGTACGCAGGGAAAAAATACAGAGGGGTGTGTTTATATGTAGAAAGGCCAATGATGAGTAAGAACAGATTATTTGGTTTTCGATTCATGGAAACGTACCATAAGAGAGATATAATTGTTCGAGAAAAGACCAATGGTCATTTGGTATTGAACAATGCCGATGCCCATTGTTTATAAACCAAGGTAACTTAAGAATGGCAAAAATACAAGTTTTTGTCAGAAATGTGATATTTCGCCCACCCATAAAAGCAGAGTCAACGGAAGGTGTAAAGGAGCACACAACACCATATAATTGTTTCCAATGTGTCATTTGCGTGTAAGGTTTGGGTGTACTGAGAAAAGTCCGCTGTTTTGTGAATGTTGTTGAGGGTAACAGGGTAACATGACATGTAACAAGAAAATACACAGACAATAAGAGAGACAAAGATGCAAAAATCAGTGAAAATATGGTTAGCGCAATGAGGGTGGGACAAACCGAAAACGTTTATTTGTCAACCTTCCTGTGGGAATACTATTGAATGCCTAACTGTGTACTATTGAGCTCGAAGCAAATTTAACTTATAAGGTTTTCAACACACCTGTGTTGAAATTATCGGGGCCAAGTTTCCAAAGCTGGACAAAAGCTAAATAAACTGTTCGGTCAAAGGGACCGTCCATGATTCCAAATCAAAACACATTGGTATCACGTTATTCAAACAATTCCCCCCACCCACCCACCCACCCACTAAAAAAATTGACGCTGTCTGACAATGGTCTGTCGGATTCTTCCTATGTTTTTTAGTATATGTCAGGCGATTGGTAATAATATACGCGTGACGAAGTGTACGTTTCCACTGTACGTCCGATAAACTCCTTGCAGATCATGAACACACATGCTTTTCACACACACACACACACACACACACACACATACACACACACACACAGAGGAAGGTTATAGGGGTTTCTGCAGAAGACAAGGGAACACCCACTCAGGGTCCGAAAAAGCATGTGGAATGAAGTTACCCAATTAACTGGCCCAAAACATACTATCAGATAAGATAAGATAATTTTATTGGACACACCCACCCGTTTACAGCGAGTGCATTGCAGATCAGGACACTCGTGTGAGGCGCCAAAGATATCTGTACATCTTAAAATGATACGTGGCGATTACATCAAATATGCTATAAGCATGGCACAGAAATAAGTACAACTGACATGCTCATATTCATAGACTACCAAACTATAAAGGTTTGGGCATTTTGAACAAACTTAAATATATTTTGCCCAAAAGTGTTAAATTGAAAATCTAAGATTCAATTCTGTTACCACACATAAATTGTGTGATCTTGGCCTGAGGTTTTCAATGAGATAGAATTGAAACATTACAAAAAATAATACGCTTCTTAACATGTTGCCGCCAACAAAATGCTCACACTGACACACAATATAAAAATCTCAACTGTCTAAAGGTCAAAGACATATTTACAATCTTTAAACTAAAACTCTATCATAGCTATGCACATAGGAAACTCCCTAACAACTTGCTGAAATTTCCATTTCAATTGAAATCAGACAGGTAAACATGCACTGCCAGAAGATCTCAAAATTTATTAATTTTAAGGCATATATGCACACATTTGCAAAAATCTGTCCTAGATGTGACATGGCCAATACATTGAACAACACGTCTGCCTACATCAAAGAAAAAATATATACCTATAGTTCAAACAGCATGGCTACCTATGCGCAAAAATAATGCTTGACAAATATCAAGACACGTGTGCTATACATAATTGGTACATCTGTGGAAGAGGTCATCTTTACTCATCCTGAAATGACACAACTAGTGTTAGTGGGTCCAGGCTGTCTACTTGTAACTGTAATCATGCACTATGCCCTATCATTATTGTAACTATGTAATAATCAGTACCTTTAAAGGAGTGCCATGGTAATTTTAGTGCGGCTTCCATACACTTTTACTGGTCGAATAAAGTCAAGTCTGAGTCTGAGTCTGAGTCTGCACAAACAGTGACATGTATACAAGCAAGTCCTATATGTACATTTTGGGCCCATCCACCAAGGACTTTTGTTTAAACATATTTCGTTCAAAGTTTTTTGCAATATGCCATCAAACAGGATGCCGATTTTCCTGCCAAAGTCACCGGGAAAATCCCACAAAAGTAAACAGAGTTTGGAATTATGAGAAGCGCTTTTGAAGTGTTCGCATATATGATGCTGGCTCCTTCTTAGAGGCCTCTTTTCCAGTACGTGCCAAAATGTTATTCTTATATCATTAACAGTATGGCAAGGGGAAGAAAATGAGAAACATTTTCCATTCCATTCATATCCTCCTGCCCCCCCCCCCCCACACACACACCAATCCATACAAAACCTGCACATCCTGACAGACACCAAATTCGATCTGCCTGGTCATCCTGTATGCCTCGGCATCCTGTGCGGGCCATGAATTTAAGAGGTGCATTGTATATTCCTAAGAGGTAAATAAGTACTCTTTTCTGCATACTGTACAAAGATAAAAGAGAGCTTGTAGTCAATTTCATTGAAAAAAAAACTGTACATAGTTTTCGGTGCATAAGCATTCTGCCACTGAAAAGCCAATACATTGACAAAAATTGATCACAATACAAATACAGTAATTAAACCATGTGAAAATTCAGGTCAATTCTGCTTTGTAGAACAATGGATTCAGTTCCCAAGTGTGGCACTGCCCATGTAACTGACACGGGGGAATGGGGTGGAAGCGGCAAATTGCTATATCGACAGGCTTTACTACCCCCACCCGAAAGAAAGACCCTTTATTTCTACATAAGTCACTTCATAAGACCATATGCTTCAAAGCAATCAGCTCTCTTATATCATTAATCGCCCGGTGTACAACAATGCAGAGATGAACTTGGAAAGATTATTTACTGCATAGCAAAGCAGTGTGTGTGTCTTCAAAGCTTATTGGTATGACAATGTACAGTTTTTATTTCAGTTCTGCAGTGTATTATTGGTATGACAATGTACAATAGGTACTTCAAGTACAACAATTTATGATGTGTGCGACACTGGTACATCAATGTACAATGGAAATTATAGTACTACTGTGTATGATCGATATGACAATGTTACGCAGTGTACATTTAGTATTTCAGTATTACAGTGTATGATCAACATGACGATGTTACGACTGTGCATTTAGTACTTCAGTACTACAGTTTATGATTGATATGACAAAGTTACGTCACTGTACAATGGGTACTTCAGTACTACAGTGTATGATCGGTTCGACTATTAGGACAGTGTACAATGGGTACTTCAGTACATGTAACTATTATATTTTTGATGACAGAATCAACCTTCAGGCCCTATTGCATTTTAAATTTCTCTCACCAGGTGTCACCACCTATCAGAGAGCTGAACAACTCTGTATGGTGTGCATACTTTTGAACATATTTAAAATTTGAAATTTCAAATGCTCGTAATTTGATCTATTTATATATCTGCAGCCTGCATTACCGATGCATTGGATTAGTACTTGTCCATAGTAGAGGAGGAGCAGTTAGAACGGCACCTTTATCTATTATAGCTTCTAAGTTATTCAAGATTTAAAATTTCCAACGGTGCTACTTAGCATAATTCAAATTGGTACAACTTTTGTTATCAATTCATTAGATGCACAATGGTCAATAATCCCCTAGTAGAAGTTGAAATGAATGAAATCTCCATCTATTATAGTTTTGAATATATTCAAGATATAAAATTTCAAATGCCCTTAATTTGCATAATTTAAACATCTTCATTCCCCTGCATAAAAAGGTCAAAGCTCTTTGTATGGAAGTACAATCATGCCAACTTTGGAAATTTTATGTAAAATAGTGACGGAAAAAAGTGTCGGACAAATTCACTGGTAAAGAAGGAAGGAAGAAAACTATAAAAGACAATCTGCTTCACTGCAAATCTGTGTGATTGCCTTCAAAATTAGAACAGTTTGAAATGCTAAACTTCGCCATTAAACATAATCTAATTTTTATGTATTAGCGTAATTTTTAATAAAGTATATTGCTACAGCTTTGATTCTTGGTTCATTGGATGTGGCCATGTCGCAAACTTATAAAATGAGTTTGAATGAAACTACTATCTATCATAAATTTGAAGCTATTCAACATTTTAATTTAGTGTTTTCACCTATTTTGCATAAATTGAAAGCCTACAAGTTTGGTTTATGGTTTATTGGATGGGGCTTTGCTACAAATCCATAAATTGAAGTAGGAATGGTACCTCTATTTATAATAGTTTTGAAGCTATTCAAGATTTACATTTTGCATGTTCACCTAATTTGCATAAATTAATATCCCACAATTTTAGTTCATGATTTATTGGATGGGGCTGGGCCACAAACCTATAAATTGCAGTTGGAATGGTACGTCTATGTATAGTTGTTTTGGAGATATTCAACTTTGAAATTTTTCGAAGTCCCTTATAAGCATAATTTGAAATTCTGCAACTTATGCTGTCCAATAGATTGGCAGATGTCACAAACCTATATATGCTTATTGAAATATTGAGCATCTGCAACAGTTTGGAAGATATGGAGCTTTTACAATTTTCATTGCCACTATTTTGCATACTTTAAACATGATGACTTTGCCAAATGAAATGCTCAATTTCACTGGTTAGGTCAGTCACCATAGCAAGTTTGGTGGTTTCCGAAAAAATAGTGCTGGAGAAAATCTCCAGACCAACGTGGTCGTGGAGAAACAAAAGAGAAAAAAAAAAAGAAAGAAATTCCCAATTTCAGTTTTTACTCATATAGTGAGAGCTCTCTACAGTGAGCACCATTGGGACCAGAGAAAGGTTAACCCTGGGACAAGAGAAAAGTACCCACTCCTGAGAGGGTCAGCCCTTCTGGGCAGTATGGATGGGTATGTGTGCATGAACGTGTACATTATTCATACATGCACATATACATGTACAGTGTATACATATATAATTCAAGGGGAGGTGTATGTATGCAATACAAAACTGTCCTTCGTTGTTGATTACATAAACAAATTTAACAGAAGCCATCAAAAAGCTTCAAGTACATGTACATGTGAACCAACACAAGCACTATACAGTCTCAGTATTGGCTATGGATAACAGGCTTCATCTCACTGGTTACAGGAAAACAAAGACATAAAAGTGTCCACCGTGATGACACACACTGATTCAATATTCAAAAAGTTGTAAAAACAATCATTGAGGACTGGAAGACCATACTTTGTGGGTCTGTAGTCTATTTTCAACAGAGGGTACACTCAGGTTTGTTCTGCCTGGAAGTCCAGAGTCTATGTTCCCTTGGGACTGATAAGCTCAGCAGACTGACAAAGCCTCGGGCAAAAAAAAGACCAGCTAGGACACCAGTCTCAGTAATAGTGCATTGACTGTTCTGTGCAGCACTAGTGGGAACTATAGCCTGATTGGTACATATGACAGCATGGAGCAGATTTGTGTTTGCAGGAACAGAAAAAAATCTCTGTGTTTTATTTAGAGCCTCATAACACAGTTGTTGGAGTCCCCCCAGCCTGTATGGATAGAAGGTTGCCCACGAGACAGGTTCAATCTAAGTAATTGTGAATGCAAATTGTTGTCTGGCACCATGGAGGTCAAGCAATAGGTCAACAAGCAGTTCAAGGCCTGCATGTGTGGGTTCTGAAGAAATGTGGTGAATTTAGCATACATCTAAAGTCCGCAAGTTTTGTTTGTATGCCATTGGATTTGGCAGTTGTCTCAAACCTAAATGTGTAAGTTAGAATTTTGTGTCAATCTATAATATTTTTGAAGATATCGAGCTTTTACAACTTTAAATGCCACTCATTTGCATAATTTGAATCATCATAACTATTTGAAAACAGAAGGCATTATTTCATTGGTAGGACAATCAGCATGGCAAGTTTGGTGGTTTGGGGAATAACAGTGTCTGAGAAAAACTCTGAACAAATTTGGGTGTCATGGATACAAAGAAAGGAAGAAATAAAGAACTCAAAGAAAAACAATATCTCTGGGTTGGCACCCACACATACAGGAAGAAGGAAAGAAAAAAACAACTTTAGGAAAACAGAAAAGATCCACTTTTTCTTCATCCATTCATTCAACTCTAATTGGGTCTGTATTTCATGCTATGGGCAGACCCAATGTCGTATAATGACTCCCAATTTTATAAGGGTAGGACCTGCCGGGTAATTTTGCTCTTGTGGTCGAAGTGACTTGCTGACCACGAGGTTGCGTGGGACCGCAGTTTGTGGGTTGCTCAGTGATAGCATACAAGGAAGACAGTACAGTCATCTGTGATATAAATATATTCATGCACAGTTCAAGTGAATGAACCTGTACCTGAAATGCTGCGATACAATAAGTAATTGAAACGCTTAATACCAGACAATTTTTATTTAACACCCACCTGCATTAATATTTTGGAAGTGAATTCCCGCAGAGAGATTTAGTATTTGGCAACAAAAACTAGTTAGTGCACTTTTAGCCGTTGGGTAATTGGTCATCCCTGACTGGGTAATTTTCTTCACACCCCCCCCCCTCCGCAAGTTGATAATCGCCATCATTTGAAACTGATAGCTGCCCTGTTACCATTCTGAAGGCAACATTTTTTAAAAATCAATTTACGTAAATTGTAACTATATGTTGGAAGAGCATCATTGTTTCCTTTTCAACACTGCATATTTATAATTCATCTAATCAGCATTAATTAAAATTTAAAAATAAAACACGTTTTTGTTATGTTCAGTTGTCACAAAAATATGTATACTCATAGTCATGACGTCAGGGCCACAAAACAATTTCTATATTTGTGACTTAATTTGTTTCCTAACTACTATAATTTGAAATGTTGCAAAGTTTGGGACTGATAAGCTCAGCAGACTGACATAACCTCGGGCAGAAAAAGACCAGCTAGGACACCAGTCTCAGTAATGGTGCATTGACCGCTCTGTGCAGCACTAGTAGGAACTATAGCCTGATTGGTACATATGACAGCATGGAGCAGATTTGTGTTTACATGAACAGAAAAATTTCTCTGTGTTTCATTGAGAGCCTCATTACACAGTTGTTGGGAGTCTCCCCCCCCCCAGCCTGTATGGATAGAAGGTTGCCCACGAGACAGGTTCAATCTAATTAATTATGAATGCAAATGGTTGCTTAGCACCATGCAGGTCAAGCAATAGGTCAACAAGCAGTTCAAGACCTACAGGTGTGAATATTAGAGAAATTGGGTGAATTTAACATACATTTAAAGTCCCCAAGTTTAGTTTTTATGCCATTGGATATGCCAGTTGTCTCAAACCTACATGTGTAAGTTAGAATTTTGTGTCAATCCATGATATTTTTGAAGATATCGAGCTTTTAAAATTCACTCATTTGCATTATTTGAATCATCATGACTATTTCAATGAATGAATCTCTACCGGAAATGCTACGATACAATCAGTAATTGAAATGCTTAATACCAGACAATCTTTATTCCACACCAACCTGCACTAATATCTTGGAAGTGAATCCACCCGCCCCTGCCCCGCCCCCTCGTTACAAAATGTACATATATTGATTCAATAAATAATGTATCAGTATTATATATGTTACCAAAATTGTGTGGATTTGTTGAGACCGTTTTCAGCCAAAGAGGAACAAAACGTTCATTTAACATAACTATATACGAGCTAGAAATCCGATGGCGACCAAAAAGAGGTAACGGGAACAAAAGAACGAAAGGAAACAAATAAAAAAGGAAAAGGAAGGGTGGGGAAGGGCGAATGGAAGTAAAGAAAGACATAATTTGCTATGTCGAATTAAACTCTTGCTATATTAATTTGTTTTAATATCTCCGTGTGTTCAATTTACTTGGGTAAAAAAGGGATTGTTGTTGGCAAAAATAAGGAGTTTCAAGAAAGGAAACCACTTGTCAAAGGGAACGATTGTGAATACTAGAATGTGTCAATGATCATGTGTGAACATGCCTTGGTGAAATAAAGGTGAAAGTTTCAATACAATGCTGCTTATCTTAAAATTTATTCAAGTTAAATTCAATATAAAAATTGAAATGTCTGTAGCTGGATTTCACATCCTGTAAATGTTGTTCAATATTCATTAAAACTACAGATATCATAAAATACATGGCCAGAAACTGACATTTTTTAATCAATGTTATGAACATGTGAATTGTTTAATATTTCAAACATACCAATGATAAGTTAACTATTTATAAATATTGACATTGCCAGGCTTAAAGCAATTTCATCTTTTATCATGCATTGTCACGTTTTATATGGTGTTGTGGACCTTCAAATTTTGATGGTGCCAGGAGAGAAAATGGGGAACAAATTTCCTTGCAAAGAGGAAAGATAAAACAAAACAAAAATTTTTTCACAGCAAAATTATCAGTGCGGCGTATGCTTTGAAAAACCTTTGACAAAGTGGAAAAAGTTAATAATCACAGACGCGCGCGCGCGAGCGTGTGTGTGTGTGTATGTTTGTGAGTGTGTGTGTGGAACAAGGAATTGCGTTTTTATCGATTGCAGTTTTAAACGTTTAAAAACGAGAGCTTTAGGAACAAAAACTAGTAGGTGCACTTTTAGCCGTTGGCTAATTGATCTTCCCTGACACGGTAATTTTCTTCACCCCCTCCCCCCGTTGATAATCGCCATCATTTGAAACTGATAGCCGCCCTGTTACCATTCTGAAGGCAACATTTTTTTAAAAATCAATTTACGTAAATTGTAACTATATGTTGGAAGAGCATCATTGTTTCTTTTTTAACACTGCATATTGATAATTCATCTAATCAGCATTAATTAAAATCTAAAAATAAAACACGTTTTTGTTATGTTCAGTTGTCTAAAAAAATATGCATACTCATAGTCTTGACGTCAGGGCCACAAAACAATTTCCATATTTGTTACTTAATGTGTTTCCTAACTACTTTAATTTGAAACGTTGCAAAGTTTGGTCAATATCCATCGGGTATACAAATATTCCAAAGCTAAGTAAAAGCATAGTAGTCACATTTCATTACAGATTCTAAGATACTTTACATTTATAATTCGGAACGAAAGGAAAATGAAGGCATACAGTTGATATTTTATCGTTTCCGTTTTTATACGTCTTTTTCAGGGGGCAGTATTACATTCGGCAACATATCTTTGAAATCGAATGGCACACATTGTTTCAAAAATGGTGAAGCGTACAAGCCAGGTGCCGACGAACAGAAGTCATATAAACGAGGTAATGACACGTGTACTAGACAATTTAAATACTACAAAAAATCCAACGGAAGAGCTGCTTTCAACTACCAGAATATATACAGACCACATTGAGAGAATATATGTGAATCGTACATGTTCTAAACGGAGAAATTTTTGGACAAGCCATATCAATGAACTTTTACACTCTGAATATCATTGATTCTTCTCGTCCACAAATCTGTGTTGCCATGCCACATCCCCAACAATAATGCCGAATTTCGTATCGGAAACTTTATTGTCCTGAATTTTGTCTTGATGACTGCTTGTTCTTGCAAACAATAAACTTTGATGAAACTTATATTTTATGTCATTTTTCAATAGTTTTATAAATAGTTAATATTGTTTATTCGTTTGTATTGCTTTTGTGTACACATGTTTTAACACGTTATATAGATTGTGTTTATTCATTTGTTCATTTATTTATTTAATTATTCATTTATTTATTAATTTTGTTTGTTTGTTCGTTTGCTTCCTTGTTTATGTATTTATTCATTTATTCATTCATTCGTTAATAAATTCATTTATTCATTTATTTCACTTATTTTGTTCTCCACCCACCCCAAAATCCCTTTTTAGCAGGCACTTGAATTAAAGACCCTGACGAAGGGGTGACAACATTCTTTTTGGGATCTTTAAACAGGGTTAGACATGAGTCCGAGACTCCTGAAGCATTGGTGCGCTTGCTGTATGCATTGTATTACATCCAATTTGTCTATGCGTCCTGATCAGGCCTGGTCATATAAGTCACACTCCTTGAAGAACACCTGTGGCGGCATAAGAACTAAAATCAGTGACAGTATGAGTAATATATACTCTTGAAAAAATGACAAGCTTTTAGCTATATATCTGGCATAAGAGTAAAAACATATGATTTTGTTGCACTACTGAGTTAGAAATTTCCAAATTTGTATAACCAAGTATGTCTATTACTTCTGGCGCAAGAAACATTTGTTTATACACTGAAGATTATTCGATAGTCAGAATGTAAATATATACTATATTATTTGGATTGCAACGTTTCCAGATATGTGTACTTTGTTTTATGTACGCGAGGGTTGAGAAAATGATAGCTAATACAACTTGTAGACCACCTTTGAGAAAATACATGACGTGATTTGACTGGAATCACATCATTATAAGCATGCGTTAGGCAACTTAATAAATCTGAAGAAATGAGCTGTTTGTGTACAAATACCTTAAAAGCATATACAATAAAGTGTTTGTACCCGGACACAGGAAGGAAATGTGCCACCTTAGGTCGTTGTCTCGCATCGCCAGTAGAGCCTGAAGAAATCAGTGCTAAAAGAATACAGTGCCTGGAAGGCGTGTCTTGTATAGCAGTGGGCTTATTAATGGACGTGTTCGATCTGAGCATGTACACACGAGCCTGTGCTTTAGGAGGTAAGTTAAAGCTACATAAGACATTTTCACTCCGTACTTCTACAGATAACTAATGCAAATTTTCATGTATTTAGTGTTAAAATTTGATGTTTTTTCTGCTTACAGATCACACATCATATACAACGAATTTGTCCATAAAACACACACACATACTTATATATATATATATAAATATATATATATATATATATATATATATATATATATATATATATATATATATATATATAATTATTTATGCATATCTTATCGTGTTTTGACTTCCCATAGTTGCTCCACAATAAACTAATTTGTCCTTCTCTAGTTGTAATAATGCTGTCGCTGACATATTTGCAGACAAGGGTCTCTATTCTAAGCTTTAGTAACGCCATGCGCTTTCAGGTCGCCCGTATATTTTATACAACTGAACTCAAACAGTTGTGCGCGTGGTATCTTTCAGGAATCTTACGTATAAATGTTTAGTTTCTGTCCATGGCTACCATCTTATGACAACGAAAGTATATATTTTCTAAAAGGAAAAGTACAATCAATCATGATTCTGGTACTGCATATAAAATGTTATTATCGTAACTGATTTCATTAAAATTTAAACAAAATTCTTAAATTTCATGTGAAATTGAATTTAACATCTTTAAAAATAAAAATTGGATGTAGTTTGGAGTGTCAAATGAAAGAAAACATCGCTCTCCAAGACATGGTTTTAAATTATTGATAAAAAGCTTACTTCTAATTTTATTGCTGTTTCAATTTTATTTTTTCATCTAAATTTTACCTTTATTTGAAACACCCTGTAAATTTTGAACTAAAGCCTTTTATGAAAAAAAAAAAATTAAAATACGGTTTGGCACTTAGAACTGTGCGGTTTTATTTCCCGCAAGAAAATGTTTACATTTTTTTTTGGTGTTCGCACCATTTATTTGCACAATCAGGTATATTTAAGTTTTGTTTATTTAAAATTCTTTTTCTTAACACTTGCAGAGATTTCTTTTTTTTTTAATACCTTAATCCAAATGTGAACTTTTACAAAATATATTGTTCACTTGATCACAAATAAGAAGGCAAGTGTAAATAAGGACATGTTTAGGGCAAAGTAGTATTTTTGTTAAGTAATGTAATCGTGTAACACGCCCTTAGGATTTGCAAAAAGAGCTGAGATAGTTTCACTTGTATCATTTGATTGATTACTTGTAGTGTACTGAACAAGTTTGCACTTAAGCAGATATGTGCCATTATTGAAAGCAAGCCTTATTTGAAACAATATTGTCAAGCAAAATAAAAGAATTTACTTTCTTCTAAAAGGTGGAACTGGCGGTCTAGCTAAGGCACTAACGCAAGCCTACAGCAGTATGACTGTGACAGTTATGGAAACCCCCAGTGTCGTAGAAGTAGCAAGAAAAACCCTTGATGAACACCGGTACCCCAAATATTATATTCCAAAAAGGTGGGAGGTGTACATGTGTGTCTGTCTATATTCAGCTATTTAATACTTTGACCGTTGCTAACAACCACAGGACAACATTCTATAGTGGGCATCAATTTTTCTCAGTATCGTTGCCTCTCTTTTTGTCTGTGTTACAAAGCTATTGTTGCTGATTCATTCAAGGGGGGGGGGGGCATTCATTTTGTTCTTGCTCTTGTTTTAGCTTTCGTTTGTTGATGTATTGATTTATTCATGAATTTTTACTCCGCGGAAGAGTTGAATCAGAACTTCTGACCTCTTGTAGTTCGCTTTGCATCAGATCTGAATGGAAGCAGCGTTTGATTCCTCCATCAATATGTGTAGCATAATCATGTCACAAGGCAGCACTACTGCAATCTATGAAAGGTAGACTAGCAAAAAGGACCGGCGCTTGCATTTCTTAAGCAGCCATGAATAGCGCTATTGTTTTGTGCACACACTACTAAATTGAGAGTTGGATAAAAATACCTTTTTACTGGTATATATGAATGTCTTACTGGATACAAATCCCAGAATTTCTGCTGTAACTAGGGGCAGTATGAAAGGCACACCACACATGAACGAAAGAAACAAATAACTTCTTTATCTATGTTTGAAGGATCTTGGTGATCTGCAAGCGGTCATGCGTGTCTTGTTAAAATATAAAAAAAAAGGCCGAGCTACCCTAGTGTCAAAATTGATACAAATGTGTGTCAAGTACAAATACAAAAAAATTAAAGCTCACCATGTGGAAGCAATTACAGTACAAACTATCCTGCAATATTTCTGACGCGTTAGGGCATTGCAAAAACTGTTTAGTTATTTGTTTATTTATTTATTTATTTATTTATTTATTTATTTATTTATTTATTTATTTATCTATTTATTTATTTATTTACTTACTTATTTAATTATTTATTTATGTATGTATGTATGCATGGATGTATGTATGTATGTATTTATTTATTTATTTATTTATTTATTTATTTATTTATTTATGTATGTATGTATTTATCAATCTGTCTATCTATCTATCTATCTATCTATCCATCTATCTATCTATCTATCTATCTGTCTGTCTGTCTGTCTATCTATCTATCTATCTATCTATTTATTTATTTATTTATTGGTTTGTTTGTGTGCGTCGGATGGCACGATATAAATGTACAGTCATATGATGATGATGATGATGATGATGATGATGATGATGATGATGATGATGATGATTTTTGTCATGTTGAAAACATGCATTGCATTGTTTTACATGGCTAGTAATGTTTAACTCCCCCCGCCCTCTGATAAAAAAGCACACATATGTAAAGGAATGTAAATTTTACAAAAAGCAAATGGTGGTAAGCAGATCCAAAGGGTAGAAGCAATTGATTTGATGATACCTAGTTTACGTTTTGCTTAAAGGTTAGGCCTTGGTAACAAACAGAAAAAAAGATTGGGAAACATTGGGAAACAGGCTTTGCCTATATAAATTCCTCTCGCTTGCCCATTTCTTCGGTATCCATTTCTTTGCAATTCAAAAACAGTTTACTTTGTTATGAAATTACACAATGATGATGTTCGAAATCACACTACAAAAATTCTTTGACTATCAGATGACGGCCGTGAAATCAATTTCCTGGTGTTTTCTGTTGCTTTTATCATATTTGATGCATTGTGTGCATGTATATGTCATTATCCTGTATATTTTTGTCTGTGTTAATTATTTTGCAACGTAGTATTTGACGGTAAATATCCATAAGACGGAGTTTACAGTTTTGATAAATTCAATCAAGAAAGAAAGAAAAAAAAGAAGAAATAAAGAAATTAAAGGGAAATAAAGAAAGATATAAAGACAGAGACAAGTAAACAAATTAGCAAACAAAGATAAAACGGCAATTCTCAATTTTGGACTAAACTCTGTGTGTGTGTTTTAAATTCATTGTGAGACGAATTTTATGGTTTCGAACAATTCAAAAAGAAAGACGAAAAGAAAGGCCAACAAAAAGAAAAAAACCCAACATAATATGGCATTTTTGATCTTGGATTGCAGTGCTTGAAATTTTTCAGTATTGATTGCTTTTCGGGTATGAATATGAATATGAATATGAATATTGATTTCTCTTTTTAAAAACCTACTAGGACATACAGCTTTCTTGTGTTTGGCATAATTGAACAAAATATTTTGTAGCCGTTTACCATCGTTAATTATCAAGGTCATTTCACAAACTGGTATTATCATTTCTTATGAATACAGATGAATCTTTGGGTATTTTGCTTTATTTATCTGTCTATCTATCTATCTATCTATCTATCTATCTATCTATCTATCTATCTATCTATCTATCTATCTATCTATCTATCCTGTAGGAGTAAAAAAAAGCAAAAAAAAAAAAAAAAAAATCTATAATTCAAACAAAACAAACAACAAAAGCCAACGAGCAATATTTGACTGCAAAGTGAACCAGCAGAAATTCTTCTTTTAGTCAAACATTTCCAAACATGAGCAAGAATAGGCAAAAGATAGGAAGTATGAAACTGGAGAGTCGACTGTCACGTTTTCTGAGAGCTACTCTGAAGAAGCTAAAATTTTGGTACGGTCTCCACTTTCAAAGCTAAAAGGGCAAACACATACCATTGTCAATTCAGTTTGACCCTAAGAACAACGCATTCATTCTTTAAATGTCTAATCACATTGATGTACGAAAATATTTACGAATGATGTCAAATCATATTCACTGTGTATGGACAAACAGAATCACTCAAAGGCATATTTTTTTGCCGGGGATTTGTGGAGCAGATAAACAGATCCCTAACTAAGTTTTTGGGAAAGAAGTTCAGTTGGCGTACACAGATAAGGACAGCATTTGAACACCGAAGGCTACTTGAATGACTCGTTTATCTTTTGTTGGTACTTTGCAAGAATCAGCCAAATGTGTATGTGTGAAGAGCAATATTATAATTAGCGTCTTTTTAGCTTTCTACATAATGTTACTTACGACTTCCTTGAATCAACACGTTTTTTCTTGGAGCTGCGATCTAAATGTTCCATTTTTCATGTATTAAAATGGCTATATTGATATTTTAGGCGACTTCCTGACTGATCCTCTTCCCGCTGCAGAGCTCTACATTGTAGCACATATATCCAGCATCTTGTCAGATCGCCAGCTTGGTGATCTTGTCAAAAATATATACGGCAGCCTAAAACCAGGTGAGTTAACGACCAACCAGACCGATTGTAAAGCCTCGTATTGGTGAATCTCTGGGTCTATGTAGAAGAACTATATTATGCTAGAGTGTAACGTTACCAATTTAAGTTTGAAGCTTTTCACAAATTGACGATGTTTCACTATATTTAATTTGGAATTCGTAGAATACTCGTAATTAGTTTGAGCAAAATGTGAAAACTGGAAATTATATTACGCATTTTCAATTTGGTAGTATATTCAGGTTTCTAACTCAATGATAAGCTGTTCTTGCTTTAAAAATTTTGGACACGAGCGAAGCACATGTTACCCAGTCTCCCTGTTGAGGGCATTTTTCACAGTCTTTGCTGAGCGACTATGGCAAGCCAACAGGCTCATAACACACAGTCTTTCGCGTAGTCGAGCAAACCAATCAGATTGCCGAAAATATATTTTCCACTACGCATAGTCAAGCTTCGGTACCGCTTGGTAAAGCAACTTGTGGCCCATTTTACCAAAACACAAGCAAAGCAATCACTTGCTTTCTTACAATAATTACTGATATTCTACGGCCGATCAAATTAGAGTCTATACAACGCGTACCGGGAACATGAAATTCTCTACAACGCGTAGACGAGACTTGAAATTGTCCACAACGCGTCCTCGAGGCAGCCAATAAAATTATACTCTTTATATGTAACGGGTAGGCGAATGGTTATAACCCGTATTCAAAAAAGACGTTGAACGGGTATGAAGACAGCACAGCGAAAAAAATCGAGTCAAGAAGATAGCTGCAGTTGCAGGAGCCTGTTGTCGTTAATCCCGCCATTGTATGTTTCGGCAGGTCGCCATGGTGGTATATTTGCCAGCCTGCATGGCGTCATCGGAAATATCTTCTGCTAGTTGTCACGCCTGCACGTTTGCAAGACGCGAGAGTCAACCTATATTGGGTAAATCGGCTGTGCGTAGTAGAAAACCAATTTCTATTGGGTGCCTGGGCAGGGCGCAGCGGAGAACCAAATTAAATTCAGTCCCTCGGCTACGCGTCGTCGAGACCATTATTTTCTCAAAGCGTAGTCAAACAGGTCTAATACAGTTTACAGGAGCATCAGTGATTCGATAGTTTGGCTGCGCGCTATGGGAGGCGAAGTTTCTCGACTACATGTCGTCAAGGCTCGGCGACGCGTTCCAGAAAATATTTTTCTCGGCAACACATAGTGGAGAATGTAATCGTATTGGTTGGCTCAACTGTGCCTAGTGGAGACCACAATTTATTGGTTGTCCATGCGTTGCTGACCTACTTCTATATTTAGGGAAGACAGGGATGGGTTAGCTTATGGAGGTAAAGAGTCCGGACTGCGGAATAGGGTAACGACTACTAGGAAGTGGGTCTGGACAAAAAAAAACGCAAATACAATGTATACATGGAGAGAGAGAGAGAGAGAGAGAGAGAGAGAGAGAGAGAGAAGAGAGAGAGAGAGAGAGAGAGAGAGAGAGAGAGAGAGAGAGAGAGAGAGAGAGAGAGAGAGAGAGAGAGACTAATCACACAGGCTTCATGTTGGCATCACTGAATTATTCTGAAAGTGATAATGTTTCATGACTTTATTGGTGTGCAATTCTTCAACATGAGGCGGTTTTGTTGTAAAGCATCATTTTTTGGTAGCTGGCCGGTGGAAGGGATTGAGAGACATCAAAGTGAAGCTAGACTAATGTAAGGGATTGAGAGACGGCAAAGTGAAGTTAGCCAAGCCACAGCTTTTGTGTGTATTCTGAATGTAAAGTGTACTAACTTGACTATCGGTCTAAATAACCCATTGTGTACGCGATTAAATAGAAACATTCTGGAAGGCGAGTGTTAATCGTTGTAAATAAATGCAGATAAGCTTTCTTTAACTATGACGTCAAAACATTGCCATTTTATTTTTTATTTTGTGTTTGACTGACAGGTGGCGCGTTGATGTTACTGGAACGTTTGTTAAACAGTGACAAAGACGGACCCGCCATGTACCATCTAGAAGACCTGCTGGTGATGGTTGGCTTGGAAGGCAAGGAGCACTCATTGAGGGAGTACTCACGAATACTTAGAGAAAATGGATTTGACAACCTCCAAGTACATCGGTTTAAACAACCAATTTTATATGACATCATCTTAGCCAAAAAGGTAAAATAGCAAAGCTAAAGGTTTTAAAATGTGACATGGGTTTTTGGATTATTAATTGTGTCTTCTGTAAAAAGTATCTGTGGTAATTTAACAACAATCGAGTTCATAAGTGATGTTTTTCATATTTCATTTCGTAAATGTACGGAAGATGACGGTCATCATATCACAAAACTCATATTAAAATAATGTTTTGCATCATATAAGGCGAAATATTGTTATCATTATGGCGAGGGTAAAAGCAGTATCGGGGATCACAAACAGCGTGTAACTGTGTTTTAGTCATGAGGAAAACTTCGAGTTTAGAAATGTAGTCATCTACAACAAGTTTTAGCTGTTTACAAGTTTATTTTCTGTCCCAGTTAAGGAACCAATTCATCCAGCACAGGGTTGACCTGCTTGCGGGTGTATTTTGTTGAGAATCATTGTTGGAAACAATTTCAGCTTTACGAGATAGGAATATGGAATGTAATGGATGTTGTGATCTACAAGCTTCAGTGCATCTAGTTATATAGACGCCTCTTTTGCAAGAAAAGTCTTGAACTGTACAAACCAATATTCTTTTTACCATTCTTTCCCTCCAATTGCTAATAGCTGTTTATGATGAATTTTAGACTGCTTTTATTTAATTAAACATTACAAGATGGTTGGAAAATGCACAATCTATTTCCTATGGCGCGTAAAAAAGGTGTACGTGTCTAATATTCCACAAACACATATCTGAGACTTAAAAGAGACTTTTCCTTGATCTTTGTTTGCTTATCACATTTTTAACTCCTGGAAAAGATTTGTAGCTGAGTGACTGCTGATAATGAAAAATATATTGCACACATCTACAATCACATATCCTACTTTTTGGCCTGTTTGCCCGTGAAAGTTATATAATATTGCAGAAATCCGAAAATAAAAAGTATATATTCCAGACATATATACTTTACAGTTGCATGTGGCTGCTCGGGGAAATACGATTGCATTCAGAATAAAAAAAAAGTGAGCAAGTAAACCTGGGAGAAATGGCTAAAAGGTAACTGGATCCCAAGCAAGTGATGCATATTATATAATACACGGCACTGCCAACACAAAAAACAAAAGGGTCGGGAAATAACTGGTTCAACGCAACTACTAGATACTAGGAACTTACTTTAAAATAATGATGCCAATTTTGTTGTTCAATCATTTGAAGTAGCAGTTAACTGTTTCAAATTTAATACACAGTGATTGTTGATACCTGTCTCAAGTCAGAAGAGAGACGTTTCCTTCATACAGTATTTCATATTCATTCACTGATATAAAAGTGATCACACACTATAGTTGGTGGTTGTCTACCATGTACAACTTGATTTCCGCTTTGCTTGTTTGATGGCATACTGGATTTAATAATGGATAGCTCTTCTTTGCTCGAAATTTTGGTCAAGTTTCTCTGGCATTATTTCAGAACAGTTGTCCGCTTTTACTTCTCATGACAGTCACTATTTTATATCGTTAATATGACATCGTATCATCTTTAGATGTTCAAAGAATAATCTTTTGCTCGGTTGATATTCAAGTCTTGCTGTTATATGTGGTGATGTTGTGTTGATGAGATTGTCAATATTTAGAGGGTTTCACACGGGACAAAATTTCGAATTAGGATATAACACGTAATGGTCTCATAATACTATTGTTCAGCGGGCAATTTCATGTCAAATATTGCTGCCTTGTTCTAGTTATGCAGGCAGCTTAGGAACACACGGGAAAACAGAGGACAAGAACAGATTCAACAAGTGCTTCAGTATTCAATACATGACTCAAGTGCCAGGATGTCCAATAGGTAAAAGAGTTTGTTTGTATCTTGCTTTAACTTTCGTCGAGCCAGATTCCCTAATAAAATGTGCTTAAACAGACATGATGAAATTTTCATTTTTCAAAGAAGAAGAAGATTATTGTTCGCTTCCACAGACCTGCATGCAAGAAGAAGAAGAAGAAGAAGAAGAAGAAGAAGAAGAAGAAGAAGAAAAAGAAGAAGAAGAAGAAGAAAAAGAAGAAGAAGATTATTGTTCGCTTCCACAGACCTGCATGCAATTGTACCATTACCTGATCTTTTTCCAGTTGCCTGAAGATATGGGCTATACTTGATCAGTCTGTCGGTTCACTGTTACTACTAAAACACTTGTTTTTATAGCAAGTTTTTTGCATCACTATTTTTACAACAAGAATCAGCCTCCTTCCCTGGTAAAAAAGTCATTTGAAAATAGACGAATAACATGTTACTTTGATGTTGTCAAGGACTTAGCAATTCAGATGTATGATTCAAGATTCAGAATTCATTTATTTGACCGAGAAATAACATATTGGTATGTAAATAGTTAACCAGTTGGTTGGAGATGAAAAGGACCTTTTTATTTAAAGTACCAGATTAGGGAATTACAGGACTTAATAGATCTCCTTCATTCATAAACATGGTATGGTTATACTCCATAAATGACCACATATATTATTGTGAGAAGCTTGCCACGCCCTTTCAGTGCTTCTAGATGGTAGCACTCAATGCGAGGAATAATGAAAAAATAATAACCTAAACACGGGACACCCTGTTTTTCTCAGTTGCAAAAGCAGTGTGTATGGCATAATAGACACCAATATCTTTAGACTCGTAATAACAAATATAAAGTCAAGGGCTGTTAAAGTGTTTGTCTATGTGCTTATTTCGCTTTGTTTTTTCTCTCTGTAATAATATGTAGCGACAGTAACTATTAAAAAAAAAATTAAATAAACGTTTCATCGACACACATGTATAATATTGTTTAGTTCTTGTTTAGTAGGTTTGTGTAAATGGTTGAACAACTTGGTTGATGTACTTGGAAACTTGTTGGAAACCATGGGGCAGCAAATTGGTAAAATTTGATATGCAAGATAACCGACCAATTAAATAAAATTTTGTGTACAATAGCGAGAAGTTGATAGTGAATTAAGTTTATGTTTTTTGTATACCTGATCTGGCACACTGTGTACCCAAGAGACTAGCATTCAGCGTATATATGTGCTGCATTTTTTTCCTTCACCTTTTTTTTTTTTTTTTTGGTTTTGTTTAGGAATGGGGAATTGGCCTTCTGCTGTAGTCTAGGCTTGGAGACATTTTAGAAACATTCATTATTTTGCTCAAATGTAATTACAATATGTGTAGAGTTATAAGAAAATAAGCTTTAATTCTATCATTGTAATAGTATATGTTGAACTTAATCTATACCAGTCCCTGAGATTCCCGTGTATATTTACCTGGATTTCAGATGACATTTGCATATTTAAGTTCATCATAAAAAGAGCTTTATTCACGTGCTAATATGCCTCGTCTTCAGTTAGTGGTTTATCCACTGCCTGCAAAGTCATGCTGAAGCTGCTGTAACGGCAGCATGACTTGTAAGGCAGTGGAAACACCAGAGACAAAGCCTTTTAGCGCTTAATACAAAAAGAAGTAAACAGAAGCAATTCCTACTGATGTAACACTATTGGATATTCACCAAACAATATTCATCACATACTGTCAATCGAAAACTTATGGGGTGTATTTTTAAACTTTGTCCAAAGCCACACGTGGAACAAATGTGACAGTGCCAGCGTAGCTGCCTTGTTAAATGTTTAGAACATTCAATTACTCAGTTTGCTTAGCAGGCATGTAACCGGTTTCTTTTTGCTTTTCAATTTACTTAGAATTGCAGTCCTCAAATAAAGGCTCCCTGTTCTAATAATCCCACCCCTGCCTCGCTGAAATAGGAAGTACTTAAATCCCCAGAAGTACTTTAATCCTTAAACCCAATACTCAGAATTCTGACGGTTAGAGTTGTGTATTTCCATTAGATTATATGCTAAAGCAACCTTTAATTCAAAGACAGCTTTTAATGGACATGTTGTAAACAGAATATACAATACATGTATATGGATCCATACATCTGCATGTTAATTTACCCTGAGGTGCTCTCTGGTAGGAATGTGGTATTTCAGCTGGAATGCTAGCTTTGCCATGAGAAATGCGGATCTGTTTGTAGATCTGTTTGAAAGTTAAATCACAAATAGGAGAGGTCACAGTTATCAATTATATGTGTATTCAGCTGAAAACACAACTCAATACACAGAAATCTTACTAGCTATAGGTGTGTTTTCAGGTGGGTTTAGATGTTAACTCATTCCGTACAGTCCATGATTGTCCATATATATATATACATATATATATATATATATATATATATATATATATATATATATATATATATATATATATATAAATATATAAATACATATATACCAATAATTAAGATAGCGATTACAGATTTAAATTCGTCATAAAAGGAGCTTTCTTTTAAGTACCAGCATGCTTGGCCTTCTGTCTGTGGTATTTGTACTGGCTCGCAAGGGCACCTACAGCATGGTGTACCAGGCAGTGCAAAAGCCTGTGACCAAAGCTTTTACTACTGTAGTATGGAATGTGTTAAAGCAACGCCAAATAAAAGCTTAGCTTTTGAAACTCGGGTTACCTGAATAAAAAGTTGACTTTGGAAAATGAGGTTTCATACAAAGGGACGCCACGTGTTTATGTAGCTTCTCACCTTAATCTGCTTTATAAAATTTGATGTTACACAGAGTAATTTTAAAGTCGCCTTTGTGGCTGACCTAGAACCTTTGACAGGCCAGCAGCCGGACCATGGGTAGCCTGATAGTCAGCTCAGCAGGCAAATTTAATGTTATGCTCAACATGACTGTGGAAACTAATGGAGATACACCATCCTAGCTTTGAAATGACTGCAGTGCAACACTTTCTGATTTGAAGGCAAATTTCTGCCCATGTTTGCTACCCTGTTTTGAGGGTCCTGTTTGTGGGCTTTAACTCTGAACCAATAAAAAGATCCAGAAAAGGTGGTTATTGACACGTTTCGACCATTTTTTTGTCTTTCTTACCACTCCCTCACAAATGGCATATGAACTGTCTCTGATGGAAAAGGAAAACTTAGTTTCTTTTCTGACACATCACTATTTGCATCAATTTTATACCTTAACTCATCAACTGAATCTAAGCCAAGGGTTTAAATTCCAAAATAGTAATAGTGCTAGGACCATGCGGAATTGTTGGCTTTTATTATCTATAATTTGCATGCTTAGCTTACTCTCAGGCCGTTTTTAGCTAATTGGCTTATGGCCTATGCCCCTGGCTACCAGTGCCGCAAATGTACATTTTGTGTGGATAAGAAAGGCAAGCGAGTATATATGATGGTAGGAACTCTTTCCACATGCTTCCCCGGCGGTGAATCGAGCCCGGGCCGCAGAGGTGAAAGGCGAGCGTGTTGCAGCTTGGCCAACCGTGCACCCGTTTCTTTGTTTGATATCAAACTGTGATTTACTGGCTGAATAGAAAATCAGCTTGCAACCAGTTTAAGCCTCATGTTGCAAAGCAATTTGGTTAAGTTGTTGTCACGCGTCATCATCCTTTACTGTCCTATTTATGAATAAAACAAATTTCCGAAAGTCTCCTATTTTCACTTACCTCAATAGATTCCTGTGAGGTTATTTCCACGCATAAGATTTTGAAAATTCAAATTGCTGCTTAATTATAAATTCATATAATATGTCTAAAATCTGTATATATAGCTGACAAGGTGATGTAAATTTTGTTACCTCATATTAAAAGGCAATACATTTAGACCTGCGGCATAGAGGGCCCTTCGGGGGTCATACCCCAACCCGTGGTATAACAAGTTACAACCTATATTTTCTTATAGGTATATATGTCCTCTTCATGAAAAAATAGGTTGTGGAATCTGAAAAGCGTTTTATCATATAGATTTCTGCCCGTTTCCATGACAACGTATGCCATTTCTGAGACAACTAAAACTTGTCCTTAAAAATAATAACTTTGGTGATACTGCTTGTAGAAAGGCTAAATAAATACCAAAATGTGCTCAATTGCTCGAATATAGTCACCAAATGCAGAGTTTGTTCAAAGTGCCTAATTATCATATGTTATTTTACGCAAATATATGAAATTTACATCGAAATTAAGTATTGTGCAACGGATAACATATTATAATTACTAAGATATAGTTTCGTTTATTTAAAAAAAGGCAAAATGATTAGGAACAGTACTCATAAAAGTTTTATTTATCATGTTTATATGAGTATACCTTATGCATATTAATTAATATGCTAATATGTCTATCATATGTCATCTTCGCTAAGGGAACCGTCATAACAATTGCCAATACAACTGATAAAGTAAGATAGTACTTTGTACCATGTATTCACACCTACACGTAATTTACAGTGAACCATCCCATGGAGTCCTGCAACATAACTAATGTATCTCTGGCATCAAACTATAATTCAAGATGTCTTTTAGTAAAGGAAAACAGTATAAGTACATGTACACACTAAATACAGAAAGCTGATCAATGATGGTCACAGTTTGAAGATTCTACGCCAAGATTCAATCATCATCTTCCTCATCATCACTGTCTGTTTGAGTGTCAAAAGTGTCATTTGCACACTCATGTCCAAAGCATGCACATAATTCTGTACATTTAAGTCCTGTCTGGAGGTAATGGCACTTTCTTGCGACAATACACTCAATATCGGTGCACTACATATGAGTCAGGTTGCAGACTTCCAGTGGGGCTAGCTCATTGGTATACATCAAAGGCTTGAGGTTGCCATCATTAGACATTTCCCAGCTGTTACCATTGGGATCCCACACTTTAGGGTTAGGAATGTGACTGTTGTATTGGTGTCTTTTTGTCCAAAACCACTTCCTAGTAGTCATTACCCTATTCCGCAGTCCGAACTCTTTACTCTCCATAAGCTAACCTGTCGCTGTCTAACCTATATACATATAGACGTACTATTGTCCAAATTGCACACGTTCCTGTGTAAAATTTTGACATAGGCTGTATTAGCCGAAATAAATTAAAGGGTCTTCGCGGGTAACTACTCAACATGTTTCGGAGCCTTCCACCCGTACATGTCTCTCTGAGTAGCGGCTCCTTGTCTAAGCTAAATATTCAGCAAAGACAACCCTCATAATATTGAATAAATATGAACGTGGCAAATGATGAATTAGCTGAATACGTGAAGTTTTGCTTATAAATGCAGACCTTCATTATGAAAGAAGAATACCTGGCAAACAAACTACAGTTACCAAATTTGTGTAGTACAGGTTCAGTTAAGAACAATTTGACTTATCCCTGAATCAATATGTACCCTTTCTAGCTGGACAGCTTATTCTACTTAAACCATCCGCCAGTGTTTAAATGAAGTGGAAACAAGCTTGGGCATTATATTCAGTCCCAGTGATTGTAAAATAAACAGTTGCAGCTAAACCACCTGTATAAACCAAATGAAATCCTAACAATGACTGCAACAATGTACATCCTGCACCAGAAATGTAAAACAAACTCCATGATGACACCTACTCCTCAAACAATTAAGCTCTACTTCATTGCCAACCCTGAGTCAATGTATCAACGTAATGTGTCAGATATGTGACATTTGAAAAAATACTGTCACTTTTGAATATTTTTTTAATATTGAGTAAATGTGCATTTAGGCATGTCAGAAAAGAATGAAATTCGTTAGCATTTACGCCAAAAACATGTTATCAAAACAATTTTTCTGAACAGGATTTTAAGTACAATTAAGCAAACATGTAACTGTCGTAGATCGCTGCATGCTACCGATAGTCATTTGTATTTCAGTCAAGAGAATGCAATGAAAATATTAACCAGATATCAAGTACAATTAGGCAAGCTTGTATCTGTCGTAGGCCGCTACTCCCTACCGATAGCCCCTGGGGGTTTAACCTAAGAGACAACAAGCTAGCCTAAAATGTCTGAAAGGTAAACATTAAAACAGAATGATGCCAAAAGATAAAATTAAGTCGAAAAAAAGGCAAGTCTAAAATCTCTAAATTATTAAAGCCAATCTTTCTAACCATCTCGGGATATTTACAGCAAAATTTGTAGAAATATTTGATCAAAAGTACATCTTTGAATCCTCCTGACTCAATTTTTTTTGTACATAAAAATTTGGTTCAAGATACAAAGTCCTGAAATTTAGAACACATACGACCAAATCTCAAAGTCTGTGAAAAAAACGTATTATATCCAATAGTATCCGAAATAATACTGTCTGGGAAAGGATAATTAACTATTTCAAAGTTAAACTCATCTATTTTGTGATAGTCTTTAATACAAAACCTGTCATTAGTGACCTGAATATCCAAGTCCAAAAACACATCTCTGAAACCATCTGAATTGTTACCCTCCAAAGGGATATCTTTTGGGTAATTTTCGTTTGCAATTTTACTGAAATTTTGTACATTAACACAAGCAATGCCATCAATATATCTTCCGTTGTTTGATAATTTTGTAGCCATTTGAAAGTCCTTTTTCATCAGTTTATCCATATACTTAAATTCAAGCCAGGTTAAATACAAATCTGGCAGTAAAGGGGAGCAGTTGCTACCCATTGGAATGCCTTTCATGTGTTGAAAAACCAATGGTCCGCATTGAACAAAAGTATTATCCAAAAGAAATTTTATAGAATCTATCAAAGTTTCAACAGTGTACGATTTAATGTTACCTTTTGAATATTTGGTGTGTTATGCTTTCTTTGTATATGAATTAATATCAATGTATGGTTTACCATTATGGGTAAACATTTTGCTTATTAATTCTGGAAGTGAACTTTTGACTTCATCTATGGGTAGATTTGTGTGCAATGTAGAAAAATCAAAACATTTGATATTTTTTGCTTTTAGATTTTTGATTTTAGATACAAACTCGGAAGAATTGCTAATACTCCAAAAACAATTTAGTTCACTGCTTCTAGAAATTGCATTACAGTATTTACAAAAATGATTCCTAATTGCAGTCAAACACAATGTTCCTTCTTTTGACAATTGTTTTCGTGTACATTTGGCAGCGCCGGATATGAATCTAGATTTAAAAGGGTTTTTATGTAATTTGGGTATCCAGAACAAAAGTGGAATACAGGAGTCCTCTTCAGAAATTTTGATATTAAAATTCCTTTTCATCTCATCTTTATGTGTACCTATCAAATTACCAATGGATTGTTTGTGTAATTTATATACATCATTTACTTTTATGTCTGAAATATTGTTTATACCACGAACTTTTTTCAAAACATCCAGATAATATTTTTTGCAGATAATCCCAATATTGTTCCCTGCCTTATCTATGTTAGTGACTACAAAACTTTCTTGTAGTTCTTTGACTGCTTTTGAAACTTCAGGTTGTTTAAGATTAACCGTATTGAAATTCTGAATGTGGGATTTGTAATAATAAATTCTTTTTCTACAGACTTTTCTAAGTTTGATAACCATCCTTTAAATTTCTGAAATTCTATTTTTTTCTTTCTTTACCTATTTCATACAGTAGGAATCAAATGCATCACATGTATCCTAAAAATACTGTCAATGTTCAACTTGGGACATATCCGAAATTTTGTACCTTTTTCATAATTTCTTTTAAACTTGAATTTTGTATGATATCCAAATTACCTGTAAATACATGTTTGTGGTATGCATCAGCAAAATCAGAATATTTACTGTTAGACATACAGTCACAATTTTGATTCGCTGCGATATCTTCAAGAGTAATTGAAGCCAGAAATTATTTGTAATTCATGATACTTTGTCCAATATTGTTGCCATATTCATAGGAAATGATGGGGGGGGGGGTTCTTTTATTTTGCACTCCTTGGGAATCATGTTACGAACAAATTTCAATTTGAAAAGGGACTGAATGTTTAGTGAATTAGTAATTTTGTGTTTGAAAGAAATGCTGCAAAACATTTGATCTAATTTTTTCTTATTAGAATCTGGTTTCCAAATAGTTGTTTTGTAGGCGTGCACAATTTCACAAAAATTTTGCAGAAATGTGTGTTCTGAATCAGACAGAACCCAAATATTAATTAATTTTTGTTATGTCTCGAAATGATAGTGCTTTAAGAGGTGTATGTAATTGATCAATGCCATTGTGGCACCAGATGGTACATTGGTATTGTGCCCTTTTCACATGTTGCTCAAATGCATCCTCAGTAGGCGGTAGTTGAGCAGCTGATCGGTCTGTGATGGAGGCAAGCGTATATCATAGCCTGTTCAAAGTAGTTTTGTAATCACTCCCTTTTCCTGTGTTGAGAGCTTTGCTATATAAAACACAGGTATTGAGATTTAGCTTGGCTGGGGGTGGCTTCTTGGATGGCGGTGCCAGGTCCATTATTTTAGGTTCACGGTACAAAATTATCTAACCTGCAAATACATTGAAACGTGGGTGTTCTTACCAAGTCAAAGCTTCATTTTAGAAAATAATCCAGTTCACCATGAGTATATTATCAATCATGCAACACATTTTGACAATATGCATAGTCATTCTCAATAACACTGATAGTGAGACAATCACATAGCAGAGTTAGAATCCGACATGGACTCTGGAATTCAAAGAAATGTGCCCAGATTTGTGCTTTCTGGTGCCTGTACAACACAACACATAAATTATAAAATCCTAATTTGAAGATGACTTCATTTGCATAAATTTAATGATAGGGTTTCTAAATTGTCTTCACTTCATATTTCTTTTCAGTAATATATATGCTAAATTTGCTCAAATTCCAACAATGCGTTCTGGAGAAAGCACTTTTGCACAAGCTACCCAGACCAGACAACCCATAAACATAATGCCCCCCCCCCCGTGGCCGACCCATAGAATTTCAGTGAAGCTGTGAACGAAAAATTTTGATAAGAAGATTGGGATTCTATGTTCTATATGCTTTGAAGCACCTTTCAAGGAACTGTAACTTTTTGCATTGGTACAGCACATAATGTGTGATATACATCTCTAGAATGGCTTCAAACCCCCAACATTTGAAGCCTAATTTGCATACATGTAATGGTGTCCACTTCATATACTCCAGTAAATTTGGTATCAGTATATCGCTGGGAATATATTACCTTCATCATTTAACATTTACCCCCATTTTTTTGGTGGTTTGGCAACTGCAGCAAACAACAACAACAAATAGAGGTATTGACATTGCAAAATAGATGACAAAATTTTGCATATAATTATAATAATAATGATGTTAATCAAATAATTTTTTTAAAGCTTCACGCCTGTTGAAAGAGTAAGGTTAGTGCCACCTTCTGATGAAATTTGGAGTGCTTATCTTCAAAATTTAGACAGATATTAAAAAATTAGTGAAAAGTAGTCATTTTCCACAAAAAATAGAGGTTGCCATAGAAACGGGCGTGTAAACATACAAAAAAACGCTTTTTGGACTCCACAACCTATTTTTCTGTAAAGAGGAGACATGTGCGCAAATGTTGATATAGGTTGTGTTTTGTTATACCTTTGGTTGGGGTTGCACCTATTTTTAGGGCACTTTTGAAGCATTTGCCGCTAGCCTAATTTACTTTAGGTCAATTTGACATGCAATCCAGTGGCAAAAACTTAGATATATAACAATGCATCCCACTCCCCTACCAAACAGTGGCAGATAAAATAGTTAATTTTCCTATCAATTAAAAAAAAAAAGAGTGAGTTTTTACTGATGATGAAAAACCTAGCACTTGAAATTTAACTGATATTGAATTGAAGTTTTGAAAACCTTTTAATTATATATATATATATATATATATATATATATATATATATATATATATATATATTACATAATTTACTTTTATTTAGGTCTGAAGCACTATGGAGCTTGAAGATCTCTTGGGTGTAGGCCTGGAGTTTTACAGTGAAAATGTATATGATCATCAGGGATTGAGTATCAGCAGGAAGAGCATCTATAGTTTTTCTTTGAGTGTGCAGTCTGCGTTTTCAATGCTCTTTCTTCTGTTTAGTGAGACACTGTGTCTTGGTCTAAAGTAAATAAGAAATCAGTCTAATGATTTGCATTGTAAAATATTAGAAACACTTTTTAGTATTTAAACATATGCATCCTTAGGGTTTATACACAACTGTTTTATTAATACTGTGTGTAGAATATATAAATAAGTAAAGTTAAGTACCTAGTGTTTAATACAACTTCTAATCCATATATGATATTTACATGCCTAATGTACTGCAAGTTTAGGCATGGCCACAAATTGTGGTTCTGCATTTTAGGCGTGGTATTTCTTTTCCAGCAATATTCTACTTTTCTTACAATGTAACACATTTGTATTACTTTAATCAGTCCATTGCAACCTGGATTCAAAATATTTTATCCACAGAGGAAAATTTTGCCACATTAGGCCATGCATTTTAACAAACACATCAGTTTGAGTCATTTCTATTAACAGTGCCTGCATATACCTTGAACGGAGGATTGTTATTAAAGATAATTGTGCCATGCACTTCAACAAATTTGCATCGATACTTATATATTTATTTGTTGGTCACTCAATGAAAATGGTTCTGATAAAATACTGAAACATATTACCTTTTGATGAGGGTTTTCTCTGACAGGTGCTGTCATCTTCTCTGTGAGACTCCATTATTTGCTGCGTAGGTGTAATATCATGCATTTTGGCCGTTGCCGAGCCATAAATTTGCTTAGACAGAGGTATGCCTATACAGGGTGACTTAGCAAGTTGTCCATATGATGCAACAATGCAAACATTTTAGGGAATATGCATGTTGCAGTATTGAGGTGTACAGAAAATCCATGGTAAATACCACGAAATGCGAATAATATATAAAACTCTCAGTTGATTGCATAATATGCAACAAATTTGGTAGGGAAAGTGTTGGATATAAAAACATAATATTTCTTCATGAAATTTCAAGGTATTTACAGGAAATTGCTTTGTTTTTTGTAAATGTTCCGCCTGTGCTTGCCTGCGAAGCTGACTCTCGGACAGGACAGTTTTGATTAGGGCCCGAACCCAACTGTTAACAGTCTAATATCTGATCACCAGGCAAAACCATTACAGGTTAAATGCTGTTTTCGGACGCGAATCAAGAGGTTGACATTCAACACTCATAGTTAACCCTTTCAACCTTAAACTGTCCAAAACCAGCTGGGGGTCAAATGTCGTCTGCTTCAGCGTTTTCAATTGATTGTAACAGCAATGAAAAACAACTTGACCGAGAATTGAAGATGAGACTTGTCAAGACAACATGCCCCAGGTCAACAGCTTTCCTCGGCATGGGTTGGGCCCTTAGCGAGAGACTTAGTGCCCCACCTATGACGAGGAAAGCTGTTGACTCAGTCTTAATTCAAGGGGGGAAAGGCTTAAAGGTGTTCGTAGATGGCAGGTCACAGCACTCGGTTCTCCTAGTAAAATACAGACCAAACATTTGGGAACAGGAAGAAAGTGTTCTGGGACCACAGGTTCTCTCCTTTCATAATGATTGGCCATTGTATTATCTGTCTTTGATAAAATCTCTGTTTTTGCCCTGGTCCATGCAGATCCATTGAAAGTTCAATACAGCAATGCAGTTAATGCCCAACACAAGCATCTGATTTAGCAGAGCTGTAGCCATTGGGTCTTATGGATTGGTCGGACCATCATTTGAGTGCAAAAATGTTAAGTGGTCTGACTCAATGATACATAATACCTGCAATTTATAATACTAATATTTAATATTTAATAATACAAAAAGAAACTTACAGCCAAATCTGCAAGCCCAGGTAACGTTCAAACAGTGTAGTTAGTCCAACGATCAAGAACCAAAGTCCTATCTGTGCCACATTTAACCATTGTGTTTGAAATTCTGGTCATCAGTAGGAAACCGTTTGACTCGTTTTGGTGCCATTAATCCCCGGAAAAATCATCAACAGTGTCTCCGGCTGTGCCCAGGTAACAAATTTGACAAATGTCAAAACAGGTAATGTGTAAAAATTGAAAGAACATCCATTTTAAACATGTTTTAATAAATTCCCAGGTTACATGAGGCCTAACAAAAATACATATGTGGTTCCGGTTACCTGATAGATCTTTGTAAAAAAGCCTAACCCTAAAGTTAATGGAACGAAAAAAAAAAAATCCTTTCAAGCCGCCCTTCCCCAATAAAAATTGATCGACTGAGCCCAGTGCTGGAAACTCAGTCAGAGACTCAAAAAAAGTGGATGATATTTTTTCAGTGGCCCAAATGAGACACAAGTGGCCAAAAGAGCCCAACCGAGCGCCCAAAGGCATGCTGGGTCTGGGGACCTGCCCCCTCCCACCCACCCCGGAAAATTTCAAAATTCTTCATGCAAAATGGTGCGTTTTGGTGTTTTAACACCAAATCGGTGAATGTTGATCAACTGATTGATAACATTTTATTCATGCACAAGATGAGAATCTATAATTGACATATTAAAATACATAAAATGTATAAAATACATGTATATTACAATACATATGCCACCGTGGTGCAATAAAGTCACTGAAGGCACACTAAACTATGATGCATGAAATGGGAGCACCAAAAGCCCATGCAATCTTGCCGAGCCTTGTTTCCATGGTGGACCACAACATGAAAATAGCAAGTATGCACTCAGAAATATATTATGTTGCTTTGCACAGGTTTGTTGCTAAAATAATTTAATTATCTATGAAATAGAAGATAAATTTAAATTTTCAATAAATTATTATATAAATAAAGTTACACATATAAGCACCAAATGGATAATTTTTATAATACTAAAATTTTAAAATTATGTAAATTATTATCTCGTGCATCAAGAATTATTTCCCCTTATATTTGAAAATATTCTTACATTTACTTTCTATGGTATACCCTGGCAGGTTCTGCGTGGTATAATCATGGTGCAGTATTACCTGCAATTACCGACCACAGTCCCCATGGTTGGGAGACCACCTGGTCAAAACAACCATTTTTCCTTGCCATGGGCGCTTTTGCTATGTTAAATGACCTGATGCGAATGACCATATTACTGACTTACTGGAAAGCTCTAGCAAAATTTAGATTCCCTGGAGCATTTTCTCAACTTTTTCACATGAAAATAATATTTCTTGGATAAAATCTGTTGCATTTTTCAAGAACTGTGAGGCAAAATTTTGCTATAATGCCCCAGTTGCACAGCCCTGCACCAACTGGAACATGAGATCAACGACCAGTAAAATTATCCAACGACTCACCTGTAAAAATGTGGTGTTCCTAATCAACGATAAGCAATTTGAAAGTTAATAGAAACGCTGGCCAACGAGATCCGTTATTCTGCAGCAACGTCAACTTAAACACAGCATTTTATTTCGACTTGTCTGAATGGTTTACTTGGGTTAGGGAAAAAACAAAGCTCTTGCATATGACCACGGTGGTGCGGTGATCGGTTTTTAATACATCACGAGGTTCCAAATGTCCGTTCTCCAAGTAACCAGGGAAAACAGTCGTTAACGTATTTGTAAAAGATGAGTTACTTTCAACACTGTAATCTGCCCACTTGGTTGTATGTCTTAACTTTACTCTGCCCACATGGTTGTGTCTCAAGCAGTTATGGTTGTTAGTTACAAAACCAAATGGGACACAACACCATCTCGCCTAGTGGTGAGCGCCATTTTGAACAATTAATGGATTGATTGTGGGACAGCCGCAAAATACATTTGATTTGGATATCAAAGTGAATAGCGGCCACAACATATATCATTTCATTATTCATGCTCTCAAATATTTGCAAAATATATATTTTCCGTCTCATTAATAATAATAACCCTCTTCCCGCCCCCACCCCCAAGATCGTCCCACTGCTCATTTACAAAACATTGGGTATGGAATTTACAATTTTTAAAATGGCAGTCGATTCAATATGTTGAAAAGGTGTTATTCAAAATATACGTGTGATTGGTGCTAATGGCAGGTAAATGTGTCAAATAAATGTAATGTACAATATATAATCCCCCCCCAATAAATATTGGTTTAAAATGGTGTATTCTGAGCGAATTTAGGCACATATAAATCAATTTGAATAGACAAGTTCTCATGAGTTTTTGACATATCACATGATTACTAGTCAGCTCAAGGGGGGGGGGGGTAAACCCCCACCCCCTTCTTAAATCCAGTACTGCCCGGGCATAATATTCTGCTATGTACGTCTATTTTTCTGGCCTTTGATCATGAATTTAATTTCTGTATCATTCCGTCATACAGATTTGTTCCATTTGAACATTTTATCAAGATTTAAAACAACAAAATTTTATTAAAAACGTCAACAACCAGCGTATCGGAGACAGTGATCAACAACACATCATCAATGTCGCCGTGCTGTCTGCATATTCTCCTTGCCTTCCATAAGGCATTGTCACTCCTGCCTTTCTCCATGTTTAGATTTGCTCGATCAAAGGTTTTTTGTGAAAATATAATGTGGAAGTTTAGCATCTTGGTCCAATAATCTTTGCTATGATATTACTCGTTAATCTTCCTAACATTGCGAGCATGAGACAAGCACATGGCTAAAAACGAGTTTGATTGGGCAGTGAGCGGCACGTGATCAAATCCACCCAATGAAGAGTCTGGAATATCCTTCGGGCATTTATGATTAAGTAAAACGACGTTTTGATTCCGAATTTGGGCCACTTTTGGAGAATTATTTTCTACTAAACCAATAAGAGAGTGCCTTACACACAAAGAAAAAAAATCTAAGGATTCCAGCGGCATAAACCATAATGGCAGACGATGCGAAACATTTTGACCGCAAAGCTAGAATGTTACTAAGTTAGAGAATAAATTTTACAGTTGTATCATTCAAAATATCTTCAAAAACGGGCAGTTGTTGGCTTTTTATCCATTTGATAGGTATATATAATTTTCACCGCAAAATCGAAATAACCGTCCGCAAGTATTGAAGTTTGTGTACGATGAAATGCACATGCTTGCAGGTAAATAAACATTGCGGGCCACCGGGAGGCTGATGGAGGTTGGCTTGCGTTGCACGCGGATGGACTCGACATTGATGGCAAACAATGTTCATATACATTTTGAGTGTGCTCGAGCATGGCGTGCTAAGGTTACCAGACTCAATAAATATATTTACTCCATTAACTCTGGACTTTCAATGAGATCCAGTAGATCTCTTAATACTTCATCATGCTATGGGTTCATACATTGCCACAACGTCCACTGCTCTGCCCGCAACAATTACATTTCACATCTTTCAGTGATTTGCTTGTCTTGGCAAAGCTTCAGTGACATCATATAGTTGCTTGCCTTTTTCATCCACACAATATTTACATTTGTGGCACTGGTAGACTGGGGCAAAGTCCACCAGCAAGATTAAAAATATGGCCTGCGAGTCAGCTTAGCAGGGAACTTAGAACTTTGAAATCCAAACATTTTGCATGGTCCTGGTCCCACTAATTTTTTGGAAATTGAACCTTTGAGTTGGATTCAGTAGATCAGTTAAAAGGTCAAATTTATGTTAACAGTCATGTGTGCGAAAAGAGACAGCGTGCTAGGGATGACCAGACTCAAGAAATTTATTTACCACATTAACTCTGGACTTTCAATGAGATCCTGTAGATCTCTTAATACTTCATCATGCTATGGGTTTGAGTACTTCTAGGGATTCAGTACTTTTTATTTTAGTGAGGAGGGGGTGGGTTTATTAGAGCAGGGACCGTTATTTGGAGCACTGCAATTTTTATCAAATGATAAACTGAAAACAAAAAAATAAACTGGTTCTATGCCTGATAAGCAGACTGAGTTTTTGAATGTTGTAGACATTTAACAAGGCAGCTACACTGGAAAGCTGGTTCCACGTGTAGCTCAGGACCTGGTTATAAAATACCAGTCATAATTTCTCTATTGACAGTACGTGATGCACATTGTTTGATGAATGCCAGTGTCTAGAAATTTTAATGCAACTAAAATATATAACACACTACAATATAATGTAGTTAACACATTTAATGCACATTAAAACCTTTCCAATTGAACACCTGATTTCCTTTCGTCCTTCATTTTGTCGCCATCATATCTTATATGAAGCATTCAAATTACACAGGTTTTACCTGCCATTAGTGAACACCTGACTTTTGCGAATAGTGATGTTTTTCTTGGTCCAATACCACAAATTTAACCTGAAATTATACTTATAGTCATAGACCTCGATGTATTGACCCCACCCCCGAAGGGTCAATATATCGAGGTCTATGGTATAGTGTAAAACAAAATACCAAACTAAAAAAGAGAAAGCCATAATTTTTTGTGAATTGTAGATGTTCAATGTTGAATGAAGCAAGGGCATGAACTGTGCGACCGTTTTCCTTAATCGTGAAACTCGTTAGGCAGCCTAAATACAGAAAAGAAGAGAAAAGATGTTATAATGAATCATTTGAACACATATAATCACAATGATTGATTTGTATTTTCTTTGTTTTTTTACTGTTCACATATTGTAATAGAAAAATAAAGAGTGTTACATCAGTAGGAATTACTTCTGTGTACTTCTTTTTTGTACTTAGCGTTAAAAGGCTTTGTCCATGGTTTCTTCACTGCCTGACAAATCATGCTGCATTTAGAGCATGACTACACCACTGACTGTGGACCAGGTATATTGGTACCTGATCAAAAGGTAAATATATATCAGATAATTCGGGACTGCTATGAAAGGATTTAGACATATACTATCAGTAGGATAAACTTATATCTTTATTTGTTTATAACTCTTAACATATTAAAATAACATTTGAGCAAAATAAACAGTGTCTCAAGTTAAAATCCCTCTAAGCCTAGACTCCAGCACAAGGCAAAATCCCCAATCCCTACCCTTTTTACAGTCATATTGTCACAATTGGGCAGTTGTGTTCTCTTATTTTCTTGTGCTTGCACTCATTATCCACTCAAAATACAATGACAAAAATGCGAAAATACAAAAACCCAACTTCGAAAACATGACATAATTTTGGTCATATTTACGCGCCGAACTTTCGCATTTCGGCCATAATATTTTCTTATATTCACGATTTGTTATGTTGTACTTTTTACAGAACTATTTGATGGCACATATATATATGCCACCACACGTTTGGATCTTGAACTGATGAAGATAACTGCCTCAACTAAAATCGGGTGCGAAGATTAAAGTTCAGATAGTAAGGCAGGTTTTAAAAACTCCTTTAACGCGCATGTGCACGGGTATGCACGGGTAACGCAGATAACGGACACCCGGTACCTACCTGAATATTATGATAAAGATAACCAAACATCCAGGGCTATGCTGTTTCACGAACAATCATGCCTATGCAGCTATTCTGCTTCCCCGGCCCAAGTTAAATCTCCAGACAAGTTGAAATAAATGTGTTTTAGTTAACTTAACTGCAAAATAATGGCATATAACCGCTGTTTTCTTGATAAATCTTTCAACCGGGGCTATGGCTATGCTATTTCAAGTTGAAATAATATACTTGTTTGTGTTGTGTTTAAGTTGACTTTGCTGCAAAATAATGGCACACAATGGCCACAGTTTAATTTGTTGTCTGGGCACAGCCAAAGGCACTTGTTAAAATAAAACATACAGAACTGTGTAGCTGAGGAGGAAGAACAACGACAGAAGGACAGAACATTCGTTGGCGTTTACCTGCAAATTTTTTTTTTCAAAATAAAAATAAAAATGAATAAATAAGTCCATAAATAAATAAATAAATAAATAAATAAATAAATAAATAAATAAATAAATAAATGAATGAGAAACCTGTTTGTGTGAATAAGACCAATAGCCGATAGGGCATTCATATCGACATCAAGCCTTTTATTCCTGTACCCTGAAGCACGCGCCACAAACCACAGCTGAGCTGACGCTAGTTAAGGTGGAAACGTTGTGATTGCAGGTGGGTCAGGGTATTAAATAGGCACAAATCCCCAGTTGGAAGTTTTAATTTAAGGGATTAATACAGAAGGTGAGTGCGTTGTGGCCGTACCCTGCACTGGCAGCATGTGCAACATATGAGGCTGAAGGCTAAATGTGTTGTACGCCATCCTTTTTCTATCATGATAGAACGACTAACAGAAAAATAGTAGTAGTAATAATAATAGTAATAATAATAATAATAATAATAAAACAGCTATAGGCCTACATGCCCCCAAATGCTGGTTTCATCATTCATCGTCCTGATCGAGCTAAGCCTACAGCTTACAGTACATGCATTCGTTGGATGATCAGTGTGCATCGTCAGAGGTCTGCATCATTTCGCCAAATGTGATTAAAAAATTAAATTAGGATAAAGTGACCGGAACAGGATACATTCTCCATTTCTTCTGTGGATCTAAGCCTACATAAAAGTACATGCACATAGTTATGCACATTATATATAGAAGAAACACAATGAATTCAATTAGAGTCACAGTTCGCATTTCTTCTGTATTTTGGTACGATGATTTATCGCGATGAAAAGCCATGAGATATGGTCTTCACAAATTTCAGTTCCAGCACTGATGATCTTGGCTTATTAGGTTCAAGCTTTTTCTATTGCCAGCATATTATATCAACATACTTTCGGCACCTGATATGCCAAATTCGAAACTGATTCCACACTTTACAACGACCGTTCATATGTCAAGAGAATGGACGCCAGGTCACCGCATCGTGCCGCGATCCGTGACGAGCAGCGAAATTATTCAGATGACATAGCTATTTCAGAGGACAATAAATTTATTTGCAATGAGCATGTATTGACTAGAACATGATCATTTCGTAGGACATAACATTCTCAAGTCATTAATGGAAATTGAAGCCGCCATGCTTTGAAAAAACAACTGACTTTTGAACGTCAAGGTTGTGTCCTATAATTCCAACATTACTACCAGACGCCTCAGATGGTGCAGCAAAATTCATTGTGTAGACGTAATTGGCGGAGGGTAGCATCCTATTAATTATAATTGTACTTAAAAAGCATCTTTCAGTGGCAGAAACACTCACACAATGTTTATTGAAATATTTCTGAAGTCCAACTCCTATTGGCTATTCTTTTGTTACAGCGGGTAACAGTGCGTACATCGTTAAGCGGTTAACTCATCATAGAAAGCTTTTTATTATGACGATTTGCTGCATAGGCCTATCACGTGCAGTAAAATGTGGACATAGATGCCTGTTGATGACCACAAGGAAGGTCGAAATACTTTCTAGGGGTCGCATTCGGATTATTTGACCTCTTATTATACACTTCTATTGGTCAGTTCTTGCTTACTGGTTGACATCATTAAAAAATTGTTTCATGTAAGATTATGCAATGTAGATAACCTAAGATTGCAGTATGAACTATTTAATAGAAATAATGGATAATGTAAGCATGTGGTAAACCAGTTTCACTTGAACATGTGTGGTGCTGTGTCAGGGCCAAAATGCACAACACACAGTGCGCCATCTAATACCCCAACCTGTGTGGGTAAAATGGCGTCCTGATAAAGTATAATAGGCTATAAACAGGCTAGTGTTTGAGTTCAGTAGTATTAAAACAACAAAAATATTACTATAGAATTACACCTAAGCCTAGGTCTCGTCTTCCTAGCGTTGTATTTGTAGGCCAATGTTTCTCAACAATAGGACGTGGTATATAGGCTCAAAACTTTACCTGTTTCATTTTTCACACCTATGATATGTCAATGTATAATTGTTTCTTTATTTTCATTCTTTACAAATAATTTATTAAAATATTAGGCCTACTTAATCTAGTTATTTTTCCAACAGTTCAGATCAGAAGCTACGGGAGAATAGAGACCTAAAATATTAGTAGGTCACTGTTTCATATTAGGCCTGATTACAGACTTGTCTCTTCGAATTTGAATAGGCCCATGCTTAAGCCTACCAAGATTAGGCCACCATTTAAATCAATCCAAAACACCTACTGTAACGTAAGCCTGAAAGTTTTTACTTGATTGATATGACAGATAGGCCCACCTATAAGAAAATAAGCTTGCAGCAGCAGTAGGTCCATATATATAGCGGTTTTACTCCATTTTTATATGTTAATGAATAAGCAGTTATACAGCTATTAGATTGCCGATGTATAGCCGCTACACAAATAAAAGCATATAGATTTTCCATTTACTGTGAGTGTATATTTAACATTTATATAGCCGGTATTTAGCGGCTGTATAGCCAATTGGACGATATATGTGTTTTTAATTAGTGAGTGGCAGCATAGCCGCTATTCTACCACTCATAACCTATTTATGTGTATGCTTCCATCAAGATGAATGCAAATATGCGCAAATATATGCGTTGAAAATACATCAAAATCAAAATGTGTGACATAGTGTCATTTTGATCACTTATTCTCTCTAGTAATAAAGAAAAAGTATACACTATACTGACAACAATCTCTGCTTCTGCTTGAACTATGGAAATATCATGGTAAGGTTCATGGTGCAGAGACCATGCATGTATTATGCCAACGAGTTTATCAACTGCAAACCAAAATCACTTCCTCAACACATATAACTTAACTCACTCCATACCAGTCCCTGATTTTTCCGTATATTTACCAAGATCTGAGACGACAATTGCATATTTAAATTCTCCATAAATAGAGCTCCTGTTCAAGTACTAACATGCCTATAGTCTTAAGTCAGTGGTTCTGGCGCTGCCTGGCAAGTCATGCTGCGTCTGCCGCAAGGGCAGCTGCAGCATGACTTGCCAGGCAGTGCCAGAACCACTGACCAAGACCTGTGACTATAGTATGGAATGAGTTAATAATCAAAATCTTATAGCATATGTTGTGAGTCTATTCCATGACACTTGATACATTGTAATGTAGGTTTTGCTATGTGGTAAATGCACGCATGAATGCTTACCTTCCAACCTGTGCAGTTCATCGCTATTCAAAATGGAGGGTACAGTAAGGAATTGTGTTGAATTGAGTATAGCAAATGTAAAGCCCCTGTACTGCAACTCCAAGTTTTGAACTTATAGGAATGTGCTTCAGTAATACAGTGATGCTGACTTGTAAGACAGGACTCACACTGCAGCGACGACTCTTGCAGAAGGTCACAGTGTCAGGGGTGGCAACCTACCTGCACTCTGTAGTTAATGCGGCGAGAATTGGCATGATGATGTAGGAGATGATGCGGAATTTGGCCAGAATGCCCAGTTTGTAACTTATGGTACCACAAGACGTGTGCCGGGACCTACGGTCGCTCTTATATAGACTTTATCTGCGACGATTTTACAGATTAGTTCTAGTTATGATACAGCTATTTGCAGCTGAAATACGTCAGAAAAAAATCAAAGATGCTTCTTATCCAACTGACGACATTAGTTCAAGTTGTTGTCAGGCTCTTGTCTTTCCTTTAAAATTTCATTGCATTTGAAATCTGAGTAACAGTTTATGTCATACGTGGGGCGAGACGGTGAACCTGTTTAACTGATGTGCATTCTGTTTTGAGTTGGTCAGTGGCTTCTAACAAGATCATGGCCTCTTACAAGACCTTTCGTGGAAATGATAAATACAAATTTAACTTGAAAGGGAAAATTGTTGGAGAGTTTCTCAGTTTTAATCTATTTATATATTTCAGCCAAGTCAAAGAGTCGCTAAGGTTGGTTAAAACACCAGCATATATTACATTTTTTATTTAAGAACTGGCAATTGTTTGCTTCCATTTGCCCATGAATAATAAGTGCATATATGACAGGAAATAATTTCATACAGAATGTTTATGAAGCACCACTACCTTAAGTGGCCTTTTATTGCCAAACGTATCTCGCACTCATTACTTTGACTTATATTGGGGCAAGATGGCACACATAAATTCTTGGATATAATGCATTATCTTACTTCCACATTTTAAAGTCAAGTCAAAATCAGTCAAACCGCATTTAACAAGTTTTTCCAAAGTTGTTTTGTGTCACTATAAAAGCACAGTTGAAAGCTAATTAAAGTGCACATGGAAACATTAAATAACACATATTAAGCTTAATTGATTGCTATTTTATGCCATTTTCTTAATTTTAATGTTATGTGAAACACATTTCACACCACTCGATATCACTTAATTGAAAACGATTTTATAAGGGGTTTTTGGTTCTTATTTAGGGCAAATCTAAAAAGACCTTCTTCTCTGAAATTTCTCACCCATTTGCTTTGATATCGCTCAGGAACAACCTGGGGACTCTTAGTTCTGAATTTGTTCCCCAGGTGTCAATGTGATTTTTGTGTTTTTACTATGTTAGACCTCTTCTCCAGAACCATCATTAAGATTAAGCTGAAACATTGTGTATATGTTCCTTGTGAAACGATCAAGCAAAGATGTTCACTAGGTAGCACTGCTGTAGACTCTTGATTTTTAACGAGTTTTTTCAATTCGGGTACTTTTCGGTAGATGCACCTTTTCTATTCCTTACCAGGCAAGTCCATGGACATTCTAATGCATTCTAATGGTAATTCATATTTTGGACTTTTGTGTCACAGTGCAACATGAATTTTACTCTTCACTGTAACTTACGAACTACTTGAACTGCGACCTATATGTTGCAGATCTAAGCGTTCGTCTATAAAGGTCAAAATTGCTCAGTACATGGGTGACATTGATCCGATCCCAAGCTCACAGAGGTGCAAGAGTGATGAATATCTAGGTCAGCTGAGCGTGGGCTGTTCACACACGCCTGTTGCTAACGATTTTTTTTTTCAATTTGGGTACTTGCCAGTCAATGCAGCTTTCCTATTGATCACTTTGTATATCGATGGGCATTCTAATGCTAATCTACATTTTGGACTTCTTCTCCAAAAGCAGATTGACTTCAAACTTGGTGGCAATGTACCTCGGATGGGTTTCTACCAGGTTTGTTCACATGGTCACGCTCCAGTGACTTTTTGATTGATTGATTTATTGATTCATTATTATTTTTGTGGGGGGGGGGGGACAAATCTTGAAAAATCTTATTCTCCACAACTAGTCACCCAATTTCTTTTTTTTTTTGGTATTACATAAGAACACTTCCAGGGACTCCTAGTAATTAATTGTTCACCGGGTAATGCTGCAATTTTTTTCTTTTTTGAATTTTTGTGTGTTTTCGTTACTTGTGACTTCTTCTCCAGAACCATCTCTCAGATTAAGATGAAACTTTGCGGATATGTTCCTTGTGAAAGGCTTAAGCAAAGATGTACACTAGATAGCACTGCTGTGGATTCCTGATTTTTAACGATAATTTTTTCCAATTCGGGTACTTATTTGTAAATGGACCTTTTCTATTGATTACTATGCAAGTCAATGGCCATTCTAATGCATTCTAATGGTAATTCACATTTGGGACTTCTTTGAAGAAACTGTCTGTTAGATTCATTTCAAACTTGGTGGCAATATACCTTGGGTGGGTCATTACCACGTTGTTCAAATGGTCATGCTGCAGTGATTTTTGGATTTTTTTATTTATTTATTTTTTTTTTTTGGGGGGGGTCGCTTTTGGGGTGAAATCTTAAAAAATTTATTCTTCTTGGAAACCGCTCACCTAATTGCTTTAATATTACACAGGGACACTCCCAAGGACTTCTAGTTCTAATTTTTTTTCACCAGTTGGCGCAGCGATTTTTTCGAATCTTTTTATGATTTTTTATGCGTTTTTGCTATTTTTGACTGCTTCTCAAGAACTGTAACTTAGATTAAGCTGAAACTTGGTGGATATGTTCCTTGTGGAAGGCTCAAGCAAAGATGTTCACTAAGTAGCACTGCTGTGGATTTCTGATTTTTAATGATTTTTTTCAATTAGGATTGTTGGACATGTTAATGTTTTTCTATGAAGGCCAGGCTTAGACAGTACGTGAGTGACCTTGACCTCGTTTCTGGGGTCCCAGTGCAACATGGTCACGCTCCAGTGACTTTTTCAATTTTAATGATTTTTTTTCAATTCGGGGACTTATTGGTAAATGGACCTGTTCTATTGATTACTATGCAAGTCAATGAACATTCTAATGCATTCTAATGGTAATTCACATTTGGGACCTCTTTGAAGAAACTGTATGTCAGATTCACTTCAAACTTGGTGGCAATGTAGCTTGGTGGGTAATTACCATGTTTGTTCAAATGGTCACGCTCCAGTGATTTTGGGGGGGGGGGGTTGGGTTTTTTTTTGTTTTTTTTGTTTTGTTTTTTTGTTTTTGTTTTGTTCCTTTTGGGGGCAAAATCTTAAAAAAATCTTCTTCTCGGAAACCGCACACCCAATTGCTTAAAAAAACACAGGGATACTTCCAGGGACTCCAAGTTCTTAATTTCTTCACCACGCACAGAGCTGCAAGTGTGATTAATGTCTAGTTCAGCAGAGCATCGGCTGTTCACACAGTCCTCTTGTTTGTAAGTATATTGCACCATAGACTATGTCTGTTGTGCACAAACTTGCCCCTTTGTAGCAGGGAAAGTTGGTGCAGAATCAAGATTTACTTTTGAATGCCAATCTTGTAATCATTAGAATCTTAGCCCAAAAGACATAAGGTATTTTCAAATGTGAACTTTAAGTATGGATTCAATACAATAAGCTTAGAGTGTCACTTTGAAAGCATCAATGTAGGGGAAATTAAGTTCCTTAAAGGCTCCATCTTGCCCCGCTCTAATTCTGAATAGTGGGAATGAAGGCGGAGTTAAAGAATACCGTGAAATCTTTTAGACTTGTTCCTGTTGATATAATTACCACAACAATGTAATATGGCGGTTGTTTTGTAAATAATGATCACATCACTGCAGGCAGCTGCACAAGGTATGGTAGGTTCTAACTACGTGGCAAACCAGAGGCCTTATGCCGCTAAAACTCCAGGTCGGTCGGACGGTCCCAGAAACCGAAAATCAGTCTTAATCTATTGCATTTCTTAAAAACACATATACGGGATACATCTTGCATGTTTTCCCTTGTAGTACATAGAATATGAGCTCATGAAGTGCACACAGTAAAAATATTCATCACGTTTAAGTTGCAAATCGATGGAAGTTGTCTATTGGTTTACAGCAAGCTCACCAAGCAAGCCATATTGTGAGTGGTTGGTGTATCCATATGACATGTTTTGTGGTAAAATAAAAAAACGGTAGGTTTTGTGACGTCACGAATCCTAGGGCTTTGCGAATGATTCAAACCGGTGGGATTTCTCACGTCCCAAAACCTTGGATTTTGCAAATTGTTGAACAAACATCTGAAAAACAAAAGGTGAGTTTTGTGAATAGATTGAATAACATAGCAAAACCCTGGGTTTTGTTACAAAGCCAACAGTTTTGTGAACAAATTCCTTGCTTTTGATCAAAAACCTTGGGTTTTGCGAAAAAAACACAGGTTTTGGTCTTCAAAGCTTTGGGTGTTGTAGTAAAACCCAGGGTTTTGCGCTTATTTTTGAACATTTTAAAATTATGATATTTGTTTTGTTATCCCGGGTAGTTTACAAAACCAAGGTTTTTGTGCAAAACTTTGGATTACAAGCAAAAATCAGGGTACTGTTATAAAACTCATGTTTTACATACAATGCCCTAGGTTTTGTTTAAAAAAGTCTGGGTTTTTATAATTATTTGTCTGTAATGCCTCCATAAACGTACGCCTCTGTGGAATTAAATTCATTATATTAATGAAGGCTTATTCTTGTATTTCTTTCAAGAGTCGATTAAAGATCGATGAACAAGTTCTGTCTGCTGTATACCTGTTGCCTCGGTAATTTCAAAGGATATGGGTTTATTGTTTTATTAAAATACATATTATATCTAAAAGTTATATAAAATTACGGTTGTTTTGATTTATGGCGTTAAGTATACAATTCATTTTTTTGTATCTCATCCAGTCTAAGGTACAATACAAAGCCAGATGAGTAACCAAGTTGTAATCCAATTTTGGAATAGAATGCATTCTGTTCACAAATTAAAGGTAAAACTAAATACTTGCACAATTGTGGGTTCCATATTCAAGTTTAATATTAAGAAATCAAAGTCACACCAGCTTCGGAGTTTGGTGACTTACTTGTAACTTTGACGAAGCTGAATGTAGAGCCAGTGGTTTATTCAAGTCATAAACAACGCATATTGAAGACTGGCTTTTGGGACGTCGCTCATTACATATATGGAATAATTGTTTTCCTTCTTTAGTGTGTAACTGAACATTTCTAACTTATGTTACTACCCCAAGTTCTTATAGTACTACTTCCATTGCAAACGTGGTAGAGTAGTGGTCTCTCATGGCAGGTAGATGAGCCGCTTCTAAATATATAGATCTGTCTCTTAAGATTGCGATCTCTCACGACACAGGTTGGCCATTCATTACAGGAACTAGTGTAATTGCAGTTCAAAGCCAGATTTATGGGCAGTGGGCTGATAAAGATAAATAGACATTTCCGTAATATTAGTTATATTATCATTGTTACTATTAAGTGGATAACTAGACATGCAAACTTGAAAATTCACCCTTGTCTTTACATTCGAGTATGATATTCACATTTAACATCCAGATAGGATTTTGACGGTACACTTTTTTTAACTGAGCATCATTTATTTTGTAGCAAGAATGTACTTGCAAAGGTTTACCATCATATAGTCTGCACCCTGATAGCCATCACACACGGGCAACATCCCAACAATTCTTTTTTAAATTCAACGTTGCAGTCACTTACTGATTATTTAATTACAGAACTAAACAAATTTTCTCCTTTCTGTTTCAAGCTTGTAAAACTCCAAATGTATTTATGCTTTTATTTTACATGTTTATGTGAGTTTATTGGCTTTGTGAAGTAATCTGACTTTAAATGGATTTGAAATTGGAAAACACACAACACTCAGAAAAAAAAAAATGAAAAAGGACCTCGTTCTAATTTCATTACAGTTTATTTTTTATTTTTATTTTTATTTATTTCCTTTTTGTATTTTATTTTTATATTTATTTATTTATTTATTGAATTTATTTATTTATTTATTTATTTATTTATTTATTTATTTGTTTGTTTGTAAATTTTCCCTTGAATTTAAGCAGCCTGTAACTTTTGAACAGAAACCTTTTTCCCAAAATTAGAATACTGTTTCCCAGCTGGAAGTTTACAGTTTGATTTCCCACAAGAAAATAATGTTTGCAATTTTTTGGTGTTTGTACCGTTTTTTCAGCGAAAACATGTGCATTTGAAGTTTCTTAGTTCAGCAACTGAAATTCAATTTTTTTACACGACCAGAGGATTCATAATTTTAATAGCTTAATCCAGATGTACACTTTTACAAAATGTAGAGTTTATGTGATTTCAAATCGGACATCTTAATAAGGAAAGTTTTGAAAGCAAAGTCGTATTTTCTGTGTCAGGCGCTACAAAAGTGTACCACGCCCTGAAAGCTAGCAATGACTGACAACTTCCAGTTAGGCACAAACCTTTTTAAAAGACAGATTTGGGTATACATGGACAGCAAATTTTACACGCTGATCGACCAATCAATGCGGCCCTCATTGTTGTACCCCTGTGATAAAGATTTATACTTTTATCAAGATAATCCATAGCAATATGTCCCGACAAATCATTCATTTTGCTTACGTTTGAGAGGCTCACATCTAAACCTGTTGAAGTTTCAAGCATTTGTTAGAAACTTGTACAAACCCATGACAACGGACGAGTAAACCATCACCGTGAGTAGTGCTACTGGCATAAAACAGACTAATCCAATGTAAGCATACATCTATAAAGAACAACGTATATCAAAGAACTCACAACATGAAGTAATTAAGATTCTCCCCCTAACTGCATGTGTGCAGTGAAGTGCCACTGTGTGTGCCCTTCAGTGTCAACATAATCACTCAGAAATGCAGCACATTCCTGGAACCTCCCATTCTGTTATTGCTGCTTGTGCAGGTGGTGTAAACAAACAGGAGATAATATTTTAACAGCCTGGTTGCCTGGTAAATATGGAGGCCTTGTGGCTTTGTGACCTTTAACACACAGAGTGTGTTTGTGAAATGATATTCACTTATGTACATTTACTAGCATATTTGTGGAAGAAATTCAACTGTATATTAATAGAACCAGAAGTTAATTGACCATGTGGAGTATAGATACACTGAACATATATATATATATATATATATATATATATATATATATATATATATATATATATATATATATATATATATATATATATATATAAATATATATATGTTTCAAAGTAAAAGATTCAGGAAATTGTTAAGAAGCTATTGAGAAGGGTACTAAATTAACTTCATAATTTTAATTGAGCTTCTTGTATTAAATACGTTTTTGGAGAACCTTTCCGAACATGTTTTTTCCATTTGACAGCACATACTGGTTAAACCTTTATTTGGAAAAACTATTTTTTAAATTTATCGATTTATCTTGGATTTAAGCAGTGTAATTAAACATCTTACAGTAAGCAATTTGCAAGGGTGATGGCAAAAAGGTTCCAACTAGCGCATGAAACTGTCTACATCTTTTTCATATGATTGCTGTTTTCCTAGGACTTCTATCCTGAACATGCACATCCTTTTATTTTTTATTCAGCTGTACCCTTTTCATCATGTTTAGGAAGGTGTTTCTTGTTCAAAAAGTTCAGTTGATGTGCGATCGCAAACCTCAGTGTTTTACGTTCTCAAAAATATTTTATGAAAATTTGTGCACATGAACAAAACTGCATTATGATCGATAATTTCAGGTGCACCAGTTTTGTTCTGAAAAATAACATATGAACGGTTATTGATGCGAGAAATTTAAAGAACAAAAACTCAACACAGAGTGTGAATAATAGAACATGTATGTATTTATTGCAGGTTTTAACGAGACACTGATGGTTAGCAGAGTGAGTGGAGGACTCACTAGCTGCAAAGAAAATAGTTCTGAAAGGTCAGATAACTTGCGTAAAAACGCTCTGATCCAATGAATTGATACACAGCGAATTCTGAGTGTTATGATTATTTTGTGAATGTGCAATGAATTGAAATGATTAAGTCAGCAGACCACCAGAACACCAAAACGGGGCTGGACGTGGTTTTGCCATCGTCAAATTGCAGTAAGCCATTACAGAGAACCATAGGTTCACAAGTTACAAAAATTTGAAGAAACCAAAAGCAAAAATGAAAATTCGACGGGATCCACCTTCCCCGCATGATTGAATAAATTTGGCAACACCACAAAAGGTGACAATATAGTAGCAAAAGCACAGGAAAACAATCAATGTATAGGTACTTAAACATATACATATACTAATCTTTATTGAACGTCTGTCTCTATTCATAATTCTCTTTATAATTTAATAATTCATAATATGCCAATTTCTGGAAGTACTAAACTTGAATTACTAGTTTCCGCATTGAAGAACACCTAAGCTGGAATGCTGGTGTTAACAAAATTTGTTATAAACTCTCCAAAGTACTTGGCATTAAAAAAAGTATCTTCCTCTCATAGGGCTGATCCACATTTTTAATTCTTTTCCTGTCCCACTTGAACCCTGCAGTCCTATTGTAGCATTTCTCGTATTCCCTTATTTTTACGGTACAAAAGAAAGGAATCCGGTAATACGCTACACGACAATGAATGCCCATACAGACCTACTATTCAGCAAAACATCCGATTTTTATGAACATTGCACTAACTGCAACTCAAAGCTCTCAAATGTCATTCCAAGTACCCTCTTAGGGATCATGTGTCAAAGAAATCCATGATAGAAATGAAAATATATATATATATATGAAAACTAGGAAGGGTGATAGGGGTTACTGCCCCAAACAGATTTTCACCATTTATATGGAAAAGTAGAAAAAATAGGCAGCTGCAATACGTAAACTTTATAGTGATTTATAGTTAAAAAATTCAACAAATTAAATAAAAATGAACGCGATGGGCGATAATAGGAGGTTTTACGTACCCATGTTTAAAAACCTTCACCAGAGATTCATATTTACCCCTTACTTACACAGTAATCTATTTTGTGTATTCATGAAACAGAGTTTTACAAAATTCTTTGTAATTTGTAACGTGTGTGATCGTGAAGCTTCAATAACGCGGATTTATCCCGTCACATGAACAGTTTGATGCACATGGTATTTTCAGGAAGTCTACAAAGTGGCAAAAGATGACACACTAATCAGCAAGCCATCACAAGCACCACATGCATTTATGCTATGTTTGGTACATTCATTTACTAATAAAGTAGGCCTACAATGATAAATAAAAGAATAATTTATTTGAGGAATTTGGCTGCGCCAAAGATGGGTATGAAGAAAGGTAAAGAAGATATTGTCATTCAAGACAGGTGCTAGATTATCTTCAATAATTCTGTGAATGAAAACAGCTCAAGGCCATTGGCCCCACAAAAATTGCACTTATTTTTAATAGGGAACATAATATGTTTAAAACTTTTTTGTGCTGTAATTGGTATATTTCATTGTGAGAATGGATCTGAATCTTAAGCTTTTTAAGATATGCTGGTACCTTGATAGGTCATATTATATGTGTGCTCAGAACAGCCAAATAAACGTATGTATACCCTGTGATGTGTTGTTGCATATTGTCACATTTCAATACCAACTTGAAATGGGGGCAACTCCATCGATTAGCTGCTCATCAGTAACCATTTGGCAATCCAGTCTTGAAATAAATATTTACAATATAATACAACTTGTAAACGCCTGGCGCTTTGTTTGTTCAGAAATCTCATTCCGTATTTCTGGGTTGTTCAACATATGAAAAGAAAAACACTCTTGCATGTTTCATTATATTAGAAACAAGGCATATGTCCGGTATATAAAGTGGATGTGTTATTGAATCAATTAAAATATTAGCCAGACGTTAGTGTATAAATAATAAAAATACCACACATCACCATGTTCATACGTATACAAACACATATGTTTTCTGAACAGACAGACAGCTATGTAGCTGCACATACATGTGTCGAGAATGTAGTACATGTATAATTGAAGGTGTGGCAACAAAAAGCACTGAAGTGAATGAAATACAACGCAAGAATCTGCCAAATGTGATTTGGTGAAAAGAAATGGTTTATTATTTTTGGCTCAACCCCAAATCATTATTCAATGGTTATTTATTTCTCAAATATTACATCATATTACAAATTAGAAAATATACATGTTTATCATAATACTCTGTAATGGAAAGGCACATTTTAAAAATAATTCTTTATGTATGCTATGCTGATTTTTTTTTCATTTGAACCAATCGTGTAAACTGGTCATTTTCTTGAATAAGCTATTTGGGCCTCATGAGAGACACTTTTGGGAGGAAGCAAAATATTAAATTTCATTTGGCGCTTTGGCCCAGTGAGAGGAATGAGTGTTGGAACGCTTCGCTGAAAGTACCAGGTAAATTACCTTGAATTTCCATAAATTACATGAAGACATACCTTGAAGTCTAGTTTTGGCGATATTCATAAGGGTGACATTGATTTAATTAGCTTAAACAATTTTTATCAGTCAACGTTTTGGGTGGTACTCGGAGACCTATTTGGGCTAGGACTCTGAAATGGGACATTATAACGGTGCTTTAAGGCCTTGTGTAAGATGACATATGAATAACCATGACTTGTTTCTCAATATAACATTAGAACTGAGGTAGGGTATTGCACATCATGTTATAATAGATGACTTTGACCTTATTTTGACCGTGAAAGGACTATTTATTGAACCAAGTGTTTGGGTGGTCATTCAGGAAAAATAAACCGTTGGCCTTGATATTGCATATGTTCATAGTCATTTAGAGGGGTTTGTATGAAACTGCATATGGATGTCAGTAACTAAATGTCCATGGTCATACGGCCACTACAGTGATTATTTTTTTCCATGATAACCTGAATAGTGTTTGAGAATTAACAATGTCTCCAAGTGTTTGACCGAAGTCAATTCTCCCATGATTACTTGGTTCATGCTATTACCCTGCACCATTTTCCCCTCAGTAGCAGCAAATCATATTCTTTAACCAACACTATGGATTAAAAAATTGGTTGAAATTTTGTTTTCTGTTAGAAGCTCAAGTAGGGTGACATTTTGAAAACTCTAAAAGGGCCTTTAAGTGAGGCCCTGAAACATGCCGGATAGATCTTATTGCAGGATAATATCGGCTTTAACCGACCTATTGATACATAAAGGAACTATTACTATGGAAAAAAACAGTCCTAGGGGCACAAATATCTGGCAGAACTAATGTCCTTTTCAACAAGGCACCCGAGGTACGGAAAAAAGTATTGCGGTCACGTCTCACGAGTGCGGTGAAATGGCAAGACAGGCTTCTTAAGAAAAGGATATTGTGATTGGACGTATGCAAGTTCAACTCGCATGCGATAAAAATACTCATCATCTGAATACACTGGAGTATGGAAGTCATTGTAGGCAATTGTGCCAGCTGGGTAACTACACCTGATACTCCTGCTATTTCAAAAACTCTTGATCTCATTGATTATAAAGAATTAAGCATCATTGTGCTTAAGTCCACTTATTTAGCCAGTTTTCTTGGAATTTGATCGTGTGTCAATTGATGTCGCGGTCTGGGAAAGCGTGTATAAACACCAATGATATACTCACCTGTACGTTTTAATGATTCGATACGTCATTACCAAAGTGGATGACTATAAAGAGCACAGCGTTACAACCAGCAGAATACAGGCCTGTTTTCTGATCTATCAAGCCCAGAACTACAAGTCTGTGAGAATGCAGGCATTTACCGTTTTCTGGTTACTCGCATCACCAATGCTGCTAACTACCGTTAGCGGTCACATAGAGAAACGGTCTTATCAGGTGTCAAAAGAATGTAAGCATGATGGCCGGACATACGGACCTGGCAGAATGTCGCTATCGCACAAGCCTCCCTGTCTTGTAACTTGTTTTTGTACTCCAATTACCAGCAATGGTAACAATCTCTTTCAAAAGCATTGTTTATGGAGAAAGTGTCACAAGTGGAACTGCATGCTGGGATTCAAACTGGTGAAAAGACCTGGCAGGTGTTGCTCTCGGTGTGAAGCAGGTATTTACCCTCTTAATTTCCACTCTATATAAGATTCTCGGGCTCATTATGATATTTATCAGACCATATTTGTAACTCTCACTTTGAAAATGTAATATGTCTAACAGGTGATATGAAACATTACGAAATGTATATTCTATATTTCTTTTACTAAGTTTTAAAGCTGAGTGAACTTCATTCGAACCATGTATTCCTAATTGCTCACATGTAAACGGTGTAGCTCCAGTCGAATCTTGATTGAAAACTGCTTTCTTTTTTTGCTCAAAATATCACCATTATTATGAACTAAAGCATACTGCGTCAGCTGCATTAACATAAAAACTACGAAATGTAGCCATATTTTTAAACATTAATATTAGTGATAGATGTGCATACGGTCACAAGAAAAATCATGTTCAAATAAATTTGATAAGATGGCCGACGATATAGCTGAAAAGAAATTGCACGAGATATAAAGTTATGTCACTAGAGTTCCAGAAAAAAATTTTTACAATGCACCCGGTGGCCTGTTATTTTGAAAAGTGAAATTATTACCTCTAATGTCTGGCAAATGGAAAAGGCTGCTCGTTTCTGACGGTTTCTTCAGTAATGAGGGCCCCTTCTACAGTATAGAACGCTAAGAAGCATATTGCTTTCTGACCATAACGATGTATGTGGTCTCAAATTCTTAACATGATTGGTTAAAGTGTTCTGTTTCTGATGCAAGAGATATAGGAAAAATATTCTAAAAAAAAATTTGCAATCGAAAAGCTCTTCCGCTACAGTTGAGCGGCCTAATCACCCATGTATGGCCATGCAACTTTTTCCGATTATGAACGACCAAAAACTTAAATGCCGAAAATGTCTTGTGTTTCTGAATTCTATTTCTATTTATGTGATATATTCGATGACCAGATGGCGGTATGAAGAAACATAAACATTTATCCCATTTTTGATAAAATCCTTGGCCTTTGATTGGTTAATAGCTATGGTACACTCTTTGGATTACCCTTATTTGTGCATTAATTACTGCAAAGGTGAAATACAGCGCGATTCCTGAAACTGGTTAGTGAAACTGAAAATGTGAAAAGAGAATGTGCCCCCAGTTTCATATTTTTGTAAGTTTGGAAATCAGGGGTCCACACAGGTGACAACTCTGTTGTACTCTTCAAACATGGGGGGGGGGGGGGGGAACAAAAGCCGGTTTTTTTTTTCATTTCAATATTTTTTTATTTTGCCCCATAAAAAATGAGAGCAATAATTCTATATTTTTTCCTAAAAATACATACATTTTACAAACATTAAGGGATATTTTCCTACTTTTCTGCAAGTCTATTCAGGTGCAAAACTAGCGGAAGTACTTTTCTGCTTTACCGCCGAAACAGGCCTTAATGAAATTCAACGTTCACAATCCTTATCAAGAAGGACACGACAGACTATGTGGTAATTTTGATACTATAATTAAGAGAAGGGCCTGGTGCATCAGAATACTTCTACTTATTTAGCCATCAACTTATCTCATACTTACCATGAATGAACATGTGGTGTTGGTTTGTTTTGGTGATTCCGTCGCGTAAATACAACAGTTTTCAAAATGATTGCTACAGTTTTAACTGTTGTTTGTTCGTTTCTGATACTCAATGCTAAAATTCGAGTTTGCTCCTGAATCTGTCAATCTTTTTTGCCATATCTAAGCAATGGGCCTAAAATGTGATGGAATCACTTTTTTTGCGTGACGGAATCACATACTCCCAGAATTTTTGTATATACTACACCTGATGCAGGCTTGCATACTGCAAAGAAAATACGAATGACATAACAATTTCCGTTTTGAGTATAGTTGAATAAATACAATACAAATTACAATGTACAAATTACAATGTTCTATGTATATTCAAATCCATCCTCATAATTATTTGTTTGTCTACATTAAAATCTAAATGGAAACAGTTTTTTTGTCGCACAGGTTATTGCGTGATTCCGTAACAACGTTTATTTCTTTCCTGTCGTATCAAATCGCAAAGAGTAACCATAGTGTCATAACCTATACTTTATTTCATGACACAATTCCACGTATAAAAACCCAAAATTGAATTTTTCATTCTAGCCCGAGAACGTGCATAATATGCGTCATAAATCCACCAAAGTGTGCGTGACGGAATCACAAGAGAATAGTTTTTTTTAACAATATAACTAGCATATTCAATCAAAGCACTCTGCGAAAGTACAATTTAAAATAAAAATATGTTATCCTCACATTATGCGCCAAGCATTGGCATTCTGCCAATGAAATGAGGAAATGTAAGGCAGATATTCAAGATATAAACAGTTGATGTTCAAAAATAAAATAAATAAATAAAATCCCATTAGGACTGCGTCTACTGCCTCAACATTTCTACATTTGACAGTATTCCCCACACTGAAAATTGCGATGAGCATTATTAATAAATGAAAATATGATGGATACGAAATCTTTCTCGTCTTGTCGAAGGCTTAATAAAATGGCGTCAGTTAGGCATATTGCTTCCAGAAAATGAAACACTGAATAAAAAAAATGCGAAAATGAAAAAGCATCTGTCTCCACACTGACGACGGTTCTTAGATATTGAGACCAGCCTGAGCACGTTTTTTCCGAGAACTGTCGGTGCAAGTAAAGGAGTTCAATATACAGTGACATACTTTGGATATATGACTGTACAGAACGTCAATTTTTGCCTATATTTATCTGGACCATGCTGAATTACTACAAAAAAAACCTTAAATACGCCCAGCATTTCTGGATTTTATCGGTGACAATTGTAATGATGATAGGACAAAAATTCACTAGTTTACGTCAGCAAATTTTGCTGACATATTTTTATAAATTCCATTGAATTGATTGTAAACAAACGAACATTATATTTTTTGCGGGCAACTTTACAATGAAATATATCGGCCTACTTGTGGTTGTTAAATTTCAATCACATGTATGTACTATTCAAAATCAGTTTTAGCATTTTCCATATGCATTCGGTAATTGTTGACAGCTCTGTGGGCATATCCGGATATCCTGATTGTCCCTACATCTTTCTTTCTTGCTTGCTTTATGATGATGGCAAGTTACATGAACATAATACAAAAGTTGTACAATTTGAATTATACTAATCAGTCACATATATATCAAAATTTTAAACCCCACATACCTTCCAGACATCTGATACCAAAATTAAATTCCAATTTCATGTCTTGGATTTTTTTCCAGTAATCAGGTCTGTATGTTGGAACTGCGACACGCGATGTTTTTCAAATATTTCTCTTGGACAACTCTTCCATATTTAAGTCTTTTTAGCTCTCAGACAGTCTGGACATTATCTGCTTGAGCAACCGCCAGAACACTCACTTGTTTGTGAAAAAAGAACTTTTTGTTACATAGAATTGCTTTTTAATACAGGCGATCTGAGCTATTCCCCGTGTAACATGAGCATAACCACAAAGTAATATGGGTTCCTGCTACTTCAAGTGAAATTGAATAAAAGTACGCAGTTTTTTTTTACTTAAGGCATTTAAAGGGAGTAATTACCAGCTTCATATGTTGCCCTTGATTAAACCAACTCCAGAATCGCACGTTAGGTTAAATGAAAATGCAAAACATCACATTAAGTATCAATGTTTTGACAGTTAATTTACAACTAATCGATACTTTCAGAGAAAAAACACAGAATGTGTTGCACATGTTGGTCACATAGCTTTTGAAATGAAACATACATTGCCACCTCCACGTTATCTTTAAAGTAGAAGGAAATTTCTCGGGTAACACCCTTAACTCTCAGCTGGTGTCCTACATATGTATATATATATATATATATATATATATATATATATATATATATATATATATATATATAAGCACCACCGAAAAATGAACCAATACAGATCACGAAGTAATTACAAATAATTTGATTTAGGTCAATGTACGTATACTGTTCCTTTTCGTATTTCTTTATTTGTGATGTATGTTTCAAAAATGCAGTCCAGTTAATTATAAACAGTTATAGTAAAGAAAAACAGTGGAAGCAAAAACATTGGTCAAACTCTGTCAAATACAACTCCAAAGTTTCAATCTTAAATCAAAGATTTAAAAGCAAGACAAACGTCAAATGTTTTGATTTTTCTACGTTGTACACTTATCTACCCATAGATGAAGTCAAAAGTTATGTGCAGAATTAATAAGGAAAATGTTTAAACATAGTGGTAAACCATACATAAGTGATGATTTATATTCAAGGAAAGCATATTGTCCTCATAATAAATGTTAAAAAAAAGCACTGTTGAAACTATTATAGATGCTATTAAACTTCTTTTGGATAAAAATTCTGTTTAATGCGGACCATTTGGTTTTTTAACAAATAAAAGGCATTTAGATAAGTAGCAACTGTTCCCCATTACTTATTACGGATATCGCTTTGGAAGGTAACAATAGAGATGGTCTCAGAGATGTACATCTGGACTTGTATATTCAGGTCTATCACAAGACAGTAACGTTTCGGAAAGTATTGGATATAATACATTTTTGTCACAAATTTTTTGAAATTTGGTCGTATTTGTTCTAAAATTTAGGACGTTGCAACTGGAACCATTTCTATTTACAATAAACTTGATTCAAGAGGATTCGAATGTGTATTTTTGATTTTATATTTCTACAAAATTTGCTGTAAATATTCAAAGATGGTTAGAAAGTTTGGCTTCAAGAATGTTAGAGATTTTAGACTTTCATGTTTTGCCATTTATTTCTGTCCTTTGGCATCATTTTGTTTAATATCAGACAGTGAAGGCTGGTTTGCTTTCTTTTAGACTAAACCCCTAGGGGTTATAGGTAGCAAACAGCTGCCCAGGACAGTTACAAGCTTGCCTAGTTGTACTTAACATCTGGTTAAAAAAATTATGTTTTGATTTGATTTTCTTAGCTATCATTCTTTTCCGACCTGCCTTACAAATTGAGCTGTCAATATCCAAAGGTTATTAGGAAGTTTGGCTTCAATAATTTTTGAGATTTTAAACTTGCCTGTTTTGCAACCTACTTTTATCTTTTGGCATCATTCTGTTTAATAGTCACCTTTCAGTCATTTAGGCTAGCTTGTTTTCTGTTAGGTTAGACCCTCGGGGGCCATAGGTAGCAAGCAGGTAGCAACGAAATTTATCATCTTGCCTAATTTCACTTAGAATTTGCTTAAGAAAAAGTATGTGTTGATAACATGTTTTTGAATTTAATGCTGATGACGTTCATTTTTTTCCTGTAATGCCTAAGTTCACATTTATTCAATGAAACAAATTTGACTTGTTTACCAAAATGTCGCAAACCTGACCCATTATGATGAAACATTGACTTAGGGTTGGCAGTGAAATAGAGCTCTTTTGTTTGGAGAGTTTTTAAGTGAGGAGTACATGTAGGTATCATCACGGGATTTTTTTACATTTCTGGTGCAGGATGTCCATTGTTGCAGTACTTGAAAAGCAGACAACTAACTCTTTGCATGAATTCCAGCGGGACGGAATCACCAAAAAAACTGACTTGTTTTCTTCTTTGACCAACCCTGATTCAATGTTTTAACATAATGGGTCAGCTTTATGACATTTGGTAAACAGGTCAAATTTGAGGGGGTTTTCCATTGAGTTAGTGTGTACTTAGGCATGTCAGAAAAGAATGAAAGTCATTAGCATTGAAGTCCAAAACATGTTATCAAAACATAATTTTCCTTAACCAAATTTTAAGTACACTAGCCCAAATGTCTGAAAGGTGAATATTAAGCAGAATGATGCCAAAAGATAAAATGAAGTAGCAAAAGAAGTCTAAAATCTCTTAAATTATTGAAGCCAAACTTTCTAAAAACCTTTGGATATTTATAGCTAAATTTGAAAGGCAAGTCGGAAAAGAATGAGAGCAAAGAAAATGCAAAATATAATTTTTCTTAACCAGATATCAAGTTCAATTAGGCAAGCTTGTAACTGTCGTGGGTAGCTGCTTGCTACCTATAGCCCCTAGGGGGTTAACCTAACAGACAGCAAATCAGCCTAAACTGTGTGAAGAGTGATATTTAACAGAATGATGCCAAAGGATAAAATTAAATAGCAAAACATGCAAATCTAAAAGTTGAGACAGTATACATAGGCCTAACGGGAGGGTTTTGTTGTTATCAACTGTTTATTTCTTGAATATTTGGTCGTGCGAATCCTGCATCGGCCGTTTGAATGTCAGTGTGTTCAATCTCGCTAATCTGTTTCATCGCCGCTACAAGCCCGTGCGTGTTTAACTCGTACGAGTCGACGAAACCATGTGCCGGCCGACAAATACTGGGCCAGATGGCGCAAATTCCAATATGTTAGGGCCCTTAGGGCTACGTCATATGTGCATGCATATTTGGCCACTTGGCAACTCACATGGCTTCCTGTTTCAGCAAATTTAAGGCTATGATACATGCTTTACGGTTTTTCTGCTAATAACCCTTTAATTTCATTTGGCTGTTAAAGTCTTGAGGGCTCCCTTCCCCTCCCAAAAAAAAAAAAATAATAATAAACAAAAGCATCAAACGTGATAGTAGTTACAAAGCAGAGTATAAATTTACTGACTTACTCGGTTGAATTGTGAGTTTTAGCTCAGCTGACTGATGGTCAGTCGTCCGTCCGTCCACAAGTCACATTTTCGACTTGTTCTACAAACCGTCAGCTGGATTCACTTGAAATTTGGTGGACTCAAACACTTGGATTCTCTACCAAGTTTGTTCAAATGGCCACACTCAAGTGGTTTTTAATTTTTCAATAGTTTTTTTTTTGTTCATTTTTTCCCTAAATCTTTAAAAGAAATCTTTTTCTCCAAAACTGCAAAGCCATTGCTTTGTAGTTGTACAGAGATACTTCTGAGGACCCGTACAACTTACCTTGTTCACCAAGTAACACTTTGTACTTTTTCTATTTTTTAATCAATTTTGCGCGTTTTTTGCTGTTTGCAACTTCTCACTTGGATTCTTCTGAAAGTCGGTGAGAATGCAGCTTGCGGAAGGGTCAAACATTGTTGCTCACTAGGTGGTGATATTCTGCATCTCGAATTTTTCAATTTGGGTACTTCCGGCTTAATGCATATGTTCCATTCGATTGCAACGCAAATTCATATTTTGAACTACTCACCAAAAGCTGTTAACCAAATTCAGACTTCTTGGGGTTGTACCTTGGGTCGGTTTCTGCCGATTTATTTGAATGGTCACGCGCCGATAATTACAAGAGTTACGAATTTTCTTGTTCATTCTTCGTTAATTTGTTTTTAACCTTTCACGAAAGCTTTAGCGTTGACCTTGAAAGCTTAATTTGTTCAAAAAGACGCGCTACGATTATTTCTCGTTTTCTTAAAATATTTAAATTTTCTCTTTTTTTCTTGATTTTTCTCCCAAAGTAAAAGTTAGATTCTCATCACATTTATTCTGAATAGAAGTGGACTTAATTTTTACCAAATTTTGTTAAGTAGCTGGTGTTGCTATTATTTTATGCTTGTCAACAAAAATTGCCAAAATTCGGGAAAATCGGTGAGAATATATGAATTCGATAACAGGACTTTAGTCAAAAGCTTAAGGAACTGTTCAATTAACGAAAGAAGGGCATTTGTAAGTCCAAATTGATATCACGTGATCAAACACTCTGTCTCCCCGCAAGTAAAATAAAAGGACTCAATTCAACAATGTTGTGTCAGGGTGGGTTTTTTCTTTTCTTTTTCTTTCTATTTTTTCTGGTTTTTTTTTTTTTTTTTGAGGGGTGGGGCTTGTTATTGTTGTTATTGGTTTTGTTTGTTTGTTTAACATTTTTCTTATCACAGAAAGCAATTTCAATTTAGCAGGGAATCATCATAGAAATTCAGCTGAGGCAAGATGGCAAAGGCAAATGCGAAGACGGCAAAGGCAAATGCGAAGGTGGCAAAGGCGACGACTGCAACGGCCAAGATGGCAAAGACCACCACCACCGCCAGGACGCTCCAAACCAGGATCGTTCGGTACGTGTACACATACATACTCAAACACACACAGACACATACCTACACACATATACATACATACATACATACATACATACATACATACATACAAACATACATACATACATACATACACACACACACACAGGTAGATGGATGATTGATTGATTGATTGATTGATTGATTGATTGATTGGTTGATTGATTGAGAGTTCTCTATAAAATACATGTCACCTGTAGCCACCCTGGTCAGGTCCCACATTCCGTGTTAAAATCTTTTTTATTGGGGGTGGGGGGTGGGGGTGGGGCTTGGTTTGCTTCAATAGATAGATTCTACAGTCCCCCTTTCTTACAGCAAGCCAATTGTCTTTGAGGGGCATTTATTATATTTGCCGAAAACGTTTATTCCTGTGGGAATACTACTGTATGCCTAACTATGTACTATTGAGCTCGTAGCAAATTTAACTTACAAGGTTTTCAACACACCTGTGTTGAAATTATCGGGGCAAAGTTTCCAAAGCTGGACAAAAGCTAAATATAAACTATTCAGTCAAAGGGACCGTCCGTGATTCCAAACAACCTGCCCCCACCCCCGCTAAAAAAATTGACGCTGTCTGACAATAGTCTGTCTGATTCTTCCCCTGTTATATAGTTTATGTCAGGCGATCCGTAATAATAAACGCGTGACGAAGTGTAAGTCTCCACTCCACTTTACGTCCGATAAACTCCTTGCAGATCATGAACATGCATACATTATTCAGACACACATAAAACACACAGAGGAAGGTTATAGGGGTTTCTGAAAACGACAAGGGAAGATCCACTCGGGAATGTGGTATGAAGTAACCCAATTAACTGGCCCAAAATATACTATTAGATAAGACAAGATAATTTATTGGACACGTCCGACCCCTTTACAGCGAGTGCATTGCAGATTAGGATACCCATGTGATGCACCAAAGATATCTGTACATATTAAAAAGATACGTGGCAATAACATCAAATATGCTATAAGCATGGCACAGAAATTGTACAACTGGGATGCTCATATTCACAGACTAACAAACTATCTAAAGTTATGAGCATTCGTAACAAACTAAAACATATTTTGCGCAAAAGTGTTCAATTGAAAATCTGTGATTCAATTATGTTATCACACATAAATTATGGCATCTTGGCCTGGGGTTTTCAATGAGATAGAATTGAAACATTACAAAAAATAATACGCTTCTGAACATGTAGCCGCCAATATAATGCTCACACTGACACACAATATAAAAATCTCAACTTACTAAAGGTCAAAGACATATTTACAATCTTTAAACTAAAACTCTATCATAACTATGCAAATAACAAACTCTCTAACAACTTGCTGAAATTTCCATTTCAATTGAATGCAGACAGGCAGGTAAACATGTTCTGCTAAAAGATATCAAAATTGATTTATTTTATCGTTTAAAGCATATGTATGCAAACATTTGCAAAAACCTGTCTTAAATGTGACATGGCCAATACATTGAACAACACTTCTGCCAGCATCGAAGAAAAATACGTACCTAGAGTTCAAACAGCATGGCTACCTATGCCAAAAAAATAAGGATTGACAATATCAAGATACGTGTATTATACATAATTTTTACATCTGTGGAAGAGGTCATCTTTACTCAACCTGAAATCATACAACTAGGGTAAGTAAGTCCAGGCTGTCTACTTGTTACTGTAATCACGCATTCTGCCCTACCATTATTGTAACTATGTAATAATCAGTACCTTTAACGAACTGCTATGGTAATTTTAATGTGGGACGGCGTCCACAATAGCAACAATTTTTGCTTTAGTCGGAGTCTCCCTGGCCATAAAAATGTATTTCCGTATACCATATTTGAACACTTTTACTGGTCGAATAAAGTCAAGTCTGAGTCGGAGTCGGAGTCTGAACAACAGTGACATGTATACAAGCAAGTGCTATATGCACATGTTCGGACCCACCCACCAAGGACTTTCGGGTAAACCATATGCTGTTTAAATATTTTTTGGCATATGCCATCAAACAGGGTGCTGATATCCCTGGCAAAGTCACCGGGAAAATCCCACAAAAGTAAACACAGTTTGGAATTATGAGAAGTGTTCCTATACATGATGCTGGCTCCTGCTTAGCAGCCTCTTTTCCAGTTCGTGCCAAAACGATATTCTAATATCATTAAAAGTATGACAGGGGGAAGAAAATGAGAAACATTTTCCATTCCGTTCATAGCCTCCCGCCCCCTCCCCCCAATCCATACAAAACCCGCACATCCCGATAGACACCAAATTCCATCTGCCTGGTCATCTTGTTTGTCTCAGCATTCTGCTCGGGCCATGAACTTAAGACGTGCATTGTGAAACCCTAAGAAATAAATACGTACTCTTTTTTTAAATATGACCTTTTCCGCATATTGTACAAAGATAAAAGGCAACTTGTAGTCAATTTCATGGAAAAAATACTGTACATAGTTTTCGATGCATAAGCATTCTGCCACTGAAAAGACAATACACTGACAAAAAATGACAGCAATACAAATACAGTAATTATAACATGTAAGAATTCAGGTCGATTCTGGTTTGTAGTAAAATAGATTCAGTTCCCAAGTGTGGCACTGCCCATGTAACTGACACGGGGGTGGGGGACGGAAGCGGTATGTTGCTATACCGACAGGCTTTACTACCCCACCCGAAAGAAATACCCTTTATTTTCTACATAAGTCAAGTCATAAGACCCTGTGCTTCAAAGCAATCAGCTCTCATATTATTTATCACCCGGTATATAACAATGCAGAGACGAACTTGCAAAGATTATTTGCTGCATAGCAAATCACTGTGTGTGTCTTCAAAGCTTCTTGCTATGACAATGTACAATTTTATTTTCAGTACTGCAGTGTATTTTTGGTACGACAATGTACAATAGGTACTTCAAGTAAAACAATGTATGATCTGTGCGACACTGGTACGTCAGTGTACAATGGGCACTATAGTGTTACAGTGTACGATAGATATGACCATGTTACGACAGTGTGCATTTAGTACTTCAGTACTACAGTGTATGATCGATATAACAAAGTTACGTCACTGTACAATGGGTACTTCAGTACTACAGTTCATAATCGGTTCGACATGTAAGGACAGTGTACAATGGGTACCTCAGTTCTGCAGTACATGTAACCAATAAACCAGAACCAACCTTCAGGCCCCATTGCATTTTAAATTTCTCTCACCAGGTGTCACCACCTATCAGACAGCTGAACAACTCTGTGTGGTGTGCATACTTTTGAACATATTTAAAATTTGAATTTTCAAATGCTCTTAATTTGATTTATATATATTTCTGTAGCCTGCATTACCAATTCATAGGATTACTACTAGTCCATAGCATAAGAGTAGAAGTTGGAATGGCACCTTTATCTATTATAGCTTTTAAGTTTTTCAAGATTTAAAATTTCCAATGGTGCTACTTAACGTAATTGAAATTGCTACATTTTTTGTTTTAAATTCATTAGATGCACAATGGTCAATAATTCCTTAGGAGAAGTTAGTATGAGATCTCTGTCTATTATAGCTTTAAATATATTCAAGATTTAAAATTTCAAATGCCCTTAATTTGCATAATTCATAAGCTCTTTGTATGGAAGTACAATCATGCCAACTTTGGAGATTTTATGTATAATAGTGTCAGAGAAAAGTGTCGGACAAATTCACCGGTAAAGAAGGAAGGAAGAAAACTAGAAAAGAAAATCTGCTTCAAAGCGAATCTGTCTGGGTGCCTTCAAAATGAGAACAGTTTGAAAGGCTACGCTTGGCTATTGGTCAACATAATCTAATAAACGTATAAAAAGAAGTTTAAAGAAACCACTATGTATAAAAATTTTGAAGCTATTGAACATTTTTATAAGTATATTTGCCAAATTTGCATAAATTGAAAGCCTACAACTTTGGTTTACGGTTCGTTGGATTGGGCTTTGCTAAAAATCCATAAATTGAAGTAGGAATGGGACCTATTTATAATAGTTTTGAAGCCATACAAGATTTACATTTTACATGTTCACCTAAATGCATAAATTAAAATCCCACAACTTTATTTCATGATTTATTGGATGTGGCTGGGCCACAAACCTATAAATTGCAGTTGGAATGGTACGTCTATGTGTAGTAGTTTTGGAGATATTCAACTTTAAAAATTTTTGAAGTTCCTTATAAGCATAATTTTAAATTCTGCAAATTATACTGCCTATTTGATTGGCAGATGTCACAAACCTATATATGCTTATTGAAATATTGTGTATCTGCAATTGGAAGATATGGAGCTTTTAAAATTGCCAGGATTAAAGCAATTTCACCTCTTATCATAAATTGTCACGTTTCATTTGGTGTTGTGGACATTAAAATTTTGATGGTGCCCGGAGAGAAAATGGAGAACAAATTTCCGTGCAAAGAAAAAAGATAAAAACAGAACAAAATTGTTTCACAGCAAATATATCAGTGCGGCGTGTGCCTTTGAAAAACCGTTTACAAAGTGGATAAAGTCAATAAACACAGACGTGTGTGTATGTGTGTGTGTGTGTGTGTGTGTGTGTGTGTGTGGAACAAGGAATTGTGTTTTTATCGATTGCAGTTTTAAACTTATAAAAATGATAGATTTAGCATTTGGGAACAAAAACCAGTTAGTGCACTTTCAGCTATTGGGTTATTGACCTTTCCTGACTGGGCAATTTTCTCCACCCCCGGCCCCCCCCCCCCCCCGCAAGCTGATAATTGCCATCATTAGAAACTGATAGCCGCCCTGTTACCATTTTGAAGGCAACGTTTGAAAAAAATCAATTCACGTGAATTGTAACTATATGTTGGAAGTGCATCACTGTTTCTTTTTTAACACTGCATATTCATATTTCATCTAATCGGCCTTAATGAAAATTTAAAAAGGAAAACACGTTTCTGTTATGTTCAGTTGTCAGAAAAATATATATATTCATAGTCTTGACGTCAGGCCAACATAACAATTTCCATATTTGTGACTTAATTTGTTTCCTAACCACTATAATTTGACATGTTGCAAAGTTTGGTCAATATCCATTGGATATACAATTATTCCAAAGCTAAGTAAAAGCATAGTAGTGACATTTCATTATTGTTTCTAAGATGCTTTACATTTATAATTTGGAACGAAAGGAAAATGAAGGCACGCATAAGATAATTTTATCGTTTCCGTTGTTCTACGTCTTTTTCAGGAGGCGGTATTACAATCGGCACCTTTTCTTTGAAAACGAATGGCACACATTGTTTCATGAATAGCAAAGCGTACAAGCCAGGTGCGAAAGAAAAGAAGTCATATAAGCGAGGTAATGAAAGGTGTACCAGGCAATTTGAATGCTACAAAAATTCCAACGGGAAAGCTTCTTTTAACCACCAGAGTAAATGCAGACCACATTGAGAGAATAGATGTGAATCGTACATGTTCTAAACGGAGAAATATATGGACAAGCCACCTTATTGAAATTTTACACTCCGAATATCATGGATTCAAAAATGTCTTCTGGTCGACAAATCTGTGGAGCCATCCCTCATCCCCAACAATGAGGCCGAGTTTCCTATCAGACACTTTTTTCTTCTGATTTTTTTCCGTGTGAATGCATGTTGCTTGCAAACAATAAAGTTTGATGGAACTTATCTTTTATGTCATTTTTCAATAGTTATATAAATAGTTACTATTGTTTATTCGTTTCTATTGCTTTTGTGTACACGTGTTTTGACACGTTATATACATTTATTTATTTATTTGTTTGTTTATTTATTCATTTACTCACTTATTTGGTCCTGCACATTGTAATTGCACAACAAATGTTCACAATCAAATCATGCAACAAAATGCGTAATAACTTCTATACAATATTTCAACCACACGGAGGTGATTATCGGAAACCCCAAAGGGCGGATAAGATTCCCTTAATAATAAAATACAAGTGCATGTTGAATTTCATAGAAACAAATACACAAAGCTCAAATACGAAACAAAATCATGATATATCAAATATTTCAAGAATTAAATCTAACTATTGGTAAACAGGGCGCAAAATGATTTGAATGAAACAAAAAGGTCCCTAAATTGAATGATTTTTCCCCGACACATTTTGTTGGCTTCAGGTAAGACTAACTGCAACATGTTTCTTAAATCATTACTCTGTTTTTTCTGTAAAGAAGTTTAAAACGTAAATTTCAAGAATACAGTTAATGAATATACAGATGAATGAAGGCACTTGCAGAAAATTAATGTCCCAAAAAGATCATAAATTTACGTGATGGAACAGATGCTCAAAAAAGGTACTATGAGGTAAATTTAGTGTCTATGCTTTTGTTTGTGCAACGATTATTGGATTTAAGTTGGATTTATATGCAGATCCCCATACGCTATTATAATATGTTCTTAGCGGGATGATAAAAGCAGAATATAGAACTTTCATCATTTTTGTGTCAAGTGCACTTTTTACCTCATATGAAATACTTGTGCTTTTATTATTTATTTGTCATGTAAGAAGTATGATTTTTCCAAGTCAATTTATGATCTGGTACTACATCCAAAAAAATTTAATTTGAAATTTTTTCGACAGGATATAAATTCCTGTTGACGTTTTGAATTAATGAATAGGTTGTCTTTGTAAAATGATTTACAACATCACTTTGTTCTATAGAGATATATCTAAATGACTTCGGAATATTTAATCCATTTCATGTTATAATGGCGCACTGTTTTGATATTTTTCTGCATTTCTTGATGTCAATAATTCATTAAAAGACACCGGATTCTTATTTTCAAGAAATCTGTTTGTTGATATCATTAATTTCCCTCCTTTTCGATATGAATAATTAGAATTCGTGATATTAAGAAATGCAATCGAATTATGAATAATCATTATTTATTGATATCAAGAACTGCGTAACAAGTATTATCAGGGCACTGAAGTGTTCATTCATGTGTTAGTGTATGGATCTACCGTGCCTCCGATTGAAGACACTGTTACCCGATTGTCATATTCATACATATAACGCATGTGTTGTACAGTTTTCTGTTTCCGTTTCCTTCTCCATGAAGATCGCCATTATCACTGTTGGTAACATGAATACAAACCTTAACCGATTTTTTTTTCGAATTTTGATAATTTGTTAAAATTCAGAATAAAGTGCACTAGCAGGTTGTGAAGAGCTTTGACAGAGGTCAAGTCCTCATTCCCTGTAACTCTGGAAAGGATCAAACTATTTGTCAGAAAATCCCGGAAAAGTTATAAATGCACAAAAATCATTTTAAAAGCAAAAAAAATTGTGGCAACCTGTTTAATAAATTAAGATCTAGAGGTTCTCATTCAATTCCAAAGTAAACTCGCTTGGTACGTTAGGAGAAGAAGGATTTGTAAAATTTAACAAATCACAACCCCCCCCCCCCAAAAAAATGATGAAATTCAAATAATTCGTTGAAAGTGCCCATTAAATAAAATGAGTACAGATTCAAGATTGTAAGCGGTTTATTTCACCCAGTGACACGAATAGTTACAAAGGACAGGCAATGCAGAACAAGGAATATAAAATATAAACAAGATTTGCTGAAATATTACCATAACAGGAGGTTAGGGTGACCCCAGGTAAGATTACGCTATCACTGGGGCCATCTGTATCCACTAGAGGGCAACAAAATTTTCAGACAATTTAAAAGGTAAAAGTGCAAAAAGATGAAGACTAGCTCAAGACCTGCCCAAGGTATATCCGCAGTAAGTTTGAAGTGATTCTTGCTTACAAATTTGGCAAAGTCAAAAATGTGAACTACTATTGCAATACCCATTGACTGGCATTTGCATGTTGCAATCAATGAGAATTTTGTCGGTTTTAATAGCCCTTTGGCTAATGTTTCTCTTTGCACCCGTGCCGACTATCAATAAATAAATGCATTTTGTACTGCATTAACCAACGATTGTCCAAACTGAAACATAAATTAAAAACCAAAGGTGCCGCATATCATTACCTGCCAAATACCTTTGTTTGTCCCTTCCACAAGCCACATTTCTACCGAGTTTCAGAAAAATTTTAACGACGGGTTTGGACAAGAAGTTGCAAAAAGCAAAAACACACAAGCAAATATTTATTTATATGATAGAGATACACACACACAGACACACACACACACACACATATATATATATATATGTATATGTATATATATATATATATATATATATATATATATATATATATATATATATATATATATATATATATATATATATATATATATATATATATATATATATAAAGTAAAATCGCAGCGGCACGTGGCGAACAAATCACCGTGTAAGGGTCTTCATAAGTGTCATTTTTCAATATGGAAGCAATTGGCTGAGTGGCTTCGGACAAAAAGAAAATTTTTTTTTATTTTTCCAAGTATGAACGTACAACAAATTAAAAATCCAAAAAGCACTGGAGCGTGACCATTTGCAACAGATTGGTACATCCTCAGCAAGTTTGAAGTGAATCTGGTGGTTTTCGGAAAAAAATTGAAAAATGTGACTTGCCATTGGAATCCCCATTGACTTGCATTGGAATCAAGGGTAATGTGTGCGTTGAGCGAGAAGTATCCGAATTGAAGATTTTTTAAATATCTGAGATGCAGAATATGATCACCTAGTGAATAGCTTTGTGTGACCCATACACATATTGCATTTTCACCTGGTTTCAGAGCAATCTGAATGACGGTTTGGGACAAGAAGTTGAAAATAGCCTTACACACAAAAATTTGTAAACAAATGAATGGAAAAAATGTAGCGCCCCTTGGTCAACAGAAGTGTAGGAATTTCTAGAAGTGTCTATATGCTTTTGCGAAGCAACAGATTTTGCAGTTTCGGAAAATATTTTTAAAGATTTTCCTAAACAATGAACCAAAAAATCATTAACCTTTAAAAAATCACTGGACCGTGACCATTGTGACAAACGTGGCAGAGACTCACTCAAAGTACATCCCTAGGAAGTGTTCACTAAATCCAGCCGACTCTTTTGAAGCTGAAAAAGTGAATTTATGATTGACGGACACTGACGGCGCTGCTTACAAGAGAGAGTGTTACAATATCAACAGATACGTCAGAATTTGCAGTATTTTGTGTGGTTTTTGTTTTTTGTTTTTTGTTTTTGTAATGAAATTAAATCTTGTTGCACCAATTTTTTGGTTGCCTCATGTGATCTAACAAAAGTTTGCACGATGTGTTGTGTATAATTAAGGTAAAATCATTTTAAGAAGTCATGTTTATGGGTTGCACCTGCTCCTCATACCCTAAACGCTTCCTATTTTGGAAAATAATGCTCAGGACTAACCACACCTGATGAAGCATTTCTTATGTACCACATATTACCTCAGCATTTCTTCACCACATTCCATATGTAGCCTTGCAACGTAACATTAAGTGCGTCGTATCAACGTTGTGTTTGGTAATCTATTGACGCTGCAGCTTCCTCAGTGCTTTCTCTTTGACATTGTATCACTCGATGGTTCCTAAAGATTTGTCTTGTGGGCTACCTTAAGAGGGACCTTTCCGCCAGCCATCCTTCTGATACACATGATTAATGCATAACCATATACTTGACGTGCATATTGAATCCATCCAAAGTACAATCAATAAATTCCAAATTATTTGTGGCAAAGGGGGGGGGGGATTACCCGGGAATATATTTGATTTTTACAACAAATGGTCATCAGTTTCCTATTTGTTCATTGACTTGCATTAAAATGGTTGTAAGAAGCCTCTGGAACTCATTGTACCTTATGGGCAACCATCTCCGATTAAGGGATGTTTTCATATCACTGCTTCTGGTTTTGTGGTATGTATAGACCATGTATACAGTAAGGCCAAAATTCTAGGGGTGTATACAGATCATGAATATCCTGATTGGTAACAACACGCAGAGCATCGCCTACATTGTCTGGGTTCACATCAAACTGCATGCACCTGCTAAGGATATAGTGGAGCCATAGTCAATGCTTGTTTATATGACTAATAGTAATATTACGGTTAAGTTCTGCTTCTGACAAGTGTGTTGTACAATGTCTGATACAGGACCTAACGAAGAGATAAAGCAAATCTTTACACTAAAATATTTTCTAGTCTTTTCTCTAGGTGTCCTATTGTGATGTGTTGATGCTGTGGTAGTCTTAATGTTCTGTAGTAGAAGTTGCTGCATCATACTTTGGAAATGCTTCTTCGGGTCTCTCCAAAATCTACCTTACGTTTCTGTATAGCCTTAACATTTTTTCACCAATTCTGGATTTTTTCATTGATGTCAATGTTTTAAGAGTAAAGTTTCTTACTAACTGCATTTTTGTGTTGATAATATTTTTTCCTTTTTCCTCACCAATTTCTCCAAGTGAACATAGTTCTTGGTTAAAGATTTGATAAATAAGGAATTCGTCCTCCATGTTGAAGGCAAATGTGCAAAATATTCCGAGTAAATTCAAAATACTTAAGAAAATGTGGCGGAAATTTCCACTAACAAAGTAATACCATACAAGCTGGCATTTACCAGGAATGTGTTATATCAAATGAAAAATTAAACAGTATGATAATGGACACCAGCATGATGTGATCAGAGATACAGAGGAGCAAAGTATGAGAAAGAGACAACCAAAATGTACAGTAATATATACAAGCTCACAATAAAATGTAAATCAATGTGTCAATACGTATAAACACTTTTGACTTTATAAGAAACGAATAACTGGTGTCTCATTAGACTACAAGGATTTTCACTCCGAGATAGTATTCAGACCCCAAATCAACTTCAAATCAAAGCTAAAATAAGTTAAAGTGAAATGCATACTTTGCAGATCTCTCTCCCCCTCTGTCTGTCTGACTGTCTGTGTTAAAGTGAAATGCATACTTTGCAGATCTCTCTCCCCCTCTGTCTGTCTGACTGTCTGTCTGTCTGTCTGTCTGTCTGTCTGTCTGTCTGTCTGTCTGTCTCCCTCTCTCTCTCTCTCTCTCTCTCTCTCTCTCTCTCTCTCTCTGTGTCTTTTTACAGACACAATGTCAATGTAAATTTCAGGGTATGAAAATTAATCCCGGAATGTTTTTGAGATGGGAATAAATGTGCCTACAATGTACAGATGAATTGTATATTTTTTCTATAATAGAAGGAAATGAAAATGCACAAGGCAAGATAGAACATGTATACCCTAGAGTGAAGAAAAAAATCCCACTTCTGACACCAATATTGTGATTGAATGTAAATCAAACACGTACCTGCATTGCTAAAGTGATGGGTGTGGCAGACAGCAGATTAGTTCGTAAGGAATACTGGTCATCCGCACTGATCTGTTAGGAATTGGGATCTAGATGTATCAGTCATGTGACCATGGACTGTAACAGGGAACTGGGGCTCAAAGGATTAAACTGTGATCACTGCAAAGACTGTTCAGCAGTACATTTATACAACTATTGTCACTGCATGGCCGGATCTGTCAGTCGTGATACATTCTCAAGTGACATGCGATTTAGCACATAAATATATTCAATGTGTTAATCATGACTATGTCAGAGGCATTTGGCTTTGAATTTAAAATCCTGACATGAATTGGACATTGCCTTAATAAGATCAGGCGTTGTGTGCACAATGGGTCCACACACATTAACACCCAGCTCCCTGGTTAAGTGAATTTACTTACCTAAATACACAATGGCAGCTGACTTAGCTTGTAAAATGTGTTGAAAGCATTGATACATGTTGGGCTTAATTTTCTTATAAATGTTAAATGTCACAAGTTTTCAAAGTCTATGACGGGAGGTCATCAGTGCATTTAACAGAAAACGATAAAACTTCAGTTTTGTGAAAGCATGATTTTCACAGTGTGTCGTTACTTTTATTATTATTATTATCATCATCATCATCATCATTATTGTTTTTGTTGTTGTTGTTGTGATTAACAAACGCAATGAATTTTATTCTTGAGAAACATGTTTCTGACTTTTTTTACGGACCGCAAGAATCAAGAAGTGTTCACTTGAATGTACTATGAAGTCATCGCAAACACGCATGAATACATAGCGTTTAACCTGAGGATGGATTGAAGGTTCTATGTTTGTCACTTGAACATTTATTTTGGGTGTTTTTTATATCAACGTAAGTAATAGAAAGTTAAACCCGGGTATTTTTACCTGCTATGAGTTTTCCATGTGTAATAGTGGAGTAGGCCCAAATATGTAGGAAGTTTGTACCTTCTGTCTGTCTATCTTAATAGCCACCTATCTTTCTATCCATTTGTATATTTATCTGTTTGCTCATATGCTTACTTGCATTTTGGCGTATTTTTTCGGCTGATGGATCCCGGGCGCTAGTACAGCCTCACGAATTCCTAGGGACAGCACCACTGGCTAATCTCTTTTACATGGTGATAAACAAAGCACAATATCAGCATCAAATATGTAGTCATTATAAAATCAACTAAAAGATCTGTGCAAAAAATTAAGCTCCTCACGTCTGTATGATTTTCAATAAATTAATTATGTTGTAGGCCTACGTCCAGATATAGTTTTTTTGATGTCACCCATTGATGTTAACCTCATTTCCCTTTTTATGTGGTCATAACGACATTTTGTCTGATTCTGACGACTTTTTATGTGGTCATAACGACATTATACGTGATCCTTACGACATTTCATGTGGTTTGGACGATTTTTTATATGGTCCTTATGATATTTTATCTGGTTCGGAGGACATTGGGGTTTTCTTTTGCGATATCTTCTTTTGACGTTTGGATCATCAGGTATAGTGTTACTAGCATATTCTGAAACTAGATTATTTTTTAATTTTGGTCATATATATTAACGTATTTATTATTCTACGCTTTTTCAATGTAACAAAACCAGTTTCCTCATACAGTTTCACATTTGGTGTGTCGCGCCTGGCACCAGGTCATGACACGAGCAGCTGCCAATTGAATATCTTCCAACTGTAATGCATCAGCTTGAGTACAGCCATCCCAGACACCAGTTCCGTATTCCATTAAAGATCGAATAATTAATGTATAGTTAGTTCCTAGCGTTTTCTGTTAAGGGTATACTGTAGTGTTTTCAAAATATTGAGTTGTTTAGTGGCTTTGATGACTAAGTATTTATGTGTTCGTTGCACCTAAAGTCAGATCGGAATACAAGCCCTGAATGTTTGTGCTCCCCAATATTTATAAGATGGTAGTCTTGAAATCATAAGGGAGGATTGTTTACTACTGGTTCCTTCTATACTAACATAGCATCTGTTTTCAAAGCATTAAAAGTTACCAACCAATCAGAAGACCAAGATGAAACAGAAGAAAGATTGTTGTTTATCAAGGCTGGGAATAGCTTGAAGCGGTAACAAAAGATTGAATGATTAAGTTAGTGATACGCAAAAAGATGGCGCTCCTTCTTTTACGAGAAGAGCTCTGATTTTGTCCCGACCGGTGGTCTCTATGTAAGCTACACTTTTCATCAAGTACCTTGTTTTGGTTGATTTGAATAGATTCAAGAATATTAGTGGGTAGATCTATGGCAGGGAGCATGGGGATCCCTGGTAGTGTGAAGAATACTTTGGGTCAGGAAAAATTGATTAAATATTTCATCTTTTGATAGACTTTCAGTAACATTGTGGTGTTCATGTAGTAAAGAAGGGATGGCCGAAGATTAATTGTGATTCATGAAATGTGTTACGGTTCGCCACCGAGCTTTGTTCTTACTTTTAGCACTTTTGAGAGACGAATTAGCTCCCCATTATAGTTTTCTTCAGCAATTTGTTCCTGGTACTGCTGGGAATTCTTTTGTAAGTACTCCATATGTGTGCGTCATGTTTCTTTTCTTTTGCTTTATCATATGCTCGAATAACTTTCCACTTCTCACACCTGAGCTCAGACCTGTATCAGGGGAGATCAGAACGAACGAGCTGTCATTAGGAATAGTGTGATTTGCAGCTTTAACGAACGGCGCATTTCAATTTTAACAACAATCATCGATACTATCAAATTTGAAACAATCATCGCAATTAATTGGATCAAGGTGATTTCTAAATTCATCAAAATTTGCCTTTTCACGTGTGATCACTGAGTTATCCGCCATTTTTTCTGATAATGTTATTGCTCTAATGAATCGGTACCTAGTCTGTCTCTTAAATACATGTACATATCAACGGCTTGGTATTAGTATAAGTGGCTGTATAGATGGATTCTCTAGCCAAATAATATAGTTAAGAGCCTGCAGTGCTAACAGTGGCCCAAAAGTTATCACTGGGTACTATAAAGGCAGTGGCAAAACGGGGTGTTGCCCCCGAGATATGGGTATAGAAAAATGGACATGTGGCACAAATGCAAACGTTCCTTTCTGGTCGACAGTTTCTTTTATGGGAAGAGTTATGCAAACCAACTTATTCACATATGGTGCGCAATACTTCGGAAACAGTGTTTACAATTTTGGATGGACCTGTTTTCCTTAATTAAGAGGAACGTTATTTTTGTGGTGACTTTATTGATGAAAACCTAATCCAGTTCTGCTTCATGAGGCATATACAGGTAATCGAGCCAAAACATTTCAACATGATTCACATGCGAACACAAACTCTACTGCAAGATCCAAAGAAATATATACGAAAAACGTAAATACATTCATGTACACATACATACATTTGTGCCTTCATTTCATGTGTCAGTGCGTGCTTGTTAGTACTTACATGTTTCGTATTGTTTCCTATGTACTGAAGTTTCTCGATGCTGTTTGTATTATTATCAACATGATTACATACGTACCTACACATCGATACAAGCTTATGTGTTTCATCTAAACAAAAGTAATCCACTTTGCCATCAGAATTAAATATATGTGTTACTATGAAGTACCCTTTTTTTATTCCGGAGAATATAAAGTTCAAAGATATATCTGCAAAATTGTAGAATTTTGAATAGGCCGGTTGATGGCTATCCAGCCTCACTTGGTATATACTAGAAGTAAATGTAGAACACTATGAAATTGACTTATTCTGCAATTTGAACCAAACTAAAGTTGTTTTTTTTAAATCTCATCTATTTTTTTCATAAATAACCCCATGACCCTTATAAAGAGAACTACACTTTTATAAACACACTATAAGCAGAAAACTTTTTAGTTTTCATTTACTGCTAAGTGTTAGATTGTTACCAGAATCAACTCGACGAAGTTGTTCCCGTTTGGAACAAGCACCCTATAAGAGCAAGCAATAACCAAAATGTTGCCAGTGGCGTACACACTATTGGCTTTGTATGGTGCAGAGAATTTTCTGCAACCCGTAGAAGCAAATACAGTTGATGTGTGTGATATGGATTGTACGTTTGCAGAGGGATCTCCGTGCGACAAAGATATCTTTGAACCGTGTCTCGTATATTTAGAAGGAAATGACATCCATGCTCCGAGTGATGCATATGAAGCCATTGACATGTACATATTTGAAAATATTCTTACATTTACTTTCTATGATATACCCTGGCAGGTTCTGCGTGGTATAATCATGGTGCAGTATTACCTGCAATTACCGACCACAGTCCCCATGGTTGGGAGACCACCTGGTCAAAACAACCATTTTTCCTTGACACGGGCACTTTTGCAATGTTAAATGACCTGATGCGAATGACCATATTACTGACTTACTGGAAAGCTCTAGCAAAATTTAGATTCCCTGGAGCATTTTCTCAACTTTTTCACATGAAAATAATATTTTTTGGATAAAATCTGTTGCATTTTTCAAGAACTGTGAGGCAAAATTTTGCTATAATGCCCCAGTTGCACAGCCCTGCACCAGCTGGAACATGAGATCAGCGACCAGTAAAATTATCCAACAACTCACCTGTAAAAATGTGGTGTTCCTAATCAACGATAAGCAATTTGAAAGTTAATAGAAACGCTGGCCAACGAGATCCGTTATTCTGCAGCAACGTCAACTTAAACACAGCATTTTATTTCGACTTGTCTGAACGGTTTACTTGGGTTAGGGAAAAAACAAAGCTCCTGCATATGACCACGGTGGTGCGGTGATCGGTTTTTAATATTTCACTAGGTTCCAAATGTCTGTTCTCCAAGTAACCAGGGAAAACAGTCGTTAACGTATTTGTAAAAGATGAGTTACTGTCAACACTGTAATCTGCCCACTTGGTTGTATGTCTTAACTTTATTCTGCCCACATGGTTGTGTCTCAAGCAGTTATGGTTGTTAGTTACAAAACCAAATGGGACCCAACACCATCACGCCTAGTGGTGAGCGCCATTTTGAACAATTAATGGATTCATTGTGGGACAGTCGCAAAATACATTTGATTTGGATATCAAAGTGAATAACAGCCACAACATATATCATATCATCATTCATGCTCTCAAATATTTGCAAAATATATATTTTCCGTCTCATAAATAATAACCCTCTTCCCGCCCCCACCCCCAAGATCGTCCCACTGCTCATTTACAAAACATTGGGTATGTAATTTACAATTTTTAAAATGGCAGTCGATTCAATATGTTGAAAAGGTGTTATTCAAAATACACTTGTGATTGGTGCTAATGGCAGGTTAATGTGTCAAATAAATGTAATGTACAGTATATAATGCCCCCTCCCCCCCAAATAAATATTGGTTTAAAATGGTGTATTCTGAGCGAATTTAGGCACATATAAATCAATTTGAATAGACAAGTTCTCATGAGTTTTTGACATAACACATGATTACTAGTCAGCTCGAGGGGGGGTAAACCCCCACCCCCTTCTTAAATCCAGTACTGCCCGGGCATAATATTCTGCTATGTACGTCTATTTTTCTGGCCTTTGATCATGAATTTAATTTCTGTGTCATTCCGTCATACAAATTTGTTCCATTTGAACATTTTATCAAGATTTAAAACAACAAAATTTTATTAAAAACATCAATAACCAGCGTATCGGAGACAGTGATCAACAACACATCATCAATGTCGCCGTGCTGTCTGCATATTCTCCTTGCCTTCCATAAGGCATTGTCACTCCTGCCTTTCTCCATGTTTAGATTTGTTCGATCAAAGGTTTTTTGTGAAAATATAATGTGGAAGTTTAGCATCTTGGTCCAATAATCTTTGCTATGATATTACTCGTTAATCTTCCTAACATTGCGAGCATGAGACAAGCACATGGCTAAAAACGAGTTTGATTGGGCAGTGAGCGGCACGTGATCAAATCCACCCAATGAAGAGTCTGGAATATCCTTAGGGCATTTATGATTAAGTAAAACGACGTTTTGATTCCGAATTTGGGCCACTTTTGGAGAATTATTTTCTACTAAACCAATAAGAGAGTGCCTTACACACAAAGAAAAAAAAACTAAGGATTCCAGCAGCATAACCATAATGGCAGACGATGCTAAACATTTTGACCGCAAAGCTAGAATGTTAGTAAGTTAGAGAATAAATTTTACAGTTGTACCATTCAAAATATCTTCAAAAACGGGCAGTTGTTGGCTTTTTATCCATTTGATAGGTATATATAATTTTCACCGCAAAATCGAAATAACCGTCCGCAAGTATTGAAGTTTGTGTACGATGAAATGCACATGCTTGCAGGTAAATAAACATTGCGGGCCACCGGGAGACTGATGGAGGTTGGCTTGCGTTGCACGCGGATGGACTCGACATTGATGGCAAACAATGTTCATATACATTTTGAGTGTGCTCGAGCATGGCGTGCTAAGGTTACCAGACTCAATAAATATATTTACTCCATTAACTCTGGACTTTCAATGAGATCCAGTAGATCTCTTAATACTTCATCATGCTATGGGTTCATACATTGCCACAACGCCCACTGCTCTGCCCGCAACAATTACATTTCACATCTTTCAGTGATTTGCTTGTCTTGGCAAAGCTTCAGTGACATCATATAGTTGCTTGGCTTTTTCATCGACACAATATTTACATTTGTGGCACTGGTAGACTGGGGCAAAGTCCACCAGCAAGATTAAAAATATGGCCTGCGAGTCAGCTTAGCAGGGAACTTAGAGCTTTGAAATCCAAACATTTTGCATGGTCCTGGTCCCACTAATTTCTTGGAAATTGAACCTTTGAATTGGATTCAGTAGATCAGTCAAAAGGTCAAATTTATGTTAACAGTCATGTGTGCGAAAAGAGACAGCGTGTTAGGGATGACCAAACTCAAGAAATTTATTTACTACATTAACTCTGGACTTTCAATCAGATCCTGTAGATCTCTTAATACTTCATCATGCTATGGGTTTGAGTACTTCTAGGGATTCAGTACTTTTTATTTTAGTGAGGAGGGGGTGGGTTTATTAGAACAGGGACCGTTATTTGGAGTATCGCAATTTTTATCAAATGATAAACTGAAAACAAAAAAATAAACTGGTTCTATGCCTGATAAGCAGACTAAGTTTTTGAATGTTGTAGACATTTAACAAGGCAGCTACACTGGGAAGCTGGTTCTATGTGTAGCTCAAGACCTGGTTATAAAATACCAGGCATAATTTCTCTATTGACAGTACGTGATGCATTTTGTTTGATGAATGTCAGTGTCTGTAGAAATTTTAATGCAACTAAAATATATAACACACTACAATATAATGTAGTTAACACATTTAATGCACATTAAAACCTTTCCAATTGAACACCTGATTTCCTTTCGTCCTACATTTTGTCGCCATCATATCTTATATGAAGCATTCAAATTACACAGGTTTTACCTGCCATTAGTGAACACCTGACTTTTGCGAATAGTGATGTTTTTCTTGGTCCAATACCACAAATTTAACCTGAAATTATATGTATAGTCATAGACCTCGATGTATTGACCCCACCCCCGAAGGGTCAATATATCGCGGTCTATGGTATAGTGTCAAACAAAATACCAAACTAAAAAAGAGAAAGCCATAATTTTTTGTGAATTGTAGATGTTCCATGTTGAATGAAGCAAGGGCATGAACTGTGCGACCGTTTTCGTTAATTGTGAAACTCGTTAGGCAGCCTAAATACAGAAAAGAAGAGAAAAGATGTTATGATGAATCATCTAAACACATATAATCACAATGATTGATTTGTATTTTCTTTGTTTTGTTGACATATTGTAATTACATTTTAGAAAAATAAAGAGTGTTACATCAGTAGGAATTACTTCCGTGTACTTCTTTTTGTACTTAGCGTTAAAAGGCTTTGTCCATGGTTTCTTCACTGCCTGACAAATCATGCTGCATTTAGAGCATGACTACACCACTGACTGTGGACCAGGTATATTGGTACCTGATCAAAAGTTCTTTTTATCATGTATCCAGGTAAATATATATCAGATAATCCGGGACTGCTATGAAAGGATTTAGACTATACTATCAGTAGGATAAACTTATATCTTAATTTGTTTATAACTCTACACATATTAAAATAACATTTGAGCAAAATAAACAGTGTCTCAAGTTAAAATCCCTCGTAGCCTAGACTCCAGCACAAGGCAAAATCCCCAATCCCTACCCTTTTTACAGTCATATTGTCACAATTGGGCAGTTGTGTTCTCTTATTTTCTTGTGCTCGCACTCATTATCCACTCAAAATCAATGACAAAAATGCGAAAATACGAAAACCCAACTTCGAAAACATGACATAATTTTGGTCATATTTACGCGCCGAACTTTCGCATTTCGGCCATAGTGTTTTCTTGTATTCACGATTTGTTATGTCGTACTTTTTACAGAACTATTTGATGGCACATATATATGCCACCACACCTTTGGATCTGTAACTGATGAAGATAACTGCCTCAACTACAATCGGGTGCAAAGATTAAAGTTAGGACAGTAAGGCAGGTTTTAAAAACTCCTTTAACGCGCATGTGCACGGGTAACGCAGATAACGGACACCCGGTACCTACCTGAATATTATGATAAAGATAACCAAACATCCAGGGCTATGCTGTTTCACGAACAATCATGCCTATGCAGCTATTCTGCTTCCCCGGCCTAAGTTAAATCTCCAGACAAGTTGAACTAAATGTGTTTTAGTTAACTTAACTGCAAAATAATGGCATATAACCGCTGTTTTCTTGATAAATCTTTCAACCGGGGCTATGGCTATGCTATTTCACCGAACAACCATGACTATGGCCTTTGCAGAAATGCTCTTAAGCCAGCTCAAAATAAACCCTCCACTCCAGACAAGTTGAAATAATATACTTGTTTGTGTTGTGTTTAAGTTGACTTTGCTGCAAAATAATGGCACACGATGGCCACAGTTTAACTTGTTGTCTGGGCACAGCCAAAGGCACTTGTTAAAATAAAACATACAGAACTGTGTAGCTGAGGAAGGAAAAACAACGACAGCAGGACAGAATATTCGTTGGCGTTTACCTGCAAATTTTTTTTTCAAAATAAAAATAAAAATGAATAAATAAGTACATAAATAAATAAATAAATAAATAAATAAATAAATAAATAAATAAATAAATAAATGAGAAACCTGTTTGTGTGAATAAGGACCAATAGCCAATAGGGCATTCATATCGACATCAAGCCTTTTATTCCTGTATCCTGAAGCACGCCCCACATAACACCTGAGCTGACGCTAGTTAAGGTGGAAATGTTGTGATTGCAGGTGGGTCAGGGTATTAAATAGGCACAAATCCCCAGTTGGAAGTTTTAATTTAAGGGATTAATATGGAAGGTGAGTGCGTTGCGGCTGTACCCTGCACTGGCAGCATGTGCAACATATGAGGCTGAAGGCTAAATGTGTTGTACGCCATCCCTTTTCTATCATGATAGAACGACTAACAGAAAATAATAATAATAATAATAATAATAATAATAATAATAATAATAATAATAATAATAAAACAGCTATAGGCCTACATGCCCCCAAATGCTGGTTTCATCATTCATCGTCCTGATCGAGCTAGGCCTACAGCTTACAGTACATGCATTCGTTGGATGATCAGTGTGCATCGTCAGAGGTCTGCATCATTTCGCCAAATGTGATTAAAAAATTAAATTAGGATAAAGTGACCGGAACAGGATACATTCTCCATTTCTTCTGTGGATCTAAGCCTACATAAAAGTACATGCACATAGTTATGCACATTATATATAGAAGAAACACAATGAATTCAATTAGAGTCACAGTTCGCATTTCTTCTCTATTTTGGTACGATGATTTATCGCGATGAAAAGCCATGAGATATGGTCTTCACAAATTTCAGTTCCAGCACTGATGATCTTGGCTTATTAGGTTCAAGCTTTTTCTATTGCCAGCATATTATATCAACATACTTTCGGTGCCAAACATGAACATTACTATGCCAAACATGAACATTTTATTTTAACTTGCAAGCAGCTAAATGTCTTCATTGGATATTATCACACTTATCTATGAAACGGCAATCGTCTATTGCAGTGCCACTTGTCAACGATTTACTTTGAGTTCCAAATTTGAAACTGATTCCAGACTTTACAACGACCGTTCATATGTCAAGAGAATGGACGCCAGGTCACCGCATCGTGCCGCGATCCGTGACGAGCAGCGAAATTATTCAGATGACATAGCTATTTCAGAGGACAATAAATTTATTTGCAATGAGCATGTATTGACTAGAACATGATCATTTCGTAGGACATAACATACTCAAGTCATTAATGAAAATTGAAGCGGCCATGCTTTGAAAAAACAACTGACTTTTGAACGTCAAAGTTGTGTCCTATAATTCCAACATTACTACCAGACGCCTCAGATGGTGCAGCAAGTATGTAAACAAATGGGATGTGTGTAAAAAAGGCGTATGTAGGCCTAGCTGGGAACATTCTAACTCCCCACATTGTATGGCGGCCTGTAGCTTTTCATTTCTGTTTGAAGCGAGATTATCGAGAGCCTCGGCTGTGCATGTAGCAAATCTGTCGGGTATAGGCCTATTGGGTTCTGGAATATCAACGGCCACACCCGGTATTTGACATTGCACCATTTTCATCATCCATACGACCATAGTAATAGGCTTAGCTGGGCATCACTCGCCCTTTTGTGGAGTTCATGTATGAAAGCTATATTACTGTCAGTGTCCAAATCTTACACGTGATATAAGTTGAAACCAATTGATAATGTTAATCATCGCACAGGCGTGTTCTCAGTAGGGTAAGACTTCAAAAATAAAGTAGGTGTCCCCTGAGGAACCCAAATTACCCATAACAGGCTGATGTACCACCTGCTGCCATATTAAAAATTCATTGTGTAGACGCAATTGGCGGAGGGTAGCATCCTATTAATTACAATTGTACTTAAAAAGCATCTTTCAGTGGCAGAAACACTCACACAATGTTTATTGAAATATTTCTGAAGTCCAACCCCTATTGGCTATTCCTTTGTTACAGCGGGTAACAGTGTGTACATCGTTAAGCGGTTACCTCATCATAGAAAGCTTTTTATTATGACGATTTGCTGCATAGGCCTATCAACTGCAGTAAAATGTGGACATAGATGCCTGTTGATGACCACAAGGAACGTCGAAATACTTTCTAGGGGTCGCACTCGGATTATTTGACCTCTTATTATACACCTCTATTGGTCAGTTCTTGTTTACTGGTTGACATCATTAAAAAATTGTTTCACGTAAGATTATGCAACGTAGATAACCTAAGATTGCAGTATGAACTATTTAATAGAAATAATGGATAATGTAAGCATGTGGTAAACCAGTTTCACTTGAACATGTGTGGTGCTGTGTCAGGGCCAAAATGCACAGCACACAGTGCGCCATCTAATACCCCAACCTGTGTGGGTAAAATGGCGTCCTGATAAAGTATAATAGGCTATAAACAGGCTAGTGTTTGAGTTCAGTAGTATTAAAACAACAAAAATATTACTATATAATTACACCTAAGCCTAGGTCTCGTCTTCCTAGCGTTGTATTTGTAGGCCAATGTTTCTCAACAATAGGACGTGGTATATAGGCTCAAAACTTTACCTGTTTCACTTTTCACACCTATGATATGTCAATGTATAATTGTTTCTTTATTTTCATTCTTTACAAATAATTTATTAAAATATTAGGCCTACTTAATCTAGTTATTTTTCCAACAGTTCAGATCAGAAGCTACGGGAGAATAGAGACCTAAAATATTAGTAGGTCACTGTTTCATACTAGGCCTGATTACAGACTTGTCTCTTCGAATTTGAATAGGCCCATGCTTAAGCCTACCAAGATTAGGCCACCATTTAAATCAATCCAAAACACCTACTGTAACGTAAGCCTGAAAGTTTTTACTTGATTGATGTGACAAATAGGCCCACCTATAAGAAAATAAGCTTGCAGCAGCAGTAGGTCCATATATATTGCGGTTTTACTCCATTTTTATATGTTAATGAATAAGCAGCTATACAGCTGTTAGATTGCCGATGTATAGCCGCTACACAAATAAAAGCATATAGATTTTCCATTTACTGTGAGTGTATATTTAACATTTATATAGCCGGTATTTAGCGGCTGTATAGCCACTTGGACGATATATGTGTTTTTAATTAGTGAGTGGCAGCATAGCCGCTATTCTACCACTCATAACCTATTTATGTGTATGCTTCCATCAAGATGCATGCAAATATGCGCAAATATATGCGTTGAAAATACATCAAAATCAAAATGTGTAAAATAATGTCATTTGATCACTTATTCTCTCTAGTAATAAAGAAAAAGTATACACTATACTGACAACAATCTCTGCTTCTGCTTGAACTATGGAAATATCATGGTAAGGTTCATGGTGCAAAGACCTGATTTTTCCGTATATTTACCAAGATCTGAGACAACAATTGCATATTTAAATTCTCCATGAATAGAGCTCCTGTACAAGTACTAACATGCCTATAGTCTGAAGTCAGTGGTTCTGGCGCTGCCTGGCAAGTCATGCTGCGTCTGCCGCAAGGGCAGCTGCAGCATGACTTGCCAGGCAGTGCCAGAACCACTGACCAAGACCTGTGACTATAGTATGGAATGAGTTAATAAACACAATCTTATAGCATATGTTGTGAGTCTATTCCATGACACTTGATACATTGTAATGTAGGTTTTTCTATGTGCTAAATGCACGCATGAATGCTTACCTTCCAACCTGTGCAGTTCATCGCTATTCAAAATGGAGGGTACAGTAAGGAATTGTGTTGAATTGAGTATAGCAAATGTAAAGCCCCTGTACTGCAACTCCAAGTTTTGAACTTATAGGAATGTGCTTCAGTAATACAGTGATGCTGACTTGTAAGACAGGACTCACACTGCAGCGACGACTCTTGCAGAAGGTCACAGTGTCAGGGGTGGCAACCTAGCTGCACTCTGTAGTTAATGCGGCGAGAATTGGCACGATGATGTAGGAGATAATGCGGAATTTGGCCAGAATGCCCAGTTTGTAACTTATGGTACCACAAGACGTGTGCCGGGACCTACGGTCGCTCTTATATAGACTTTATCTACGACGATTTTACAGATTAGTTCTAGCTATGATACAGCTATTTGCAGCTGAAATACGTCAGAAAAAAATCAAAGATGCTTCTTATCCAACTGACGACATTAGTTCAAGTTATTGTCAGGCTCTTGTCTTTCCTTTAAAATTTCATTGCATTTGAAATCTGAGTAACAGTTTATGTCATACGTGGGGCGAGACGGTGAACCTGTTTAACTGATGTGCATTCTGTTTTGAGTTGGTCAGTGGCCTCTAACAGGATCATGGCCTCTTACAAGACCTTTCGTGGAAATAATAAATACAAATTTAACTTGAAAGGGAAAATTGTTGGAGAGTTTCTCAATTTTAATCTATTTATATATTTCAGCCAAGTCAAAGAGTCGCTAAGATTGGTTAAAACACCAGCATATATTACATTTTTTATTTAAGAACTGGCAATTGTTTGCTTCCATTTGCCCATGAATAATAAGTGCATATATGACAGGAAATGATTTCATACGAAAATGTTTATGAAGCACCACTACCTTAAGTGGCCTTTTATTGCCAAGTGTATCCCACACTCATTACTTTGACTTATATTGGGGCAAGATGGCACACATAAATTCTTGGATATAATGCATTATCTTACTTCCACGTTTAAAAGTCAAGTCGAAATCAGTCAAACCGCATTTAACAAGTTTTTCCAAAGTTGTTTTGTGTCACTATAAAAGCACAGTTGAAAGCTAATTAAAGTGCACATGGAAATATTAAATAACACATATTAAGCTTAATTGATTGCTATTTTATGCCATTTTCTTAATTTTAATGTTATGTGAAACACATTTCACACCACTCGATATCACTTAATTGAAAACGATTTTTATAAGGGGTTTTTGGTTCTTTTTTAGGGCAAATCTAAAAAGACCTTCTTCTCTGAAATTTCTCACCCATTTGCTTTGATATCGCTCAGGAACAACATGGGGACTCTTAGTTCTGAATTTGTTCTCCAGGTGGCAATGTGATTTTTGTGTTTTTACTATGTTAGACCTCTTCTCCAAAACCATCATTAAGATTAAGCTGAAACATTGTGTATATGTTCCTTGTGAAAGGGTCAAGCAAAGATGTTCACTAGGTAGCACTGCTGTAGACTCCTGATTTTTAACGAGTTTTTTTCAATTCGGGTACTTTTCGGTAGATGCACCTTTTCTATTCCTTACCAGGCAAGTCCATGGACATTCTAATGCATTCTAATGGTAATTCATACTTTGGACTTTTGTGTCACAGTGCAACATGAATTTTACTCTTCACCGTAACTTACGAACTACTTGAACTGCGACCTATATGTTGCAGATCTAAGCGTTCGTCTATAAAGGTCAAAATTGCTCAGTACATGGGTGATATTGATCCGATCCCAAGCTCACAGAGCTGCAAGAGTGATGAATATCTAGGTCAGCTGAGCGTGGGCTGTTCACACACGCCTGTTGTTAACGATTTTTTTTTTCAATTTGGGTACTTGCCAGTCAATGCAGCTTTCCTATTGATCACTTTGTATATCAATGGGCATTCTAATGCTAATCTACATTTTGGACTTCTTCTCCAAAAGCAGATTGACTTCAAACTTGGTGGCAATGTACCTCGGATGGGTTTCTACCAGGTTTGTTCACATGGTCACGCTCCAGTGACTTTTTGATTGATTGATTTATTGATTCATTATTTTTTTTGGGGGGGGGGGGACAAATCTTGAAAAATCTTATTCTCCACAACTAGTCACCCAATTTCTTTGGTATTACATAAGAACACTTCCAGGGACTCCTAGTAATTAATTGTTCACCGAGTAATGCTGCAATTTTTTTCTTTTTTGAATTTTTGTGTGTTTTCGTTACTTGTGACTTCTTCTCCAGAACCATCTCTCAGATTAAGATGAAACTTTGCGGATATGTTCCTTGTGAAAGGCTCAAGCAAAGATGTACACTAGATAGCACTGCTGTGGATTCCTGATTTTTAACGATATTTTTTTCAATTCGGGTACTCATTGGTAAATGGACCTTTTCTATTGATTACTATGCAAGTCAATGGGCATTCTAATGCATTCTAATGGTAATTCACATTTGGGACTTCTTTGAAGAAACTGTCTGTTAGATTCATTTCAAACTTGGTGGCAATATACCTTGGGTGGGTCATTACCACGTTGTTCAAATGGTCATGCTGCAGTGATTTTTGGATTTTTTTATTTATTTATTTTTTTGGGGGGGGGGTCGCTTTTGGGGTGAAATCTTAAAAAAATTATTCTTCTTGGAAACCGCTCACCTAATTGCTTTAATATTACACAGGGACACTCCCAAAGACTTCTAGTTCTAATTTTTTTCACCAGTTGGCGCAGCGATTTTTTCGAATTTTTTTATGATTTTTTATGCGTTTTTGCTATTTTTGACTGCTTCTCAAGAACTGTCACTTAGATTAAGCTGAAACTCGGTGGATATGTTCCTTGTGGAAGGCTCAAGCAAAGTGTTCACTAAGTAGCACTGCTGTGGATTTCTGATTTTTAATGATTTTTTTCAATTAGGATTGTTGAACATGTTAATGTTTTTCTATGAAGGCCAGGCTTAGACAGTACGTGAGTGACCTTGACCTCGTTTCTGGGGTCCCAGTGCAACATGGTCACGCTCCAGTGACTTTTTCAATTTTAATGTTTTTTTTTTCAATTCGGGGACTTATTGGTAAATGGACCTGTTCTATTGATTACTATGCAAGTCAATGAACATTCTAATGCATTCTAATGGTAATTCACATTTGGGACTTCTCTGAAGAAACTGTATGTCAGATTCACTTCAAACTTGGTGGCAATGTAGCTTGGTGGGTAATTACCATGTTTGTTTAAATGGTCACGCTCCAGTGATTTTTTGGGGGTTATTTTTTTTTTTTTTTTTTTTTTTTTTTTTTTTTTTTGTTTTTGTTTTTTTGTTTTTGTTTTGTTCCTTTTGGGGGCAAAATCTTAAAAAAATCTTCTCGGAAACTGCACACCCAATTGCTTAAAAAAACACAGGGATACTTCCAGGGACTCCTAATTCTTAATTTCTTCACCACGCACAGAGCTGCAAGTGTGATTAATGTCTAGTTCAGCAGAGCATCGGCTGTTCACACAGTCCTCTTGTTTGTAAGTATATTGCACCATAGACTATGTCTGTTGTGCACAAACTTGCCCCTTTGTAGCAGGGCAAGTTGGTGCAGAATCAAGGTTTACTTTTGAATGCCAATCTTGTAATCATTAGAATCTTAGCCCAAAAGACATAAGGTATTTTCAAATGTGAACTTTAAGTATGGATTCAATACAATAAGCTTAGAGTGTCACTTTGAAATCATCAATGTAGGGGAAATTAAGTTCCTTAAAGGCTCCATCTTGCCCCGCTCTAATTCTGAATAGTGGGAATGAAGGCGGAGTTAAAGAATACCGTGAAATCTTTTAGACTTGTTCCTGTTGATATAATTACCACAACAATGTAATATGGCAGTTGTTTTGTAAATAATGATCACATCACTGCAGGCAGCTGCACAAGGTATGGTAGGTTCTAACTACGTGGCAAACCAGAGGCCTTATGCCGCTAAAACTCCAGGTCGGTCGGACGGTCCCAGAAACCGAAAATCAGTCTTAATCTATTGCATTTCTTAAAAACACATATACGGGATACATCTTGCTTGTTTTCCCTTGTAGTATATGGAATATGAGCTCATGAAGTGCACACAGTGAAAATATTCACCACGTTTAAGTTGCAAATCGATGGAAGTTTTCTATTGGTTTACAGCAAGCTCACCAAGCAAGCCGTATTGTGAGTGGTTGGTGTATCCATATGACATGTTTTGTAGTAAAATAAAAAAAACGGTAGGTTTTGTGACGTCACGAATCCTAGGGCTTTGCGAATGATTCAAACCGGTGGGATTTCTCACGTCACAAAACCTTGGATTTTGCAAATTGTTGAACAAACATCTGAAAAACAAAAGGTGAGTTTTGTGAATAGATTGAATAACATAGCAAAACCCTGGGTTTTGTTACAAAGCCAACAGTTTTGTGAACAAATTCCTTGCTTTTGATCAAAAACCTTGGGTTTTGCGAACAAAACACAGGTTTTGGTCTTCAAAGCTTTGGGTGTTGTAGTAAAACCCAGGGTTTTGTGCTTATTTTTGAACAACATTTTAAAATTATGATATTTGTTTTGTTATCCCGGGTAGTTTACAAAACCAAGGTTTTTGTGCAAAACTTGGGATTACAAGCAAAAATCAGGGTACTGTTATAAAACTCATGTTTTACATACAATGCCCTAGGTTTTGTTTAAAAAAGTCTGGGTTTTTTTAATTATTTGTCTGTAATGCCTCCATAAACGTACACCTCTTTGGAATTAAATTCATTATATTAATGAAGGCTTATTCTTGTATTTCTTTCAAAGAGTCGATTAAAGATCGATGAACAAGTTCTGTCTGCTGTATACCTGTTGCCTCGGTAATTTCAAAGGATATGGGTTTATTGTTTTATTAAAATACATATTATATCTAAAAGTTATATAAAATTACGGTTGTTTTGATTTATGGCGTTAAGTATACAATTCATTTTTTTGTATCTCATCCAGTCTAAGGTACAATACAAAGCCGGATGAGTAACCAAGTTGTAATCCAATTTTGGCATAGAATGCATTCTGTTCACAAATTAAAGGTAAAACTAAATACTTGCACAATTGTGGGTTCCATATTCAAGTTTAATATTAAGAAATCAAAGTCACACCAGCTTCGGAGTTTGGTGACTTACTTGTAACTTTGACGAAGCTGAATGTAGAGCCAGTGGTTTATTCAAGTCATAAACAACGCATATTGAAGACTGGCTTTTGGGACGTCGCTCATTACATATATGAAATAATTGTTTTCCTTCTTTAGTGTGTTACTGAACATTTCTAACTTATGTTACTACCCCAAGTTCTTATAGTACTACTTCCATTGCAAACGTGGTAGAGTAGTGGTCTCTCATGGCAGGTAGATGAGCCGCTTCTAAATATGTAGATCTGTCTCTTAAGATTGCGATCTCTCACGACACAGGTTGGCCATTCATTACAGGAACTAGTGTAATTGCAGTTCAAAGCCGGATTTATGGGCAGTGGGCTGATAAAGATAAATAGACATTTCCGTAATATTAGTTATATTATCATTGTTACTATTAAGTGGATAACTAGACATGCAAACTTGAAAATTCACCCTTGTCTTTACATTCGAGTATGATATTCACATTTAACATCCAGATAGGATTTTGACGGTACACTTTTTTTAACTGAGCATCATTTATTTTGTAGCAAGAATGTACTTGCAAAGGTTTACCATCATATAGTCTGCACCCTGATAGCCATGACACACGGGCAACATCCCAACAATTCTTTTTTAAATTCAACGTTGCAGTCACTTACTGATTATTTAATTACAGAACTAAACAAATTTTCTCCTTTCTGTTTCAAGCTTCTAAAACTCCAAATGTATTTATGCTTTTATTTTGCATGTTTATGTGAGTTTATTGGCTTTGTGAAGTAATCTGACTTAAAATGGATTTGAAATTGGAAAACACACAACACTCAAAAAAAAAATGAAAAAGGACCTCGTTCTAATTTCATTACAGTTTATTTTTTATTTTTATTTATTTCCTTTTTTTTTATTTTTATAATATTTATTTATTTATTTATTTATTTATTTATTTATTTATTTATTTATTTATTTATTTGTTTGTTTGTTTGTTTGTAAATATTCCCTTGAATTTAAGCAGCCTGTAACTTTTGAACAGAAACCTTTTTCCCAAAATTAGAACACTGTTTCCCAGCTGGAAGTTTACAGTTTGATTTCCCACAAAAAAATAATGTTTGCAATTTTTTGGTGTTTGTACCGTTTTTTTCAGCGAAAACATGTGCAATTGAAGTTTCTTAGTTCAGCAACTGAAATTCAATTTTTTTACATGAACAGAGGATTCATAATTTTAATAGCTTAATCCAGATGTACACTTTTACAAAATGTAGAGTTTATATGATTTCAAATCGGACATCTTGTGTAAATAAGGAAAGTTTTGAAAGCAAAGTCGTATTTTCTGTGTCAGGTGCTACAAAAGTGTACCACGCCCTGAAAGCTAGCAATGACTGACAACTTCCAGTTAGGCACAAACCTTTTTAAAAGACAGATTTGGGTATACATGGACAGCAAATTTTACACGCTGATCGACCAATCAATGCGGCCCTCATTGTTGTACCCCTCTGATAAAGATTTATATTTTTATCAAGATAATCCATAGCAATATGTCCCGACAAATCATTCATTTTGCTTACGTTTGAGAGGCTCACATCTAAACCTGTTGAAGTTTCAAGCATTTGTTAGAAACTTGTACAAACCCATGACAACGGACGAGGAAACCATCACCGTGAGTAGTGCTACTGGCATAAAACAGACTCATCCAATGTAAGCATACATCTATAAAGAACAACGTATATCAAAGAACTCACAACATGAAGTAATTAAGATTCTCCCCCTAACTGCATGTGTGCAGTGAAGTGCCACTGTGTGTGCCCTACAGTGTCAACATAATCACTCAGAAATGCAGCACATTCCTGGAACCTCCCACTCTGTTATTGCTGCTTGTGCAGGTGGTGTAAACAAACAGGAGATAATATTTTAACAGCCTGGTTGCCTGGTAAATATGGAGGCCTTGTGGCTTTGTGATCTTTAACACACAGAGTGTGTTTGTGAAATGATATTCACTTATGTACATTTACTAGCATATTTGTGGAAGAAATTCAACTGTATATTAATGGAACCAGAAGTTAATTGACCATGTGGAGTATAGATACACTGAACATATATATATATATATATATATATATATATATATATATATATATATATATATATATATATATGTGTGTTTCAAAGTAAAAGATTCAGGAAATTGTTAAGAAGCTATTGAGAAGGGTACTAAATTAACTTCATAATTTTAATTGAGCTTCTTGTATTAAATACGCTTTTGGAGAACCTTTCCGAACATGTTTTTTCCATTTGACAGCACATACTGGTTTAACTTTTATTTGGAAAAACTATTTTTTAAATTTATCGAGTTATCTCGGATTTAGGCAGTGTAAACATCTTACAGTAAGTAATTTGCAAGGGTGATGGCAAAAAGGTTCCAACTAGCGCATGAAACTGTCTACATCTTTTTCATATGATTGCTGTTTTCCTAGGACTTCTATCCTGAACATGCACATCCTTTTATTTTTTAGCTGTACCCTTTTCATCATGTTTAGGAAGGTGTTTCTTGTTCAAAAAGTTCAGTTGATGTGCGATCGCAAACCTCACTGTTTTACGTTCTCAAAAATATTTTATGAAAATTTGTGCACATGAACAAAACTGCATTATGATCGATAATTTCAGGTGCACCAGTTTTGTTCTGAAAAATAACATATGAACGGTTATTGATGCGAGAAATTTATACAACAAAAACTCAACACAGAGTGTGAATAATAGTACAAGTATGTATTTATTGCAGCTTTTAACGAGACGCTGATGGTTAGCAGAGTGAGTGGAGGACTCACTAGCTGCAAAGAAAATAGTTCTGAAAGGTCAGATAACTTGCGTAAAAACGCTCTGATCCAATGAACAGCGAATTCTGAGTGTTATGATTATTTTGTGAATGTGCAATGAATTGAAATGACTAAGTCAGCAGACCACCAGACCACCAAAATGGGGCTGGACGTGGTTTTCCCATCGTCAAATCGCAGTAAGCCATTACAGAGAACCATAGGTTCACAAGTTACAAAAATTTGAAGAAACCAAAAGCAAAAATGAAAATTCGTCGGGATCCACCTTCCCCGCATGATTGAATAAATTTGGCAACACCACAAAAGGTGACAATATAGTAGCAAAAGCACAGGAAAACAATCAATGTATGGGTACTTAAACATATACATATACTAATCTTTATTGCACGTCTGTCTCTATTCATAATTCTCTTTATAATTTAATAATTCATAATATGCCCATTTCTGGAAGTACTAAACTTGAATTACTAGTCTCCGCATTGAAGAACACCTAAGCTGGAATGCTGGTGTTAACAAAATTTGTTATAAACTCTCCAAAGTACTTGGCATTAAAAAAAGTATCTTCATCTCATAGGGCTGATCCACATTTTTAATTCTTTTCCTGTCCCACTTGAACCCTGCAGTCCTATTGTAGCATTTCTCGTATTCCCTTATTTTTACGGTACAAAAGAAAGGAATCCGGTAATACGCTACACGACAATGAATGCCCATACAGACCTACTATTAAGCAAAACATCCGATTTTTATGAACATTGCACTAACTGCAACTCAAAGCTCTCAAATGTCATTCCAAGTACCCTCTTAGGGATCATGTGTCAAAGAAATCCATGATAGAAATGAATATATATATATATATATATATATATATGAAAACTAGGAAGGGGGATAGGGGTTACTGCCCCAAACAGATTTTCACCATTTATATGGAAAAGTAGGAAAAATAGGCAGCTGCAATACGTAAACGTTATAGTGATTTATAGTTAAAAAATTCAACAAATTAAATAGAAATGAACGCGACGGGCGATAATAGGGGGTTTTACGTACCCATGTTTAAAAACCTTCACCAGAGATTCATATTTACCCCTTACTTACACAGTAATCTATTTTGTGTATTCATCAAACAGAGTTTTACAAAATTCTTTGTAATTTGTAACGTGTGTGATCGTGAAGCTTCAATAACGCGGATTTATCCCCTCACATGAACAGTTTGATGCACATGGTATTTTCAGGAAGTCCACAAAGTGGCAAAAGATGACACACTAATCAGCAAGCCATCACAAGCACCACATGCATTTATGCTATGTTTGGTAAATTCATTTACTAATAAAGTAGGCCTACAATGATAAATAAAAGAATAATTTATTTGAGGAATTTGGCTGCGCCAAAGATGGGTATGAAGAAAGGTAAAGAAGATATTGTCATTCAAGACAGGTGCTAGATTATCTTCAATAATTCTGTGAATGAAAACAGCTCAAGGCCATTGGCTCCACAAAAATTGCACTTATCTTTAATAGGGAACATAATATGTTTAAAACTTTTTTGTGCTGTAATTGGTATATTTCATTGTGAGAATGGATCTGAATCTGAAGCTTTTTAAGATATGCTGGTACCTTGATGGGTCATATTATATGTGTGCTCAGAACAGCCAAATAACCGTATGTATACCTTGTGATGTGTTGTTGCATATTGTCACATTTCAATACCAACTTGAAATGGAAGCAACTCCATCGATTAGCTGCTCATCAGTAACCATTTGGCAATCCAGTCTTGAAATAAATATTTACAATATAATACAACTTGTAAACGCCTGGCGCTTTGTTTGTTCAGGGATCTCATTCCGTATTTCTGGGTTGTTCAACATATGAAAAGAAAAACACTCTTGCATTTTTCATTATATTAGAAACAAGGCATATGTCCGGTATATAAAGTGGATGTGTTATTGAATCAATTAAAATATTAGCCAGACGTTAGTGTCTAAATAATAAAAATACCACACATCACCATGTTCATACGTATACAAACACATATGTTTTCTGAACAGACAGACAGCTATGTAGCTGCACATACATGTGTCGAGACAGTAGTACATGTATAATTGAAGGTGTGGCAACAAAAAGCACTGAAGTGAATGAAATACAACGCAAGAATCTGCCAAATGTGATTTGGTGAAAAGAAATGGTTTATTATTTTTGGCTCAACCCCACATCATTATTCAATGGTTATTTATTTCTCAAATATTACATCATATTACAAATTAGAAAATATACATGTTTATCATAATACTCTTTGTAATGGAAAGGCACATTTTAAAAATAATTCTTTATGTATGCTATGCTGATTTTTTTTTCATTTGAACCAATCGTGTAAACTGTACATTTTCTTGAATAAGCTATTTGGGCCTCATGAGAGACACTGTTGGGAGGAAGCAAAATATTAAATTTCATTTGGCGCTTTGGCCCAGTGAGAGGAATGAGTGTTGGAACGCTTCGCTGAAAGTACCAGGTAAATTACCTTGAATTTCCATAAATTACATGAAGACATACCTTGAAGTCTAGTTTTGACGATATTCATAAGGGTGACATTGATTTAATTAGCTTAAACAATTTTTATCAGTCAACGTTTTGGGTGGTACTCGGAGACCTATTTGGGCTAGGACTCTGAAATGGGACATTATAACGGTGCTTTAAGGCCTTGTGTAAGATGACATATGAATAACCATGACTTGTTTCTCAATATAACATTAGAACTGAGGTAGGGTATTGCACATCATGTTATAATAGATGACTTTGACCTTATTTTGACCGTGAAAGGACTATTTATTGAACCAAGTGTTTGGGTGGTCATTCAGGAAAAATAAACCGTTGGCCTTGATATTGCATATGTTCATAGTCATTTAGAGGGGTTTGTATGAAACTGCATATGGATGTCAGTAACTAAATGTCCATGGTCATACGGCCACTACAGTGATTATTTTTTTCCATGATAACCTGAATAGTGTTTGAGAATTAACAATGTCTCCAAGTGTTTGACCCAAGTCAATTCTCCCATGATTACTTGGTTCATGCTATTACCCTGCACCATTTTCCCCTCAGTAGCAGCAAATCATATTCTTTAACCAACACTATGGATTAAAAAATTGGTTGAAATTTTGTTTTCTGTTAGAAGCTCAAGTAGGGTGACATTTTGAAAACTCTAAAAGGGCCTTTAAGTGAGGCCCTGAAACATGCCGGATAGATCTTATTGCAGGATAATATCGGCTTTAACCGACCTATTGATACATAAAGGAACTATTACTATGGAAAAAAACAGTCCTAGGGGCACAAATATCTGGCAGAACTAATGTCCTTTTCAACAAGGCACCCGAGGTACGGAAAAAGTATTGCGGTCACGTCTCACGAGTGCGGTGAAATGGCAAGACAGGCTTCTTAAGAAAAGGATATTGTGATTGGACGTATGCAAGTTCAACTCGCATGCGATAAAAATACTCATCATCTGAATACACTGGAGTATGGAAGTCATTGTAGGCAATTGTGCCAGCTGGGTAACTACACCTGATACTCCTGCTATTTCAAAAACTCTTGATCTCATTGATTATAAAGAATTAAGCATCATTGTGCTTAAGTCCACTTATTTAGCCAGTTTTCTTGGAATTTGATTGTGTGTCAATTGATGTCGTGGTCTGGGAAAGCGTGTATAAACACCAATGATATACTCACCTGTACGTTTTAATGATTCGATACGTCATTACCAAAGTGGATGACTATAAAGAGCACAGCGTTACAACCAGCAGAATACAGGCCTGTTTTCTGATCTATCAAGCCCAGAACTACAAGTCTGTGAGAATGCAGGCATTTACCGTTTTCTGGTTACTCGCATCACCAATGCTGCTAACTACCGTTAGCGGTCACATAGAGAAACGGTCTTATCAGGTGTCAAAAGAATGTAAGCATGATGGCCGGACATACGGACCTGGCAGAATGTCGCTATCGCACAAGCCTCCCTGTCTTGTAACTTGTTTTTGTACTCCAATTACCAGCAATGGTAACAATCTCTTTCAAAAGCATTGTTTATGGAGAAAGTGTCACAAGTGGAACTGCATGCTGGGATTCAAACTGGTGAAAAGACCTGGCAGGTGTTGCTCTCGGTGTGAAGCAGGTATTTACCCTCTTAATTTCCACTCTATATAAGATTCTCGGGCTCATTATGATATTTATCAGACCATATTTGTAACTCTCACTTTGAAAATGTAATATGTCTAACAGGTGATATGAAACATTACGAAATGTATATTCTATATTTCTTTTACTAAGTTTTAAAGCTGAGTGAGCTTCATTCGAACCATGTATTCCTAATTGCTCACATGTAAACGGTGTAGCTCCAGTCGAATCTTGATTGAAAACTGCTTTCTTTTTTTGCTCAAAATATCACCATTATTATGAACTAAAGCATACTGCGTCAGCTGCATTAACATAAAAACTACGAAATGTAGCCATATTTTTAAACATTAATATTAGTGATAGATGTGCATACGGTCCCAAGAAAAAATATGTTCAAATAAATTTGATAAGATGGCCGACGATATAGCTGGAAAAAAATTGCACGAGATATAAAGTTATGTCACTAGAGTTCCAGAAAAAAATTTTTACAATGCACCCGGTGGCCTGTTATTTTGAAAAGTGAAATTATTACCTCTAATGTCTGGCAAATGGAAAAGGCTGCTCGTTTCTGACGGTTTCTTCAGTAATGAGGGCCCCTTCTACAGTATAGAACGCTAAGAAGCATATTGCTTTCTGACCATAACGATGTATGTGGTCTCAAATTCTTAATATGATTGGTTAAAGTGTTCTGTTTCTGTTGCAAGAGATATAGGAAAAATATTCTAAAAAAAAAATTTGCTATCGAAAAGCTCTTCCGCTACAGTTGAGCGGCCTAATCACCCATGTATGGCCATGCAACTTTTTCCGATTATGAACGACCAAAAACTTAAATGCCGAAAATGTCTTGTGTTTCTGTATTCTATTTCTATTTATGTGATATATTCGATGACCAGATGGCCGTATGAAGAAACATATACATTTATCCCATTTTTGATAAAATCCTTGGCCGCTGATTGGTTAATAGCTATGGTACACTCTTTGTATTACCCTTATTTGTGCATTAATTACTGCAAAGGTGAAATACAGCGCGATTCCTGAAACTGGTTAGTGAAACTGAAAATGTGAAAAGAGAATGTGCCCCCAGTTTCATATTTTTGTAAGTTTGGAAATCAGGGGTCCACACAGGTGACAACTCTGTTGTATTCTTCAAACATGGGGGGGGGGGGGGGAACAAAAGCCGTTTATTTTTTCATTTCAATATTTTTTATTTTGCCACATAAAAAATGAGAGCAATAATTCTATATTTTTTCCTAAAATTACATACATTTTACAAACATTAAGGGATATTTTCTTACTTTTCTGCAAGTCTATTCAGGTGCAAAACTAGCGGAAGTACTTTTCTGCTTTACCGCCGAAACAGGCCTTAATGAATTTCAACGTTCACAATCCTTATCAAGAAGGACACGACAGACTATGTGGTAATTTTGATACTATAATTAAGAGAAGGGCCTGGTGCATCAGAATACTTCTACTTATTTAGCCATCAACTTATCTCATACTTACCATGAATGAACATGTGGTGTTGGTTTGATTCGGTGATTCCGTCGCGTAAATACAACAGTTTTTAAAATGATTGCTACAGTTTTAACTGTTGTTTGTTCGTTTCTGATACTCAATGCTAAATTTCGAGTTTGCTCCTGAATCTGTCAATCTTTTTTGCCATATCTAAGCAATGGGCCTAAAATGTGATGGAATCACTTTTTTTGCGTGACGGAATCACATACTCCCAGAATTTTTGTATATACTACACCTGATGCAGGCTTGCATACTGCAAAGAAAATACGAATGACATAACAATTTCCGTTTTGAGTATAGTTGAATAAATACAATACAAATTACAATGTTCTATGTATATTCAAATCCATCCTCATAATTATTTGTTTGTCTACATTAAAATCTAAATGGAAACAGTTTTTTTTTGTCGCACAGGTTATTGCGTGATTCCGTAACAACGTTTATTTCTTTCCTGTCGTATCAAATCGCAAAGAGTAACCATAGTGTCATAACCTATACTTTATTTCATGACACAATTCCACGTATAAAAACCCAAAATTGAATTTTTCATTCTAGCCCCAAGAACGTGCATAATATGCGTCATAAATCCACCAAAGTGTGCGTGACGGAATCACAAGAGAATAGTTTTTTTTAACAATAAAACTACCATATTCAATCAAAGCACTCTGCGAAAGTACAATTTAAAATAAAAATATGTTATCCTCACATTATGCGCCAAGCATTGGCATTCTGCCAATGAAATGAGGAAATGTAAGGCAGATATTCAAGATATAAACAGTTGATGTTCAAAAATAAAATAAATAAATAAAATCCCATTAGGACTGCGTCTACTGCCTCAACATTTCTACATTTGACAGTATTCCCCACACTGAAAATTGCGATGAGCATTATTAATAAATGAAAATATGATGGATACGAAATCTTTCTCGTCTTGTCGAAGGCTTAATAAAATGGCGTCAGTTAGGCATATTGCTTCCAGAAAATGAAACACTGAATAAAAAAAATGCTAAAATGAAAAAGCATCTGTCTCCGCACTGACGACGGTTCTTAGATATTGAGACCAGCCTGAGCACGTTTTTTCCGAGAACTGTCGGTGCAAGTAAAGGAGTTCAATATACAGTGACATACTTTGGATATATGACTGTACAGAACGTCAATTTTTGCCTATATTTATCTGGACCATGCTGAATTACTACAAAAACAAATTTAAATACGCCCAGCATTTCTGGATTTTATCGGTGACAATTGTAATGATGATAGGACAAAAATTCACTAGTTTACGTCAGCAAATTTTGCTGACATATTTTTATAAATTCCATTGAATTGATTGTAAACAAACGAACATTATATTTTTTGCAGGCAACTTTACAATGAAATATATCGGCCTACTTGTGGTTGTTAAATTTCAATCACATGTATGTACTATTCAAAATCAGTTTTAGCATTTTCCATATGCATTCGGTAATTGTTGACAGCTCTGTGGGCATATCCGGATATCCTGATTGTCCCTACATCTTTCTTTCTTGCTTGCTTTATGATGATGGCAAGTTACATGAACATAATACAAAAGTTGTACAATTTGAATTATACTAATCAGTCACATATATATCAAAATTTTAAACCCCACATACCTTCCATATATCTGATACCAAAATTAAATTCCAATTTCATGTCTTGGATTTTTTTCCAGTAATCAGGTCTGAATGTTGGAACTGCGACACGCGATGTTTTTCAAATATTTCTCTTGGACAACTCTTCCATATTTAAGTCTTTTTAGCTCTCAGACAGTCTGGACATTATCTGCTTGAGCAACCGCCAGAACACTCACTTGTTTGTGAAAAAAGAACTTTTTGTTACATAGAATTTCTTTTTAATACAGGCAATCTGAGCTATTCCCCGTGTAACATGAGCATAACCACAAAGTAATATGGGTTCCTGCTACTTCAAGTGAAATTGAATAAAAGTACGCAGTTTTTTTTTACTTAAGGCATTTAAAGGGAGTAATTACCAGCTTCATATGTTGCCCTTGATTAAACCAACTCCAGAATCGCACGTTAGGTTAAATGAAAATGCAAAAAATCACATTAAGTATCAATGTTTTGACAGTTAATTTACAACTAATCGATACTTTCAGAGAAAAAACACAGAATGTGTTGCACATGTTGGTCACATAGCTTTTGAAATGAAACATACATTGCCACCTCCACGTTATCTTTAAAGTAGAAGGAAATTTCTCGGGTAACACCCTTAACTCTCAGCTGGTGTCCTACATATATATATATATATATATATATATATATATATATATATATATATATATATATATATATATATATATATATATATATATATATATATATATATATATATATATATATAAGCACCACCGAAAAATGAACCAATACAGATCACGAAGTAATTACAAATAATTTGATTTAGGTCAATGTACGTATACTGTTCCTTTTCGTATTTCTTTATTTGTGATGTATGTTTCAAAAATGCAGTCCAGTTAATTATAAACAGTTAAAGTAAAGAAAAACAGTGGAAGCAAAAACATTGGTCAAACTCTGTCAAATACAACTCCAAAGTTTCAATCTTAAATCAAAGATTTAAAAGCAAGACAAATGTCAAATGTTTTGATTTTTCTACTTGTACACTTATCTACCCATAGATGAAGTCAAAAGTTATGTGCAGAATTAATAAGGAAAATGTTTAAACATAGTGGTAAACCATACATAAGTGATGATTTATATTCAAGGAAAGCATATTGTCCTCACAATAAATGTTAAAAAAAAACCCTGTTGAAACTATTATAGATGCTATTAAACTTCTTTTGGATAAAAATTCTGTTTAATGCGGACCATTTGGTTTTTTAACAAATAAAAGGCATTTAGATAAGTAGCAACTGTTCCCCATTACTTATTACGGATATCGCTTTGGAAGGTAACAATAGAGATGGTCTCAGAGATGTACATCTGGACTTGTATATTCAGGTCTATCACAAGACAGTAACGTTTCGGAAAGTATTGGATATAATACATTTTTGTCACAAATTTTTTGAAATTTGGTCGTATTTGTTCTAAAATTTAGGACTTTGCAACTGGAACCATTTCTATTTACAATAAACTTGATTCGAGAGGATTCGAATGTGTATTTTTGATTTTATATTTCTACAAAATTTGCTGTAAATATTCAAAGATGGTTAGAAAGTTTGGCTTCAAGAATGTTAGAGATTTTAGACTTTCATGTTTTGCCATTTATTTCTGTCCTTTGGCATCATTTTGTTTAATATCAGACAGTGAAGGCTGGTTTGCTTTCTTTTAGACTAAACCCCTAGGGGTTATAGGTAGCAAACAGCTGCCCAGGACAGTTACAAGCTTGCCTAGTTGTACTTAACATCTGGTTAAAAAAATTATGTTTTGATTTGATTTTCTTAGCTTTCATTCTTTTCCGACTTGCCTTACAAATTGAGCTGTCAATATCCAAAGGTTATTAGGAAGTTTGGCTTCAATAATTTTTGAGATTTTAAACTTGCCTGTTTTGCAACCTACTTTTATCTTTTGGCATCATTCTGTTTAATAGTCACCTTTCAGTCATTTAGGCTAGCTTGTTTTCTGTTAGGTTAGACCCTCGGGGGCCATAGGTAGCAAGCAGCTAGCAACGAAAGTTATAATCTTGCCTAATTTCACTTACAATTTGCTTAAGAAAAAGTATGTGTTGATAACATGTTTTTGAATTTAATGCTGATGACGTTCATTTTTTTCCTGTAATGCCTAAGTTCACATTTATTCAATGAAACAAATTTGACTTGTTTACCAGAATGTCGCAAACCTGACCCATTATGATGAAACATTGACTTAGGGTTGGCAGTGAAATAGAGCTCTTTTGTTTGGAGAGTTTTTAAGTGAGGAGTACATGTAGGTGTCATCACGGGATTTTTTTACATTTCTGGTGCAGGATGTCCATTGTTGCAGTACTTGAAAAGCAGACAACTAACTCTTTGCATTCCAGCGGGACGGAATCACCAAAAAAACTGACTTGTTTTCTTCTTTGACCAACCCTGAGTCAATGTTTTAACATAATGGGTCAGCTTTATGACATTTGGTAAACAGGTCAAATTTGAGGGGGTTTTCCATTGAGTTAGTGTGTACTTAGGCATGTCAGAAAAGAATGAAAGTCATTAGCATTGAAGTCCAAAACATGTTATCAAAACATAATTTTCCTTAACCAAATTTTAAGTACACTAGCCCAAATGTCTGAAAGGTGAATATTAAGCAGAATGATGCCAAAAGATAAAATGAAGTAGCAAAAGAAGTCTAAAATCTCTTAAATTATTGAAGCCAAACTTTCTAAAAACCTTTGGATATTTATAGCTAAATTTGAAAGGCAAGTCGGAAAAGAATGAGAGCAAAGAAAATGCAAAATATAATTTTTCTTAACCAGATATCAAGTTCAATTAGGCAAGCTTGTAACTGTCGTGGGTAGCTGCTTGCTACCTATAGCCCCTAGGGGGTTAACCTAACAGACAGCAAATCAGCCTAAACTGTGTGAAGAGTGATATTTAACAGAATGATGCCAAAGGATAAAATTAAATAGCAAAACATGCAAATCTAAAAGTTGAGACAGTATACATAGGCCTAACGGGAGGGTTTTGTTGTTATCAACTGTTTATTTCTTGAATATTTGGTCGTGCGAATCCTGCATCGGCCGTTTGAATGTCAGTGTGTTCAATATCGCTAATCTGTTTCATCGCCGCTACAAGCCCGTGAGTGTTTAACTCGTACGAGTCGACGAAACCATGTGCCGGCCGACAAATACTGGGCCAGATGGCGCAAATTCCAATATGTTAGGGCCCTTAGGGCTACGTCATATGTGCATGCATATTTGGCCACTTGGCAACTCACATGGCTTCCTGTTTCAGCAAATTTAAGGCTATGATACATGCTTTACGGTTTTTCTGCTAATAACCCTTTAATTTCATTTGGCTGTTAAAGTTTTGAGGGCTCCCTTCCCCTCCGAAAAAAAAAATAAATAAATAAACAAAAGTATCGAACGTGATAGTAGTTACAAAGCAGAGTATAAATTTACTGACTTACTCGGTTGAATTGTGAGTTTTAGCTCAGCTGACTGATGGTCAGTCGTCCGTCCGTCCACAAGTCACATTTTCGACTTGTTCTACAAACCGTCAGCTGGATTCACTTGAAATTTGGTGGACTCAAACACTTGGATTCTCTACCAAGTTTGTTCAAATGGCCACACTCAAGTGGTTTTTAATTTTTCAATAGTTTTTTTTTTGTTCATTTTTTCCCTAAATCTTTAAAAGAAATCTTTTTCTCCAAAACTGCAAAGCCATTGCTTTGTAGTTGTACAGAGACACTTCTGAGGACCCGTACAACTTACCTTGTTCACCAAATAACACTTTGTACTTTTTCTATTTTTTAATCAATTTTGCGCGTTTTTTGCTGTTTTCAACTTCTCACTTGGATTCTTCTGAAAGTCGGTGGGAATGCAGCTTGCGGAAGGGTCAAACATTGTTGCTCATTAGGTGGTGATATTCTGCATCTCAGATTTTTAACGAATTTTTCAATTTGGGTACTTCCGGCTTAATGCATATGTTCCATTCGATTGCAACGCAAATTCATATTTTGAACTACTCACCAAAAGCTGTTAACCAAATTCAGACTTGTTGGGGTTGTACCTTAGGTCGGTTTCTGCCGATTTATTTGAATGGTCACGCGCCGATAATTACAAGAGTTACGAATTTTCTTGTTCATTCTTCGTTAATTTGTTTTTAACCTTTCACGAAAGCTTTAGCGTTGACCTTGAAAGCTTAATTTGTTCAAAAAGACGCGCTACGATTATTTCTCGTTTTCTTAAAATATTTTAATTTTCCCTTTTTTTCTTGATTTTTCTCCCAAAGTAAAAGTTAGATTCTCATCACATTTATTCTGAATAGAAGTGGACTTAATTTTTACCAAATTTTGTTAAGTAGCTGGTGTTGCTATTATTTTATGCTTGTCAACAAAAATTGCCAAAATTCGGGAAAATCGGTGAGAATATATGAATTCGATAACAGGACTTTAGTCAAAAGCTTAAGGAACTGTTCAATTAACGAAAGAAGGGCATTTGTAAGTCCAAATTGATATCACGTGATCAAACACTCTGTCTCCCCGCAGGTAAAATAAAAGGACTCAATTCAACAATGTTGTGTCAGGGTGGGTTTTTTCTTTTCTTTTCTTTCTTTTTTTTCTGGCTTTGTTTTTTTTTTTGAGGGGGGGGGGGCTTGTTATTGTTGTTATTGGTTTTGTTTGTTTGTTTAACATTTTTCTTATCACAGAAAGCAATTTCAATTTAGCAGGGAATCATCATAGCAATTCAGCTGAGGCAAGATGGCAAAGGCAAATGCGAAGACAGCAAAGGCAAATGCGAAGACGGCAAAGGCAAATGCGAAGGTGGCAAAGGCGACGACTGCAACGGCCAAGATGGCAAAGACCACCACCACCGCCAGGACGCTCCAAACCAGGATCGTTCGGTACGTGTACACATACATACTCAAACACACACAGACACATACCTACACACATATACATACATACATACATACATACATACATACATACATACATACATACATACAAACATACAAACATACATACATACACACACACACACACAGGTAGATGGATGATTGATTGATTGATTGATTGATTGATTGGTTGATTGATTGAGAGTTCTCTATAAAATACATGTCACCTGTAGCCACCCTGGTCAGGTCCCACATTCCGTGTTAAAATCTTTTTTATTGGGGGTGGGGGTGGCGGTGGGGCTTGGTTTGCTTCAATAGATAGATTCTACAGTCCCCCTTTCTTACAGCAAGCCAATTGTCTTTGAGGGGCATTTATTATATTTGCCGAAAACGTTTATTCCTGTGGGAATACTACTGTATGCCTAACTATGTACTATTGAGCTCATAGCAAATTTAACTTACAAGGTTTTCAAGACACCTGTGTTGAAATTATCGGGGCAAAGTCTCCAAAGCTGGACAAAAGCTAAATATAAACTATTCAGTCAAAGGGACCGTCCGTGATTCCAAACAACCTGCCCCCACCCCCGCTAAAAAAATTGACGCTGTCTGACAATAGTCTGTCTGATTCTTCCCCTGTTATATAGTTTATGTCAGGCGATCCGTAATAATAAACGCGTGACGAAGTGTAAGTGTCCACTCCACTTTACGTCCGATAAACTCCTTGCAGATCATGAACATGCATACATTATTCAGACACACACAAACACACAGAGGAAGGTTATAGGGGTTTCTGAAAACGAGAAGGGGAGATCCACTCGGGAATGTGGTATGAAGTAACCCAATTAACTGGCCCAAAATATACTATTAGATAAGACAAGATAATTTATTGGACACGTCCGACCCCTTTACAGCGAGTGCATTGCAGATTAGGATACCCATGTGATGCACCAAAGATATCTGTACATATTAAAAAGATACGTGGCAATAACATCAAATATGCTATAAGCATGGCACAGAAATTGTACAACTGGGATGCTCATATTCACAGACTAACAAACTTTCTAAAGTTATGAGCATTCTTAAGAAACTAAAACATATTTTGCCCAAAAGTGTTCAATTGAAAATCTGTGATTCAATTATGTTATCACACATAAATTATGGCATCTTGGCCTGGGGTTTTCAATGAGATAGAATTGAAACATTACAAAAAATAATACGCTTCTGAACATGTAGCCGCCAATATAATGCTCACACTGACACACAATATAAAAATCTCAACTTACTAAAGGTCAAAGACATATTTACAATCTTTAAACTAAAACTCTATCATAACTATGCAAATAACAAACTCTCTAACAACTTGCTGAAATTTCCATTTCAATTGAATGCAGACAGGCAGGTAAACATGTTCTGCTAAAAGATCTCAAAATTGATTAATTTTATCGTTTAAAGCATATGTATGCAAACATTTGCAAAAACCTGTCTTAAATGTGACATGGCCAATACATTGAACAACACTTCTGCCAGCATCGAAGAAAAATACGTACCTAGAGTTCAAACAGCATGGCTACCTATGCCAAAAAATAAAGATTGACAATATCAAGATACGTGTATTATACACAATTTTTACATCTGTGGAAGAGGTCATCTTTACTCAACCTGAAATCAAACAACTAGGGTAAGTAAGTCCAGGCTGTCTACTTGTTACTGTAATCACGCATTCTGCCCTACCATTATTGTAACTATGTAATAATCAGTACCTTTAACGAACTGCTATGGTAATTTTAATGTGGGACGGCGTCCACAATAGCAACAATTTTTGCTTTAGTCGGAGTCTCCCTGGCCATAAAAATATATTTCCGTATACCATATTTGAACACTTTTACTGGTCGAATAAAGTCAAGTCTGAGTCGGAGTCGGAGTCTGAACAACAGTGACACGTATACAAGCAAGTGCTATATGCACATGTTCGGACCCACCCACCAAGGACTTTCGGGTAAACCATATGCTGTTTAAATATTTTTTGGCATATGCCATCAAACAGGATGCTGATATCCCTGGCAAAGTCACCGGGAAAATCCCACAAAAGTAAACACAGTTTGGAATTATGAGAAGTGTTCCCATACATGATGCTGGCTCCTGCTTAGCAGCCTCTTTTCCAGTTCGTGCCAAAACGATATTCTAATATCATTAAAAGTATGACAGGGGGAAGAAAATGAGAAACATTTTCCATTCGATTCATAGCCTCCCGCCCCCTCCCCCCAATCCATACAAAACCCGCACATCCCGACAGACACCAAATTCCATCTGCCTGGTCATCTTGTTTGTCTCAGCATTCTGCTCGGGCCATGAACTTAAGACGTGCATTGTGAAACCCTAAGAAATAAATACGTACTCTTTTTTTAAATATGACCTTTTCCGCATATTGTTCAAAGATAAAAGACAACTTGTAGTCAATTTCATGGAAAAAAATACTATACATAGTTTTCGATGCATAAGCATTCTGCCACTGAAAAGACAATACACTGACAAAAAATGACAGCAATACAAATACAGTAATTATAACATGTAAGAATTCAGGTCGATTCTGCTTTGTAGTAAAATAGATTCAGTTCCCACGTTTGGCACTGCCCATGTAACTGACACGGGGGTGGGGGATGGAAGCGGTATGTTGCTATACCGACAGGCTTTACTACCCCACCCGAAAGAAATACCCTTTTTTTTCTACATAAGTCAAGTCATAAGACCCTGTGCTTCAAAGCAATCAGCTCTCATATCATTTATCGCCCGGTATATAACAATGCAGAGACGAACTTGAAAAGATTATTTGCTGCATAGCAAATCACTGTGTGTGTCTTCAAAGCTTCTTGCTATGACAATGTACAATTTTATTTTCAGTACTGCAGTGTATTTTTGGTACGACAATGTACAATAGGTACTTCAAGTAAAACAATGTATGATCTGTGCGACACTGGTACGTCAGTGTACAATGGGCACTATAGTGTTACAGTGTACGATAGATATGACCATGTTACGACAGTGTGCATTAAGTACTTCAGTACTACAGTGTATGATCGATATAACAAAGTTACGCCACTGTACAATGGGTACTTCAGCACTACAGTTCATAATCGGTTCGACATGTAAGGACAGTGTACAATGGGTACCTCAGTTCTGCAGTACATGTAACCAATAAACCAGAACCAACCTTCAGGCCCCATTGCATTTTAAATTTCTCTCACCAGGTGTCACCACCTATCAGAGAGCTGAACAACTCTGTGTGGTGTGCATACTTTTGAACATATTTAAAATTTGAATTTTCAAATGCTCTTAATTTGATTTATATATATTTCTGTAGCCTGCATTACCAATTCATAGGATTACTACTAGTCCATAGCATAAGAGTAGAAGTTGGAATGGCACCTTTATCTATTATAGCTTTTAAGTTTTTCAAGATTTAAAATTTCCAATGGTGCTACTTAACGTAATTGAAATTGCTACATTTTTTGTTTTAAATTCATTAGATGCACAATGGTCAATAATTCCTTAGGAGAAGTTAGTATGAGATCTCTGTCTATTATAGCTTTAAATATATTCAAGATTTAAAATTTCAAATGCCCTTAATTTGCATAATTCAAATATCTTCATTCCCCTGCATAAAAAGGGCAAAGCTCTTTGTATGGAAGTACAATCATGCCAACTTTGGAGATTTTATGTATAATAGTGTCAGAGAAAAGTGTCGGACAAATTCACCGGTAAAGAAGGAAGGAAGAAAACTAGAAAAAAAAATCTGCTTCATAGCGAATCTGTCTGGGTGCCTTCAAAATGAGAACAGTTTGAAAGGCTACGCTTGGCTATTGTTCAACATAATCTAATAAACGTATAAAATGAAGTTTAAAGAAACCACTATGTATAAAAATTTTGAAGCTATTCAACATTTTTATAAGTATATTTGCCAAATTTGCATAGATTGAAAGCCTACAACTTTGGTTTACGGTTCATTGGATTGGGCTTTGCTAAAAATCCATAAATTGAAGTAGGAATGGGACCTATTTATAATAGTTTTGAAGCCATACAAGATTTACATTTTACATGTTCACCTAAATGCATAAATTAAAATCCCACAACTTTATTTCATGATTTTATTGGATGTGGCTGGGCCACAAACCTATAAATTGCAGTTGGAATGGTACGTCTATGTGTAGTAGTTTTGGAGATATTCAACTTTAAAATTTTTTGAAGTTCCTTATAAGCATAATTTTAAATTCTGCAAATTATACTGCCTATTTGATTGGCAGATGTCACAAACCTATATATGCTTATTGAAATATTGTGTATCTGCAATTGGAAGGTATGGAGCTTTTAAAATTTTCATTGCCACTATTTTGCATACATAAATTCATATTAAAAATTCATATTTTTGTAGCATGACTTCACATGCTGCAAAGTTGTTCAATATCGATTGAAAGTACAAATATAATAGAATACATGGCCAGAAACTGACATTTTTTAATCAATTTTGTGAACATGTGAAGTGTTTAATATTTCAAACTTGGGTTTCAATACAATGCTGTTGATCTTTCAATATATTCAAGTTAAATTCATATTAAAAATTGAAATGTTTGTAGCAGGATTTCACATGTTGCAAATGTTGTTCAATATCCATTGAAAGTACAGATATCATAAAATATATGGCCAGAAACTGACATTTTTTTATCAAATTTATGAACATGTGAAGAGTTTAATATTTCAAACATGGCAATGATAAGTTAACTATTTATAAATATTGACATTGCCAGGATTAAAGCAATTTCACCTCTTATCATAAATTGTCACGTTTCATTTGGTGTTGTGGACATTAAAATTTTGATGGTGCCCGGAGAGAAAATGGAGAACAAATTTCCGTGCAAAGAAAAAAGATAAAAACAGAACAAAATTGTTTCACAGCAAATATATCAGTGCGGCGTGTGCCTTTGAAAAACCGTTTACAAAGTGGATAAAGTCAATAAACACAGACGTGTGTGTATGTGTGTGTGTGTGTGTGTGTGTGTGTGTGTGTGTGTGTGTGTGTGTGTGTGTGTGTGTGTGTGTGTGGAACAAGGAATTGTGTTTTTATCGATTGCAGTTTTAAACTTATAAAAATGATAGATTTAGCATTTGGGAACAAAAACCAGTTAGTGCACTTTCAGCTATTGGGTTATTGACCTTTCCTGACTGGGCAATTTTCTCCACCCCCGCCCCCCCCCCCCCGCAAGCTGATAATTGCCATCATTAGAAACTGATAGCCGCCCTGTTACCATTTTGAAGGCAACGTTTGAAAAAAATCAATTCACGTAAATTGTAACTATATGTTGGAAGTGCATCATTGTTTCTTTTTTAACACTGCATATTCATATTTCATCTAATCAGCCTTTATGAAAATTTAAAAAGGAAAACACGTTTCTGTTATGTTCAGTTGTCAGAAAAATATGTATATTCATAGTCTTGACGTCAGGCTAACATAACAATTTCCATATTTGTGACTTAATTTGTTTCCTAACCACTATAATTTGACATGTTGCAAAGTTTGGTCAATATCCATTGGATATACAATTATTCCAAAGCTAAGTAAAAGCATAGTAGTGACATTTCATTAATGTTTCTAAGATGCTTTACATTTATAATTTGGAACGAAAGGAAAATGAAGGCACGCATATGATAATTTTATCGTTTCCGTTGTTCTACGTCTTTTTCAGGAGGCGGTATTACAATCGGCACCTTTTCTTTGAAAACGAATGGCACACATTGTTTCATGAATAGCAAAGCGTACAAGCCAGGTGCGAAAGAAAAGAAGTCATATAAGCGAGGTAATGAAAGGTGTACCAGGCAATTTGAATGCTACAAAAATTCCAACGGGAAAGCTTCTTTTAACCACCAGAGTAAATGCAGACCACATTGAGAGAATAGATGTGAATCGTACATGTTCTAAACGGAGAAATATATGGACAAGCCACCTTATTGAAATTTTACACTCCGAATATCATGGATTCAAAAATGTCTACTGGTCGACAAATCTGTGGAGCCATCCCTCATCCCCAACAATGAGGCCGAGTTTCCTATCAGACACTTTTTTCTTCTGATTTTTTTCCTGGTGACTGCATGTTGCTTGCAAACAATAAAGTTTGATGGAACTTATCTTTTATGTCATTTTTCAATAGTTATATAAATAGTTACTATTGTTTATTCGTTTCTATTGCTTTTGTGTACACGTGTTTTGACACGTTATATACATTTATTTATTTATTTATTTATTTGTTTGTTTATTTATTCATTTACTCACTTATTTTGTCCTGCACATTGTAATTGCACAACCAATGTTCACAATCAAATCATGCAACAAAATGCGTAATAACTTCTATACAAAATTTCAACCACACGGAGGTGATTATCGGAAACCCCAAAGGGCGGATAAGATTCCCTTAATAATAAAATACAAGTGCATGTTGAATTTTATAGAAACAAATACACAAAGCTCAAATAAGAAACAAAATCATGATATATCAAATATATCAAGAATTAAATCTAACTATTGGTAAACAGGGCGCAAAATGATTTGAATGAAACAAAAAGGTCCCTAAATTGAATGATTTTTCCCCGACACATTTTGTTGGCTTCAGGTAAGACTAACTGCAACATGTTTCTTAAATCATTACCCTGTTTTTTCTGTAAAGAAGTTTAAAACGTAAATTGCAAGAATACAGTTAATGAATATACAGATGAATGAAGGCACTTGCAGAAAATTAATGTCCCAAAAAGATCATAAATTTACGTGATGGAACAGATGCTCAAAAAAGGTACTATGAGGTAAATTTAGTGTCTATGCTTTTGTTTGTGCAACGATTATTGGATTTAAGTTGGATTTATATGCAGATCCCCATACGCTATTATAATATGTTCTAAGCGGGATGATAAAAGCAGAATATAGAACTTTCATCATTTTTGTGTCGAGTGCACTTTTTACCTCATATGAAATACTTGTGCTTTTATTATTTATTTGTCATGTAAGAAGTATGATTTTTCCAAGTCAATTTATGATCTGGTACTACATCCAAAAAATTTTAATTTGAAATTTTTTCGACTGGATATAAATTCCTGTTGACGATTTGAATTAATGAATAGGTTGTCTTTGTAAAATGATTTACAACATCACTTTGTTCTATAGAGATATATCTAAATGACTTCGGAATATTTAATCCATTTCATGTTATAATGGCGCACTGTTTTGATATTTTTCTGCATTTCTTGATGTCAATAATTCATTAAAAGACACCGGATTCTTATTTTCAAGAAATCTGTTTGTTGATACCATTAATTTCCCTCCTTTTCGATATGAATGATTAGAATTCGTGATATTAAGAAATGCAATCGAATTATGAATAATCATTATTTATTGATATCAAGAACTATGTAACAAGTATTATCAGGGCACTGAAGTGTTCATTCATGTGTTAGTGTATGGATCTACCGAGCCTCCGATTGAAGACACTGTTACCCGATTGTCATATTCATACATATAACGCATGTGTTGTACATTTTTCTGTTTCCGTTTCCTTCTCCATGAAGTTCGCCATTATCACTGTTGGTAACATGAATACAAACCTTAACCGATTTTTTTTTCGAATTTTGATAATTTGTTAAAATTCAGAATAAACTGCAATAGCAGGTTGTGAAGAGCTTTGACAGAGGTCAAGTCCTCATTCCCTGTAACTCTGGAAAGGATCAAACTATTTGTCAGAAAATCCCGGAAAAGTTATAAATGCACAAAAATCATTTTAAAAGCAAAAAATTGTGGCAACCTGTTTAATAAATTAAGATCTAGAGGTTCTCATTCAATTCCAAAGTAAACTCGCTTGGTACGTTAGGAGAAGAAGGATTTGTAAAATTTAACAAATCACACCCCCCCCCCCCAAAAAAAATGATGAAATTCAAATAATTCGTTGAAAGTGCCCATTAAATAAAATGAGTACAGATTCAAGATTGTAAGCGGTTTATTTCACCCAGTGACACGAATAGTTACAAAGGACAGGCAATGCAGAAGAAGGAATATAAAATATAAACAAGATTTGCTGAAATATTACCAGAACAGGAGGTTAGGGTGACCCCAGGTAAGATTACGCTATCACTGGGGCCATCTGTATCCACTAGAGGGCAACAAAATTTTCAGACAATTTAAAAGGTAAAAGTGCAAAAAGATGACGACTAGCTCAAGACCTGCCCAAGGTATATCCGCAGTAAGTTTGAAGTGATTCTTGCTTACGAATTTGGCAAAGTCAAAGATGTGAACTACTATTGCAATACCCATTGATTGGCATTTGCATGTTGCAATCAATGAGAATTTTGTCGGTTTTAATAGCCCTTTGGCTAATGTTTCTCTTTGCACCCGTGCCGACTATCAATAAATAAATGTATTTTGTACTGCATTAACCAACGATTGTCCAAACTGAAACATAAATTAAAAACCAAAGGTGCTGCATATCATTACCTGCCAAATACCTTTGTTTGTCCCTTCCACAAGCCACATTTCTACCGAGTTTCAGAAAAATTTTAACGACGGGTTTGGACAAGAAGTTGCAAAAAGCAAAAACACACAAGCAAATATTTATTTATATGATAGAGATACACACACACAGACACACACACACACACACATATATATATATATATGTATATGTATATATATATATATATATATATATATATATATATATATATATATATATATATATATATATATATATATATATATATATATATATATATATAAAGTAAAATCGCAGCGGCACGTGGCGAACAAATCACCGTGTAAGGGTCTTCATAAGTGTCATTTTTCAATATGGAAGCAATTGGCTGAGTGGCTTCGGACAAAAAGAAAATTTTTTTTTATTTTTCCAAGTATGAACGTACAACAAATTAAAAATCCAAAAAGCACTGGAGCGTGACCATTTGCAACAGATTGGTACATCCTCAGCAAGTTTGAAGTGAATCTGGTGGTTTTCGGAAAAAAATTGAAAAATGTGACTTGCCATTGGAATCCCCATTGACTTGCATTGGAATCAAGGGTAATGTGTGCGTTGAGCGAGAAGTATCCGAATTGAAGATTTTTTAAATATCTGAGATGCAGAATATGATCACCTAGTGAATAGCTTTGTGTGACCCATACACATATTGCATTTTCACCTGGTTTCAGAGCAATCTGAATGACGGTTTGGGACAAGAAGTTGAAAATAGCCTTACACACAAAAATTTGTAAACAAATGAATGGAAAAAATGCAGCGCCCCTTGGTCAACAGAAGTGTAGGAATTTCTAGAAGTGTCTCTATGCTTTTGCGAAGCAACAGACTTTGCAGTTTCGGAAAATATTTTGAAAGATTTTCCTAAACAATGAACCAAAAAATCATTAACCTTTAAAAAATCACTGGACCGTGACCATTGTGACAAACGTGGCAGAGACTCACTCAAAGTACATCCCTAAGAAGTGTTCACTAAATCCCTAAGAAGTGTTCACTAAATCCAGCCGACTCTTTTGAAGCTGAAAAAGTGAATTTATGATTGACGGACACTGACGGCGCTGCTTACAAGAGAGAGTGTTACAATATCAACAGATACGTCAGAATTTGCAGTATTTTGTGTGGTTTTTGTTTTTTGTTTTTTGTTTTTGTAATGAAATTAAATCTTGTTGCACCAATTTTTTGGTTGCCTAATGTCATCTAACAAAAGTTTGTACGATGTGTTGTGTATAATTAAGGTAAAATCATTTTAAGAAGTCATGTTTATGGGCTGCACCTGCTCCTCATACCCTAAACGCTTCCTATTTTGGAAAATAATGATCAGGACTAACCACAACTGATGAAGCATTTCTTATGTACCACATATTACCTCAGCATTTCTTCACCACATTCCATATGTAGCCTTGCAACGTAACATTAAGTGCGTCGTATCAACGTTGTGTTTGGTAATCTATTGACGCTGCAGCTTCCTCAGTGCTTTCTCTTTGACATTGTATCACCCGATGGTTCCTAAAGATTTGTCTTGTGGGCTACCTTAAGAGGGACCTTTCCGCCAGCCATCCTTCTGATACACATGATTAATGCATAACCATATACTTGACGTGCATATTGAATCCATCCAAAGTACAATCAATAAATTCCAAATTATTTGTGGCAAAGGGGGGGGGGGGATTACCCGGGAATATATTTGATTTTTACAACAAATGGTCATCAGTTTCCTATTTGTTCATTGACTTGCATTAAAATGGTTGTAAGAAGCCTCTGGAACTCATTGTACCTTATGGGCAACCATCTCCGATTAAGGGATGTTTTGATATCACTGCTTCTGGTTTTGTGGTATGTATAGACCATGTATACAGTAAGGCCAAAATTCTAGGGGTGTATACAGATCATGAATATCCTGATTGGTAACAACACGCAGAGCATCGCCTACATTGTCTGGGTTCACATCAAACTGCATGCACCTGCTAAGGATATAGTGGAGCCATAGTCAATGCTTGTTTATATGGCTAATAGTAATATTACGGTTAAGTTCTGCTTCTGACATGTGTGTTGTACAATGTCTGATACAGGACCTAACGAAGAGATAAAGCAAATCTTTACACTAAAATATTTTCCAGTCTTTTCTCTAGGTGTCCCATTGTGATGTGTTGATGCTGTGGTAGTCTTAATGTTCTGTAGTAGAAGTTGCTGCATCATACTTTGGAAATGCTTCTTCGGGTTTCTCCAAAATCTACCTTACGTTTCTGTATAGCCTTAACATTTTTTCACCAATTCTGGATTTTTTCATTGATGTCAATGTTTTAAGAGTAAAGTTTCTTACTAACTGCATTTTTGTGTTGATAATATTTTTTCCTTTTTCCTCACCAATTTCTCCAAGTGAACATAGTTCTTGGTTAAAGATTTGATAAATAAAGAATTCGTCCTCCATGTTGAAGGCAAATGTGCAAAATATTCCGAGTAAATTCAAAATACTTAAGAAAATGTGGCGGAAATTTCCACTAACAAAGTAATACCATACAAGCTGGCATTTACCAGGAATGTGTTATATCAAATGAAAAATTAAACAGTATGATAATGGACACCAGCATGATGTGATCAGAGATACAGAGGAGCAAAGTATGAGAAAGAGACAACCAAAATGTACAGTAATATATACAAGCTCACAATAAAATGTAAATCAATGTGTCAATACGTATAAACACTTTTGACTTTATAAGAAACGAATAACTGGTGTCTCATTAGACGACAGGGATTTTCACTCCGAGATAGTATTCAGACCCCAAATCAACTTCAAATCAAAGCCAAAAATAAGTTAAAGTGAAATGCATACTTTGCAGATCTCTCTCCCCCTCTGTCTGTCTGACTGTCTGTCTGTCTGTCTGTCTGTCTGTCTGTCTGTCTCCCTCTCTCTCTCTCTCTCTCTCTCTCTCTCTCTCTGTGTCTTTTTACAGACACAATGTCAATGTAAATTTCAGGGTATGAAAATTAATCCCGGAATGTTTTTGAGATGGGAATAAATGTGCCTACAATGTACAGATGAATTGTATATTTTTTCTATAATAGAAGGAAATGAAAATGCACAAGGCAAGATAGAACATGTATACCCTAGAGTGAAGAAAAAAATCCCACTTCTGACACCAATATTGTGATTGAATGTAAATCAAACACGTACCTGCATTGCTAAAGTGATGGGTGTGGCAGACAGCAGATTAGTTCGTAAGGAATACTGGTCATCCGCACTGATCTGTTAGGAATTGGGATCTAGATGTATCAGTCATGTGACCATGGACTGTAACAGGGAACTGGGGCTCAAAGGATTAAACTGTGATCACTGCAAAGACTGTTCAGCAGTACATTTATACAACTATTGTCACTGCATGGCCGGATCTGTCAGTCGTGATACATTCTCAAGTGACATGCAATTTAGCACATAAATATATTCAATGTGTTAATCATGACTATGTCAGAGGCATTTGGCTTTGAATTTAAAATCCTGACATGAATTGGACATTGCCTTAATAAGATCAGGCGTTGTGTGCACAATGGGGCCACACACATTAACACCCAGCTCCCTGGTTAAGTGAATTTACTTACCTAAATAAACAATGGCAGCTGACTTAGCTTGTAAAATGTGTTGAAAGCATTGATACATTTTGGGCTTAATTTTCTTATAAATGTTAAATGTCACAAGTTTTCAAAGTCTATGACGGGAGGTCATCAGTGCATTTAACAGAAAACGATAAAACTTCAGTTTTGTGAAAGCATGATTTTCACAGTGTTTTTACTTTTATTATTATTATTATCATCATCATCATCATCATCATTATTGTTTTTGTTGTTGTTGTTGTGATTAACAAACGCAATGAATTCTATTCTTGAGAAACATGTTTCTGACTTTTTTGACGGACCGCAAGAATCAAGAAGTGTTCACTTGAATGTACTATGAAGTCATCGCAAACACGCATGAATACATAGCGTTTAACCTGAGGATGGATTGAAGGTTCTATGTTTGTCACTTGAACATTTATTTTGGGTGTTTTTTATATCAACGTAAGTAATAGAAAGTTAAACCCGGGTATTTTTACCTGCTATGAGTTTTCCATGTGTAATAGTGGAGTAGGCCCAAATATGTAGGAAGTTTGTACCTTCTGTCTGTCTGTCTATCTTTCTATCCATTTGTATATTTATCTGTTTGCTCATATGCTTACTTGCATTTTGGCGTATTTTTTCGGCTGATGGATCCCGGGCGCTAGTGCAGCCCCACGAATTCCTAGGGACAGCACCACTGGCTAATCTCTTTTACATGGTGATAAACAAAGCACAATATCAGCATCAAATATGTAGTCATTATAAAATCCACTAAAAGATCTGTGCAAAAAAATTAAGCTCCTCACGTCTGTATGATTTTCAATAAATTAATTATGTTGTAAGCCTACGTCCAGATATAGTTTTTTTGATGTCACCCATTGATGTTAACCTCATTTCCCTTTTTATGTGGTCATAACGACATTTTGTCTGATTCTGACGACTTTTTATGTGGTCATAACGACATTATACGTGATCCTTACGACATTTCATGTGGTTTGGACGATTTTTTATATGGTCCTTATGACATTTTATCTGGTTCGGAGGACATTGGGGTTTTCTTTTGCGATATCTTCTTTTGACGTTTGGATCATCAGGTATAGTGTTACTAGCATATTCTGAAACTAGATTATTTTTTAATTTTGGTCATATATATTAACGTATTTATTATTCTACGCGTTTTCAATGTAACAAAACCAGTTTCCTCATACAGTTTCACATTTGGTGTGTCGCGCCTGGCACCAGGTCATGACACGAGCAGCTGCCAATTGAATATCTTCCAACTGTAATGCATCAGCTTGAGTACAGCCATCCCAGACACCAGTTCCGTATTCCATTTAAGATCGAATAATTAATGTATAGTTAGTTCCTAGCGTTTTCTGTTAAGGGTATACTGTAGTGTTTTCAAAATATTGAGTTGTTTAGTGGCTTTGATGACTAAGTATTTATGTGTTCGTTGCACCTAAAGTCAGATCGGAATACAAGCCCTGAATGTTTGTGCTCCCCAATATTTATAAGATGGTAGTCTTGAAATCATAAGGGAGGATTGTTTACTACTGGTTCCTTCTATACTAACATAACATCTGTTTTCAAAGCATTAACAGTTACCAACCAATCAGAAGACCAAGATGAAATAGAAGAAAGATTGTTGTTTATCAAGGCTGGGAATAGCTTGAAGCGGTAACGAAAGATTGAATGATTAAGTTAGTGATAGGCAAATAGATGGCGCTCCTTCTTTTACGAGAAGAGCTCTGATTTTGTCCCGACCGGTGGTCTTTATGTAAGCTACACTTTTTATCAAGAACCTTGTTTTGGTTGATTTGAATAGATTCAAGAATATTAGTGGGTAGATCTATGGCAGGGAGCATGGGGGCCCTGGTAGTGTGAAGATTACTTTGGCTCAGGAAAAACTGATTAGATATTTCATCTTTTGATAGACTTTCAGTAACATTGTGGTGTTCATGTAGTAAGGAAGGGATGGCCGAAGATTGATTGCGATTCATGAAATGTGTTACAGTTCGCCACCGAGTTTTGTTCTTACTTTTAGCACTTTTGAGAGACGAATAAGCTCCCCATTATAATTTTCTTCAGCAATTTTCAATTGTTCCTGGTACTGCTGGGAATTCTATTGTAAGTACTTCATATCTGTGCGTCATGTTTCTTTTCTTTTGTTTTATCATATGCTCGAATAACTTTCCGCTTCTCACACCTGAGCTCAGACCTGTACCAGGGGAGATCAGAACGAACGAGCTGTCATTGGTTTATTAGGAATAGTGTAATTTGCAGCTTTAACGAACGGCGCTTTTCAATTTTAACAACAATCATCGATACTATCAAATTTGAAACAATCATCCCAATTTATTGGATCAAGGTGATTTCTAAATTCATCAAAATTTGCCTTTTCATGTGTGATCACTGAGTTATCCTCCATATTTTTTGATAATGTTATTGCACTAATGAATCAGTACCTAGTCTGTCTCTTAAATACATGTACATATCAACAGCTTGGTATTAGTATAAGTGCCTGTATAGATGGATTCTCTAGCCAAATAATATGGTTAAGAGCCTACAGTGTTAACAGTGGCCCAAACGTTATCACTGGGTACTATAAAGAGGCAGTGGCAAGAAGGGGGAGTTGCCCCCGAGATATGGGTATAGAAAAATGGACATGTGGCACAAATGCAAACGTTCCTTTCTGGTCGACAGTTTCTTTTAGGGGAAGAGTTATGCAAACCAATGAATTCACATATGGTGCGCAATACTTCGGAAACAGTGTATACAATTTTGGATGGACCTGTTTTCCTTAATTAAGAGGAACGTTATTTTGATGGTGACTTTATTGATAAAAACCTAATCCAGTTCTGCTTCATGAGGCTTATACAGGTAATCAAGCCAAAACATTTCAACATGATTCACGTGCGAACACAAACTCTACTGCAAGATCCAATATTTACGAAACACGTAAATACATTCATGCATACATACATACATTTGTGTCTTCATTTTATGTGTCAGTGCGTGCTTGTTAGTACTTACATGTTTCGTATTGTTTCCTATGTACTGAAGTTTCTCGATGCTATTTGTATTATTATCAACATAATTACATACGTACCTACACATCGATACAAGCCTATGTGTTTCATCCAAACAAAAGTAATCCACTTTGCCATCAGAATTAAATATATGTGTTATTATGAAGTACACTTTTTTTATTCCGGAGAATATAAAGTACAAAGAGATATCCGCAAAATTGTACGATTTTGAATAGGCCGGTTGATGGCTATCCAGCCTCACTTGGTATATACTAGTAGTAAATGTAGAACCCTATGAAATTAACTTATTCTCTTGTGAGAATGCAATTTGAACCAAACTAAAGTTTTTTTTTTCAATCTATTCTATTTTTTTTCATAAATAACCCCATGACCTTATAAAGAGAACTACACTTTTATAAACACACTAAAGCAAAAAACTTTTTAGTTTTCATTTACTGTTAAGTGTTAGATTGTTTCCAGAATCAACTCGACGAAGTTGTTCCCGTTTGGAACAAGCACCCTATAAGAGCAAGCAATAACCAAAATGTTGCCAGTGGCGCACACACTTTCGGCTTTGTATGGCGTAGAGAATTATTTGCAACCCGTAGAAGCAAATACAGTTGATGTATGTGATATGGATTGTACGTTTGCAGAAGGATCTCCGTGCGACAAAGATATCTTTGAACTGTGTCTCGTATATTTAGAAGAAAATGACATTGATGCTCCGAGTGATGCATATGAAGCAATTGACATGTACATGTATTCAAGAGACAAACAAGTACAAGAAAACAAACCCCATGAGTATATCAACTAAATTGGCGTCCAATAGTGCCTCGCACTTAATCCACACCACACTGGAAATCTAATTCGTTTTGACAACCATGTATCGGCATAATGGCAGATATCGCTGTTACTGTCTCACAAGTTCAAGAATATATTTGTTAAATTCAAATGTCAATTTTGTACTGCTGAGAGCTACTTCACAGCTATACGCCTTGACCCGGGCACTAATCTACTGGGGTTGGAGTAGACACTGGGAAACTATATCATGTATATAGAGAGAAAAAAAATATTACAACAGGTGTAAGACTTGCTCTTAACTCGAGAGGCTTGCTGGTATCTTGACATTAACGTTTCTACGTACGTTCCATGGTGTGCGCAAAACATCTAACATTCTAATTGCACGTAATTAGCACAATTTCTCCTAATTTGCGTATTTTTAAACCCCTAAGCTGTTCGAAACAGGTGCATTATCTCAGCTTTAGGACCACATCTCGAGTTTCAGCTATTTATAGGAACTAGATGTCTTTGTGAAAGGTGTAACTGGTAATATCAGATTCCGCACCCTTCAAGTGTAATCATGCACTTGTACAAATTGCTTGTCGAATTACACGATTTTTAATTGTTTGTGTATAAGATGGGCCCATTTCCGTAAGGATACAATTGAGAAACAGGGCAAAGCCCTATATAAATCCCTCTTAGTTTTTGAGATCTGACTTCCAAATTAAGTAGGATATACCATTGTAAAAACCTAACTTTCAAACATGCTTGCCTTTGACCTATTTGTCAAGGTCACTTGTTACATAACACTTGCTTGTACCTTAGTAGAGCACCAAACCAAAATAGAGGCAACATGGAATCAATGTATGATTTTTTTGCTCCGGTTACCTGTATGAAGTCTGAGGCCACATTAGATTCTGTGTAATGTGTATGGGAAGTGAATAACATATTTTTGACCTATGGGCATTCCTTTGGTGTTTTCAAATTTGACTTTGGGTAACCTTGACAGGTCACACTGGAAGTTAAGATCCTACTTCCCTTGAAAACCTTTTGCATTCTTGATCGTAGGCCCCAGGTTACTATTGAACATGAATTGCAAAGCACGTATGTGCCTTTTTTTTATTGTGTTATTAAAAAGTGGCATCAAACTCAGTTTTTCCTACACCCAATGTTTCAATCTCTTTCATCGAATATACAGCTTTATGTGTTTTATTATGTTCATGCGATGTAGTTAAAAGGCAATGAGTCCGATATCATTGTAGCTTTGCTTGTTGCTGGCACTTATCGGTCATTGGAATGTCGGGTGGCTGCAGCATTTGAGGTCACTCGATTTCCATCTCCTCTTGAAAGTTTACTTTGCGACATATGTTCATAACTCGAAACTTCAAGTTTTTTCTGGTCACATCGCATTTTAAAATCTAATAAAAACCCAGTTTAAAAAAAAAACGGATGGTTTGTCTAGGCTTCCGTAAAAGAGCGTTATTTCACGTGTTGGTATTTTAGTCTTTTTTGTGTACTGAATGCCTGTTGATGGGCCTCGTCAAATTTATATGCATAGCTTTTAATCCCCTTTGTGTGACTGATTTCATACAGCTGACAGGCGTTTGGCATGTGTCTTAACGCTTGGAAATGTATGTTGGCTCTCGTTGTCACAATCTTCTATCAAACTTCGGCACAAATTTGATTATTTTCTCATTTGGTCTGATACAAATACATCACGAGAGTACACGTTAGCTGCAAGTGTATGTCCTTTTTGTTTGTTACGCAAAAAACTAGCATCTGTTATGCTGGAAAAGAATATGTCATTTTGGTAGGTGCAAAATTGATGTTGATAACGTTACATTTAGGTTTTTTAGCATAGCTCAGTGACTGTTTTTACATATAGTTTGTATCCTTTCATTATATTCATGTTGGTTCACTATGTTGAATAAAGTTCATTCCATGGGTACTATGTTTTCAAGAAATAAAAGTGACTGATTGTTTACAGCCAAAGAGCGATCCATCTTGCCTCCAAGGCAGACTGAAGCTGCGTATTTTGTCTACAGCACTGGGTGTAGTAACAAGACGCTTGGTATGTTTTGCAGGCAATGATCCACCGGTTTCAGTTTGTTTGTGGTGAAATTACCAGAAGACTGGCATACCACTGTTGCTGGAGTGAGAGTATGTGTCTTTTTATATGTTATTATATGCTTCCTTGTCATTTCATGCACGACAATTTGTTGAAATTCGGTGTAATTCAGGCCACATGTTACGTGGGGAGAATTGAGGGTAGAAGCTAAAAGCCTTCGGAAAGTTTGTTTTGAATAGCATTGGAAGAGTATCGAAAACACACACACACACACACACACACACACACACACACACACACACAAAACAAAAACAAAAACAAAAAACAAACAAACAAACAAAAAAACAAGACCAAAAACAAAACAAACAAAAAAAAAAACAACAACAAACATTGCAGACCAACCTCATTGTATCTCCATGTTCAGCCATTCATGTATGTGTAGAACCACCTTTCCCGATATAAAACAAGGTGTTCATTATTAATCTTACTGTGAACTTCAGTACATTAATATTACATATGTTTCGTGTACATCTAACCGTGTTTTATCTTTGATTCGTAAGATGTAATCTATCAACATATGTTTTGACCAGACAAAATGTCGTGTGACTACAAAAAGTGTCATCTGCACCAGATAAAATGTAATAACCAGATAATTAGTCGTCTGAACCAGATAAAATGTCGTTATGAACACATTCAATGTCGTCATAACCAGATTAAATGTTATGACCACACAAAATGCCGTTATGACGACATAAAAGGTCATTATGTCTAGATAAAATGTCGTCCAAATCAAGTACAACTCGTCCGAACTAAATAATTTGTCGTTATGAGCACATACAATATCGTTCTGACCACATAAACTGTCGTTCTAACCAGGTACGATGTCGCTATGACCACGTAAAATCTCGTCCTAACCAGAAAAAATATCGTTATGACCAGATAAAATGTTGTTATGACCAGATAAAATGCCGTCGGATCCAGATAAAATGTCGTTATGAGCACATAAAATGTCGCGCTAACCAGACAAAATGCCGTGCGAACCAGAAAAATGTCGGTATGACCAGATACAATGTCACCCTAACTAGATAAAATGTCGTTTTGACCAGACAAAATGTCGTGTGAACCAAAAATGGCGTTATAACCAGATAAAAAGTTGTCTGCACCACATCAAACGTCGTCATGACCATACACTATGTTGTTATGACCACATAAAATGTCATCCGAACAAGATGAACTGTCGTTATGACCAAATAAAAATTCGTCCGATCAACATAAAATGTCGTTATAACTACATAAAAAGTCGTCCGAACCAGATAAAATGTCGTTATGACCACAGAATAAGTAAAGTGAGGTTGACAGCTATGGGCTTCCATAAAATACACATTTTTGCTTGCTTGTTTGCTTTTATTGATGTTTCTGACCTATGAACACTGTGTATGAACCAAGTTCACCTCTTCTTTGCGGAACCATGGTTTTAAGTCAGGATAAAGACGCACATTATACCATTTATTAACGAATGTCTGTGCACAGATTATGATGCAATCTGACAGGGTTTCCTGGGATAAAGCACTTTAGAAAATACTAAAACCACTAGGGAAAATGTAATTTTAAGGGGAAACGAAGAACCTTATATGATTGAAGCATTCATTTCAAGGAAATATGAGCAGGCCTGCACCGTATTGATGTGTTGCATCATCATTATCATCATCATCATCATCATCATCATCATCATCATCATCATCATCATCATCATCATCATCATCGTCATCTGCACCAAAATTCAGGTTTAAAAGAAATGATGAAAAAAGGTACAAAATTTCGGATATGTCCCAAGTTGAATATTGACAGTATTTTTCAGGATACATGTGATGCACCTAATTCCTACTGTATGAAATAGGCAAACAAAGAAAAAATGGAATTTTAGAAATTCAAGGATGGATATCAAACTTGAAAAGAGTCTTTAGAAATAGAATAAATCGTTACAAATCCCACATTAAGAATTTCAAAACGGTTAATCTAAAACAGCCTAAAGTTTCCAAAGCAGTCAAAGAACTACAAGATTGATTTGTAGTCACTAACATAGATAAGACAGGTAACAATTTTGGGATCGTCTGCAAAAAATATTGTCTGGATGTTTTGAAAAAGGAACTTTGTATAAACACTATTTCAGACAGAAGAGGAAATGACGTTTATAAATTACACAAACAATCCTTTGGTAATTTGATAGATACACATAAAGATGAGATGAAAAGGAATTTTAATATCAAAATTTCTGAAGAGGACTCCTCTATTCCACTTTTGTTCTGGATACCCAAATTACATAAAAACCCTTTTAAATCTAGATTCATAGCTGGTGCTTCAAAATGTACTACAAAGCAATGATCAAAAGAAGTCACATTGTGTTTGACTGCAATTAGGAATCATTTTCGTAAATACTGTAATGCAATTTCTAGAAACTGTGAAATAAATTGTTTTTGGAGTATTAAAATTTTTCCGAGTTTGTATCTAAAATCAAAGATGTAAAGGCAAAAAATATCAAATGTTTCGATTTTTCTACACTGTACACAAATCTACCCATAGATGAAGTCAAAAGTTTACTTTCAGAATTAATTAGCAAAATTTTTAAACATAGTGGTAAACCATACATGAATATTAATTCATATACAAAGAAAGCATTTTGGTCACACAATAAATATTCAAAAAATAACGTTAAATCTTACACTGTTGAAACTTTGATGGATGCTATAAAATTTCTCTTGGATAATACTTTTGTTCAATGCGGACCATTGGTTTTTTCAACAAATAAAAGGCATTCCAATGGGTAGCAACTGCTCCCCTTAACTGGCGATTTATATTTAACCTGGCTTGAATTTAAGTATATGAATAAATTGATGAAAAAGGAGTTTCGAACGGCTACAAAATTATCAAACAACGCAAGATATATTGATGAAATTGCTTGCGTAAATGTACAAAATTTCAGTGAAATTGCTAAAGAAATTTACCCAGAAGATATCCCTTTGGAGGGTAACAATTCATTCAGAGATGTGCTTTTGGACTTGGATATTCAGGTCACTAATGACAGGTTTTGTATTAAAGTCTATCACAAAAAAGATGAGTTTAACTATGAAGTTGTTAATTATCCTTTCCCGGACAGTAATATTTCGGAAACTATTGGTTATAATACGTTTTTGTCACAGATTAGGAGATTTGGTCGTATTTGTTCTCAACTTCAGAACTTCGCATCTAGAACCAAATTTATTAACAATGAACTTGAGTCAAGAGGATTCAAAGATGTACTTTGATCAAATATTTCAAACAAAGTTTGCTGTAAATATCCTGAGATGGTTAGAAAGTTTGGCTTCAATGATTTTAGAGATTTTAGACTTGCCTGTTTTGCTACTTAATTTTATCTTTCAGCATCATTCTGTTTTAATGTTCACCTTTCAGACATTTTAGGCTAGCTTGTTTTCTGTAAGGTCAAACCCCCAGGGGCTATAGATAGCTAGCAGCTACTGACGACAGTTACAAGCTTGCCTAATTGTACTTGATATCTGGTTAAGAAATATTATATTTTCATTGCGTTCTCTTGACTTAAATACAAATGACTTTCATTCTTTTCTGACTTGCCCTATAATTTAGCTGTTTATATCCAAAGATTATTAGAAAGTTTGGCTACAATAATTTACAGTTTTTAGACTTGTCTGTTTTGCTACTTAACTTTATCTTTTGGCATCATTCTGTTTTAATATTCACCTTTCACACATTTTAGGCTAGCTTGTTTTCTTTTAGGTCAAACCCCCAGGGGCTATAGGTAGCAAGCAGCTACTGACAACAGATACAAGCTTGCCTAATTGTACTCAAAATCCTGTTCAGAAAAATTGTTTTGATAACATGTTTTCGACATTAATGCTAATGACTTTTTTTCTTTCTGACATGCCTAAATGCACATTTACTCAAAATTGACAGTATTTTCTCAAATGTCACAAACGTGACACATTAAGTTGATACACTGACTCAGGGTTGGCAGTTAAATAGAGCTTAATTGTTTGAGGGGTAAGAGTCATCACAGAGTTTGTTTTACATTTCTGGTGCAGAATGTCCATTGTAGCAGTCCTTATTGGGATTCCTCTTGGTTTGTACAGGTGGTCTAGTTTCAACTGTTTATTTTACTATCACTGAGACTGAATTTAAGGCCCCAGCTTGTTTCCACTTCAGTAATATACTGGCGGGTGGTTTAACTAGGATAAGCTGTCCAGCTAGAAAGGGTACATATTGGTTCAGGGGTAAGTCAAATTGTTCTTATCTGAACCTGTACTATACAAATTTAGTAATTATGGTTTGTTTGACAGGTATTCTTTCATAATGAAGCTCTGCATTTATGCGCAAAACTTCACGTATTTAGCTAATTCATCATTTGCCCTGTTCATATTTATTCTGTATAATGTGGGTTGTCTTTGCTGAATATTTAGCTTAGGCAAGGAGCCGCTACTCAGAAAGACATGTACGGGTAATGGCTCCGAAACATGTTCAGTAGTTACCCGCTGAAGACCCTTTAATTTATTTGGGCTGATACAGCCTATGTCAAAATTTTACAGAGGAACGTGTGCAATATGGACTATAGTAATACCATGTGTATATAGGTTAGACAGGGATATGTTAGCTTATGGAAAGTAAAGAGTTCGGACTGTGGAATAGGATATTGACTACTAGGAAGTGGTTCTGGGCAAAAAGACACAAATACAAATCATCATCATCATCATCATCATCATCATCATCATCATCGTTGTCGTCATTTTATATACTGTCGTATGAAGTAACGCCAAAAAGAAAGGATTTAACTCTCTCAGTGCCATATTGTAGACCTGGTCAACAGCTTTTCTTGACGCGCTTTGTGGGAAAGCTGTTTATCTAGATTATTATATTGTATGTAACGTCAGACATGATGGTACTTTAATGAAAAGTGTTTTTTCTTTACAAGGAAAATATAAATGCAGAACCCCTTTTATGATTCGGAGCAGTACGTTTTAAGTTGTTAGATATGTTTATTCATCAAAATACATAGTTGAACCTTTATTATAACAACACAGAAACCTGTCTGGGCTTACATATGCCCTCATCTATGAGAAAACAGTAGGCTAAAAGACAAGGTCACCCATATGAATCTAAATAATGTACATATATGCATCATCAATTTTCCACACAGACAAGTCCAAATGATTTACAACGTTCTTGATATAAAATACATGTAGAACAATTCAAAGTCCACACGTCAAGTTCAAGATAACAAATGAAGGTTTCTTAACTTTTGTTTAAATAAAAGCAAAGACATTGTCTACCAAAGGTTTAATAGCATCTGATTCCATATCTTGGTCCCATGGTGTTTAAAGGAAAAAGATGTAAAAACACTGCCACAAGCACAGGTAAAAAAATTGTGTCTCTGTCTTGTAGAATACAAATGTATATTTGAGCCTAAAACAAAAGTATTATGAAAAAATTGTGGAAATATGTCGTTCATAATATTAAACAAAAAATGAATGTAAAAAATGTATAATTTCAAATTTCATAATTCCCTATCTCTTAAATAAAGGATCTGTATGTGCATCAAAATCTGAGTAGCTCATGATACGTAATATTTTCTTCGTAATTTTACCAGACAGTCCAGATAACTTTTATAATTGCTTGCCCATGTTTCATTACAATATGTCTAATATGGATAAACTAATGCATAATATAAACTGAATAGTACCTTAGTACTCACAGATTATCTCAATTTCTTCAGAATACCAATAATTTTGCTAATTTTATTTTTATTGAAAAATAAGTGATATGATATTTCCAATTTAATTATTCATCCATCCAAATTCCCCAAAACTTTATCTAACAAACTTGAGAAATGTCATAATTATTAATTTCAACATGAATGTTCTGAGGAACATGTTTCTTCTCTTTTACGTGATAGATCATAAAATGTGTTTTGTCAACATTCGAAGACAGTTTGTTATCATTTAACCAGGCTGTTATCAATCTTAAAGTGACATTGATCCTTTGTATTAAGGTAAATTAAAGTTGATATCATAAAACCACAAATTCGTGTCATCGGCAAATAGAAGAATAAAACAATCTGGGCAAGCAAGAAACAAATCATAGATGTAAAGTAGAAAGAGGAAAGGCCCTAAAATTGACCTCTGTGGTATTCCTCATGGGATATCCATAACATCAGATTCTTCATTTTGAAGAGATACATATCGGGATATATGAAATACATCCAGCAATCTAGTGGTACACCCCGAATTCCATAGTAAGATAATTTATCAAGGAGTAGAACATGACTGACTGTGTCAAAGGCTTTGGATAGATCAAGAAACATGCCTAATGCATATTGACCCGTGTCCAAAGCCTCTGATATTTTCTGCGTTAAAAAGCTTGCAGCAAGCTCTGTCTCATATCTTTTACCGAAGCCAAACTGGTATTGATATAAAATGTTCTTTTTCTGTAGATAGTCAAATGATTGGTTATACACAACTCTTTCAAATAACTTAGAGAAACCAGATAGTACAGATAGAGGCCAGAAATTAGAAACAAATACTCTGTATCACCTTTCTTGAAGAGAGGAACAACTTTAGCTACTTAAAGAATATCAGGAGAAACACCCCTTTGCAATGACATAATCAGTCATATCTTTGATCAAAAATTCAAAATACTGAAAGATGAACTTACCGAAAAAGATCAGATTATCAAAACCCTACAGAAAAATATTGCTGACCTCATCATCAAATAGGATGAACTTGAGCAGTATTCCAGAAGAAATAATATACGAATTGCTCTTATAAAAGAGAAGCAAGGAGAGGATACTGATGATATTGTTCTTCAAATTGCGAATGATGTAATGGATGTACCAATAAACTTGTCTGACATTGACCGCAGCTACAGGGTCGGACCGAAGACAGATGAAAAGAACGAGATATACTTGTAAAAAATGATGTCATATTGTAATAAGCGAGAAATTGTCCAGAACAAGAAAAAAAAAAAAAAAAAAAAAAAAACAAGACGAAGAAGACAGAATACTTGGATACATCCCACTCCTTCATCAATGACGACCTAACTGGACGTCGATCCAACTTACTGTACAAGTACAGACTCATGAAGCATAACGGATAAATAAATGACACTTGGTAAGCTAATGGTCACATCCTCATTAAGGGCAAATCTAACAAATGTTTTCCTATCAACAGCATGAATGACGTGGCCAAACATATTATGTAACACAATGGGTTAATAAAGTTATTATGTTAAGATAATATACCATAGGACACTTTATACATTATGCATTCTTTATTGTTGACACATGCTCTGTTATTATTATTACCCTTAGACTGATACAAATCCATACATTCGCCTCGTTTTGAAAATGCTTCCTTCATTCTTTTATATTTGTACCTTGCTAAAAACCTGCCCCAGAGAATGGGTTTTCAGAAACTTGTTGTTTTTTTTATATCATCTGCAAAAAAATATTATCTGGATGTTTTGAAAAAGGAACTTGGTATAAACAATATTTCAGACATAAGAGGAAATGACGTTTATAAATTACACAAACAATCCATTGACAATTTGATTGATGCACATAAAGATGAGATGAAAAGGAATTTTAATATCAAAATTTCTGAAGAGGACTCCTCTATTCCACTTTTGTTCTGGATACCCAAATTACATAAAAACCCTTTTAAATCTAGATTCATAGCTGGTGCTTCAAAATGTACTACAAAGCAATGATCAAAAGAAGTCACATTGTGTTTGACTGCAATTAGGAATCATTTTCGTAAATACTGTAATGCAATTTCTAGAAACTGTGAAATAAATTGTTTTTGGAGTATTAACAATTCTTCCGAGTTTGTATCTAAAATCAAAGATGTAAAGGCAAAAAATATCAAATGTTTCGATTTTTCTACACTGTATACAAATCTACCCATAGATGAAGTCAAAAGTTTACTTTCAGAATTAATTAGCAAAATGTTTAAACATAATGGTAAACCATACATAAATATTAATTCATATACAAAGAAAGCATACGCAACGCAAGATATATTGATGACATTGCTTGTGTAAATGTACAAAATTTCAATGAAATTGCTAAAGAAATTTACCCAAAAGATATCCCTTTGGAGGGTAACAATTCAGATGGTTTCAGAGATGTATTTTTGGACTTGGATATTCAGGTCACTAATGACAGGTTTTGTATTAAAGTCTATCCCAAAATAGATGAGTTTAACTTTGAAGTAGTTAACTATCCTTTCCCGGACAGTAATATTTCCGATACTATTGGATATAATACATTTTTGTCACAAATTTTGAGATTTGGTCGTATTTGTTCTAAATTTCAGGACTTTGCATCAAGAACCAAATTTATTTACAATAAACTTGAGTCAAGAGGATTCAAAGATGTACTTTTGATCAAATATTTCTACAAATTTTGCTGTAAATATCCCGAGATGGTAAGAAAGTTTGGCTTCAATGATTTTAGAGATTTTAGACTTGCCTGTTTTGCTACTTAATTTCATCTTTTGACACCATTATGTTTAAACGTTCACCTTTCGAACATTTTAGGCTAGCTTGTTTTCTGTTAGGTAAACCCCCAGGGGCTACAGGTAGCAAGAAGCGGCCTACGACAGTTACAAGCTTGCCTAATTGTACTTGATATCTGGTTAATATTTTCATTGCATTCTTTTGACATAAATACAAAAGACTTCCATTCTTTTCTGACTTGCCCTATAATTCTACTGTTAACATCCAAAGATTATCAGAAAGTCTGGCTGCAATAATCTACAGTTTTTAGACTTGTCTGTTTTGCTACTTAACTTTATCTTTTGGCATCTTTCTGTTTTAATATTCACTATCAGACATTTTAGGCTTACATGTTTTCTGTTAGGTAAACCCCCAGGGGCTACAGGTAGCAAGAAGCGGCCTACGACAGTTGCATGTTTGCCTAATTGTACTTAAAATCCTGTTAAGAAAAATTGTTTTGATAGCATGTTTTTGGCATAAATGCTAATGACTTCCATTCTTTTCTGACATGCCTTAATGTACATTTACTCACTATTAAAAAATTACTCAAAATTGACAGTATTTTCTCAAGTGTCACAAACCTGACACATTAAGTTGACACATTGACTCAGTGTTGGCAGTTAAATAGAGCTTAATTGTTTGAGGAGTAGGTGTCATCATGGAGTTTGTTTTACATCTCTGGTACAGGATGTACATTGTTGCAGTCCTTGTTAGGATTTTCCTTGGTTTGTACAGGTGGTCTAGCTGCAACTGTTTATTTTACAATCACTGGGACTGAATATAATGCCCCAGCTTGTTTCCACTTCAGTTAAATATTGGCGGATGGTTAAACTAGGAAAAGCTGTCCAGCTAGAAAGGGTACATTTTGGTTCAGGGGTAAGTCAAATTGTTCTTATCTGAACCGGTACTATGAAAATTTGGTAATTATGGTTTGTTTGACAGGTATTCTTCATTGATATGAAGCTCTGCATTTACAAGCAAAACTTCACATATTTAGCTAATTCATCAATTGCCACGTTCATATTTATTTATTATTATGTGGGTTGTCTTTGCTGAATATTTAGCTTAGGCAAGGAGCCGCTACTCAGAGAGACGTGTACGGGTAAAAGGCTCCGAAACATGTTGAGTAGTTACCCGCTGAAGACCCTTTAATTTATTTGGGCAGATACAGCCTATGTCAAAATTTTACAGAGGAACGTGTGCAATATAGACAATAGTAATTCCATATATATACAGGTTAGACAGGGACAGGTTAGCTTATGGAGAGTAAAGAGTTCGAACTGCGGAATAGGATATTGACTACTAGGAAGTGGTTCTGGGCAAAAGGACACAAATACAATATATTTTTGTTATCTTCATTCATCAATTTAACTTGTGGGGCTTGAATATAGTACATACAATATCCATATTAGTATATGGTTTTTCATGTATTCATGGTCACTAAACAATTTTTCGTATCATACTAGAGTTATACATTACTACATTTTTTTATATTCATTTCAAGTTGAGGAATTTTATGCATTTGACTGCTTCTATTGAGGGCAACGTCCATTTATTTGATATTCATCTGTTTTTCTTGTTTTTGGTTAAGAATATACTAGGTTCAAGTACATTGTTTGTCACCAATCACTTTTGTTCTCAATTCATGCGAATGGTGAATCTTTGCTTCTTTTTTTCCAATGGTATGTAAATGTGATGTTTTGTGAGTTTCATAAATGCGTGTGAGGTGCGCAAACCGTTTTGAAATAATGTGCATATTTTTATTTACAGACGTATAATACAAAATGCCAAATGCAGATCAGTTTTTAACAAAGAAGAAGAGTCCATCTTTGCGGGGCTACGTTCTGTGGCATAGGCGCTGGTACGACTGGCTTACAGACCTCTCCCTGCGATTTCAACGCGGTACGTATTGCCGGTCTTGCCAAAAGTTACATTTTCATATACCTGATTTCAAAGTTATTTCTTGAACTGAAAACACCAGATGAAAAGGAAACACAATTTGGTCGCAGGTTTTTTATCAGACAGAGGGATGTCTTCAAACGAAAACTCGTCCTTTTTTATTATGTTGGTTCAATTTGTGAAGAGCACTGGGATAAAAGGTCTTGAAATATTTTGAAAAACCATCACGAGCAGAGATCAGCATCTGTACGAAGTGAAATTTCCACCATCAAGGTTTGCTGTGAGTGAGAATGGGTTCCTTGATAGAGAAAACTTGTAAGGGCAGACTAGAAACGCACCCGAATCGCTGGAATTATATATATATATATATATATATATATATATATATATATATATATATATATATATATATATATATATATATATATATATATATATATATATATATATATATATATATATATATATATATTAACGTACTGATATATTATATAAGTATATATCAACAGAATTTATGAACTTCAATATAATCATACTAATGCGCCATTCAAGCAGCACAAGCAATCAAACCAAATCAAATTTGATGTCAAGAACACTTAAACATGTTGAAACTAGAGCAACTGGCAATAAGACAAACCGTACTTACGCATGGGTTGTAGTGATCTGAATGTTTAAGTTTTTAAATAAATGTTACTTATTCTCACACTTGTGTTTACAGCACGGAGCAATAGATACCTTTTATATCAATTGTTCTATTTATTTATTAATTTTCTTCAATTAAATAATTAAATTATTTATTTATCTATTTCATTTGTTTTATTGGCAGTTTTTTCTTATATTAATTCATTCATTCTTGTTTGAACACGGTTTAATGTTCCAAGGGCCAAACTTGCTATTCATATTATCTGTATAGCCCCCCTTGCATTTGTAAAAGCTCTTAAGGGATGCGACAACCGCTCACTTGCTTAAAACATTTCAGTAATTGATCCTAGGCACGTTTTTTAAAGAGATTAAATATTTTTAAATATTTTCAGTGTCATTTCCATTCATTCGTTGATTTCTATATATACAGATTTTGGCAGTGTCCAACAAGTCTTTGGGGATTTGATCAGGGTGTCAACTCTTGGGTTCACTACTTAATATGTCTAGTGATTTTCTTGTCTGTTTGGTTTAATTCGTGTGTCTCTTTTTACTTCTTGGGGTGGATGAGTGTTATTCGGCAATTCCCTGTTTCCTGATCACTTTTGTAATTTTATTTTTATTAGCCTATATACAGTCAAAGTTAATCCAGCTGCTGTAGTCGTTATATACATATATATATATATATATATATATATATATATATATATATATATATATATATATATATATATATATATATATATATATATATGTATATATATATATATATATATATATATATATATATATTCATATATGTGTGTGTGTGTGTGTGTGTAAAATAAGAGTTGTTGGTACTAAGCACTAAGCTATGACTTTATGGATGCGCAAAAATAGAGATCATTACAATCGACAAAAGTCCTTCATATATTGACAATATAATGATGGCACCCATTGTCAGTCAATATATTTTTCAACATGAAGATTTGTAAGGCACATTATGACTTGAAGTACGTATGAATTTTTTAAGATGTTCACTGAAACATTTCCTAGAAGCAAACTTCTCACTGTGGAGACATTTAGGTAATATATCAATATCAAAATCTGCTACCTACTAGTTTTTTGTTCGGATTTTATATATAAATTCGTGACATGAAACCAAAAAATAAGCTTTCATTCACTTGGGTCTACGGAGATAACTGTTACCTATTTCGCATATCTTTATTATATGTACATATCCAACTGAAATATATCCATTCATTGGTTTTTGCTTTTGTATGAAGGATAAATTTTATAACAGCAATATAATGCGCTGTTTAGATACCTTAACTCCCAGAATAAAACTGAATCAAAAACTTTCTTCCCTTCGGTTTGGGCAGCATGCTCCTAAACTGGACCGAGGAAATGTTTTGGCTTGCAGCTTGTGATTTTGACGGGATCTTTTTCATTTTATTCAGACAAATTAAGTTTCAATTATTTGAATCAAGGGAACGAAAGCAAGCGATACCAAGGGTTTAAGTGCCAAACTGCACGGTTGTGAGAAAACATGTAGGACAAAGGCCAACGTTTGTTCTTGTGGGGACTTAATTATGACCTATGTATTTTGTTGACTTCATATTGATTAATGATCTCATATTATAAAAGTTAAATAATCAATAGTCCACAAATGTGATCACAATTAACTGCGTTAAAATCCTTAAGAAATATCTGACGCCCCTATTGATTAATGATCTCATATTATAAAAGTTAAATAATCAATAGTCCACAAATGTGATCACAATTAACTGCGTTAAAATCCTTAAGAAATATCTGACGCCCCTACTCATAGGAGAGGCGCGGGAAAGAAAAACCGGGATGGGAGTTTCGTATGCCATATGAATATCGACTGATCACCTTCCTGTTATATCTGTCACCCATACACAATTTTATGAATTTTATTAAGCTGTAAGACAAGAAGACAACAATCTTGGACACCATGCAGTAAATATATAAATTTAACGTTTGCCTGTATATATATCTTGCTTAAAACATCATATTCCATTGGTTTATTGTAGAGTATGATAAATACAATGTCTTGTATTGATCTAGGTGTATCATTTCCATATAAAAGATGTAATGTTAAAAGCCAAAGGATTTGCTTTCAACATTTCAGTGATCCTTTCCTAACAAATGGCTTCCAGTGATCCACATTTCGGCTCATGTTGGCTTCACAGTGCATGTCATTTTGCGAATGACTTGATTTTAAAGCCTCTGTTAACAAGAAAGGCTGATACAATGGTCACCAAATTCTGAACTTAATCCCACTTGCTGGATAATCTTTTATACTAAACTCGACCAAACAAGTACCTTGAAAGCATATTCAATAAAGTGTTTGTACTCTGACACAGGAAGTAAATGTGCCACCTTAGGTCGTTGTCTCGCAATGCCCGGAGAGCCTGGAGAAACCAGTGCTACAAGAATACAGTACCTGGAAGGCGTGTCTAGCATAGCAGTGGGCTCATTAATGGACGTGTTCGATCTGAGCATTTACACAGGGGCCTGTGATATAGGAAATAAGTTAAAACTACATCAGACATTTTTACACCGTATTTCTAAAGATGATTAATGCACCTTTTCATGAATTAAGTGTTAAAACTTGATGTTTTTTCTGCTTATAGATCACACATCATATACAACGAATGTGACCATAAAACATATATATATTTACACATCTTATCTCGCTTGGACTTCCCATAGTTGCTCCACAATTAACTGTTTCCTCTTTTAGTTGTAATGAGGCTGTTGCTGACATATTTCAGACAAAGGTCTCTATCCTAAGTTGTAGTAACGCCATGCGCTTTCAGGTCGCCTGTATATTTTATACAACTGAACGTAAACAGACTGTGTGCGTGCTATACTTCAGGAATCTTATGTATAAATGTTTAGATTCTGTCCGTGGCTACCATCTAATACCATAAAAAGTTTTTATCTTCTAAAAGAAAAGTACAATCAATTATGATTCTGGTGCTGGATATGAAATTTTATTATCGCTATTGATGTAATTAGATTTTAAATAATATTCTTAAATTCCATGTGAAATTTAATTTAACATCTTTAAAAATATAACTCAGATGTAGTTTGGAGTGTCAAATGAAAAAAAAAAAAAACATTGCTCTCCGAGACATGGTTTTAAATTGTTGATGAAAAGCTTAGTTCTAATTGTATTGCTGTTTAATTTTTTTTTGGTCTAAACTTTAACTTTATTTTAAACACCCTGTAAATTTTGAACTAAAGCCCTCTACAAAAATTTGACATAAAGTTTGGTGCTTAAGAAGGTACTGTTTTGTCTCCCGTGAGAAAATGTTTACATTTTTTGGGTGTTTGCACTATTTTTTTTGCACAATCAGGTATATTAAAGTTTTTTATTTAAAATTCTATTTCTTGACACTTGCATAGGTTTCTTTCTTTGAATAGCTTAATCCAAATATGAACTTTAAAAAAAATATATTGTTTACATGATCACAAATAAGAAAGCATGTGTAAATAAGGACATATTGAGGGCAAAGGGGGGCATTCATTTCGTTCTGGTCTTTGCTCTCGTTTGATTATGTATTAATTTGTTCATGAATTTTTACTCCACGGAAGAGTTTTATCAGAACTTGTGATCTCTTCTAGTTCGCTTTGCATCAGATCTGAATGGAAAGAACGTTTGATCCCTCTGTCAATATGTGCAGCATAATCATGCCACAAGTCAGCACTACTGCAATCTATGAAAGGTGGAATAGCAAGAAGGACCGGCGCTTGAATTTCTTAAGTAGCCATGAATAGCGGCACTGTTTTGTCTGCATACTACTAAATTGAGAGTTTGATAAAAATACCTTTTCATTGGTATGTGTTAATGTCTTACTGGATACAAACCCCAGATTGATTGATGGATAATATTTTATCCATGCACATGATGCGAGTCTACAATTGACGAACTAAAATACATAAAATCTGTTAAATACATGTATGTACGATGCATATGCCAGCGTGGTGCAATACATTTACTGAGGGCACACTAAACTATGATGCATGGAATGGGAGCACCAAAGCCTGTGCAATCCTGTCCAGGCTTATGTCCATGGTGGACCACAACATGAAAATAGCAAGTATGAAGTCATAAAATTATTTTGTTGCTTTGCACAGTTTTGTAGCTGAAATGCTTTAATTATCCGTGCAATAGAAGATACATCTAAATTTTCAATAAATTACTATATAAATAAATAAGTATATATAAAGGCACCAAATGGATATTTTTATAACACTAAAATTCTGCAAGTATAGATATATATAAAGCTGTCTCTCTCCTGTACCCCCATCTCATGCATCAAGAACTATTTCACCTTATATTTGAAAATGTCCTTACATTTACTTTTTTAACTGCATATGACCGGGTGATGCGGTGATCGGTATTTAATATGTCACTAGGTTCCAGGTGTCCGTTCTCCAGGTTGCCAGGGAAAAGAGTCGTCAACGTCATTGTAAAAGATGAGGTACTGTCTCAACTTTCATCTGCCCACTTGGTTGTGTCCCAAGAAGTTATCATTGTTAGTTACTAATCCAAATGGGACACAACACCATCACTCCTTGTGATGAGCGCCATTTTAACATTGCGCAGTTAATGCATTGATTGTGGGACAGTCGCATAAAAATACATTTGGTTTGGATATCAAAGTGAATCGTGGCCACAGCATATATCATATCATTATTCATGCTCTCAAATATTTGCAAAAATTTATATTTTCGGTCTCATAAATTATAACCCTCTTCCCGCCCCCACCCCCAAGATCGTCCCAGTGCTCATTTACAAAACATTGGGTAAGGAATTCACAATTTTCAAAATGGCAGCCAAGTCGATTTGATATTTTGAAGAGGTGCTATTCAACATATATGTGTGATTAGTGTTAATGGAAGGCTAATATGTCAAATAAATATAATGTACAATATATAATGGGAAAATGTAAACCATGAAATTTCTGACCAACTTAGTGTTCATCACTTAGCAGTTGTAGGCAGCTGAGGGCCAAAGAATTGGGCTTGTGATCAGACAGTGCAGTCGCGCCCATGCTATGATTTAAGTACCACCGCTAGTGGGACATGCCAAGCCACCCTGTTGAGTGTAAGATGGAGCTTAGGGCTAAGTGATGAACACTACGTTGGTCAGAAATTTCATGATTTATATTTCTGTGCACTTTGTATTTGAATTTACCTGAAAAATGTGATGCCGTAGGGGTTGTCAAGAGTCTGACTTTAGTGGGGTCACTTTTTTCAACAAGCAACATGGGCCATGCAACACAACAGAGTGTACACAGGCATACTCCTGGGCATAATTTTCTGCTATGTGTGTCTATTTTTCTGGCCTTTGATCATGAATTTCATTACTGTCTCGTTCCTTCATACAGATTTGTTGTTGAACATTTAAACAAGATTAAAACAACAAAAGTGTATAAAAAACATCAATAAATGGCGTATCGGAGACATTGATCAACAACACATGGTCATCGTGTTTACTGCTTCGCTTCGTCACTGTGCTGTCTGCGTATTTTCCTTGCTTTCCATTAGGCATTGTCACTCCTGCCTTTGTCCATGTTTAGATTTGTTCGATTGAAGGTTTTTTGTGAAAATATAATGTGGAAATTTAGCATCTTGGTCCAAAAATCTTTGCCTCGATATGACTCGGTTCATGTTCATCAATCTAACATTGCGTGCATGAGACGGGCACATGGGTAAGAACGAGTCCGATTGGGCAGTGAGCGGCACGTGATCAAATCCACCAAATGAAGAGCCCGGAATATACTTAGCGCATTTATAACGAAGTAAAATGACGTTTTAATTCCTAATTTGGACCACTAATGGAAGGAGACCCCAGGATTAATTTTTACTAAACCATTAAGAAAGCCCCTTACATAGAAAGAAAAAAATCTAAGGATTCCGGCAGTATTAACCATAATGGCAGACGATGCAAAAATTTTGACCGCAAAGCTGGAATGTTACCAAATTAGAGGATAAATTTTACAGTTGTATCATTCAAAATGTCGTGCAAAATGGGAAGTTTTTGGCTTTTTATCCATTTGATAAGTACATATAATTTTTACCACATAATCGAAATAACCGTCCACAAGTATTGAAGTTTGTCTATGATAAATGCACATGCTTTCAGGTAAAAAAACATTGCGGGCCAGTGAGAACCTGATGGAGGTTGGCTTGTGTTGCATGCGGATGGACTGGACAATGATGGCAAACGATGTTCACATACATTTGGAGTGTGCTCAAGCACAGCGTGCTAGGGGTTACCATACTCCAAAAATATATTTACCACATTAACTCTGGACTTTCAATGAGAGCCAGTAGATGTCTTGATACTTCGTCATGTTATGGGTACATACATTGCCACAACGTCAACTGCTCTGCCCACAACAATTACATTTCACATATTTCAGTAGTTTGCTTATCTTGGCAGGGCTTCAGTGACATCATATAGTTCCTTGCCTTTCTCATCCACACAAAATGTACATTTGTGGCACTGGTAGACTGGGGCACAGTCCACCAGCCAGATTAGAAAAATGGCCTGCAAGTCAGCTCAGCAGGGAACTAAGAGCTGTGAAACCCAATCATTTTGCGTGGTCCTGGTCCCACTATTTTTTTGGAAATTGAACCTTTGAGTTAGATTCAGTAGATGAGTTAAAAGATAAAATTTATGTAAATAGTAATGTCCGAGAAAAGAGACTGAGTTTTCCTTTCACATTGCAGACAACTCATATGCTACTTGTGATGGAGTCGGTATAAGGACAAAAATGGTCGACTGACCACTTTTGCTGTAGACCTTTTTATTTGTTAAGAGTTTTAGCACAAGACTGCCTTGCAGGCCGACAGGACCCTCAAGACAGGGTAGCAAACATGCGGAGAAATTTTCCTTCAAATCAGAAAGGGTTGCACTGTAGTCACTCCAAAGGTAATTTTGAGTTTAACATTAAAACTTGCCTGATGAGCTGACTGTGAGGCCACCGTTTGGTATGGTTGGTGGCCTGTCAAAGGTCTTAGGTCACCTAAACAGGCAATTTTAAAACTACTATGTGTAGAAACATCAAATTCTAGAAAGTTAATTGAGGTGAAAAGGTGCATAAACATGTTGTGTCTCTGTGTATGAAAGCTCATTTTTGCCAAGCTTAATTTTTATTTGAGTTTATCTCATTTCAAAAATGAACCTGTTATTTGAGGTTGCTTTAACTCATTCTATACCACAGTCGTAAACGGTTTGGTCAGAGGCTTTTGCACTGCCTAGTAAGTCATGTTGTAAGTCTGCCTGCCAGGAAGTGCAAAAACCACAGACAGAAGGCCATGCGTGTTGGTACTTGAAAAAAAGCTCTTTTTATGAAGAATTCAAATATATTATTACCGTCTTAAATCTTAAATGAATAAATATATACACGAAAAAATCAGGGACTCGTATGGAATGAGTTATCATGTAAACTAATGGTTATGCACAACTCTAGCCAGCAAGAATTCTGTGTATTTAGTCGTGTATTCAGCTGCGTATGCATATAATTGATATTTGTGACCTCTCCCATTTGCAACTTAACTTTGAAATAGTTCTTCAAACATACTCATTTCTCATAGCAAAGCTATGTTTACAGGTAAAATAATGCATTCTTACCTAGTGAGCAACCTGGAAGTAAATTAACATGCAGGTGTATATATACATATACATGTTGTTTAGAGCACGTCCTTTAAAACTTATCCTTTTATTTACCGTTGCTTTAGCATGTACGCGAATGAAAATAAACAAGCCTAGCCAGCACGAACTGTGAGTATTGGGTTAAGGGGTTTGAGTACTTCTGGGTATTTGGTACTTTTTAGTGGGTGGGCTTATTAGAACAGAGACCCTTATTGGGACCACTACAATTCTAATCAAGTTAAAAATTGGAAACAAAAATAAACTGGGTCTATGCCTCAAAAGCATACTGAATTTCTGAATGTTATAGACATTTCACAGGGCAGCTACACTGGAAAGCTGGTTCCACATGTGCCTCAGGACAAAGTTTTAAAATACACTTCATAATTTCTCCATTGGCAGTATGTGACGGATTTTGCTTGATAAATATCGGTGTCTGTAGAAATTTTAATGCTACTAAAATATATAATACACCACAATATAATGTAGTTAACACATTTAATGCACATTAAAACCTTCCCAAATGAACACCTGACTTCCTTTCGTCTTACCTTTTGTGGCCGTTATATCTTACATGAAACATTCAAATTACACAGATTTTACCTACCATTGGTGAACACCTGACTTGTGCGAATAGTGATTTTTTTTCTGGGTCTAATTCCACAAATTCAACCTGAGATCATATGTATAGTTTAAAAAATGCCAAACTAAAAAAGAGAAAGCCATAATTTTTTCGTGAATTGAAGATGTTTAATGAAGCAAGGGCATGAACTGTGTAGGCGGCACTGTGCGACCGTTTTTCGTGAATTATGAAACTGGTAAGGCAGCCTAAATGCCGAAAAATGAAAAAAGATGTTATAATTAATCATTTAAACATATATTATCACAATGGTTGAGTTGTATATATACATATATAAATATATATATATATATATATATATATATATATATATACATATATAAATAAATATATATATATATATATATATATATATATATATATATATATATATATATATATATTGTTTTTTTTTACTGTACACATCTTTTAATTACATTTTAGAAAAATAAAGAGTGCCACATCAGCAGGAATTACTTCCGTGTAATTATTTTTAATTCGCATTAAAAGGCTTTGTCTATATTGTTTCTTCACTGCCCGACAAATCATGCTGCATTTAAAGCATGACTACACCACTGACCGGGACCAGGTATATTGGTACATGAATGAAAGATCTTTTTATTATGAATCCAGTAAATATATATCAGACAATCAGTGACTGGTATGGAAGGATTTACACATACACTATCACAATGATAAACTTATATCTGGTTTGTTCATAACTCTACAAATATTAAAATTACATTTGAGCAAATTAAAGTGTTTCAATTTAAAATCCCTCTCAGACTAGACTCTAGCACAAGATCCCCATTCCTCCCCCCATCCCATCCCCCCCACCCCATCCCCCCCAAAAAGGAAAAAATGCACCAGGTGTATATACTGAATGTTGAACTCTTGTGTACACAGTGCGCGTGACAAGGTATACATAAAGTTAAACTTAATTCACTATCACCTTCTTGCTATTGTGCTCAAAATATTACTTTATTGGTGCGTCATCTTGCATATCAAATTTCAACAATTTGCTGCCCCTGGCTTCCAACAAGTTTTAATGTACCTTAAGCAAGTGAGTGAACACTTTCTAAAAACCTACTAAACTACAACTAAAACACTATTCAATATGTATATAGATATACTTTTTATTTTATATTTTGTGACTGTCCCTACACAAAATTTTTTTTCTTTGCATTGATTGCTATCATCTGGAAATACTGATGCAATGTGCAAAGCATCTCATGATGATTTGTCATATTTGGACATCTGCTGTACTGATTCATCATTTTTGTCAACTGAGGTGTTTATTAGGTCCCAAAATAACACGACTTGTGAATTGAGGCATTTTCTTTTGTGTGTGTATTTTTTGCTTCTTTTCGCTTGTTTTCACTTCTTTTCCTTGTGTAGGCAGACCCGTTTCCACGATACAGAGATGTATTGTGGGAAAATATCATTAAAGAATGACTGTGAAAAGGAGGAAATACAACTTCGAAAAAAAGAGATAATTGTGGTCATATTTACATTTACGTGTTGCACTTTTGCATTTCCGCTTTAGTGTTTTCTTGTTTTCATGATTTGTTATGTCATACTTTTTATAGAAATATTTGATAGCACTAATATGCCACCATACCTTTGGATCTGTAACTGATGATGATAATTGCTTCAAACACAATCGGTTAGGGAGATTACAGTTAAGATGGTAAGTCATGTTTTAAAAACTACTTTAAGGCATATTTGCACTGGTAACGCGGAGAACGGACACCTGGGAACTAGCGAAATATGACAATACCGATCACCGCACAGCCAGGGCTATGCAGTTTCACCAAACAATCATGGTTATGCAGCTATGCTGTTTTCCTGGCCCAAGTTAAATATCGAGACAAGTTGAAAGAAATGTTTTTGAGTTGAATTAACTGCAAATTAATGGCACATAACCGCTTTTTCCTCAATAAATCTTTCAACCGGGGCTATGGCTATGCTTTTTCACAGAACAGCAACGGCTATGGTCTTTGCAGTTATGCCCTTTCGCCCACCCAAGTTAACCCTCCACTCCAGCCAAGTTGAAATAACTTTTCTGCAAAATAATGCCAAACGATGGTCACAGTTTAATTGTTATCTTGGCACCGCCAAAGGCACTTGTTAAAATAAAATATATGCAGAACTGTGTAGCTGATAAAGGAAAAACAATGACAGAAGGACAGCAACATTCATCGGCGTTTACTTGGAAATTTTTCTTTCTCAAAATAATAAATAAATAAATAAATAAATAAATAAATAAATAAATAAAAACGAGAAACTTGTTTGTGTGCATAAGCACCAATAGCCCATCAGACATTCATACCGCCAGGGAGCTTTTTATGCCTGTACCCTGAAACAAGGCCCAAGACAACAACCGAGCTGAAGGTGGAAGTGTTGTGAGGGCAGGCGGGTCAGGGTATTCAATAGGCACAGATCCCCAGTTGAAAGTTTTAATTTTAGGGATTATTACAGAAGGTGAATGCTTTGCGGCCGTACCATGCACTGGCAACTAATGAGGCCAAAGGTCGAATGTGTTGTACCTGCATCCCTTTTCTATCATGATAAAACGACTAATATAATAATAATAATAATAATAATAATAATAATAATAATAATAATAATAATAATAATAATAGACACCTATAGGCCTACATGCCAAAAATGGTTTTATCATTCCTTGTCCCGACCGAGCTAGGCCTACATGCATTCGTGGGATGATCAATGTGCATCATCTGCATCGTTTTGCCAAATATGATTATAAAATAAAAACTAAGATAAAGGAACCGGATCAGGATACCTTCTACATCACCTCTGCATGTGGATCTAGGCCTACATACAAGTACATTCACATAGATATCCACATTATATATAGAGGAAACACAATGAATTCAATTAGAATCACATTTCACATTTCTTCTTGTTTTTGGTACGAAGATTTATCACGATGAGCGTTATTAGGTATGGTCTTCACAAATTTCAGTTTCAGCACTTGTGATCTAGGCTTCTTAGGTTCAAGCTTTTTCTATTGCCAGCAAATTATATTAATATACTTCCAGCACCACATAAGACAATTATAAACATTTTCTTAACGTGCAAGCAGCTACATGTATTCATTGGATATTATTAGGTCATCTATGAAACGGCAATCGCCTATTGCAGCGCCATTTGTCTGGATTTACTTTGAATTCCAAATATGGAACTGATTCAACATTTTACAACTATCGTTCATATGTCAAGAGAGTGGTCGCCAGGCCACCGCATCGTGCAGCGATATGTGACCAGCAGCGAAATTATTCAGATGACATAGCTATTTCAGAGGACAATAACTTTACTTTTAATGACCATGTGTCGACTAGAACACAATCATTTCGAAGGACATAACATACTCAAGCCATTAGTGGATATTTAAGCTGAGTGCTTTGAAAAAACCCCCAGACTTTTGAACGTCAAGATTGTGTCCTTTAATTCCAACATTACTACCAGATGGTGCAGCAAGTATGTAAACAAATTGGATGTTTGTGAAAAGTGTAAGTAGGCCTAGCTGGGAACACTTTCACTCCCCACATTGTATGGCGGCCTGTGTCTTTTTATTATCGAGATTTTTGTCTCTCCATGAAAAAAATCTGTCAAGTATAGGCCTATTCGGTTCAGGAACATCAACGTACACATGGGGAGTTTGGCTTTGCACCATTTTCATCATCCATACGACAATAGTAATACTAATAGGCCCAGCAGGACATCAGTTGCCCGTTTGTAGAGTTCATGTATGAAAGCTACATTACTGCATGTGTCCAAATCTAATAAATGCTATTAGTTGAAACCAGGTTCATTGGTAACGTTAATTATCAAACAGCCGTGTTTTCAGTAGGGTGAACCTTCAAAAATATAGTCCAAGGGTCCCCTGAGAACCCCAAATTGCCCATAATAGACTGATTCACCACTTGCTGCCGTATTACAAATTAATTGTACGTACGCACTTGGCCGAAGGCAGCCTCCTATTTATTAAAATTGTATTTAAAAAAAAAAACACATTTCAGTGGCAAAAAAACACGCACACAATGTTTATTGGAATATTTCTGAAGTCCAGCTCCTATTGGCTACTCCTTGGTTACAGCGGGTAACAGTGCGTTGTACATTGTTAAGGGGTAACTTCCTAATAGAAAGCTTTTTACTATGATGATTTGCTGCATAAGCCTATCACGTGCAGTAAAATGTGGACATAGATGCCTGCTGGTGATTACTAGGGACATCGAAATACTTTCCAGAGGTCCCAATCGGATTATTTGACCTCCCATTATACACTTCTATTGGTCAGTTCTTGGTTACTGGCTGACACCATAAAAGAATTGTTTCACTTAAGATTATGCAACGTAGAAATCCTAAGATTGCAGTATGAACCACATAGTCTATGGATTGCAGTTTATGTATTTTATTTTATAGTTATAATGAATAATCTGAGCATGTGGTAGACCAGTTTCACTTGGACATGTGTTGTGCTGTGTCAGGGCCAAAATGCACTGCGTACAGTGCGCCATGTAATACCCCAACCAGTGTGGGTGAAATGGCGTCCTGATAAAGTATAATGGCCTATAAACAGGATAGACTTTAAGTTTTGTAGCAATAAAACAACATAAATATTATTATATTATTATACCTAGGCCTAGGTCTCGTCTTCCAAGTGTTGTATTTGTGGGCCAATGCTTCTCACAATAGGACTTGGTATATAGGCTCAAAATTTTACCTGTTTCATTTTTTACACCTATGATATGTCAATGTATAATTTTTTCTTAATTTTCATTCTTTATAAATAATTAAATAAGATATTAGACTTATTTAACCTAGTTATTTTTCCAACGCTTAGGATCAGAAGCTACGGGAGAATATTGACCTAAAATATTAGTAGGCCACTGTTTCACAATAGGCATAATTACAGGCTTGTCTCTTCGCATGTGAATATGCCCTCGCTGAAACCTAGTAAGATTTGGCCACTATCTGAATCAATCCAAAACACTTAACGCAACGTAAGCCTTAAAGTTTTTACTTGATTGATAAGACAGATAGGCCCTCCTATAAGAAAATAAGCTTGGAGCAGCACTAGGTTGTCACTATTGAGCGGCTACATAGTCGCTGTAAAGTGGCTTTACTCCATTTTATATATTAATGAATGAGCGGTTATACAGCTATTAGATTGCCGACGTATATGAATGGCATTTGATCCTTTATTCTCTCTAGTAATGAAGAAAAATATGCACTATACTGACAACAATCGTCCTCTGCCTCTGCTTGAACTCTGGAAATAGCATTGTGAGTTAAATGGTGCAAAGGCCGTGCATGTATCATGCCAGGGCGTTTATCAACAGCAAACCAATATCACTTCCTCAACACATTGTATTTAACTCCTTATATACCAGTCCCATATTTTTTCGTATATTTACCTTGATTTAAGACGATAGTTGCATATTTACATTCTTCATGAAAAGAGCTTTCATTCAAGTATCAACATGCCTATGGTGTTAAGTCAGTGCCAGAACCACTGACCAATGCCTATGACCATGGTCTGGAGTGAGTTAATAAACACAATCTTGTAGCCTATATATGTTGTAAGTCTATTCAATGACACTTGATACATTGTAATATAGGCTTTACTGTGTGTTAAATGCAAGCATGAATGCTTACCTTCCAACCTGTGCGTTTCATCTTCATTCGAAATGGAGGGCACAGTTAAGAATTGTGTTGAATTGAGTATAGCAAATGTTAAGCCGCTGTACTGCGACTCCAAGTTTTTAACTTACGGGAAGGTGCTGCAGTAATTAAGTGATGCTGACTTGTAAGACAGGAGTCACAATGCAGCGACTCTTTCAGAAGGTCACGGTGTCAGAAGTGGCAACCTAGCTGCACTCTGTAGTAAATGCGGCTAGAATTGGCACGATGGCGTAGGAAAGGATGCAGAATTTTGGATAGAATGCCCCATTTGTAAATTATGGTACTACTAGACGTGTGCCGGGACCTACGATTGCCCTTATATTGACTTTATCTGCGACGATTGTGCAGATTTAGTCTAGTTATGATGCATCTAGCTGCAACTGAAATACGTCAGAAAAAAATGAAAGATGTTTCATGTCAAACTGAAGACATTACTTCTGAATTTATTGTCAGGCCCTGGTCTTTCCTTTAAAATTTACTTGCAATTGAAATCTGAGTTACAGCTTATGCTCATACTTGGGGCGAGACGCGGAACCGTTTAACTGATGTGAATTCTGTTTTTGAATTGGTCAGTGGCTTCTAACAGGATCATGGCCTCTTACAAGACCTTTTGTTGAAATAATAAATACAAACTTAACTTAAAAAATTGTTGCAAACTTTCTCAGTTTTAATGTATTTATATAGTTTTAATGTATTTATATATTTCAGCCAAGTCAGGGAGATTCGCTAAGATTGGTTGAAACACTAGCATTATATTTTTTATTTAAGAACTGGCTATTGTGTGCTTTAATTTGGCTATGAATGATAAGTGAATATATGATAGGAAATTATTTCTTACGGAAATGTTTATGAAGCACCACTACCTTAAATGGCCTTTTATGGCAAAGCGTATCCCACACTTATTGCTTTGACTCATATTGGAGCAAGATGGCGCACATAAATGCTTGGATATAATGCATTATCTTAACCCACGTTTTAAAGTCAAGTCAATATCAGTCAAACCGCATTTAACAAGTTTTTTCCAAAGTTGTTTTGTGTCACTATATAAGCAGAGATGACAACTAATCAAAGTGTACATTGAAACATTGAATAACATCCATTCAGCTGAATTTTATGCCATATTCTTTATTTTTATGTGATGGGTGGTTCTTTATAAAGGTAAATCATAAAAAATCTTCTCTGAAACTCCTCACCCAATTCCTTTGATATCGCTCAGGAACAAACCAGGGATTCTTAGTTCTTAATTTGTTTTCCAGGTGGCGCTGCGATTTTTTAAATGTGATTTTTATGTGTTTTCGCTATTTTAGATTTCATCCCCAAAATCGTTACTCAGATTAAGCTGAAACATTGTGTACATGTTCCTTGTGAGAGGATCAAGCAAAGGTGTTCACTAGGTAGCACTGCTGTGGATTGCTGATTTTTAACGATTTTTTCCCAATTCGGCTATTTATCGGTAGATGCACCTTTTCTATTGCTTACTATGCAAGTCCATGGACATTCTAATGCATTCTAATGGCAATTCATATTTTGACTTCTCTTAAGAGACTCTCTCTCAGACTCACTTCAAACTTCGTGGCAATGTACCGTGGCTGGGTATTTACCAAGTTTGTTCAAATGGTCAGGCTCCAGTGATTTTTGTATATTTAATGTTGTTTTTTTTTTCGAAAATCAAAACAAGTTTAAATAGGAAATTTAACATGGGAATTTCTTGCAATGGTTATAAATTAAATAATTTTGGCCAGATTTGTGCTCAACATGCTAGGAATGTACCTTTTATGTGTGCCTACCTATTTTGTGCAAATTATGATCCTCCGGTGATGTTTGTATCTTGACCTCATTCCCAAGGAAACTGGACAACTGACACGAAATTTACTCTTCATGTGAGAACTTGAGATCTGCTTTGAGTTAGGACCTTGCTGTTGCACATGTTAATGTTGCTCTTTAAAGGTCATGCTTGAACAATGCATGAGTGACCTTGACCTCTTTCTGGTGTCACAGTGCAACATGAATTTTACTCTTCACTATATCTTGAGAACTACTTGAAGTGGGACCTTGATGTTGCACATGTTAGCGTTCTTCTATAAAGGTCAAACTTACTCAGTACATGGGCGACCTTGGTCCTATCCAAATTAGACAGTGTCATTACCATATCCAAACCGTAGTCCTAACAAAACAAATCCAAGTCAATTCCGACCAAAGGCAATGTTCCTTGGTATGTATAGCTGAAAAATATAAATTTATCGTTCGAATTTACCCAAAAGAGACCAAAACGTAAGTGCAAAGGTCCATAGGGGGAATAAAACTTTATGTAGTTTTCACATGACAGAATGCAAAAAGTTTTGTTTGAAATTATAGGCCTATTTCAGTAAATTGGCTTGAACATTTGCATCATTCATGCATATACAGGACCATACAATTTATGAAAAGGGACCAAAATTTGCAGCACATCAGAGAATTTGTAAGTGGAGGTTCTTAACTTGTTGAAAATGTCAATAGAATTCAGTATTTAAAAAGGTACTACTTGCAACCACCATCTCAACAATGATCATCATCCATATAAGTCCACAAAGCGACACCAACACCAATCCATCAGAATAGCCCTCTAGGCCTAAAATGACCATCAATAAGAATCTAAACAACACGATTATATAGTTCGATTTTAGGCATGAGGTTAAAGACATGATATTGTTTTAAAGGAAATAACTTAGAGTATTTAAAAAAGAAAAGTGTTTGAATTTCCAAATATAGTAAGTACATTGGTTCAAATGTTAAACATCAGCCAGAAGCAAGTGACATTAGGCCTCAAATCATTAAAACGTCGTCAAAAATGCATTACAATAGTCAAAATTTGTAAGGATAGCAGTCACATTTCAAGTTGGTTTCCAGAAGTATTTTTTAAAGGACATTTAAATGTTCAAGAAAGCATAAAATTCCACAAATCATCTAATAAGTCAATTATTAGGGTAATAATTTAGAATTAAAAAAAATGTAGTATGCCATTGTAAGTCATCTGTAAGTCAGCCAAGCATAATGTACATCTAACTCGTGGTTCTGTAAAGTTCAAAAGGTCAAATTGTAAAACAGTCCTAATTATTGTAAAATTCTACTACATTTATCAGAGAAAGAATTCGGTTTTATGGAGAGAGAGAGAGAGAGAGAGAGAGAGAGAGAGAGAGAGAGAGAGAGAGAGAGAGAGAGAGAGAGAGAGGGATCATTTGAAATTCCTAAAGGTAACTGTAAGTATAACTGTTTTCCTGTAACAGTTTTAAATTTTTTCATTTATAATCAGACGTAGTTCAACTTGTCAGTCAGTTGATTTAGATGCTAATTGTTTATACAAGAGAGAGACAGAGAAAGAGTACATTAAACACCTTGAGCCAACCTGACATGACTTTCACAATAACAAACTATATTCATCAGACAATTATAAAAAACAACATCAGTTTCACTACACTTGGAACACTTACTGCATTGTAATATGTGCAGAAAATGCCTTATTGTTCAAATTGTTACCAAATATATCAGGGTTCCATAAAAGGAGAAGTGGATAACAGTTTTCAATGATAGTGATGAGACCAAACCGAATACCAGTTTAACCTTGTCAGATCCAGGATCATTTACGAAATAGTAAGACATGCTAGTGTTCGTCGTCAGAAGAATCCATGACCAACAGTAATGATATTTAAACGAATGAGAGTATCTTCTACCTAACTTGGAACAGGTTACCAACGTATTGGCAGTGGGTTAAACCAGTTTTACGGGATCACAATCCTCCCACTTTGGAAAACACTCACATTCATTTAAAGTAGGCCTATAACAAATTTAGCCCTTAATGTTAATGTACAGTTATAAAAGGTTATTACTTGACAATAGTTCACAGACATCATCCAAACAATGACAGGACAATTAAGAATTTTAAGTCAGACTACTATATTTACATTAGAATTGCGTAACATGACAAAATTTGAATTTAAACACCAAAAGAAGTTTCCACGTGAACACAGGATAACTAAACTTGATGCTAATATCATATTTATTATGAAACATGGTTAAGTTTTTCCATGTTCCATTCTCACTAGAAAAAACAGCACAATAGGCCTAAAATTCGTTACAAAAGTATTACTCACATCAGCTGAGTAAGTTTTCCTCACATTTTGTCACAATATTCAAAAGGATGAGAAAATAGAAGGCCTGTATTGCTCAACATGATGCTTGAGAACTTAAATGGTCCTTATTTCATTTTATGTTTGTTGTAATTATAATAAATTTTATGTTCCAGTATTGAAAGTTTGATCAAGCTCATGGTAAAACAATCTCAGCTACAACATTAAAATACATAAACATATTTCTATGTGTTTTAATGACACTCAGAAAATACCTTGTTAATATGTTCATATAAATCAACATGATATTTCTGTAGAACATATTGATATTTATCTTTCAAGCTAATAAAAACCTTTTTTAATCTTATTTTGGAAAACCCCTGTTTAATAAGTCTTCCAAAAAGTGATTTATGTCTATCAGCAAAATCTTTAAAATCAGTACAGTTTCTTGCGAAAGCAGTTAGTCTTGAGACATAGACACCATAAGCAGGATTGATAGGAATATTGCTACTTATATTTGGATAATTTACTATGTCAAAATTGAAATCATCTCTTTTATCATACACTTTTGATTTTAATATACCACCATCATTGAATAGGAGTAGATCTAAAAATGAGCATGTTATGTTCGATTCAGTGGTTTCTTTTAGTTCCAGGTCACTAGGATAAATTGATGTTATGTAATCTTTTAAATGTTTGTTGTTGACACTTAATAAATCATCTATATATCTGAAAGTTAAATTAAATGATCTAGCATGGTAATTTTTATCTTTTGTCATTTTCATTAGAAAATTATACTCGTGATAAAATAAATAAAGATTAGCCAAAAGTGGCGCACAATTTGTACCCATGGGAATTCCTATGACCTGTCTAAAGACACTATCACCAAAACGAATGTAAATGTTATTTATCAAATATTCAAACAGCTTTATAAACTCATCATAGTCAAATGCATGTTGACCATTCTTAGCAAAATCACCAAAGAAAGCATGTTTATGACCAATTATAATTTTCTGAAATTTATTTTTCTCAAAAACTTTAAAAACCTATGTTTGAATGCTACGTTTCAAATCTGCATAAGGTATTGTAGTATAGTGAGTAGAAAAATCCCAAGATGATATGTGTCTGTAAGGTGAAACATTATCTGTTTGTAAAGCATCAAGTAAACTTACAGAATTCTTTAACATCCAAAACCTATTAACTCCTGACGTTGATTCAATTCTTTTACAGTAATTAAACCAAAATTCCTGTACCTTTTATAATCCTTTAGCTAGTAGAACTGACAATTCTTTAGTAGAACAGAACTTAGATCCAGCAATAAAACGGAATTTATATGTGTTTTTATGTAATTTTGGAATTGCAAAAATCCTTGGTAAGTTACGGAATTTATCACTGAAAGTTAAGTTGTACTTTTCAAAATATTTAAAGTGACCATCCACTAAATGTTCAACAGAAAAGTTAACCTTTTCATAGGTAGTAGAGTTAACTGTAGAGTTGAGTAGCCCTAATTCTCTGACAATTACATCAAGATAGAACCGTTTACAAATGATAATAACATTATTGGCAGCCTTGTCAGCTGGAGCAAAAACATACTTTTCATGTAAATCATGTAGACATGCTTTAACATCAGGTTTATGAAGGACAGGATCAGGTGGTTGTTTAGTTTTTTTCTTCAGTTGATCAATTTTTCTATCCACTATACTACCAATCTCGTTAATCCACTCAGATAAAACTGAAACATCACAATTTTCTTTTTTAGCCCATGTTTTAGCATAATTCTCTATAGCTTCCATTACTATTTGTTTATCCCTTTTCCATGATATTTTGTTCTGCTCTCTAAATTTAGGACCTTTTGAAATTAAATCTCTAAGTGCTTCATTGGAAATAATGGAAAGATTGCCTGTAATGACATGACCATGATGAGTTGATAAAAATGGGGACTGACCACATTCACAGGGATATTCATTATGACAAAACCTATCAACCTCAAATTCTGACACTGTCTTCACGTGATTAAAAATAGAAGAAGAGATTGTTTTTGTGTATTTATAAGATATAGTGGGAACACTTGTGTCCAAATAGGGTGGGATAAGTGATTGAACCTTTTTGTTGTGAAGAATATTAGAAAGATTAATCAAGTCAATTCCTCTGTCTTTGTATGGCATTTTAATGAAAGTTCGTTTCTTACTATCATTAATAGTGGAAACCGGCTTAAAAAGTCGATGATTAGATATATCAGTCACAATGAGAAAAATAAGTTTTATAATCTCCTTTCTAATGAATAAAGCTGAAATATCAGACTGCAATTTAGAGAAAAGATTAAGAGGTATAGAATACAGTAGAGAGCGTAAAAGATGAAGGCCATCAGTTCTGCCATAAGTATCCTTAATAAGGTCGACAGTAACATAATTATGAAATGATTTATTGTGATGTTTACGGTGTCCAAGAATAGAGTAGAGAGCGTAAAAGATGAAGGCCATCAGTTCTGCCATGAGTATCCTTAATAAGGTCGACAGTAACATCATCATGAAATGATTTATTGTGATGTTTACGGTGTCCAAGAATAGAGTAGAGAGCGTAAAAGATGAAGGCCATCAGTTCTGCCATAAGTATCCTTAATAAGGTCGACAGTTACATCATCATGAAATGATTTATTGTGATGTTCACAGAGCCGCAAGTGTGATAAATATCTAGGTCAGCTGAGCGTGGCCTGTTCACACAGCCCTGCTGTTAACGTTTTTATTTATTTTTTTTTTTTTTTTTCAATTTTGGTACTTGTCAGTCACTGCAGCTTTTCCATTGATCACTATGTAAGTCAGTGGGCATTCTAATGTTAGTTTACATTTTCGACTTCTTCTCCTAAAGCAGATTGACTTCAAACTTGGTGGCAATGTCCCTTGGGTGAGTTTCTACAAGGGTCGTTCACATGGTCACGCTCCAGTAACTTTTTTTTTTTTGACAAATCTTAAGAAATCTTCTCCACAACTGCTCATCCAATTACTTTGATATTACATAAGAACACTTCTAGGGATCTATAGTTTATAATTTTTCACCAGGCGGTGCTGCAAATTCTTTAAATTTTTTTCTTGAATTTTTGTGTGTTTTAGTTTCTTGTGAAATCCTCTCCAGAACTATCTCTCAGATTAAGATGAAACTTTCGATATGTTCATTTTGAAAGGGCCAAGCAAAGATGTTCACTAGGTAGCACTGCCGTGGATTCGGGATTTTTAACGATTTTCCTTTTTCAATTCAGGTACTTATTGGTAAATGGACCTTTTCTATTGATTACTATGCAAGTCAAGTGGCATTCTAATGCATTCTTATGGTAATTCACATTTGGGACTTCTCTGAAGATACTGTCTCTCAGATTCACTTCAAACTTGGTGGCAATGTGGCTTGGGTGGGTCATTAAAAAGTTTGTTCAAATGGTCACGCTCCATTGATTTTGTTTTTGTTTTTTTTTTTTGTTTTTGTTGTTGTTTTTGTTTTGTTTTGTTTTGTTTTTGTTGTTTTTTGTTTTTGTTTTTATTTTTTTATTTTTTTTTTTTTTTGGGGGGGGGGGGGGCGGGGGTATCTTAAAAAAATCTTCAGGGAAACTGCTCACCCAATTGCTTAAATACTACATGGGGACACATGCAGGGACTCATAGTTCTTAATTTTTTCACCAAGTGGCGCTGATTTTTTTGTGTGATTTTGCTGTTTTTTACTTTTCCTCCAGAACTGTCACTCAGATAAAGCTGAACCTTGGTGGATATGTTCCTTGTGGAAGGGTCAAACAAAGTTGGTCACTAAGTAGCACTACTGCGGATTTCTGATTTTTAATGATTTTTTTTTTCAATTCTGGTACTTGGACATGTTAATGTTTCTCTATGAAGGTCATACATGAGTGACCTTGACCTTATTTCTGGGGTCCCAGTGCAACATACATGAGTTTTACTCTTCGCTACGGCTTGAAAAACTTCTTGAACTGGGGCACTGGTGTGGCAAGTTAGTTTTCATCTATAAAGACAGACTTACTCAGTACATTGGTGACCTTGATTCTATCCCAAGTTCACCGAGCTGCAAGTGTGATGAATGTCAAGGTCAGCTGAGCATGGACTGTTTACACAGTCCTCTTGTTTCTAATTATATTGCACCAAAGTGTATGTGTGTTGTGCCCCATCTTACCCCATTGTAACAGGGCAAGTTGGTGCGGAAACAATGTTTACTTTTGAATGCAGATCTTGTTATTATTAGAATCTTAGCCCAAAAGATATAAAGTATTTTCAAAAGTGAACTTCTAGTATGGATTCAATATAATAAGCTAAGTGTGTCACTTTGAAAACATCAATGTAGGGGAAATGAAGTCCCTTGAAGGCTCCATCTTGCCCCGCCCTCACCTGATTCTGAATGGTGGGAATAAATGTGGAGTTAAGGAATACCGTGAATTTGTTTAGACTTGGTTCTGTTGGTATAATTACCACCAGAATGTAATGTGGCAGTTGTTTTGTATTTAATGGTCACATCACTGCAGTCAGCTGCAAAAGGTATGGTAGGTTCTAACTATGTGGGAAATCAGAGGCCTCAAAACTCTTAAACTCCAGGCCACTCGCATGGTACCAGAAACCGAAAATCAGAGTCTTAATCTATTAACTTCCATAAAAACACATATACGGGATATATGTGGCAAGTTTTCCCTTGTAGTATATAAAATATGAGCTCATGAAGTGCACACAGGGAACAAATACACCACGTTAAATTCGCAAATCGATGGAAGTTTTTTATTGGTTTACAGCAAGCTCACCAAGCAAGCCGTATTGTGAGTGGTTGGTGTATCCATATGATCTATTGTTTGGTGGAATACAAAACGTTAGGTTTTGTGACGTCACGAATCCTAGGGCTTTGCGAATTTTTCAAAACGGTGGGATTTCTGACGTTACAAAACCTTGGTTTTGCAAATTGAACAAACAAATGAAAAACCCAGGGTTACTATAACAAAGCTGAGAGTTTCGAAACAAAACCGTGAGTTTAGTGAAAAGATTGGATAATAAAGCTAAACCCTGGTTTTTGTTACAAAGCCTAGAGTTTTGTGAACAAATCCCTAACTTTTGATACAAAACCTTGGTTTTTGCAAACAAAACACAGGTTTTGCTCTTCAAAACCTTGGGTTTTGTAGTAAAACTCAATTCATTGTTTTGGATCTCTTTAACTCTAAGGTACAATTTAAAGCCAGATCATTAACCAAGTTGTAATCCAATTTTGGTAAAGAATGCATTCTGTCGGCAAATGAAAGGCAAAACTAAATACTTGCACAATTGTGGGTTCCATATTGAAGTCTAATATTACGAAATCAAAGTCACACCAGCTTCAGAGTTTGGTGATATACTTGTAACTTTGACCAAGGTGAATGTAGAGCCAGTGGTTTTATTCAAATCATAAACAACGCATATTGATGTCTGGTTTTTCGAAAGATGCTCATTACTTAGATGAAATAATTGTTTTCCTTCTTTAGTGTATAACTGAATATTTTCTCACTTATGTTACTACCCCAAGTTCCTATAGTACTACTATTATTGCAAACGTGGTACAGAGGTGGTATCTAATGGCAGGTAGATGAGCGGCTTCTAAACATGAAGATCAGTCTCTCGGGATGTTGATCTCTCACGACACCGGTTGGTCATTACAAGAGCTAGTGTAATTGCATTTCAAAGCCCTGATTTATGGGCAGTGGGCTGATAAAGATAGATAGACATTACCGTAATATTCGTCATATTATCATTGTTACTATTAAGTGCATAACTAGACGTGCAATCTTGAAAATTCACCCTTGACTTTACATTCGGGTATGATATTCACATTTAAAAGCCAGATATGATTTTGACGATACATTTTTTTAAAATGAGCATCATTTATTTTGTAGCAAGAATGTTCTTGCAAAGGGTTACCATTGTATAGACAACACCCTGACAGCCATCAGACACGGGCAACATCCCAACAATTCTTTTTTAAATTTTAAGTTGCAGATAATTACTGATCAATTTAGTCGCAGAACTAAACAAGTTTTTTCCTCTCTGTTTAAAGCTTGTAAAACTCCAAATGTATTTATGTTTTTAGTTTACATGTTTATGCGAGTTATTTGGGTTTGTGAAGTAATCCGATTTTTAAATGGATTTGAAAAAGAAAAACACACAACCCTCCATTTTTTTTTTTTTTTGAAAAAGGACCTTATTCTAATTTTATTGCTGTTTTTTTTTTGGTATTAATTTATATATTTATTTCTTATTTTTTGTAAATTTTACCCGAAATTTAAGCACCCTGTAACTTTTGAACAAAAACCTTTATCCAAAATTAAGAATACTTTTTCCCAGCTAGAAGTTTACTGTTTCAGTTGCTACAATGAAATAATGTTTCCCATTTTTTGATGTTTGCACTGTTTTTTCCGCGAAAAACAGGTACAATTGAAGTTTTTTAGTTCAGCAACTGAAATTGAAATTTTTAACACTTATAGAGATTTTATAATTTTAATAGCTTAATCCAGATATACACTTTTCGAAAATATAGAGTTTATATGATTTTAAATGGGAAATCTAGTGTAGATAAGGAAATTTTTGAAGCAAAGTCGTAATTTCGGTGTCAGGCGCTATAATAGTGTACCACGCCCTGAAAGCTAGCAATGACTGACAACTTTCGGGAAGGAACAAAACTTTTTAAAAGAAAGATTTGGGTAACCGTGGACAGCAAATTTTACACGTTGGTAGACCAGGCAATGCGGCCCTCATTGTTGTACCCCTCCGATAAAGCGTTTTTTATTTTCATCAAGATAATCCATAGCAATATGTCCAGTCAAATCATTCATTTTGCTTACGTTTGTTAGCCTCACATCTAAAATTGTTGAAGTTGCAAGCAATTTTAAGAAACTTGTACAAACCCATGACAAAGGACGAGTAGACCATGACCATGAGTCGTGCTGCTGGCATGAAACAGACTGTTCCAATGTAAAGATACATTTATAAAGAACAACGTATATCAAAGAACTCACAACATGAAGTCAATCAAATTCTCCTCCTAACTGCATGTGTGCAGTGAAGTGCCACTGTGTGCTTACAGGACAGTGTCAACATAATCACTCAGAAATGCAGCTGATTCATGGAACCTCCCACTCTGTTATTGCAGCTTGCCCAGGTGGTGTAAACACACATTATGTGTTATTTTAACAGCCTGGTTTTCTGGTAAATATGGAAGCTTTGTGACCTTTAACACAATTTGTGCATATTAAACAAAATGTAAAACAGATAAACGTGATGTCAGTGTGATACTTTCATGAAAACCACGTGCACTGTTTCACGTGATAATAAATTGATCCTCAAAAACAATGCACTACCCATCATTCATTCTGGTGGTATACTGAGTTTAGCATGCCATTTCCACACAAAATATAGACTCTAGGGTGTGTTTGTGAAATGATATTCACTTATGTACATTTACTAGCATATTTGTGGAAGAATTACAACATAATGGAACCAGTAGTTTATTGACCATGTACCAGTACATGTACACTGAAGAGAAATATATAATCATCTGCATAAGGGAAAATTCGACAATTTCAATAGAGTACACAAGTAGGCTTTTCTATTACTCGCCATTCCCCTTGAAAGAGTGGCCACATAATTATATTTGTCAAAATATTAGAATTACTGAGTGAATTGTTTGGTTGTTCGTTCCTTGGACATGCCTGTAAAATTTCTACCAAATCAAAAGAATCATGGTAACTTTAATAATTCATTATATATGTTGTATGCTTAACTTTCTGCTTAGCCTGTGCTATGACCACGAAGCTGTAGATCAGTACATGCACTGCTCAGGAAATATGATCGAATAAAATCCCTCTGCATCTTACTTTACCAACGTTTCTCCATTTCATCCGCCCCCTTTCCTCTGGCTTAATGCCCCTATTGTCATAAAAATGAGGAAAACATCGAGGAATCCCTAAAACATTCGATATGTATGTATGTATACACACACACACACACACACACACACACACACACACACACATATATATATATATATATATATATATATATATATATATATATATATATATATAATTTTTACTTTAGCTGTACCCTTTTCATAATGTTTAGGGCGGTGTTTCTCGTTCGAAAAGTTCAGTTGATGTGCGAACGCAAACCTCAGTTTTGAACGTTCTCAGCGATATTTTATGAAAATTTGTGCACATGAACAAAACAACAGATAGTTTCAGGAGCACCAGTTTTGTTCTGAAAAAAATCGACATGAACTGTTATTGATGCGACAAATTTATACAACAAAAACTCAACACAGGGTGCGAATACTAGTACATGTATGTATTTAGTGCAGGTTTTAACGAGACACTGAAGGTTAGCAGAGTGAGCGGAGTACCTGGCAATAAAAAAAGTATCTTTCTCTAATAGGGTTGATCCACATTTTCAATTCTTTTCCTTTTCCACTTGAACCCTGCAGCCCTATTGTAGCATTTCTCATATTCCCGTATTTTTACGGTCCAAAAGAGGCAATCCGGTAATATCCTACGCCACACTTAATGCCCATAAAAACGTAATAAATAAAAAAAACCTACATTTGTTTAAAACACTGCACTGACTACAACTCAAAGGTCTCAAATGCCATTTCAAGTACCCTTTTAGGGATTATGTGTCAAAGGAATCCATGCTAAAATGAAAAAAATAAAAATTAGGAAGGGTGATAGGGGTTACTGCCCTAGCCAGATTTTCACCAATTTTATGGAAAAGTAAAAAAAAAAAAAAAAAAAAAAAAGGGGGGGGGGGGGGGGAAATACGCAGCTTCAATACGTGAAATGTTTTGTGATTAATTTTGAAAACTCAACAAATTAAATAGAAATGATCGCGACAGGCGATAATAGGGGGTATTATATATCAATGTTTCAAAATCTTTACCAGAGATTCAGACATACCCCTTACTTGCACAGTAATCTATTTTCTGTATTCATCGAACAGAGGTTTACCAAATTCTTTGAAAATCGTAATCGTGTGTGATCGTGAAGCTTCAACAACGCAGATTTATCCCCTCACATTCAGAGTGTGATGCACATGGCATTTTCAGTAAGTCCACAAAGTGGCGAAAGATGGCACACTAATCAGTTAGCCATCACAAGCACCACATGCATTCATGCTATGTTCGGTAATTTCATGAACTTATAAAGTAGGCCTACAATGATAAATAAAAGAATACCTTATTTGAGGAATTTTTTTGCGCCAAAGAAGGGTATGAAGAAAGGTAAATATGATATTTTCATGCAAGATTGGTGCTAGATTATCTTTAATAAGTCTGTGAATTAAAACTGCTCAAGGTCATTGGCTCCACAAAACTGCACTTATTTTTAAAAGGGAACATAATATGTTTAAAACTTTTTTGTGCTTTTTATTGTATATTTCATTGTGATAATGGATCTGAATCTAAAGCTGTTAAAGATATGCTGGTACCTTGATGGTGCATTTTATATGTGTGCTCAGAACAGCCAAATAAACGTATGTATACCTTGTGATGTGATTTGCATATTTTCTTACTTCAATATCAACTTGAAATGGGCATGAGCATAGTGCAATATCAGTCAAAATATTCCAGAAAATGGTGATTTGGATTGACGAAAGGGGAGGGTGTAATCCCAATTTAATTTTTTTCTTTTTAAATTTTGGATTTAAATGTATATATATATATATATATATATATATATATATATGTATATGTATGTATGTATTGGTTTTATAAAATACATTTCAGCTAGGCGACTCTTCCCAAAGGTTGCAAGTTCGAGTCCCGCGCGTTCCGAACATAAAACATATATTTTCGGCATTTTCTTTATGCTGGTGGATTTAAGTTCCCAATGCTGAAAATAAATGCCGACTCAGTATATGTACTGCATAACCATGTTGATATGGCACTCGCACATAACTACCTCCATTGAACCATTCTGTTTAACAATGGGAATTTGGTCAAGTGGATATGCGCTTCCCATGTGTGCGTTTCACCTAGGCAACTGGTACCAAAGATTGCAGGTTCGAGTCCCGCTCGTTCCAAACTTACATGTATATGTATATATATATATATATATATATATATATATATATATATATATATATATATATATATATATATATATATATATATATATATATATGTATACATTTAAATCAATCAATCGCTTAAATCAACCTCCTGCATTCTTGCTTGACATGTTTGTTACACCTTGAGCAGCCTACAATTTTTCCCCATAACAAAGATAATCCCCATTTGCCTGCACCAAATATATCAAAAAAAAAAACCTGTGTTAGATACTGCATGCCTTCATACTTCTTACCCATTCCCCTTTGTATGACACATGGATTATACACACATTTCTATCCAGGCATTTCCAATTATGTCTTTCCTGTAAATAATTGTTAAGATATACGTGCTGCACTAGATTACTATGTATGTAATAAGGAAATACTTTTCTTGGCCATTTATGCATCTGTACAGCCCTATCCAATAAACATTCGATGTGTGTTTCAATGTTGTTTCGCTGAAGAGTAATCAACTCCCTTTAAGGTGGCCCCATGAAAGTGGATAGGAATGCAAAACTGCGACTCTGCCTACGGCGTTCAAGATAAATTCTCATTTAGTTGGAATTTATAGTTTTCTTCTAAAGCTTAGATGCTGCAAGCCCTTTTTTATTTAGTTCTGTCCTCATTGCCAACTATCAGGATGTAAACATCTGAGATATCTTTCACAAATACTTGCAGCTATTGCTCATATGTATTACTAAACATTGTAGGTGGGAGAATCTTAGAGATTGTATGACGGTGCTGAGGTTAATAGAACACTGATATGATGCCGTCCAGTTGTATATTGCTCATGCCAGACGTTTGGTTAATTTACAACCATAACTTACTGCTGTACTTATTCTGAATTTTACATGCAAGTAGAACCCCGTGTTTTGTGAATAACCTTTTTGTTCGTATGTCCAGAACTCCATCGATTAGCTACTCATCGGTAACCATTTGGCAATCCAATCTTGAAATAAATATTTTCAATGTAATACAACATTCCGTATTTCAGGGTTGTTCAACATGTGAAAGGAAAAACACTGTTGCATGTTTCATTATATTAGTAACAATGCATATATCCCGTATATAAAATGCATGTGTTATTGAATTAATTAACGTATTAGCCAGACGTTAGTGTATAAATAATAAAAATGCCACACATCACCATGTTCATACGTATATAAACACATATATTTTCTCAACAGACAGACTGCTATGTAGCCGTACATACATGTGTCGAGACAGTAGTACATGTATAATTGAAGGTGTGGCAACAAAAAGGACTAAAGTAAATGAAATACAACGCAAGAAGCTGCCAAATGTGATTTGGTGAAAAGAAATGGTTTATTATTTTTGGCTCAACCCCACATCATTATTCGATGGTTATTCATGTCTCAAATATTACATCATATTAGAAATTAAAAAACATACAGGTTTAGCATAATACTCTTCATAATGAAAAGGCCCAATTTATAAACATTTCTTTATGTACGCTTTGCTGATTTTTATTTCATTTGAACCAATCATGTAAACTGTACATTTTCTTGAACAAGTTATAGGGGCTGACTCATGACAAAAACTTTTGGGAGGAACCAAAATATAAAATTCCATACAGCGCTTTGGCCCAGTGAGAGGAATGGGTATTGGAACGGTTCGCTAAAAGTACCAGCTTAATTACCTTGAATTTACATAAATTACATTAAGACGTACCTTGAAGCCTAGGTTTGACGGTATTCATGAGGGTGACATTGATTTAATTATCTGAAACAATTTTTATAAGTCAACGTTTTGGGTGGTACTAAGAGACCTATTTGGGCCAGGACTCTGAAATGGGACATTATAAAGGTGCTCTAAGGCCTTGTGTAAGATGACATATGAATGACCATGACTTGTTTCTCAAAGTAACATTAGAACTGAGGTAGGATATTGCACATCATGATGATCCTCTAGGATCACTGAGTTATAACAGATGACTGTGACCTTATTTTGACCGTGAAAAGACTATTTATTAAATCAAGTGTATGGGTGGTCATGCAGGAAAAATAAGCCGTTGGCCTTGGTATTGCATATGTTCATCGTTAGTTAAAGGGGTTTGTATGAAACTGCATATGGATGTCACTAACTAAATGTCCATGGTCACACAGACACTACAGAGATTATTTTTTTCCATGATAACCCTACAAGTGTTTGAGAATTAATATTGTCTCCAAGTGTTTGACCAAAGTCAATTCTCCCATGATCACTTTGTTCATGTTATTACCCTGCACTGTTTTTCCCTCAGTGATAGCATATCATATACTTTAACCAACACTATGCATACAAAAATATGTTGGAATTTTTTTCTGTGAGAAGCTCAAGTAGGATGACATCTTGAAAACTCTAAAAGGGCCTTTAAGTGAGGCCCTGAAACATGCTGGATAGATCTTATTGTAGGAAAATATCAGCTTTAACTGGCCTATTGATACATAAGGGAACTGTAACTATGGAAAAAAACATTGCCACGTCCCATCTCTACCCCTCTCAGGTAAATGGCAGAGGTTATGCCATCAGAATCATCCTCCGTCGTTTTCACCTATTCAGACGATTTGCAATGGCCTGTGTTAACACATTCCAGGTAAAAAAAAACCTAAATTCTGTCATATTGGTATTGAATGTGTTTTTGTATGTACAGGGTACTATAATTTTTATCTATTGAAGATGCAGAACAGTCTGAAACTTTTTTAAAAAATGTTAACGAAGTTTGATTTGTTAGCTTTTTTTTCAACCAGTAAACATTTAATTCAATTTTGTGCAAACTTGAATGTTCTTAGTTTTGCATCAAAAGTTTCATTGGATGTTTTGTTTTTGTATTTTATTTGTCAGGAGTATAATATATGATGATCTGTGTAAAATGTGTTCATTTATTTTCTTTCAGACCTATAAAGGATGAGTACAGTCCTAGGGACTCAAATGTCTGGCAGAACTAATGTCCTTTTCAACAAGACCCCAGGTACGGAAAAAAGTATTCCAGCCACGTCTCACGAGTGCGGGGAAATGGCAAGACAGGCTTCTTGAGAAACGGAAATTCTGGTTGGACGTGTGCAAGTTCAACTTGCATGCGATAAATATCCATCATCTGAATACACTGGGATATGGAAGTCATTGTAGGCCATTGTGCCAGCTGGGTAACTACACCTGATACTCCTACTATTTCGAAAACTCTTGATCTCATTGATTATAAAGAATTAAGCATCATTGTGCTTAAGTCCACTTATTTGCCACAATTTTCTTGGAAAATCAATTGTATGTCAATTGATGTCGTGGTCTGGGAAGGCGTGTATAAACACCAATGATATACTCACCTCTACGTTTTAATGATTCGATAAGTCATTACTAATGTGGATGACTATAAAGAGCACAGCAGTACAACCAGCAGAATATATGCCTGTTTTCTGATCTAGCAAGTCCAGAAATACAAGTCTGTGAGAATGCAGGCATTTACCGTTTTCTTGTTACTCGCATCACCAATGCTGCTAACTACAGTTAGCGGTCACATAGAGAAACGGTCTTATCAGGTGTCAAAAGAATGTAAGCACGATGGCCGGACATACGGACCAGGCAGAATGTCGCTATCGAACAAGCCTCCCTGTCTTGTAACTTGTCATTGTACACCAATAACCAGCAATGGTACCAATCTCTTTCAAAAGCATTGTTTATGGAGAAAGTGTCACAAGCGGAACTGCATGCCCGGATCCAAGCTGGTGAAAGCACCTGGCGGATGTTGCTCTCGGTGTGAAGCAGGTATTCACTCTCTCAATGTTCACTCGATATCAGATTCACGAGCTCATTATGATATTTATCAGACCATATTTGTAATTCTTACTTTGAAAATTTAATATGTCTAACAGGTAATATGAAACATTATGAAATGTATATTTTATATTTCTTTTACTAAGTTTTAGAGCTAAATCTATTATTACATATACAAAAACAGTGAATGTCATTACTATTTCGAGATATATCAAACAATGAGATAATCAGTTTCGTACAGAAATATGAGCTTCATTCGAACCATGTATTCCTAATTGCTCACATGTTAATGGTGTAGCTCCGGTGGAATTTTGACTGAAAACTGCTTTTTTTTTGCTCAAATTATCACCACTACGAAATAAAACAAAGTTTGGAAGCTGAATTAACATAAAAAAACTACATACATGTGCATACGGTCACACAAAAAATCAGGTTCAAATATATTTGATAAGATGACCGACGATGTAGCTGGGAAAAATTGCACGAGATATAAAGTTATCTCACTAGAGTTCCAGGAGAAAAAGATATGTACAATGCACCCTTGTGGGCTGTTATTTTGAAAAGTGAATTTATTACCACTAATGTCTGCCGAATGCAAGAGGCTGTTCGTGTCTTACGGTGTCTTCAGTATTGGGGGCCCCTTCTACAGTGTAGAACGCTAAGAAGCATATTGCTTTCTGCTTGACTATAGCAATGTATGTGGACTCAAATTCTTAACAGGATTGTTTAAGCTGTTCTGTTTCTGTTGCAAGAGATATACGAAAAATATTCTTTAAAAAAATATTTTTGCAATCTAAAGGCTCTTCCGCTACAGCTGAGCGGCCTAATCACCCATGTATGGCCATGCAACCTTTTCCCATTATGAACGAGCAAAAACTAAAATGCCGAAAATGTCCTGTCTTTCTGAATTTTATTTCTATTTTTGTGATATATTCAATGACCAGAAGCCAGTATAAAGAAACACATACATGTATGCCCCCAGTTTATTGCTTCAAAAGGTGCACATTATAACTTAGGGCCCGAACACATTGAAATTTGCGCCGGCCGGCCAAGTAATTGTCGGTCGGCACAAGCTTTCGTCGACTCGTACGAGGTAAACACGCATGGGTTTGTAGCGGCGATTAAACAGATTAGCGAGGTCGAATACACTGACATTCAACCAGCATATTCAGGATTCCCACGAACGTCGTGCGAATTTTAACGGTCAGTGTGTTTCAGCGCCACCCAGAGTGGGAAATCCGCGCTGATTTTTAAACACGCATGATTCGATCATTTTATTTTTATATTGCCACAAGGGTCTCCAGACTGGTGCAAGCATTTGCAACGCATGTGAATATCTACACAATGCAATTCTTTTAAACCAGTTACATTGAGATGACCTGAGTTAGCCACGATCGCTTGGATATGTGGGTGCTTGTTTATCTTATTGGACTGGATTCAATATGACCTACCGTATTTTCAATTGCTTCGGTGCTGAGTTTGTTCACGTGATCACCGACCTCGATCACATGAACTACATTAAGCATGTATATATAGATTTTCAGCATTGTTCTGATACCTGTCACATTATTGGGGTACACTTTTCCTTAAGCACATGTAGGCCTAACTTTGTAAAGTGTGTATTTTGGGTAGGAAGCCAATACTGCCTCTTGACAAATCTTGCCCTGTGCTAATTATTATAATGCTTAGGCCTGCAGTCAATTTGACAATTATGTTGTGAATATGTTTTATTACACTTAAAAAGGCGCACAAATATCGTTCTCCCCATCTATTCCTAATATGATAAATAATTGCTTGAATGTGTCAAGTCATAGGCCCGAATTGCGACAATCCTGGGGTGTCCAATCGTATAGATGGGTTTCTTCTTCCCACAAGGCTACGAGCTGCTTCTCGTTGTTAAAAGACCAACGATTTGTTGTCTTTGATGTGTCTTTACCAATATGAAAAGAGAATGTGCCCCCAGTTTCATACTTTTGTAAGTCTGGAAGTCAGGGGTCCACACAGGTGACAACACTGTTGTACTCTTGAAACATGAATTCCACGCGGAGGGGGGGGGGGGGCAAAAAGGCGATTTTTTTCATTCAATAATTTTTATTTTGCCACTTATAAAATGAGAGCTTTTATTCCATATTTTTTCAAAGAAAAAACATACATTTTACAAACATTAAGGGTTGATTTCCTACGTTGCTGCAAGTCCTTTCAGGTGTAAAACTACCGGAAGTACTTTTCTGCTTGATCGCCGAAACAGGCATTAATGAAATTCAACATTCACAATCATTATCAAGAAGGACAGGACAGACTATGTGGTAAGTTTGATACTATAATTAAGAGTAGGGCCTGGTGCATCAGAATACTTCTACTTATTTAGCGATTAACTTATCTCATACTTACCATGAACGAACATAGCGTGTTGTTTTGATTCGGTGACTCCGTCACGTAAATACAACAGTTTTCAAACTGATTGCTACAGTTTTACTAGTTATTTTTGTTCGTTTTTAAGACTCCATGTTAAAATTCGAATCTACTCCACAATCTGTCAATCTTTTTAGCCATATCTAAGCAATGGGCCTAAAAAGTGATGTTTTTTGCGTGACGGAATCACATAACTCCCACTGTTTTCGTATATACTACACCTGATGCAGGCGTGAACACTGCAAAGTAAATACGAATGACATAACAATTTCCGTTTTGAGTATAGTTGAATAGGAAACCTAGGTGCGAAAACGATAAAGCTTCTGTCTCCACACTGGCGACGGTTCTTAAATATTGAGACCAGCCTGAGCACGTCTTTTCCGAGAACTGTCGGTGCAAGTAAAGAAGTTCAATATACAGTGACATGCTTTGGATATATGACTATACTAACCGTCAATTTTTGCCTATATTTATCTGGGTCATAATGAACTACTTCAAAAAACCTTACATACGCCTAGCGTTTCTGTATTTTATTGGCAACAATTGTAATGATGATAGAACAAAAATTCACTAGTTTACGTCAGCAATTTTTTGATGACATATATATATATAAATTGCCGTTGAATTAATTGTAAACAAACCAACATTATACTTTTTGCGGGCAACTTTACAGTGAACTATATCGGCATACTAGTGGTTCTAAATTTTCAATTACATGTATGTACTATTCAAAACCAGTTTTAACATTTTCCAGATGCATTCAATAATTGTCGACAGCGCTGTGGGCATATGCAGATATCTTGATTGTCCCTTCATCTTTCTTTCTTGCTTGCTTTATGATGATGGCAAGTTACATGAACTTAATAGAAAAGTCGTACAATTTGAACTATACTAATCAGTCACATACATATCAAAACTTTAAACCCCACATAACTTCCATATATCTGATACCAAAATCAAATTCCAATTTCATGTCTTGGATTTTATATCCAGTAATCAGGTCTGTATGTTGGAACTGCAACACGCGATTTTTTCAAATATTTCTCATGGACAACACTTCCATATTTAACTATTTTTATCTCTCAAACAGGCTGGAAATTTTCTGCTTGAGAAACCACCAAAACACTCACTTAAATTTTTTGTGAAAAATATGACTATGTGTTACATAGAAATTTCTTTTTAATATAGGCAATCTGAGCCCGTTTAACATGAGCATAACCACAACGTAATATGGGTTCCTGCTACTTCAAGTGGAATTTAATTCAAGTACGCATTTGATTACTCAAAGCATTTATAAGGAGTAATTACCGGCTTCATATGTTGACCTTGATTAAGCTATATCCATATAGATATGTATGTATATATATATATATATATATATATATATATATATATATATATATATATATATATATATATATATTATATATATATATATATATATATATATATATATATATATATATATATATATATATATATATATATAATATAATATAATATAATATAATATAATATCATATAAGCTCCACCAAAAAATGAACCAATACGGATCATTAAGTTGTTACAAATAATTTGGTTTGGGTCAATGTAAGTATATTGTTCCTTTTCATACTTCCTTTATTTGTGAGGTATGTGTCAAAAATGCAGTCCAGTTAATTATAAACAGTTATGGTCAGGAAAAACATTGGAAAAACTCTGTTGAATGCAATTCCAAAGTTTCAATCTGAAATCAAAGATTTAAAAGGAAAACAAATATCAAATGTTTTGATTTTTTTACATTGTACACGAATCTACCCATAGATGGAGTCAAAGTTATATTTCAGAATTAATAAGGAAAATGTTTAAACATAGTGGTAAAACACACATAAATGTTCATTCATATTCAAAGAAAGCACATTGTCCTCACAATAAATATTCAAAAAGATTATAGATGCTATAAAGCCTCTTTTGGATAAAACTGTTGTTTAATGCGGATCATTTGTTTTTTTAATAAATAAAAGGCATAAAGATAGTAATAAGTGCTCCCCATCACTTATAAAAGATATCGCTTTCGAAGCTAACAATATAAATGGTCTCAGAGATGTATTTTTGGACTTGCATATTCAGGTGACTAATGACTGGTTTTGCATTAAAGTCTATCACAAAATGGATGAGTTTAACTTTGAAGTAGTCAACTAACTAACTTCCCCAGACAGTAACGTTTCAGAAAGTATTCTATATAATACATATTTGTCACAAATTTTGAGATTTGGTTGTATTTGTTTTAAATTGCAGGACTACAACCAAATTTATTTACAATAAACTTGAGTCAAGAGGACTTGAATGTGTATTTTTGATTAAATATTTCTACAAAATTTGCTGTTAATATTCAAAGATGGTTAGAAAGTTTGGCTTAAATAATTTCAAGATCTTAGACTTGCATGTTTTGCTAGTTAATTTTATCCTTTCCAATCATACTGTTTAATATGCACCTTTCAGACAGTTTAGACTGATTTGCTTTCTGTTAGGCTTAACCCCTAGGGCTTATAGGTAGCAAGCAGCTGCCCACGACAGTTACAAGCTTGCCTAATTGTACTTAATGTAATTAAGTGGTCAGGAAAAATTATGTTTTGATTGCATTTTCTTGGCTTTCATTGTTTTCTGTCTTGCCTTCCAAATTTAGCTGTTAACATCCAAATGTTATTAGAAAGTTTGACTTCAATAATTTAAGAGGTTTTAAACTTGCCTGTTTTGCAACTTAATTTTATCTTTTGGCATCATTCTGTTTAATGTTCACCTTTCACACATTTAGGCCAGCTTGTTTTCTGTAAGGCTAGACCCTCGGGGGCCATAGGTAGCTAACAGCTACCCACGGAAGGTACAAGCTTGCCTAATTTTACTTAAAATTTGGTTTAGAAAAATTATGTTTTGATAACATGTTTTTGAATTTAATGCTGATGACGTTCATTCTTTTCTGACATGCCTAACAACGCATACACTTGATGAAAAAAAATAGACGTGTTTACCAAATTGTCACAAACCTTACCCATTATGTTGAAACATTGACTCAGGGTTGGCAGCAAAATGGAGCTTTACTGTTTGGAGACTTTCTAAGTGAGGAGTAGATGTCATCATGGGATTTTTTTTTACATCTGGTGCAGGATTTCCATTGTTGAAGTACTTACTAGGATTTCCCTCGGTCGGTACAGGTGGCCTAGCTGCAACTGTTTATTTTACAGTTACTGGGACTGAATATAATGCCCCAGTTTGTTTGCACTTCAGTTATACACTGGCATGTAGTTTTCCTAAGATTAGCTATCCAGCTAGAAAGGGTACACACTGGTTCAGGGGTAAGTCAAATTGTTCGTACGTTAACTTGCACTATACAAATTTAATAATTATGTTTGGTTTGACGGGTATTCTTCATTGTAATGAAGCTCCACATGTATAAGCAAAACTTCAAGTATTTAGCTTATATAATCATAATTTTCCACGGTCATACTCATTCATTAATAATGTGGGTTGTCTTTGCTGAATATTTAGCTTGCACAAGGAGCCGCTTCTGAGAGTGACAATACGGGTATGGGCTCCTAAACATGTTCTGAGCTGTTGCCCGCTTAAGACCCTTTAATTTATTTGGGATAATACAGCCTGTGTCAAAATTCTACAGACGAACGTGTGCAAAATAGACAATAGCACTTCCATATGTACATAGGTTGGACAGTGACACGTTGGCTAATGAAGAGTAAAAAAAAGTTTGGACTGTGGAATAGGGTAATGACTAGTAGGAAGTTTTTGGACAAAAAGACTCAAATACAATACAAATTCAAGCCCATTGTCCTTATTTCAGTCTTGGTTAAAGTGAGTTTATTATAATGCTACTTCAAAACATTCTATATGACACATACTTACTGTTTCTTGGCCATTTGCAAAGTATAACTGTATGGTCAGTTTCGCAAAATGTATTTTCCAGGAGGCTTAAAACATCTCTACAATAAAACAGCAATGGACAAATACAGTTTTGAAACAAAGTTCAGCTGTCCAATGTTAGCAGCTGTATATATAAATGGTAGCAAGTGCAAACTGGCAGAAATTAAACACATTTGAATGAACATTATTTTGGGCCTTGTGCTGGTTGATTGGTCAATTTTGTGATTCCGTCACGGCCAAAAAGTGATTCCTTCACGTGATGTGTTTAACTTTTTCATTTAAGTCAAGTTCACAATAAAGTATTTAGGTTTTCATCACCATGGTAATATTTGAATATAAAGATAATTTCTTTTGTTATACATGGCTATTTTTTCTGGAAAAATAGAACACCGGGGGCTAACCTTTTGCATTATGTTGTAAGTGAAATTTTTAAGGGCCGGTTTTTGTGATTCCTTCATGCAGGCAATAGTGCTAAATATAATTCTAAAATCACGTGCACATCTAAACGGAATGATAAAGTTTGCAAGAGCAGAAAAATGCTTCCAATACATCATAATCGTAGAAGACATATTGTACATATTGGCAAAAAAGGTTAGTCAAAGAAAAAAATATTTCAGTTTTTGTTGATTCCATCCCGCTGGAATTCATGCAAAGAGTTTGGTGTCGTTTTGCGAATCTGTGCTACAAGGCATCTTCTCATATCAATATTTTACGTTCTCCTCTTTTATGACCTAGACATATGGCCACATGGCAGACAAGAGCACCCACTGTATACTAGTTTCTATACTACAGCAGGCTGAAACGCCAATCGGACTCGCACGACAATATAAAAAATCCCTATGACGTTGGTAGCAGTTTCAAAACCGGCGCAATTTTGCAAACTCGGGCGGCGGTGAGACACATTGAACAAACCCCTGTTCGGGCGACTTGGAACACTTGCACGATGCTCGTACGAGCCCAAAATAGCCTGGCATATGTGCATGCATATTAGATCACTTTGCAACTCACATGGCTTCCTGTTTCAGCAAATTTAAGGCCATGAAACATGCTTTACAGTTTCTGCTAATAACTCTTTAAATTAATTTGGCTGTTAAAGTCTTGACTGCCCCCCCCCTCCCCGAACGAAAAGAAATAAATAAACAAAAGCATCGAACGTGATAGTAGTTATTAAGCAGAGTATAAATTTACTGATTTACTTGGTTGAATGTACAGAGCTTGGATTGTGTTTTGCAGCTCAGTTGACTGACGGTCAGTCGTCTGTACAGAAGTCGCATTTTTGACTTGTTCTCCAAACCGTCAGCTGGATTCGCTTAAAATTTGGTGGACTTAATCACTTGGAAGGTCTCTACCAAGTTTGTTAAAATGGTCACACTCCAGTGGTTTTTATTTTTTATGAGGGGTTTTTTTTTGTTCATTTTTTTGCAAAATCTTTAAAAAAAAATCTTTTACTCTACAAAACCGCAAAGCCAAATGCTTCGTCGTTGTACAGAGACACTTCTGAGGACCCTTACAACTTAGCCAGTTCATCAGGTAGCACTTTGTACTTTTTCTGTTTTTTAAACCAATTTTGTGCGTTTTGGCTGTTTTCAACTTCTCACTTGGAATCTTCTGAAAGTTGGTGGGAATGCAGCTTGCGGAAGGATCAAACACTGTTGTTCACTTAGTGGTGATATTCCGTATCTCTGATTTTTAACAAATTTCTCAATTTGGGTATTCCGGTTAATGCATATATTCCATTCGATTACAATGGAAGTCAAGAAGATTTCAACGCAAATTCATATTTGAACTACTCACCAAATACTGTTAACCAAATTCACTTCAGACTTGTTGGGGTTGTACCTTGGGTCGGTCTCTATCAAATTGTTTGAATGGTCACGCACTGATGATTACAAGAATTTACGGATTTCCCTTTTACGAAACCGCCAAGTCAATTGCTTTGATACTACATAGGAATGCGTGTGGTGATCTTTAAACCTTAATTTGTTCAACAAGACGCGCTACAATTATTTTTCGCTTTTTAAAAAGATTTCATAATTTTCTCTTTTTCCTTGATTGTTTTCTCCCAAAATAAAAGTTAGATCCTGTTTAGATTTATTCGGAACGTAAGTGGACTAAATCTTTACCAGATTTTGTTAAGTATATGGTGTTGCAATTTTTTTATGCTTCTCAACAAATTGCCAAAATTCGGAAAAATTTGTGAGAATATATGAATTTGTAAACAGGACCTCAGTCCAAAGCTTAAGGAACTGTTGAGTTAACGACAGAAGGGCACCTGTAAGTCCAAATTGGTACAACGTTTATGAAACACTCTGTCTACCCGCAGGTAAAAGAAAAGGACTCTATTCAATTAATTTTCTTTCTTTCTTTTTTTCCGGCTTTTTTTGGGGGGGGGGGCTTTGTTTTTTGATTTGTTGTTTTTTTATTTTTTCCTTTGGTTCTTGTTATTGTTGTTTTGGTTTGTTTTGTTTGTTTGTTTAACATTTTTCTTTACACGGAAAGCAATTTCAATTTAGCAGGGACTCATCATAACAATTCAACTGAGGCAAGACAACAGTCAAAATGGCCAAGATGGCAAAGACCAAGAGGGCAAAGACCAAGAGGGCAAAGGCCAAGATGGCAAAGACCAAGAGGGCAAAGGCCAAGATGGCATAGACCAAGAGGGCAAAGGCCAAGGGGGTCAAGACCAGGACCACCACCACGACGCTCAAAACCAGGATCGTCCGGTACGTGTACTCATACATACACAAACACACACAGACATACATGCATACATACATACATACATACATACATACATACATACATACATACATAGGCAGATAGATGGATGAGTAGACTGGTGGGTGGGTGGATTGATGGGTGGGTTCATTTATTGATTGATTGATTGACTGAGAGTTCTCTGTAAAAAAAACACCTGTCACCTTTAGCCACCCTGGTTCAATCCCACATTCCGTATTAAATCTATTTGTTCTGGCCTTTGTGTGTTTCAATAGAAATATTCTACAGTCCGCTTATCTTACAGCAGTTACCTTGTCTTTGAGCGGCATTTATTATTTAAGATTTATTCGGAATGTAAGTCGGTTTAATCTTCACCAAATTTTGTTAAGTATGTTGTGTTGCTACTTTTTTATGCTTTTAAAAAATTGCCAAAATTCAGAAAATTGGTGAGAATACATGAATTCGAAAACAGGACTTCAGTCCAAAGCTTAAGGAACCGTTCAGTTAACGAAAAAAGGACATCTGTAAGTCCAAATTGGTACAACGTTTATCAAACACTCTGTCTCCCCGCAGATAAAAGAAAAGGACTCTATTTAACAATGCTGTGTCGGGGGTGTTTTTTTTGGGGGGGGGGGGGGTGTATTTTTCCTTTTTTTTTTTTTGTTTTTTTTTTTTTGTTCTTTTGTTTTTGGTTTTGATTGTTTGTTTAACATTTTTCTTATGACGGAAAGCAATTTCAATTTACCAGGGACTCATCATAACAACTCAACTGAGGCAAGACAACAGTCAAGATGGCTAAGATGGCAAAGACCAAGAGGGCAAAGACCAAGATGGCAAAGACCAAGAGGGCAAAGACCAAGAGGGCAAAGGCCAAGAGGGCAAAGGCCAAGATGGCAAAGACAAAGATGGCAAAGACCAAGAGGGCAAAGACCAAGAGGGCAAAGGCCAAGATGGCAAAGACCAAGAGGGCAAAGACCAAGAGGGCAAAGACCAAGAGTGCAAAGCCAAGAGGGCAAAGACCAAAGGGGCAAAGGCCAAGATGGCAAAGGCCAATATGGCAAAGACCGCCGCCATGAGGCTTAAAACCAGGATCGTCCGGTACGTGTACACATACATACACAAACACACACAGGCACAGACACAGACACACGCACACACATACATACATACATACATACATACATACATACATACACAGGTAGATAGATGGATGAGTGGACCGGTGGGTGGGTGGATTGATGGGTGGGTGGATTGATGGGTGGGTTCATTGATTGACTGATTGAGAGTACTCTATAAAAAATATCTGTCTCCTGTAGCCACACTGGTTCGGTCACACATTCCGTATTAAATCTATTTTTTTCTGGCCTTTGTTTGTTCCAATAGAGATATTTTACAGTCTGCGTATCTTACAGCAGTTTCATTGTCTTTGAGGGGCATTTATTATTTTAGTTTAAACATATTTATGTCAACTGGATCGCCCTATAGTACATCGAGATATAACTTATCGGGGGGTTCTCCAGAACATGGAGTGACACACAAGAAGTCTATTGCAAAACACACAGGACCAAACATGAACAAAGTTACTAAATTAACAGAGAAGCTGTACACGTTTCAGATTTGTACGCCACACACAGGAATAAAAAAGTCACCCATATGCAAAGCAAAGAAAGATAGTTCGATACAGGTAGAATGCACACATATGTATGTATATGTAAAAAATATAAATATATAAATAAAAATCATATAGGTCACTTGAAAAATATACTTGTGTAAGTCAGCAACTAACTCAATTGACATGACTGCTTGTGCATAACAGAGCTAAAATATGAAGCGTGTTGTGTCTACGATCTATCTGTGGAAAGCATCACAAATTTGTATGTTCAGGGGAATGGACAATTCGTCGCTACCAAAGAGAAGGATTTGAGCTAGTCTGTCACTCGCTGTGTGTATAAGCAGATTCGGATGGGCGCCGGGAGCAATAATGGGGATGACGGAGTTGAGAAGTTTAGTTCTGTGAGTTGAATACTTTGGACAAGACAACAAAAAAAGTTGCAAATCTTCAGTGGGGTAGGAACATGTAGGTTGTGGGATGATGTTGACTTTAAAGAGATCAAAGTTAAGTCTTGAGAATCCAAGACGAAGCTGGGTATGACAAATGTTGGCAAATCTGTGTCCTTGGGTATAGTGAGCCAGAACATAGTCCACTGCTAGTAGAGTTGCTTTCAGTTTTGATTTAAATATTTGGAAGGAAATTGGGTCTCTTCTGTCAGAAGGAAGATTGCTCCACAACTTAATAGTGTCGGGAAGGAAGTACTTGTCCAAGCGATTAGTTTTGCAATTAATGGGACGTATGGAGGGAAGGTTTCGAGCATTGATAGTTGGGGGAATTAGTTGAGACAGATAGGAGGATGTTAAGTTGTGATACATTTTGTAAAGAAGAAGCAACTTAAAGTACTTCCTGCGGCTAGCGAGTGTTGTCCGACCAAGTTCAGGTAGGAGATTGGCGTGTGATGTGTGTCTTATTGCACCCGTGCATATTTTAGCAGCTTCAAGCTGTGTGGATTCAATGAGATCAGAAAGGCTGTGACCACAGTTGTCAAAGAGGACACAACCATATTTAAAAATTGGTCGAATCATCGTTAAATAGAGTTTGATCAGAGCTTTGCGTAAAGTTTATATTTTAATCTATGCAGAAGGGCAATTCGATGGCTAGCTTTGGTGGTAATGCGAGTAATGTGAGCATGCCAAGATAAATTGCTACTGAGAGTAATACCAAGATGCGTCTGTGAATTAGCCTCAGGTATTTCAGAGTCTCCGAGGCGAACGGGTGGATGGTGTGGTTAAACAAATTTGGTTGAAAATATCACAGAAAGAGACTTAAAAGCATTAAAGTTAACACGCTGCATCTTTCCCCAGTTATGTAAAATGGAGAGATTAATGTTCAGGTGATTAGAAGCTTTGATGGGGTTATTAACAACTTCAAGTAGACTGGTGTCATCAGCAAAAAGTCTGACATCACATGTAATATTGTCAACTAAGTCATTAATATAGACCAAAAAGAGAAGTGGACCCAAAATGGAGCCCTGGGGCACACCAGTTTCGATACGTAGCCATGATAAAGATTGGCCATGAATAATTACTCATTGGAATCGGTTTGAGAGATTACTATCAATCCAGGCTACAATATTATCAGAAATGCCGAGTTGTCGAAGTTTTAGAAGGAGGCCAGGATGTCAAACCTTAACAAGTGCCTTGGACACAACTAGAAACACCATTCTGGCTTCTTTGGACTGTTGTAGAACGGTGTAGAAAATGTGAAGGATGTACATAAGCTGATTGACAGTGGAGTCATTAAAGGCAGTATTTTTGGGAGAGGGTAGGTTATTTTGTGTCAAGTATTCAAATGTATTAAAGACTAGTCGTTCAAACACTTTTGAAACATTACAGAGCAACGAAATAGGACGATAATTGTTTTTAATCTGTCTGTTGGCCTTTTTGAAGACAGGACATATGTTGGATCTCTTCCAAACATCGGGAAAAAGGGAAAGACTAAGAGAAATGTGAAAGATTTTTGTAAGTGGTTTACCGATCGAATCAGCAGTGTTCCTAAGTAGGATATTCCCTATATTATCTGGGCCTGATGCAGAGGAAAGTCTCAGGGAAGATAGAACTTTCTTAACACTGTCTTCATTAATAGTAATATTGTGTAAGCATGCTTCAGTTCGGAACGTGAAATCAGGCAGGGGTGGGGCATCAACATCAGACAGCGTTTAACACTAGCTGGCAAAGTATGAGTTAAAAATTTTACGTTTTACCGTGACACATGATACGATCTTGTCTATGATTGGGGGTATATGTTGGTGAATTTTGAATCCCAGGTCAGACTAGGACAAGCGCCACTATTGTTTGGGATTTATGTCTTTTTCATCAAGTCGGCGCTGCAGATTAGAAACGTAAGAGGAGACAGATTTCCTTATTATGGTTACAACCTTGTTACGATAGTTTATGTAGAATTGATATAACCTGTCAATCTTAAGGTGAAGGTCGTGAATATGGGGGCGGGGTTGGTTGGATGCTCTCTTGAATCGTTTCCATGCACGATTACAACGTCGAATATGTTTTTTAATGTCTGCAGTTATCCAAGGTTTGTCCTTAGGGCGAATGGTGGCTTCTTTATAGGGAATAAAGTCCTTTGCAGTAGATAGAAAGAGATTAGACCAGTACGAAACGGCATCGTCGATAGAATCAAAGACATCATGAGCAATGTTCCAAGAGGCCGTAGAAAGGGCAGCATTAAGGTCACAAAAATTGGCTTTTTGAAGTCCTATACTGATCTTTTGAAAGGCTTGTCTTTATGAAGGGAAAGGGAGAAAGAACAAAAGATAAGATTACACCATAGTCAGACTTGAGATTGGGGCAAAGCTTCCAGAGTCCAGAACAAAACCTGGAGAATCAGTAATGATAACGTCTAATAAATTATTCGAGTATTCCCTTATCCTGGTGGGTTCATCCACAAGTTGAAAGGGATTGTACTGATTCACACGGTTGACCAGAGATAAACGTAAATCGCTGTCCTCATGTTGGGAGTTCCAATCAAAGCACCTGTCGTTGAAATCGCCAGTTACTATTAAGATGTGAGGGTTGCATTCAATGGCAGAGGAGATGGAAGATGTCAAAGCCCTGAGGAATGCATCACCGATTTCAGCGGACTGGCCAGGTGGACGATAGTAGTTTCCAAATAATACCTTCCCGCACTGGGTCGATATTTCAACCCAGATGCATTCACAATCTATGCTTTCAAGGTCTGGGCATCTTACGCACAGCAGAGAAGAGTAAATAAATGTCAGAACCCGCAGCCTCTTCCCTTTGTGCGGTGTGTACCATACGGAGGTTAGACGTCGTTGATGAGAAGAGGCTGATCGGGGAAATATTTATCTAGTCAGGTTTCAGATGATGCAATAATATTAAAGTCACCTGATTGGGCCAGGAGATGGATCCCGTCAAGTTTGCCGGTATTTCGTACGCTGCGAATGTTAGAATGAAAGAACTTCAGGTGGTTGTCTGAGTTCCGGGTTGGACCGTGGTTCACGTGAACGTCGATTGAAGACAGGCAAAACGTGTAAAGGAACAATGTAGTGTGTTGTACGCAGGGAAAAAATACAGAGGAGTGTGTTTATATGTAGAAAGGCCAATGAAGAGTAAGAACAGATTATTTGGTTTTCGATGCATGGAAATGTACCATAAGAGAGATATAATTGTTCGAGAAAAGACCAATGGTCATTCGGTATTGAACAATCCGATGCCCATTGTTTATAAACCATTAAGGTAACTTAAGAATGGCAAAAATACAAATTTTTGTCAGAAATGTGATATTTTGCCCACCCATAATGGCAGAGTCAACGGAAGGTGTAAAGGAGCACACAACACCATATAATTGTTTCCAATATGTCATTTGCGTGTAAGGTTTGGGTGTACTGAGAAAAGTCCGCTGTTTTGTGAATGTTGTTGAGGGTAACAGGGTAACATGACATGTAACAAGAAAAAACACAGACAATAAGAGAGACAAAGATGCAAAAATAAGTGAAAATATGGTTAGCGCAATGAGGGTGGGACAAACCGAAAACGTTTGTTTGTAAACCTTCCTGTGGGGATACTATTGAATGCCTAACTGTGTACTATTGAGCTCGAAGCAAATTTAACTTAAAAGTTTTCAACACACCTGTGTTGAAATTATCGGGGCCAAGTTTCCAAAGCTGGACAAAAGCTAAATAAACTATTCGGTCAAAGGGACTGTCCATGATTCCAAATCAAAACACATTGGTATCACGTTACTCAAACAATTCCTCCTCCCACCCACCCACCCACTAAAAAATTTGACGCTGTCTGACAATGGTCTGTCGGATTCTTCCTATGTTTTTTAGTATATGTCAGGCGATTGGTAATAATATACACGTGACGAAGTGTACGTTTCCACTGTACGTCCGATAAACTCCTTGCAGATCATGAACACACATCCTTTTCACACACACACACACACACACACACACACACACACACAGAAAGGTTATAGGGGTTTCTGCAGAAGACAAGGGAACACCCACTCAGGGTCCGAAAAAGCATGTGGAATGAAGTTACCCAATTAACTGGCCCAAAACATACTATCAGATAAGATAAGATAATTTTATTGGACACACCCTACCCCTTTACAGCGATTGCATTGCAGATCAGGACACTTGTGTGAGGCGCCAAAGATATCTGTACATCTTAAAAAGATACGTGGCGATTACATCAAATAAGTACATCTGACATGCTCATATTCACAGACTACCAAACTATAAAGGTTTAGGCATTTTGAACAAACTTAAATATATTTTGCCCAAAAGTGTTAAATTGAAAATCTAAGATTCAATTCTGTTACCACACATAAATTGTGTGATCTTGGCCTGAGGTTTTCAATGAGATAGAATTGAAACATTACAAAAAATAATACGCTTCTTAACATGTTGCCGCCAACAAAATGCTCACACTGACACACAATATAAAAAAATCTCAACTGTCTAAAGGTCAAAGACATATTTACAATCTTTAAACTAAAACTCTATCATAGCTATGAACATAAGAAACTCCCTAACAACTTGCTGAAATTTCCATTTCAATTGAAATCAGACAGGTAAACATGCACTGCCAGAAGATCTCAAAATTTATTAATTTTAAGGCATATATGCACACATTTGCAAAAATCTGTCCTAGATGTGACATGGCCAATACATTGAACAACACGTCTGCCTACAGCAAAGAAAAAATATATACCTATAGTTCAAACAGCATGGCTACCTATGCGAAAAAATTCCAAATTCCATCTGCCTGGTCATCCTGTATGACTCGGCATCCTGTTCGGGCCATGAACTTAAGAGGTGCATTGTATAATCCTAAGAGGGAAATAAGTACTCTTTTCTGCATACTGTACAAAGATAAAAGAGAGCTTGTGGTCATTTCATTGAAAAAAAACTGTACATAGTTTTCGATGCATAAGCATTCTGCCACTGAAAAGACAATACATTGACAAAAATTGACCACAATACAAATACAGTAATTAAACCATGTGAAAATTCAGGTCGATTCTGCTTTGTAGTACAATGGATTCAGTTCCCAAGTGTGGCACTGCCCATGTAACTGACACGGGGGAAGGGGTGGAAGCGGCATATTGCTATATCGACAGGCTTTACTACCCCCACCCGAAAGAAAGCCCCTTTATTTCTACATAAGTCACTTCATAAGACCATGTGCTTCAAAGCAATCAGCTCTCTTATATCATTAATCGCCCGGTGTACAACAATGCAGAGATGAACTTGGAAAGATTATTTGCTGCATGGCAAAGCAGTGTGTGTGTCTTCAAAGCTTATTGGTATGACAATGTACAGTTTTTATTTCAGTTCTGCAGTGTATTATTGGTATGACACTGTACAATAGGTACTTCAAGTACAAAAATTTATGATGTGTGCGACACTGGTACATCAATGTACAATGAAAATTATAGTACTACTGTGTATGATCGATATGACAATGTGACGCAGTGTACATTTAGTACTTCAGTATTACAGTGCATGATCAATATGACGATGTTACGACTGTGCATTAAGTACTTCAGTTCTACAGTTTATGATCGATATGACAAAGTTACGTCACTGTACAATGGATACTTCAGTACTACAGTCTATGATCGGTTCGACTATTAGGACAGTGTACAATGGGTACTTCAGTACTGCAGTACATGTAACTATTATATTTTTGATGACAGAATCAACCTTCAGGCCCTATTGCATTTTAAATTTCTCTCACCAGGTGTCACCACCTATCAGAGAGCTGAACAACTCTGTATGGTGTGCATACTTTTGAACATATTTAACATTTGAAATTTCAAATGCTCTTAATTTGATCTATTTATATTTCTGCAGCCTGCATTACCGATGCATTGGATTAGTACTTGTCCATTGTATGGGAGTAGAAGTTAGAACGGCACCTTTATCTATTATAGCATCTAAGTTATTCAAGATTTAAAATTTCCAACGGTGCTACTTAGCATAATTCAAATTGGTAACTTTTGTTTTCAATTCATTAGATGCACAATGGTCAATAATCCCCTAGTAGAAGTTGAAATGAATGAAATCTCCATCTATTATAGTTTTAAATATATTCAAGATATAAAATTTCAAATGCCCTTAATTTGCATAATTTCAACATCTTCATTCCCCTGCATAAAAAGGTCAAAGCTCTTTGTATGGAAGTACAACCATGCCAACTTTGGAAATTTTATGTAAAATAGTGACAGAAAAAAGTGTCGGACAAATTCACTGGTAAAGAAGGAAGGAAGAAAACTATAAAAGAAAATCTGCTTCACTGCAAATCTGTCTGGGTGCCTTCAAAATGAGAACAGTTTGAAATGCTAAACTTCGCCATTAAACATAATCTAATTTTTATGTATTAGCGTAATTTTTATAAAGTATATAGCTACAGCTTTGGTTCTTGGTTCATTGGATGTGGCCATGTCGCAAACTTATAAAATGAGTTTGAATGAAACTACTATCTATAATAAATTTGAAGCTATTCAACATTTTAATTTAGTGTTTTCACCTAATTTGCATAAATTGAAAGCCTACAAGTTTGGTTTATGGTTTATTAAATGGGGCATTGCTACAAATCCATATATTGAAGTAGGAATGGTACCTCTATGTATAATAGTTTTGAAGCTATTCAAGATTTACATTTTGCATGTTCCCCTAATTTGCATAAATTAATATCCCACAATTTTAGTTCATGATTTATTGGATGAGGCTGGGCAACAAACCTATAAATTGCAGTTGGAATGGTATGCCTATGTATAGTTGTTTTGGAGATCTTCAACTTTGAAATTTTTCGAAGTCCCTTATAAGCATAATTTGAAATTCTGCAACTTATGCTGTCCAATAGATTGGCAGATGTCACAAACCTATATATGCTTATTGAAATATTGAGCATCTGCAACAGTTTGGAAGATATAGAGCTTTTACAATTTTCATTGCCACTATTTTGCATACTTTAAACATGATGACTTTTCCAAATGAAATGCTCAATTTCACTGGTTAGGTCAGTCACCATAGCAAGTTTGGTGGTTTCCGAAAAAATAGTGCTGGAGAAAATCTCCAGAACAACGTGGTCGTGGAGAAAGAAAAGAAAAAAAAAAGAAAGAAATTCCCAATTTCAGTTTTTACTCATATAGTGAGAGCTCTCTGCAGTGAGCACCATTGGGACCAGAGAAAGGTTAACCCTGGGACAAGAGAAAAGCACCCACTCCTGAGAGGGTCAGCCCTTCTGGGCAGTATGGATGGGTATGTGTGCATGAACATGTACATTATTCATACATGCACATATACATGTACAGTGTATATATATATATAATTCAAGGGGAGGTGTATATATGCAATACAAAACTGTCCTTCGTTGTTGATTACATAAACAAATTTAACAGAAGCCGTCAAAAAGCTTCAAGTACATGTACATGTGAACCAACACAAGCACTGTACTCTCTCGGTATTGTCTATGGATAACAGGCTTCATCTCACTGGTTACAGGAAAACAAAGACATAAAAGTGTCCACCGAGAAGACACACACTGATTCAATATTCACAAAGTCGTAAAAACAATCATTGAGGACTGGAAGACCATACTTTGTGGGTCTGTAGTCTATTTTCAAGAGAGAGTACACTCAGGCTTGTTCTGCCTGGAAGTCCAAAGTCTATGTTCCCTTGGAACTGATAAGCTCAGCAGACTGACATAGCCTCGGGCAAAAAAAAGACCAGCTAGGACACCAGTCTCAGTAATAGTGCATTGACCGTTCTGTGCAGCACTAGTGGGAACTATAGCCTGATTGGTACATATGACAGCATGGAGCAGATTTGTGTTTGCAGGAACAGAAAAAAATCTCTGTGTTTTATTGAGAGCCTCATAACACAGTTGTTGGAGTCCCCCCAGCCTGTATGGATAGAAGGTTGCCCACGAGACAGGTTCAATCTAACTAATTGTGAATGCAAATTGTTGTCTGGCACCATGGAGGTCAAGCAATAGGTCAACAAGCAGTTCAAGGCCTGCATGTGTGGGTTCTGAAGCAATGTGGTGAATTTAGCATACATCTAAGGTCCCCAAATTTTGCTTGTATGCCATTGGATTTGCCAGTTGTCTCAAACCTAAATGTGTAAGTTAGAATTTTGTGTCAATCCATAATATTTTTGAAGATATCGAGCTTTTACAACTTTAAATGCCACTCATTTGCATATTTTGAATCATCATGACTATTTGAAAACAGTAGGCATTATTTCATTGGTAGGACAATCAGCATGGCAAGTTTGGTGGTTTGGGGAATAACAGTATCTGAGAAAAACTCTGAACAAATTTGGTTGTCATGGATACAAAGAAAGGAAAAAATAAAGAACTCAAAGAAAAACAAGATCTCTGGGTTGCACCCACACATACAGGAAGAAAGAAAGAAAAAAAGAACTTTAGGAAAACAGAAAAGATCCACTTTTTCTTCATCCATTCATTCAACTGTAATTGGGTCTGCATTTCATGCTGTGGGTGGACCCAATGTCATATAATGACCCCCAATTTTATAAGGGTAGAACCTACAGGGTAATTTTGCTCTTGTGGTCGAAGTAACTTGCTGACCAAGAGGTTGCGTGGGACCGCAGTTTGTGGGTTGCTCGGTGATAGCATACAAGGAAGACAGTACAGTCATCTCTGATATAAATATATTCATGCACAGTTCAAATGAATGAACCTGTACCTGAAATGCTGCGATACAATAAGTAATTGAAACGCTTAATACCAGACAATCTTTATTTTAACACCAACCTGCACTGATATTTTGGAAGTGAATTCCCGCAGAGAGATTTAGCATTTGGCAACAAAAAATAGTTAGTGCACTTTTAGCCGTTGGGTAATTGGTCTTCCCTGACTGGGTAATTTTCTTCACCCCCCCCCCTCCGCAAATTGATAATCGCCATCATTTGAAACTGATAGCTGCCCTGTTACCATTCTGAAGGCAACATTTTTTAAAAAATCAATTCACGTAAATTGTAACTATATGTTGGAAGAGCATCATTGTTTCTTTTTTAACACTGCATATTTATAATTCATCTAATCAGCATTAATTAAAATCAAAAAATAAAACACGTTTTTGTTATGTTCAGTTGTCACAAAAATATGTATACTCATAGTCATGACGTCAGGGCAACATAACAATTTCTATATTTGTCTTAATTTGTTTCCTAACTACTTTAATTTGAAATGTTGCAAAGTTTGGTCAATATCCACCGGATATACAAATATTACAAAGCTAAGTAGAAGCATAGTAGTCACATCTCATTATAGATTAAGATACTTTACATTTATAATTCGGAACGAAAAAAAATGAAGGCACACAGTTGATAATTTTATCGTTTCCGTTGTTATACGTCTTTTTCAGGACGCTGTGTTACCTTCGAATGGCACACATTGTTTCAAAAATGGTGAAGCGTACAAGCCAGGTGCCAACGAAAAGAAGTCATATAAGCGAGGTAATGACACGTGTACCAGACAATTTGAATGCTACAAAAAGTCAAATGGAAGAGCTGCTTTCAACTACCAGAATATATGCAGACCACATTGAGAGAATATATGTGAATCGTACATGTTCTAAATGGAGAAAGTTTTGGACAAGCCACATCAATGAACTTTTACACTCTGAATTTCAATGATTCAAAAATATCTTCTCGTTGACAAATCTGTGTAGCCATCCCACATCCCCAACAATGATGCCGAATTTTTTATCGGAAACTTTATTCTCCTGAATTTTGTCTTGATGACTGCATATTCTTGCAAACAATAAACTTTGATGGAACTAATATTTTATGTCATTTTTCAATAGTTATATCAATAGTTAATATTGTTTATTCGTTTTTATTGCTTTTGTGTACACATGTTTTAACACGTTGTATAAATTGTATTTATTTATTTGTTCATTTATTTATTTATTTACTTATTTATTTATTTTGTTTGTTTGTTTGTTTGTTTGTTTGTTTGTTCGTTTGCTTGCTTGTTTATTTATTTATTCCTTTTTTCGTTTAAATATTCATTTATTCATTTATTTCACTGATTTTGTTCTTCGCAATGAAACTGTACAACCAATGTTCACAATCAAATCATGCAACGAAATTCGTAATACTTATATACAAGATTTCAACCATATGGAAGTGATTATCGGAAACCCTAAAAAGGCTGATAAGATCCCCTTAATAACAAAATACAAGTGCATTTAGAATTTCGTATAAACAAATATACAAAGCTCAAATACGAAACAAAATCATGATATATCAAATATATCAAGAATTATATCTAACTATTGGTAAACAGGCCGCAAAGTGATTTGAATGAAACAAAAAGGTCCGTAAATTGAATGCTTTTTCTCAACCTTTTTAAAGCTTCAGGTGGGACTAACTGCGAAATGTTTCTTAAATAATTACCCTGGTTTTTATGTGAAGAATTTTAAAATGTAACTTGGAAGAATACCGTTAACGAATATACAGATAAATGAAGGCACTTGAAGAGAATTAATGTCCCAAAAAGATAATAAATCTACATGATCGGACAGATGCTCAGAAAAGGTACGATGAGGTAAAACTAGTGTCTATGCTTTCGTTTGTGGAATGATTATTGGATTTAAGTTAGATTTATATGCAGATCCCCATACGATATTGTAATATGTTATAAGCGGGATAATAAAAGCAGAATATAGATATATCATCATTTTTGTGTCGAGTACACCGTTCACTTCATACGAAATACCTATGCTTTTTTTATTTATTTGTCACATAAGAAGAATGATTTTTCCAAGTCAATTTATGATTTAGTACCATTTTCTTTGTAAGATTTTTTACATTACTTTATTCTATAGGGATATATAACTAAATGACTCCGGAATATTTAATCCATTCCAATTAAAACCAGTGACACGAATAGTTACAAAGCACAAGAAATGCAGAACAAGGAATATAAAATATAATCAAGATTTGCTGAAATAATACCATAACAAGAGGTTAGGGTGACCACAGGTAAGGTTACGCTATCACTGGGGCCATCTGTCATTAAATCCACTAGAGTGCAACAAAAGTTCCACACAATTAAAAATATAAAAGTGCTAAAAGATGAATACTAGGTCAAGACCTGCCCAAGGTATATCCACACTAAGTTTGAAGTGATTCTTGCTTCCGAATTTGGCAAAGTCAAAAATGTGAATTACTATTCATATACTTATTGACTGGCATTTTGATGTCTTAATCAATTGTATTTGTGTCTTTTTGCCCAGAACCACTTCCTAGTAGTCAATATCCTTTTCCGCAGTTCGAACTCTTTACTCTCCATAAGCTAACCTGTCCCTGTCTAACCTGTATACATATAGAATTACTATTGTCTATATTGCACACGTTCCTTTGTAAAATTTTGACATAGGCTGTATCAGCCCCAAAAAATTAAAGGGTCTTCAGCGGGTAACTACTCAACATGTTTCGGAGCCTTTTACCCGTACGTCTCTCTGAGTAGCGGCTCCTTGACTAAGCTAAATATTCAGCAAAGACAAGCCACATAATAATGAATAAATATGAACGTGGCAATTGATGAATTAGCTAAATAAGTGAAGTTTTGCTTGTGAATGCAGAGCTTCATACAGGTTCAGATAAGAACAATTTGACTTACCCCTGAACCAAAATGTACCCTTTCTAGCTGGACAGCTTATCCTAGTTAACCCATCCGCCAATGTTTAACTGAAGTGGAAACAAGCTGGGGCATTATATTCAGTCCCAGTGATTGTAAAATAAACAGTTGCAGCTAGACCACCTGTACAAACCAAGGAAAATCCTAACAAGGACTGCAACAATGTACATCCTGTACCAGAGATGTAAAACAAACTCCATGATGACACCTACTCCTCACACAATTCAGCTCTATTTAACTGCCAACCCTGAGTCAATGTGTCAACTTAATGTGTCAGGTTTGTGACACTTGAGAAAATACTGTCAATTTTGAGTAACTCAAGTTTATTGTAAATAAATTTGGTTCTTGATGCAAAGTCCTGAAATTTAGAACAAATACGACCAAATCTCAAAATTTGTGACAAAAATGTATTATATCCAATAGTATCCGAAATATTACTGTCTGGGAAAGGGTAATTATCTACTTCAAAGTTAAACTAATCTATTTTGTGATAGACTTTAATACAAAACCTGTCATTAGTGACCTGAATATCCAAGTCCAAAAACACATCTCTGAAACCTTCTGAATTGTTACCCTCCAAAGGGATAGCTTTTGGGTAAATTTCTTTAGCAATTTCACTGAAATTTTGTACATTTACACAAGCAATGTCATCGATATATCTTGCGTTGTTTGATAATTTTGTAGCCATTTGAAAGTCCTTTTTCAGTAATTTATTCATATACTTTAACTCAAGCCAGGTTAAATATAAATCTGTTAGTAAAGGGGAGCAGTTGCTGCCCATTGGAATGCCTTTTATTTGTTGAAAAACCAGTGGTCCCCATTGAACAAAAGTATTATCCAAGAGAAATTTTATAGCATCTATCAAAGTTTCAACAGCGTAAGATTTAACGTTACTTTTTGAATATTTATTGTGTGACCAATATGCTTTCTTTGTATATGAATTAATGTTTATGTATGGTTTATGAGAATTTTAACGGTTTTAATAGCCCTTTGGCTGATGTTTCTGTTTGTACACATGCCGACTATAAATTAAGCTTTGTATTTTGTACTGCATCAACCGACGATTGTCCAAACTGAAGCTTCCGTTAAAAATCAGAGGTGCGGCATATCATTACCTGCCGTTTACTTTTGTTTGGCCCTTCCACAAGCCACATTTCTGCCTAGTTTCAGAAAAATCTTAATGATGGTTTTGGACAAAAAGTCAGAAAAAGTGAAACCACACAGGAATGCACAAGCAAATATTTATTTATGTCATAGACACACACACACACACACACACACACACACACACACACACACACACACACATATATATATATATATATCGCAGCAGCACATGGTGAATAAATTACCGTCTAAGGGTGTTCAGCAGTGTCCCTTTGCAGTTTTGAATAATTGGCGGAGTGGCTTCAGAGAATTTTTTAGATTTTGCCCAAAAAAAAAGTGAAAAAAAAAATCCAAAAAGGACTGGAGCCTGACCATTTGCAACAAATTGGTGAACACTCATCTGAGGTACATACTCAACAAGTTTGAAGTGAATCTGGTGTTTTTGGAAAGACGTGAAACATGTGACTTCCCATTGGAATCCCCATTGACTTGCATTGGAATCAAGGGTAATGTGTGCGCTGACCGAGAAGTACCCGAATTGACAATTCTTCAAATATCTGAGATGCAGAATATGCAGAATATAATCACCTGGTGAATAGCTTTGTGTGACCCTAACACAGATTGCATTTTCACCCAGTTTCAGAGCAATCTGAATAATGGTTTGGGACAAGAAGTCGAAAATAGCCTAACACAAAAAAATTTGTTAACAAATAAATGGAAAAATTGCAGCGCCACCTGGACAACAAATTGAAGTTTAGGAATTTCTAGAAGTTTCTCTATGCTATTTCGAAGCAACAGACTTTGTGGTTTTGGAGAAGATTTTGTTAAAGTTTTTGCTAAGCAATGAACCAAAAAATCATTAATATTCCAAAAATCACTGGATCGTGACCACTGTGACAAACGTGGCAGAGACTCACTCAATGTTCACTCCTAGGAAGTTGTCAGTAAATCCAGCCGACTTTTTTGAAGCTGAAAATGTGAATTATTGATGGACGGACACCGACGGCACTGCTTACAAGTGAGAGTGTTACAATATCAACAGATACGTCAGTGTATGCAGCATTTCGGGGTTTTTTTTGCCTTTTTTTTTTGTATTTTTATGGATGAAATTCAATCTTATTGCACCATTTTTTTGGTTGCCTAATATGATCTAACTTGTCATCAAACGTTTGCATGATGTGTGGTGTATAATAAGGTAAAATCGTTTTAAGAAGCCATGTTTATGGGTTATACCTATTTGTCTTATCCAATATGCTTCATATTTTGAAAAATAAGGATCAGGACTAACCACAACTGATGAGGCATTTCTTATGTACCACATATTCCCTCTGCATTCTCTTCACCACATTCCATATGTAGCCTTGCAACGTAACAACTGCGTCATAACAACGTTGTGTTCTGTAATCTATTGACGCTGCAGCTTCCCTAAGTGCTTTCTCTTTTACATTATATCACTCGATGGTTCCTAAAGATTTGTCTTGTGGGCCACCTTAAGAGGGACCTTTCCGAACAGCCATCCTTCTGATACACATGATTCATGCATAACCATATACTTGACGTGCATATTGAATCCATGTAACGTATAATCAGAAAAATCCAATTATTTGTGGCAAACGGGGGGGGGGGACTTACCTGGGAATATATTTTATTGTAACGACAAATGGTCATTAGTTTGTTATTTGTTCATTGACTTCTATTACAACAGTTGTAAGAAGCCTCTGAAGCTCAGTGTTCCTTATGCTCAACCACCTCCAATTAAGGAATATTTTAATACTCTTGCTTCTGGTTTTGTGGCATGTATAGACCATGTGGACAGGGAGGCCAAAATCTTGGGGGTGTATACAGATCATGAATATCCTGATCGGTAAAAACGTGCACAGCATCGCCTACATTGTCTGGGTTCACATAAACTACATGCACCTGCTTAGGATATAGTGGAACCATAGTCAATGCTTGTTTATATGATTAATAGCAATATTCCGGTTCAGCTCTGCTTCTGACATGTGTGTTGTACACTATTTGATACAAGATCTGAATGAGAGATAAAGCTAATCTTTACACTAAAATAGTTTTACAGTCTTTTCTCTAGGGGTCTCATTGTGATGTGATGATGCTGTGTTATTTTAAATGTTCTGTAATAGAAGCTGCTGCATGGAACTTTGTAAATGCCTCTCTCTCTCTCTCTCTCTCTCTCTCTCTCTCTCTCGCTCTCTGTCTCTCTCTCTCTCTCTCTTGTTTCTGTGTAGTCTCTGCAATTTTTTCAACAATTCTCTCTTTTTAATTGATGTCAATGTTTCTGGAGTAAAGTTTCCTACTAACTCCATTCCTGTGTTGATAATAAGTTTTCCTTTGCCTCACCCATTCCTCCAAGTGAACAAAGTTCTTGATAAAATATCTAATTAAAGAAGAATGCATCCTCCAGGTTCAAGGCAAATGTGCAAAATATTCTGCGTTAATTCAAAATACTGAAGAAAATGTAGCGGAAATTTCCACTAACAAATTAATAGCATTCAAGCAGGTATGTACCAGGAATGTGTTACTTCAACTAAAAAAATTAAAAAGTATGATAATGTACATAAGCATGATGTGATCAGAGATACCAAAGAGCAAAGTATGAGAAAGAGGCAGAGAAAATGTGGAGAAAAAACAGGCTCACAATTAAATATTAATTAATGTGTCAATAAGTACAAATACTTTCAACCATATCAAAAACGTACAACTGATATAAAAGTGATCACAAACTATAGTTGCTGGTATGTCTACAATGTACGACTTGATTTCCACTTCGCTTGTTCGATGGCATACTGGATTTAATAATGGATAGCTCTTTTTTGCTCTAAATTTTGGTCAAGTTTCTCTGGCATTATCTCAGAACAGTTGTCCGCTTTTACTTCTCATGATAGTCACTATTTTATATTGTTAATATGACATCGTATCATCTTTAGATATTCAAAGAATAATCTTTTGTTTGATTGATATTCAAGTCTTGCTGTTATATCTGGGGATGTTATGTCAATGTGATTGTCAATATTTGGAGGGTTTCACATTGGCCAGCATTTCGAACCAGGATATAACACCTAATGGTGTCATAATACTATTGTTGAGCAGACAATTTTGTGTCAAATATTGTTGCCTTGCTCTAGTTATGCAGGTAGCTAAGGAACACACGGGAAAATAGAGGACAGGAGCAGATTCGACAAGCGCTTCGGCATTCAATACATGACTCGAGCGCCAGGATGTCCAATAAGTAAAAGAGTTTAGTTTGTATCTTGCTTTAACTTTCATCGAGCCAGATTTCCTAATAAAATGTGCCAAAACACACATGATGAAATTTTCATTTGCTGATCCCTTTCTAAGAAGAAAAAGAAGGAGGAGGAGGAGAAGTTGGAGGGGAGGAGGAGGGCAGGAGAAGGAAAGGAAGAAGAAGAAGAAGAAGAAGAAGATTATGATGATGATGATGATGATGATGATGATGATGATGATGATGATGATGATGATGATGATGATGATGATGAAGAAGAAGAAGATTATTGTTTGCTTCCACAGACCTGCATGCCACTGTACCAGTACCTGATCTTCCAAGTTGCCTGAAGATGTGGGCTTTACTTGATCAGTTTGTCAGTTTACTGTTACTACTAAAACACTTGGTTTTATAGCAAGCTTATTGCATCACTATTTCTACAACAAGAACCAGCCTCCTTCCCTGGTAAAAGAAGTCATTTAAAAAATAGATGAATAACATGTTAATTTGATATTGACAAGGACCTAACAATCCCGATGTATGATTCAAGATTTAGAATTCATTTATTTGACTGAGAAATAACATATTGGCATGTTTATAGTTAACCAGTTGATGGGGAAATTAAAAGGACCTATTTAATTAAAGTACACATATTGGTATGTTAATAGTTAACCAGTTGATGGAAAATTAGACGGACCTATTTAATTTAAGTACAAGAAAGAAAATCAATTTGAATTTTTTTGTAATCCCTAACCCCGAATACAGCATCCTGCAAAAGGTGACATCTAGGTCAAATGTTCATGGACAGGTGTTATACCAGCTTTGTGAGAATCACTTTCATTTCATCCTTGAAATGATATAAAGTTATTTTGCTTACTTCACATTGCATTATTCTTGAATAAGTGCAAAGATTAGGCAGTATAAATTACAATTGTCAACTTCACAACGAAATCAATGATCTACACAGCGGCTTTTATGCTATGTATATTCTAACAAGTTATGAAACCACGATTTAGCAATGGTTTTTAACGCTCTGAACGTCCTTTGGGTTATACGCCCAAACATTACAGCAGTAAAATCACGTTGTTTTTTTTTTTAATAAAAATTTGTTATACTAACGATATGAAGTGAAAAGTTAAACAAATTCATTATTAATAATTATACACAACTGAACAATTTTTGCTGCAGATCAGATCGATCTGTGTCTTTTGCATACTTTCTTACTTGAGCACTTGGGTTTCTTGAAGTTATGTCAGAACCTGTTAATAAAGTTTTGGACAAACACAAATACTACATTAATAAACGTATATGGAGGTTACACCATTCTATAATTCACAAAACCCAGAGTTTCATTCACAGTGCTCTTGGTTTTGAAGCCAAACCCTGAGTTTTGCTAGCAAAACCATAGGTTTCATCACAAGACCCTTAGGCACGCGACCAGAGACCCATTTTGGAGAATTTAATTACCCCACCGTACAGAGAGCTACAACATGATTTTTATTTATCTTTAGGGTCATCCTAAATTTTTTTGCCCTGTTGTCCTTAGTTACTTGTGTTTGGTTGCCATTGAAGTTGCATCTTTAAACATTACCTTTTTTTCGGCAAAATAGTTCATTTTAGTACCATATGCTATTGCTTGTCAGCAAACTTTCATATCTATATTGCTTTCACCACACCAAATATACATAAATAAATTTTTTTCATACTAAGATAATGCTTCGCTGCTCCTAGACAGGTAATAAATGCTACAATGTGAAACTTGAAATGTAAAAATCAGGCTTAATTATAGGTAGGACCGTTTTGCTCAAAGTCGTCAAAAATGTCGAAAAGGCAATGGGTTCCATGTGCTCTTCTTTTACCCCAGTATCTTATCATTATTTACACAAATTGTGATAGCATATGCCATAATATTTAGCACAGCAGAGCCACAAGAGAATGAATAGACATAACAAGCCGTCACCGAGAGAATAGATGGTGGGGTATGCCACTCACCAATTACATCCTTTGGCATGCATATATGTGATCAATCACGTATGTACCCTTGTGTGACCTTGCACTCTCATCCGCCCTTGGGGGGGGGGGGCAAAATGTTTAAAATGTCATTTTCTCTAAAATCGCTTTGCCACTTGCTTTGAAATTGCGAGGGGACACCTCTGGGGATACGTAAATCTGAATTTGTTCGGCGGGTGAAACTGCTTCCCCCCCTTTTATTTTGCAATTTTGTGTGTTTTTCTGTTATTTCCAACTTCTCCAGAAGTGTCCCTAAAATTGTTATGAAACTTAGTGGAATTCCATATCCTGGAAGGGGGAAGCAAAATTGTTGACTAGGTGGTGATGCTATTGACCCTTGACAAAATTTGCAATTTGAGCTTTTATCAGTACTATCTAAACTTGGCGATCAATTAACATAATTCAACAAACAGACCAAGCACGTGCAATTGACTGACCGAACTTGGTAATGTTTTCTTCATTTTTTCATACAAATATTTACAAGCACAAGGGTAAGATAATGGACTTCATGAAGATTACAAAGAGTCCTTTTATGATGAGTCACTATATTGCTGATGTAGTCGAAATGTGGCCACTACCTTAATGCATGCATTACTGTTGGTTACAGTCTAAGTCAATGGGAATTACAATGGTTGTTTACATTGTCGACCTCTTCGAAAACATCACTAGCTTTTAAATTTTTATAATATTTTGACCCCTTTTTAATGGCAAAATCATAAAATATCTTTTTATCTTTAAACCGCATTGCTAGTTGCCTTAAAATTGCGTTGAAACACTTCTGAGTACCCCTAGAGCAGGGTATGACTTTCTGTGAGTTGAAGGTCAGCCGAGAACAGGCTCATCACTTTTTTCTTTTCAGCCCCGCTGACTTGTTAATCAGCTGAGTTTATAGCATGGTCCGTCATCCATCCGTCCTCAATTCACCTTTTCGACTTGACAAAAATCGTGCACTTACAACCTGGCGAGGATGTACTTTTGATCGGTTTCAACCATATTTGTTTAAAGGGTCATGCTCCAGTGATATTTAGAGTTTTAAAAGGATTTTGGGGTTCATATTTGCAAAATATTTAAAAATAATTTACTCTGAAACTGCTTTGCCAATTACTTTGAAACTGGATAGGCACACTTCTGAGGACCCTTATGATTAGTTGAACAAGTGGCACTGCGTTTTTATACTTTTTAAACGGATTTTTGTGTGGTTTTGCTATTTCCGACTTCTTCAAAGTAATCACTTAAATTGTTCTGAAGTTTACGGGAAATATACCTTGTGGAGTGAGTCAAACACAGTTGTCCACTAGGTGGTCATGTGATTTATTCTTGATTTTGAACTTTTGAAGTATCGATACTTGTCAGTTTATTTATACATTCCTTTTGACTATTATGTTTCTCAATAGAATTTACAAAAGGAATTCACATTTTTGGCTTCTCCAAAACCTTCAGCCAGATTCACTAAAAACCTGGCGGGGATATACCTTGGGAGGTTTCTTCCAGGTTTGCCCAAATAATTACGCTCCAGGGATTTTTATCTTGTTCACATTTTTTTGCTCCTTTTTGGCATTTTTTTCACGGAAACCCCGTGACCAATTGCTTGCATGCCTCGAAGTTGCATAATGACACTTCCGATGATCCCTACACCTTTATTTACTCACCAGGTGATGCTACGATTCTGCTCCTTCTACTTTTATTCATTTAATTTGTTCCCCGAGTGGCACTGTGATTTTTCCTATTTTTTAATGATTTTTGGCATGGCATGTTTTTGCTGTTATTGACTTCCTATCCAGACCCGTGCCTCGGACTAATGTGAAACTTGTGGATAAGTTCCCTGTAGAGGGGTAAAAAAAAAATAGGTGTTCACAAGGTGGCACTGCTGTGATTTTGAAGATTTTTTTTTTCAATTCGGATACTTGTCGGTAAATGCAGCTTTCTTTTTGATCACTACATACTACTTTGTGAATATGATCCTTGTGGAAGGGTCAAACAAAGTTGTTCACTATATGGCACTGCTGTGGATTCCTGATTGTTAAGGTTTTTTTGTTTGTTGGTTTGTTTGTTTTTTTTCAATTCGGGTACTTATCAATAAATGCAACTTTCCTATGTAAGTCAATGGGCATTCTAATGCTGATTCATAATGTCGACCTCTGCTTCGAAACCTTTATCCAGATTGACCTCAAATTTGGTGGCAATGTACATTGGGTGGATCTCTACCAGGCTTGTTCAAATGGTTGTGCTCAAGTGATTTTCGGATTTTCTTAAATTTGTCTCTTCTTTGGAGCGGGGGGGGGGGGGGCAAATCTTAAAAAAATCTTCTCCAACACCGCTCACCCAATTGCTTTGATATCCCCCAGGGACACTCCTAGAGAGCATTAGTCCTTAGTTTGTTCAGCGGGTGGGGCTGCAATTATATTCTATTTTTCATTATTTTTTTTTATTTTTTGGTCTCTGTTTTCGCTATTTATGACGTCTCTAGAACTATCACTCAGATTCAGCTGCAAATCGTAAACAATCTTCTTCTCTAAAAGTGCTCACCTGGTTGCTTTGACTTTACACAGGGACACTCCTAGAGACACATACTTCTTAATTTGTTCAGTACCACTTGGTATTTGGCAAAATCGTTAAAAAAATCTTCTCTGAAACCACTTGGCCAATTGCTTATAATTGGACATTTCTGGGTACCTCTATTTTTCCTAATTTGTTCAGGAGGTGGATTGCTATTTTCGACATTTGCTCCAAACCAACATTCAGATCATGCTGAAACTTGGTGGAAATGTTCCTTGTGGTAGGGTCAAAGAAACCTCTACACTAGGTGGCATTGAGCACTACTGTTTGTTCATGAATGGTCAGCAGTGCACAGGGCTATCAAAATCCTCTTGTTTATGTTTTTTGTGTTTTTTTCGCTATTTTTGACTTCTTCTGCAGAAACGTTTTGTAGTTCTCGACTTCTTGCTTCCAAACCATATGTTAAATTCTCTCAAAACTCAGCACGGATGTACCCGTTCTTAATATCAACCAAATTTCGTCACTACCTGATGCTGTTGTCAGTTCAATTGTTCTCAACAAACATCGGAATTAGAAAAAAATGGAAGGGGTGTGTGAACATATTACCATTGTTACACTAGGGATTGCAGGGAATTCTACAATAGTGGTGACTGTAATATAAAATCACTATATTATTATCAATAAAGCTCTGAAATTGATTTTCATGGTTTTCAATACATTACAGTATACAGAAAATGTGAAATCGTGAGAGTAAATATATACTTGTATGTATGCTTTGTTTTCTTCCCATTAAAACAACCAGAAGTAAGGACAACATGCCTTAACATTATCTCCAGAAGCTAACATAAATGTAGAACATGTTGTATATTTGTACGGTGGGGTAATTAAACTCCTGAAATATGGCTCTTTTTAGGAGTTCGCCCCTCGCCTACCTGGATTTTACTTAGTTTTTGACTTCTGACATGATTTTGGACAAAACCGTGGGTTTTGCGTTCAAATCGTGGGTCTCATGAACGAAACTCAGGGATTCTTTACAAAAACCATGGGTTTTGAAGCAAAGTTTGAGTTTTGAGCACAAAGCCCACATTTTCAGAGCTAAAATGTGAGTTGTGATCACAAAACCCTTGGAGTTTTTTTTTTTTTAACAAATCCCATGGTTTTATTGACAAACATTTGGTTTTGCCAGAAAACGCTGGGTTTTTGTAAAATTTTGAAAAAATTGAACAAAACCCGGGGTTTGTCAGATTTCAATACTCTGTGTTTTGTGACGTCACAAATCCCAGGGTTTTAAAAAAGTGCAATTCTCCGGGTTTGTAACAAGCCAATCATTGCAGCTGTTACTTGGTAGGCCTTGGTAGTCTACTCAACTTTAAACTAGCGCATAAGAACAAGTGGTTCCGTAAGTGTACCTCAATGTGACGATATATGAATATATGTTATGTGTTAGTTCAAGAATGAGAGGGTTTGCATTCAGAGTTCAAACTTATGCACACAGCGCCAAGCTCCGCATGGACTATTCATTGAATGCACACCCTTGAGCTCTTTAATTACCACATATATAAAAACACACCGGTACTTTTGGACCTGTATACACTATCAGGCCAATCTTCTCTTCTAAGCCACTCAATTCATAGCCTGGGGGTGACCTCAGAGTCTGATACAATTTCCCAATTCTGGAACCCCCTGCAGTCAACAACGGGTAATATCAGGCCGTTGTATTTACATTTTTACAGAATGTTCACACTGGAAAAGTCCTATTTTTTAATTTTACATTAAATTCATTTTACCAATTAACATTCTGTTTACACTAATCAGACAAATATTTTGAAGACTACCTCTTGAAAATACTGATTTGTGACTAGCCCACACTGGCTGACATTTTAAAAATTGCGGATTCCGCACGCAATGGTTTGTAAATAAGGATAGTATTATTCAGACGATCGGGGGGGGGGGGGAGGACGGGGGAAGGTTAAAATATATGAAACAAAAATTATATATTTTGCATATGGTCCAGAGCATCAATAATTATATGATATATGATGTGGCCGTGATTAACTATGATATCCAAATCAACTATATTTTTGTGCGGCTATCCCGCAATATGCGCCATGTTGAAAATACTGCATTATTCGCCCGCTTGAGAGTCAAGGTATTGCGACCCATTTGTATGGTGGCATTTTAGTGGCATCAAATATTTCTATAAAAATACGACAAAAGAAAGTGCAAAATGAGCAAACACGAAAGTGATACTGCCAAAGTATAACGCGACTATCCGACAAAAAGTTTGTTGTTTTTTCGCATTTTTGCAGTTGTATGATTTTGTATTTTCTCCTTTGTCTTTAGAATAGATAATGAGTGCAAAACCAGAAAATATGAAAACACAACTGTAAAAGATATACGACTTGTTTTCGTGTCAATTCCTTGGTGTCATTTGCACACAATACATCTGTGCATAGCATAAATGGGTCTGACAAAAGACTGAAAAGAAGAGAAAATTTGCGAAAGGACCAAAAAGAGCCAAAAGGAAAACACACACATATAGAAAATGCATCACTCCACAAGTCTTATGTAGTTGTGGGACCTAATAGATCTCTTTCATTCATACACATAGTATTGTCATACACCATAAATGACCATATATGACAATATTATTGTGAGAAGTGTGCCCCGTCCTTTCAATGCTTCTAGATGGTAGAACCCAATGCAACGACTAATGAAAAAATAATAACCTAAACACGGGACACATTTTTTTCTCAGTTGCAAAACCAGTGTGTATAGCATAATAGACACCAATATCTTTAGAGTCATAATAATAATAAAAAAGTCAAGGGCTGTTAAAGTGTTTGTCTATGTGCTTCTTTAGCCTTGTTTTTTTCTCTGTAATAATATGTAGCGGCAGTAGCAATTAAAAAAATTAAATAAAAGTTTCATCGCCACACATGTATAATATTGTTTAGTTCTTGTTGTTTAGTAGGTTTGTGGAAATGGCTGAATAACTTGGTTGATGTACTTTAAAACTTGTAGTAAACCATGGGGCAGCAAATTGGTAAAATTTGATATGCAAGGTAACAGACCAATTAAATAAATATTTGTGTACAATAGGGAGAAGTTGATAGTGAACTAAGTTTATGTTTTTTGTATACTTAGCCATGCACACTGTGTATCCAAGGGTCCAACATTCAGCGTATACATGTGCTGCATTTTTTTCGTTTACTTTTTTTTTTCGGGGGGGGTTGGGGTGTTTACCAATAGGGATTTTGCCTTCTGCTGTAGTCTAGGCTTAGAGAGATTTTAGAAACATTCATTATTTTGCTCAAATGTAATTTCAATGTGTGTAAAGTTATAAGAAAATAAGCTATAAGTCTATCATTGTAATAGTATATGTTTAACTCAATCCATACCAGTCCCTGAGATTCCCGTATATATTTACCTGGATTTCAGATGACATTTGCATATTTAAATTCACCATAAAAAGAGCTTTATTCAAGTGCTAAGGTGACTAGTCTTTAGTTAGTGGTTTATGCACTACCAGCAAGGTCATGCTGCAGCTGCTGTAACGGCAGCTGCAGCATAATTTGTAAGGCAGTGCAAAAACCACAGACAAAGCCTTTTAGCGCTTAATACAAAAAAAAAAACTAAACAGAAGCAATTCCTACTGATGTAACACTATTGGATATTCACCAAACAATATGCATCACATACTGTCAATCGAAAAATTATGAGGTGTATTTTTAAACTTGGTCCAAAGCCACACTTTGAACAAACGTGACAGTGCAAGCGTAGCTGCCTTGTGAAATGTTTACAACATTCAATAACTCAGTTTCCTTATCAGGCATGTAACCAGTTTCTTTTTTTCTTTTCAATTTACTTAGAATTGCAGTCCTCCAAATAAGGGTCCCTGTTCTAATAATCCCACCCCCGCCTCACTAAAATAAGAAGGCCTTAAATCCCCCAAAGTAGGTAATCCTTTAACCCAATACTCAGAATTCTTGCTGGTTAGAGTTGTGCATTTCCATTAGATTATATGCTAAAGCAACCTTTAATTCAAGGACAACTTTTAATGGGCATGTTGTAAACAGAACATACATTACATGTATATGGATCCATACATCTGCATGTTAATTTACTCCCAGGGGCTCTCTGGTAAGAGTGCGGCATGTCAGCTGGAATGCTAGCTTTGCCTTGAGAAATGCGGTTCTGTTTGCAGATCTGTTTGACAGTAAAGGAGAGGTCACAATTATCAATTATATGTGTATTCAGCTGAATACGCAACTGCATACACAGAATTCCTACTGTAGACCTGCGGCATAGAGCGCCCTTCGGGGGTCATACCCCAACCCGTGGTATAACAAGTTACAACCTATATTTTCTTATAGGTACATATGTCCTCTTCATGAAAAAATAGGTTGTGGAATCTGAAAAGCGTTTTATCATATATATTTCTGCCCGTTTCCGTGACAACCTTTGCCATTTCTGAGACAACCAAAATTTGTCCTTAAAAATAATAACTTTGGTGATACTGCTTGTGGAAAGGCTAAATAAACACCAAACTGTGCTCAATTGCTCTAATATAGTCACAAAATACAGGGTTTGTTCAAAGTGCCTAATTATCATATGTTAATTTATGCAAATATATGAAATTTACATCGAAATTAATTATTGTGCAACGGATTACATACTGTATTTACTAAGATATAGTTTCGTTTATTTAAAAAAGGCAAAATTATTAGGAAGAGTAGTCATACAAGTTTTATTTATCATGTTTATATGAGTATACCATATGCATATTAATCAATATGCTAATATGGCTATCATGTGTCATCTTCCCTTAGGGAACCGTCATAACAATTGCCAATACAACTGATCAAGCAAGAGAGTACTTTGTACCATGTTTTCACACCTACACGTCATTTACAGTGAAACATCCCATGGAGTCCTGCAACATAGCTAATGTATCTCTGGCATTAAACTATAATTCAAGATGCCTTTTAGTAAAGGAAAACAGTATATGTACATGAACACACTAAATACAGAAAGCTGATCAATGATGGTCACAGTTTGGGGATTCTACGCTAAGATTCAATCATCATCTTCCTCATCATCACTGTCTATTTCAGTGTCAAAAGTGTCATTTGCACACTCATGTCCAAAGCATGCACATGATTCTGTACAATTAAGTCCTGTCTGGAGGCAATGGCACTTTCTTGCGACAGTACACTCAATATCGGTGCAATACATATGAGTCAGGTTGCGGACTTCCAGTGGGGCTAGCTCATTGGTATACATCAAAGGCTTGAGGTAGCCATCATTAGACATTTCCCAGCCGTTACCATTGTTACCCCACACTTTAGGATTAGGAATATGACTGTTGTATTGGTGTCTTTTTGTCCAAAACCACTTCCTAGTAGTCATTAAGCTATTCCGCAGTCCGAACTCTTTACTCTCCCTAAGCTAACATGTCCCTGTCTAACCTATATACATATAGACGTACTATTGTCCAAATTGCACACGTTCCTCTGTAAAATTTTGACATAGGCTGTATTAGCCGAAATAAATTAAAGGGTCTTCGGCGGGTAACTACTCAACATGTTTCGGAGCCTTATACCCGTACAAGTCTCTCTGAGTAGCGGCTCCTTGTCTGAGCTAAATATTCAGCAAGGACAACCCACATAATAATGAATAAATATAAACATGGCAAATGATGAATTAGCTAAATACGTGAAGTTTCGCTTATAAATGCAGACCTTCATTATGAAAGAAGAATACCTGGCAAACAAACTATAATTACCAAATTTATGTAGTACAGGTTCAGTTAAGAACAATTTGACTTACCCCTGAACCAATATGTACCCTTTCTAGCTGGACAGCTTATTCTAGTTAAACCATCCGCCAGTGTTTAACTGAAGTGGAAACAAGCTGGGGCATTATATTCAGTCCCAGTGATTGTAAAATTAACAGTTGTAGCTAGACCATCTGTATAAACCAAGGAAAATCCTAACAATGACTGCAACAATGTACATCCTGCACCAGAAATGTAAAACAAACTCCATGATGACACCTACTCCTCAAACAATTAAGCTCTATTTCATTGCCAACCCTGAGTCAATGTATCAACGTAATGTGTCAGGTTTATGATATTTGAAAAAATACTGTCACTTTTGAGTATTTTTTTGTTTAATATTGAGTAAATGTGCATTTAGGCATGTCAGAAAAGAATGAAAGTCTGAGCATTTATGCCAAAAACATGTTATCAAAACAATTTTTCTTAACAGGATTTTGAGTACAATTAAGCAAACATGTAGCTGTCGTTGGCCGCTGCTTGCTACCGATAGTCATTTGTATTTCAGTCAAGAGAATGCAATGAAAATATTAACCAGATATCAAGTACAATTAGGCAAGCTTGTAACTGTCGTAGGCCGCTACTCGCTACCGATGGCCCCTGGGGGTTTAACCTAAGAGAAAACAAGCTAGCCTAAAATGTCTGAAAGGTGAACATTAAAACAGAATGATGCCAAAAGATAAAATTAAGTAAAAAAAAAGGCAAGTCTAAAATCTCTAAAATTATTGAAGCCAAACTTTCTAACCATCTCGGGATATTTACAGCAAAATGTGTAGAAATATTTGATCAAAAGTACATCTTTGAATCCTCCTGACTCAAGTTTATTTTAAATAAAAATTTGGTGCTAGATGCAAAGTCCTGAAATTTAGAACAAATACGACCAAATCTCAAAGTCTGTGAAAAAACGTATTATATCCAATAGTATCCGAAATTATACTGTCTGGGAAAGGATAATTAACTACTTCAAAGTTAAACTCATCTATTTTGTGATAGACTTTAACACAAAACCTGTCATTAGTGACCTGAATATCCAAGTCCAAAAACACATCTCTGAAACCATCTGAATTGTTACCCTCCAAAGGGATATCTATTGGGTAAATTTCTTTAACAATTTTACTGAAATTTTGTAGATTTACACAAGCAATGTCATCAATATATCTTGCGTTGTTTGATAATTTTGTAGCCATTTGAAAGTCCTTTTATATCAGTTTATCCATATACGTAAATTCAAGCCAGGTTAAATACAAGTCTGCCAGTAAAGGGGAGCAGTTGCTACCCATTGGAATGCCTTTTATTTGTTGAAAAACCAATGGTCCGCATTGAACAAAAGTATTATCGAAAAGAAATTTTATAGCATCCATCAAAGTTTCAACAGTGTACGATTTAATGTTACTGTTTGAACATTTGTTGTCTTATGCTTTCTTTGTATATGAATTCATATTAATGTATGGTTTACCATTATGGTTAAACATTTTGCTCATTAATTCTGAAAGTGAACTTTTGACTTCATCTATAGGTAGATTTGTGTGCAGTGTAGAAAAATCAAAACATTTGATATTTTTTACTTTTACATCTATGATTTTAGATACAAACTCGGAAGAATTGGTAATACTCCAAAAACAATTTAATGCACTGTTTCTAGAAATTGCATTACAGTATTTACGAAAATGATTCCTAATTGCAGTCAAACACAATGTTCCTTCTTTTGATAATTGTTTTCTTGTACATTTTGCAGCACCGTCTATGAATCTAGATTTAAAGGAGTTTTTATGTAATTTGGGTATCCAGAACAAAAGTGGAATAGAGGAGTCCTCTTCAGAAATTTTGATATTATAATTCCTTTTCGTCTCATCTTTATGTGTATCTATCAAATTATCAATGGATTGTTTGTGTAATTAATATACGTCATTTCCTCTCATGTCTGAAATATTGTTTATACCAAGTTCTTTTTTCAAAACATCCAGATAATATTTTTTGCAGGTGATCCCAAGATTGTTCCCTGCCTTATCTATGTTAGGGACTACAAAACTTTCTTGTAGTTCTTTGACTGCTTTTGAAACTTCAGGTAGATTAACCGTACTGAAATTCTGAATGTGGGATTTGTAACAATAAATTCTTTTTCTAGAGACTTTTTTCAAGTTTGATACCCATCCTTTAAATTTCTGAAATTATATTTTTTCTTTCTTTGCCCATTTCATACAGTAGGAATCCAAAGCATCAAATGTATCCTGAAAAATACTGTCAGTGTTCAACTTGGAACATATCCGAAAATTTGGTACCTTTTTTCATAATTTCTTTTAAACTTGAATTTTGTATGATATCCAAATTACCTGTAAATACATGTTTGTGGTATGCATCAACAAAATCAGAATATTTACTGTTAGACATACAGTCACAATTTTGATTCGCTGCGATATCTTTAAGAGTAATTGAAGCCAGAAATCCCTTGTAATTCATGATACTTTGTCCAATATTGTTGCCATATTTAAATGAAATGATGGGGGGGGGTCTTTTATTTTGCACTCCTTTGGAATCATGTTATGAACAAATTTCAATTTGAAAAGGGACTGAATGTTTAGTGAATCAATAATTTTGTGTTTGAAAGGAACGCTGCAAAACATTTGATCTAACTTTTTCTTATTAGAATCTGGTTTCCGAATAGTTGTTGTGTAAGCGTACACAATTTCACAATTTTTTTGCGGAAATGTGTCTTCTGAGTCAGTAAGACCCAAATATTCATTAATTCTTGTCATGTCTCGAAAATATAGTGCTTTAAGAGCTGTATGCAATTGATCAATGCCATTGTGGCACCAGATGGGACATTGGTATTGTGCCCTTTTCACATGTTGCTCAAATGCATCCTCAGTAGGCGGTAGTTGAGCAGCTGATCGGTCTGTGGTGGAGGCAAGCGTATATCGTAGCTTGTCCAAAGTAGTTTTGTAATCAGTCCCTTTTCCTGTGTTGAGAACTTTGCTACATAAAACACAGGTATTGAGATTTAGCTTGGCTGGGGGTGGCTTCTTGGATGACGGTTCCAGGTTCATGATTTTAGGTTCACGGTACAAAATTATCTAACCTGCGAATACATTAAAACGTGGGTGTTCTCACCAGGTCCGAGCTTCATTTTAGAAAATAATCCAGTTCACCATGTGTATATTATCAATCATGCAACACATTTTGACAATATGCACAGTCATTCTCAATAACACTGATAATGAGAAAATCACATAGCAGAGTTAGAATCCGACATGGACTCTGGAAGTTAAAGAAATGTGCCCAGATTTGTGCTTTCTGGTGCCCTACAACACAACACATAAATTATAAAATCCTAATTTCAAGATGACATCATTTGCATAAATTTAATGATAGGGTTTCTAAATTGTCTTCACTTCATATTTTTTTCGGTAATATATATGCTAAATTTGCTCAAATTCCAACAATGCGTTCTGGAGCAAGCACTTTTGCACAAGCTAGCCAGACCAGACAACCCATAAACATAATGCCCCCCCCCCCCCCCCCCCCCCCAGTGGCGGACCCATAAAATTTCAGTAAAGCTGTGAACAAAAAATGTTGATAAGACGATTAGGATTCTATGTTCTGTATGCTTTGAAGCACTTTTCAAGGAAATGTAACTTTTTGCATTGGTACAGCACATAATGTGTGATAAACATCTCTAGAATGGCTTCAAAAACCCCAACATTTGAAGCCTAATTTGCATACATGTAATGGTATCCACTTCATATACTCCAGTAAATTTGGTATCAGTATATCCCTGGAAATATATTACCTTCATCATTTAACATTTACCCCCATTTTTGGTAATTTGGCAACTGCAGCAAACAACATCAACAAATAGAGGTATTTATATTGCCAAATAGATGACAAAATTTTGCATATAATTATAATAATAATGATGTTAATCAAATAATTTTTTAAAAGCTTCACGCCTGTTGAAAGGGTAAGGTTAGTGCTACCTTCTGATGAACTTTGGAGTGCTTATCTTTAAAATTAAGGCAGATATTAAAAAATTAGTGAAAAGTAGTCATTTTCCACAAAAAATAGAGGTTGCCATAGAAACGGGCGTGTAAACATACCAAAAAACGCTTTTCGGACTCCACAACCTATTTTTCTGTAAAGAGGAGACATGTGCGCACATTTTGATATAGGTTGTGTTTTGTTATACCTTTGGTTGGGGTTGCACCTATTTTTAGGGCACTTTTGAAGCATTTGCCGCTAGCCTACTGGCTATAGGTGTGTTTTAACTAGCTATGTGTGTGTTTTCCTGTGGGTTCAGATGTTAACTCATTCCGTACAGTCCAGGATTTTTCCACGCACAAACACACACACACACACACACACACACACACACACAAATATATATATATATGTATATATATACATATATATGTATATATATACATATATATATACATATATATATACATACATATATATATACATATATATATATACATATATATATATATATATATATATATATATATATATATATATATATATATATATATATATATATATATATACCCATATTTAAGATGGCAATTACAGATTCAAATTCGTCACAAAAAGGGCTTTCTTTTAAATACCAGCATGCCTGGCCTTCAGGCTGTGGTTTCTGTACTGGCTCCCAAGTGCACCTGCAGCATGACGTACCAGGCAGTGCAAAAGCCTGTGACCAAAGGTTTTACTACTGTAGTATGGAATGAGTTAAAGCAACGTCAAATAAAAGCTGAACTTTTGAAACTGGGGTTACCTAAAATAAAAGTTAACTTTGGAAAATGAGGTTTCATACATGGGGATACCACATGTTCATGTAGCTTCTCACCTTAATCTGCTTTATAGAATTTGATGTTCCTACACACAGTAGTTTTAAAGTCGCCTGCTTGGCTGACCTTGAACCTTTGACAGGCCAGCAGCCAGACCATAAATAGCCTGATAGTCAGCTTAGCAGCCAAGTTTAATGTTATGCTCACCATTACCATGGAAACTAATGGAAAGACACCATCCTAGCTTTGAAATGACTAGACTGCAACACTTTTTGATTTGAAGGCAAACTTCTTCCCATGTTCGGTATCCTGTCTTGAGGGTCCTGTTTACAGGCTTTAACTCTGAACCAATAAAAAGATCCAGAAAAGGTGGTCATTGACACGTTTCGACCATTTCTTTTATCCTTCTCACCACTATTCCAGAAATGGTATATGAACTGTCTCTGATGAAAAAGGAAAACTCAAATTGTTGGATATTTCTGCATAAAATGTCAAGGAATTTCAGAAAATTGCTTAACTTTTTGTAAATGTTCCGCCTGTGCTTGCCTGCTAAGCTGACTCTCAGGCATGACAGTTTTGATTACGGCCTGAGCCCAACTGTTAACAGTTTGAAGTGGAAAATCTTGCCTTGACATGGTTGACGAAATCACAACATTTAGTCATTGTTGTAATTGTTTGGCAATTTTCAGTCAGATATTACAAATTTTTGAAAGACTTAAGCAAAAGTTAAGTAAAAAAGAAAATTAAAAGAGACCATCGCCATGTTATCAATTAAAATAAGACAAGTTTTGTATATGTACATGTAGTGCCTTCGAGAATCTTTACACATATATTCATTATGTTATTAATTTTGGGAAAAATTAACAGACAAATTATCCTGCAATAAGTCAGTTGTGTATTTTCTCTACAAACGCAAGAGGAATAAATGCATGAAAATAATGACCAGGCCTAAATGTACTAAACTTATATCACTGAATGTTGATTGACTGATTGATAATATTTTATTGAAAGACATGAAGAGAATCTACAATTGATAAACTAAAACAATAAAATCTCTTAAATATAGTTATTTTAGGATACATATGCTAGCGTGGTGCAATATAATTATTGAAGGCACACTCAACTATAATGCCTGAAATGGGAGCATCCAAAGCCTATGGCCTCTTGCCTAGGCTTATTTCCATGGTGGTCCACGTGAAAATAGCAAGTATGAAGTCAGAAAAATATTATGTTGCTTTGTACAGGTTCGTAGCTGAAATGCTTTAATCATGTATAAAATACAAGATATGTTTAAATTTGTAATTAATTATTATATATATATATATATATATATATATATATATATATATATATATATATATATATATATATATATATATATATATATAAGCATCAAATGGATAGTTTTTATGATACTAAAATGTTGAAATTATAAATTTATAAAGCTGTCTCAATCCAGTACTCCCAACTTCTGCATCAAGAATTATTTCACCTTATATTTGAAAATGTTCTTACATTCTTTGATGTACCCTGGCAGGTTCTGTGTAGTATAATCATGGTGCAGTATTACCTGCAATTACCGACCACAGTCCCCATGGTTGGACGACCACTTGGTCAAAAGGCCAGGTTTTCCTTGACATGGGCACTTTTGCAATGGTAAATGACCAGACGGGAATGACCACAGTGCTGTCAAACTGAAAATCCTTGTAGCAAAATTCAGATTCCCTGGAACATTTTCTCAACTTTTCACATGAGAAACATATTTTTGGATAAAATCTGTAGCATTTTTGAAGAACATTGAGGCAAAATTTTGCTTAAATGCCCCAGTTGCACAGCCCTGGAACGCCTGCAACACGTGACCGAGAACCAGCAAAATTATCCCACCACTCACCTGTAAAAATGCGATTGTTATAATCAAAGTTAACCAATTTGTAAGTTAATGGAAACGCTGGACAACCAGATCTATTATTTTGCAGAAACGTCATCTCAAACACAGCATTTTATTTCGACTTGTCTGGACGGTTAACTTGGGCTGGGGAAAAAGCACTGGTCCTGCATATGACCACGGTGGTGCGGTGACCTGTATTTAATATTTCACTAGGTTCCAGGGGTCCGTTCTCCAAGTTACCATGGAACACAGTCGTCAACGTATTTTAAAAGATGAGCTACTGTCTTAACTTTAATCTGCCCACTTGGTTGTGTCTCAAGCAGTTATCATTGTCAGTTACAAATCCAAACGTGACACAATACCATCATGCTTTGTGGTGAACATTTTTTAACATTGCATAATCAATCCATTAATTGTGGGACAGTAGCACAAAACTACATTTGATTTGGATATTAAAGTGAATCGCGGCCACAGCATATATCATATTATTATTCATGCTCTCAAATATTTGCAAAATATATATTTTTGGTCTCATAAATTATAACCCTCCTCCTGCCCCCACCCACCAAGATTGTCCCGATGCTCATTAACAAAACATTGGGTATGGAATTCACAATTTTCAAAATGGCAACCAAGTCAATTCGATATTTTGAGGAGGTGCTATTCAAAATATATGTGTGATTAGTGTTAATGGGAGGTTAATGTATCGAATAAATGTAATATACAATATATATTGGGACTTGTCCAAAGTGAACATTACCTGACAATGTAAATACAGCCCCATGCAATTAAGAGTTGTAGGCAGCAGAGGGCCCAAGAATGAGGATTTTGATCAGATACCGAAGTCACGCCCAGGCTATGAATTAAGTAACGGGCATACCAAGTCTCCCTGCTGAGTGAAAGATGGAGCTTAGGGGTAAAAAAATAAAGTCCTGATAGTGGATAAGGTCCGAAAGTAGCAGCGGCTTTTTATATAAGTGATAAGAAACGAGCAATTAAAACATAAGTATTAAAACCCACAAAAGCCAAGGCAGAGTGCCTCAGTGCGACTTGAATACACATTTTGGCTGCCACTGTTTTTGTTTCTCAGTGGTAGAAAATTCAAAAGCAGTGAGAAGGCAAAAAAATACAAATAAATTGGCGATTCTACCACTCAATTCTCACAAATGTAACAGTGTGAAGTCCGAGAGTCCTTAGATATTGGGGTATGTGAGTTATTGGATGGGTTACAATTACATGGATAACGTATAAGGACCACATCCTGTACTCTGGTGGTATTGACAGGTTTATGTCTGTAAAGGCCTGCCTGCACAAAGCATTGGTCTGTTTCATTGTGTAAAATAAGATAAAGGATGTATAAGAGTACCAAAATTAATAGGACATGCATATATTGTCAAGATATTTGAGGTCCAGTCAGTGTTCTTGTCTCCAATTTTGTTACATGCATGCAGCTGGGTGCCTCACATGCCGTTTTGCCCGATTTGGTGTGCCATGTTGTGCTCACCTTGTGTGGTGTGCAGGTTGCTATGCTCTCCAAGCAAGGCTTGCAGCATGCTCTGGTCGCCTAGCATGGTGTGCGGCATATTATGCTCATCTAGTGAGGCATGCAAAGTAGAAACACCGGGGCTGGCGTGCAGCATGTCATGCTCACCGAGTGGGGCGTGCCGCTTGCTATATTCACCTTGTAGGGTGTGCAGCATGCTGTGTTCACCTAGTAGGGCATAAAGCATGCTATGTTTATCTGGTTAGGCGTGCAGAGTGCTAGGGTAGTATGCGGTATCCCATGCTCACTAAGCTGGGCGCAGGGCATGCTGCACATTATATAAAGCACAGTTTCAACTGCGGAAGGTCTCTCTTGGGGAGCTGTCAGTGTGGTCAGCATCCAGCTGTCTGCCTTGTCATGTGTGGGACTGATAATCAAGAGCAATGAGTTAAAGAGCAGAACAATACCCACTTTAACCCCTAGCAAGATACCAGTATCTAGTATAGCATGCAGTGTGCCACCAGGCAGTTTTTTACTCCCTTGCACAACAAGCGGCATGCATGCTCTGCTACTTTTGCGATTTATTCCAAATGATGAACACTAATTTGTTCAGAAATTTCATGACTTATATTTCTGTGCACTTTGTATTTGAATTTTCCTGAAAAATGTGATACCCTAGGGGTTCTCAAGAGTCTGATCTTAAGCGTGGTCACTTTTTTCAACAAGCAATATGGGCCATGCAACACAACAGAGTGTACACAGGCATACTCCGGGGCATAATTTTCTGCTATGTACGTCTCTTTGTTTCTGGCCTTTGATCATGAATTTTATTACTGTCTCATTCCGTCATACAAATTTGTTCCATTTTAACAAGAATAAATAATAACAAAATTATATCAAAAACATCAATAGCTGGTGTATGGGAAACAGTGATCAACAACACATCATAATGTGTTTACTGCTTTGCTTTGTCACCGTGCTGTCTGTGTATTTTCCTTCCCCCTCCATAAGGCATTGTCACTCCTGCCTTTAACCATGTTTAGATTTGTTTGATCGAAGTTTTTTTTGAAAATATAATGTGGAAATTTAGCATCTTTGTCCAATAATCTTTGCTTGGATGTGACTCATTCATTTTCCTAACACTGCAGCCATGAGACAGGCACATAGGTAAGAACGAGTTTGATTGTTCAGTGAGTGGCACGTGATCAAATCCACCCATTGAAGAGCCTGGAATATCCTTAGCGTATTTATGATGAACTAAAAGGACGTTTTGATTCCCAATTTGGGCCACTTTTGCAAGGAGACCCCAGGATTCCTTTTTTACTAAACCAATAAGAGAGTGCCTCACACAGAGAGACAAAATTCTAAGGATTCCAGCAGTATAAACCATGAGGGCAGGCAACGCAAAACATTTTGACTGCAAAGCTCCAGCGTTTCTTAGTTAAGGGGTAAATTTTACAGTTGTATCATTCAAAATGTCGCGAAAAATGCGCAGTTGTTCGCTTTAATCCTTTTGATAAGTATATGTAATTGTTACCGCAAAATCGAAATAACTGTCCGCAAATATTGAAGTTTGTTTACCATGAATCGCACATGCTTGCAGGTCCATAAACATTGCGGGCTAGCAGGAAGCTGATGAAGGTTGGCTTGTGTTGCACGCAGATGGACTGGACAATGATGGCAAACGATGTTCATATACATTTCAAGTGTGCTCAAGCACCGCGTGCTAGAGATGACCAGACTGAAGAAATTTATTTACCACATTAACTCTGGACTTTCAATGAGATCCTATAGATCCCTTAGTACTTCATCATGCTATGGGTTTGAATACTTCTGGGGATTCAGTACTTTTTATTTTTCTGAGCAGGGGGTGGGTTTATTTGAACAGGGGCCCTTGTTGAGACCACTACAATTCTAATTAAATTGTTAATTGAAAACAAAAAGCGAACTGGGTCTATGCTTGATAAGGAGACTGAGTTTCTGAATGTAGACATTTAACAAGGCAGCTACACTGGAAAGCTGGTTACACGTATGCCTCAGGACCTAGTTTTAAAATATGCTTCATAATTTCCTTATTGACAGTTTGTGATGCATATTGTTTGATGAATATCAGTGTCTGTAGAAACTTTAATGGAACTAAAATATATAATACATTACAATATAATGTAGTTAACACATTTAATGTACATTAAAAGCTTCACAATCGAACCCCTGACTTTCTTTTGTCCTAGATTTTGTGGCTGATATATCTTATATGAAGCATTCTAATTACAGATTTTACATGCCATTAGTGAACACCTGACTTTTGCGAATAGTGACTTTTTTCTGGGTCCAACATTACAAATTTAACCTGAGATTATGTGCATAGTGTAAAAATAATACCAAACTAAAAAAGAGAAAGCCATTTTTTTGTGTGAATTGTAGATGTTCAGTGTTTAACGAAGCAAGGGCATGATCTGTGTAGGCGGCACTCTGCGACCATTTTCGTTAATTGTAAAACTCGTTAGCCAGCCCAAATACCGAAAAGAAGAGAAAAGAAGTTATAATTACTCATTTAAACATGTATTATCACAATGATTGACTTGTATTTTTTTTTACTCTACACATATTGTAATTACCTTTTAGAAAAATAAAGAGTGTTACATCAGTAGAAACTACTTCCGTGTAATTCTTTCTGTATTTAGCTTTAATAGGCTTTGTCCATGGTTTCTTCACTGCCTGACAAGTCACGCTGCATTTAGAGCATGACTACACCACTGACTGTGGACCAGGCATATTGGAACATGAAGAAAAGCTCTTTTTATCATGAATCCAGGTAAATATATATCAGACAATCAGGGACTGCTATGAAAGGATTTGGACATTTAATACCACAATGATAAACTTATATCTTATTTGTCTATAACTCTACACATATTAAAAACTACATTTGAGCAAAATAAAGAGTGTTTCAATTTAAAATTCCTCTCAGCATAGACTCTAGCACAAGGTAAAATCCCCATTTTCTCCCCCACCCCCGAAAAAAACAACAAAAAGGAAAATATGCAGCACGTGCATATACTGAATGTTGGATCCTTGTGTACACAGTGAGCATGACCAGGTATACAGACAGGTAAACTTAATTCACTATCAACTTCTTGCTATTGTACTCAAAATATTAAATTTTTGGGGGAGTCATCTTGCATATCAAATTTCAATAATTTGCTGCCCCTGGCTTCAAACAAGTTTTCAAATACACCAACCAAGTGAGTGAACACTTTCCAAAAACCAGCTAAACTACAACTAAAACACTGTTCCACATGTATACATAGATATACCTTTTATTTTATATTTGTTACTGTCCCCGCTAAACTTTTTTTTTTTTTTTGCATTCCGTTAACCATTCGGACGTACTAATGCGATGTTCCAAGCTTCTCACTTGTAATATTTGGACATTTGTGGTGTTTATTCGTTCCATTTGTGTCAACTAAGACGTTTATTCAGTCCCAAAATAGCACATGACTTGCGAAATGAAGCATTTTCTTTTCTGCGTTTACTTTTTGCTTCTTCTAGCTTGTTTTCACTTCTTTCCTTTTTTAGGCAGACCCGCTTCCACGATGCAGAGATGTATTGTGGGGAAATATCATCAAAGAATGGCTGTGAAAACGAGAAAATAAAAACACACCACCGGGATCAGGCGAAAATACGACTACGAAAATAGAATATAAATAATGTCATATTTTTACAGTCGTATTGTCGCAATTTCGCAGTTGTGTTTTCTAATTTTTCTTGTTCTCGCACTCATAATTCACTCAAAATACAAAGACGAAAATGCAAAAATACGAAAAAGCAACTTCGAAAACACGACATACTTTTGGTCGTATTTCCACCTTAGTATTTTCGTGTTTTCACTCTTTGTTATGTCATACTTTTTTATAGAAATATTTGATGGCAATAATATGCCACCATACCTTCGGATCTGTTACTGATGATAACTGCATCAAACACAATGGATGGGAAGATTAAAGTTAAGATAGTAAGTCATGTTTTAAAAACCACTTTAACGCGCATTTGCACGGTAAATGCGGAGAACGCACAGCTGGGACCTAGCGAAATATTACGATAACGATCACCGAACATCCAGGGCTATGCTGTTTCACCGACCAATCATGGCTACGCAGCTATGTTGTTTCCCCAGCCCAAAGCAGGAAGAGCTGCAATATTGTGTGGAATACCCAGGTCCACACTTCATGAAACCGCCAAAGGCCACACAAATCGCCTTGGCCCAGAAACATGTTTAAGTCAAGAATATGAGGGGAAATTAGTGGAGCATGTCATTAAAATGTCAAAACTTGACTTGGATATTTCAGGATAGATATAATTGAATTGGCAAATGATATTATACAGATATGTAATTGGCCTAAACAAGACAATGGTAAATTTTGTGTCAGTGGGAAAGAAATGGTTTAGACTATTCATGAAACGCTGGCTTGCATTGGCTACTATATATGCACAGATATTGTCTATGTCTCTCGTAGAAAAGGGGTGCACATTTGAAAATATCCAAGAATGCTACCTATCACTGCAAGAACACTTCTAGGGACTTCTAATTCTTATTTGTACTCCAGGTGGTGCTGCAAAGTTTTCAATTTTTTCAATTTTTTTCTTCTAATTTTTGTGTGTTGTCGTTACTTGTGACTTTTTCTCCAGAACCATCTCTCAGATTAAGATGAAACTTTGTGGATATGTTCCTTATGAAAAGGTCAAGCCAAGATGTTCACTAGGTAGCAAAGCTATTGATTCCTGATTTGTAACTTTTTTTTGTCAATTCGGGTACTTTTGGTAAATAGACCTTTTCCATTGGTTACTATGAAAGTCAATGGGCATTCTAATGCATTCTAATGGTAATTCACATTTGGGACTTCTTCGAAGAAACGGTCTGTTAGATTCACTTCACACTTGGTGGCAATGTACTTTGGGTGGGTCATTACCAAATTTGTTCAAATGGTTACCCTCCAGTTTTTTGGGTTTTTTTTCGGGGCAAAATTAAAAAAAAAATCTTCTTCTGGGAAACCGCTCACCCAATTACTTTAATATTACACATGGACCCTTCCAGGGACTCCTATTTTTTTCTGATTTTTTTGTATGTTTTTGCTATTTTTCACTTCTCCTCCAGAGCTGTCACTCAGATTAAGCGGAAACTTGGTGGATATGCCCCTTGTGGAAGAGTCAAACAAAGTTGGTCACTAAGTAACACTGACGTGGATTTCTGATTTTTTATTTTTTTCTTCAATTCTGCTACTTGGAAATGTTTATGTTTCTCTATGAAGGTCATGCTTAGACAGTACATGAGTGACCTTGACCTCGTTTCTGGGGTCACAGTGCAGCATACATGAATTTTACTTTTCACTATAACTTGAAATCTACTTGAACTAGGGCACTTATGTTGCACGTTAGTTTTCTTCTATAAAGGTCAATTTTACTCAGTACTTTGGTGACCTTGATCCCGTCCCAAGTTCAGAGAGCCGCAAGTATGATGAATGTCTAGGTCAGCAGAGCATGGGCTGTTCACACAGTCCTCTTGTTTCTAATTATATTGCACCAAAGTCTATGTCTGTTGTGCGCCATCTTAATCCATTGTAGCAGGGGAAGTTGCAGCGGAAACAAGGTTTTCTTTTGAATGCCAATCTTGTAATTATTAGAATTTTAGCCCAAATGACATAAAGTATTTTCAAATGTGAACTTCAAGTATGGATTCAATATAATAAGCTTAGAGTGTCACTTTCAAAACATCAATGTAGGGGAAATTAAGTCCCTTAAAGGCTCCATCTTGCCCCGTCCTCACCTAATTCTGAATGGTGGGAATCAAACTGGAGTTAAGGAATACCGCGATTTTCTTTAAACTCAGTCCTGTTGATATAATTACCACCACGATGTAAAGTGGCAGTGGTTTTGTAATTAATGGTCACATCACTGCAGGCAGCTACAAAGGGTATGGTAGGTTCTATCTATGTGGCTAATCAGAGTCCTTATACCGCTAAAAGTCCAGGCCGGTTCCAGGGTCCCAGAAACCGAAGATCAGCCTCAATCTATTAAATTTCTTTAAAAAAACACATATATGGGATACATCGCACATGTTTTCTCTTGCAGTTCATTAAATATGAGCTCATGAAATGCACACAGTGAAAAAATACACCACGTCTAAGTCGCAAATCGATGGAAGTTTTTTATTGGTTTACACCAAGCTCACCAAGCAAGTGGTATTGTGAGTGGTTGGTGTATCCATATGACCTATTTTTCAGTAAAATACAAAACCTTAGGTTTTCTGACGTCACGAATCCTAGGGCTTTGCGAATTATTCAAAATGGTGGGATTTCTGACGTCACAAAACCTTGGGTTTTGCAGATTGTTGAACAAAGAACTGAAAAACCCAGGGTTATTATAACAAAGCTGAGGGTTTCGAAACAAAACCGTCAGTTTCGTTAAGAGATTGGATAACAAGGCAAAACCCTGGCTTTTGATGCAAAACCTTGGGTTTTGCAAGCAAAACACAGGTTTTGATCTTCAAAATCTCGGGTCTTTTAGTGAAACCCAGGGTTTTGCGCTTATTATTGAACAACATTTTTAACATTATGATACTTGTTTTTTTATCCGGGGTATTTTACAAAACCCGGGTTTTTGTGCAAAACCTGGGATTGCAAGCAAAATTCAGGGTACTGTTGTAAACTCATGGTTTTACATACAATGCCCTAGGTTTTGTTAATTATTTGACAGTACTACCACCATAAACGTACACCCCTTTTTGCAATTAAAATCATTACATTAATGAAGGCTAATTCTTGTATTTTTTCAAACAGTCGAATAAGGATCGATGAACAGGTTCTGTCTGCTGTATACTTGTTGCCTCGGTAATTTCATTGGAAATTGATTTATTATTTTCCTAAAATACACATTTTATATCAAAGTTATCACAATTAAGGTTGTTTTGATTTATGGGGTTAAGTATACAATTCATTGTTTTGTGTCTCTTCCAGTCTAAGGTTAAATTCAAAGCCAGATCAATAACCAAGTTGTAATCCAATTTTGGCATAGAATGCATTCTGGTGGCAAATAAAAGGTAAAACTAAATACTTGCACAATCGTGGGTTCCATATTCAAGTCCAACATTAAGAAATCAAGGTCACACCAGCTTTGGAGTTCAGTGACTTACTTGTAACTTTGACCAAGGTGAATGTAGAGCCAGTGGTTTTATTCAAGTCACAAACAACACATATTGATGCCTTTTTTTTTTTTTGAAGTCGCTCATTACATATTTGAAATAATCGTTTTCCTTCTTTAGTGTACAACTGAATATTTTCTCACTTATGTTAATACCCCAAGTTTCTATAGTACTACTTCTATTGCAACCGTGGTAGAGAGGTGATGTCTCATGGCAGGTAGATGAGTAGCATCTAAACATGTAGATCGGTGTCTGGGGATGGTGATCTGTTACGACACGGTTTTGTCATTACAGGAACTAGTGTAATTGCAGTTTAAAGCCCGATTTATGGGCATTGGGCTGATAAAGATAGATAGACATTACCGTAATACTCGTTATATAATCATTGTTACTATTAAGTGGCTAGCTAGACATGCAAACTCGAAAATTCACCCTTGCCTTTACATTCGAGTAATGTGATATTCACATTTAAAAGCCAGATAGGATTTTGACGGTGCATTTAGTTTCCTGAGCATCATTTGTTTTGTGGCAAGAATGTTCTTGCAAAAGTTTACCATTATATATACAACACCCTGACTGCCATCAGACACGGGCAACATCCCAACAATTTCTTTTTTTAATTCAACCTTACAGTCACTTACTGATCAAATAAATCGCAGAGCTAAACAGGTTTTCTCCTTTCTGTTGAAAGGTTCTAAAAATCCAAATGTATTTATGTTTTTATTGTACATGTTTATGTGAGTTATTTGGGTTTGTGAAATAATCCGATTTTCAAATGGATTTGAAATGTAAAAACACACGACACTAAAAAAAAAATGGAAAAAAGACCTCGATCTAATTTTCCTGCTGTTTATCTTAAATTTTTTTATTTTATTCTATTTTTATTATTATTATTATTATTATTATCATCATCATCATCATCATCATCATCATCATCATTATTATTATTATTATTATTGTTGTTGTTGTTGTTTTTGAAAATTTTTCCTCAAATTTAAGCACCCTGAACTTTTGAAGAGAAAATTTTATCCAAAAATTAGAATACTGTTTCCCAGCTAGAATTTTACTGTTCATTTGCCACAAGAAAATAATGTTTCCAATTTTTTTGGTGTTTGCACTTTCTTTCCTGCAAATACAGGTACAATTGAAGTTTTTTAGTTCAACAACTGAAATTCAATTTTGTAACTCTTACAGAGATTTCATAATTCTAACAGCTTAATCCAGATGTACACTTTTAGAAAATAAAGATTTTAAATGGGAAAGCTAGTGTAGATAAGGATATTTTTGGAGCAAAGTCGTATTTTCTGTGTCAGGCGCTACAAAAGTGTACCACGCCCTGAATGCAAGCAATGACTGACAACTTCCAGTTAAGAATAAACCTTTTTAAAAGACAGATTTGGGTAACCAAGGACAGCAAATTTTACACGCTGATCGACCAATCAATGTGGCCCTCAGTGTTGTACCCCTCCGATAAAGCTTTTTTTTTAAAAAAAATTATCAAGATAATCCATAGCAATATGTCCAGACAAATCATTCATTTTGCCTATGTTTGAAAAGCTCACATCTAAAATTGTTGCAGTTTAAAGCAATTTTAAGAGACTTGTACAAACCCATGACAAAGGACGAGTACACCATGACCATGAGTCGTGTTGCTAGCATGAAACAGACTGCTCTAATGTAACGATACATTTATAAAGAACAATGTATATCAAAGAACTCACAACATGAAATAATTCAGATTCTCCCCCTAACTGCATGTGTGCAGTGAAGTGCCACTGTGTGTTTGCAGTACAGTGTCAACATAATCACACAGAAATGCATCTCATTCATGGACCTCCCACTCTGTTATTGCAGCTTGCCCAGGTGGTGTAAACACACATGAGGTGTTATTTTAACAACCTGCTTTGCTAGTAAATATGGAGGCGTTGTGACCTTTAACTCAATTTGTGCATATTAAACAAAATGTTAAACATATGATGTCAGTGTGATAATTTCATGAAAACTACATGTACTGTTTCACGTGATAATAAATTGATCTTCAAAAACAATCCACTACCCATCATTCATTCTGGTAGTGTACTGAGTGTAGGATGCAATTTCCACACAAAATATTTACTCTAGAGTGTGTTTGTGAAATGATATTCACTTATATACATTTACTAACATATTTGTGGAAGATTACAACTGTATATAAATGGAGTAACTTTCACCATTTATCATATATGTTGTATGCTGCACTTTCTGTTTAGCCTGGGATATGACCACGAAGCTCTAGATAAATACACGCACTGGTCAGGAAATATAATCAAATAAAATAGCTCTGCATCTTACTTCACTTCATTTTCCATGTCATCCGCCCCCTTTCCTCTGGCGTAATGCCCTATTGTCATAAAAGTAATGAAAACATCGAGGAATACCTTAATTATTCCATATGTATGTATATATATGTTTCAAAGTAAAACATTCAAGAAATTTTACATAAGCTATTCAGAAGGGCACCATAATATTAGCTTCATAATTTTAATTCAGCTCCTTGTATTAAATACGCTTTTGGAGAAAATTTCCGAACATGCTTTTCCATTTGACAGCATATACTGTTTTAACCTTTATTTAGAAAAACTTTTTTTTTTTTATTTATAAATTTATCTCTGACTTAGGCAGTGATATTAAACATCTTATAGTGACTAATTTCCAAAGGCGGTGGCAAAAAAGTTTCTACCTAGCACATGAAACTGCCTACATCTTTTTCACATGATTCTTGTTTTCCTAGGATTTCTATCCTGTTACTTTAGCTGTACCCTTTTCATCATGTTTAGGAAGGTGTTTCTTGGTCAAAAAGTTCAGTAAATGTGCGATCACAACCCTCAGTTTTTTACGTTTCCAACAATATTTTATGATAATTTGTGCATATGAACAAAACTGCATTATGATCGATAATTTCAGGAGCACCAGTTTTGTTCTGAAAAATAACACATGGACTGTTATTAATGCGACAAATTTATACAAAAAAAACTCAAGACAGGGTGTGAATAACAGTGCATGTATCCATTTAAGTGGAGGTTCTAACGAGACACTGACGGTTAGCGGAGTGAGTGGGGGACTCACTAGCTGTATAGAAAATGGTTCTGAAGGTCAGATAAAATGAGTAAAAATGCTCTGATCCAATGAATTCATACACAGAAAATTCTGAGTGTTATGATTATTTTGTGAATGTGCAATGAATTGAAATGATTAAGTCGGCAGACCACCAAAACATGGGGCTGGACGTGGTTTTGCCATAGTCAAATTGCAATAAGCCATTACAGAGAAACAAATATTCACAAGTTACAAACATTTGAAGAAACCATAAGCAAAAATGGAAAAAAACATCGGGATCCATCTTCCACGCATTATTGAATAAATTTGGCAACACCACAAAAGGTGACAATATAGTAGCAAAAGCACAGGAAAACAATCAATGTATAGGTACATAGACATATACATATAGTAATCTTTATTGAACGTCTGTCTCAATTGATAATTCTCTTTATAATTTAATAATTTATAATATGCCAGTTTCTGGAACTAATAAATTTGAATTACTAGTCTCCACATTGAAGAACGCCTAAGCTGGAATGCTGGTGTTAACAAAACTTGTTATAAACTCTCCGAAGTACCTGGCATTAGATAAAAAGTAACCTTCCTCTCATAGGGCAGATCCACATTTTCAATTCTTTTCCTTTTACCACTTGAACGCTGCAGTCCTATTGTAGCACATCTCGTATTCCCATATTTTTACGGTCCAAAAAAGGCAATCCAGTGATATCCTACGCCACACTTAATGCCCACACAAACGTACTATTAAAAAGAACCTTCGATTTTTAAAAACACTGCACTAACTGCAACTCAAAGCTCTCAAATGTCATTTCAAGGACCCTCTTAGGGATCACGTGTCAAAGGAATCCATGCTAAAAATTGAAAAAAAACAAAAATTGTAAAATTAGGAAGGGTGATAGGGGTTACTGCCCAAATCAGATTTTTACCAATTTTAAAGAAAAGTGGAAACAAATACGCAGCTTCAATACGTATAATTCATTTAGATGTATTATCAAAACTCAACAATTTATATAGAAATGATCGCGATGGGCAATAATAGGGGGTTTTACATACCGATGTTTCAAAACCTCACTTTAGATTCAGATATACCCCTTACTTGCACAGTAATCTATTTTGTGTATCTATCGAACCGAATTTTATAAAATTCATTGTCACGTGTAATCGTGTTTGATCGTGAAGCTTCAACAACGCGTATTTATCCCCTCACATTCACAGTCTGATGCACATGGCATTTTCAGTAAGTACACAAAGTGGCAAAAAATGGCACACTAATTAGTAAGCCATCACAAGCACCACATGCATTCATGCTATTTTCGGTAATTTCATTAACTTATAAAGCAGGCCTACAATGATAAATAAAAGAATATTTTATTTGAGGAATTTGGTTGCGCCAAAGAAGGGTATGGAGACAGGTAAATAAGATATTTGCATTCAAAACAGGTGCTAGATTATCTTGGACTCTGTGAATGAAAAGAGCTCAAGGCCATTGGCTCCACAAAAATTGCACTTATTTTTAAAAGGGAACATAAAATTTTAAAGCTTTTTTTGTGCTGTATATAGTATATTTCATTGTGATAATGGATCTGAATCTTAAGCTGTTTAAGATATGCTGGTACCTTGATGGTGCATATTATATGTGTGCTCAGAAGAGCCACATTAAACGTATGTCTACCTTGTGATGTGTTGTAGTATTTTTTCTAATTTCAATATCAACTTGAAATAGGCATGGGCATGGTGAAATATAAGTCAAAATATTCCAGAAAATGTTGATTTGGATTGAGGAAGGGGGAGAGTGTAATCCCAATTTATTTTTTTTCTTTTTCAATTTTGGATATATATATATATATATATATATATATGTATATATATTACTTTTATAAAATACATTTCAGCTAGGCGACTGGTGCCAAAGGTTTCAGGTTCGACTCCCGCTCGTTCTAAACATAAAGTAGATATTTTCGGCATTTCCTTAATGCTGGTGGATTTAGTTCCCAATGCTGGAAATAAATGCCGACTCAGTGACTATACTGCATAACCGTCTTGACATGGCACTCGCACATAACTACCTCCATTGAACCATTCTGTTTACAAATGGGAATTTGGTCGAGTGGATATGTGCTTCCCATGTGTGCATTTCAGCTAGGTGACTGGTGCCAAAGATTGCAGGTTCGAGTCCCACTCATTCAGAACTTTATATATATATATATATATATATATATATATATATATATATATATATATATATATATATATATATATATATATGATCGCTTAAATTAACTTGCTGCATGCTTGCATGACATATTTGTTGCACCCTAAGCAGCATACAATTTTTTTACCTGTAACAAAGATAATCCCCATTTGCCTGCACCAAATATATCCAGAAAAAAACAGTGTTAGATACTGCATGCCTTCATACTTCTCACCCATTGCCCTTTGTATGACAGATGAATTATACACACATTTCTATCTAGGCATTTTCAGTTCTGTCCTTATTGCGAAATATCAGGATGTAAACGTCTGAGATCTCTTACACATGTACTTCCAGCTATCGCTCACACGTATTACTAAACATTCAAGGTGGGAGAATCTTAGAAATCATATGATGGTGCTGAGGTAAATTGAACACTGATATGGTGCCGTCCAGTTGTATATTGCTCATGCCAGACGTTTGTTCATACGTATACAAACACATATATTTTCTCAACAGACAGACAGCTATGTACCTGTACATACATGTGTCGAGACAGTAGTACATGTATAATTGAAGGTGTGTCAACAAAAAGCACTGAAGTGAATGAAATACAACGCAAGAAGCTGCCAAATGTGATTTGGTGAAAAGAAATGGTTTATTATTTTTGGCTCAATCCCACATCATTATTCAATGGTAATTCATGTCTCAAAAAAATCATATTAGAAATTAAAAAACATACATGTTTAGCATAATACTCTTCATAATGAAAAGGCATAATTTATAAATATTTCTTTATGTACGCTTTGCTGATTTTTATTTTCATTTGAACCAATCATGGAAACTGTACATTTTCTGGAACAAGTTTTTTGGGCTGACTCAAGACAGAGACTTTTGGGAGGAAGCAAAATATAAAATTTCATACAGCACTTTGGCCCAGTGAGAAGAATGGGTGTTGGAATGGTTCGCTGAAAGTACCATGTTAATTACCTTGAAGTCACATAAATTACATAAATACTTACCTTGAAATCTAGTTTTGACAGTATTCGTAATGGGTGACATTGATTTAATTATCTTAAACAATTTTTATAAGTCAACGTTTTGGGTGGTACTCGGAGACCTATTTGGGCTAGGACTCTGAAATCGGACATTATAACGGTGCTTTAAAGCCTTGTGTAAGATGACATATGAATGACCATGACTTGTTTCTCAATGTAACATTAGAACTGAGGTAGGATATTGCACATCATGATGATCCTCTAGGGTCACTGAGTTATACCAGATGACTTTTACCTTATTTTGACCATGAAGTACTATTCATTGAATCAAGTGTATGGGTGGTGACTCAGGAAATATAAGCTGTTGGCCTTGATATTGCATATGTTCATAGTCATCTAAAGGGGTTTGTATGAAACTGCATATGAATGTCACTAACTAAATGCCCATGGTCACACAGACACTACAGTGATAATTTTTTTCTATGATAACCCTAAAAGTTTTTGAGAATTAACATTGTGGGGACATTTTGAAAACTCTAAAAGGGCCTTTAAGTGAGGCCCTGAAACATGCTGGATAAATCTTATTGTAGGATAATATCAGCTTGAACTTGCCTATTGATACATAAGGCAACTGTTGCTATGGAAAAAAAACATTGCCACGTCCCATCTCTACCCCTCTCAGGTAAATGGCAGAGGTTATTCCATCAGAATCATCCTCTATCTTTTTCCCCTATTCAGACGATTTGCAGTGGCCTGTGTTAACGCAATCCAGGTAAATTAAACTAAATTCTGTTACATTGGTATTGAATTTGTTTTTTGTTTTTACAGGGTACTATAATTTTTATCTATTGAAAAAGCAGAATAGTCTTAAACTTTTATCAAAATGTTTACAAAGTTTGATTTTTAGCTATTTTTTTTAAACCAATAAACATTTAATACAATTTTGTGCAAACTTGAATGTTCTTGATTTTGCGTCAAAACTTTCATTGGATGTTTTGCTTTTGTATTTTGTTTGTCAGGAGTATAATATGTGATGATCTGTGTAAAATGTGTTCATTTATTTTCTTTCAGACCTATAACAGATGAATACAGTCCTAGGGACACAAATGTCTGGCAGAACCAATGTCCTTTTCAACAAGAGACCACAGGTACGGAAAAAAGGTATTCCGGCCACGTCTCAAGAGTGCGGGGAAACGGCAAGACAGGCTTCTTGAGAAACGGATATTCTGATTGGACGTGTGCAAGTTCAACTTGCATGCGATAAATATCCATCATCTGAATACACTGGGGTATGGAAGTCATTGTAGGCAGTTGTGCCAGCTGGGTAACTACACCTGATACTCCTACTATTTCCAAAACTCTTGATCCCATTGATTATAAAGAATTAAGCATCATTGTGCTAATGTCCACTTATTTGCCACAATTTTCTTGGAAAATCAATTGTATGTCAATTGATGTCGTGGTCTGGGAAGGCGTATTTAAACACCAATGATATACTCACCTGTACGTTTTAATGATTCGATAAGTCATTACTAATGTGGATGACTATAAAGAGCACAGCAGTACAACCAGCAGAATATAGGCCTGTTTTCTGATCTAGCAAGTCCAGAAATACAAGTCTGTGAGAATGCAGGGATTTACCGTTTTCCTGTTACTCGCTTCACCAATGCTGCTAACTACAGTTAGCGGTCACATAGAGAAACAGTCTTATCCAGTGTCAAAAGAATGTAAGCACAATGGCCGGACATACGGACCAGGCAGAATGTCGCTATCGAACAAGCCTCCCTGTCTTGTAACTTGTCACTGTACACCAATAACCAGCAATGGTACCAATCTCTTTCAAAAGCATTGTTTATGGAGAAAGTGTGACAAGGGGAACTGCATGGCTGGATTCAAACTGGTGAAAAGACCTGGCAGATGTTGCTCTCGGTGTGAAACAGGTATTTACTCTCTCAATGTTCACTCCATATCAGATTCACGGGCTCATTATGATATTTATCAGACCATATTTGTAACTCTTACTTTGAAAATGTAATATGTCTAACAGATGATATGAAACATTATGAAATGTATATTCTAAATTTCTTTTACTAAGTTTTATAGCTAAATCTATCATTACATATACAAAACCAGTGAATGTCATTACTTATTGGGGATATATTAAAGAATGAAATAATCAGTTTCGTACAGAAATATGGGCTTCATTCGAACCATGTATTCCTAATTGCTCACATGTTAATGGTGTAGCTCCTGTCGAATTTTGACTGAAAACTGCTTTCTACTTTTGCTCAAAATATCACCATTATGAAATTAACAAACTGTGTCAGCTGCATTAACATAAAAAACTATGAAGTGTAGCCATATTTCTAAACATTAATATCATTTATACATGTGCATACAGTCACACCAAAAATCATGTTCAAATAAATTTGATTAGATGGCCGACGATGTAGCTGGAAAAAAATTGCACAAGATATAAAGTTATCTCAGTAGAGTTCCAGGAAAAAAAATATGTACAATGCACCCAGTGGGCTGTTATTTTGAAAAGTGAATTTATTGCCTGTAATGTCTGGCACATGCAAGAGGCTGTTCATGTCTGACGGTGTCTTCAGTATTGGGAGCTCCCTCTACAGTGTAGAACACTAAGAAGCATATTGCTTTCTGCTTGACTTTAACAATGTATGTGGACTCAAATTCTTAACAAGATTGTTTAAGGTGTTCTGCTTCTGTTGCAAGAGATTCACGAAAAATATTCTTAAAAAAGATATTTTTGCAATCAAAAAACTCTTCCGCTACAGCTGAGCAGCCTAGTAACCCATGTATGGCCATGCAACCTTTTCCCATTATGAACGAGCAAAAACTAAAATGCCGAAAGTGTCCCGTCTTTCTGAATTCTATTTCTATTTTTGTGATATATTAAATGACCAGAATGCAGTATAAAGAAACACATACATGTATGCCCCCAGTATATTGCTTCAAACAGCGCATATTATAACTTAGGGCCCAAACACATTGGAATTTGCGCCAGCCGGCCAAGTAATTGTCGGTCGGCACAAGCTTTTGTCGACTCGTACGAGGTAAACACGCATGGGTTTGTAGCGGCGATGAAACAGATTAGCGAGCTGGAACACACTGACATTCAACCAGCCAATTCAGGATTCCCACGAACGTCGTGCGAATTTCAACGGTCAATGTGTTTCAGCGCCGCCCAGAGTTGCAAATCCGCGCTGATTTTTAAGCTTGCACGATTCGATCATTTATTTTTTTTACTGCCGCAAGGGTTTCCACACTGATGCAAGTATTTGCATCGCACGTGAATATCTGCACAATGCAATCCTTTTAAACCAGTTACATTGAGATGACCTGAGTTAGCCATGATCGCTTGGGTATGTGGGTGCTTGTTTATCTTATCGGACTGGATTCAAAATGACCTACCATATTTTCAATTGCTTCGGCGCTGAGTTTGTTCACGTGACCACCGACCTTGATCACATGAACTACATTTAGCGTGTATATATAGATTGTCAGCATTGTTCTGATACCTGTCACATTATTTGGCTACAGTTTTCCTCAAGTACATGTAGGCATCAATTTGTAAAATGTGTTTTTTGGGTAGGAGGCCAATACTGCCTCTTGACAAACCTTGCCCTGTGCTAATTATTATAATGCTTAGGCCTGCAGTCTATTTGACAATTATGTGGTGAATATTTTTCATTACACTTAATCAGGCGCACAAATATCGTTCTCCCCATCTATTCCTAATATGATAAATAATCGCTTGAATGTGTCCAGTCATAGGCCCGAATTGCGACAATCCCGGGGTGCCCAATTGTATAGATGGGTTTCTTTTTCCCACAAGGCTACGAGCTGCTTCTCTCTGTTAAAAGACCAACGATTTCTTGTCCTTGTTGTGTCTTTACCAATGTAAAAAGAGAATGTGCCCCCAGTTTCATATTTTTGTAAGTTTGGAAGTTAGGGGTCCACAGAGGTGACAACACTGTTGTACTCTTCAAACCTGAATTCCACGCGGGGGGGGGGGGGGGGGGGGGGGGAAGGCGATACCGGAAGTACTTTTCTGCTTGATCACTGAAACAGGCCTTGATGAAATTCAACATTCACAATCATTATCAAGAAGGACAGGACAGACTATGTGGTAAGTTTGATACTATAATTAAGAGTAGGGCCTGGTGCATCAGAATACTTCTACTTATTTAGCTATTAACGTATCTCATACTTACCATGAACGAACATAGGGTGTTGGTTTGATTCGGTGACTCCGTCATGTAAATAAATACAACAGTTTTCAAACTGATTACTACAGCTTTACTAGTTATTTTTGTTCGTTTTTGAGGCTCCATGCTAAAATTCGATGAGCAATGAGCCTCAAAAGTGATGGAATCAGTTTTTTGCGTGCCGGAATCACATAACTCCCATTGTTTTTGTATAGACTACACCTGATGCAGGCGTGAATACTGCAAGATAAATACGAATGACATTACAATTTCCGTTTTGAGTATAGTTGAATATATAAAATACAAATTACAATGTACTATGTATCTTCAAATCCATCTTCATAATTATTTGTTTGTCAACCTTAATATCATAATGCAAACAGTTTTTTTTTGCATGCTTTTGCGCGATTCCCTCACATCGTTTGTTTCTTTCCTGTCGTATCAAATCGCATAAAGTAACAATAGTGTCATAACCTACACTCAATTTTATGAAACAATTCCACGTTTAAAAGCCGAAATTGAATTTTTCATTCTAGTCCCCAGAACGTGCATAATACGCCTCATAAATCCACCAAAGTGTGCGTGACGGAATTACCAAAGAATAGTTGTTTTTATCATTAAACTAGCATAATCAATCAAAACACTCTGCGAAAGTACAATTTTAAATAAAAATATGTTATCCTCACATTAGGCGCCAAGCATTGGCATTCTGCCAATGAAATGAAGAAATCTTGTGAGGCAGATATTCAAGCAATAAACAGTTGATGTAAAAAAAAATTCCCCCATTAGGCCTACATATACTGCCTCAACTTTTCTACAATTGACAGTATTATTCACACTGAAAATTACGATGAGCATTATAAATAAATGAAAGTATGATGGATACGAAATCTTTATCGTCTTGTCGAAGGCTTAATAAAATGGCGTCAGTTCAGCGGTATTCCTTCGAAAAAAGGAAACGCTGAAAAAAATTGGGTGCCAAAATGATAAAGCATCTGTCTACACACTGGCGGCGGTTCTTAAATATTGAGACCAGCTTGAGCACGTCTTTTCCAAGAACTGTCTGTGCAAGCAAACAAGTTTAATAAACAGTGACATACTTTGGATATATGACTGTACTAAACGTCAATTTTTGCCTATATTTATCTGGGTCATGGTGAACTACTACAAAAAACCTTACATGCGCCCAGCGTTTCTGGATTTTCTTGGCAACGATTGTAATGATGATAGTACAAAAATTCACTAGTTTACGTCAGCAATTTTTTGATGACATTTATATAAATTGCCGTTGAATTGATTGTAAACAAACCAACATTATTATACTTTTTGCGGGCAACTTTACAGTGAATTATATCGGCATACTAGTGGTTGTAAATTTTCAATCACATGTATGTACTATTCAAAACCAGTTTTAACATTTTCCAGATGCATTCGATAATTGTCGACAGCTCTGTGGGCATATGCAGATATCTTGATTGTCCCTTCATCTTTCTTTTTTGCTTGCTTTATGATGATGGCAAGTTACATGAACTTAATAGAAAAGTTGTACAATTTGAACTCTACTAATCAGTCACATACATATCAAGACTTTAAACCCAACATAACTTCTATATATCAGATACCAAAATTAAATTCCAATTTCATATCTTGGATTTTGTATCCAGTAATTAGGTCTGTATGTTGGCACTGTGACACGCGATTTTTTCAAATATTTCTCATGGACAACACTTCCATATTTAAGTCTTTTTAGCTCTCAGACAGTCTCGAAATTTTCCGCTTGAGAAACCACCAAAACACTTACTTTAAATGTTTGTGAAAAATATGACTATGTGTTACATAGAAATTTCTTTTTAATACAGGCAATCTGGGCGATTCCCCGTGGTACATGAGTATAACCACAGGGTAATATGGGTTCCTGCTACTTAAAGTGGTATTTAATTAATGTACGCATTTTTTTTACTCAAAGCATTTATAGGGAGTAATAACCAGCTTCACATGTTGCCCTTAATTCAGCTATCTCACATATATATATCTATATATATATACATATATATATATATATGTATATATATATATATATATATATATATATATATATATATATATATATATATATATATATATATATATATATATATATATATATATATATATATATATATATATACATATATATATATATATAATAAGCACCACCAAAAATGAACCAATACAGATCATTAAGTAGTTACAAATAATTTGATTTGGGTCAATGTCAGTATTTTGTTCCTTTTCATATTTTCTTTATTTTTGAGGTATGTTTCACAAATAATAAGCACCACCAAAAATGAACCAATACAGATCATTAAATAGTTACAAATAATTTGAGTTGGGTCAATGTAAGTATTTTGTTGTTTTCATATTTTCTTTATTTTTGCGGTATGTTTCACAAATGCAGTCCAGTTAATTATGAACAGTTATAGTAAGGAAAAACATTGAATACAAAAACATTGGACAAACTCTGTTGAATGCAATTCCAAAGTTTCAATCTAAAATCAAAGATTTAAAAGCAAAACAAATTTCAAATGTTTTGATTTTTCCACATTGTACACGAATCTACCCATAGATGGCGTCAAAGTTATATTTCAGAATTAATAAGGAAAATGTTTAAACATAGTGGTAAACCACACATAAATGTTGATTCATATTCAAAGAAAGCATATTGTCCTCACAATAAATATTCAAAAAGAAACGTTAAATCTTACACTGTTGAAATTATTACAGATGCTATAAAACTTCTTTTGGAAAAAACTTCTGTATAATGCGGATCATTTTTTTAACAAATAAAAGGCATAAAGATAGGTAATAACTGCTCCCCATTACTTATAAAAGATTTCGCTTAGGAAGGTAACAATATATATGGTCTCAGAGAGGTTTTTCTGGACGTGTATATTCAGGTCACTAATGACAGGTTCTGCATTAAAGTCTATCACAAAATGGATGAGTTTAACTTTCAAGAAGTTAACTAACTAACTTCCCCAGACAGTAACGTTTCGGAAAGTATTGGATATAATACATTTTTGTCACAAATGTTCAGATTTGGTCATATTTGTTCTAAATTTCAGGACTGGAACCAAATTCATTTACAATAAACTTGAGTCAAGAGGACTTGAATGTGTATTTTTGATTAAATATTTCTACAAAATTTGCTGTAAATATTCAAAGATGGTTAGAACGTTTGGCTTAAATAATTTTAACATCTTAGACTTGCATGTTTTGCTAGTTTATTTTATCCTTTCCAATCATTCTGTTTAATATGCACCTTTCAGAAAGTTTTGGCTGATTTGCTTTCTGTTAGGCTAAACCCCTAGGGGTTATAGATAGCAAGCAGCTGCCCACGACAGATACAAGCTTGCCTTGTTGTACTTAATATAATTAAGTGTTTAAGAAAAATTATGTTTTGATTTTCTTGGCTTTAATTCTTTTCTGACTTGCCTTACAAATTTAGCTGTTAATATCCAAATGTTATTAGAAAGTTTGGCTTCAATAATTTAAGAGATTTTAAACTTGCCTGTTTTGCAACTTAATTTTATCTTTTGGCATCACTCTGTTTAAGTCCATCTTTCAGACATTTAGGCCAGCTTGTTTTCTGCTAGGTTAGACCCTCGGGGGCCATAGGTAGCAAACAGCTAACTACAGAAGTTACAAGCTTGCCTAATTTTACTTAAAATTGGGTTAAGAAAAATTATGTTTTGATAATCTGTTTTTGAATATAATGCTGACGACATCCATCTTTTCTTACATGCTAAGTACACATTTACTCAATGAAAAAAATTGACGTGTTTACCAAAATGACACAAACCTGACCCATTATGCTGAAACATTGACTCAGGGTTGGCAGCGAAATGGAGCTTTATTGTTTGGAGACTTGCTAAGTGAGGAGTAGGTGTCATCATAGGATTTTTTTTACATCTGGTGCAGGATGTCCATTGTTGAAGTACTTGTTAGGGTTTCCCTTGGTTTGTACAGGTGGCCTACCTGCAACTGTTTATTTTACAATCACTGGGACTGAATATAATGCCCCAGTTTGTTTGCACTTCAGTTATACACTGGCAGGTGTTTTACCTAAGATAAGCTATCCAGCTAGAAAGGGTATACCCTGGTTCAAGGGCAAGTCAAATTGTTCGTACGTTAACTTGTACTATACAAATTTAATAATTGTTTGGTTTGACGGGTATTCTGCATTATAATGAAGCTCCACATGTATAAGCAAAACTTCAAGTATTTATCATATATAATCATAATTTCCCATGAGCATACTCATTCATTAATAATGTGGGTTGTCTCTGCTGAATATTTAGCTTGGACAAGGAGCCGCTTCTGAGAGCAACATTACGGACATGGGCTCCTAAACATGTTCTGAGCTATTGCCCGCTTAAGACCCTTTAATTTATTTGGGATAATACAGCCTATCTCAAAATTCTACAAAAGAACCTGTGCAAAATAAACAATAGCACTTCCATATGTAGAAAGGTTGGACTGTGACACCTTCACTAATGGAGAGTAAAGAGTTTGGACTGCAGAAAAGGGTAATGACTGGTAGGAAGTTTTTGGACAAAAAGACTCATATACAATACAAATTCAAGCCCATTGTCCTTATTTCAGTCTTGGTTAAAGTGAGTGTATTATAATGTTGCTTCAAAATATTCTATATGATATATACTTATTGTTTCTTGGCCATTTGCAAAGTATAACTGTATGGTCAGTTTCGCAAAATGTATTTTCCACGAGGCTTAAAACATCTTCTCTTCAAGAAAACAGCAATGGACAAATACAGTTTTGAAACTAAGTTCAGCTGTCCAATGTTAGCAGCTGTGCATATGAATGGTGGCAAGTGCAATCTGGCAGAAATTAAGCACATTTGAGTGAACATTATTTTGGGCCTTGTGCTGGTTGATTTGTCAATTTTGTGATTCCGTCACTGCCAAACAGTGAATCACGTGATGTGTCTTACATTTAAGTCAAGTTCACAATAAAGTATTTAGGTTTTGATCGCAATGGTTATATTTGAATACAAAAATAATTGCTTTTGTAATTTTTTTTTCTGGAAAACAGAACATCAGGAGCTAAACTTTTGCATTATGTTGTAAGTGAAATATTTAAGGGCTGGTTTTTGTGATTCCGTCACGCAGGCAATAGTGCAAAATATAATTCTAAAAACACGTGCACATCTAAATGGAATGATATAGTCTGCAAGAGCAGAAAAATGCTTCTCATACATCATAATCGTAAATGACATATTGTACATATTGGCAAAAAAGGTTAGTCAAAGAAGAAAATATGTTAGTTTTTTGGTGATTCCGTCCCGCTGGAATTCATGGACAGAGTTCGGTGCCGTTTTGCGAATTTGTGCTACAAGGTATCTTGTCGGATCAAGATCTCACGTTCCACTCTTTTATGACCTAGACACATGGTCACATGACAGACAAGAGCACCCACTGTATACTAGTTTCTAAACTACAGCAGGCTGAAACGCCAATCGGACTCGCACGACAACATAAAAAAATCCATACGATGTTGGTACCAGTTTCAAAATCGGCGCAATTTTCCAAACTCAGGCCGGCGGTGAGACACAAAAAAACAGCATTGCACTACCTGCAAGGTAATAAGCTCACTCCAACAAAAAATGTGCCCAAAAGCATCAGTCAACATACGTTTAACTCAATCAGAGCCATGTTTGATTGAGGAGTTTATGAATATTGTTGTGCATAGAGAGAAGGCGTTGATTGGATCTATAGACTGTTTGTTGGCTTTCATTATGGTAAGAGCTAAATGTTCCCTGACGAATCGGTCCACATATCTCTATGATACACATGGCCATCACAATTGTGGAAGGAGTAAAGAATAACTTTTTTAAAATGTATATCACCTGGGTAGTAGAATGGAACCTTTGATTCTTGAGTTTTGTCAGAGCAAAATATGAAGTATAAGTTTCTAAACATGTGTAGACAGGCCTGAGGGCTAAGTCATGTGCATGCATAGTAGGGCACTTTGCAACTCACATGGCTTCCTGTTTCAGCAAATTTAGGGCTATGAAACATGCTTTGCGGTTTCTGCTAATAACTCTTTAATTAAATTTGGCTGTTAAAGTCTTGACTGCCCCCCCCCCCTCCGAAAAAACAAATAAACAAAAGCATCGAACGTGATAGTAGTTATTAAGCAGATTATAAATTTACTGATTTACTCTGTTGAATGTAGAGAGCTTGTGTTTTGCAGCTCAGTTGACTGAAGGTCAGTTGTCCGTCTGCAAGTCGCATTTTCGACTTGTTCTCCAAACCGTCTGCTGGATTCACTTGCAATTTGGTGGATTTAAACACTTGGAAGGTCTCTACCAAGTTTGTTTCAATGGTCACACTCCAGTGGTTTCTATTCTTTATCAGGGTTTTTTTGTTCATTTTTTTGCAAAATCTTAAAAAAAAATCTTTTTTTTTCAAAACCGCAAAGCAAAATTCTTCGTCGTTGTACAGAGACACTTCTGAGGACCCTTACAACTTAGCTCAACAGGTAGCACTTTGTAGTTTTTCTGTTTTTTTAAACCAATTTTGTGCGTTTTCGCTGTTTTCAACTTCTCACTTGGATTCTTCTGAAAGTTGGTGGGAATGCAGCTTGCGGAAGGATGAAACACTTTTGTTCACTAAGTGGTGATATTCCACATCTCTGATTTTTAACAAATTTCTCAATTTGGGTATTCTGGTTAATGCATATATTCTATTCGATTGCAATGGAAGTCAAGGGGATTTCAACGCGAATTTAAATTTGAACTACTCACCAAATACTGTTAACGAAATTCATTTCTGCTTTGTCGGGTTTTTTTTCTTTCTTTTTTTCCTTTTTTTTCCGGCTTTTTTTTTGGCTTTGTTTTTTTTTTCTTTTTTCTTTTTGTTTTTTGCTGTTTTTTTGGTTCTTGTTGTTGTTTCGGTTTATTTTTGTTTGTTTAACATTTTTCTTAATACGGAAAGCAATTTCAATTTACCAGGGACTCATCATAACAATACAACTGAGGCCAGAAAACAGTCAAGAGAGCAAAGGCCAAGAGCACAAAGACCAAAAGGGCAAAAGCCAAGAGGGCAAAGACCAAAAGGGCAAAGACCAAGAGGGCAAAGACCAGGAGAGCAAAGGCCAAGAGGGCAAAGACCAAGAGGGCAAAGGCCAAGAGGGCAAAGGCCAAGAGGGCAAAGACCAAGAGAGCAAAGGCCAAGAGGGCAAAGGCCAAAAGGGCAAAGACCAAAAGAGAAAAGACCCAGAGAGCAAGGGCAAAGAGGGCAAAGGCCAAGAGTGCAAATACTAAAAGGGCAAAGACCAAAAGGGCAAAGGCCAAGAGAGCAAAGACCAAGAGAGCAAGTGCAAAGACCAGGAGAGCAAAGACCAAGAAAGCAAAGGCCAAAAGGGCAAAGTCCAAAAGGGCAAAGACCAACAGGGCAAAGACCAAGAGGGCAAAGCCCAAAAGGGCAAAGACCAAGAGGGCAAAGACCAAGAGGGCAAATACTAAAAGGGCAAAGACCAAAAGGGCAAAGGCCAAGAGGGCAAAGACCAAGAGGGCAAGTGCAAAGACCAAGAGGGCAAAGGCCAAGAGGGCAAGGGCCAAGAGTGCCAAGACCACCACCAGCACCACGACACTCGAAACCAGGATTGTCCGGTACGTGTTCACCTATATACACAAACACACACAGACACAGACACACACACATACATACATACATACATACATACATACACAAACACACACAGACACAGACACACACACATACATACATACATACATACATACATACATACATACAAACATACATACACAGGTTGATAAATGTATGAGTAGACTGATGGGTAGGTGGATTGATGGGTGGGTTCATTGATTGATTGATTGAGAGTTCTCTATAAAAAAAAAACTACCTGTCACCTGTAGCCACCCTGGTTCAATCCCACATTCCGTATTAAATCTGATTCTTCTAGCCTTTGTTTGTTTCAAAAGAGATATTCTACAGTCCGCTTATCTTACAGCAGTTCCATTGTCTTTGAGGGGCATTTATTTTTTTTTTATTTATTTGGAATGTAAGTGGACTTAATCTTTACCAGATTTTGTTAAGTATATGGCGTTGTTTTTTTTATGCTTTTCAACAAATTGCCAAATTTCGGAAAAAAATGGTGAGAATATATGAAGTCGAAAATAGGACTTCAGTCCGAAGCTTAAGGAACTGTTCAGTTAATGACAGAAGGGCATCTGTAAGTCCGAATTGGTATAACGTTTATCAAACACTCTGTCTACCCGCAGGTAAATAAACAAGGGCTCTATTTAACAATGCTGTGTCGTTGTTTTTTGTTTCTTTCTTTTTTCCCTGTTTTTTTTTTTTTTTTTTGTGGGGTGGGGCTTTGTTTTTTTTCTCTCTTTTTTGGGGGGGTTCTTGTTATTGTTGTTTTGGTTTTATTTGTTTGTTTAATAGGGCAAAGATCAAAAGGGCAAAGACCAAGAGGGCAAAGGCCAGGAGAGCAAAGGCCAAGAGGGCAAAGACCAAAAGGGCAAAGACCAAGAGGGGAAAGACCAGGAGAGCAAAGGCCAAGAGGGCAAGGTCCAAGAGGGCAAAGACCAAGAGGGCAAAGGCCAAGAGGGCAAAGACCAAGAGAGCAAAGACTAAGAGAGCAAAGGCCAAGAGGGCAAAGACCAAAAGTGCAAAGACCAAGAGGGCAAAGACCAGGAGAGCAAAGGCCAAGAGCGCAAAGACTAAAAGGGCAAAGGCCAAGACGGCAAAGACCAGGAGAGCAAGGGCCAAGAGGGCAAGGTCCAAGAGGGCAAAGACCAAGAGGGCAAAGACAAGGAGAGCAAAAGCCAAGAGGGCAAGGTCCAAGAGGGCAAAGAGCAAGAGGGCAAAGGCCAAGAGGGCATTGGCCAAGAGGCAAAAGACCAAGAGAGCAAAGGCCAAGAGGGCAAAGGCCAAGAGGGCAAAGGCCAAAAGGGCAAATACTAAAAGGGCAAAGACCAAAAGGGCAAAGGCCAAGAGGGCAAAGACCAAGAGTGCAAAGGCCAAAAGGGCAAAGACCAAAAGGGCAAAGACCAAGAGGGCAAAGACCAAAAGGGCAAAGACCAAGACGGCAAAAACCAAGAGAGCAAAGGCCAAGAGGGCAAAGGCCAAGAGGACAAAGACCAAGAGAGCAAAGACCAAGAGGGCAAATACTAAAAGGGCAAAGACCAAAAGGGCAAAGCCCAAGAGGGCAAAGACCAAGAGGGCAAGTGCAAAGACCAAGAGGGCAAAGGCCAAGAGGGCAAGGGCCAAGAGTGCCAAGACCACTACCAGCACCACGACACTCGAAACCAGGATTGTCCAGTACGTGTTCACCTATATACACAAACACACACAGACACAGACACACACACATACATACATACATACATACATACATACACAAACACACACAGACAGACACACACACATACATACATACATACATACATACATACATACATACATGCATACATACATACATACATACATACACACATACACAGGTTGATAAGTGTATGAGTAGACTGGTGGGTAGGTGGATTGATGGGTGGGTTCATTGATTGATTGATTGAGAGTTCTCTATAAAAAAAAACTACCTGTCACCTGTAGCCACCCTGGTTCAATCCAACATTCCGTATTTAATCTGATTCTTCTGGCCTTTGTTTGTTTCAAAAGAGATATTCTACAGTCCACTTATCTTACAGCAGTTCCGTTGTCTTTGAGGGGCATTTATTTATTTTTTTTTTTATTTATTCGGAATGTAAGTGGACTTAATCTTTACCAGATTTTGTTAAGTATATGGCGTTGTTTTTTTTATGCTTCTCAACAAATTGCCAAATTTCGGAAAAAAATGGTGAGAATATATGAAGTCGAAAATAGGACTTCAGTCCGAAGCTTAAGGAACTGTTCAGTTAATGACAGAAGGGCATCTGTAGGTCCCAATTGGTATAACGTTTATCAAACACTCTGTCTACCCGCAGGTAAATAAACAAGGACTCTATTTAACAATGCTGTGTCATTGTTTTCTGTTTTTCTTTTCTCCCCTTTTTTTTGTGGGTTGGGGTTTTGTTTTTGTTTTTTCTCTCTTTTTTGGGGGGGTTCTTGTTATTGTTGTTTTGGTTTTATTTGTTTGTTTAATAGGGCAAAGACCAAAAGGGCAAAGACCAAGAGGGCAAAGACCAGGAGAGCAAAGGCCAAGAGGGCAAAGACCAAAAGGGCAAAGACCAAGAGGGGAAAGACCAGGAGAGCAAAGGCCAAGAGGGCAAGGTCCAAGAGGGCAAAGACCAAGAGGGAAAAGGCCAAGAGGGCAAAGACCAAGAGAGCAAAGACCAAAAGGGCAAAGACCAAGAGGGAAAAGACCAGGAGAGCAAAGGCCAAGAGGGCAAGGTCCAAGAGGGCAAAGACCAAGAGGGCAAAGGCCTAGAGGGAAAAGACCAAGAGAGCAAAGACCAAGAGAGCAAAGGCCAAGAGGGCAAAGACCAAAAGGGCAAAGACCAAGATGGCAAAGAACGAGACAACAAAGACGACGAGGGACAGGACCACCACCAGCATCACAACGCTCAAAACCAGGATCCTCCGGTTTGTGTTCACATTCATACACAAACACACACAGACACAGACACACACACAAATACATACATACATACATACATACATACATACATACATACATACATACATACATACATAAATACATACATACATGCATACATACAGACATACATACAGATTCACTGGTACATGTATGAGTAGACTGGTGGGTGGGTGGATTGATGGGTGCGTTCATTGATTGATTGATTCATTGATTCGTACTTCGATTGATTGATTGATTGGAAGTTCTCAATAAAAGACCACCTGTGCCCTGTAGCCACCCTGGTTCAATCCCACATTCCGTATTAAAGCTGATTTTTCTGGCCTTTTTGTGTTTCAATAGAAAGATTCTACAGTCCGCTTATCTTACAGCAGTTCCATTGTCTTTGAGGGGCATTTATAATTTTAGATTTATTCAGAATATAAGTGGACTTAATCTTTACCAGATTTTGTTAAGTATATGGTGTTGCTATTTTGTTATGCTTTTCAACAAATTGGCAAAATTCGAAAAAATTGGTGAGAATACATGAATTCGAAAACAGGTCTTCAGTCCAAAGCTTTAGCAACTGTCCAGTTAATGACAGAAGGGCATCTGTAAGTCCAAATTGGTATAACGTTTATTAAACACTCTGTCTCCCCACATGTAAAAGAAAAGGACTCCATTTAACAATGCTGTGTCGTTTGTTTTTTTTTTTCATTCTTTCTTTCTTTCCCGCTTTTTTTTGGCTTGTTTTTTTTTCCTTTCGTTCTTGTTAGTGTTGTTTTGGTTTTGTTTGTTTGTTTAACATTTATCTTAACACGGAAAACAATCACTATTTAGCAGGCAATCCTCATAAAATTTCAACTGAGGCAAGGCAACAGTCAAGATGGCCAAGATTGCAAAGACCAAGAGGGCAAAGACCAAGAGGGCAAAGACCAAGATGGCAAATACCAAGAAGCCAAAGACGAATAGGGCAAAGACCAAGAGGGCAAAGACCAAGAGGGCAAAGACCAAGAGGGCAAAGCCAAGATGGCAAAGACCAAGAAGACAAAGACCAAGAGGGCCAAGACCAAGACGGCAAAGACCAAGAGGGCAAAGACCAAGAGGGCAAAGGCCAAGATGACAAAGACCACGAGGGCAAAGGCCAAGATGGCAAAGACCAAGAGGGCCAAGACCAAGAGGGCAAAGGCCAAGAGGGCAAAGGCCAAGATGGCAAAGACCGCCGCCACGACGCTTAAAACCAGGACAGTCCGGTACGTGTACACATACATACACAAACACACAGACACACAGACACACATACATACATACATACATACATACATACATACATACATACATACATACATACATTCATACATACACAGGTAGATAGATTGATGAGTGGACTGTTGGGTTGCAGGATTGGTGGGTGGGTGGATTGATGGATGGGTTCATTACTTGATTGATACAGAGTTCTCTATAAAAAAACTACCTGTCACCTGTACCCATACTTGGTTCGGTCCCACATTCCGTATTAAATCTAATTTTGTTTTGGCCTTTGTTTGTTTCAAAAGAAATATTCTATAGTGCGCTCATCTTACAGCAGTTCCATTGTCTTTGAGGGGCACTTGTTTTTAGTTAAACATATTTATTTCAACTGGATCGCCCTATAGTACATCGAGATGTCACTTATCGGGGGTTCTCCAGAACATGGAGTGACACACAAGAAGTATATTTTCAAAACACACAGGACAAAACATGAACAAAGTTACCAAATTAACAAAGAAGCTGTACACAGGTTTCAGATTTATATGCCGCATACAGGAATCAAAATAAAAAGTCACCAATATGTGAAGTAAAGAAAGATAGTTCACTACAGGTAGAATGCACACACATGTATGTATATATTCATATATATTTGGTTCTTGGTTCATTGGATGTAGCCCTGTTAAAAACTAATAAAATGAAGTTTGAATGAAACTACTATCTATAATAAATTTGAAGCTATTCAACATTTTAATTTAGTTTATTTGCCTAATTTACATGAATTGAAAGCCTACAACTTTGGTTTATGGTTTATTGGATGGGGCTTTGCTACAAATCCTGAAAATTGGAGTAGGAATGGTACTTCTATTTAAAATAGTTTTGAAGCTTTTCAAGATTTATATTTTGCATGTTCACCTAATTTGCATAAATTAAAATCCCATAACTTTAGTTCATGATTCATTGGATGTGGCTGGGCCACCAACCTATAAATTTGAGTTGAAATGGTATGCCTATGTATTGTAGTTTGGAGATATTCAACTTTGAAATTTTTCGAAGTCTTTATAAGCATAATTTGAAATTCTGCAACTTATACTGCCCAATAGATTGGCAGATGTCACAAACCTAAATATGCTTATTGAAATATTGAGCATGTGCAACAGTTTGGAAGATATGGAGTTTCTAAAGTTTTCATTGCCACTATTTTGCATACTTTAAACATGATGGCTATTCCAAATGAAATGCTCAATTTCACTGGTTAGGTCAGTCACCATAGCAAGTTTGGTGGTTTTCGAAAAAACAGTGCTCGAGAAAATCTCCAGACCAACTTGGTCATGGAGAAAGAGAAGAAAAAAAAAATTCCCCAATTCCAGTTTTTACTTATACAGTGAGAGCTCTCTACAGTTAGCACCACTGGGACCAGAGAAAGGTCACCCCTGGGACCAGGGAAAAGTGCCCACTCCTGAAAGGGTCAGCCCGTCTGGGCAGTATGGATGGGTATGTGTGCATGAACGTGTACATTATTCATACATGCACATATATAAGTACAGTGTATTCATATATAATTCAAGGGGAGGTGTATACATGCAATACAATACTGTCCTTCTTTATTACATAAACAAATTTTAACAGAAGCTGTCAAAAGCTTCCAGTACATGTACCTGTGAACCAACACAAGCACTACACTGTCTCAGTATTGGCTATGGAGAACAGGCTTCATCTAACTGGTTACAAGAAAACAAAGACATGGCACCGAGATTACACACACTGATTTAATATTCACAAAGTTGTGAAAACAATCATTGAGGACTGGAAGACCATACTTTGATGTGTCTGTAGTCTATTTTCAACAGAAGGTACACTCAGGCTTTTTCTGCCTGGAAGTCCAGAGTCTATGGTCCCTTGGGACTGATAAGCGAAGCAGACTGACATAGCCTCGGGCAAAAAAAAACCAGCTAGGACACCAGTCTCAGCAATGGTGCATTGACTGCTCTGTGCAGCACTAGTGGGAACTATAGCCTGATTGGTACATATGACAGCATGGAGCAGATGTGTGTTTGCATGAACATGAAAATTTCTCTGTGTTTCATTGAGAGCCTCATTACACAGTTGTTGGGAGTCTCCCCCCCCCCCCAGCCTGTATGGATAGAAGGTTGCCCACGAGACAGGTTCAATCGAATTAATTATGAATGCAAATGGTTGCTTAGCACCATGCAGGTCAAGCAATAGGTCAACAAGCAGTTCCAAGACCTACATGTGTTTATATTAGAGAAATTTGGTGAATTTAACATACATTTAAAGTCCCCAAGTTTAGTTTTTATGCCATTGGATATGCCAGTTGTCTCAAACCTACATGTGTAAGTTAGAACTTTGTGTCAATCCATGATATTTTTGAAGATATCGAGCTTTTAAAATTCACTCATTTGCATTATTTGAATCATCATGACTATTTCAAACCAAAAGGCATAATTTCATTGGTAGGACAATCAGCATGGCAAATTTGGTGGTTTTGGGAATAACAGTGTCTGAGAAAAACTCCGGACAAATTTGGGTGCCATGGAAACAAAGAAAGGAAGAAATAAAGAACGCAAAGAAAAAACAATATCTCTGGGTTGGCACCCAGACATACAGAAAGAAAGAAAGAACTTCAGGAAAACAGAAAAGACCCACTTGTTCTTCATCCATTCATTCAACTCTAATTGGGTCTGTATTTCATGCTATGGGCGGACCCAATGTCGTATAATGACCCCCAATTTTATAAGGGTAGGACCCCCAGGGTAATTTTGCTCACGTGGTCGAGGTGACTTGCTGACCACGAGGTTGCATGGGACTGCAGTTTGGGGGTTGCTCGGTGAGAGCATACAAGGCAGACAGTACAGTCATCTGTGATATAGATATATTCATGCAAGGTTCGAATGAATGAATCTGTACCGGAAATGCTACGATACAATCAGTAATTGAAATGCTTAATACCAGACAATCTTTATTCCACATCAACCTGCACTAATATCTTGGAAGTGAATCCCCCCGCCCCTGCCCCGCGCCCTCGTTACAAACTGTACATATATTGATTCAATAAATAATGTATCAGTATTATATATGTTAGCAAAATTGTGTGGATTTGTTGAGACCGTTTTCAGCCAACGAGGAACAAAACGTTCTTTTAACATAACTATATACGAGCTAGAAATCCGATGGCGACCAAAAAGAGGTAACGGGAAGAAAAGAACGAAAGGAAACAATTAAAAAAGGAAAAGGAAGGGTGGGGAAGGGCGGATGGAAGTAAAGAAAGACATAATTTGCTACGTCGAATTAAACTCTTGCTATATTAATTTGTTTTAATCTTTCCGTGTGTTCAATTTACTTGGGTAAAAAAGGGATTGTTGTTGGCAAAAATAAGGAGTTTCAAGAAAGGAAACCACTGGTCAAAGTGAACGATTGTGAATACTAGAGTGTGTCAATGATCGTGTGTGAACATGCCTTAGTGAAATAAAGGTGAAAGTTTCAATACAATGCTGCTTATCTTAAAATTTATTCAAGTTAAATTCAATATAAAAATTGAAATGTCTGTAGCTGGATTTCACATCCTGTAAATGTTGTTCAATATTCATTTAAACTACAGATATCATAAAATACATGGCCAGAAACTGTACATGGTAATATTTCATTCTAATGATGGATCTGAATCTTAAGCTGTTTCAGATATGCTGGCGCCTTGATGGTACATATCATATGTGTGCCCAGCAAATAAACCTAGGTATACCTTGTGAAATGTTGTTGCATATTTTCTTATTTCAATATCAACTTGACATGGGCAATGGCATGGTAAAATATCAGTCACAATTTTCCAGGAAAATGTGATTTCAATTGAGGAGGGGGTAATCCCAATTAAGTTCGTTTATTTGTTTATCTTATTTTCTTTTTTTTATACATGATCCCTTAAGTCAACTTTCTGCTTAATTGCATGACATGTTTGTTACACCCTTAGCACCCTGCAATTATTTTACACAAAACAAAGATAATCCCTATTTGCCTACACCAAGTAAATCCAGAAAAAACTGTGTCAGATACTGCATTCCTTTATACTTCACAGTCCCCTCCCCCTTTCGAATCACAGATGAATTATACACACATTTCTATCTAGGCATTTCCAGTTATGTCATTCCTGTAAATAGTTATCAAGATATATGTGCTGTACCAGATTACTATGTATGTAACAAGTGAATGCTGTTTTTGGCCATTTATACAGCCCTCTCCATTGAATATTCAATGTGTCTTTCAACTTTGTTTTGCTGAAGAGTAAATGAATCCCTTAAAGGTGGCCCCATGAAAGTGGATAGGAATCCCTACTGACACTCTGCCTTTGGCGTTCAAGATAACCTCCTATTAAGTTGGCATTAATATTTTTCCTTCTAAAGCTTGTGTAACTGTTTATATTACAGATGCTACAAGACCTGTTCATTCAGTTCTGTTCTCATTGTGAACCATCCAGATGTAAACTTCTGAGATCTCTTACACATATCCTTGCAGCTAGTGTGCAAACACAAGTATTACTAAACATTGTAGGTGCGAGTATCTTAGAAATTGCATGATGGTGTTGAGGTAAATTAAACACTGATATGGTACCGTACAGTTGTATATTGCTCCCGCCTGACGTTTGGTCACTTTATAACCACGAATTACTGCTGTACTTATTCCGAATTTTACATGCAAATAGAACCCCGCGTTTTGTGAATAACCTTTCTGTTCGTTTGTATGTCCAGAACTCCATAGTTTACATGCTCATCAGTAACCATACGGCAATCCAGTCTTGAAATAAATGTTTACAATGTGATAGAACATGTAAAGGCCTGGCACTTTGTTTCCTCGGGAATCTCATTCCGTATTTCTGGGTTGTTCAGCATATGAAAAGAAAAAAAAGTCTAGCATGTTTCATTATATTATAAACAGCGCATATGTCGCGTATGTAAAGTGCAAGTGTTATTGGATAAAATAAAGTATTAGCCAGACGTTAGTGTATAAATAATAAAAATACTACACATAAATACCACAAATCACCATCTTTATATGTTTACAAATACATATATTTTCTGGACAGACAGCAATGTAGCTGTACATACATGTATGTGTCGAGACAGTAGTACATGTACAATTGAAGGTGTGGGAGCAAAAACCACTGAAGTAAATGAAACACAATACAAGAAGCTGCCAATTGCGTTTTGGTGAGAAGAAATGGTTTATTATTTTGGCTCACCCCCACATCATTATCCAACGGTTATTCAACTCTCAAATGTTATGTCTTCTTTAAAAATAGAAAATAACTAAAATGTTTAGCATAATACTCTTCTTAATGGAAATGCACAACTCAGAAATATTTCTTTATGTACGCTATGCTGAGTTTTATTTCATTTGAACCAATTAGTAAACTGTACGTTTTCTTGAACAAGTTATATATGGACTGACTCATGACAGAGACTTTTGGGAGGAAGCAAATACTAAATTTCGTACGGTGCTTTGGCCCAGTGAGAGGAATGGGTGTTGGAAGGCTTCGCTGAAAGTAACATGTTAATTGCTTTGAAGTTACATCAAGACATACTTTGAACTGCAGTTTTGACGGCATTCATAAGGGTGACATTGATTTAATTCGCAAATAATTTTGTTACTCAACGTTTCGGGTCGTACTCGGAGAACTATTTGGGCTAGGACTCTGAAATGGGATATTATAACGGTTCTTTGAGGCCGCGTGTTAGATGATGTATGAATGACCATGACCTGTTTCTCAATGTTACATTAGAACTGAGGTAGGATATTGCACATCATGATGATCCTCTAGAATTACTGAACTGCAGATGACTTTGACCTTATTTTGACTGTAAAAGGACTATTTTCTTGAATCTAGTGTATGGGTGGTCACTCAGGAAAAAATAAGTCTTTGGTCTTGATATTGCACATGATTGTAGTCATCTGGAGGGGTTTGTATGAAACTGGACATGGATGTCACTAGCTAAATGCCCATGGTCACACGGACACTACATTTATTTTATGTTCGGAACGAGCGGGACTCGAACCTGCAACCTTTGGCACCAGTCGCCTAGCTGAAATGGGAAACGCACATATCCACTCGACCAATCCACTCGACCGAAAAATTATTATTTTTGTCATGATAACACAAGAGTGTTTGAGAAGCAACATTATCTCCAAGTGTTTGAGCGAAGTCATTTTTCCCATGATTCCTTTGCTCATGTTCTTACCCTGGACCATTCTCCCTTCAGTAGCAGCAATTCCTATACTCTAACCAACACTATGCATAAACACAACATTTCTTGGATTTTTTTTCTGTAAGAAGATGAAGTAGGGTGACATTTTGAAAACTCTAAAAGGGCCTTTGAGTGAGGCCCTGAAACATGCTGGATAGATCTTATTGCAGGATAATATCGATTTAACTGGCCTATTAATACAGAAAAGAACTATCACTATGGAAAAAACATTGTCATGTCCGATCTACCCCTCTTAGGTAAATGGCAGAGGCTATGCCATCAGAATTATCCTCTGTCTTTTTATCTATTCAGAAGATTTGCAGTGGCCTAGCAATGCAGGTGGAAAAATCAATTCCCTCAAATTGGTGTGGAATTTGTTTTTGTCTGTATAGTGTACTATAATATTTACTTATTGAAAAAGCAAAACAATCTTGAACTCTTTTTAAAATGTTAACAAATTTTGATTTTTAACTAGATTTTTTAAAAACAGTACACATTCAATACAATTTTTTGTCTCAAAACTTTCATTGGGTGGGGTTTTTTTAATTTTTCAGGAGTATAATATGTGATGATTTGTCTAAAACATGTTCACTTATTTTCTTTCAGACCTATGACAGAAGAATACAGTCCTGGGGACACAAGCGTCTAACACAACTTATGTCTTTTTCAGCAAGGGACCCCAGATACGGAAAAAGGTATTGAGGCCACATTTTACACGAGTGAGGGAAAATGACAAGGCAGGCTTCTTAAGAAACGGATATTGTGATCGGACATGTGTAAATTCAGCTTGCATGGGACAAATCTTCAACCTCAGAATGTACTGGTGTATTGAAGTCAATGCAGGGAATTGTGCCAGCTGGGTAACTACACCTGACACTCTTGCATCATTCTGCTAATGCCAACTTATTTGTCACAAATTTCTCAGAATTTGCTTGTATGTCAACTGATGTCGTGGTATGGGAAGGTGTGTATAAACACCAATGATATAATCAGCTGTACGTTTCGATAGGTCATTACAAATGTGGATGACTATAAAGAGCACAGCACTACAACCAGCAGAATATAGGCCTGTTATCTGATCCATCAAATCCAGAAATACAAGTCTGTGAGAATGCGGCCACTTAGCATTTTCTGGTTACTCGCATCACCAATGCTGCTAACTACCGTTAGCGGTTACATAGACAAACGGTCTTACCCAGTGTCAAAAGAATGTAAGCACCATGGCAGGACATACGGACCAGGCACAATATCACTATCGAACAAGCCTCCCTGTCTTTTAACTTGTTATTGTACTCCAATAACCAGGAATGGCAACAACCTCTTTCAAAAGCATTGTTTATGGAGAAAGTGTCCCATGATGAAATGCATGGCGGGATTCAAACTGGTGGAAAGACCTGGCGAATGTTGCTCTCGGTGTGAAGCAGGTATTTACTCTCTCAATGTTCACTCGATATCAGATTCTCGGGCTCATTACGATATTTATAAGACCATATTTGTAACTCTCACTTTAAAAATTTAATGTGTCTAACAGGTGATATGAAAGCTTATGAAATGTATGTGCTATATTTCCCTCTATTAATTTTCAAAGCTTAATCTATGATTACATGAACAAAAAGGGTGGAAGTCATTACCATTTCAAAACATATTAAGCCATAAAAAATCAGTTACGTACTCGGATATATACTTCATTCGAACCATGTATTCCTAGTTGCTCACATGTAAATGGCGTAGAGCTGGTCCAATTCTGACTGTGGACTACTTTCTTATCTTTGCTCAAAATATCACCATCGTCATGAAATGAAACAAGCTCTTTCAGCTCTGCATTTACATTTTATGTTCGGAACGAGCGGGACTCGAACATGAAAACTATGAAATGTAACCATCTTTCCAAACAGTAATACTAGTATTACATGTGTATACGGTTACAAAAATATAGTGTTCAAATAAATAGGATTAGATTGCCGACGATACAAGTGGACAAAATTGTACTAGACATCTAGTTATCTTTCTAGACTTCCAGAAAATGTAATGTACAATGTACTCTGTGGGCTGTTATTTTCACAAGTGAATTTATTTCCTGTAATGGCTGGCAAATGCAAGAAGCCGTTCATGTCCACCGGTTTCTTCAGCAATGAAGGCTTCTTCAAGAACGTTCAGAAGCATATTGCTTTTTGTTGGTCTATAACAATATATGCGGTCTCAAATTTTAACAGGATTATTTAAAGTTCAAATGGTCATAGTCAAATGGTTTTTACTTTTTTTTCATGAGTTTTTTTTTGGGGGGGTTGCTGTCTTTTTTGGCAAATCTTAAAAACTTCTATTTCTCCAAAACCGCAAAGCCAAATGTTTCATAGTTAACGTAGACACTTCTAGGGACCCGTACAACTTAACTTGTTCACCAGGTAGCGCTGTGTACTTTTTCTATTTTTCCCCCATTTTTGTGTGCGTTTTCGCTTTTTTTTCACTTCTCACTTAGATTCTTCTGAAAGTTGGTGAGAATGCAGCTTGCGGACGGGTCAAACAATGCTGTTCACTAGGTAGTGATATTCCCGCATCTCTGGTTTGTAACAAATTTTTCAATTTGGGTACTTACCGGTTCATGCATATATTCCATTTGATTGTAATGGAAGTGCAGGGGATTGTAACGGAAATTCATATTTTGAACTACTCGTCAAATAATGTTAACCAAATTCAAGTCAAACTTGGGGATGCAACTTGGGTCGGTCTCTGCCAATTTGTTTAAATTGTCGGCGCCCATCTTCCTTCTTCGGTATCATGTTGCTTTGAAATTACATAGGGATACATGTGGTGTTCTTTAAACCTTAATTTATTCAACAGGACGTGCTAATTTATTCAACAGGACGTGCTATAATTATTTCTCGCTTCTTTAAAGAAATAAATAATTTACACTTTTCTTGACTTTTTCTCCCAAAGTAAAACTTAGGTCCTCTTCAGATTTATTCCAAATGTAACTGGACTTAAGCTTTACCAAATTTGTTAAGTGTATGGTAGTGCTATCATTTTATGCTTTTTAAAAAATTGCCAAAACTGTAAAAAAAAAAAATCGGTAAGAACATATGAATTCGAAAATAGGACTTCAGTCCAAAGCTGAAGCAACTGCTACTTACCAAAGGATAGGCATCTTTAAGTCTAAACTGGTATTCTGCTTATCAAGCAGTCTGTCTCCCTGCAGCCAACAGAAGAAGACTCTGTTTAACAATACTCTGTCTTGGGGGTTGGGTCTTTTTTCTTTTTTCCTGGGGGGTACTTTTATTTTCTTCTTGTTTTTTGTTTGTTTGCTTGTTTGTTTTTGTTTTGTTTTTTGTGTTTTTTTTTTTTTTTTTTGTTTATTTTTTTTTTCTTGTTTCTTTGTTTGTTTAACATTTTTCTTAACACGGAAAGCAATTTTAATTTAGCTGGGACTGGACAATGGTTGACATGGCCAAGATGGCAAAGGCCAAGACCAAGACCAAGACTGCAGTGGCCAAGCTGGCAAAGACCACCGCCACCGCCACGACGCTCAAAACCAGGATCGTCCGGTACGTGACACATACATACATACATACATACATACATACATACATACATACATACATACATACATACATACATACATACATACATACATACACAGTTTAGATGGATGGATGGACGGATATATTTTTTTCTGGCCATGGTCTATTTTAAAAAGAGAGATTCTGCAGTTGGCCTATCTTACAGTAGTTCCATTGTGTGTGAGGGGCATTTATTATTTCTGCCGAAAACGTTTATTTGTCAACCTTCCTGTGGGAATGCTTTTGAGGACATGACTGTGATCTATCAAGCTCTTAATAAATTTAACTTGTAAGGTTCACACCACACTTGTGTTCAAACAATCTGCCCCAAGTTTCGAAATCAGAACTTCAGACGAAAGCTTAATAAACTCTTCAGCCATGATTCCCAATCACAACACATTGCTGTCATGCTAATCAAAGAATAAGCCTCCGGAGGTAAAAGAAGTTGATGCTGCCTAACAACAGACTAGCTGATTCGTTTCTCTGTTATATAGTTTATGTCAGGAGATCGCAACGTGTATATGGGTGACAAAGTGCGAGTCTCAACTATATTCCCATTAACATGAACCACACGCGTACATTATTCAGATGCAGAGTGAGAGAGTGAGAGAGAGAGAGAGAGAGAGAGAGAGAGAGAGAGAGAGAGAGAGAGAGAGAGAGAGATGTATGTTTCAATTTACCAAAGGTCAAGAACATATATACAGTCTTCAAACTAAAACTCTATCATAACTATGCAAATAGCAAACTCCCTAACAACTTGCTGAAATTTCCATTTCAATTCAATGCAGACCGGTAAACATGTACTGCTAGAAGATCTCAAAATTTATCAACTGTCTAATATCATTTACCGCTCAGAGTACAACAATGCAGAGCCAAACTACAAAACATTATTTGCTGCATAGCTAAAGCTTATTGGTCTGACAATGTACAATTGGTATTTCAGTACTGCAGTGTATTATTGGTACGACAATGTACAATGCATACTTCAAGTACAACAGTGTATGATCTGTGCGACACTTGTACATTAGTGTACAATGGGAATTATAGTACTACAGTGTATGATCGATATGACAACATTACGACAGTGTACAGTTAGTACTTCAGTACTACAGTGTATGATCGGTTCGTCATGTTAGGACAGTGTACAATGGGTACTTCAGTACTGCAGTGCATGTAACTATTATATTTTGATGACAGAATCAACCTCCATGCACTGTTGCATTTTAAATTTCTCTCACCAGGTGTCATTATCTATCAGAGAGCTAACAACTCTGTATGGTGTGCATACTTTTGAACATATTTAAAATTTGAAATTTCAAATGCTCTTAATTTGATCTATTTATCTATCTGCAGCCTTCATTACCAATTCATCAGATTAGTACGAGGCAATAGCATAGGAGTAGAAGTTGGAATGGCATCTCTATCTGTTATAGCTTTTAAGTAATTCAAGATTTAAAATTTCCAATGGTGCTACTTAGCATAATTTAATTGCTACAACTTCTGTTTTAAACTAATTAGATGCACAATGGTCAAAATACCCCTAGTAGAAGTTAAAATGAGATCTCTATCTATTATAGTTTTAAATGTATTCAAGATTTTAAATTTCAAATGCCCTTAATTTGCATAATTTAAACATCTTCATTCCCCTGCATAAAAAGGGCAAAGCTCTTTGTATGGAAGTACAATCATGCCAACTTTGGAGATTTTATGTATAATAGTGTCAGAGAGAGCTATCAGACAAATTCACTGGTAAAGAAAGAAGAAAGAAAACAAGAAAAGAAAATATGCTTCACAGCAAATCTGTCTGGGTGGCTTCAAAATGCGAACAGTTTGAAATGCTACACTTTGCCATTGTTCAACATAATCTAATTTTCATAGTGTAAAATGCTACAAATGTGGTTGTTGGTTCATTGGATGTGGCCATGTTCGCAAACTTATAAAATATAATTTGAATGTAACTTCTATCTATAACAATTTTGAAGCTATTCAACATTTTGATTTAGTTTAAATTTAGCATAAATTTAAAGCCTACAACTTTGGTTTATGGTTCATTGCATGGGTCTTTGCTACAAATCCATGAATTGAAGCAGAAATGGTACCTCAATTTCAAAAAGCTATTCAAGATATACCTTTTGCATGTTGACCTAATTTGCATAAATCAAAATCTTACAACTTTAGTTCTTGGTTCATTGGATGCGGCTGGGCCACAAACCTATAAATTGAAGTTGGAATGGTGCGTCTATGTATAGTAGTTTTGGAGATATTCAACTTTGAAATTTTTCGAAGTCCCTTATCAGCATAATTTGAAATTCTAAAACTGCCCATTAGATTGGCAGATGTCACAAACCTCTACATGCTTATTGGAATAATTAGTATCTGCAATAGTTTGGAAGATATGGAGCTTTTTAAATTTTAATTGCCACTATTTTGCATACTTCAAATATGATGACTATTCCAAATGAGATGCACAATTTCACTGGTAAGGTCAGTCACCATAGCAAGTATGGTGTTTTAGAAAAAATAGTGCATGAGAAAATCTCCAGACCAACTTGGTCGGGGAGAACAAAAAAAAAGAAAAAAAAAGGAATTCCCAATTCGAGTTTTTACTTCTACAGTGAGCACCATTGGGACCAGATAAATGTGCCCACTCCTGAGAGGGTCAGACCTTCTGGTTAGTATGGATGGGTATGTGTGCATGGATGTGTACATTATTCATACATGTACAGTGTATACATATTATAATTCAAGCGGAGCTGTATATATGCAATACAAAACTGTCCTTTTTTCTTTATTACATAAACAAATTTAACAGAAACTGTCAAGAAACTACAGGTATATGTACTTGTGAACCAACACAAGCAATATACTGTCTCAGTATTGGTTTTGAAGAGCACGCTTCATGTCACTCTTACAAGAAAATAAAGACATGACAGTGTCCACCGACACACAGTGATTCAATATTCACAAAGTTGTGAAAACAATCATTGAGGACTCGAAGACCATACTTTGATGGGTATGGCCTAGTAGTCTATTTTAAACAGAGGGTACACTCAGGCTTGTTCTGCCCAGAAGGTCAGAGTCTATGTTCCCTTGGGACTGATAAGCTCAGCAGACTGACATAGCCTCGGGCAAAAACAGACCAGCTAGGATATCAGTCTCAGTAATGGTACATTGACAGCTCTGTGCAGCACTAGTGGGATCTATAGCCTGATTGGTGCATATGACAGCATGGAGCACATTTGTGTTTGCATGGACAGAAAAAAAATCTGTGTTTTATTGAGAGCCTCATTACACAGCTGTTGGGAGTCCCCCCCCCCCTCCCAGCATGTATGGATAGACGGTTGCCCACGAGACAGGTTCAATCTAATTAATTATGAATGTAAATAGTTACCTAGCACCATAGAGGTCAAGCAATAGGTCAACAAGCAGTTGGAGGCCTACATGTGTGAATATTGGAGAAATTTGGTGAATTTTAGCACACATTTCTAGTCCCCAATTTTTGTTTCTATGCCATTGGATTTGCCAGTGTCTAAAACCTATATGAATAAGTTAGAATTTTGTGTCTATCCATAATATTTTTGAAGATATCGAGCATTTCAAACTTTAATTGCCACTCATTTGCATAATTTGAATCATCATGACTATTTCAAACGAAAAGGCACAGTTTCATCGGTAGGTAAGTCAGCATGGCAAGTTTGGTGGTTTTGGGAACAATAGTGTCTTAAAAAGTACAAAAAGGGATTGTTGCTTGCGATAATGAGGAGTATGAAGACATGAATCCACTGGTCCAAGTGAACTATTGGGAAAACTAGCATGTGTCAATGCTCGTGTGTGAACACGCTTTGCTGAAATAAAGGAGAAAGTTTCCATACAATGCTGTTGATCTTTGAATATATTTAAGTTAAATTCAATATAAAAATTGAAATGTTTGTCACGTTTCATTTGGTTTTGTGGACATTCAAATTTTGATGGTGCCAGCAGAGAAAACGGGGAACAAATTTCCTTGCCAGAAGGAAGGATAAAGCCACATAAAAATTGTTTCAGAGCCAATATATCAGTGCGGCGTGTGCCTTTCAAAAACCATTGACAAAGTGGATAAAGTCAATAATCACATACGTGTGTGTGTGTGTGTGTGTGTGTGTGTGTTTGTGGAACAAGGAATTTTGTTTTTATCGATTGCAGTTTTAAACTTATAAAAATAAAAGATTTAGCATTGCGAAACACAATCTAGTTAGTGCACTTTCAGCCGTTGGGTAATTGATCTTCCCTGATTGGGTAATTTTCTTCACCCCCCCCCCCCGCCAGCTGACAATCGCCATCATTAGAAACTGATAGCTGCACTTTTACCATTGTGAAGGCAACATTTTTTAAAAATCATTTTACTTAAATTGTAACTATATGCTGGAAGTGCATCATTGTTTCTTTTTTAACACTGCATATTTAAAATTCATCTAATCAGCATGAATTAAAATCTAAAAAGATAACACGTTTTTGTTATGTTCAGTTGTCATAAAAATATGCATACCCATAGTCTTGACGTCAGGGCAACATAACAATTTCCATATTTGTGACTTAATTTGTTTCCTAACTACTATAATTTGAAATGTTGCAAAGTACGGCCAATGTCCATCGGATATACAATTATTCCAAAGCTAAGTAGAAGCATAGTAGTTACATTTCATTATAGTTTCTAAGATACTTTACATTTATAATTCGGAACGAAGAGAAAATGACGGCACGTAATTAATAATTTTATTGTTTCTGTTGTCATATGTCTTTTTCAGGAGGCAGTATTACATTCAGCAACATATCTTTGAGATCGAATGGCACACATTGTTTCATGAATAACAAAGCGTACAAGCCAGGTGCCAAGGAAAAGAAGTCATATAAGCGAGGTAATGAAAGGTGTACCAGGCAATTTAAGTGCTACAAAAAGTCCAACGGGAAAGCTGCTTTTAACTACCAGAATATATGCAGACCACATTGAAAGAATATATGTGAATCGTACATGTTCTAAACGGAGAAATATATGGACAAGCCACATCCCTGAACTTTTACACTTTGCTTATCATTGATTCCAAAATGTCTTCTCGTCGACAAATCTGTGTAGCCATCCCATATCCCCAACCATGATGCCGAGTTTCGTATCAGGCACTTTATTCTTCTGAATTTTTTCCTGATGACTGCATGTTGCTTGCACACAATAAAGTTTGATGGAACTTATATTTTATGTCATTTTTCAATAGTTATATAAATGGTTAAAATATTGTTTATTCGTTTCTATTGCATTCGTGTACACATGTTTTGACACGTTATATTTATTTATTCATTTATTTATTTATTTATTTATTTATTTATTTATTTATTTATTTATTTATTCACTTCGTATGTTCTCCACGATGAAATTGTACAACCAATGTTCACAATCAAATCATTCGTAATACTTATATACAATATTTCAACCATATGGAGGTGGTTATCGGAAACCCCAAATGGCTTATAAGAGCCCCTTAATAATAAAATACAAGTGCATGTACAATTTCATATAAACAAATATACGAAGCACAAATACGGAAAAAAATTCATGATATTTCAAATATATAAAGAATTATGTCTAACTATTGGTAAACAGGCCGCAAAATGATTTGAATGAAAAAAAAAGGTCCCCTAAATCGAATGCTTTTTCTCGACACTTTCTTAAATCATTACCCTGTTTTTTTCTGTAAAGATGTTTAACACGTAACTTGGAAGAATACCATTAATGAATATACAGATGAATAAAGGCATTTGCAGAAAATTAATGTCCCAGAAAGATGATAAATTTACATGATGGAGCAGATGCCCAGAAAAGGTACAATGAGATAAATTTAGTGTCTATGCTTTTGTTTGTGGAATGATTATTGGATTTAAGTTAGATTTATGTGCAGATCCCCATACAATATTGTAATATGTTATAAGCGGGAAAATAAAAGCAGAATATAGAACTTTTATCATTTTTGTGGCGAGTTCACCGTTTACTTCATATGAAATACCAATGCTTTTTATATTTATTTGTCACGTACGAAATATGATTTTTCCAAGTCAATTTATGATCTAGAACTACATCCAAAATTTCAAAGTTGAAATTTCTTCGACAGGATATGAATTCCTTTTAACATTTTGAATTAATGAATAGGTTGTCTTTGTAAAAATGTTTACAACATTACTTTATTTATAGGGATATATCTAAATGACTTCGATATATTTAATCCATTTCATGTTATAATGGCTAGCCATTTTGCCTCATTTCTTGATGTCAATAATTCATTGACAAGAAAAAAAGGATTCTTATTTTCAAGAAATCTGTTTGTTGATTGATATAATAAATTCCCCTCCTTTTTATATCAATAACTAGAATTCTTGATTTAAGATATTGCACTGATTTCATGCAATCGAATTGTGAATATTCCTTAATCATGGATATCAAAAACTAGGTAACAAATACTATCACGGCACTGAAGTTTTCATTGATGTGTCTCAATATCCGAATTTATTGATACCAGTAAATGAATAAGACTAGGGATGGACATACATATCTGTATATACGTCCCTGTTAAGATATATTCATAAACAACTCAGTCATATTGCTAAAATGAATTACACATAAAATGGCAGATCATGGTGCACTTTTGCTTGAACTACTGAAAAAAAAATGAAGAGAAGAAAACGAAAAGATGACAGGAATTTTTGCTAGGATGGCAAAGTGTCCTCGTTGCCGCCAGGTCCCTGGTAAAAAGTGTGTGGCAGAAATAGTCTGAGTAGTGCTGCTGGTTTTGTGAATGCATGCATCTACCGAGGCTCAGATTGAAGACACTGTTACCCGATTGACATATTCATACATATAACGCATGTGTTGTACTGTTTTCTGTTTCCGTTTTCTTCGCCATGAAGCTCGCCATTATCACCGACTTTTCTTTAATTTTGATAATTTGTTAAAATTCAGAATAAACTGGACTTCCGTGTTGTGAACAACTTTGGCAGAGATCAAGTCCTCATTCCCTGTAAGTCTGGAAAGGATCAAACTGTTTGTCAGAAAAAATCGTGAAAAGTTAGTAAGGCACAAAATCATTTATAAAGCGCAAACTTGTAGCAACCTGTTTGTTAAATTAAGGTCTAGAGTTTCTCATTCAATTGCAAAGTACATTCGCTTGACACTTAAGGAGAGGGATTTGTACAATTTTCAAATCACAAAAATAACCAATGATAAAGATAAAATTCAAATAATAACTTGAACGTGCCCATTAAATAAAGTGAGTACATATTCAAGATTCTAAGCTGTGTATTTCACCCAGTGACACGAATAGTCACAAAGGACAGGCAATGCAGAACAAGGAATATAAAATATAATCAAGATTTGCTGAAATATTACATAACAATTCAAAATGAGAATTACTCTTGCAGTACCCATTAACTGGCATTTGCATGTTGCAATCAATGAGAATTTTGTCGGTTTTAATAGCCCTTTGGCTAATGTGTCCTTTTGTACACGTGCCGATTATAAATAAAGCTTTGTATCTTGTACTGCATCAACCGATGATTGTCCATATTGAAACACTCGATAAAAACCAGAGGTGCGGCATATCATTTCCTGCCAGACACCTTTGTTTGGCCTTTCCACAAGCCACATTTCTACCGAGTTTCACAATAGTCTGAATTACGGTTTTGGACAAGAATTTGGAAAAGCAAAAACGTACAGATATGCACAAGCAAATATTTATTTATATGATAGACACACACATATATATATTTATATATGTATGTATATATATGTAATATATATGTACATATATATAAAAATATATATATACATATATATATAATATATATATAATCGCACCGGCACGTGGTGAACAAATTACCGTCTATGGGTCTTCAGAAGTGTACCTTTCCAATTTTGAAGCAATTGACTGAGTGGCTTCGGAGACAATTTTTTTCACATTTTGCCAGAAATAAAAGAGAAAAAAATAGAAATCCAAAAAGGGTAGAGCGAGACCATATGCAACAGATTGGTAAACATTCATCTAAGGTACATCATCAACAAGTTTGAAGTGGATCTGGCGGTTTTGGGGGAGTCAATGGGGGTTCCCGATGGAATCCACATTGACTTGCATTGGAATCAAGGGTAATGTGTGCGTTGAAAATTCTTGAAAGATCTGAGATGCAGAATATGATCACCTGGGGAATAGCTTTGTGTGACCCATAGACAGAATGCATTTTCACCCGGTTTCAGAGCAATCTGAATGACGGTTTGGGACAAGAAATACAAAATAGCCTAACACACAAAAATTTGCAAACAAATGGATGGAAAAAATGCAGCGCCATCTGGTCAATAAATTAAAGTTGAGGAATTTCTAGAAGTGTCTCTATGCCATTTCGAAGCAACAGACTTGGGGGTTTTGGAGAAGATTTTGTTTTAAAGAATTTGCTAAACAAGGAACCAAATTAGACAGTGTCATTACCATATCCAAACCGTAGTCCTAACGAAACAAAAATCATTAACATTCCAAAAATCAATGGACCATGACCATTGTCACAAACGTGACAGAGACTCACTCAATGTACACCCCTAGGAAGTGTTCATTAAATCCAGCCAAATTTTTTAAACCTGAAAATATTAATTATTGATGGACGGACAAGGTGGCGCTGCTTACAAGTGAGAGTGTTACAATATCAACAGATACAGTGTATGCATCATGTTGTTTTATAAATGAAATTAAATCATGTTGCACCAATTTTTTGGTTGCTTAATATGATCTAACTTGTCATCAAAAGTTTGTATGATGTGTTGTGTATAATAAAGGTAAAATCATTTTAAGAAGCCGTGTTTATGGGTAGCGCCTATTCGTCATACCCAATACGCTTCATATCTTGTAAAAATGAGGATCAGGACAAACCACAACTGATGAAGCATTTTGTATCGACCACATATTCCCTCTGCGTTCCCTTTACCACATTCCATATGCAGCCTTGCAACGTAACAACTGCGTCATATCAACGATGTGTTCTGTAATTTACTGAGGCTTCAGCTTCCCTCAGTGCTTTCTCTTTAACATTGTATCACTCGATGGTTCCTAAAGATTAGTCTTGTGGGCTACCATAAGAGGGACCTTTCCGAACAGCCATCCTTCTGATACACATGATTCATGCATAACCATATACTTGACGTGCATATTGAATCCATCTAAAGTACAATCAGAAAAATCCAAATTATTTGTGGCAGCAGGGGGGAACTTACCCATGAATATATTTGCTTGTAACAACAAATGGTCATCTGTTTCTTATTATTCATTGACTTGCATTACAACGGTTTAAAGAAGCCTCTGGAACTCACTGTAATTTATGCCCAACTACCTCCGATTAAGGAGTGTTTTAATATCCCTGCTTCTGGTTTTGTAGTATGTATAGACCATGTAGACAGTGAGGCCAAAATTTTGGGATGTAAACAGATCATGAATATCTTATTGGTAACAACGCGCACAGCATCGCCTTCAATGTCTGGGTTCACATCAAACTGCATGCATCTGCTCAGTATATACTGACACCATAGTCAATACTTCTTTATATGATATATAGTAATATTCCGGTACAGTTCTGCTTCTGACATATGTGTTTTACAATGTCTGATACAGGACCTGACTGAGGGATAAAGTAAATCTTTACACTAAAATAGTTTTGTAGTCTTTCCTCTAGGGGTCCCATTGTGATGTGATGGTGCTGTGGTATTTTTAATGTTCTCTTGTAGAAGCCTGCTGCATCATACTTTGTAAATGCTTCTCTCTCTCTCTCTCTCTCTCTCTCTCTCTCTCTCTCTCTCTCTCTCTCTCTCTCTCTCTCTCTCTCTCTCTCTCTCTCTCTCTCTCTCTCTCTCTCTCTCTCTCTCTCTCTCTTCTCTCTCTCTCTCTCTCTCTCTCTCTCTCTCTCTCTCTCTCTCTCTCTCTCTCTCTCTCTCTCTCTCTCTCCAAAAATCTACCTGACTTTTCTGAACCATCTTTGCATTTTATTCACCAAGCCTCTATTTTATAGTTGATGTCAATGTTTCTGGAGAAAAGTTTCCTCGTAACCTTATTCTTTTGTTGATAATATTTTGTCCTTTATCGGCACCAATTCCGCCAAGTGAACAAGGTAAAAGATCTAATTAATACATCCTCCATGTTGAAGGCAAATGTGCAAAATATTCCGAGCATAGTCAAAGTACTTAAGAGAATGTTGTAGAAATTTCCACGAGCAACCTAATACCATGTTAACAGGCATGTACCAAGAATGTGTTGTATCATATGAAAAATAGAAAAGTAGGATAATCATATGAAAACAAAAGTGTATATTACAAATCGCAGACGCCATGTCTGTGTAATGTATGATCCTTCCCTGGTGTGCTAATACAGGTTTGACATTGCTGAGGCACGTGTATGTTGTTATCCTTGTACATACATTCATATAAAATTTTGTAATTCTTAGCAATCCGACTCAACCCCTGAGAGTCATAATTTACAAAGAAATCATAACACCACTGTCAGCATTACTGGAAATTTCATATACAGAAGTGCATCCCTTGGCGCACCACGATGACTTTATAATAGCATTAGTCAGCTGCCAAGGTTGGTCACCAGGTGTCTCTTGGTTCACAATGAGACCATGGCTTATGCTTTATTAGTATACCTACTGTGGAATGATGAGCATGATCATCATTGTTACCAAGATAAAACATCTACCTGGCACATTGCTTGTTGTTTATATGAGTACAAGTTCAGTTTGTTTGATATGCAACAATATAATGTCATGTTTTTTGTCTGAGAGTGTAAAATAATTTGTTAAAATAATCAGCATTGCTCTTAAGAAGGACTACGGGTATGCGTTGTTGCAATGCATAGTCTGTTATGACAGGTTGGCTCTGTAGCGAGCAGATAAATATATATGTATAAAGTTGAGTAAATTCTCTAAATGTAAACTGGTCTTAATGAAAGAACCACCCGTGCTAAAAGCCACTCATTGGCCACAAAAGACAGATACAAAGCTATATCATATACAAACACTATCTGCCATACAAGACCTGTCCCTCTTGTCCTCCTCCAACTCTTGTTACTTTACCTATTATGAGAGATAATAGTTTTGAGATACATTGGTCCCCTGTTTTCAGACGCCATCCCTAGTGTTAGTCAAAATGTGGTCTCTTAAAGCAGGAGTGCTTTCATTAGAGACACAATAACATGGAAAAGATAGCACAGTATTCTAAGAGAGCAATATGCAGACTCTCACTGGAGGGGTCTCTCAAGAGAGGTTTTACTGTGCAGCAAAGTGGTCTCTCAAGAGAGGATAGTCTCTTCAGACCAACTCTTGAGATACAACTTTAACTAACCCCAATTACTTGTATTACAATGTTAATGTTCCTGTTATGTGAGACCACCTGTTTTATGAAACCATTGAACTTTGCAATCAGAGTGATCTCTCGAGGCAAAGACTAATATTGTACAACATCTGCCATAAGAGACATCCCTTTCTTGAGAGACCACTTTGCTGTTATAACCATGATCATTTACCTGTCATGAGAGACCAACTGTCTCAAGAGACCACTGTTACCTTGGTAATGCGGGTGGTCGCTCTAGCAAGGATAAGCGTATATAAGTATTTAAACAGAAACCTCCTACTCCACTTGACCCCAAACCCTGAGATGTGTTAATGTAACTGTGATGTGAGACCATCTATAAATAAGACCATTTTTAATTTGGTAATAAGAAAGGTCTCTCCGGGCAGGAACCATTGTTGGTGACATCTCCATAACATACTTCTATCTCTTAAGAGACCACTTTGTGGGATCCCAAACAATATTTTTACCATGTGATTTGACCCCTCATTATAGACTACCTGTCTTAAAAGACCACTGTAACTTGGTAATAAGTGAAAGTGGTAAGTTTTTATATGAGTTTTGACAAGGGTATGATCACAATATAATAGTTTCTGCCACAAGGGTGTCTCCATTACCACTAAAAGTGGTCTTATAAGAGAGGTGGCCTCTCATGACAGGTAGATTAACATGTACAGAATATGATTTGGTAATCTTCCATGTGGTCTTTCAAAAAATAGTTATATCCTATAACAGGGTCAAGAAAAGAATCACTTCAACCTTTTACCTGTATTATAATCAGCTAGACACCTTGGGCTATAACCTGCATTAAGTCAATATTCATCTCTGTTTTGTGGAATGAAATTCACTATTTTGCACATGAGACATCACCTCCAAGAACAGTGGGTTTTTTGTCCAGTGTATTGTTGTGGGGAAAACTGTATAACTAGCTTTATGATCTCGAAACAACTTTTTGTATCTAATTAATGTGAGGGCTTAATCAATGTAAAGGCATGGACTGCTGTCACATGATTTTCCTTGTAACAGTGCTGCCACCAGTGGTGACTAACGCTATTGGGACTGCTACTAGCTATGCTCGCACCTCAGTGTTGCTGTATTACATTTCCACACTGGATGTTTCTAATTTTTTCCAGATGTAAAGGCAGGAGTTGATCTGATCAGGACAGGTGCCCTGTCGTGCATTAGACAGTAACAAAGTAGCAACTGCTGTCACAACGTAACGCGAATGGCTGTAATGGCTACGAGAAATAAGCAAAATGAACAGATGGGTCCATGAAAACGACGCCGCTCTTCTGTAAAGTGAAAATATAAAATGGCTGTAATGGCTACGAGAAAAAAGCAAAATGGACAAATGGGTCCATGAACACGAGGCCGTTCTTCTGTAAAGTAAAAAGGTGACACTGTTCTATGCAGTTTAACACATACACATATCTTACCCATAATACGGTATAAAAGTTTGAAAAGCTCTAATAAAGTCCAGGATTCCCACGTTTTTCGTATGCTATTTAGATCTAAAACTAAATTCAGGATATAATTTTTCAATATTTTGTCCAGGTTGAAATGTACCCAGCAAAATTGGGGCTCGCAACAATACCTGCTCACATGATTGCACAAAATGCATTCACACCTTTCAACGTTGTGTTGTAACGACGTGTATGTTTCCATTTTATGTATCCATAAGGACGCACGGGCATAAGAAGGAAAATATCTATCTATCTATCTATCTATCTATCTATCTATCTATCTATCTATCTATCTGTCTGTCTGTCTGTCTGTCTGTCTGTCTGTCTGTCTGTCTGTCTGTCTGCCCCTCCATCCATTCATCCATCCATTCATCTGCTGCAACCAAAGAGTTGTTGGTCAGATTTTCAGAGGAAGGAAAGTAGAAAACAGCCGTCTGTGGAAAGCGAATCAGGGTAGGCCGGCAAAACATCTGTTTATAGTTATCTGGATCTTTGCGCTTCCAACGACCGGGTGGGCCGAGGTGGGCGTTGCGTTAACCTCAGCCCACGAAAGGAAATAAGGAGCCCAGAGGTTGGAGTAAGTTATGCACAGCGGTCGGGGGGGGGGGGTTAATCACTCTGACAGGCGGCAACATTGAATTAGTTTAGTATTATTGTCATTTTGTTCCATTTCTGTAAAATTGTGGAAACAGTCTTTGCTGTTTACAATATAAAATGCATACCCTTAATGTCTTCAAATATAAGTGTGTCTGGAAAATTTGTTTATAGGCTTTCCCCATATTTTAAATACGTTCTTTGTATTACAGTATAGGAACCCAATACCAGACAACTGAAATAGCCGAGCATTGGTCGAGTAGCCAACTGCCGAACAATATTCTCAGTTGCAAAATTATGAACAGCAGAAGCGTCTGATTTGCAGGCAACTCAGCATCATAATTGTTTGGTCGCTGTTTAGGAGCTGAAGCTGAACATCACGTAAACTGTTGTTTTGGGAAGTCACATGAGTGTTGTGCACGTGGTTAAATATTATACACATGTATTCATATAATAATAATAATAATAATAATAATAATAATAATAATAATAATAATAATAATAATAATAATAATAATAATAATAATATATTTATTGAGCATCCTAAAAATTAGAATAAAACCATATACATCGAAATGAATACAAAATGTGACACAGAGAACTCATAAGATCAAGGCATCATAAATATCACATTCAAACCAAATCACAATCTGCATACAGCACAGAATGATCACTATAAATATCACACAAAGCACATAAGAACCAAATTATAATTTATATACAACACAGAGTTATCACAATAGAACATAAAAAATGAAATCAAACAAATATGATGATAAAGCACGTTGACAACACATAAAATAAACAATGGATAAACTTAATACAGAGGGCAGGGGAATAAAATCAGCACAGAAGGATACCACAAATAAAATAAAACTGAAGGTGAGAATCTAAAAGCCTTGGTAGGCAGTTTAACCGGGTGATATTCCGTGGAATTTCTCTCCTGGTATTTCGGGGAAGAGAGGAAAAATTTTACAGTGTCAGATATACCATCACACTCAACAGGACGCGTTTGCGGCACAGACCTAAAGCGCCCAAGCAAAGTTTGTACAGGCGACACATTACATGACATCAGATGGTCAATAAGAGACCCTTTAGGAACAGCACCATATACAAGAAAATGTGATAGCAGCCTGAGACATAACTTTTTGTAAGGCGACGAGATATGAGTAAGTTGTCAGGCCAAAGAAACTGTGTCGCACGTGATATGATGGGTCATTTTAAGAATATGTAAAGCACTTTACAGTGAGCAGTGGTGAGACCTCTTGTTTATACCAAAAACGTATTTACCTATGGATCCCTATGCAGATTCTATGGCTGCCAACTCACTTTTACTTAAGTTTATACAGTTCATGCCATAAGCCAAGCTTGGAACACGAGCACGCTTCCATATGTAAGCTTTTACATTCGAATTTAACCCTGGGCAACACATACCAGCACATGATAACCTGTAGATGGCTCGTCGTGCACTACTTTTCCTATTGTTTTCATGTAAACTATAAGATCCATCCGCAGAAAAACTGACGCCGAGAATATCAAGATTTCTTTTTAAAATTTGTTCTTCATTGATTTTTCATACAAATTACATTACAATTATGGGCATGAAATGAAGACAGTTCAGACACCATATAGATACATTACAGCGTGTGTGATTGACAAAATTTTACATTTATTTTGGCAATCAAAAATCATGTAACAGAGTGAACATATGAAAATTTAGCTACACCTGAATCTACAAAAGAACATAGACAGTCCTGTCAATGTATAAAATAATCTAATCAAACCGAGTTCAGAATACTGGACCACCTGCTCACAAATAGTTCCTGTTTACCTTGACAGTATAAAATGTGTTCCTCAGTTACTATTTTATATTTCAAAAAATTCAAAAATGCTACAAATGAAATATTTGTTTTTTACATAATTCTCGATGAATGAAAAATTTAGCCAACAGGAGACAGTTATTCAGAGAGTACTTACTTGGTGAAAAGAAATAACCAAAAATACCTAATTCTGCTGACAGTGATATTGTATTAAATAGATGAATGAGATACCACCAATCTTGGAAACTAGTCCAAAATTCCTGAATTTCATGACAATCCCCAAAACGATGAATAATTGTGTCTTTATTGGCACAGTGATCACATGACTCAGAATCCACTAAGTCCATCTTAAACAACCTTGAATTGTGCACCACAAAACCATCCAGCAGAGAAAATTGGAATGCTTGAATCTTACTTTCCATAGTGCTTTTATATGAAAGACTGAAAATTTTGTGCCATTCTGAAGATTCGAAATTTAACTTTTCTTGTCATGTATTTATACAAGTAGGTAAGTCTTTCATGATAAAATCTATCAGACTCCAGTAAAATTCTTTGCAACTAATCTCACCTACTAATTTCAATTTACCTTTCATTCTAAAGATAGGAACATCTGATGGTCTTGTGTTTCTAATTCTATTGTTAGATAACATATGTTTCTAATGACCATTGACAGCCGCAAGGCTAAATATTCCAAAAAATTTGTTCTTAAATTATATTTTCTATACAACTCATCTTCAGTTAGAAATGTCCCATCAGTATTAATGAAATCACCAATGAATTTGATTCCCAGTCTGTACCAGTGTTTATAAAACACAGTTTTCTTCTCTATAATAATGAAAGGATTAAACCATAGAAATTCATTGCATATATCTTGAACAATTATTGGTTCAAAAATACTTTGATAATTCTTCCAGGCATCAAGTACACCCATGTAAGAGAGAGGTAAAGCTGTAAGATTGATTGTATGTATATGACACCTACTTAGGAATAAATCTTTAATCTCAATATCAGGCACAAAATGTTGTAACACAGCTTTCCATTTAGCTTTACTATCACTGAACAGACGTTTAACCCAATTCAGTTTAAGAGCTGCAACTTGAGTACGAAAATGTAATAATTTATTTCCACCTTTAGGAATACTTTGATGCATAACTTTGTTTTTAATTTGTGGCACAGATTTTTTCAAAGTAAATTGGTAGATATTTGCTTGAACAGTTTTAAACACGTTTTCATTTACGTGTATTACCGAAGCTTGATAAAGTAATTTGGAAACTGCAAGACTTCTTAAAACTATATTTTAACCAATCAGGGACAGATCTCGTGTAGTCCATACTTTTAGGATTTCTTTAAAAGAATGTATCTTCCCATTAAAATTTGCTTGAGCCATGACTTCCTCCTCCTCCTCATCAAAAATAATACCTAAGGTAGTGAATGGCCCATTGTGCCAGAAAACAGGTAAATCCTAGTCTTCATCAAATTTGTGAACCCCTAACCAGCAGACAATTGTTGTCTCCAAATTACACTTTAATCCAAACCATCTTTTGAAGTCATCGAAAACAGTAAATAAGATTTTAGTATATTGCTGGTTTGCTACGAAACATGTAGTATCATCGGCCAATTGACTGATTTTGACTTCACTGTCTCCAAATTTTAAACCAGTAATATTTTCATTTGTTCTTATCATGATTGCTAAGGGTTCTACCGCAAGAATAAACAAAAATGGAGCGAGGGGACAACCCTGTCTGACACCCATGAACAAAGGAAAGAACTCGGAAGTATTCCCATTATTGATTACACAACCAGATACTTCAGAGTAAATAATATGCACCCATTTGCAGAATTCATTACCAAATCCAAAAGAGTTGAGAACTCGATAAATATACGACCACTCTATGGTGTCAAAAGCCTTCTCGAAATCGATCAAGAGAAGAAGACCACTTAAATCATGAGTTTTATAATACTGAGTTACGTCGGCTATAAGCCTAATGTTTTCACCAATGAATCTTCCTGTAATACAACCAGTCTGGTCCTCATTTATTAGATATGGTAAAACCTTTTGAAGGCGTAAGGCTAATACCTTAGTAATGATTTTATAATCTATGTTTAATAAGGACAGTGGTCTCCAGTTCTTCAAATGTATGCGAGGCTTATTCTTTTTCGGGATAGGAGAAATGATACCTCTACGCTGATCTATTGACAGTTTTCCTGTTTGATAAGCATGCCCTAAACTATCAAACACTAAGTGCTGAATGTCTGGCCAGAAAAATTTGTAAAATCCACCTGGAAGTACATTTGAACCTGGACCTTTCCCATTTTAAAATGAAGAGAGGGCTATAGAGCATTCTTCTAAAGAGATCATACTATCACATTTTATTTTATCTTCCAGTTTCAATTTAGGCATAGCAGGGCTATTCAATAGTGAGTTTATTTGATCTTCTAAAAGTAATTCACCCCAATCTAATTGATTTGATGTATATAACTTCATATAAAAATGTTTCTCCTCTTCCAAAATATCAGTGGGTTAGTTATTTCTATGTTATTTTGTTTGGACAGTTTTGTAATACATTAATTTTTATAATTTCGCTTTTCTAATCGCCAAAAATAGTTTGTGTTTTTTCCCCTACTTCTGTCCACCTTGTACGAGAACGTAACATTTTACCCTTAGTTTGTTTATCATTAATTTCTGATCATTCTTTTTCAATTTCCCAAAGCCGATTTTTTTCATCTTCTGTAAATAAAGTTTTACAAGATAAGTCTTCTAACTCCCTTTGCAATTTGATTTCTTTTGTTCTACAACCAAAGGATGTATGTTTTGAGTGTTTTATACTCATTCCCCTAATTTCACATTTTACTGAATCCCATAAAAGGGCTTTGTCCAACATATCAGTGTACTTATTTTTACAATCATTAATAATGTCTTTTACTTTTTGCACGTAGTCTGAATCTCTTAATAATAAAGTATTGAATTTCCAGAAGCCAGGTCCACGATTTCAAATAAGTCACCCTGCATATAAAGAGATATGAGACTATGGTCAGTCTTAATAGATGGCTTAATTTTGTCACACATAACAAAAGGAGAGAGAAATGATGAAATTAGCCAGCAGTCCAGTCTACACTGAACCAGGGGATTCCTTTGGTGCCACGTGAACCTGAAAAGATCAGGATTCCTGTGTTGCCAGATATCTTTAAAATCTAGTTCTTCAAATAATAAGTCCGTAATTGCCTACATAAACCTAGTTGTAGTTGCAAAAGTGCCACCTCTTTTGTCCAGTGAGAGTCTAGAATGGTATTAAAATCCCCTCCCATAACGATATTTTCTCCAGACAATTCTGACAGGTTTTCATACAAATTATTCAAAAAATTTATTTGATCATTCTCATGATTTTTTGTGGGGGGTTTATACATTTACAAGAATAAAGCTTACTTCATCTATCAAGATGTCTAGCAATATAAACCTTCCATTACCATCACTGACCTCCCGTTGTACTAAAAAATCTATGTTGTTTGGAATCAGAATAGCAACACCTCTGCTGTTGCTGGTGCCATGAGAATAAATGATTTTTGCTCCCCACTCATTTCTCCATATGTTCTCGACTTCCGATGTGCTATGTGTTTCTTGAAGAAAACATATACCACAATGGAACCTCCTCAACCAGTGAAATATTGACCTTCGTTTAAAGGTGTCAGCCAGGCCTCTCACATTAAGTGAAGAAAGTTTTAAGTCAAATGCCATTACATGTGTGTATTATTATCATATTCGGTATACATTGATACCTTGTTGCATGACCTGAAACATTGGTTCTATATAACAACCGAAATTTTGTACACCTGTACTGTACTACAACAACAAAGATTGCAAGACCGCCTATGTACATAAATTTACACATGAAAGAAAAATTGCCTCTGAAACAGCTGTAGTATCTGATGTAATGTTTTACTATATTTGCCCCTAAACATAAGAAATATAACACCACCAAAATTGCCTGCAACACAATAAAGAACAGAAACATAAATGCTTTGTGCCTAGGTCAACTCTCTTGAACCAGCACCTGGTTATGACAATCTCATTACACAATATTAGGGAAAAATTAACGCTTCAAGTAAGTAGTATATAAAGAAGTGATGGTAATGATTTAATCAAGTTTACTGCAGTTAATTTTTGAAGAAAATATCAGTGAAAGAATGAACACACCTTTTAACAGTGATTAATTTTTAAGTGATGTGCAAAACTGCCTCTCCTGACCAGTTCCTAAATATGACCATAATGCATTAATAACGAAAAAAAAAAAAAAAAGGTTGTGTAAGTTATAGTGAAATGAAGTAATATATTGCGTATTTAATCAACTTCATGTTCAGTTTATAAATAATGTGTAACCAAAGCATGATAGATACTAAACTATTATCTATGTATTCTGTTCTGTTAATGTCCATGCCGGACTAGGCTATGGAGTGAAAGAGCAGAACAGCGAACACACCTTTACTGAATAGCTCTGTGTGACATGCAAGAATACGGTATTCGTACACATACCTCTAAACAAAATAAAAAATAATACAAAACAAAAAACACAAAAAAACACAAAAAACAAAAACAAAAAACAAAAACAAAAAAAACCTAAAAATATCTATACCTGAAGTGAGCACACTGATGCAATTTCACCATAAGAATATATTTAATGTTGCTTATTACTTTGCAAGCGTCATATATCTCCAATGTTATGTAATTATGAATGAATCCATGCCAGACCAGGAAATGGATCACCATAAATGAAAAATAGAGGATACTGGTAAAGTTCTACCATAGGAATGTCAATTGATGCTTTGTTACTTTAAGAGCATTCTATATCTCAATTATTAAGTATTTATGTCATATAAGACAGTGAATCACCCACATTTGGGGCAAAGATCGACATTTCAAATGATCAAGCTGTTTCATGAAAACCCTGGTGGTTTTAACAAATTGTAACATGTCTTTGGCAGGGTTAGCAACACAACCCACCAAATCACCGCACCAAACCCCCCACATGTATAAAGAATTCATGCCAGACCATGATATGGATTGCCATATATGAAGAAGTGAGAACACTAGTACAGTGTCACCTTAGAAATAATGATTAAAGCCGCTTGTTACTTTGCGGGCGCGTCTTATATCACAAATATTATGTGTTTGTGTCACACCAGAGAATGGAGCAGCATAAATAAAGAAGTGAGGACACTAATAAAATGTCAACATAGAAATATCAATTAATGCTTTATTACAGCATATGCACAAGCATCCAGTATAACATGTATATTTTTTCCTGTGGTGAACCTGACACTGGAACACTTCAAGTGAGAAATTGAACACTCTAATAAAGTGTAACCATATGAATATCAATTGATGCTTTGGTATGGTACAAGCATCCTACATTACCCGTTATATGTGTAGTAGCTACATAAAGTCTTATAATATTTAAACTGATGACATTCTGTAATGAACAATTTTGGCAAATTGAACACCTTAAAGTGAAACTTAGCACACTGCTGTAACCCAACACCTTCAAGTGAAACTGAGCACGCTGCTGTAACCCATCACCTTAAAGTGAAACTGAGCACACTGCTGTAACCTGTTACCTTGATCTATTATGATGATAATTAGATCGAATGAGAAAATTTCACACAACACCTGTTGACTTAATCAACCCTATTTATAAACCCCTTCCACATGCACCGAATAATAGATTTTGTGTCATCAAATATCAGAGGAAAATACGCAATGATGCCATTGTCTATCATGCAAGTGAAGTCATGAAAAGTACCTTTGAGTGCATGATTTAGCTTTTCCAGGAACACTGACTACCCGTATGTTCCAAAAAGAATATTTGGCATTGTTAAGGAAAAAAAATTACTAAATGGTCACCTAAGAATATCAATTAATGCTGGTCACCTAAGAATATCAATTAATGCTGCTAGTTACATGTGTTACTTTAAAAGCATACTATACCACATGTATATGTTTTCATGCTAGACCAGGCAATGAATCGCCATAAGTGAGGAAGTGAGAGCACTAATAAGGTGACACCAGACTAATATCAATTGATGCTTTGTTACAGTACAACATCCTGTATTACTTGTATATATATTCTTGCCTCACCAGGCAATGGAACACCATAAATGAAAAAGTGAGAGCACTATTAACTTTGTGTGGCATGCAAGACTGTAGGCATGTGTATGTATAAAGCAAAACATATTTTGTATTAAATTTGGACAGAATTAAACATATAGAAATGGATCATTATAGCTTTCATGGAGAGTATATTTCTGTGGCATGTACCAATATTAGACAACCATTTAAGATGTAAGTAATTAAAATTTAAGAATATGATTGTGAAAAGCATCTTCAGATTTAAATCAAAGAATGTTCACATGTGAAACCTGTGTGTATTGTGCCCATATGTATGCATATATATATATATGTATATATATATATATGTATATAATATATATATATATATATAGATATATATATATATATATATATATATATATATATATATATATATATATATATATTATATACTCTGTCGGGTTTAACTGGCTCCTTCGAAAAAATATCTGTCTGTAATGTTTTATGGTTGCACATTGTATAAAAGATGCACAACTGCACAACCTCCAATGTAATTTAAACATCTCGCTCAAACTACCCTGTGGTAATTGTTGCACGGATCTGCCCCAAGGTCCTGCCCGTGCGTGTGTCTGCGGAGCTGACAGTATGTCACTTAAGGACTGTCCATGCTGGACTCTAAAGACCATGTTTGTGTAGTCCTTTGCGAATATCTTATTGTTCCAAAACCAACAATCCTGGATTCTCTGGTCGTTACGTACTAGGTTAAACACTTGGTACATTTCCTTACAGAGGTCATCGGTTATAACTGTTTTTGAGCCCTTGAGGATGTGTCTGCTTTTCAAGACCCTAAGTTTGGGCCTGATGCCCATGAAATTAACCAGCATGGGACCGGGGATGTCTTGACCTCTTCTTGATTTTCAATGCGATGTGCAACGTCGATATCGGAGTCACTGATGTTGATCTTCAATTTTTCAGAGAAAAACTTAATGACAATTTCTTCACAATTCTCATTGGGAGATTCTTCTTTAAGCTCTGTAATACGGATGTTACGTTTGCGAGAATTTTGTTCATTCTCCACTATGTGTCTTCATTTCGAGTAAATCCTGCTTTAATTTTGAGTTTTCATCTTCCAAGGACTTGACTTATTTCTCCAGGTTGGACATTGGGTCACTTATGACTTTCCTCATCTCAGTCAATAAATCTCTCTTGAAAGTTTCAAACATAGGATTGATCATAGATTCCAGCCCTTCAAGTTCTTTACCTGCCATGATGGTTTCTTCACATACACCTTCCTGTCCTTCACTGCCCAATATGTCTAAAGTCTGTTGTGCCTTCTTACTGTCTACTTGAGGAGACAGGGAACCTGTACTTGAAGCACTACTCTTTCGGGTAGATCTGTTTCTTTTTCTTTTTCCCTTTTTTCAGACATATATGTACGTGTAAAAACATAAGAACATGTCCATAGCAGAAGCTTATAGGTCAAAGGGTAAACAGTCCACACAGGTGATCACGCTGCCTGAACACATTCAATAGCTGACCCAATTATGCTCACTGTCATGGCCCATGCATAGCTTCATGTATTGGTCCCAGGTGCTGAAAGTGGTTTCAGAGTAAAAACTTATCTCATGGTTGGTTCACTTGAAAAAAAAGCTCCAGCAGAATCTCTGAGTATATATATCCACAATAAGGTGAGTTGTTGCCCAATTTGAAAACGATATCCACATAAAAAGTCTGATCTTTCACCACTGGGCTGCTTGAGTGGTCTGTCACTGGTGTATGCGACCTTGACCTTTTTTGAGAATATCAAGATGATCTACAGTGTCCATTAGTTGATTACCTAGCAACCAAACAGGTGAACAGCCTTCTTTATATATGCTTTTCTTACCTGAGACCATGCACTTAGACTTTGAAATGCCAAAATTAGAACGCCATCTGTTGGCATAACTATGGTATTTATCAATTAACATCTGCAGGCCAGTGGCGGTACCAGAGGTGAATGTGATGTCATCAGCATAGCAAAACTATTTAATTTAACAGAGCCTATACGCACTCCAAAATCAGTATCATTGAGTTCAATTAATATATCATTAATAAAAATATTGAAAAGCGGGGGGGGGGGGGGGATAATACTCCCCTGACCTGTACCGCAAGTAATGCGGAATATTGAACCGAATACCACTTATACAGAAATAACCATGAGTAATCAAGGATGACATTCCATAATTTGTAAAATAAGCCATGGTGCCAGATCTTATCAAAACGCTTTTCGGCTTCGAGCGAGCATATAAACAGAGGGGAATCGGCTTGCCTGAATTAAGCAATAATATCATTAAGAAGGGAACAAGCAAATTCAGTACCTCGGCACTCACGAAAGCCAAACTGTGTGTCACTAGCACAGTCAGGTGGTAGTAAGAAAAGCTCCATAATTTTGGCAAAGGTACTACTGACAGTGATAGGACGGTAATTTTTAGGTCATTAGTATCCATTGTAGGCTTTTTGAGAGCTGGAACGAAATCCCCAATACCAAAAACAGTGGGCACAATATTATGAGACAAGATAATAGAGAAAAACGTGGAGAGATGCTCTCTTAAGCTGGGTATATTACAATATTTGAGATGTTCAGAGCTAATACCGTCATACCCAGACGCACAATTTCCCTCAAGAGCTCCAATAAATAAATTAATCCTTTCAGTCATAACTTTAACATTAAACTCACGAGTAGATTACACTCTTAATTTCTCCATCACAAAGTTAGGTATAGTAGAATGCTCACTCGAAAGATCAGATTCCTTAAGTTCGGTCATAATTAAGCTAAAATGACGTACATGCGCCAGAGTGCTTAAGATCCAATTATGTCTCTTTTTCCTTTGGCTATTTAAGCAGTTCCAAAACAATGACATATTACCTTGTGAGTACATGACATTAAGTCTATTATACCTGGATGTGACCTGATGCTTTACATACCGGCGGCAAGTTTTACGGAATAACTTCTTCACATATTTATATGCCTCATGCACTGGGCCAACACTGGGGCGATCATTGGCAACCCACAGGTGCCACCAAAAGCGTTTCTTATCCCTTAAATTAGCTAAGTCAGGACACCAGTAACTTTTTGGCTTAAACCTCTTTACCTAGATTTGTCGGCCCAGCTTCCTCAGTAGCATCATGTATAGGGGAGCAAGGTTTATCATACATGACAGCAGGAATGTTGTGAATTTGCTGATGGTGTGGAAAGGGCTGACCGATCAGAACTGTTGTACAGACACAGAATTAAGCAAACAGGCATCTTTAACATTTATTGTATGTAGCTAACTCCCCCATTCTTTTTATAATTATTAAGAGTCGAAAAAAGGTGTTTCGGTGATTATTTAAGAATTAAACTTCCTCTCTAGTGTAATTACGGGCGCATGGTTGCAGTTTGTGTGACAGGCATTTCTGATGACGCGCGGTAGCGCGTCATCGAAGAAATGCCTGTCACACAAACTGCAACCATGCGCCCGTAATTATACTAGAGAGGAAGTTTAATTCTTATATTTACATTTAACATCAATTTCTATTGACATGAGAGTAAGTAATATCATTGATAGTTGATTCAAAATCGTTTTTAGCTTGTTAATTTACAAAAAATCGCCTTTTTGTTTACTAGTGGGAGGAGCCAAGTAGGCGGGGCTACTACATCAGCCATCAGTTGTCAAGGCAACTCCTGGAACACAAAACTAGGAAAAAAATAGTTCCGAATAACGCAACAACTTTATTTCAATAAAGCTTGCAAAACCGGTAAAAGAAAACATTTAGGCAAGTTTTGACGAGTAGATATGCAATTCTTGATCATCTGATACCGTCTTCTCATTATGCTTAGGCCTATGAATCAAACGCTTCGGCAGGACTTTCGGCGGAAGCTTAAATAATGACAAAGTGCGTTAAGAGGATATTATTGCGCAGCACGTTGGTTGCACGAGATGCTCTAGTGTAACCATTGCCTCATGAACTACACTACGGTTCCTATTCTTTCAATACTAACAAAAATAACAAATGTAAATATTTCTATATGTTGAAAATCAACACTTTGCACTCAGACAGGGTGAACTTTCGTCAAAATTTTCAGATGAATGTTTGTAAGAAGGCTCTTCAAATTAACGGGTCCCTCGGTCAATAGCTTAGCATTTATCCAGAGCCCCCAGCAGGTAAACCTGTGGATCCGATCCTTCAATATGATAGGCGATGGCACTTTCTGGACCGCCATTACCTATACCACAGTAGCATTGAAAGACCTTGGATCATTTCCTCCCATTTGGCTGGAACATCCAGATGGCGATCGTGAACATTTTGATCCATTTATGTTACAATTAAGAATTAAACTTCCTCTCTAGTGTAATTACGGGCGCATGGTTGCAGTTTGTGTGACAGGCATTTCTGATGACGCGCGGTAGTGCGTCATCAAAGAAATGCCTGTCACACAAACTGCAACCATGCGCCCGTAATTACACTAGAGAGGAAGTTTAATTCTTATATTTACATTTAACATCAATTACTATTGACATAAGAGTAAGTATTATCATTGATAGTTGATTTAAAATCGTTTTTAGCTTGCTAATTTACAAAAAAATCGCCTTTTTGTTTACTAGTGGGAGGAGCCAAGTAGGCGGGGCTACTACATCAGCCATCAGGTGTCAAGGCAACTCCTGGAACACCATATTATTGCGCAGCACGTTGGTTGCACGAGATGCTCTAATGTAACCATTGCCTCATGAACTACACTACCGTTCCTATTCTTTCAATGCTAACAAAAATAACAAATGTAAATATTTCAACGTAAAATCACACAAAAGATAAAATGGAGACATAGAAATGTTGCATTAGGTGAATATTTCAATACTTTTTCGTATTTAGATTGGACCCTTTGTGTCTACTACCTTGAGACAATTGTGCACCAATACTGTATAATGCAATATGCCTTATCGTGTCCCGTGAAAGCAAAGTCATTGTAAAATTTTAAGGAATTAAACCAAAATCCGACATATCCCAACTTGTGAATAATTAATAATATCCGAGAACGGTCTTGAACAAAACAGTTTCACGTCACTTACCATAAAGACATGGCAACACCTGGTCGGCTTACAGAGCTGAAGCATTAATACAATATCTTTAAACTAAGCTTCGTTTCACTTTCCTTTGCAGCCTGTCCGATCTACCCTAGCGCATGCAAACAATAAAGTGTGTATATGATCTATTTTCACTTGACGCTTTCACAGATGTTTGTAGATACAAATACGTTATTTCAGTCGAAGTTTTATGATAAAATGTTCAAGTTTTGTGTTATGTGGACTCAGCACTGTCGTGACAAATTGTAAATGAACACGCATCAGTCAATCAGGGACCAAATGTCTCAATCAGCGAGGCTACTTGGATTAATTCCACAAAAAAAAGGAATTTCAAACAAAAATTATTAGGGTTCACAAGATTAATGCTAGATTGTAATGCTGTTAGTGCAGCAATTTCTGAAAGATTCGTTATCACCAAATCAGAGAGGGGGGGGTACAATGCCCAAACCCAGATAACTGCTTCTTATAACACATGATGTATGTCAAGTCACAATTTCCAACCAATTTTTGACAATGCAGAACAGACCAATAATATGAACAATTTTTTTGGCACACCCAACACTCGGTCAGGGAAATCAGTCAGGTCTACGAAGAGTGCCTGAATTGGAGTGCTGACTGGCAACCTAATAACCGCTTAAGTGGTGTGTCCTTCACGTATTTTGACGTTTTAAGACTGAAAAGGCAAAACGTGTTAAAGTTGATAAAATATGCAATTGCCATGATTTCTGGCATGTCTATCTTGCGCAATTTGTGACATCTCACCTTGAGACAGCAATCTCCTGTACCAAATAGGGTCTGATTTTACATATTCCCTTTTATTTTGTTCCGGCATAACATATTTTCAATACTAGTTTCAGAATAATGACATTGCATCATGAACTAGTCTGCACTGTTCATTCATTGTGTTAAAACAATACAACTCCACCCGATCGCCAAGAAGTCTTCCGGCCAGGATATGACCACGAATAATTGCTTGTGCGGTATGTGAAGTACTGCAACAAATAAATGATTTGTATTCTTTATCTACTCCGTGATTGTCAACTTATTGTTTAAATTTGCATTTCAGTTAGAACATTGTCCATCCTGTGGGAGTTTATGTGAAACGTGATTGTGGACTCATTCCTTGTGCACCAACATCCTAGGGTGCAGTTAAGATCATATGTCATGCTATACACATTTCTCGTCATTAAAGGGCAGGTCTCGGAAAATATAAACATGCTGCAAACAACGTTTTTGTTGCCCCAGACGGAAGATCATATACTAAAATAACAATAATGAGGTACATTTGTTACACATAATATGTGTAATGGGTTTTTTGTTGCTTTTAAACATTGGGCCACCGAGGATGTCCGAGAAAATTTCAATCGGCAGGAAGATCCACTTTGGTGACGTCACACCGGGAACACGTTTGTGAATCTGGCATTCGACCTGGGAAGTCACGGCCATTTCGTGATAGGACACACATTTTTGTCGTGACTCAAAATTTTAGATTATCTCTAATTTTTATGTGCGAAATATCGTTTTTGGCACCAAATTCATTTTTTAGACCTAGCTTATTAATTTTGTCACTGTCATGCCCCATCGCTCTGTGGTGATGTGGTGTGGCAACACCAACAAGACGGGCCTATAGCCTTCCAGCGGCATGGAACAGGTTTGCGGTCGGCTGGAAAGACGCCTCCAATTACAATTTAAAGCGTGCTATGTGCTATACATTTTGCAGACTCTATGTTTGTTGGTGGTATGATGAAGGATGCTGGGTTTCGATATCACATCGACATTATTCCTGGTGCTATGCCCCCGGCTTTATACAACCACAGGCACAGCCAACCCCTGAGCAGTTGGTCAGTGTCCTTGAACCCAAGAGAGGTTGTGGTGTTTCTGCCACAAAGTTGACTCCTGAGTCCAGACGTCGACGCGTGAGCACGACAGTGGAGAAACTTGGTAGACTAGAAGCCGTGTACCTTTTGCAAGATATATTAAAACACAAAGGAATGCAATATTTTGTCTCTAAAACATTTGGAATTTTTATACCTGTTTACTCTTTGTCAACATAAATTATAAGATAATCGTCTGGCCTGGGGGCCATAATCTGCATGCACTTCCCTGATTGTTTTATTCATTAACCGTATATTGGGCCTAAGCTTCAGTGGACTTTCTTACAATTGTGCAATGAAAACAGCAAGGGTTCATTAAAAAAATCCTCAGATTGAAGTGGATTTTCGAAGTGTTGATTCAACATTTTCATCATTTTTAAACTTGAATACCCGTATGCATGCACGGAGAATGTTTTCACACTTTATCAATAAGAGGACATTCACCACTCAACTTCTCAAGCTTGCTAAGACTCGTAAGAGGCATGTTACTCTTGTTAGGACTGACACGCTCAAATACTTTTTCATAAAATGGATCAATAGAATTCTCTTCCAGAATTATATGTTGTGTCTGCCCCCTCTCTGTCATCTTTCAAGAAGAGACTGAGATCCCTGATAAATAACCAAGAGGGAATGATTTACTCTTCTTTCCCAGTACACCTCCATCTCTGTGAAATAGTAGAAGCACAGTTTGGGGGGGGGGGTGTTTTTGTTTTGTTTTTTTCTCTTTCACAGAAAAAATAGAAGTACTGAATAAGTTTGTTGCTTGTTTGGTTCTTTTAATATCTGATGTTAAGAATATATATATAATTGCATATACAGTATTACACTAAATGCATCATGTAAGTTTCATTACTTATTTTCTGATACCTTGCCTGTAGGTTTTAGTGGCTATTTCCAGGGATGTTGCCCATATCCAAGCTATTTCGAAAAAAATCAGAGACCAATATGACAGGCTGACACGGATTAATACAAATACTGGTCAGAAAAACAATATATCACCATGATGATAAGAAAATAAATTTACTTGTGACTTAATTATAATTTTATTACACTATTAAAAGCATACACCTGCAGTCTACTCCTCCACCTGGTGTACTTTGGTCCTTTCATGATAAAAAGGATTCGGTGAAAATGCTGAATATTCCCAAATTAGCTGTTCAATTCTTTGTAGATTGTCTCTATCACATTGGTGATTGGATATTTGTAAGGGGCCATCTCACTCCTATTTTTATGTCTTTGCATGATATTTGTGCACACCATAATCCTGACCATGTAATGATCTGTAGAGGGTACATTTTTCGTAAAATGAAAAGGGTGCAGGCTGTTGTCACGTCTTTTCCTTATATCAGAACCCAAGGCGATGTTATAGGGCCTACTTACTTGCCCACTGACAGACATATTTTCAATCTTTTCTCACATGCACTCAGTAACAGACTACAGATCACAGAGATTGTTCCTACCTAGCTGTCAAGATGACAATGTTAATTTGAGTGATTGATGCACACACTCTTTTAGTCGGAAAGAAATATTTAGACAGGGAGCCCATGGTTTTAAGCTTTGTTGTGAAAGGAACATTTTGTGATAAGATAATGGTGTTAAAACATAATATTTCAGTTTTACAACATATTGGGTTCCTCCAAAACTAAAACTTTCATGTAAGTGTAACAGTGTGGCATGTACAATGCTGGTGGCCAATTTGCAACTTCACTAAAACATCATGTAAGAAAAATTTACCTGTGGTGACAGCCCACGTTTTCTTGGCAGAAGGGATGGCCACATACAGCAGGTACCAGTGTATATTATCCCATCGTTAAACATTTGCCATCTCATATCAAGTTTTCCTGCTTAACAGACTCCAGTGGTGTGCCTAACACTAGCTTGCCCCTCTGCAATCTGTGTGTACAATGCAAGTTGAAAAAGGACTCGCAGTCCCACTGGATAAATTGCAGTGAAGGGAATCTTTTCAGTCCTGTTACATTGACGTCCACCAGCTATGGGTGCACCAATTCGTTGTCTAGTCAACAGTTTACCGAATTATTTTCTAAAATGCACACATGCAACATTTGCATTCATGTAGAAAGCTACATTTGATGTGGAGCCCCACAGCAAATTTGTGAAATTTGTACCTAGTCGTGGATATGTTGATACACCGCATGGGGATCTCAATTTTTTATTCACCATGAGTGATAATTTGAAACAACTTTCAGTTTCAATGACATATCTTCTCCCTTCATTTTATGCAGTGGTCAGTCTTATAAGGCCACCGTAAATGCAATTAAAACTGGTGTCATCAAACGAAATTAAAAATATAATGAAAAAAGTAAATTTACGGTGATGCCCAGTGTAACCAATTGCTTGCCATGGAAAGATATTTTAATGGTTGCTTGTGCTTAAGTATCATGGGCATTTAGTTTTTCTTTCTTTTGCTGACAGCCATTTAGGCTAGTAGTTGAGTGATAAGTCTTCCTTTGGTTTGCTCATAGCCATTTACGCTATTTATTAAGTATTCCTACTCTTTGTTCCACAAAATTTCCTCTATTTTCAGATCATAAAATCCAGTTGGAACAAGCTACAAGACTACAAAATAACTGCTATCCCTACTTCACCACAACATTCTTATTCCTGGTTCTCTATATAATTTTTTTTTTATATTTCTCATCAAGATGATAGTAAATGTGAGGTACACGTGATTTTGAACTAATAAAACTGTTGTGGATTTCCGCCGGAGTAGAGTATGCCAGAGACAGCAAAATACACAAGTGGTGTATTCTTTCCTGCACAACATCTGACTTCATTTACACTGTAAACAGATCTTTGGATGCGGTATATTCCACCTAAAGCACAACAAGAAGTTTCATCATTTATTGACTATGTATTCATCACTTAGTTGCAACCACCTTATAGCAGGACAATGATATATTCCACCTCGGCATGAGAATTTCGAATCACTTGCCTTTGGGGTAGGTAACCGGGAATTTTGCTTTTACAACCAGACTTTAAATATGGGGACAAGTGAAATACTGTATTGCCTTGATGACAAAATCAGAAAAAAAAGTGGCTGAGCCTTGGGCTTGCATGACACACTCAACTCAGCTGGTAACTTCAGTCTTGATACTTATCAGCCATATGCATGTTCCACGCTTGCACAGTGTTTACATTATTATAGTCTAAATGATATTGTTCTTTGTAGGTAAACACTTAAAATTGTAATTGCATTTTTTCACGGCTGGGTTACCTTGCAGTAGTGACTGTGTGACAGCCTACCATAAGCAGTGGTGGTGGCCGATACACAAGCAACATACATCCAGGGGTAGAACCAGGAATCTGAAAAAAAGGGTGGCGAAACATTGACTTCTTATGTTAAAATGAGTGTCTGGGGGTCCTACCCCAGAAAAGTTTTGTGTGAAATGTTGGACTCTAAGTCATTTTTAGACTAAAGTGCAACAAAGATTTGAAGAGAGTTTAAACAAAAGTATTCACACGTATTTTTGTAAAACAAAAAAAGGTGGGCAGAGGGGAATAATGCCCTCTCAACCCCCATCAAAATCCACCCCTGTTACACATGTGCTGCATTCAGTGACCACTGTTGTTATAATTATTGAAGGTTGTCCCTATAATAGTGGCTTGCATGTATTGCACATTGAACAAGAAACAGCTACAAGTTTCATGCCCATCTTCGTACATCAGACTATCTTGGGGCATAGAACTTGTCCCCCAGTAGACTCAGCTGGTGATATTTCTAATGTGTCCTTTGGCTGACCATTGTCCCATGATCCAGTTCTAATGCTGCAAAAAAAACCTGTAGTTACCATGGTAACAGATTACAATACACCAGGATTCCTATGCTGCTACTGACAAATACGATTCCTGATTGTTGTGTAACTTGTGGTTCGAGTTTGGTGAAAATTAAAAATATGGAACTGGAACTATCTACATTTACATCTGAAAGTGTTGGTTTAATTATACTGCATTATGCTAGATTCAGTTTGTGTATCAAGATATAATTCCATGCTCGTCTGTAATGTATGACTAGCCCTGTTCAAACTGTAAGAAAAGACCACTCTGTGTCTGTAACCATTATGTGGTGTGAATAAAACACTGTGTACAGCGAGTCAGCAAATGTAATTACCTTCAGCCAAAGCCAGCTAAATCAGTGTTAAACTTTGAAGTCAAACAATGGCTTCCATGATCAAATTTTGAACCATAATTTTGTCTTTCAGCCAGTGAGTGGTTGATGGATACCCTACCAAGCCACTTTGAACTTTGAGGCCTATTAAAGAGGTCACGGTGACAGTTGTAACAGTTGCATGTATAGATCTGTGTATTCAGTCTTTTCAGATGAATCTACAACGCAGTGTCAGTAGTGACCAAATTCTGCCCTGGCCTGGGTGATGGTCAAGCTTTCTATTGATAATTATGTACAATTGTTATTTGTACATACATCATATTCTTAACAATCAAAGCCTCAAATGCTCCAGAAAAGATAAACGCAACATATAGTTTCAACTATACAGGATTCATATTCTAACCAGTGAATGTTCGAACTTAATAACTTAGTCATAGAATATTATATATTAGGCCTATGCCTATACCTATGGGTCTTGTGACAAAGACGGCGAAGCTGCCTCGAGGCCGCGGCTGCAGCTGCTCGAGATTTCAATTAATGGGTTTCCAGCAACAGTGCTACTCAATGCAACGGTTAACACTGACATTTATCGTCGACTGGACAACCCTGCACTCTTTTCAGTCCTTGGTTAACTAAGTATCAAAATTTACGCTTCATCAGTTGTTCATGGCTTCACTGAACATGCTGAAATTTTGAAAATCAAAACAAATAAAATTACCAAGGAAGGTTATCCTCTCAACCCTGGTATGGATGAGGATCGTCGGATGGTTGGGCTATTTCCGTCCGCCGACCTTTTGCTAGGGCTTTGGGCCAATGTTTGGTTTGTTGTCTTCCTCTTCAATCTTGTCCAGATAAAAAAAAAACCTCCTCCACGTCGACATTGACCTTGTAGCCTATTGTAGTTGTGTGCCATCTTGTGCAAGTGAAACGAGTTCCCTATTTGACGTCATGCGCTTCGCGGATTCCGATTCAAAGTTTTTCATATGAAATGGGTAAAAATAGACAGCAGCTATTTTTCGAGACCTGCCCTTTAATGTTCTCATTATATCTTCCATTAGGTTTTCAATTCAGTGGGTGCCTCAGCTTTTCCTCTTCGTAACAATTAGTTGGCCAGTTTATACCTCACATTAGTGAATAACTAATCCATTTTTGCTTTATCCAGATTTATTTGCTTAATCCATTTTCGCATTATCAAGTTTTAATTGCTCTTAAGGAAATATCCATATTCATATTGAGTATTCGTTCCCCTTATTAACTCAGAATTAAAGGATTTTAACATAGACTGGACTCAGAATTCAAGAATTAATCATATACCATGGTTAATACACAAGGTGAAATTGCACCCATAGGGAAACATGTATATCAGTCAAACTACAACCCGTTTGCCTGAGTCCATCACTTATTGCAACAATTTTTCTTTGAATTTTAATCTCTAGATAGGCAAATTTAACCTTTTTGTGGCATGTATTCAAGGTGGCAACCATAATTCTTTATATGACAGTATTATTACCTCTAATTGACATTCCCTTCCTTCATTGCAAATGCTAACGCAACATTTGCGAAAACTGTCCCATTTATTAAAAGCTGATTGCACTCTTTTTATGATCGGCATATCGTCGCAAATTGCTCACCAAAATATGCTGATAATATACAAGAATAGGCCTACTAATTTGTGAATAGAACAAGGAAGCGGACCAAGTGTATATTCTTGGAAGAACAAGGATGGAAAACTGTTTAATGTTATCACATGTGCAAAGTTTGGCAGCAAAGGTCAAGTCACCCGTTATATAGAAATTGTTTGTGCCCTCGCAATGTGGTTTTCAGTTATATATGCTACATATGATGTAGCTCTTAAGAAGTACAGTTGCTCAACTAAGTTTGTATGCACGGACAAAGTTTAAAAACACAATACGAGAAGATAATGGTCCACCAAACAAATTTCATATTTGCCCACAAAGCCCTGAAGATGGATATGACACACTCTGGATATTACACTCATACTTTGTGCAAAACAGATATCCAGTCAACTTGGAACAGTAAGCAATGTAATCATGTTTGGGAAGACATATTATTTCAAAGCCGGAAAATTCAATGGCTTCACTTACAATCACGCAGGTCTTTGCACTTTGTGAACAGCATTTATAAGCTAGAAACTCAAGAGAGGTATATGTTGCGGCCGTGAGGGTACTCTAGCCACAATGTTGGATGGAAAACAGCAAATTTGGGCAAAATGAACTCACACATTTATTTTTGATCTATTGTGAAACTTTTAATTACACTGTATATTGAATGGACTGATAGTACCATTCATAATTTTGGAACAATGTTAAAACAGTTGCCTACGTAGATGAGACGCCATTGTGCTATTTTTGTTTAATTTCAGAGTTCATTCTTAAATCCTGATTTTCTTATAAAAATGATTCACTTTGCAAGGCCAAACAGTGTAATTGAAACAGGATGTTGTTGTGAGAAGATGATATTTATCGACAAAATTATTGTTATGGATGTGACAAGTTGTCCCAATAGCATATTGACACAGAGAAACAAGAAAGCATTTACCACCAGTGAAATATTTACTTATGATTGGAACAGAAGTGAGAATAAAATCACAATGTAAATCAATAGGGAACCATCACAAATGGTATTTAGTATGGTAACTGTTATGCTGAAAAAAGGTTTACGGTACCAACTTGTCTGCCTTGATGACAAACCACAGTACTGTCAATTATCAACACCTTGTGCACACTTGTGTATCCAGCGCTTTGTAACTAAGATTGGTGTAAAAACAATGCACGGGCCATCAGTAAGATTAATCATTTTATCCTTTATAATGTAAAATAAATGTAAGGGGATTTGTTCGGTGACATCCAGAGGTCTCTTAAGTACAGTTTCATACATGGGTGTGAAGTGTGCAAACGGTTTTAAAATAATGTGCATATTTTTATTTACAGCAAATACTACAACATGCCAAATGCAGGTTAATTTTTAACAAAGAACAAGAGTCCATCTCTGCGGGAATACTTTCTGTGGAATAGACGCTGGTACGACTGGTTTACAGAGCTCTCTGATTACATTGCGGTACCTATTGCCAGTCTTGCAAAAAGTTAACCTTTTCATTTTCCTGATTTCAAAGTTATTTCTTGAACTGAAAACACCAGATCAAAAAGACCTGTAATTGGGTTGCAGGTTTTTGTGAATAGAAAGAAGCACATCCTCGAAATAAAATCGTCTTTTCTGATTATGTAGGTTCAATTTGTGACGAACACTCGCATGAAAAGTCTAATAATATGTCGAAAAACCATCACGAGCAGTGCTCAGCATCTGTACGAATTGACCTTTCCACCATCAGGGCTTGCTGCACGTGGAACTATATATATTAACGTACTGATAGATTATCGAAGTATATAAAAACAAAACTTATGAACTTAATATCTTTATACAAATGCGTCATTTAAGCAACACAATCAATCAAACCAAATAAAATTTAATGAAAAGAACAGTTAAACATGTTGAACCGGCGCAACTGGCAGCAAGACATACCGTACTTACTAATGCGTGATTCAAGCGACATAACCAGTCAAACCAAATCAAATTTGACGTAAAGAACAGTTAATTATGTTGAACCTGGTGCAATTGGCAGTAAGATATACCGTACTTACGTGTGGGCTATAGTGATCTGGATGTTCATGTTTTCAAATGAATGGTAATAATTCTCACACGCTTGTTTGTGGCACGGGAGCAGTAGATACATTTCATTTATTCATTTTTTTTTTATTTATTTATTTATTTATTTATTTATTTATTTATTTATTTATGTATTTATTTATTTATTTATGTATTTATTTATTTATTTATTTATTTATTTATTTATGGATGTATTTATTTATATAGTTAGTTAGTTGGTTGGTTGGTTGGTTGGTTGGTTGGTTGGTTGGTTGGTTGGTTAGTTAGTTAGTTAGTTAGTTAGTTAGTTAGTTAGTTAGTTAGTTAGTTAGTTAGTTAGTTAGTTAGTTAGTTAGTTAGTTAGTTAGTTAGTTAGTTAGTTAGTTAGTTAGTTAGTTAGTTAGTTAGTTAGTTAGTTAGTTAGTTAGTTAGTTAGTTAGTTAGTTTAGTTAGTTAGTTAGTTAGTTAGTTAGATTGTTTGTTTGTTTGTTTGTTCACATATTCATTCATTCATGTTTGTACATGATATTATGTTTCAAGGGCCAAACTTACTATTCATGTTATCTGTATGGCTCTCCCTGCATTTGTAAAAGCTGTTTGGGATGTGACAACAGTTCACTTGCTTAAGACATATCAATAATTAATCCTGGACACGTGTTTATTGAAGAGATTCAATATATAATTATATATTTTCTGTGTCATTCCTGTTCATTCATACATTTCTATATATACAGATTTTGGTAGATTCCAACAAGTTTTTGGTGATTTGGTCATAGTGTCAACTCTTGTGTACACTCCTTAATATGTTTTGCGATTTTTCTTGTTTGTTTGCTTTGATTCCTGTGAACCTTTTCACTTCTTGTGAAGGGGGTGGGTTGTTTGACAATCTTCTGTTTCTTCATTGCTTTTGTATTTCTATTTTTATCAAACTATATTCAATCGAAACTTATCCAGCTGCTGTCGTCGTTTTATATGTTGAAAAATATGAATTTTCGGCACTAATCACTTAGCCTGAATTTATAGATGCACAAAAATAGATATCTTTACAATCGACAAAAGTCCTTGATATATTGATAATATAATAATGGCACCCATTGTCAGTCAATGTATGTTTCAACACGAGGGTTTGTAAGGCACGTTGTTGATTCAACTTAGATATTCTTGACTTGAAGTACCAATGATTTGTTTAGGGTGCTCAGTGAAACATTTCCTAGAAGCATTCGTCTCGCTGTGGAGACATTTAGGTGAAAGTGCCACATATCTCAATATCAAAACCTTCCATCTACTCGCTTTTTGTTCGGATCTTTATGTACATTCGTGACATGGAACCAAAAATAAGCTCCCCACACTTGGTTCTGGGGAGATCAACTGTTACGTATTTCGCATATCATTATTACATGTGGCTGTGCAACTAAAATATGTCAATTTATCGGTTTGTGCTTTGTGTGAAGGATAAATCATATAACAGCAATTCAATACCCTGTTGAAACATCTTAGCTCCAAGAATAAAAATGAATCAAAAAGTTTCCTCGGTTCGGTTTGGGCGTCATGCTCTTTAACTGCAAAGAGAAAAATTCTTCACTTGCAGCTTGCGATTTTGACGTGAGTTCTTTTTCCTTTTTATTCAAACATTTAAAATTATAAATTCTTTGAATCAAAGAAACGAAAGCAAGCGATACCAAGAGTTTCAGTACCAAAATGCATGGTTGCGAGAAAACATGTAGGACAAAGGGCAACGTTTCTTCTTGTGGGCACTGAATTATGACCTATGTATTTTGTTGCCTTCATGTCAGTTGTTTACATGTGCATCTGTAAAGCTACGTTTGAGTGGGCTTTAATTAACAATTCTGTTATGATGTTGACCAGTAACCAAGAACTGACCAATTGAAAGTGCTTAATGAGAGGTCAAATAATCCGAGTGCGACCTATAGAAAGTATTTCGGCGTCCTAAGTCCCAAAATATCATCAGCATCAATGTCCATATTTCACTGCATCTGATAAGCCTATGCAGAAAATCGTCATAATAAAATCTTATTATAAGTTTAAACTGGAGATTTGTATCCGTTAAGTAACATGACCCTCTTGCCATCACAACACTTCCGCCTTTAACTTGGGTGTTGTGTCGGGTGTTGCTGCAGAATATAGGCACAAAAAGCTCGCTGGCAGTGTTAATGCCTTATGGGCTTTTGGTGCTTATAAAGACAAACAGGTTTCTTGTTTTTGATTCTTTTATCATTTTTCTTATTATTTTATTTATTTATTTTTTATTTTTGAAAAACAAAAATTTTCAGGTAAATGGCAACGAATTTGGCCATCCATCTGTCGTTGGCTTTCTTTTCTCCACCACCAAAGTTCTGGTCACATTTTTTTCGGAAGACTGTCACCAATTCTTCTGATCAGGTACGTTTGCGACGACCAATCAGTGTTGAACACAGTGAAATTAAGTCAATTTATATGGTACAAGTCACTATTGTCTTCCACTCATGCAGCCGTTCTGAAACAAGACATGTTTCTTAAACATAGATTCCCCCCTCCCATTATGTTCGCTCTCATTACCCTCTTGATAGTACGAAATAGGGCACTCATGACCTTGGGAATTGGACGTAGAAACCAAATTCACTAAAGCAGCCTTGTGACCTAGGAAGCTAGGTCAAGCTCAACCTTCTTTGAAGCTGAGTTAGCCCTAAAAAAAGACTATAAACATGCCCAAAGTAAAAGCTCTGGCTCAAAAATTCTGCAGTTATGAAGCAGAAGCCAAATTGAGTAATGTGGCTCTTTGACCTTGGGAAGTGACTCAGTGTTAATCTTTTCAAAACCTGATTAAGCTCTTATAGAGGGCTATATTACTGTGCAATATTTAAGCCCTAGGTCAAAAAAATCTCCAGTTATCATGCAGAAACCAGTGTCATAAATAGGACTCAAGGTGGTGATCTTGGAAATTTAGTCAAGGTCATCCCTCTTCTTAGCTGAACAAACCCTAATTGAGGACTATTAAAATGTGTTATGTTGAAGTTATAAGTAAGACTCTGCGTTCCACTGCAGAGGCCAAGTTCACTAAACTGCCCTTCTGACCTTTGAAGAAAGGTCAAGGTAGCTCATCTTCAAACTTGCTCTAACCTTGGATAATGACTATAATATACATGTATATATTATAGTAATATGTGTAATATATATCCCTATCATGAAAAACTTGTTCAGTTATCGGGCAAAAACAACTCACTGTGGTAACTCCATGACCTTGGCAATAAGATCGAGGTCAACTACTTCATACTTCACCTAGCCTTTATATAGGGGTATATATCAGGGCACTATTAAAGTCCCACATATTGAAAGATAGATGGGCACTATCAAAATCCCATCTTAGAAACTTTTTGAGTTTTGGTGTACAAAGTCTCTCTCTCTGTCTCTCTCTCTCTCTCTCTCTCTCTCTCTCTCTCTCTCTCTCTCTCTCTCTCTCTCTCTCTCTCTCTCTCTCTCTCTCTCTCTCTCTCTCTCTCTCTCTCCACGTACTGACATGAGCAAAGCTACGAGTATATGCACCGCCTACTTAAAGGGGGGCATGAAAATGAATATTAATAATGAATACCTGATTTCATCATCGTCATCATCATCATCATCATCATCATCATCATCATCATCATCATCATCATCATCATCATCATCATGTGAAATAAGTGAAATCCCATTGCAATACCTGAGAGCCAAACTTCAATGTATACACCAAGTGCTATGTTCTTCAACATTGGTAAATACAATATCTGTAAGAAATAATATTTTAATTTCTAACAATGACGGATATTTGAAAATTTCCTATGTTAGATTTCTCTTTTAATTGAAGCAGGTGGGTCATTGATTAGGATAACATACTACTGGGTCTGAAGGCGTACATTATAAAGGAAATCCTTTCATCCAAATTTTATTTTCCCTTTTTTTCAGAAATTGATATTTCTCAAGTAGAATCCTAATCATTGTACGATTTGAATCATATATATTTCAGGTCTTTACATACTGAATAGTGACTAGGAATTTAAAGTGCAGTCATTTAATTGTTAAAAATGAAACGGTAATATATTAATTGCCTCCATTTACCAACTTATAAATTGTAGACACAATGAAAACACATTTGGATTTGAATATCGCTGAGTCATGTTTTGAACTGTACATCTAAGAACTCAACACTATGAATGAAAACTTGAGGGCAAAGAGAATTTATTCTGGCGCTGAACTTCGACACTCTTCTGCAGGATGGCAATCTAAAATAATTTTCCAAAGCTGGACCTTTTAAACTTTATGCCCAGATGCTAAAACTTCCATGAAGCTACATATACTGAACCAAACAAATAACTCAACCCTTACACTTTTTAACTTAAATATTTATTGTTACTTTCATATCACAGAAACAAATCAGATCCATATTCTGCAGTCTTTTTGGCATAACATGTGAAAAACAAAAACTTGAAACTGTCAACGAGGGTGCGACCAGCTGGCAATAAACAGGGCAACATTGATTTGTAAAGTTCACAAATTGGCATGTCCACTAATACTGTGTGTGACCACCTTCAGCATCTGTAACTGCTATGCAACGTCGGCACTTGGATGACACTAGCTGCTGCACCATCTGCTGGGGCACACGATCCCACTCTTCTTGAAGAGCCTGGCGAAGCTGCTGGCGGTTGGCGGGCGCTGGATCCCGTCTCCAAACATGCTGGTCAAGGTAGTCCCTAAGATGCTCAATGGGATTGATATCAGGTGAGAAGGCTGGCCATGGCAAAATGTTAATTCCTTCAACTGGCAGAAAATCCATCGTCAGTCTAGCGGCATGGGGCCGGGCATTGTCCTGTTGAAGCAAGTGGAGTTGGTGGTGTCTTATGAAAGGGACAGCAACAGGCTGAAGGATCTCATCCCTGTAACGGGCAGTGTTAAGATTGCCTTCAATGAAGATTAGCTGGATTTTGGCTGTGAATGAAATTCCACCCCACACCATCACTGATGCACCTCCAAATCCAACTGTTTCCAGCACACAGGCATCTGAGTAGCGTTCTCCCCTTCATCGCCAAACACGTGTCCTACCATCTGCATGATACAGGGTGAAGCGGGATTCATCAGTGAATAGCACATCCCTCCACTGTTGATGGGTCCAGCGAGTATGGGCAGTAGCCCATTGTCGTCGGGCTTGCCTTCTTGCCTGTGTCAAAATTTGACCCCTGTAAGGATGCCTGGCGTGTAGATGGTGATCTTGTAGTCTATTACGGACTGTCTGGGCAGATATTCTGTTATTGGTTCTGCCAGGTGTCTGTTGTGCGGTTCTAGTGGCTGGTCGAGTTCTGTTCTGCAGATGTGACACCATGATGTGTCTGTCTTGTGCAGGTGTGGTTTCTCTTGGTCTCCAAGGATGCTGTCTATCAGCTGTGGCCCCAGTCTCCTGGAATCTTGTAGCAAGTCTGGATATAGTGGATTTGTGGACTTGCAGTCTTCTTGCCACCTCTGCTGCAGATAAACCAGCCTGTAGCATGCCAATTCTTCTCTCCCGATCTACTGTTGATAATCGACCCATAGTAGGAATACTGTGCCAAATGAATCCCATGCTGCCCTTTTATTGTCCGTGAGCGGCTACACCCAACCAGTAAAGGTGCGAATGTTTTAGTCATGTGGGTAACACTGAATCCTGCAGTTGTCCTTGATTCAGCACAACCACCAAACTTTGAAAGCCTCATATCCTCGCACACAGTTACACTTGGGCTGATTTCAATGTGGCCTTTTCCTGTCCCAGAATCAAAGACTTGGCAACCCTAATTTCAGGTGTCAGAGACTTGCGTAAAATAGCCTGCTGTAGTCACTCTTGATTCATGACAATGACCCCATGGCAAGGTCAGGGTACTCGACCTTGAGGTCACACTACTTGGTGCATTATTTTAGACTGATTTAACAACGGTTCGTATATTTCTGAACTTTAAATACAGTTCCAATGTGAAAATAAACCCCAATGAAAAAGTTGGGTTATTTGTTTGGTTCAGTATATATAAAACGTAAGACTTGAAGTAGCCTACGAAGGCTGCCATTCTATTTTAACATTTTGCTGATCAACATAACTGGAAGTCTACTTCATGCACTCAGGCTAATTTTGTTAAGCCGTAGCATAACGTCTAGCCACCAACAAAACTTTAGGCCATTTTATAATGATCACATACAAAGATGGTTTTGCTCAGTACAGTTAAGCCACACTAATTATAGTAATAATAAATAAGTATCTTGTCATGACAGTTAAATAAGGCTGTTTTTATTCTTCCTTTCTTTCTTTTTTCTTACTTTTTTCGTTCTTTCTTTCTTTCTTTCTTAGTTTCTATATCCCAAGTTGGACCTTTTGCTGGAAATTGGGGTTGGGTAATGTTCGTCCAAACTCTTTGAGCTCCCCTTAGCTCCGCCCTTGAAGTTCAGGTTGGCTTTAGTGGGTTCAGGGGAGTTGAAGTGGGTTTTGGTGTTCAGTCAGACTGTCACTTTTATTTGTGACCTGGGCACTTGTTCGCTTAAAACATTCGATCCGTCGCAAATAATTATCGCACGATATATGATGAAGCCCTGGGAATTTTGATGATCAAAATGTGGTTTAAGGTCCACTTTTTCAACCATTATTGTCTAAATATTAAACAGATACTCCTTGCAGTCATACTGTCCTTGACTGGCGTGACCTAGATGTGAAGGGGTACACAAAATAATATTTCCCATTTTTTGTGTTTGCACTATGTTTTTACCGCAAAAAAACCCCAGGTAAAATGTAAGTTTTTTAATTAAGCAATTGAAATTAATTTTTAACACTTACAGAGATTTAATGATTTTATAAGCTTAATCCAGATGCACACTTTTAGAAAATATATAGTTTTTATGATTTCAAATGAGAAATGGAGTGTAAATAAGGATATTTTTGGAGCAAAGTCGTATTTTCAGTGTCAGGTGCTGTAAAAGTGTACCACCCCCTTAAGAAGCTAGCAATGACTGAAAACTCTCGGTTAGGCACAACAAAATTTTAAGAGACATATTGTGGTAACCGGTGGACAGCAAATTTTAATCGCTGACCAATCAATGCGGCACTCATTGTTGTACCCCTCCGATAAAGATTTTTTTTTCAAAATAAGACATAGAATTTGACCGGACAAATGATACATTTTGCTTACATTTGAGAAGTTCAAATCTTAAGTTGTTGCAGTTTCAACCAATTTTAAGAAACTTGCACAGACCTATGACAGGATGAGTGGACCGTGACTGTGAGTCGTGCTGCTGGCATGAAACACACTGTTCCAATGTAAGGATACATTTATAAAGAACAGCGTTTACCAAAGAACTCACAACATGAAGCAAGTCAAATTCTCCTCCTAACTGCATGCGTGCATAAAGTGCCTGTGTGTGTGTGCAGTACAGTGTCGACATAATCACTCAGAAATGCAGCTCATTCCTGGAACCTCCCACTCTGCTATTGCAGCATGCCCAGGTGATGTAAACACACAGGGGATGCTATCTTAACAGCCTGCTTGTCGGGTAAATATGGAAGCCTTGTGACCTTAACACATTTGTATGCATATCAAACAAAATGTTAAAACAGATACACAATGTCAGTGTGCTAATTTCACGAAAGCCACGTGTACTGTTCCACTTGAAAAATTGATCCTCAGAAACAATGCATTTCTTATCATTTATTCTGGACGTGTACTGAGTATAGCATGACATTTCCACACAAAATATAGATTCTACAGCGTGTTTAAGAACTGATATTCACTTATGTAAATTTACTAACATACATGTGGAAGGAACACAACTGTATAATAATAAAACCAGTAGTCTATTGACCATGTACTCGTACATGTGCACTGAACAGAGAAATATAATCATCTGCATACAGGAAGGTTCTACAATTCCTAGACTACACAAGTAGTCTCTTCCATTAACCCCATTTCCCATGAAAGAGTGGCAAAATGATTATGTTTGTCAGAATTGTTACAACTACTGATAAATGGATTGGTTTCTAGATTCCTACACAAGCTGATAACATTTTCTAGCACAACTAAAAGATCATGATACTTTCACCATTTATCATATATGTTGTATGCTTTACCTTCTGTTTAGCCTGGGCTTTGACCAATAATCTCTAGATGAAACACGCACTGGTCAGAAAAGCAAACTGTGAATGATCATATAAATTAGATATGCAACTTACTTTATCAACGTTTTTTCATATCATTCAATCCCCCCCCCCCCGCTGGCGTAAGGCCCCTACTGTCATGAACATGATGAAAACATTGAGGAATCTCTGAAACACAGTACTGTTGTAATCGTCTGGCAGATTAACGCCGAAATCAAACTTAACCTTCAGAATTATTAATTAAGTGGTCCCTCTGTTAAAATCACCCTAACACGGGTCTTAATGTGGTCTCATATAGCAGGATGTCTTTCATTGGAGGAAAAATAACATGGAAAAGATATCTTTTGTCGTTTGTTCACAATTTTGAAAAATGTTTATAGTTAGTCTGCACGTTATTTTAGTGTTTAAACATTTAAATACTGTATGCCATGGATGCAGTGATAATGCGTTATGTTTGAATAAATATATTTTGCAAAGTACAAATAATTGAAACAAAACTATAAAACGGTATGTACACATCAACAGGGAATACTGTAAAATCACAGATGCACATTTTCTCAAATGCAGAACTCGTCGCGCAATCGACTAAATGAGTCTCATGTCGCATAGACCCTACAGTGTTACACACTCATCAACCAAACCTAATCTTTTTTATCTATTTATCTGTCTGTTTATGTATCTATGTTTTTTCTTTATATATATATATATATATATATATATATATATATATATATATATATATATATATATATATATATATATATATACATATGTATACATATATATACATATATATATACACATATATATATATATATATATTATCAAGTGCATGGGTTTAAAAGTAAAGTAATCAGGAAATTTCAAAATAGGCTATTGAAAAGGGTACTATAATAAGCTTCATCATTTTAATTCAGTTTCTTGTATAATATACGCTTTTGGAGAACCTTTCCGAACATGCTTTTCCATTTGACATCACATACTGTTTTAATCTTTATTTGGAAATATACTATTTTTAAAATTTACCAATTTATCTATGATTTAGGCAGTGTAATTGAACAAAGTAAATCATTTGCTAGGGCGATGGCAAAAATGTTCCTACCTCACGCATAAAACTTTCTACATCTTTTTCATGTGATTGTTGTTTTCCAGCGACTTCTATCCTGGATATGCACATCATTTTTTTTTTTTTACTTCAGCTGTACTCTATTTATTGAGGCGATAAATTTAAACAACAAAAACTCAATACAGGGTGTGATAATAGTAAATGTATGTATTTAGTGCAGGTTTTAACGGCGATTGGTGGGGTGAATGGAGGACTCACTAGCTGTATGGAAAATGGTTCTGAAGGTCGGATAAAATATATAAAAACGCTCTGATCCAATGAATTGATACACAGAGCATTCTGAGTGTTATGATTATTTTGTGAATGTGCAATGAATTTAAATGATTAAGTCAGCAGACCACCAGAAAAATGGGGCTGGACGTGGTTTTGCCATCGTCAAATTGCAATAAGCCATTACAGAGATACAAAGATTCACAAGTTACAAAAGTTTGAAGAAACCAAAAGCAAATATGGAATTTCGTCGGGATTCTTCTTCCCCTGCATGATTGAATAAATTTGGCAACACCACAAAGAGTGACAATGTAGTAGCTAAAGTACAGGAAAACAATCAATTAAAAGGTACATGGACATATAAATATAGTAATCTTTTTTAAACGTCTGTTTCAATTGATAATTCTGTTTATGATTTAACAATTTGTTTTATAATGCCAATTTCTTGAACTAATAGATTTGACTTTCTTAGCCACGCATTGAAGAACACCTAAACGGGAAGGCAGATGTTAATAAAATTTGTAATAAACTCTTCAAAGTTACTGGCATTAAAAAAAGTATCTCCTTCTCATAGGGCTGATCCACATTTTTTCATTCTTTTCCTGTCCTACTTAAACCGTGCAGTCATATTGTAGCATTTCTCGTATTCCCGTATTTTTACGGTCCAAAAAAGGCAATCCGGTAATAGGTTACACCACACTGAATGCCCACACAGACCTGTTCTTAAAAAAACTCTGATTAAAAAAAAAAATACACTAACTACAACTTAAACCTCTCAAACGCATTTCAAGCATCCTCTTAGGGATCATGCATAAAAAGAATCCATTCCAAAAATCCGAAAAAAACTCGGAAGGTTGGAAGGGGTTACTGCCCGAATATGATTTTCACCAATTTTTTGGAAAATTAAAAAAAATCGACGCTTCAATGCGTAAAATTTTAGTGATTTATTATAAAAATCAACAAATGAAATAAAAATCATCGGGAGTTTTGCTGACCGATGTTTCAAAACCTTCACCAGAGATTCAGTTTTACCCCTTACTTACACAGTAATCTATTTTGTGTATTCATCGAACATAGTTTTACTAAATCCTTTGTAAGGTGTAATCATGTGTAATCATGAAGCTCCAAAAGCACAGGTTTAGCCCCTCTCATTCACAGTTTGATGCACATGGCATTTTCAGTAGTTCTCCAAAGTGGCAGTAGATGGCACACTAATTAATACGCCATCACAAGCACCACATGCATTCATGCTATGTTCGGTAACATCTATAACTAATAAAGTAGGCCTGCAATAAGTTGGTTGCTTTGGCAGAAGGATATGAAGATAGTTAAATAAAAAATTTTCATTTAATTGGTGCTGGTTTATCTTTCATAATTCTGTGAATAAAAACAGCTCAAGGCCATTGACTCTACAAACATTACATATATTTTTAATAGGGAACATATTATGTTTAAAACTTATCGTTGTGTGCTGTAAATGGTAATATTTTAATATGATAATGGATCTGAATCTTAAGCTGTTTAAGATATACTGGCCCCTTGATGGTACATATTATATGGGTGCTCAGCAAATAGACGTAGATATACCTTGTGAAATGTAGTTGCATATTTTCTTATTTCAACATCAACTTGACATGGGCATGGGCATGGTAAAATATCAGTCACAATTTTCCAGGAGATGGTGATTGCGATTGAGGAGAGGGGAGGGGGTAATCCCAATCCATTTTTTTTTATTGTATTTTTGGAATTTTTATTATACATGATCCCTCAAATCAACTTCCTGCTTACTTGCATGACATGTTTGTGACACCCTTAGCACCTTACATTCATTTTACCCAAAACAAAGATAATCTGTATTTCCCTGCACGAAATAAATCCAGAAAAAAATTGTGTGAGATACTGCATTCCTTCATACTTCACAGTACCCCCCCCCCCGAATCACAGATAAATTACATAAACATTTCTATATCTAGGCATTACCAGTTATGTCATTCCTGTCAATAGTTATCAAGATATATGTGCTGTACCAGATTACTATGTATGTAACAAGTAAATACTGCTTTCGCCCATTTATGCATCTATACAGCCCTATCCATTGAATATTCGATGTATCTTTCAATTAGGTTTTGCTGAAGAGTAAACGAATCCCTTTAAAGGTGGCCCCGTGAAAGCAGATAGGAATCCCTAATTGAGACTCTACCTTCGGCGTTCAAGATAAATTCCTATTAAGTTGGCATTAATATTTTTCCTTCCAAAGCTTGTGCTACTGTTTATATTACAGGTGCTACAAGACCTGTTCATTCAGTTCTGTTCCCCTTGTGAAACCTTCAGATGTTAACGTCTGAGATCTCTTACACATGTACTTGCAGCTAGTATACAATCACAAGCACATGCAGCTAGTATATAATCACACGTATTACTAAACAATGTAGGTGGGAGAATCTTTGAAATTGCATGATGGTGCTGAGGTAAATTGAACACTGATATGGTGCCGTCCAGTTGTATATTGCTCACGCCAGACGTTTGGTCAATTTATAACCACGACTTACGGCTGTACTTATTCTGAATTTTACATGCAAATAGAACCCTGCGTTTTGTGAATAACCTTTTTGTTCGTTTGTATGTCCAGAACTCCATAGTTTACATGCTCATCAGTAACCATTTGGCAATCCAGTCTTCAAATAAATATTTACAATATAATAGAACACGTAGGGCCTGGCGCTTTCTTTCTCCAGGAATCTCATTCTGTATTTATGGGTTGTTCAGCATATGAAAAGAAAAAAGTCTAGCATGTTTATTATATTATTAACAACGCATATGTTGCGTATGTAAAGTGCAAGTATTATTGGAAATAAAGTATTAGCAAGACGTTAGTGTATAAATGATAAAAATACTACACATAAATACCACACATCACCATCTTTACATGTATACAAATACATATATTTCCCGACAGACAGCAATGTAGCTGTACATACATGTTATGTGTCGAGACAGTAGTACATGTACAATTGAAGCTGTGGGAGCAAAAACCACTGAAGTGAATGAAACACAATGCACGAAGCTGCCAATCGCGATTTGTTGAAAAGAAATGGTTTATTATTTTGGCTCACCCCCACATCATTATTCAAAGGTTATTCATGTCTCAAATGTTATGTCTTGTTAAAAGATAGAAAATAACTCACATGTTTAGCATAATACTCTTCGGAATGGGAATGCACCATTAAGAAATATTTCTTTATGTGTGCTATGCTGATTTTTATTTCATTTGAACTAATCGTGTAAACTGTACGTTTTCCTGAACAAGTTATATGGACTGACTCATGACAGAGACTTTTGGGAGGAAGCAAAATATTAAATTTCATACGCTACTTTGGCCCAGTAAAAGGAATGGGTCAATTGCCTTGAAGCTATATAATTTACATCAAGACATACTTTTAACTCCAGTTTTGAGAACATTTGTAAGGGTGACATTGATTTAATTCGCTTAAATAATTTTGGTTAGTCAACGTTTTGGGTGGTACTCAGAGACCTATTTGGGCTAGGACTCTGAAATGGGACATTATAATGGTGCTCTGAGGCCTCGCGTAAGATGACGTATGAATGACCATGACTTGTTTCTCAATCTAACATTAGAACTGAGGTAGGATATTGCACATCATGATGATCCTCTAGGATTACTGTGCTGCAGCAGATGACCTTGACCTCATTTTGACCGCAGGACTATTTTCTTGAATCTAGTGTATGGGTGGTCGCTCAGGAAAGATAAGTCGTTGGTCTTAATACTGCACATGATGGAAGTCATCTAGAGGGTTTGTATAAAACTGCACATGGATGTCACTAGCTAAATGCCCATGGTCACACGGACACCACATTCATTATTTTTTTCAATGATAACCCGAAATGTGTTTGAGAATCAACACTCTCACCAAGTGTTTGAGCGAAGTCATTTCTCCCATGATTCCTTTGCTCATGTTATTACCCTGGACCATTCTCCCTTCAGTTGCAGCATATCCTATACTCTAACCAACACTATGCATTAAAACACAAAATTTGTGTTTCTTTCTGTAAGAAGATGAAGTAGAGTGACATTTTGAAAACTCTAAGAGGGCCTCTGAGTGAGACCCTTAAACATGGTGGATAGATCTTATAGCAGGATAATATCGATTTAACTGGCCTATTGCTACATAAAAGAAATATTGCTATGGAAAAAACATTGTCATGTCCCATCTACCCCTCTCAGGTTAATGGCAGAGGCTATGCCATCAGAATCATCCCCTGTCCTTTTATCTATTCAGCAGAGTTGCAGAGGCTTAGCAATCCAGGTGGAAAAATCAATTCCATCAAATTGGTGTTGAATTTGTTTTTGTATGTATAGTGTACTGTAATTTTTAGCTATTGAGAAAGCAAAACAATCTTGAACTCTTATCAAAATGTTCACAAATTTTGATTTTTAACTAGATTTTTTAAAGACAGGAAACATTTAATACAATTTTGTGCATACTTGAATGTTCTTAGTTTTGCGTCAAAACTTTCATTGGGTGTTTTGTTTTTGTTTTGAAGTTGTTTTTTTTTTCAGGAGTATAATATATGATGATTTATCTAAAACGTGTTCTCTTATATTCTTACAGACCTATAACATGAATACAGTCCTAGTGCCACAAGTATCTGACACAACTAATGTCCTTTTCAGCAAGGGACCCCAGATACGGAAAAAGGTATTGCAGCCACATGTTTCACGAGTGAGGGGAAATGGCAAGGGAGGCTTCTTAAGAAACAGATATTATGATTGGACATGTGTAAATTCAACTTGCATGAAATAAATCTTCATCCTCAGAATGTACTGGTGTATGGAAGTCAATGCAGGCAATTGTGCCAGCTGGGTAACTACACTTGACACTCTTGCATCATTCTGCTTATGCCAACTTATTTGTCACAATTTTTCTCGGAATTTGATTGTATGTCAACTGATGTCGTGGTTTGGAAAGGTCATGTATAAACACCAATGATATACTCAGCTGTACTTTTTAATGATTCGATAAGTCATTACTAATGTAGATGACTATAAAGAGCACAGCACTACAACTAGCAGAATACAGGCCTGTTTTCTGATTTATCAAATCCAGAAATACAAGTCTGTGAGAATGCAGCCACTTAGCATTTTCTGGTTACTCGCATCACCAATGCTGCTAACTACCGTTAGCGGTTACATAGACAAACGGTCTTACCCAGTGTCAAAAGAATGTAAGCACCATGGCAGGACATACGGACCAGGCATAATATCGCTATCGAACAAGCCTCCCTGTCTTTTAACTTGTTATTGTACCCCAATAACCAGCAATGGCAACAACCTCTTTCAAAAGCATTGTTTATGGAGAAAGTGTCCCATGATGAAATGCATGGCGGGATCCAAGCTGGTGAAAAGACCTGGTGGATGTTGCTCTCGGTGTGAAGCAGGTATTTACTCTCTCAATGTTCACTCGATATCAGATTCTCGGGCTCATTACAATATTTATCAGACCATATTTGTAACTCTCACTTTGAAAATTTAATGTGTCTAACAGGTGATATGAAAGATTACGAAATGTATGTGTGCTATTTCCTTTACTAAGTTTCAAAGCTAAATCTATGATTACATGGACAAAAAGGGTAAAAGTCATTTCCATTTCGAAACATATTTAACCATGAAAAAATCAGTTACATACTCAGATATATACTTCATTTGAACCATGTATTCCTAGTTGCTCACATGTAAGTAGCGTAGCGCTGGTCGAATTCTGACTGTGGACTACTTTCTTCTCTTCGCTCAAAAGATCACCATCGTTATGAAATGAAACAAGCTTTTTCAGCTGCATTAAAATGAAAACTACTAAATGTAACAATGTTTCCAAGCAGTAATATTAGTTTTACATGTGTATACGGTCACACAAATATAGTGTTCAAATAAATACGATTAGATTGCCAACGAGCCAAGTGGACAAAATTGCACTAGACATCAAGATATCTGTCTGGACTTCCAGAAAAAGTAATGTAAAATGTACCCTGTGGGCTGTTATTTTCAAAAGTGAATTTATTTTCTGTAATGGCTGGCAAATGCAAAAAGCAGTTCGTGTCCACCAGTTTCTTTGGCAACAAAGGCTTCTTCTAGAACTTTCAGAAGCATATTGCTTTTTATTTGTGTATGACAATGTATGTGGTCTCAAATTTTTAACAGGATTGTTTAAAGTGTTCTGTTTGTGATGCAAGAGATATAGGAAAAATTATATTCATTGGAAAATATTTTTGCAATCGAAAAGCTCTTCTGCTACATCTGAGTGGCCTAAAGCCCCCTGCATGGCCATGCAACCTTTTCCCATTGTGAACCACCAAAAACTAAAATGCCGAAAAAGTCCTGTGTTCTCAATTCGGATTCTATTTTTTGTGATATATTGGATGACCATAAGACGGTATAAAGAAACATATACATGTATGACCTGAGTATATTGCTTTGCACAGCACGTAGGAAGTAAAGAAATTTACACTCACTACAGGCGCTATCTCGGTGTGAAAGTATCAAAGCGCCTGCAGATGGACGCTCCTCAGATCAAAACAAAAGACAAAAACAGCGCAATATCTATTAGGTAACATGCTTACTCGAACAAAAAATGTGCTCGAAAGCGCCAGACAACATACAATGAACTCGATCAGAGCCATGTTTGATTAATGAGTTTTAGAACACGTTGTGCATAGAGAGCAGCCGTTGCCTCGATTCTTAGACTGTTGGCTTTCTTTATGGTTGGAAGTAACAAGTTCCCTGACGAAACGGTCCACACATCTCTATGATACACTTATTCATCAAAATTATGGGAATAGGAAAGAATTACTTTTTAAGTTGTAAACGACGTGAGCAATGGAATGGGTCTTTTGATTCTTGAATTTTTGTCAGAGCAAAATATGAAATATAAGTTTCTAAACTTGTGCAGACAGGCTTAAGAGCTAAGTCATCTGATTATGCATATTAGGGCATTTGGCAACTCACATGGCTTCCTGTTTCAGCAAATTTAAGATTATGAGACATGCTTTATGGTTTTGTCTAATAGCCCTTTATTTTTATTTGGCTGGTAAAGTTTTGACTGCCCCCCCCCCCCCAGAAATATTAATAAACAAAAGCATCGAACGTGATAGTACTAATGAAGTAAAATATAAATTACTGATCTACTTGGTTGAATGTAGAGAGCTTGAATTGTGTTTTCCAGCTCAGTTGACTGACGGTCAGTTGTCCGTCCACAAGTCACATTTTTGACTTGTTCTCCAAACCGTCTGTTGGATCCACTTGAAGTATGTTCTCTACCTAGTTTTTCAAAAATGGTCACAGTCCAATGGTTTTTATTTTATTTTATTTTTTTCATGAGTTTCAGGGAGGGGGATCTTTTTGGCAAATCTTTCAAACTTCTTTTTCTCCCAAACCGCAAAGGCAAATGCTTCGTAGTTACAGAGACACTTCCGGGGACCCGTACAACTTACTTGGTCACCAGGTATCGCTGTGTACTTTTTCTATTTTGCCCCCACTTTTGTGTGCGTTTTCGTTTTGTCAACTTCTCACTTAGATTCTCCTGAAAGTTGGTGAAAATGCAGCTTGCGGATGGGTCAAACAATGATGTCTGCTAGGCAGTGATATTCCCGCATCTCTGATTTTTAACGAATTTTTTCAATTTGGGTACTTGCCGGTTAATGCATATATTCCATTTGATTGCAATGGAAGTGTAGTGGATTGCAACGGAAATTCATATTTTGAACTACTCGCCAATAACAGTTAACCAAATTCAAATCAAACTTGGGGATGTACCTTGGGTTGGTCTCTGCTGATTTGTTTAAATTGTCGGGGCCCATCTTCATTCTTTGGTATTTTTTTAAACTTCCACGAAACCGCCAAGTCATTTGCTATGGAATTACATAGGCATACATGTGGTGTTCTTTAAACCTTAATTTATTCAACAGGACGCGATACGATCATTTCCCGCTCTTTTAAAGGAGTTAATAATTTACACCTTTCTTGACTTTTTCTCCCAAAGTAAAAGTTAGGTCCTCTTTAGATTTATTCAGAATGTAAGTGGACTTCAACTTTACCAAATTTGTTAAGTTTATGGTAGTGCTATCATTTATGCTTTTTAAAAAATTGCCAAAATTCGAAAAAAAAATCGGTAAGAATATATCAAGTCGAAAACAGGACTTCAATCTAGGGCTGAAGCAACTCTTCAGTTACCGAAGGATAGGCATCTGTAAGTCTAAATTTGTATCCCGCTTATCAAACAGTCTATCTCCCCGCAGATAAGAGAAGACTCTGTTTAACAATACTATGTTTTGGGCGGTGGGGTTTTTTTTCCCTTTTTCCGGAGGGGTGCTTTTTTTGTTTTGTTTTGTTTTGTTTTGTTTTTTTTTTTTTTTTGTTTTTTGTTTTTTTGTTGTTTTTTTTTTTTTTTTTCTTTTTTTTTGTTTCTTGTTTTTTTGTTGTTGTTTTTTTTTTTGTTTGTGTGTGTGTTTTTTTTGGGGGGGCGGGTCGGTTTTTTTTTTGTTTCTTTGTTTCTTTGTTTCTTTAACATTTTTCTTAACACAGAAAGCAATTTTAATGTAGCTGGGACTCGTCATAAGAATTCATCTGGGGCAAGACCAACTGGACAACTGTCAAGATGGCCAAGATGGCAAAGGCCAAGACCTAGACTGCAACGGCCGAGCTGGCAACGACCACTGCCACCGCCACGACGCTCAAAACGATCGTCTGGTACGTGTATACATACATACACAAAGAAAGACACATACATACATACATACATACATACATACATACATACATACATACATACATACATACATACGTACGTACGTACGTACGTGCGTACATACATACATACATACATACATACATATACACACAGTTAATATAGATTGATGCCAAAAACGTTTATTTGTCAACCTACCTGTGGGAATGCTATTGAGTACATGACTGTGATCTATCAAGCTCGTAATAAATCTAACTTGTAAGGTTCCCACCACACTTGTGTTCAAACAATTGGGCCCAAGTTTCGAAAGCAGAACTTCAGACAAAAGCTAAATAAACTCTTCAGTCATGGGGACCGTCCGTGATTCCCAATCACAACACATTGCTGTCACGCTAATCAAAGAATAAGCCTCCGGAGGTAAAAGAAGTTGACGCTGCCTAACAACAGACTAGCTGATTCGTTTCTCTGTTATATAGTTTATGTCAGGAGATCACAACGTGTATATTGGTGACAAAGTGAGAGTCTCCACTGTATTTCCATTAACATGAACACGCGTACAGTATTCAGATGCAGAGTGAGAGAGAGGTATGTTTCAACTTACTAAAGGTCAAGGACATATGTACAATCTTCAAACTAAAACTCTATCACAACTATGCAAATAGCAAACTCCCTAACAACTTGCTGATATTTTCATTTCAATTCGATGCAGACAGGTAAACATGTACTGCTAAAAGATCTCAAAATTTATTAGCTCACTAATATCATCTATTGCCCGGGGTACAATAATGCAGAGACGAACCAGAAGAGATTATTTGCTGTATAGCAAATCAGTGTGTGTGTCTCCAAAGCTTATTGGTATGACAATGTACACCTGGTATTTCAGTACTGCAGTGTATTATTGGTACGACAATGTACAATGCGTACTTCAAGTACAACATTCTATGATCTGTGCGACACTTGTGCATCAGTGTACAATTGGAATTATAGTACTACAGTGTATGATCGATATGACAATGTTACGACAGTGTACATATAGTACTTAAGTACTACAATGGATGATTGTATGACAAAGTTAAGTCCATGTACAATGGGTACTTCAGTACTACAGTGTATGATCGGTTCGTCATGCTAGGACAGTATACATTGGGTACTTCAGTACTGCAGTGCATGTAACTATTATGTTTTGATGACAGAATCAACCTTCAGGCCCTGTTGCATTTAAAATTTCTCTCACCAGGTGTCACCACCTATCAGAGAGCTGAACAACTCTGTACGGTGTGCATACTTTTGAACATATTTAAAATTTGAAATTTCAAATGATTTAATTTGATCTATTTATATTTCTGCAGCCTTCATTACCAATTCATCAGATTAGTACTAGTCCATAACATAGGAGTAGAAGTTGGAATGGCATCTCTATCTATTATAGCTTTTCAGTTATTCAATATCTAAAATTTCCAGTGGTGCTACTTAGCATAATTCATTTGCTACAACTTCTGTTTTAAATTTATTAGATGCACAATGGCCAATATTCCCCTAGTAGAAGTTAGAATCAGATCTCTATCTATTACAGTTATAAATATATTCAAGATTTTAAATTTCAAATGCACTTAATTTGCATAATTTAAACATCTTCATTCCCCTGCATTAAAAGGGCAAAGCTCTTTGTATGGAAATACAATCATGCCAACTTTGGAGATTTTATGTATAATAGTGTCAGAGATAAGTATCGGAAACATTCACTGGTAAAGAAAGAAGAAAGAAAACTAGAAAAGAAAATATGCTTCGCAGCAAATCTGTCTGGGTGCCTTCATATTGAGAACCGTTTGAAATGCTACACATTGCCATTGTTCAACATAATCTAATTTTCAAAGTGTGAAATGCTACAACTTTGGTTGTTGGTTCATTGGATGTGGCAATGTCGCAAACTTGTAAAATGAAATTTGAATGAAACTACTATCTATAACAATTTTGAAGCTATTCAACATTCTAATTTAGTTTATTGCCTAATTTGCATAAATTGAAAGCCAACAATTTTGGTTTATGGTTCATTGGATGGGGCTTTGCTATAAATCCATAAATTGAAGCAAAAACGGTACTTCAATTTCAAATAGCTATTCAAGATATACACTTTGCATGTTCACCTAATTGCATAAATTGAAATCCTACAACTTTCGTTCATGGTTCAATGGATACGGCTGGGCCACAAACCTAAAGATTGAAGTTGGTATCGGGCGTCTATGTATAGTAGTTTTGGAGATATTCAGCTTTGACATTTTTCGAAGTCCCTTATCTGCATAATTTGAAATTCTACAACTTATACTGCCCATTAGATTGGCAGATGTCACAAACCTCTATATGCTTATTGGAATATTGAGTATCTGCAATAGTTTGGAAGATATGGAGCTTTTAAAATTTTAATTGCTACTATTTTGCATACTTTAAATATGATGACTATTCCAAATGAGATGCACAATTTCACTGGTTTGGTCAGTCACCATAGCAGGCAGGACGTTTTTTGAAAAAATAGTGCATGAGAAAATCTCTAGACCAATTTGGTGGAGGAGCAAGAAAAACAAAACAAACAAAAAAACAAAAAAGGAATTCCCAACTCCAGTTTTTACTTCAACAGTGAGCCCCACTGGGACCAGAGAAATGTGCCCAATCCTGAGAGGGTCAGCCATTCTGGCTAATATGGATGGGTATGTGTGCATTAATGTGTACATTATTCACGCATGCACATATACATGTACAGTGTATACATATAATTCAAGGGGAGGTGTATACATGCAATACAAAACTGCCCTTCTTGCTTTATTACAAAAACAAATTTTAACAAAAACTGTCAAGAAACTACAAGTACATGTACCTGTGAACCAACACAAGCACTATACTGTCTCAGTATTTTTTTGAAAAGCATGCTTCATGTCACTGGTTACAAGAAAATAAAGACATTATAGTGTCTACCAAGATGACACACAGTGATTCAATATTCACAAAGTTGTGAAAACAATCATTGAGGACTTGAAGACCATGCTTTGATGGGTCTGGCCTAGTGATCTATTTTTAACAGAGGGTAAACTCAGGCTTGTTCTGCCCAGAAGTACAGATTCTATGTTCCCTTGGGACTGATAAGCTCAGCAGAATGACATAGCCTTGGGCAAAAAGAGACCAGCTAGGACACCAGTCTCAGTACTGGTGCATTGACAGCTCTGTGCAGCACCAGTGGAACCTATAGCCTGATTGGTGCATATGACAGCATGGAACACATTTGTGTTTGCAAGAACAGAAAAAAATCTGTGTTTTGTTGAGAGCCTCATTACACAGTTGTTGGGAGCCCCCCCCCCCCCCCCCCCCCCCAGCATGTGTGGGTAGAAGGTTGCCCATGGAACAGGTTCAATCTGATTAATTATAAATGTAAATAGTTACCTAGCACCATGGAGGTCAAGCAATAGGTCAACAACCAGTTGAAGGCCTGCATGTGTGGATTGTGGAGAAAATTTGGTGAATTTAGCATACATTTAAAGTCCCCAATTTTTGTTTCTATGCCATTGGAATTGCCAGTTGTCTCAAACCTATATGAGTAAGTTAGAATTTTGTGCTTATCCATAATATTTTTGAAGATATCGAGCATTTCAAACTTTAATTGCCACTCATTTGCATAATTTGAATCATCATGACTATTTCAAACCAAAAGGCACAGTTTCATTGGTAGGTAAGTCAGCATGGCAGGTTTGGTGGTTTTGGGAATAATAGTGTCTCACAAAGTAAAAAAGGGATTGTTCTTGGCGAAAATGAGGAGGTTTGAAGACAGGAATCCACTGGTCCAAGTGAATGATTGGGAATACTAGCATGTGTCAATGATCGTGTGTGAACACGCCTTGCTGAAATAAAGGGGAAAGTTTCCATACAGTGCTGTTGATCTCTGAATATATTCAAGTTAAATTCAATATAAAAATTGAAATGTTTGTAGCAGGATTTCACATGCTGCAAATGTTGCTCAATATCCATTAAAAGTACAGATATCATAAAATACATGGCCAGAAACCGACACTTTTTTTAATCAATATTATGAACATGTGAAGTGTTTAATATTTCAAACATGCCAATGATAAGTTGATTATTTATAAAAATTAACCTTGTCAGGTTTAAAGCAATTTCACCTTTTATCATAAATTATCACGTTTCATTTGGTGTTGTGGACATTCAAATTTTGATGGTGCCAGGAGAAAAAACGGGGATCTAATATCCTTCAAACAGGAACGATAAAACCATATCAAAATTGTTCAGAGCCAATATATTGTTTCACTGGAAATATATCAGTGCGGCGTGTGCCTTTCTGTTGACAAAGTGGATAAAGTCAATAATCACAGACGTGTGTGTGTGTGTGGAACAAGGAATTTTGTTTTTATCGATTGCAGTTTTAAACTGATAAAAATGAGAGATTTAGCATTTGGCAACAAAATCTAGTAAGTGCGCTTTCAGCCGGTGGGTAATTGATCTTCCCTGACCGGATAATTTTCTTCACCACGTGCACCACCCCCCCCCCCACCCCCCGCAAGCTGATAATCGCCATCATTAGAAACTGATAGCTGCCCTTTTACCATTCTTAAGGCAGCATCTTTTTTAAAATCAATTCACTTAAATTGTGATAATATGCTGGAAATGCATCATTGTTTCTTTTTAAACATTGCATATTTAAAACTCATCTAATCAGCATGAAGCAAAATTTTAAAAGAAAACACGTTTTTGTTATGTTCAGTTGTCGCAAAAAAAAATATGCATACTCATAGTCTTGACGTCAGGGCAACATAACAATTTCCATATTTGTGACTTAATTTGTTTCCTAAGTACTATAATTTGAAATGTTGCAAAGTGCAGTCAATATCCGTCAGATATACAATAATTCCAAAGCTAAGTAGAAACATAGTAGTTACATTTCAATATAGTTTCTAAGATACTTTACATTTATAATTTGGAACGAAGGGAGAATGACGGCACGCTGATAATAATTTTATTGTTTCTGTTGTTATATGTCTTTTTCAGGAGGCAGTATTACGTTCGGCGGCATATCTTTGAGATCGAATGGCACCCATTGTTTCATAAATAGCAAAGCGTACAAGCCAGGTGCCAACGAAAAGAAGTCATATAAGCGAGGTAATGACACGTGTACCAGGCAATTTAAATGCTACAAAAAGTCCAATGGGAGAGCTGCTTTTAACTACCAGAATATATGCAGACCATATTGAGAGAATATATGTGAACCGTACATGTTCTACACGGAGAAATATATGGACCAGCCACATCACTGAACTTTTGCACTCTGAATATCATTGATTCCAAAATGTCTTCTCGTCGACAAATCTGTATAGCCATCCCACATCCCCAACAATGATGCCGAATTTCGTATCAGGCACTTTATTCTTCTCAATGTTTTCCTGATGACTGTATGTTGCTTGCAAACAATAAAGTTTGATGGAACTCATATTTTATGTCATTTTTCAATAGTTATATAAATAGTTTATATTGTTTATTCATTTCTATTGCATTTGTGTACACATGTTTTGACATGTTACATAAATTTATTTATTTATTTATTTATTTATTTATTTATTTATTTATTCACTTCTTTTGTTCTCAACAATGAAATTGTACAACCAATGTTTACAATGAAATCATGCAAGAAAATTCGTAATACCTATATACAATATTTCAACCATATGGAGGCGATTATCGGAAACCCCAAAGGGCTGATAAGAGCCCCTTAATAATAAAATACAAATGCATGTAGAATTTCATATAAACAAATATACAACAAACAAATACAAAAAAAATCATGATATTTCAAATATATAAAGAATAATATCGAAGTATTGGTAAACAGGCTACAAATTGATTTGAATGAAACAAAAAGGTCCCCTACATTTAATGCTTTTTCTCGACACTTTCTTCAATCATTACCCTGGTTTTTTGTAAAGAAGTTTAACACGTAACTTGGAAGAATACTGTTAATGAATATACAGATGAATGAAGGCACTTGCAGAAAAAATCAATGTCCAAGAAAGATGATAAATTTACATGATGGAACAGATGCTCAGAAAAGGTACGATGAGATAAATTTAGTGTCTATGCTTTTGTTTGTGGAATGATTATTGGATTAGATTTATATGCAGATCCCAATACAATACTGTAATATGTTATAAGCGGGATAATAAAAGCAGAATATAGAACTTTTATCATTATTCTGTCGAGTTTACCGTTTACCTCATATGAAATACCTATGCTTTTTTTTATTTATCTGTCACTTGAGAAGTATGATTTTTCCAAGTCAATTTATGATCTAGTACTACATCCAAAATTTTAAAGTTGAAATTTCTTCGTCAGGATATGAATTCCTTTTAACATTTTGAATGAATGAATAGGTTGTCTTTGTAAAAATGTTTACAACATTACTTTATTCTATAGGGATACATCTAAATGACTTCGGAATATTTAATCCATTTCATGTTATAATGGCTAGCCGCTTTGCCATTTTGCCGCATTTCTCTCTCTCTCTCTCTCTCTTGCTCTCTCTCTCTCTCTCTCTCTCTCTCTCTCTCTCTCTCTCTCTCTCTCTCTCTCTCTCTCTCTCTCTCTCTCTCTCTCTCTCTCTCTCTCTCTCTCTCTCTCCAAATCTACCTGACTTTTCTGAACAATCTTTGCATTTTTTTCACCAAGTCTCTATTTTATAGTTGATGTCAATGTTTCTGGAGAAAAGTTTCCTCGTAACTTTATTCTCTTGTTGATAATATTTTGTCCTTTATCTGCACCAATTCCTCGAAGTGAACAAAGTTTTTGGTAAAAGATCTAATTGATACATCCTCCATGTTGAAGGGCAAATGTGCAAAATACTCCGAGCACATTCAAAGTACTTAAGAGAATGTAGAAATTTCCACGAACAAACTAATACCATGTTAACAGGCATGTACCAAGAATGTGTAGTATCAAAAGAAAAATAGAAAAGTAGGATAATCATATGAAACCAAAAGTGTACATTATAAATCGCAGAGACCATGTCTGTGTAATGTATGATCCTTCCCTGGGTGTGCTAATACAGGTTTGACATTGCTGAGGCACGTGTATGTTGTTATCCCGTGTAGATACTTTCATATAATTTTGTAATTCTTAGCAATCCGACTCAACCCCTGAGAGTCATAATTTACAAAGAAATCATAGACACCTGTGTCAGCTTTACTGGAAATTTCACATACAGAAGTGCATCCCTCGGCGCGCCACGATGACTTTATAATAGCATTAGTCAGCTGCCAAGGTTGGTCACCAGGTGTCTCTTGGTTCACAATGAGAACATGGCTTGTGCTGTATTAGTATACTTACTGTGGAATAATGAGCTTGATCATCATTATTATCAAAATAAAATATCCATCTGGTACATTGCTTGTTGTTTATATGAGTACAAGTTCAGTTTGTTTGATATGCAACAATATAATGTCATGTTTTTTGTCTGAGAGTGTAAAATAATTTGTTAAAACAATCGGTATTTCTCTTATAGAGGGCTACGGGTATGTGTTGTTGCAATGCATAGTCTGTTATGACAGATGGGCTGTGTAGCGGGCACAAGATAAATATGCATGTATAAAGTCAAGTAAATTGTCTAAATATCAACTGGTCTTTATGAAAGAACCACCTGTTCAGACAGTTACAACTGTAATATAATATACACACACTTTCTACCATACAAGACCTGTCCCTCTTGTCCAGCTCCAACTCTTGTTACTTTACCTATTATGAGAGATGATAGTTTTGAGATTCACTGGAACCCTGTTTTGAGAGGCTACCCCTAGTGTAAGTCAAAATGGGGTCTCTTAAAGCAGGGGGGGGGGCTTTCATTGGAGACACAATAACATGGAAAAGATAGCACAGTATTCTAAAAGAGCGGTATGCAGTCTCTCATTGGAAGGGTATCTCAAGACAGGTACTACTGTGCAGCAAAGTGGTCTCTCAAGAGAGGATGGTCTCTTCAGACCCAATCTTGAGATACCACTTTAACTAACCCCAATTACTTCTTTTACATTGTTAATTTACCTGTTATGAGAACCACCTGTTTTATGAAACCATTGAACTTTGAAATGAGAGTGATCTCTCGAGACAAAGACTAATATTGTATAACATCTGCCATAAGAGACCTCCCTTTCTTGAGAGACCACTTTGCTGTTATTACCATGATCATTTACCTGTCATGAGAGACCATCTGTCTCAAAAGACCACTGTTACCTTGGTAATGCGGGTAGTCGCTCTAGCAAGGATAAGCATATATAGGTATTTGCATAAGAAACCTCCTACTCCCCTTGACCCCAAACCCAATTCCTGTTATGTGTTAATGTACCTGTGATGTGAGACCATCCATAAATAATTTTTTAATTTGGTAATAAGAAAGGTCTCTCCGGGCAGGAACCACTGTATAGGTTACATCTCCAATAAGACACTTCTATCTCTTCAGAGACCACTTTGTGGGATCCCAAACAATACTTTTACTATATGATTTGACCCCTCATTATAGACTACCTGTCTTACAAGACCACTGTAACTTGATGATAAGTGAAAGTGGTAAGTTTTTTCATGAGTTTCGACAAGGGTATGATCACAATACAATAGTTTCTGCCACAAGGGTGTCTCCATTACCACTAAAAGTGGTCTTATAAGAGAGGTGGCCTCTCATGACAGGTATAATAACATGTAAAGAATTTGGTTATCTTCCATGTGGACTTTAAAAAAAAAGTTGTATCTTAGAACAGGGTCAAGAAAAGTATCACTTCAACCTTTAACCTGTATCTTAATCAGCTAGACACCTTGGGCTATAACCTGCATTAAATCAATATTCGTCTCTGTTTTGTGGAATGAAATTCACTATTTTGCACATGAGACATCACCTCCAAGAAAAGTGGGTTTTTTTGTCCAGTGTATTGTTGTGGGGAAAACTGTATAACTAGCTTTATGATCTCGAAACAACTTTTTGTACCTAATTAATCTGAGGGCTTAATCAATGTAAAGGCATGGACTGCTGTCACATGATTCTCCTTGTAACAGTGCTGCCACCAGTGGTGACTAACGCTATTGGGACTGCTACTAGCTGTGCTCGCACCTCAGAGTTGCCGTATTACATTTCCACACTAGATGTTTCTCATTTTTTCCAGATGTAAAGGCAAGAGTTGATCTGATCAGGACAGGTGCCCTGTCGTGTATTGGACAGTAACAAAGTAGCAACTGCTGTCACAACGTAACGCGTATGGCTGTAATGGCTACGAGAAATAAGCAAAATGAACAGATGGGTCCATGAAAACGACGCCGCTCTTCTGTAAAGTGAAAAGATGACACTGTTCAATGCAGTCTAACATGGTACACATATCTTACCCATAATACGGTATGAAAGTTTGAAAAGCTCTAATAAAGTCCACGGTTCCCACGGTTTTCGTATGCTATCTACACCTAAAACTAAATTCAGGATATAATTGTCGAACATTTGTCCAGGTTGTCAATAAATTTTGATGTCCCACTTAGAAACGTACCTAGCAAATTAGGGGCTCGCAACAATACCTGCCCAGATGATTGAGTAAAATGCATTCACACCTTTCGATGTTGTGTTGCAACGAGATGTATGTGTCCATTTTATGTATCAATAAGGACGCAAGGACATAAGAAGGAAAAAATCTATCTATCTATCTATCTATCTATCTATCTATCTATCTATCTATCTATCTATCTATCTATCTATCTATCTATCTATCTATCTGTCTGTCTGTCTGTCTGTCTGTCTGTCTGTTCGCCCCTCCGTCCATCCATACATCCATTCATCTATAATCTGCTGGAACCAAAGAGTTGTTGGTCAGATTCTCAAAGGAAGGAAAGGGGAAAACAGCCGTCTGTGGAAAGCGAGTCTGGGCAGGCCGGCAAAACATCAGTTTGTTGTTATCTGGATCTTTGCGCCCCCAACAACAGGATGGGCCGAGGGGGACGTTGCGTTAACCTCAGCCCACGAAAGGAAATAAGGAGCCCAAAGGTTGGAGTAAGTTATGCACAGCGCTAAGGGGGGAATGTGTAAAATCACTCTGACAGGCGGCAACATTGAATTAGTTTAGTATTATTGTCATTTTGTTCCATTTCTGCAAAATTGTGGAAACACTCTTTGCTGTTTACAATATAAAATGCATACCCTTAATGTTTTCAAATATAAGTTTGTCTGGAAAATTTGTTTATAGGCTTTCCCCATATTTTAATTATGTTCTTGGTATTACAATATAGGAACCCAATACCAGACATAATTGAAATAGCGGAACATTAGTCGAGTAGCCAACTGCCGAACAATATTCTCAGTTACAAAATTATGAACAGCAGAAGCGTCTGATTTTCAGGCAACTGATTTGCAAAAGAAGAAGAAGAAGAAGAAGAAGAAGAAGAAGAAGAAGAAGAAGAAGAAGAAGAAGAAGAAGAAGAAGAAGAAAAAGAAGAAGAAGAAGAAGAAGAAGAAGAAGAAGAATATGTTTATTGGAAAAAAAGGAGAATAAAACCATATACATCGAAATGAATACAAAAAAAGACACACAGAACTCATAAGATGAAGGCATAATAAATGTCAAATAAATCACATTCAACCCAAATCACGCTGACAACACATAAAATAAAGCAATGGTAAACTTAAAACAGAGGGCAGGGGAATAAAATCAGTACAGAATGACACCACAAATAAAATAAAACTGAAGGTTAGAATTACAAAGCCTTGGTAAGCAGTTTAACTAGGCGATATTCCGTGGAATTTCTCTCCTGGTATTTCGGGAAGAGAGGAAAAATTTTACAGTGTCAGATATACCATCACACTCGACAGGACGCGTTTGCGGGACAGACCTAAAGCGCCCAAGCAAAGCTTGTACAAGCAACACATTACATCACATCAGACGGTCGATAAGAGACCCTTTAGGAACAGCACCACATACAAGAAAATGAGATACCAGCCTGAGACATAACTGTTTGTAAGGCGACGAGATATGAGTAAGTCGTCAGGCCAAGGAAACTGTGTCGCACGTGATACGATGGGTCATTTTAGGAATATTTAAAGCATTTAACAGTGAGGAGTGGTGAGACTTCTTGTTTATACCAAAAACTTATACAACGTATATGGATCCCTATGCTGTTTCTATGGCTGCCAATTCACTTTTACTTAAGTTTATACAGTTCATGCCATAAGCCAAGCTTGGAACACGAACACGCTTCCATATGTAAGCTTTTACATTCGAATTTAACCCTGGGTAACACATACCAGCAACTGCTTACCTGTAGATGGCTTGTCATACACTACTAATCCTATTGTTTACATGTAAACTAGAAGATCCCTCAGCACAAAAACTGACGACGAGAATATAAGGATGATCTACAGTGTCCATTAGTTGATTACCAAGCAACCAAACAGGTGAACGGCCTTCTTTATATATGCTTTTCTTACTCGAGACCATGCACTTAGACTTTGAAATGCCAAAATTAGAACGCCATCTGTTGGCAGAACTATGACATTTATCAATTGACACCTGCAGGCCAGTGGCGGTGGAAGAGATGAATGTGATGTCATCAGCATAGGCAAAACCGTTTACTTTATCAGAGCCTATATGCACTCCACAATCAGTATCATTGAGTTCAATCAATATATCATTAATAAAAATATGAAAAGCCGGGGGGAAATAATACCCCCCCCCCCCCCCGACGAGTACCATGAGTAATGCAGAATTTTGAACCGAATATGTTCTTCCACTTAATAAGTCCATAAAGATTGGAATACCGCTTATACAGAAATAACCATCAGTAATCAGTGAAGACATTCCATAATTTATGAAATAAGCCATGGTACCAGATCTTATCAAAACACTTTTCGGCGTCGAGGGAGCATATAAACAAAGGGGAATTGGCTTGTCAAAGTAAGCAATAATATCATTCAAAAGGGACAAGCAAAATCAGTACCTCGGCACTGGTAGTAGGAAAAGAAAGTTGAGGATTTAAGAGGTATTGAGTTATGAAATGGTAATTCTATCATGATGTTACCCCACAACCAAGGACCGTCCAATAGGAACACAGTATTCCCAGGTCGTAATACCAGTACAACGACCTCCCAGACTATTTGCTCAACCTTGTAAATCGTGTTCAAAAGTCACATTATGTTCATGATCTCCTTTTCTATCATGATGTTACCCGGTAAGCAAGGACGGTCCAATAGGCACCCAGTATTGCCAGGTTTTAATACCAGTACAACGACCTCCCAGGATTATTACTACCTCACACACTATTTGTTCAAATAGAGTGTAACAACAACTTTAATTTTTTTTAAATTGGGCTTAATTCATGTAAAAATTATATAAAATAAGCATAAATTTATCTGTACAAAGTATTTTGCATATATGGGGGTCTATGGCAGTTTCTGTCAACATGGCTACTGAGAGATTTCTCTTGGCCCTGGGTCCTGTCCTATATGAAGTTGGCCAAATTGTGCATTTTAAGGGAAGTGATTACATTCTCCATAATCAATGAATTGGAAAACGACACTTACCAATCAATGAATCTCGGCACAGGTAACAGTACTAGGGGGCATGTACACGAACTCGACAACAAGACAGTTCATGGTCTTAGTACTAGGCCTACTCGATGGCGATGGCGATTCTATGGACGAGTGGTCATGCAATGATGTATGGCCTACATGGCAAGTCACACTACCCCTGCGAATCCATCTGCCCCTCCATCCATACAGGGGGAACGATTAACTCGTCCGAGTGACATAGAATGGAACAATAGTGCTGGACAATGTACAGCAAAAGTCCACTGACAGGCAAACTGCTTGGAGAGTAAAACAGTCCACTTGCCGCACCATCTGTGTGAAAATGTCAATAGGCCTAATTCCATAGGGAAAGCCTTAACCTTGTAAATCGTGTTCAAAAGTCACACTATGGTCATGTTCTCCTTTCAATTTCCTTCACAAGAAAATGTTCCGGTGCTCATTGTAGACATCCCCTTATTCACTGCTCATAATAAAGTGCCATAGTGGTGAAGTACATCCTTAAAGTTTACATGTCCCATGTGAAATTGACGTGTCCCATGTGAAATTGACACGATCCTGGAGTTATGAAGAGTAAAGTTGCCATGCACCGCATCCTTTTTATCCGAGGTAGTTCTTTCGAAAATAGCCGCTAGATGGCAGTAATCTTCATCCACAGAATGATGGGCCCAGACCTGATGTTGATCTTGATAGTGCGAGTGTGATTTTTTTAAACAGTCTTTTAGGCGGTTCATCACGATAGAAAAAGTGATTAAATCCTTAAACTCGGGGTTTGTGCCTCTACCCTGACCTTGCCTCCAGCACAACACCCTCGCCTTCGGCTTGGCAATGTGCTGGTGACAGGGTCAGGGTACAGGCACCAACCCCTCGTTGGCGGTATTAGTCCCTTAATCAATTTCGTTCAAAATAAAATGTTCCAGGGCTCCTTGTAGACATCCCCTGATTGTCTGCTCATAATAAAGTGTTTTAGTGGCGAAGTGCATCCTTAAAAATTACATGTCCCATGCGAAATCAAAACGATCATGAAACTATGAAAAGTATGCATTGCCATGCACTGCTTCCTTGATATCCGAAACAGTCCTTTCAAAAAAAGCCTCTAGATGACGGTAATCTTCATCTACAGACTGATGGGCTTGGACCTGATGTTGTCTGTCTTTGTTGTGCGAGTGTGATTTTTTTTTACAGTCTTTTAGGTGGTTCATCATGACAGAAAAGTGATTGAAACCTTTAACTCGGGGTTTGAGCCTATACCCTGACCCGGCCACCAGCACAACACCCCCTCGTTGGCGGTATTAATCCCTTAAATCTATCATGATGTTACCCTGTAACCAAGGACTGTCCAACAGGAATACAGTATTGCCAGGTCCCAATACCAGTACAACAACCTCCCAGGATTATTACGACCTCCCAGACTATTTGTTCAAATAGAGAGTAATGGCAGCTTTTATTTTTTTTAAATTGGGCTTTATTCATGTAAAAAAATATATAAAATAAGCATAAATTTATAATCTTTGCATAGTTTTTTGCATATATGGGGGTCTATGGCAGTTTCTGTCAACATGGCTACTGAGAGGTTTCTCTTGGCCCTGGGTCCTCTCCACTATGAACTTGGCCAAATTGTGCATTTTAAGGGTAGCAATTGCATTATTTCCATAATCAATGAATTGGAATTCGACACCTACCAATCAATGAATCTCGACACAGATAACAGCACAAGGGGGCATTTACACCAACTCGACAACAGGAAAGTCCTTGATCTTACTTTTACTGGGCCTACTCGATGCAGATGGTGTTTCTATGGCCGAGTGGTCATGCATGGCCGACATGGCAAGCAACACTGCTCCTGGGAATGCATCTACCCTCCATCCATACAGGCAGAACGATTTACTCGTCCAAGTGACCAAGAGTTGAACAATATTGCTGGACAATGTACAGCAAAGTCCACCGGCAGGCAAACCGCTTGGGAAGTAAAGCAGTCCACTTACATGTTTACATCCTTGGTGCGCCATCTGTGTCAAAATGTCAATAATTCCATAGCCTTGACCTTGTAAATCCAGTTCTTTCGAAAAAAAGCTGCTAGATTGCAGTAATCTTCATCAACAGACCGATGGGCTTGGATTTGATGTTGTCGATCTTTGTTGTGCAAGTGTGATTCTTTTTGTCTTTTTCATATAGTCTTTGCGGCGGTTCATCATGATAGAAAAGTGATTAAAACCTTTAACTCGGGGTCTCTGTCTGTACCCTGATCCGGCCACCAGCGCAAGACCATGCCTTCACCGCTTCGGCTCGGGTGTTGTGCAGGTGGCCGGGTCAGGGTACAGGCACCAACCCCCCGTTGGTGGTATTAATCCCTTAAACAAACTAGCCCTACGACCTTGGTAACTAGGTCAAGGTCACCCATGCGAAGTTTTAAACTAGCCCTTCAGAAGGTTCATCGTCGGGTCCAATGTCAAAATCCCAGCTTGCCACAGGTGAGGTTGATAACAACATCCAGTTGCGTGCATCGATCAGAAAAGTGGGCTCTTATAGAAATAGACTAAGGTGGAAAAAATATAGAAAAAACGACAGAGTCAGGTGTGTAAGTTGTAGGTTATAAATGAGGAAACATATGCAAAAGCTTAAGCAGATACAAACAATTTTTCCATTTAGTGAAGGTCCTGTTGTAACATTTCATTCAAGCTTCACGACATAAGGCTCTTCATGCATTCATACTACTTGAGTACATGATGCCAGACAAAGTCGTGGCAACAAACATAAGATGATGTAGCATCAGAAAATCATTGACATAATTTTGGTGTTACTAAAAGCAACCCATTCTTGATTAACAATAGCTTATTATACTGAAAGTGACGCAGATACTTACCATTTAATCTTCTCTCCTTTTGAACTGACCGGAACCGACTGGTGCTCAAACGTCACTAGCTTCAATGTTTTCCTATAATTTCAACTGGAAAAAAATAAATATGTAGGTGAGACCTATCAAGATCACACGCCCCAGGTAAACAACGTTCCTTGGCATGGATTGGGCACTAAGTGCCCAACCTATGCCAAGGAAAACTGTTGAATCAGTCTTTATTCATTGCATACTATGGTCAGAGGCTTTGGTCCGTGGTTCTGGCATTGCCTGGTAAGTTATGCTTCAGCTGCCCTTGCGGAAGCTGCAGCATGACTTGCCAGGCAGTGCCAGAACCACTGACTTAAGACTATAGGCACGTTGATACTTGAACGAAAGCTCTTCTCATACGGAATTTAAATATGCAATTGTCGTCTGAAATCTCGGTAAATATACGGAAAGTAAGGGACTGGTACTGTATGAGTTAATTTTGTGTGTGTGTTTATATTGGCGGGGGGGGGGGGGGGTAACTTGATGCAAAAGTGCCGTATCAGTCATATTTCTAATTGAAACTATTCATCTCAATACCCAAGAACGGCAATGAACCTGGAGAGCACTAAATTTATTGCAAAACATAGGCCAAAATTATATACAGTGAAACTTCATTATAATGACACCATATGTTCCCTGAAAATGTTCCAGAGAACTGAATATATCAGATTAATGAATCACATAACACTGAAAATGTACTTTTTGTTCCTTAAATTGTGTGTCGTTAAGTAAATATGTCGGATATCTGAGTGTCGTTGTAATGAATTATGACCGTATGAAACCCGGCATCACAGTTGTAGGTTCATTTTAACCAATAGGAACACGGAATCAGTTTAAAGACATGCTGATTTGAATTGAGAAGGCGCAAAAAGATCGACTTGAATCCATAGAGACATATTCCAACTTGCATCATCAGGTCAAGATTCGATGCAGCTTGTAAGAATATTAATTGTGTTAACTTTCGTGAAACTCATTCTATAGGAAATTTTATATGACTATCAACGAAAGTAACTTATATGGACCTACATAACCACAATCACATTTGCAAGTTCACTGCAAGACCACCACACGGGTAGGCCTATCAATCTATCAATAGGTCACAAGACCTGAAATAGCCACCATCAACTGTTGCAAGTATCTATCAGATTCGAAGGTATTTTGGATATAAACTCGCAAGTGTGATGCCATTCACAAGTAAATGCATCTGAAGTCGTGAAAGAGAAACCCTGTCAGTTCATAAAAATCATACAGAGCAATATGTCTATATATATATATATATATATATATATATATATATATATATATATATATATATATATGTATGTATATATATATATATATATATATATATATATATATATATATATATATATATATATATATATATATATATATATATATATATATATATATATATCGTTTTATTCCTACACAATTTCATGTTGGTACAAGGTGCTTAGTGGACCAGCGACTACGCGTTGGCCTGTCATCGCTGCGGCCCGGTTTCGATCCCCAACGATGGCACAAGTTGTTCGTCCTGGGACTGAGGGTTTGAATTTTGCGGCGATTTTTGGCTTGGGGTTCGTGGTCGCTTCTGGCAAGGTTTCCCAAACACCTGCTGAGCACCTTAGGTGTTCTCCGGGATCTCCGGTTTCCTCCTACATTAAGTTTGGGATGATTGGGCTAAGATCTTGCCTACTGGACCCTGTGGAAGAACAGCCATAGGCTGAACAGGCTATCCAGTATAAAGAAGTTCAATTATTATTATTATTATTATTATTATTATCATTATTATTATTATTATTATTATTACAGTAGGGTAAAAATATATAAAATAAATACAAGTTGAAGGCTGATATTATGTAGTAGTAATATACTTTATTTCTTTAAAGAGGATCGGACGTGTTGCTAATTATAGCTAATGTAGTGTCCTCTCCTCGTGTACAACCAAATACAATACTATCTGTCTTAAATACACATCGATGTAAGAAAGAAAAAGAATACAATACGAGACATATGAACTCGGAACAAAAACGAATTACATGACAATTAAGGTAACGTAAAATAAACAGAATAAAACAGACATCATTATGAAGAAGAAAAAATCACATGAATTGTCGGCGACTAACGAAAATCGTCCTCGTCATCAGAATCGTTAGACAAGATAGTTGAGAACCTGTTACTCAATTGTATAAATTTCATAGTAGCATCTAAAATTTTACAATTGGAAATACAAGTGAGATTATTATGAACATATAAACATATTGATACCTTGTCAGGAACTGATAAATTGTCAAATATTATTGCATTCTCACTGGTTTCTAGAATTTGTGTAATCCCTGTCAAGAAAATTTGTCTTGGAATTGCAAATAAGGGACACTGCAATAGAAAATGGGAAGTTGTTTCAGAGGGATGACCACACATGCATGCTTGGGTATCACACAAATGACGCGTGTAAAGATGGGCCTTTAGGGCGCTAAAATCAACATGATTTGATCTCCTTGGCAAAAGGGATCAGCGTAAGTGGTACTGTTGTACCTAAAAAAACTGAAAATTGTGGAAACATGATGTGACAAGAAGTTTGTTAACAGTAGGCGCACCATGTGATCTGACCTGGACACGTGACAACAATAAACAGGCTTAAGTATGAAGACAGAAACGTTGACATTTTTACTGAAACAAAACACATAGACCATATAATGCATTAAATCTTAGTAACGATTAATCACCATGGTGTAAATGCCCTTATTGGCATTAAATTTTACACATGTAAACTTGTCTAAATGTCCATCAGCGTAAAACTGCAATGTTCAACCAATGGACCACAGAGAGTTAAGTCCAAAATTGGGAAACAATTGATGATTTAGTCGAAGATCTACCGTATAGTCGGGTAGTTACGGTTCGATGCAGGAAGCATACGCGTTAGTTTCAAGAAAACCTCTCAAGATCACTTTCCTGGCGGATTTCAGATGTTCTTAGTACAGGGTTGTCGGGGGATGAGCGGTGTTTAACCAGTATCCTGCCGTCGTAAGTCCAAGTGTCTACTATTTTATTTTGCTGATATTATGTACAAAAGTGGCGTAAATCAGGACGTCAATGTATAATCGTACATGCTTTGAGTTCATCTGTGGAGAAGCCTGATATGACACAAGTACCCGCGGTTGCAGATCTCAGCTCTTTCAGCTGTTTCACTGTTGATATGTTGTCATCACTGAAAGTACTGTTTATGAACACATTACCAGATAAAAGCAGGTCGATGATTGCGTTACATTTCACACTGATATGTTGCATATTTTTATTAATGTGACTTCTTAAATTGACAGCTGACTTTGCAGTTATCATGTTCACCAACTCGTTACGATATTGCATCATTTTACTGTATAATGATAAAAAACGTCTGAATACACAGATAGATATATGCTGTGACCCAGCTAGGCCGGGAAGAAGCTTTCTGTGAAAGGTTCTGGGTAAATCCCAAACCCTCCTAATGGCAATATTCCAAGAAGTGAATAGGTTTTGGATAAATCAAATACATTTTGTTTTCCTATCATTATATAATATATCATAGTCTGCACCAAATTCCTCACATATTTTCAGCATTCTCTGTAATCCTTCAGGACTTGAGCTAAGAATAGTAGTATCATCTGCATAACAGATTGCGCCTGCATATAAGTGAGCAATGTGGCATCCAACACCTGAACTTTGTAGACGTTTAATCAACTCATCAGCATAACTAGTATACAACAGTGGCGAGATAATGCCACCCTGCGTAATACTGTTTCTGACAGTGAAGTGATCGGAGAAGTTATGATTCCAAGTTGCTCGTACTTGTTGCTTTTCATACATGTTACATTCTTGTTTTTAAAACGCAACATTTAGTGAACAGAAAGTCAATTAAGAACTGTGGTGTGTTGTTCGAAAGGCAAATGAGAAGAAAGCTACTAAGGCTACAGAGCCTCTGAAGAGCGTCAACAAAAACTGCATTGTACTGTAAAATTTAACTGTTTGTACTGCTGCTGTTTATAAAAGTGTGCGTAGATTCGTTGTTCATTATTGTGCACCAGCAGCCGCCACCGCCGCCGACAGAAGTGGGCTCCTCCTCCTTTCCGCCTCCGCAACAGCAGCACAAATTTTATGGTGTGATATATCTCCTTTCACAACAGGAATCTGTTGGTCTTGGAAGTATTACATGTCGCTTCTGTAAATTACGGAAGGCTCACTACGGTGGTCATGATGAATGTGCACTTTGAACACACCTTACAGAATACTTTTGGGAGAAGGACCAAAGGATAATGCAAGACATCAACACTTTCAAGCCTCCAATTGTTATGCTGTCTATACATGGATCACTTCCTGCCTATGTAACAGTTTACTGTAGATTTACAATGTTAAAATCAAATTTTGAGGGAAGAGATCTCTGCATTACATGTTCAATCATGTCATGCCAGCCGATCAACAGGTGGTTACTCTACATTTGCATGTAAAAAAGTTCAAATCGGGAAGAAAAAACGTTTATAACTATATGTTCCATTATGTGTTTCAGCCAATCAACAGGAGGGAACGCCAGAACATTATCAGTCAAATTGTGGTCAGTGCACTTGGTAGGCCTGCTTGCTGTGCTTGTCGTGGAAATAGTGAAAATGGGTGGCTCAAGTGATGACCTTTGTGCTCTTATTTCAGTACGCACGCAACATTTTGTAATGGCCTTCTATTTAATTTGTGGGTGAAGGTATGGGTACACCAGTGATCCAAACCTTCAGTTGTTCCCTTGGTTTGGTGTACCAGGGCGCATTCTAGCTTCTAATAGTAGTGCGAAAGTTCCATCGACATGAATCCATGTGCATTAAATGTTATATGTTCTCAGCTAAGACTGGTTTATATATTAGCATCCAATTTGGACAAGCCCATAACCAAAGTTTCACTTTTATGATCAAATTTTTAGTTGTTATTATGTTAATACAGAAAACTCTCATTCTCTATTGGACCCTGGAGATATAAAAATCTGTCGTGCTCATTGTGCGCCAGAAAAAATAAAAAGTGTCGGAGCTGATCAAAAATATATGGAAAAATTCATCAACACAAAACAATGGATATTTAATGAAAAAATTCCGGCCAAGTTTTCTAAAGGAACCTTTCATGAACTTCCAGCTCACTGCCTCCATCTTTCGGCGTCAGTGTAAACTACCATCAATATTTCCTTGTTAGATTTATAAACATTCATTTCAACATCGAATTTACAAACGTGACATTAGTGATGAAAAGAAGCTCTGTTAGTGGCTATGGAACACTCATTGTGGTAACAGACAAAAAGAAAATATATCATGTGGAAATAAAGGACACAAACTGCATAAATATTCATGGTACTGAAAGGACACTGAAAATCTCGGCGATACAGTGAAAGCGTGGATCAAAATCTTGGTTGTATAGAGGAGAGAGGCAATTGATGGTTAGTAAGACTTGTGAATGAGATCAGGGGGCATCCGGTTTCAAGAGCTTCTTGTCCAAAAAAAGAGGGGGGAACAATTAAGGTGGTGTCTCTCCTTTGGTGAGATTGTAAGTATGAGTCAAAAGATTTCTAGAACAGGACCGATAAATACTTGAAACATATGAGCACGATCGATTTATTCGATATCTGGCGGTCTTGGCCACACTTGCTGCACTTCTGGGACAAATTCCGAGTACAACAAATTAGCTCATATGTCATGGGTGTGAACTGTCATAGAACCAAATATTGAATCTGTCGTATCTTGCACCATGGAATTTATTACATTCAAAAGTTGGCTCCTAAACCTATGAATCTCTTTCCTGACAAGCACATCAAAACAATGCATTCCATTATAAAACAATATGCATATAGTATTTTAGAAAACAGGTGCAGGATCACAGTCTTTCAGATGAAATCAGAATGTGCTCATGGAGAATAAAACAACCACCTCAAAACATAAAATCCGTGACACACACAGACACACACACGCACAGAACGAATGTAAGGACATACAACTGTAACAAGAGCCACCACACTGTAGGAAATGCCTGAGAATGAAAAACAGGGCCACTTGACGTCGATTGACGTGCAACCTTTCTCCAAATAGATACATACCACTTGACATGCAACTATGACATGATACCGCCAGTCACAGTGTGCTGGTGTGCTGCTCGCATTACAAAAAGTGCAATGCAACCATTGCTTGACTTGCTTTGTAGTACATTTTAAATGAGAATAACGGTAACCCAGTAAGGAGCATACAAGAGAAATGCTTCGTGTCTGTGTTCACATCCACCATCCTTGTGGGTCCGTGCATAAAATTCCAAAGAATGCCTAGAATCTTGCTTTATAAACTGGGTTCTCTGCTATTCAAACAAGTAACTATAGCTAGTGTATTGTTGTAATGCTGGCAAACAACAACTACGCAACGAGTTTATTCGTTGTACTTGCAAAAGGAGGATGGATGTATTGGCCCTAGACCTGGGCCCTTTAAAAGCTAAATTGTAAGAATCTGCATACATTGGTTAACCTCAGATGTAATGAATGAGGTTGGGACATTTAATTTTCTTTCATAGTTTAACGTGCCACCATAGACCAGAAACAGATAGATACGTGGTGCCCTCTGTCCACAAATATGAATTAGAGAAAATGGTGGCTGTAAGCAATATCGCCTTTCCATGCACAAGTCCAGTAACTAATAATTATGTTACAAAAATACATTAAAAAGAAAAGTAAAAAACCCAAACACAGGATATACAGTTTTAATTGCAATTGCCCCATATTTTTTCACTCACGAAAGACAAGATAAAAAAGATACTTTGCATGATATCAACATTAACCGAAATTAGTGGATATGTACCTGTGAACCTATTAATCAGTTTGCTTATGTGAGACATCCATGGGGAAATCAAGTTATAATCCACAGGTATTTACCAGGATGAAGTCAATGAAGCCATTTCCAAATTAATAGGTAATTATTATTGGAAATTAATAATTATTTGGCAAATTTTCTGTTTACTCATCCATCATCTTCTTCAGATGAAATGGGTCTACGATGCAACATGACCATCGAATGCTATTTTGTTCCTGAATCAATCATTGGTCGGGCAATAATATTGACTACAGTCTAAATACAAGATTTGGTTAAAATATGCAATAATAGTAGTAGATATGGGTCAATGTAAAGAAAACAAAGGCCCACAAACCGAATTCGCCTTGTTAGATGGCTTTGTATCGTATTACCACACTGTACAGTACTCAGATATATACCTTTTTCTAAGAGTTAGATTCTAATTCTGACTCCGGGGTGAAATACATTTCAAAATTAAGAGACCAAAGAACATGTTACCAGTGTATAAGCAGATGAAGGTATGTATTTCCCTTCAACTTGGAGCACAATTGTCTCTCAAGTTATGTGGCATACATGCTTGATTTTGAACCATATCAAACCATTTTAATTCTCCAATCAGATGACCTAAAGCATAACTGTGCTGATTGTCCTCTCTTGTGGGAAGTGTGCACAAGTGGACATTTTAAATAGGTAATACCTAATATTTACTCGGCTAAAACTGGATGTGTATTCGGCATACACAGCATGTGCACTTCAGTAATACACGATGTGCCCTCGAATAACACAGGATGTGCACTTTTGTATCATTCAATACGGTCTTGTAAAGCGCTCACAAAGCTTAATGCAGAATTGACTTCAAACAGTCTTTGAGGTGGACGTATGTATCCTACCATAAATACAAATAACACACAGTATTAATGAGTCACAGTAACGACTATTGGTGATGAAGTGATATGTGGAATATGCGATGCAAACAAAACACATAAATGGTACCCCCAAATACATAATTATTTCAGATAAACGTGGTTGTAAAGTATTTATGGAAACTCACCTGGCATAGTTCTGTCCTGTTTGTGTATCAGCAACTGAGGCAAGACCAATAAGAATTCCTTTCAGACATAAGGCGGAGGTCGGATACATTGTTTGAGATACTTAGGGATATGGAAGGTGACAGATGTCCCATGCATGCATGAAGTGCTATTCACCCTTTTTATAAAAAAATATATGATTCATATTTGTCACTCTGAAAAAGGTTGTGCCCACAGTTGTGTTAGGGCCAAGGTACAGGAAGGAAAAATTAATCAGTACTTGTAGTGACACATTTCTTGTGCATGTTTTCAGCAATCCTAAAGTGTACAGGAACTTGTAGCTGCGATTGATTCTTGGAAATGAAAAAATAACTATACACATGTAATGTGAGAACTCATAAAGGAAGGTCATATCATGGAAGTGGTGCATTAGTGATGTAACTAAGTGATAGAATTCCTGCCTGGTTTGCCAACATAGTTGAGAGAGCTCGTCAGTATATCAATATGGAATCTGCGGGCTGCTACTTGCATTCAGAACAATTGCATTTTACGAAATTGGGTTGTTGATTTCCACAAGAACAAAAAATTGTGACTTACAATGATAAAAAATATCGATAAATTACCATGATCACTAATAATGACTTCAATACGTTCCATGCTTGCATTTACGTAGTAATGGTGTCTTCACACATGGTGCATCTGCTCAAATCGCCAAAATGTGATTGGATGTATAGTGACGTCTCCCATTTTTACTTAAATGTTTCGTCACTTAAGACATTTTTGCTGAGAGTTGCATGTAAGGTAAATAGCTTTCTTTGTAATGCGCCCATTCCGGGCAAAGGAAAGCTGTTGCCACAGTTGTATTCTGAGTGGGAATGGGTTAAATGGGTCCCAGGCAATGGCTAGACAAACAGGATAGAAATTTATCTAACTTTTCAGTCAGACGTTCAGATCATGCCCAGTGTTGTCGATCATCTTGAGCATGACTTTGGATAGGATTAATCAGTCTCTATTTATTGTGTTATTCTATGTGTAATCAAAGGAAAGTAAATCTATGATAATGAAGACAGTTTTGTTCCTGTGATTATGATTCCATGAAGTTTAAAACAGTTTTTAACAAAGACAGCTTAATCATAAGCTTCGGATCTAATGATAATGTATTTATGCTTAAATATACCCCCAAATATCAATTTTTTTATTAATTTTATTCCAAGAAAGGTCACAATGCCACCTTACCTCACATGATTAAAATTCAGTGAGAATCATTTAAGAGATTTCCCATGTGGACCCCAAAACACCTCTCTCTGTCTCTGTGTGTCTGTCTGTCTGTCCTCTCCCTCATTCTCTCCTTCTTGTGCGCTCTTTTCCTTCCATATATATATATATATATATATATATATATATATATATATATATATATATATATATATATATATATATATATATATATATGGACAAGTAAAGAGACCCCGAAATGTACATAGTTCTTATGGAAATTTTATCTACATGGCGTATTTGGTGCACTCAACTCAGAGCTGCTACAAAAGAGAAAGAAATTCTATTGTTTGGCACAATTCCTGCATGGTAAGGTTTGTAAATAGCTTCCCAACCCTTTCCAAGCAAAGCCCTCTCAAGATATCACTTTCCTGTTGTATCTCAGTAAACTATGAGGACTTTACAATACAATATAATTGTTACAGACTTGCATAAAGTATCATATCGTAATTTCCTACTCACCATTTCATAATTAACAAAGCCATATCTCTGTAATATATCAATTAACGAATTGCAGACATATGACTATCCGCGAGAGCAAGGGTAGCACATGTGCTTACTAAATTAATCTGACTGTTTATTGCTCATTTTATAAACATTTAATGAATCGCCAGTGCAGTTGAGCTTCCACCGGTAAATCCTGACATATAAGTGGTATAAAACCACTATGTGTACGCTAAGGGATTTTCCATACGAGCTTTTGTCTATGCAGTCAAAAAAATCAACTTGCTTCTTGTACCATTCCACCGTGGAGACCCATAAAAGGGCATACAGTATGAACCTGACTAATTTGTATCAAGCGTCAGAAAATAAGAACCAATTTAAGCAATGACTAAATTAATCTCTGTTTTGAAACTATCATTGCTATCCAGAGAATGTGTGCCAACCACCTGTGCCTAGGGTTGGAACATATAAGCTTGTCATCATAATAGATGTCAAAAAATTGTGAGATCCGTTCCAGCACACATATGCATGTTTTCTGGATAAAACAGGCCGTTATATTCTTCCTCAATATCTGTACATATCTTTAGTAACTTTGCCTTTGAAAGAACCGAGGTAGCTAGCAGAAACACATGGTCTGCATAAGTAAAACCGCATTAATATCACGTCAAGACATTGTCAAGCCTATGTAACTACAAATGGCCTGTGACTATTTGTGCACAGTTAAGATCCAGTCTTTCCGCACCATCGTATTCACCTCGAACGAACAAATTGACATTTTTTATCACAATTGGTAAGATGCAGTGACATACTTCAATGATACTAAACAGTTTCAGGACAAATTATATACTTTAGTGAGTGGTGGAGTCTGAAAATTTTCATAACTTAGCATAGACATATTTCACTAAACTAATCTGTTTCTGTGCATGATAGTAACATGCAAAAGAATCTTGTTTAAATAGCAGAAGATTTGCAGAACTGCGATCTATTTTGTAAGTTCATTAACACACTTTCCAAAAATTACACTAACAGGTAATTACAAGCTATAAACTGTAATATATCAACACATACTGATCACAGCTAACCATTCTTGTTATATTTTCTGCCACTAGGGCTCCCCCAGTGCCAGTAGTACCACAGGGTAGGTAAACAGGTAACGCAACACCCCACCACTAGGTGCCACTGCAGAACAAAACAACATGGCAGTCTTGACTACAGATATATACCTGTACTACTTTCAAGAACACTGTCAGGTTCTCCAATATAGAAGTATTTCATAATTTGCCAATTCTATTACAAAGACCAATGGAGGTTTATGTGGGCCCCACAAAACTGGTTTGTTATAGGAATAGGATTAAATGCACACCTATGCTTTGATGCATAAATGAACTAAGGTATAGAAAATCGGCAAGTATTCAAAACCGAATGCATTGATACAAAGACATGCAACCATATTTTTGAATCACATTTTTCAGCTTAATTTCAAACGAAAGTAAAGTCTGCGGAAGTGGCCAATTTAATAAAATGTCATTGAAGATTTGAGAAATACGATTTCTAATGGACTATAATGCTGCTTTGAACGAAGGAAAATTATGGATATATACCTCGGTTTTTTTGCTATGTGACCTGGAATTGGGTTTGGTTTGGTATCAAAAGGAAATGCATGTTATGTTGAGTTCTTCACATTCTCATCTGTTCCAGCATAAATTTGTTTTGTCCAGATTAACAGAAAGCTTGTTTTCCAGGTATCATTTCTTTACTATATTAAAATTTACTTTTTACTGTTAAACAATATATTAAGATCCTTACTAGAATAAAAATACAGGGTGTGTGGTTATATAGATATGAAACAACAAAGGGCCAAATATTGAGCCTTGATGAACTGCATATGTTACATACAATGCTGATCAGGTTTCATTGAGAAACGGAACATGTTGTTTACGATTTTAAAGGCAAGATGAAATGCACCCAACTGCAAACCATGAATTTCATAGCGGGTTAACGTATTTGGGAGAGTTGTTTTACAGTATCAAGAGCCTTGGTCAGATGAGGGATATAAATAAATAAGAAAAAAAGGCACCACAACACATTTTTTTACAATCCACCAAGGCAATAGACGTATTGTTAGTCAAATAATTTACCGCCAATACGGTGCCATAGCTTTTATGAATACTGCACTGATGCCTTTACATCATGTTTAAGTTATCAACGTAAGGCAACAATCGCTTGTATGTAACTCTTTGACGGTTTGAAGACAAAAGTCAACAGAGAAGGAGGTCGAAACAGGTCTTGCATAAATCTTAATGCATAGATCCATAGGAAAAAATGATACTTTCAGAAAATGTATTACAAGGAGCATGAGGGCTGGCAAAATGAAAGCCATGTCTGCAAAGTTTTAGGAAATTAATACCCTTTAATTCATATTTCTGTCACTGGAAAAGAGCAAAAACATAAAAAGCAAAAACAAAAAACACAAAGCAAAAAACAAAACAAAAAAAAAACAACAAAAAAAGAAAAAAGAGAAACAAACGAACAAACAATTATAAAAAAAGCCTCGAACTAAACCTAACAATTTGCGATCGACGCTCGTTCACCATTTCTTTTGGATGCATTTTGATCAAGTCTTTGCATTGAAATTTGCCCATTGACTAATTGATTTATGTTTTTCCATAACATTTCAATACTAATATTCCAAATTTTATATAACTGTGCTTATTTTGATTGAATATGTCTTATAGCTTACACTTTCTGTCAGTTTAAAAACTTGGTGCGAATGATTTTTGCAAATAAGTTACGTAGCGTCTTGTTAGGATTCTGTCGTCCGTTGTCCAGGTATTATTCGTTGATTTCTCGCCTTTTAATATCATTGTCTTGTTACGTAACATTATATCCTCAGCTTTGTCAGGTCAAAACTTTTGAAACGTGGATTTCCGACGTGTCCATCGTCTTCCGGTTCTTGAATAAACACGTTCCCAATAAAAGCACATCAATGTCACACACATGTAACATGCTTTTTACTGACCTGACGTCCTGCACAGTCACCAGCTTTTCCAGGGACCTTACGTCCAACACAAAGGAACATATACAAACTATTCAGTGGTCTTCAGAATATTTAACCATGCTGACAATCGTTGAGCTGTATGATATTCTGCAATGTCATTTCCACGTAAAATTATCTTTCAAAGATCGGTACACTGAATGGCTGCTCAGAGAGACTCGGTACCGCCGTTGTGTCCTTGGCCACAGGTTGGTATTGCTTGCTCAGACATATACCCTAGAGGACATTAGCAGCTATGAGTATGTCTTTACAAGCAAATATCGGTTTGTGGGTGAGCAATATGAAAGAAACGAGTATTATTGAATCTGCTATACACAATCAATGGTAATTGAGGGAATTTGACAAAAATACGTACCAAAACACATTAATGAATAAACTGTTCCTGTACGGTACTGATGGCAAGTGAATTAACCATGAAATGTAAACATTGCACACACACAAAAATTGCAAGAAACTTGGGACCAGGAAAACTGGGATGAGTTGTCATGCGGCTCACAGGAGGTCACCAGTCACTAGTGTTTATGTTTAACTCCTATGTTGCAACTTTTGACGTACCTCAAACCACTCTGAATTGACATAACAATAATATTTCCATGTTGTTTATAAACAGACTATGTATTAAGTACCAGCGCTGGCTATATTGATCACCAGACAGCAGAGACTATCAGAATGGCGCAGACCAACGGCCTTACTCGGGCGCAATGTGCCCAAAGTGCGCCGAGGAGAGCTGTTGACTGGGCAAAGAGAGTGTTATCAAATAAGGGAATAAATCAATCGATAATTCGTCACCCTACCATGGAAAACGAACTCTGGATCTTCGGTACCTTCGTCTAGCCAAATCTAAAGTCTAAAGCACTGACTTCTGAGCCCCTCAAACCCACAAAAGGTTGAGCGAAGAAGCACACCAGAGTGATGTTATGACATGTGTGGCTTGCACGTTGACACTGTAGGACATTTTCATGACTGACGTTGCTTATGTATAAGAAAACACACTTCTTATATTAAAAGCAACACAGAACCGAGTAGAGAGATCATAAAATAGCACAGGGACTTTCTGTTTTCCTTCTGAAGATGGCATGAAGTCTTATATACCTTATGGACCTCTACACGTCAAGGAGCAGAACTTTTTATTTTGAGCCGCTAAAGTTGTCTAAAAATTCATGGAATCTGAAGAAAAAAAACACCCCCCCTCCCATAAAAAAAGAAACACAGTAAAACGACCCGAAAGAAAAGAAAGGAAGACCCTCAATAACTAAATATCGATATTTTGCTTACAGTTGTTAAACCTTGAGAGGGACTGTAGTGAAAGGGTATCAATTCAACTTGGTGGAACGTTGCAACACAAATATCCCAGCATTAATGCGCTAGTGTACAAACCTTCAAAGTTTCATGATTGGATATTAACCCACCCACCCCTTAATAAACACAAAAACAGGACAGGAAGCGGAAATACATTAAGCGGTATCACTAAACGATACTGCTAAATAATTTAGCGATATCACTAAATAAGTCATTTAGCAATATAGCCAAATCATATTCATTCATTATTTAGAGATATCGCTAAATGACGTAACGATATCGCTTAATCAGTTAATTATATCGCCAAGTAGGATCAAATGTCAAAACGGCTAACCATAAAGACATGCCACCGGCAACACCTGGTCGGCTTACAGAGCCGAAGCATTAATACAATATCTTTAAACCAAGCTTCGTTTCACTTTCCTTTGCAGCCTGTCCGATCTACCCTAGCACATGTGCAGTATGTGAAGTACTGCTTGTGTGGTATGTGAAGTACTGCAACAAATAAATGATTTGTATTCTTTATCTACTCCGTGTTTGTCAACTTATTGTTAAAATTTGCATTTCAGTCAGAACATTGTCCGTCCTGTGGGAGTTTATGTGAAACGTGATTGTGAACTCATTCCTCATTGTGCACCAACATCGTAGGGTGCAGTTAAGGTCATATGTCATGCTATACACATTTCTCGTCATAAATATTCTTATCATATCTTCTATTAGGTTTCCAATTCAGTGGGTGCCTCAGCTTTTCCTCTTCGCAACAATTAGTTTGGCCAGTTTATACCTCACATTAGTGAATAACTAATCCATTTTCGCCTTATCCAGATTGAATTGCTTAATCCGTTTTCGCTTTATCAAGTTTTTATAGCTCTTAAGGAAATATCCATATTCATATTGAGTATTCGTGCGCCTTATTGACTCAGAATTAAAGGATTTTAACATATACCGGACTCAGAATTCAAGAATTAATCATATACCATGGTTAATATACAAGGTGAAATTGCACCCATGGGGAAACATGTATATCAGTCAAACTACAACCCGTTTGCCTGAGTCCATCACTTATTGCAACAATTTTTCTTTGAATTTTAATCTCTAGATAGGCGAAGGTAACTTTTTTGTGCCATGTATTCAAGGTGGCAACCATAATTCTTTATATGACAGTATCATTACCTCTAATTGACATTCCCTTCCTTCATTTCAAATGCTATCTCAACATTTGCGAAAACTTTCCCATTTATTAAAAGCTGATTGCACTCTTATTTGATCGGCATATCGTCCCAATTGCTCACCAAAATATGGTGATAATTTACAAAAACAGGCCTACTAATTTGTGAATGGAACAAGGCAGCGTAACATAGTTACCAGCGGACCAATTGTATTTTGTTGGAAGAACAAGGATGGAAAACTGTTTAATGTCATCACATGTGCAAATGTTGGCAGCAAGTGTCAAGTCACCCGTTATATAGAAATTGTCTGTGCCCTTGCAATTTGGTTTTCAGTTATATATGCTGGAAATGATGTAGCTCTTAAGCAGGACAGTTGCTCAACTAAGTTTTCATGCACGGACAGGGTTTCAAAACACATTACGAGAAGATAATGTTCCACCAAATAAATTTGATGTTTGCTTACAAAGCCCTGAACATGGATATCACACACTCTGGATATTACACTCATACTTTGTGCAAAACAGATATCCAGTCATCTTGGAAAGGCAAACACTGTAATCATGTTTGGGAAGACATATTATTTCAAAGCCTGAAAATTCGACGGCTTCACCTACAATCACGCAGGTCTTTGCACTTTTGAACAGCATTTAGAAGTAAGAAACTAAAGAGAGGTATATGTTGCGACTGTGAGGGTACTCTAGCCACAATGTTGGATGGAAAACAGCAAAATTGGGCAAAATGAACTCACATATTTATTTTGATGGATTGTGGAATTTTTAATTACACTGTATATTGAGTGGCTTCATAGTACCATTCATAATTTTTGAAAAATGTTAAAACAGTTGCCTTCGTAGATGAGACACCATTGTGCTATTTTTGTTTAATTTCACAGTTCATTCTTAATTCCTGATTTCTTATAAAAATGGATTCACTTTGCAAGGCCAAAAAGTGTAACTGAAGCAAGGTTTTGTTGTGAGAAGATGATATTTATCGATAAAATTATTGTTTTGGATGTGACAAGTTGTCCCAATAGCATATTGACACAGAAAAACAAGAAAGCGTTCACCACCAGTGAAACATTTACTTATGATTTGAACAGAAGTGAGAATAAAATCAGAATGTAAATCAATGGGGAACCATCACAATCCATACATTTGCTTTCACAAATGGTATTTGGTATGGTAACTGTTATGCAGGAAAAAGGTTAACGGTACCGACTTGTCTGGCTTGATGACAAACCACAGTACTGTCAATTATCAACACCTTGTGCACGCCTGTGTATTGAGTGCTTTGTAACTAACATTATTGTGGTAAAAACAATGCGTGGGCCATCACTAAGATTAATCATTTTATCCTTTATAATGTGAAATAAATTTAATGGCATTTATTTGGTGACATCCAGGGGTCTTTTAAGTACATGTCTATGCCCATTGTCCATCATCGGAGTCTCTGGGGGTGTTGGAAATTTGATTTCTGATGACAAAAGCCTTGTCTTCATTATGTGTGAATGCGAGGATTTTGTTATTCCCATAGGATGCACGCAAAAAAGTTATCTCAATCAGAATTGGCGCTGCCTCTTTGCACTGTAAGTAATGTGGTGCTTATAAAATTCTGAACTTGCTCGACCTTACGGTCAAGAGTAGCTTTTATATATCACTTGTTTTTGTTTGCAAAATAATTATGGTATAAGTGATTAACAGACATATTCTGGAGGATATTGGGTTTTAACGAATGGGTATCAGGCAGAAAATATATTGTTACCATGTTACTTTCAACTCACTAACCAGGTTTGATCGCTGTGATCAATTAGTGAAACTCAACACTAAACTGTATTGAGGCTAAACAGGTAAACGTTACCAAATGTTTTGATTAATTTTCACAGGAAAGATTAATACGGTGAAAAAAATCAAGTTGCAAAATTGTCATTGTTGTTGTTTTTACAGTTTGTGATAGGTAGCTGATCCCAACATCAAGCAGCCGTGTTCTGAAACAGTGATATGATTTTGGTATGAGAACGATGTTCCAGCATCAGAAAAGGCATATTTCTCATGCAATTCAGGAGTTTTCCAAACTAAATGGAGGATTAATAGAAGCCGTTACTGAATTCTGAAACTAAATTTAAATGAATGCAAAGTATAAGCACGAAATCAAGTTAGGGTTACTTCTGATTGTGTAACGCCCATAGCATAATAGTCCCGTCCGTATCATAAAAAGTACTTTTTTTAAAAACTGGCTACATTTTTTTTTCTAAATTTAACTTTACATATTATTCAGGGTTAAAATTGACAAGGAAATTTTCATCAAAAATTGGGTAAGTGCTTTTTGAGGAACACAAACCTTTGTGGTCGAAATTGTTAAGGTAGTGCCATTGATGATAAGTTTTAACCAGTGACCATGATCTACCATTACAATTATCCCACAAGCAATTACATGCCAGTCGACAAGATTGTTTCTCCAGGCAAATACGGATTGGTAAATCAAATTGATACTTTAGGCAAATATAGATCGGTAAGCCAGGTTGGTGCCCCAGGTAGGTATGGGTTAGTAAACTAGCTTGGTCACCCAGGTAAGTATGAATTGGTCAACCAGGTTTAGATGATTACCATGGAAGCCCAACTAAAAATATGCAGCGTAATTGACACCAGGTATTTTCCATAATTCCCTAATGAATGCTGCTCAATTAGAGGTATGGAAGAATAAAAAATATATTATGCTTTAACAAAATGGACTTTTCTACCTTTGTGTGTGGTTTCGTTCATTATTTGTCCTACACCAAATGACATTGATCTTTTTAGTGATTATACTGTTAATCTGTATGAAATCAACTATGTCGGGAAGTAGTTTGTAGCTTTTTATGACTTTAAGAAACAATGGGATTCTATGTGCAATAGGGACCAACGTGTTGCAACTTAGTAAGATCCATCTTTGCATATGCATTAATCAGTGTTGTTCTTGTGTGAGAAAAAGTCTTTCTGACAAGCATGTAGATAAATCTCTCGGCACAGCTTCCAAACAAAATTTTAGCTTGGAGGACACCTGATTGGTAACTCCAAGTCAATGGTGAAAGCCCAGGGGAGCATCGCCTTTGCACTTGGGGTAAAACAGCGAAATCGATTTCTAGGGCACTTCTGAGAAATGGCTACATGCTATTATTGGGTATTGACTCAATTGGGTTAATAAACTTTAAACTAGATAACTGAAGCCAAATAAAAACTAATCGCTGTTTGGTTAGGCTCGAATAATTCCTCACGCATGGAAGCAAACTGAGCTGTTATATACACAGATTCATGATCAATGTGTTGGGTTTTAGCCGGGTTGAGGTCAGCATCAAATGGTCATTCCATCTGAGTAGCTTTGTGGTCTAATAGCTGCGCTGAGCGTGATTACAATGTGATTAATACAGTGATATGATGTGCCTAAATGAGATATTAGCTCACCAAACTGGGGCAGCGTAAATCAATTAAGCGATGGCTTCAGATAGGAATCCTTATCATTTGTAACACAGAATGCCCTTGACAAAGCAGTTGGTATTCTATGGAGAACCACATAAATTGTTCCCGTTTCTGTGACAAATGCTTTGTTGGAGCTGGTTGAAAAGCTAGTTGAATGTAGCCACATTTACGTAAGCCATGGAGCTCTATTTGAATGGGGGGGGGGAGGTAGCAGACACTTCCTATGGCTTGCTTCTAAAACATTCAATCATATGGGGTATAATGACACATTTTCCGTTTTGTGCCATGTATAAAGTCCAATTATGTACTTCACATTCAATTAGTATGTTTTATGTTGTGGCTGAGGTTGTATGTAATCATAGAGGAACAAAAAAGTTTCAATTCAGGTAAAATGATATGCCTTTCTGGAATCACCAAAGCCAGTGGATACACTGAATAAGTTGACACTAACAATCCTCTGCTCACATGACCTCTGACATGTTTGATCTGGCGAGCATGAATGATGATTCTTTATGCGTTTGTACCTGTTTATTTATGTGCACCTTACCTCCAAAGATAAGGCAAGCATTTTGGAGTTTGCCCAAGAATTTAGGATTTGATTCCAGATCACCAATGTCAAGAAATTAAGACTTAAAACTCTATGCATATTCCGCTGTGTTTTAAAGGCAACGAGACAAGGCAATTTTGGATGAACAGCTTTTGAGAATTAAAAACTCAATCATAAAAATTCCCAAATTATTGGATCACCACCCATTTAAGAAGCATGGTGTAATTATCCGGATTAAGTTTCCACAAAGTTTGACAGTACCTGGGTAACTTTGTAAATTACATGTACCTGTACGCATGGAACATATTCAACTGTTAGATGTTAAATGATTGCTTAGCGAATACAATGTGACACTGGCCGAGATATAGGCAACAGATTGGTAATTGGCAAATACTGTACTAGACACATGCCGTATCAAATAAGTATCGCTGCACACTTGTTCCTGTTGTGGCTGTGGTAGAGTAAAATATAGGCATACTGAATTCATCATCATGTGATGCCGTGGAAAAACGTAATGATGTGTTATATGATGATGATGATCATCATCATCATCATTTTATATACTGTCATATGCAGTAACGCCACAAAGAAAGGATTTAACTCTCTCAGTGCCATATTGTAGACCTGGTCAACAGCTTTTCTTGATGCGCTTTGTTGGAAAGCTATTTACCTAGACTATTATATTGCATGTAACGTCAGACATAATGGTACTTTAATGGAAAGCCTTTTTTACAAGAAATATGAATCCAAAACCCCTATTACGATTCGGAGCAGCACGTTTTCAGTACTTCAGCTTTAGACACAGCATTGACTAAAAGAGAAAAAGCGTTGAAGCTGCTATGTTGAATATATGTAGCTGTCACTTTGCAATGCATAAGTTTCACGAAGAATAAAAACTCATTCCATTCTCATAGGAGACATTTATACGATGTCAGGACCGAAAGGACTCCAGGTGAATGTGGGTATGTTTCCTTATACACAAATGCAGAATTATTAAAATCCAACTTTATTAACACAGCGGTGTAAAAGTAATGTAAACATTTGTGAAGTTTTGATGTGCGAATATCGACTGGAAGCACAACTTTGATTTTTGTTAAATAATGTGATTGAACCTCTTTGAACTTTATGAAATTATCAGTTCTGTCTGAAATGAATCGGTATGTATCAATAGAAGCTTCTTACTGGATAGAATATCCTTGGAATAACGGTCCCAAGGAGACACATTTCAAATATTGTTTGTTTTATCGTTTTTTACCTCATCTCCATATAGAAATAATTTGCAATGAAAACTACTCATAACAGATGCCGGCTTGGTATGTCCCAGCTTCCCTTGGCATGAGTCCAGTCTTATGAAAAACTTTTGACTCAGATTTTTCCTTTATAGGGAAGAGTTAAGATTCGTTGTTATCATTTTGTCATAGCACACAGCAGTCGAAGCTTACTATTATTTTTGTTTTGCATACATATATATATATATTAGTTTCATACATGCGTGTGAAGTGTGCAAACGGTTTTAAAATAATGTGCATATTTTTATTTCCAGCAAATACTACAACATACCAAATGCAGATCAATTTTTAACTAAAGAACAAGAGTCAATCTCTGCAGGAATACTTTCTGTGGAATAGACGCTGGTACGACTGGTTTACAGTCCTCTCTGATTACAATGCAGTAAGTATTGCCGGTCTTGCCAAAAGTTAACCTTTTCATTTTCCTGATTCTAGAACTGAAAACACCAGATCAAAAAGACCCATAATTGGGTTGCAGGTTTTTTTTTAATAGAAAGAAGCATATCCTCGAACAAAATAATCGTCTTTTCTGATTATGTAGGTTCAATTTCTGACGAGCACTCGCATGAAAAGTCTAATATGATGTCGAAAAACCATCACGAGCAGTGCTCAGCATCTGTACGAATTGACCTTTCCACCATGAGGGCTTGCTGCACGTGGAATTATATATATTTATGTGCTGATAGTTATTGAAGTATGTAAAAACATAATATATGAACTATAATATATTTATACTAATGCATCATTCAAGCAACACAACCAGTCAAACCAAATCAAATTTGACGTAAAGAACAGTTAAATATGTTGAACCTGGCGCAACTGGCAGTAAGACATACCGTACTCACTAATGCGTCATTCAAGCAGCACAACCAATCAAACCAAATCAAATTTGACGTAAAGAACAGTTAAATATGTTGAACCTGGCGCAACTGGCAGTAAGACATACCGTACTCACTAATGCGTCATTCAAGCAACACAACCAATCAAACCAAATCAAATTTGGCGTAAAGAACAGTTAAATATGTTGAACCTGGTGCAACTGGCAGTAAGACATGCCGTACTCACTAATGCGTCATTCAAGCAGCACAACCAATCAAACCAAATCAAATTTGACGTTAAGAACAGTTAATTATGTTGAACCTGGTGCAACTGGCAGTAAGATACACCGTACTTACGTGTGGGCTGTAGTGATCTGGATGTTTATGTTTTCAAATTAATGGCAATAATTCTCATACTTTTGCCTGCGGCACGGGAGCAGTAGATACATTTCATTTATTTATTTATTTATTTATTTATTTATTTATTTATTTATTTATTTATTTATTTATTTATTTATTTATTCATTCATTTTTTTATTCATTTATTTATTTATCTATCTATGTATCTATCTATCTATTTACTAATTCATTTATCTATTTATTAATTTATTTATTTAGTTGGTTGATTGGTTGGTTAGCTAGCTAGGTAGCTAGTTAGTTAGTTAGTTAGTTAGTTAGTTAGTTAGTTAGTTAGTTAGTTAGTTAGTTAGTTAGTTAGTTTAGTTAGTTTAGTTAGTTAGTTAGTTAGTTAGTTAGTTAGTTAGTTAGTTAGTTAGTTAGTTAGTTAGTTAGTTAGTTAGTTCGTTTGTTCACATATTCATTCATTCACGTTTTGTACACGATATAATGTTTCAAGGGCCAAACTAACTACTCATGTTATCTGTATGGCTCTCCTTGCATTTGAAAAGCTGCTTAGGGATGTGACAACAGTTCACTTGCTTAAGACATATCAATTATTCATCCTGCACATGTGTTTATTGAACAGATTTAATATATAATTATATATTTTCTGTGTCATTTCTGTTCATTCGTTCATTTCTATATATACAGATTTTGGTAGGTTCCAACAAGTTTTTGGTGATTTGGTCAGGGTGTCAACTCTTGTGTTCACTCCTTAACATGTCTCGCGATTTGTCTTGTTTGTTTGTTTTGATTCGTGTGTACCTTTTTGCTTCTTGTGAAGGGGGTGGGTTGTTTGACAATTCTCTGTTTGTTCATTGCTTTGGTGTTTCTAGTTTTATCAAACTATATTCAATCGAAACTTATCCAACTGCTGTCGTCGAATATGTTGGAAAAAATGAAAAAGCTCCCCACACTTGGTTCTGTGGAGATCAACTGTTACCCATTTTGCATATCATTATTATATGTGACTGTGCAACTATAATATGTCAATTTATCGGTTTGTGCTTTTGTATGAAGGATATATGATATAACAGCAATATAATGCGCCGTTTAAACATCTTAGCTCCAAGAATAAAAATGAATCAAAAAGTTTCCTCAGTTCGGTTTGGGTGTCATGCTCCTAAACTGCAACGAGGAAAATTCTTGACTTGCAGCTTGCGATTTTGACGTGAGTTCTTTTTCATTTTTATTCAAACATGTAAAATTTTAGTTCTTTGAATTATAGAAACGAAAGCAAGCGATACCAAGGATTCAGTGCCAAAATGCATGGTTGCGAGAAAACATGTAGGATAAAGGGCAACACTTCTTCTTGTTTGCACTTAATTATGACCCATGTGTTTTCTTGCCTTCATGTCAGTTGTTTACGTGTGCATCTGTAAAGCTACGTTTGAGTGGGCTTTAATTAACAATTATGTTGTGATGTTGACCAGTAACAAAGACCTGAGCAATAGAAAGAGCATAATGAGAGGTCAAATAATCCGAGTGCGACCTCTAGAAAGTATTTCGACGCCCCCAAGTCCCAAAATATCATCAGCAGGTATCAATGTTCATATTTTACTGCACGTGATGAGCCCATGTCGAATATCGTCATGATAAAACGTTCTTCTAGCTTTAAACTGGAGATTTGTATTCATTAAGTACCATGACCCTCCTGCCATCACAACACTTTCCCCTTCAGCTTGGATGTTGTGTCGGGCTTTGCTGCAGAATTTAGGCACAAAAAGCTCACTGGCAGTGTTAATGCCTTATTGTTTTTTTCGGGCTTATAAACACAAACAGGTTTCTTGTTTTTGCTTCTTTTATCATTTTTCTTATTATGTTTTTTTTTCTTTGAAAAACAAAAGGCCAACGAATTTTGGTGTCCTCCTGTCGTTGGCTTTCTTTTCTCCACCACCAAAGTTCTAGTCAAATTTTTTTTCAACAAACAAAGCAATTCAAATTGTCGGAACACCTTCACTAATTCCTCTGATCAGGTATGTTCGCGATGACCAATCTGTGTTCAAAACAGTGAAATTAAGTCTATTTACATAGCACAAATCACTATTGTCTTGCACTCATGCAGCGGTTCCGAAACAAGACATGTTTGTTTAACATAGATTCCCCCCTCCCGTTCTGTTCATCCTCATTACCCTCTTGATAGTACGAAATGGGGCCCTCATGACCTTGGAAAGTGAATGTAGAAACAAAATTCACTAAAGCAGCCTTGTGACCTAAGATGTTAGGTCAAGCTCAACCTTCTTTGAAGCGGATCTAGCCGTAATAAAGGACTATAAACATGCCCAAAGTAAAAGCCCTGGCTCACAACTTCTGCAGTTATTAAGCAGAAACCAAATTTAGTAATGTGGCTCTGTGACCTTGGGAATGGACTCAGTGTTAATCTTTCCAAAACCTGATTAAGCTCTTATAGAAGGCTATATTACTGTGCAATATTAAAGCCCTAGGTCAAGAACATATCCAGTTATCATGCAGAAACCAAGCTCATAAATAGGACTCAAGGTGGTGACCTTGGAAATTTAGTCAAGGTCATCCCTCTTCTTAGCTGAACAAACCCTATTTGAGAACTATTAAAATGTGTTATGTTGAAGTTATAAGTTAGACTCTGCGTACCACTGCAGAAGCAAAGTTCACTTGACTGCCCTTCTGACCTTTGATTAAAGGTCAAGTTTGCTCATCTTCGAACTTGCTCTAACCTTAGATAAGGACTATAATATATAGATATATATTACAGTAATATGTGTAATATACAGGTCCTATCATAAAAAAACAAACTTGTTTAGTTGTCGGGCAAAAACAACTTACTGTGGTACCTCCATGACCTTGACCTTCGCAATAAGATCAAGGTCAACCACCTTCATACATCACCTAGCCTTTATATAGGGGTATATATCTGGGCACTATCAAAGTCCTATCTTAGAAACTTTTTGATTTATGGTGTACAAAGTCTCTCTCTCTCTCTCTCTCTCTCTCTCTCTCTCTCTCTCTCTCTCTCTCTCTCCACCTACTGACATGAGCAAAGCTACGAGTATATGCACCGCCTACTTCAAGGGGGGCATAAAAATGAATGATATTAACAATGAATACCTGAATTCATCATCATCATCATCCTCTTCATCATCATCATATGAAATAAGTGAAATCTCATTGCAATACATAAGAGCCAAACTTCAATGTATACACTTAGCGCTATGGTCTTCAACATTGGTAAATACAATATCTGTAAGAAATAATATTTTTATTTCTAACAATTACGGAAAATTTAAAAATTCCCTATGTTAGATTTGTCTTTAAATTGAAGCAGTAGGGTCATTGATCCTGATAACATACTACTGGGTCTTTTGGCGTACATTATAAAGGCAAACCTTTCATCCAAATTTTATTTTCCCTTTTTTCAGAAATTGATATTTCTCAAGTAGAATCCTAAACATTGTACGATTTGAATCCTATATGTTTCAGGTCTTTACACATTCAATGGTGACTAGGAATTTAAAGTGCAGTCTTTGAATTGTTAAAAATGAAACGGTAATATATTAATTGCCTCCATTTGCCAAATTATAGATTGTAGACACAATGAAAATATATTTGGATTTGAATATCACTGAGTCATGTTGTGAACTGTACATCTAAGAACATAATATCTATGAGTGAAAACTTGAGTGCAAAGAGAATTTATTCCCGCACTGAACTTCGACACTCTTCTGCCGGATGGCGATCTAAAACAATTTTCCAAAGCTGGACCTTTCAAAATTTATACCCAGATGCTAAAACTTCCATGAGCTACATATATACCATGTAAGACTTGAAGTAGTCTATGAAGGCTGCCATTCTGTTAAAACATTTTGCTGATCAACATAACTGGAAGTCTCCTTTATGCACTCAGGCTAATTTTTTTAAGCTGTAACATGACGTCTAGCCACCAACAAAACTTTAGGCCATTTTATAATGATCACAAAGATCGTTTTGCTCAGTGCAGTTAAACCACCCTAATTATAGTAATGATGAATAAGTATCTTGTCATGCCAGTTAAATAAGGATGTGTTTTTATTCTTCTTTTCTTTCTTTCTTCCTTTAATCCAAGTTGGACCTTTTGCTGGAAATGGGGGTTGGGTAGTGTTCGTCCAAACCCTTTGAGCTCCTTCTAGTTCCGCCCTTGGAGTTCAGGTTGGCTTTGGTTGGTTCAGGGGAGTTGAAGTGGGTTTGGGTGTTCAGTCAGACCGCTAGTTGAATTTGTAACCTGGGCAAAACAGAAGTGACCTGGGCACTTGTTTGCTTAAAACATTCGATCCGCTGCAACTAATTAATTTATTGCACGGTATATGATGAATCCCTGGAAATTTTGATGATCAAAATGTGGTTTTAGGTCCACTTTTTCAACCATTGTTGTCTATATATTAAACAGATACTGCTTGCAGTCATACTGTCCTTGACTGGCGTGACCTAGATGTGAAGGGGTAACCAAAATAATGTTTCCCATTTTTCGTGTTTGCACTATGTTTTTACTGCAAAAAAAACCAGGTAAAATGTAAGTTTTTTAAATAAGCAATTGAAATTAATTTTTAACACATACAGAGATTTAATGATTCTACTTGCTTAATCCAGATGTACACTTTTAGAAAATAAATATTTTTTATGATTTCAAATGAGAAAGTTAGTGTAAATAAGGATATTTTTGGAGCAAAGTCGTATTTTCAGTGTCCGGTGCTGTAAAGGTGTACCACCCCCTTAAGAAGCTGGTAATGACTGACAACTCTCGGTAAGGCAAAACAAAATTTTAAAAGACAGATTGTGGTAACCGGTGGACAGCAAATTTTACACGCTGACCAATCAATGCGGCACTCATTGTTGTACCCCTCCGATAATTTTATTTTTTCAAAATAATACATAGAATTTGACTAGACAAATGATACATTTTGCTTACATTTGAGAAGTTCAAATCTAAAGTTGTTGCAGTTTCAACCAATTTTAAGAAACTTGTACAGACCTATGACAGGATGAGTGGACCGTGACTGTGAGTCGTGCTGCTGGCATGAAACACACTGTTCCAATGTAAGGATACATTTATAAAGAACAACGTATATCAAAGAACTCACAACATGAAGCAAATCAAATTCTCGTCCTAACTGCATGTGTGCAGTGAAGTGCCACTGTGTGTATGCAGTCCAGTGTCAACATTATCACTCAGAAATGCAGCCCATTCCTGGAACCTCCCACTCTGTCATTGTAGCATGCCCAGGTGGTGTAAACACACAGGAGATGTTATTTTAACAGCCTGGTTGTTGGGTAAATATGGGAGCCTTGTGACCTTTAACACATTTGTATGCATGTTAAACAAAATGTCAACATTATCACTCAGAAATGCAGCCCATTCCTGGAACCTCCCACTCTGTTATTGTAGCATGCCCAGGTGGTGTAAACACACAGGAGATGTTATTTTAACAGCCTGGTTGTTGGGTAAATATGGGAGCCTTGTGACCTTTAACACATTTGTATGCATGTTAAACAAAATGTTAAACGGAAACACCAGATGTAAGTGTGATAATTTCATGAAAGCCACGTGTACTGTTCCACTTGATAAAAAAATTATCTTCGCAAACAATGCATTTCTCATCATTTATTCTGGTAGTGTACTGACTGTAGCATGACATTTCCACACACAATATATAATTTAGAGCGTCTTTATGAACTGATATTCATTATGTAGATTTACTAAGTTAAACATATTTGTGGAAGAAACACAGCTGTATAATAATTGAACCAGTAGTTTATTGACCATGGACTAGTACACGTACACTGAACAGACATTAAAAATCATCTGCATACAGGAAAGTTCTTCAGTTCCAATAGACTACACAAGTAGTCTCTCCCATTAACCCCCATCCCCCATGAAAGAGTGGCAAATTGATTATGTTTGTCAGAATTATTAGACTTACTGATAAATGGGATGGTTTCTAGTTGGCTGCACAAGCCCATAAATTTTCTACCACAACAAAAGGATTATGATAACTTTCACCATTTATCATACATGTTGTATGCTTTACTTTCTGTTTACCCTGGGCTTTGACGGCGAATCTCTAGATAAATACACGCACTGGTCAGGAAAGCAAATGGTGAATAGTCAATAAATTAAATATGCATCTTACTTTATCAAGGTTTTTTCGTTTCATTCAACACACACACACACACACACACACACACACACACACACACACACACACCTTCCGCTGGCGTACGGCCCCCACTGTCATAAAAATGATGAAAACGGTATGTACACATCAACAGGGAATCTGTAAAATCACAGATGCACATTTTCCCAAAGGCAGAACTCGTCGTGCAATCGGCTAAACAAGTCTCATGTCACAAACAAATACACTACAGTGTTACACGCTCATCAACAAATCTTTATCTTTTTTATCTATCTGTCTTTTTATATATGTATGTTTCTTTCTATACATATATATGTAAATATATATATCTATATATGTATATACATATATATATATATATATATATATATATATATATATATACATATATATATATATATATATATATATATATATATATATATATATATATATATATGTTATCAAGTGCATAGGTTTAAAATTAAAAGATACAGGAAATTTCACATAAGGTATTATAGGGTACTATGTCATTCAAATATTCGAAGTCTTTCCCAAGATAAACTGATGTCAATTCGAGCCAATTTGGTCCCAGATTTCGAGATAATTTCTCTTTCTGAAACCTTTCTTTCCTCAAATTCCGCTTCTGAAAATTTCCGTATCCCGGGCTATCATGATGTTATTCGACGTGATCGCCCACATGCAGGTGGTGGTGTCGCAGTTTTTGTCTCCAAGGCATTGTTTGCAATTCAACGAATGGATCTAGAAGTAGCCGATTTGGAACTTCTATGATGTGAGGTTAGGCTTAATAACAATAAATTTCTTCTTGGTGTGGTTTATAGACCTCCAAATTCTTCTGTTGAGTTTTGGGAAAAACTCCAGGAGAGCTTTGACTTGGCAAAAAGTACGGGCATCAAAAATATCATTCTAACTGGCGATTTAAATTCCGATTGGAGCACTCAGTCGGGTCAAAAGCTTGAGTTATTTATCCGCATTAATCTCCTCTCACGTCATGTGAACGAGCCAACTCGTATCACCGACCAGCCTGCAACTTGTCTTGATCAGATCATCTCAAATGTTCCCTCCTATATTAACGAAGTATCTGTACTTCCACCCTTATCTAATTGTGATCACTGTGTTGTTGGTGCCAACTTATTGTTCCGCAGAAAGAAAGAACCTGCTTACAAAAGAAAAATTTGGCAGTATGAAAAGGCCGATTACAATGCTTTCAGAAATTATCTCCATGGGCTAGACTGGTCACCTTGCTTCATCTCCAACGATATAAACTCGTGTTGTGGTTCGTGGTCCCAACTTTTCCTCGAGGCAGCTGCTCATTGTATTCCTAATAAGTTAATTGAGGTAAGACCTTGTGACCTACCATGGTACTCTTCCCGACTTCGATCACTAAAACGCCAGGTCCAACGTCAGTATGACAAAGCTAAAAGTAGAAATTATGAAAATAATGAATGGGCCTCGTTTTGTCGTATGCGTAATACTTACCAAGAGAAACTCAAAGCGGCAGAAGATGAGTATAACAATAAGCTTCGAGCTGATTTGATCAACCCTTCTCGGAGGGATAAATGCTGGTGGCGTACGGTAAAGTACATTTTAAACAGAAATCACGTACACTCAGTTCCTTCCCTTGTACACGAAGATCAGCATATCTCTGATGACCTCGCTAAAGCTGAAATTTTTAATTCCTTCTTTCTGAAACAGTGCCAGGTTGATTCTTCGACAGCTAGCTTGCCAGACCTATCCAATATTCCTGATCTTAGGCTTGTTTCATTAACTATAATGGAATCAGAGGTTCTTGAAACACTTCTTAATTTAGACACTACTAAGGCTTCCGGTCCTGATGGTATCAGTGCGCGACTTTTGAAGGAAGCTGCCCCTGCCATAGCGCCACAACTTACTAAATTGTTCAATTTATCACTAGAGAATAAAGAATTCCCAGCTCTTTGGAAAAAAGCAAATGTTTCTCCTCTACATAAAAAAGGTCCGGATAAAATATGTAACAATTACAGGCCTGTCTCCTTACTAAGGCGCACTGGTAAAGTTTTTCAAAAAATAATGTTCAAACATGTATTTAATTTTTTCCGTGATAATCTAGTCATTTCGGCCCATCAATCTGGCTTTATACCTAATGATTCCACTGTAAACCAACTCTTATTTTTATATCATGAACTATGTCTCGCTATCGACAATCACAAGGAAGTTCGCATTATATTTCTGGATATTAGCAAGGCATTCGATAAGGTTTGGCACTCTGGTGTACTATTCAAATTGCGTAAAAATGGGATTTCCGGTAATTTACTTGATTGGTTCTGTGATTATTTAAGTAATCGATATCAACAAGTCGTCTTGAAGGGACAGTCCTCTAGCTGGGGAAAAATTTGTGCAGGTGTTCCACAAGGCAGCGTACTCTGACCACTCTTCTTTCTGATCTACATTAATGATATTGTGGATCTGGTTAAATGTAAAATTAAACTCTTTGCAGATAACACTACCCTTTACTTGGATATTGAAGACCCAGCTGAAGCTGCTGAAACTATTAACTCCGATCTATCTGCTATAAATCAGTGGTCACATGACTGGCTGGTTACATTCAAAGCATCCAAAACTGATTCTATGCTTGTTTCTCGCAAAACTAATTCTCCCATCCATCCACCTATCTATTTTGAAGATCATGTCCTACAAGATGTCCAACAACACAAACATTTTGGTGTCACATTACGTTCAGATCTTCGATGGACTGATCACATAACGGAAATTACTAACAAATCTATCAAATTAGTAAATATTATGAAGAGTTTAAAGTTTACTTTGGATAGAACAACTCTAGAAACCATCTAAATGTCTTTGGTAAGACCCATTCTTGAATATAGCAGCCAAGTGTGGGGTGGTTGTACAGTGTCCGAGGAGGTTAAACTTGAAAATGTTCAGTTAGACGCCGCCCGCGTTGTCACAGATGCAATGCGAGGCACCAGCAGCGCCAAATTATACGAGGAAACGGGATGGCATACCCTGGCAAAACGGCGCGAATTGTCTAATCTATCACTAATGTATAAAATGGTGAACAACCTTGCCCCAGATATGCTGTGTTCCCTCGGTTCCGGATCCTCACTTACAAGCTCCCAATACCCGTCAAAAGTTTGATCTTCCACGTTTCAGGGCCCGCACCGTCCTCTTCGACAAATCCTTCTTTCCTTCCACAGTGAGACTATGGAACGAGTTACCTGTAGACGTACGAAAATCTCCTTCTATTTCAGTATTTAAATCTAAAATATCACATCCTGTAGAGAGATCATTGGCATTTGACGAATTGTCTAATTTTGGTGACAGATTCAATGCTATTCAACATACCCGCTTACGTTTAGGTGCTAACCAGTTAAATTCATATTTATGCAAGATTGGTGATAAAGATTCGGCGACATGTCCATGCGGCTTAGCCTCTGAAGATGTGTGGCATTACTTTTTTTCCTGTCCTTTATATACTGTCTTCCGTTCCAAATTACACACGGAAATAGCAAGATATGCACCTTCCACATTGCAAACAGTGTTATATGGTTCTCCCATTTGTTCTCTTCCCGACAATTTCAAAATATTTGCAGCAGTCCATGAATATAGAGCCAGCAGTGGACGCTTTAAGCGTGCAGGTATTGGTTGACTCATACATTGTTTATATCTATGCAAGGTAGGGTTGTACCCTCCTCACAACAGGGCATGGTTATCATATCATTTATCTGGGTCATTGGTATGGAACACGACAATCCTGTTACAGTACATGGAGAACTGTAATGTTCTGTCTGTCTCGTCATAGTTTCGTCTTTTTGTTTTCGTTACTGTGTGTTTGGTTCCGTCCTGTTCTTGCGTCTTCCTTCTGCGAGAGAGATGCATATAGGGCCGAGCCCTCTTTCTCAGTCGCGACATTGCTATCAAATGTACTTCAATGAGTTTGTTGCGAAATAAAAACATGTTTAAACCAAGGGTACTATAATTAGCTTCATAATTTTAAATAAGTTTCTTGTATTAAATACGCTATTGGAGAACCTTTACGAATATGCTTTTCCATTTGACATCACATGCTCTTTAAATCTTTATTTGGAAAAACTATTCTTAAAATTTACCTATTTATCTCTGACTTAGGCAGTGTATTTGAACAAAGTAAATTATTTGCAAGGGCGATGGCGAAAAAGTTTCTATCTAACGCATAAAACTTTCTACATCTTTTTCTTCATGTTAAGGAAGGTCTTTGTTTTTCAAAAAGTTTTGAAGTTTTCGACAATATTTTATGGAAATTTGTGCACATGAACAAAACTGTGTTATGACCGATAATTTCAGGGGGCCAGTTTTTTTCTGAAAAATAACACATAAACTGTTATTGATGCGATTAATCTATACAACAAAAACTCAACACAGGGTGTGCATAATAGTAAATGTATGTATTTAGTGCAGGTTTTAACGAGACACTGATGATTAGAAGAGTGAATGGAGGACTCACTAGGTGTATAGAAAATGGTTCTGAAGGTCGGTTAAAATGCTTAAAAACGCTCTGATCCAATGAATTTTAGACACAGAGAATTCTGAGTGTTATGATTATTTTGTGAATGTGCAATGAATTGAAATGATTAATTCAGAAGACCACCAGAAAAATGGGGTGGACGTGGTTTTGCCATCATCGAATTGCAGTAAGCCATTACAGAGAAATGAAGATTTTACAATTTACAAAAGTTTGAAGAAACGAAAAGCAAAAATGAAAATTCGCCGGGATTCATCTTTCCCGCATGATTGATAAATTTGGCAACACCACAAACGGTGACAATATAGTAGCAAAAGCACTGGAAAAGAATCAATTTATAGGTACATGGACATACATATAGGGATATTTATTAAACGTCTGTTTCAATTGATAATTCTGTTAATAATTAACTGTATTTCAAGTCGAGTGAGTACAAAATTAAGAACATTGGCGCCGAAGCACTATTTGTCGACCGAAATTGGAACCTGAAATAATGGAAATGAAAAAAAATACAATGATGTAGGATGAAATCAATATATATCCTGTCAGTGATTATACATGGGTTGTGATTAAGCTGCCAGAGTTCTGTATTTGCACATATTGCACATAGAACAGAATCAGGACGGGCCAAGCCATGTCAATAAAAATAGAATTAAACAATTTATTTAATGATGCCAATTTCTAGAACAAATGAATTTGACTTTCTTAGTCCGCGCATTGAAGAACACTTAAGCTGGAATGAAGATGTTAATAAAATTTGTGATAAACTCTCCAAAGTAACTGGCATTAAAAAAAGTATCTTCCTCTCAAAGGGTTGATCCACATTTTCCATTCTTTTCCTGTCCTACTTAAACCCTGCAGTCCTATTGTAGCATTTCTCGTATTCTCGCAATTTTACTGTCCAAAAAAGGCAATCCGGTAATATATTACACCACACTGAATGCCCATACAGACCTACTATTGAAAAAACTCCGATTTAATAAAACATAAAATATACTTACTACAGTTCCGAGCTCTCAAACGCATTTCAAACATCATCTCAGTGATCAGGTGTAAAGAAAATCCATTCCAAAAATCCGAAAAAACCTCGGAAGGTTGGAGGGGGTTACTGCCCAAATCAGATTTTTACCAATGTTTTGGAAAGTAAAAAAATACTCAGCTTCAAAACGTAAAATTTACAGTGATTTATTATCAAAATGAACAAATGAAATAGAAATGATCGGGGGTTTTACGAACCGACGTTTCAAAACCTTCACCAGAGATTCAGATTTACCCCTTACTTACTAAACTCCTTGTAACGTGTAATCGTGTGTAATCGTGAAGTTCCTACAGCGCAGATTTAACCCCTCACATTCACAGTCTGATGAACATGGCATTTTCAGTAGTTCCTCAAAGTGGCAGTAGATGGTGCACTAATCAATAAGCCATCACAAGCACCAAACGCAATCATGCTATGTTCGGTAAATTCATTAACTAATAAAGTAGTCCTACAATAAGAAATAAAATAATACTTTATGTGAGGAATTTGGTTGATTTGGCAGAAGGGTGTGAGCTAGTTAAATAAGATATTTTCATTCAATTGGTGCTGGATTATCTTTCATAATTCTGTGAAGAAAAACAGCTCAATGTCATTGGTTCTATAAAAATTCATTTATTTTAATACGGAATATATTATGTTCAAAACTTATCTTTTTGTGCTGTACATGGCAATATTTAATTCTGATAATGGATCTGAATCTTAAGCTGTTTAAGATATGCTGGTGCCTTGATGCTACATATTAAATGTGTGCCCAGCAAATAAACATAAGAATACCTTATGAAGTGTTGTTGCATATTTTCTTATTTCAATATCAACTTGACATGGGCATAGGCATGGTAAAATTCAGTCACAATTTTCCAGGAAATGGTGTTTCCGATTGGGAAGGGGGGAGGGGGTAATCCCAATTCATATTTTTTTCTTGATTATTTTTATACATAATTCCTTAAATTAACTTCCTGCTCACTTGCATGACACGTTTGTTACACCCTTAGCAGGCTACAATTATTTTACCCGAAACAAAGATAATCCTCATTTGCTTGCACCAAATAAATCCAGAAAAAATTGTGTTAGATACTGCATGCCTTCATATATCACAGTCCCCCCCCCCCCCGTTCGAATCACAGATGAATTGTACACACATTTCTATCGAGACATTGGTTATGTCATTCCTGTAAATAATTATCAAGATATATGTGCTGTACCAGATTGCTATGTATGTAACAAATAAAAACTGTTTTCGCCCATTTATGCATCTGTACAGCCCTATCCATTGAATATTCGATGTGTCTTTGGATTGTGTTTTTGCTGAAGAGTAAACGAATCCGTTTAAGGTGGCCCCGTGAAGACGGATAGGAATCCAAAACTGAGACTCTGTCTTTTGGCGTTCAAGATAAATTCCTATTTAGTTGGCAATAATAGTTTCCTTCTGAAGCTTGTGTAACTGTTTATATTATAGATGCTACAAGACCTGTTCATTCAGTTATGTTTTCATTGTGAACCATCCAGATGATAAAAGCAAAAAGCATTGAAGTGAATGAAATACAATGCAAGAAGCTGCCAAATGTGATTTGGTGAAAAGCGATGGTTCATTATTTTCGGCTCAACCCCACACAATTATTCAATGGTTAATCATGTCACAAATCTTATGTCTTATTAAAAATTAGAAAATAACTTACATGTTTAGCATAATACTCTTCCTAATGGAAATGCACAATTCGGAAATATTTCTTTATGTACGCTATGCTAATTTGTATTTCATTTGAACCAAGCATGTAAACTATCCGTTTTCTTGAACAAGTTATATGAACTGACTCCTGACAGAGACTTTTGGGAGGAAGCAAAATATTAAATTTCGTCCCGCGGTTTGGCCCAGTGAGAGCAATGGTTGTTGAAACGCTTGGCTGAAAGTACCATATTAATTACCGTGAATTTACATAAATTACATGAAGACATACTTTGAACTCCAGTTTTGACGGCATTCATAAGGGTGACATTGATTTAATTCGCTTAAACAATTTTTGTTAGTCAACCTTTTGGGTGGTACTTGGAGACCAATTTGGGCTAGGACTCTGAAATTGGACATTATAACGGTGTTCTAAGGCCTTGTGTAAGATGACATATGAATGACCATGACTTGTTTCTCAATGTAACATTAGAGCTGTGGTAGGATATTACACACCATGATAATCCTGTAGGATTACTGAGCTGAAGCAGATGACCTTGACCTTATTTTGACCGTAGAAGAACTATTTTCTTGAATCTAGTGTATGGGTGGTCACTCAGAAAAAAAATAAGCCGTTGGTCTTGATATTGCATATGATTATAGTCATCTGGAGGGATTTGTATGTAACTGCACATGGATGCCACAAGCCAAATGCCCATGGTCACACGGACACCACAGTCATTATTTTTTTCCATGATAACCGGAAAAGTGTTTGAGATTCAACACTCTCTCCAAGTGTTTGAGCGAAGTACTTTCTCCCATGATTTCTTTGTTCATGTTATTACCCTGGACCATTCTCCCTTCAGTAGCAGCATATCCCATACTCTAACCACACTATGCATTAAAACACAAAATTTCTTGGATTTTTTTTTTCTGTAAGAAGATGAAGTAGGGTGACATTTTGAAAACTCTTAAAGGGCCTTTGAGTGAGGCCCTGAAACATGCTGGATAGATCTTATTGTAGGATAATATCGGTTTTAACTGGCCTTTTGGTACATAAAGGAACAATTACTTTTGGAAAAACATTGTCATTTCCCATCTCTTCCCCTCTCAGGTAAATGGCAGAGGCTATGCGATCAGAATCATCCTCTGTCCTTTTATCTATTCAGAAGATTTGCAGAGGCCTAGCAATCCAGGTGAAAATATTAATTCTGTCAAATTGGTGTTGAATTAGTTTTTGTATGTACAGTGTACTATAATTTTTTACAAATTGAAAAAGCGAAACAATCTTGACCTTTTATCAAAATGTTAAGGAATTTTGATTTTTAACTAGATTCTTTAAAAACAGTAAACATTTAATACAATTTTGCGCATACTTGAATGTTCTTAGTTTTGCGTCTAATTTTTCATTGGCTGTTTTGTTTTTGTTTTTTATTTGTCAGGAGTATAATGTATGATGATCTGTCTAAAACATGTGCACTAATTTTCTTTATGACGTATAACAGATGAATACAGTCTTAGGGACAAAAGTGTCTAACACAACTTATGTACTTTTCAGCAAGGGATCCCAGATCCGGAAAAAGGTGTTGCGGCCACATGTTTCACGAGTGAAAGTTTGACAAGGCAGGCTTCTTAACAAACGAATATTGTGATTGGGCGTGTGCAAATTCAACTTGCATGGGATAAACCTCTATTCTCAGAATGCACTGGTGTATGGAAGTCAATGCAGGCGATTGTGCAAGCTGGGTAACTACACCTGATACTCCTGCCATTTCAAAACTCGTGATCCCATCGATTATGAACAAATTAAGCAACATTCTGTTTATGCCAACTTATTTGTCACAATTTTCTCGGAATTTGATTGTATATCAACTGATGTGGTGGTTTAGGAAGGCGTGTACAAACACCAATGACATACTCACCTGTACGTTTTAATGATTCGATAAGTCATTACTAATGTGGATGACTATAAAGAGCACAGCACTACAACCAGCAGAATATAGGCCTGTTTTCTGATCTAGCAAGTCCAGAAATACAAGTCTGTGAGAATGCAGGGATTTACCGTTTTCCTGTTACTCGCTTCACCAATGCTGCTAACTACCGTTAGCGGTTACATAGAGAAACAGTCTTATCCAGTGTCAAAAGAATGTAAGCACAATGGCCGGACATATGGACCAGGCAGAATGTCGCTATCGAACAAGCCTCCGTGTCTTGTAACTTGTCATTGTACACCAATAACCAGCAATGGCAACAATCTCTTTCAAAAGCATTGTTTATGGAGAAAGTGTCACATGTGGAAATGCATGGTGGGATTCAAACTGGTGAAAAGACCTGGCGAATGTTGCTCTCAGTGTGAAGCAGGTATTTACTCTCTCGATGTTTACTCCATATCAGATTCTCGGGCTCATTATGATATTTATCAGACCATATTTGTAACTCTCACTTTGAAAATTGTGTCTAACAGGTGATTTGCAAGCTTACGAAATGTATGTGCTATATTTCCTTTATTAAGTTTCAAAGCTAAATATATGATTACATGGACACAAAGTGTGAATGTCATTACCATTTCGAAACATAAAACCATGAAAACATCAGTTACGTACTCAGATATATACTTCATCCGAACCATTTTTTCCTAGTTGCTCACATTTAAATGGCGTAGCTCTTGTCGAATTCTGACTGTGGACTACTTTTATCTCTTTGCTCAAAAGATCATTATCGTCATGAAATGAAAAAAGCTCGCTCAGCTGCATTAACATGCAAACTACGAAATGTAACAATATTTCCAAACAATAATATTAGTTTTACAAATGTAAACGGTTACACAAATATCGTGTTGAAATAAATACGGTTAGATTCCGACGATATAAGTGGAAAAAATGCACTACACATCAAGTTATCTCTCGAGGCTTCCACAACAAGTAATGTACAATGTACCCTGTGGGCTGTTATTTTCACAAGTGAATATATTTCCTGTAATGGCTGGCAAATGCAAGTAGCTGTTCGTGTCCAACGGTTTCTTCAGCAATAAAGGCTTCTTCTAGAACGTTCAGAAGCATATTGCTTTTTATTTGTCTATAACACTGTATGTGGTCTCAAATTTTTAACAGGATTGTTTACGGTGTTCTGTTTCTGATACAAAAAATACAGAAAATAATTATATATTCGTTAAAAGATATTTTTGCAATCGAAAAGCTCTTCCGTTACAGCTGAGCGGCCTAATCGACCATGTATGGCCACGCAACTTTTTCCCATTGTGAACCACCATAAACTGAAATGCCGAAAATGTCCTGTGTTTCTCAATTCTGATTCTCTTTTTTGTGATATATTGGATAACCAGAAGACGGTATAAAGAAACATATATATGTATGCCTTGAGTATATTGCTTCGCACAGTGCGTAGTAAGTACAGAAATTCACACTCCCTAAAGTCGCTATCTTGGTGTGACAGTGTCAAAGCGCCTGCAGATCGACGCTCCTCAGATCAAAAAACAAAACAAACAAAAAACATTGCACTATATATAAGGTAACATGCTGACTCAAACAAAAAATGTGCCCAAAAGCACCAGTCAAGATACGATGAACTCGATCAGAGCCATGTTTGATTTAAGAGTTGAGAATATTGTTATGCGTAGAGAGAAGGCGTTGACTCGATCCTTAGACTGTTGGCTTTCTTTATGGTAGGAAGTAACAAGTATAATTTTCTAAACATGTATAGACAGGCTTAAGAGCTAAGTCATGTGAGTATGCATATTAGGGCATTTGGCAACTCACATGGCTTCCTGTTTCAGCAAATTTAAGGTTATGAAACATGCTTTATGGTTTCTGCTAATAACCCTTTATTTTTATTTGGCTGGTAAGGTCTTGACTGCCCCCCCCCCCCCCGAATTATAAATAAACAAAAGCATCGAACGTGATAGTAGTAATAAAGCAAAAAATATAAATTAACTGATTTATTCGGTTGAAGGTATAGAGCTTGCATTGTGTTTTGCAGCTCAGTTGACTGACAGTCAGTCGTCCGTCCACAAGTCACATTTTCGACTTGTTCTCCAAACCGTCTGCTGGATCCACTTGACCTTTGTTCTCTACCAAGTTTTTTAAAATGGTCACAGTCCAATGGTTTTTAATTTTTTTTTTCTTGAGTTTTTGGGATGGGGGTCTTTTTTGGCAAATCTTAAAAACTTCTTTTTCTCCAAACCACAAGGCCAAATGCTTCGTATTTAAAGGACCCGTGCAAATTACATTGTTCACCAGGTAGCGCTGTGTACTTTTTATATTTTTGCCCATTTTTGTGTGCGTTTTCCCTTTTTTTCAAATTCTAACTTAGATTCTTCTGAAAATTGGTGAGAATGCAGCTTGCGGACGGGTCAATCAATGCTGTTCACTAGGTAGTAATATTCCCACATCTCTGATTTTTAACGAATTTTTAAATTTCGGTACTTACTGGTTAATGCGTATATTCAATTTGATTGCAATGGAAGTGTGGGGGATTGCAACGGAAATTCATGTATTAAACTACTCGCCAAAAACTGTTAACCAAATTCAAGTCAAACTTGGGGAGCACCTTGGGTCGGTCTCTGCCGATTTGTTTAAATTGTCAGGGTCCATCTTCCTTCTTGGGTATTTTTTTTTTAACTTTCCACGAAACCACCAAGCCAGTTGCTTTGAAATTACAAAGGGATACATGTGGTGTTCTTTAAACATGAATTTATTTAACAGGACACGCTATGATTATTTCCCCTGTTTTAAAAGGAGTTAATAATTTACACTTTTCTTGACTTTTTCTCGCAAAGTAAAAGTTATGTCCTCTTCAGATTTATTCGGAATGTAAGTGGACTTAAACTTTACCAAATTTGTTAAGTATATGGTAGTGCTATCATATTAAGCTTTTTAACAAATTGCCACAATTCTAAAAAATCGGTAAGAATATATCAATTCAAAAACAGGACTTCAGTCCAAAGCTGAAGCAACTGTTCAGTTACCGAAGGATGGGCACCTGTAAGTCTAAATTGCTATCGCGCTTGTCAAACAGTCTGTCTCCCCATAGGTACAAGAAAAAGACTCTGTTGAACAATACTCATTCTTGGGGGGTTGGGTCTTTTTTTTCCTAGGGGGTCCTATTTTATCCTTGTTTTTTTTTTTTTTTTTTTTTTTTCTTTTGTTTGTGTATTTGTTTGTTTTTTCTTTTTTTTTTCTTTTTTATTTTTTTTATTATTTTTTTTTTTTTGTTTCTTTTGTTTCTTTAACATTTTTCTAAACACGGAAAGCAATTTTAATTTAGCTGGGACTGGACAATGGTCAGGATGGCCAAGATGGCAAAGGCCAAGACCAAGACTGCAGCGGCCAAGCTGGCAAAGACCACCGCCGCCGCCACGACGCTCAAAACCAGGATCGTCCGGTACGTGACACATACATACATACATACATACATACATACATACATACATACATACATACATACATACATACATACACAGGTAGATGGATGGATGGATGGATGGATGGATGGATGGATGGACGGATTTGATTTCTTCTGGCCATAGTCTATTTTAAAAAGAGATAATCTACAGTTCGCCTGTCTTACAGTAGTTCCATTGTCTTTGAGAGGCATTCATTATTTCTGCCGCAAACGTTTATTCGTCAGCCTTACTGTGGGAATACTCTTGAATGCCTGACTTTGATCTATCGAGCTCGCAGTAAATTTAACTTTTAAGGTTTCCAACAAATTTGTGTTGAAACAATGGGGCCCAAGTTTCGAAAGCGAAACTTCAGACAACAGCTTAAAAAACTCTTCAGTCAAGGGGATCGTCCGTGATTCCCAATCAAAACACATTGGTATCACGCTAATCAAAGAATATGCCCCCGAAGGTAAAGGAAGTTGACGCTGCCTGACAGCAGCAGTCTGGCTGATTCGTTTCAGTATTCAGATGCGCAGAGAGAGAGAGAGAGAGAGAGAGAGAGAGAGAGAGAGAGAGGGGGGGATAGAAAGAGAGAGAGAGAGAGAGAGAGAGAGATGTTATAGGGGTTCCAAAAAATGACAAGGGTACATTTATTTGGGAGTTTAAAAAAACATCTAAAATGATATAAATTAATTAGCTGGCCCAAAACATACTATTAGATAAGATAAGATAATCTTATTGGATACATCCTACCCCTTTACAGTAGGGACATTTCAGGTCAGGATACCCATGTAATGCATCCAAGATATCTGTACATCTTAAAGGACACGTGGCAATTACATCAAATATGCTATAAGCATAGCATTGAAATATGTAGAACTGGAATGCTCATATTGACAGGCTAGCAAACTATCTAAAGGTATGGGCATTCTTAATAAACTGAAACATATTTTGTCCATAAGTGTCAAGTTGAAATATATGATTCGATTGTGTTATCACATATAAATTCTGGCCTCTTGTTCTGAGGGTTTAAATTATATAGAATTGAAACATTAGAAAAATAAATAACAGATGTCTTAACATGAAGCTGCCAATAAAATGCTCACATTGACACACAATATAAAAATTTCAACTTACTAAAGGTCAAGGACATATGTTCAATCTTCAAACTAAAACTCTATTATAACTATACAAATAGCAAACTCCCTAACAACTTGCTGAAATTTCCATTTCAATTAAATGCAGACAGGTAAACATGTACTGCTAGATGATCTCAAAATTTATTAATTTTAATTCAACTTGCTGAAATTTCCATTTCAATTAAATGCAGACAGGTAAACATGTACTGCTAGATGATCTCAAAATTTATCAATTTTAAGTCATAAACATCATTTGCCAGAGCCTGTCTTAGATGTGACGTGTCCAATACATGAAACTTCTGCCTGTATCACACAAAAAATATATACCAATAGTTCAAACAGCCTGACCACCTATGCCAAAATAAAAAAACGCTCGACAAATATGAAGACACGTGTACCATACATAATTGCTACATCTGTGGAAGAGGCCTTCTTTAGTCATCCTGAAATGCCACAACTAGTGTAAGTGAGGGTAGGCTGTATACTTGTTACTGTAATGATGCGCTCTGCCCTAAAGTAATTGTAATTATGTATTAATCATCACCTTTGATTTAAGCATATTTTATTAGCAAAAAAAAAACAAGAAACAAAACCAAACAATTGGCCAACATGCTCACCAGCCCATATGATGGCCTCTTGTACATGTGTAACAAGACAACAATGAATTTGTGAGCACCAATACAAGGTAATGTCAGGCACAGGACCAAAAAAGGGAAGAGCAAAAGGGGAAAGGGATTGTAGTGTAAGCATAAATACAAACAGAAATAGTTGATTCCCAAATTTTAATTGCGTTCGAAATCTACCAAACAACTTAATAATATATGGATGGCCTCGAAAATTTCCACATTTTGACTTTCTGAAGCTCCTCTTTCTTCTGTTTTGAACAATAATGGTTTCAATTTGAAATTACCAAGAGGAGTTTTTTTACATTGCAGTGTGTTCCCTGGTATTACATACCTATTGCATTCAAAGAAAACTTGATAGAAGGGTCACTACTATTAATAAGTGACTGAAAGCACCATAAATTATGTGAACATTCTGCCAACCCACCTCATATGTATGGTTACACACCTTCCAACTAACCTCATATGTATGGTTACACACCGTCCAACCCACTACCTTTGGAGCAATTCATTACTTGAAACTTTTTTTTCAAATTATAGTTAAATATCTGTCCAAGGGATGATTTGAAGTATTGTTTGAAAGGGATAAGAAGTTACTTAATTGGTTCGTGTGATCAGTTGTTCCAAATGTAGTGGGTTACATGGTGTGTAACCATAGAGGTATAGTTCGTTGGCAGCATGTACACACACAGCTCACTACACTTTGGTTTCACATGAACACTAACACACACACAAACACACACATGTGTGTGTGTGTGTGTGTGTGTGTGTGTGTGTGTGTGTGTGTATGTGTCTGTGTGGACGCAATAATGACCGAGTACGTTTTTGTCCTTTATAACAATTGCATATATACATGAGTACGAAAACCGGACTTCAGACAATACTCTGTTTGGTTTGGGGAGGGGGTTGGTTGGTTTGGTTTTACTTGTTTCTTTGCTTGTTTGTTTAACATTTTTCATATTACGGAAAGCAATTTGAATTCAGCTTGGACTGATCATTATATCTCAATAGGGACAAGAAAAACTGGACAACCGTCAAAATCGCTAACAATGATATGGCCAAGCTCGCAAGGGACAAGAGGGCAAAGACCACCGCAAAGCTCAAAACCAGGATCGTCCGGTACGTGTACACACACACACACACACACACACACACATATATATATATATATATATATATATACACGGACACACATATATAGATAGATGAATGGATTGATTGATTGATTGATTGATTGATTGATTGATTGATTGATTGATTGATTGATTGATTGAGTAAAAAAAAGACCTGCCGCCTGTAGCCACCCTGTTCGGTCCCACATTCCTTATAAAATCTAATTTCTTCTGGCCATGGTTTGCTTCATTAGAGAGATTCTACAGTCCGCCTGTCTGAGAGCAGGGCAGTGTAATTTTAGGGGCATTTAATATTTCTGCCGAAAATGTGTTTACTTGTCAACCTTTCTGTCAGAATACTATTGAATGCACGGTCCCAGGACGAAAGGCTTGATTCTTCCTGGAGTGCACAGCAGCTGCTAATAGGATGTATGCATATCTAAATGCAGTCCTTCACTAACACCCATTGAGCAAAAGAGGGAGCCGCCTGCATCAGGGCAGATCCATATATTTAGCATGGTATAATGTACTTTCTCAATAAAATAAACAAAATGAACACAGAATAATGTTAAGAAAATGTTTAAAATATATTTGAAGCACAAAGGATGCCTAAATTGATTAGAAATAAGCTCCTTTTAGGTTGAAAATGTGTTATTTATGGATGTTTATATAGTATATAATACAAATCAGCATGTTCATACACAGCTCACTACACTTTGGTTTCACATGAACATACACACAAACACACACACATGTGTGTGTGTGTGTCTGTGTGTGTCTGTGTGTCTGTGTGGACGCAATAATGACCGAGTACGTTTTTGTCCTTTATAACAATTGCATATATACATGGGTACGAAAACAGGACTTCAGACAATACTCTGTCTGGTTTGGGGAGGGGGTTGGTTGGTTTGGTTTTACTTGTTTCTTTGTTTGTTTGTTTAACATTTTTCTTATCACGGAAAGCAATTTGAATTTAGCTTGGACTGATCATTATAATTCAATAAGGACAAGAAAAACTGGACAACCGTCAAAGTCGCTAACAATGATATGGCCAAGCTCGCAAGGGACAAGAAGGCAAAGACCACCGCAAAGCTCAAAACCAGGATCGTCCGGTACGTGTACACACACACACACACACACACACACACACATATATATATATATATACATATACACGGACACACATATATAGATAGATGAATGGATTGATTGATTGATTGATTGATTGATTGATTGATTGATTGATTGATTGATTGATTGATTGATTGATTGATTGATTGATTGATTGAGTAAAAAAAAGACCTGCCGCCTGTAGCCACCCTGTTCGGTCCCACATTCCTTATAAAATCTTATTTCTTCTGGCCATGGTTTGCTTCATTAGAGAGATTCTACAGTCCGCCTGTCTGAGAGCAGGGCAGTGTAATTTTAGGGGCATTTAATATTTCTGCCGAAAATGTGTTTATTTGTCAACCTTTCTGTCAGAATACTATTGAATGCACGGTCCCAGGACGAAAGGCTTGATTCTTCCTGGGGGGCACAGCAGCAACTTATAGGATGTATACATATCTAAATGCAGTCCTACACTAACACCCATTGAGCAAAAGAGGGAGCCGCCTGCATCAGGGCAGATCCATATATTAAGCATGGTATAATGTACTTTCTCAATAAAATAAACAACATGAACACAGAATAATGTTGAGAAAATGTTTAAAATATATTTGAACCATAAAGGATGCCTAAATTGATTAGAAATAAGCTCTTTTTAGGTTGAAATGTGTTATTTATGGATGTTTATATCGTATATAATACAAATCTGCCCTGATCATGGTGGAAACATCAGTCTGTTGCCCCGCCAACACAAGAAGTGCGCAGGATTGCAGTTACATATGAATATGTCCTATTGAAATAACTCTGAGTGAACGGCACCTGCAATATATAAACGATAAAAACCGTATCACCACAGCAGGTCACCAAGCACAATTGAAATGTTCGCATGAAAACGCCGAAGACATAAAAGGAGGCACATAAAACGCATTATATTATCTTGAAAAAGCGAGCATCTACCACTAGCTCGACTAATTCCCTCTTATCTAACATATCATTACATTTGGCTCTAAATTTGTCCATGGGACGAGGGCGTAGATAGAAGATCTCCAAAAATGTTATCACTAGATGAAACATGTGAACTAAAAACAATAAAGTCATAAGTGGCAGAAACGAGCCAAATTCCACGTACACAACGAAGCAAGAAAGGATCATGGGCTCTGTCTGTGTTGAGGACGGAGACACAGGCTTCATTGTCACAATAAATCCGTACAGTGGACCGGCGCCATTGGTGTTTCAACAATTTCGTAGCCACAACAATGTTACGCATCTGAAGCTGTGTGATGTTTTACTGTTCGTGTAGAATGAAGCCAGGAAGCCGCGTGCTATAAAATTCGGACTTGTAAATGGCGCCTACTCCTGTGAGGCAACTGTCCAGATAAAGGACATAAACAACCGCGTGGTCTGGCAGAAGTGGATAAGCCAATAAATTGATGCCATTGTATGATGGGAGAAATTGTCTGAACCAGGCTACATCCCGTTGAAAGTTTAGGTCTAAATGTATAACACCCTGTGCGGGCGCTGCACGCAACGTAGCCAACATACAATGGATATAGGTCTTGGACCAGTAACCTCGCAAGGTCGGGTCAACTGATCCACAACTTTTGATCGAGTACTGAATACTGTTGCTGTGTCTATTGGATGTTAATATCACAGGAGCAGGGCATCCCAAATTAAGTCCCATCATCATTTTTGATAGGAAAATACTTAACAACTGTGAGTTTTAGAAAGGCACTGCTACTCTAAAAATATTTTAAATCATGTGATAACTTTGTGTATTTTTGGAGACATATTTGGCGCGGAACGGTCAATCATGGAGGTAAGGTACACAAACGCACCTGTAAAAAAAAATCTAATCACATGGCTCCCCATTTTCTTGGTTTTAACTTGCTGCTACCGGTATAAACGTGAAGCAGAATGCCAAGGAAGTTGCAGTTTTACGTTTCAAATAGGAGAAATAAGCAAGCGAATGTCGCTATTTTAACATGTAAATGCATTAGGCCTAGGTTACTGGTCCAAGACCTAAAGAGGCGTGCCGGGCGCACACACTTAGCAATGTGCGCAAGTTTGCCAATTTAACTTTGAAGTTCCCGCTAGGTGACGCTCCGCTTTAGTTCCCACCCATGAACTTACTGCAAAGCATCGTGAATTTTGTCCTGTGGCATTCGCATGGTTAGGATATGAGATTCAAAGATCACACCTTCAGCAGCGATCGAAGCTCAGTAAAAGACGCTTTTGCCTGATCCGCCACTGCAGCGGAGGCCCAATCATCAATGTAATTCACAATATCGCACCGAAGTTAGTTTTCATCATATAATGAACAGCAGTAGTCACACGTTGAGTAAAATAAGTGCCAGTGCATAAGCCAAATGGAAGAGCCACATCCATGTTGTATTTATTGTCAAATTGAATGCATAGCAGGGGGTGATCCAGGACATCCGAGCGCAACTGACGAAAAGCACGCTGGATATCTAACCGGTACATGAGACAATCCTGCCCAGCATGCAAAATCATAGCCACAAAATCATCCACTGTGGGTAATCCCAGTTTGTAATGCACACCAAAATAGAAATTGCGAGGTATCCCTGCATTGAGCGAAGCTGAAGGAGGCCAAGACAGATCCGTAATGACCCGTCAACTTTCCGAGTGTTTTTTTAGGCCGAGTCATTAGCGAAAAACATGACCAGGATTGCAGGGTAATATATCAAAGGGCCCCCAATATAGCACCATGTTGGAGCTCTGTCTGTAAGTACCGATGGACATCATCCGGATATGCCAAGCTGGACGGGTGATTCCTATTAACACGTGTAGGCCAAACAGGCGAGAAATTACCAATGGGCCAACCAAATTCTATTTAGTCACATATTGCTGAGTCATGATGGTCGTCCAAACGCGGGTTATTTGGCAGGAGAGTGCGGGCCTGCATGAAATTGAGCACACGTGTGGCCCAAACTAGATCATAGATGTGCGCGTAAGACGCACTGTTGCTCATGGAGCCCAGGTGGTTTGCATATTCTACAGGAAAGCATTTGACCGGCCGAGGTGCAGACAGCACCGCGGGTTGAACTGACAGAAATGCTGTCACCAAAGTTGTAAATTTCCAGTTGCGTACTGCTAGACACAATAGAGACAGTATCCCAGGTGCGAGTGGAACCACTGTCAATGTCCGTATATCCATCTATATTTTCCGATGAATCCAAATGTAGAGGCAGCGCGACCACTGTAAATGGAGAAGCATCTATGCCTCCACTTTGTCGAGGGGGGGGAGGGTTGATGCTTAACTTTTCTTCGGCACTCATGCTCACCATGGTTATAAGCGGCGCTGACAGCTTTGAGGCAATAAGCACATATGTGGCGCACAGAACCCCTCGTTGTGACATGATCAAATGTAAAAGAACAGGTACCCTCCTGAAATTTATAGCAATAGAGCGGGCCCGAGGTACCTTTGGCGGCAGATGAACTGTTTGTTTTACTGAGCACAGGAGTAGCAGGGGCGGTTTTGTGGGCATATGTGCGACGTAGTTGTTGCAAAAACTCGGTGTTGAACCATGTTAATCGCCCTTGTTCCATCTGCTGAAGTATTATTGCATAGCAATTGCGTGCATTCTCCCAGCTGAATTCCATCACATCGCTACAGATGTCACGCAAAAGAGCAAGCATAGCTCGCTGTTGCACAATATCAGCCTCATAAACCCCATCTAAAATTATGTTCAAACACCCAAACATAAACTCCTGAGGGGACAATTCATCGAATTTTGCTGGCTTGCCTTCAGTTCCTATGCATACATGAAAGGGAGGCCACTCAACAAACAACTTGGCGTAATCACTAACTGTTTTTTCGCGGCCCGACTTAAGTTTTGAACGTTTTGACTTGATGTGCTTACCTGCACTGGCGGAAATGCATTAAATCTCGAAGTCACTTTCATCCGTGTCAGTGGCCAAACCCAAATCTTTAAGGCGGGCCGACACTTGCTGTTGAATAGACAAATCGGCACGTAACTTGGAGGCAGTAAGGTCCACAGTTTCCCCTTCAGGCGACATGGCAGTAGCCGCATCCATCTTGGTGGCCTCGGCCTGACCTGTCTCTTCTAATGCTGCAACCCTAGCATCCATCGTTTCCAGCTTATCCAAGATGGTTTGTGTCATGGATAACACATTAATCTCATTAGTTGTCATTGAATTATCGTTGCCCTTTGGTGCGGACACATTTTTCTCCAAGGGAGGTCGTGGTGCTGTCAACAGCTCGAACAGGGTTTAGTCATTTTCAATCGTGAAAACTTTGATGAAACTTTACTAGATGCGGCGGTCACCATGTGCCGAGCCCAGAATGGAGAGGGCACCAAACCCGAACGGGTGATCAGCATAAGGTCAATTGCGTAAGCGACTCTAATGCCAAGGAATGAATATTCATTCCCCAAAAATACTATTGAGTGCCCAAGTGTGTGCTATTGAGCTCTTAGCAAATATAACTTGTAAGGTTCTCAACACACTTGTGTTGAAACAATCGGACCCAAGTTTCGAAAGCAGAACTTCAGACAAAAGCTCAATAAACTTGTCAGTCAAGGGGACTAGTTTAAGGGAGTACAGGATATCTACTTATAACTGTAATCATGCAATGTGCCCTACCATTATTGTTACTATGTAACAATCAGTACCTTTAACTAACTACCATTGTAATTTTATTGTGGGGCGGCTTCCACGAAAGCAGCAAATTTTCCCTTAGTGGAAGTCTTGCTGGCCATTAACATATATTTTCCGTATAACCATATTGGTACACTTTTACAGATCGAATAAAGTCATGTTTAGGTCTAATTCTGAGTCTGAGTTTGTACCAACAGTGACATGATATATATACAAGCGAGTACTATATATACATGTTCGGGCTCATCCACCAAGGACCTTCGGGTAAACCATATTTCTTTCAAAACTTTTTTGCATATGCCGTCAAACATGACGCCGATATCCCGGCAAAAGTCACCTGCAACATCCCCCAAAAGTGAACATTATTTGGTATTATGAGAAGCGCTTATGAAGTGTTCCCATGTATGATGCTGGATCGTGCTTAGCAGCCTGTTTTTTAATTCGTGCCAAAACGTTATTTTAATACCATTAAAAGTATAACAGGTAAGAAGAAAATAAAAACATTTTCCATTCCATTCATGCCTCCCCCCCCCCTCCCCAATCCATACAAAACCCGCACGTCGTGTATGCTTCAGTGTCCTATTAGGGACATGAACTGTAGACGTGTATTGTAAAATCCTCAGAGATGAAAAAATACTCTTTCGTGAAAGATGAATTTTCTGCACACTGTACTAAGACAAAAGAGACCCTGTTGTCAATTTCATTGAAAAAAAAACACTGTTCATAGTTTTCGATGCATGAGCATTCTGCCACTGAAAAGACAATACATTGATACAAATTGACAACAATACAAATACAGTAATTATAGTATGTACAAATTCAGGTCGATTCTGTTTTGTAGTACAATCGATTTTGTTCCCAAGTGCGGAAATACCAATGTAACTGACACTGGGGAGGGGGAAGGAAGCGGTATATTGATATACCGACAGGCTCCACTACACCCACCCGAAAGAAACACCCTTTATTTTCAACATTAGTCACTTCATAAGCCCTGTGCTTCAAAACGGTCAGCTCTCTTATATCAGTTATCGCCCCGAATACAACAATGCAGAGACGAACTGGGACAGATGCTTTGCTGCACAGCAAATCAGTAAATGTGTCTTCAAAGCTTATTGGCATGACAATGTACAAGTGGTATTTAAGTGTTACAGTGTATTATTGGTACCATAGTGTACAATGAGTACTTCGAGTACAACAGTGTATGATCTGTACGATACTGGCATGACCGTGTACAATGGTCACTTCGGTACCACAGTGTATGATTGACACGACAATGTTACAACAGTGTACAATGGGTACTTCAGTACTACAGTGTATGATTGGTACGACATGTTAGGACAGTCAACAATGGGTACTTCAGTACTACAGTATGTGTAACTACTACATTTGTGATGACACAGGCAACCCTCAGACTCTATTGCATTTTAAATTTCTCGACCAGGTGTCACCACATATCAGAGAGCTCAACCAGTCTCTCTGGTGTGCCTAACTTTGAGGATATTCAAAATGGGTAAAGAAAAAATAAAGAACTTAAGGAAAAGCAGATAAGTGTGTGTTGACACACACACACTTTTCTAATATCTGCGATGCGATGCATTTAAACTTCTATGTAACACTTTCCAAAGACTAACTTTTTCTTCATCCATTCATTCAGTTCTAATAGGGGTGATCTGGATTAGTTTAATTTCTTGACACACAGCCTTTCATTCCCATGGTGGATATTTGTGACACTTAGCAACCCATGCCATTTGAGGTCACATTTAAAATTGGGTCAGCAAAGCCCATCACATTACAGTGAACCTAAAAGTCCTGAAAGTTTCACGCTGTATACGAGCAAGAATTTTGTATTTATCACCTAATCTATCTGAAGTATACACAAAGTCAACCTGCAATTACACCCTAGTGTGATAAAATGCAAGTTTAAAGCTTATTTGACAACATATAGAGAGAGGTGAAATTTATACCTGTTATGTCTCAAAAGGTGAAGACCATGGAAAGTGACCACAAGATGTGGGCAGTCAACCATGAACAGGATGGGCAGCACCATCTTGAGGTGAATTTATAACTAACCCAGATCTCTCCCATTCGGTCTGTATTTCATGTTCTGAGTGAACCCAACGTCGCATTATGACTCCTGATTTTAGAAGGATAGCACCCGCCGGGTAATTACCCTGATCAAGTGGTGGAAGTGACTTGCAGACTAGGAGTTTAAGTGGTACTGCCATTTCGGAGTTGCTCGGTGACTGCACACAAGGATGACAGTAAAGTCGTCTGTGATATAGATATATTCACGCACAGTTCGAGAGAATAAACCTGTACCTGAAATGCTACGATACAATACGTAGTTGAAACGCTTTATACCCGACAATATTTAAAATATAACTAATTTCTTGGAAGTGAATCCCCGCCCCCCTCGTCGCAAAACATACATTAATTCAATAGATAATGTACATCATGTATAATTTAATTAGTATTATATATTTTTACAAAGTGGCGTGGATTTGCTGAGACCTTTTTCAGTCAAAGAAAGACAAAATGTTCATTTAACATAACTGTCTCTGAACTAGAAACCCGATGGCTACCCAAAAAAGTTAATGAAAAGAAAAGAATGAAATGAAAGAAAGAGAAAGTAGAATAAAGGGTGGGGAAGGGCAGAAGGAAGTAGAGAAAGACATGATTTGTTACCTTGTATCAAACTGTTGCTAAATGAATTTGATTTAACCTTCCGTGTGTTCAGCTGGCTTGGGTAAAAATGACATGTTTTTAGCGATAATGAGGAGTTTGAGGACCTGAATCCACTGGTCCAAGTGAATGATTGGAAATACTAGCATGTGTCAATGACCGTGTATGAACATGCTTTGCTGAAATGAAGGTGAAAGTTTTGATAAAATTCTGTTGATCTTTTATTCAAGTTCAATTCAATTTTAAAATTTAAATGTTTATAGCATGATTTTGCATGCTGCAAATGTTGTTTAATATCCATTGAATGTACAGATATCAAAAATACATGGTCAGAAACTGGCATTTTCTTTTTAGTCAAAGTTATGAACATGTGAAGTGTATAATATGCAACAAAGTGCCTGCTACAGCAGGCTATTCAAGATATTTTGTTATTTTCATTATTATTTTGTTATTGATCTTATTGAATCATTTTTATTTGGTTCGATCATTTATTGAGTATTGTTTATTGATTAATATGTTAATTGTAACTACTATGTATCCTTCTACACTGTAAGCCACTCTGAAGGGACCCCACCCTAAAATTTTCTCATTTTAGAAAGACCTAAAGTTGCCAGAACAAGTGGTAATAGTAACTTCCAGAATAGAACTGTTCCATATTCATCTCTACGTCATTTTCATGTATCCTTCTAAACTTCCTTTTTGGACATCCTTAATTTGTGTATTTAAAGATTTATAACATCACGTGACCCATCTTGATATTATCTGTCATCTCTCGGGGTTCTCTCGTCAGAGTTTGGTAGTGAGAGACAGCGAGTTGTATGATACAAGGTGCAGCTCATCCTGTATTTTTACTGCATTACATTTGGATATACATCGGATATAATATAACTCATTATCAACACAACGAGGAGTCACTTTGTTTATTGGTTTTCGCCATCATTATAAATACTTCAAACATGCCGATGATTAGTTAAATATTTATAAATATTGACATTGCCAGGCTAAAAGGAGCTTCATCTTGCATCATAAATTGTCACATTTCATTTCGTGTCGTGGACATTCAAATTTTGATGGTGCCAGGATGGAGATCGGGGAAAAAATTTCATTGCAAAGGGCAAAGATAAAACCAGTTATAAATTGTTTCACTGGAAATATATCAGTGCTGCATGTGCGTTTGAAACCCTGTTGATAAAGTGGATAAAGTAGGTAACCACAGGTGTGTGTGTGTGTGTGTGTGCGTGCGTGCGTGCGTGTTTGTGTGTGTGTGTGTGTGTGTGTGTGTGTGTGTGTGTGTGTGTGTGTGTGTGTGTGTGTGTGTGTGTGTGTGTGTGTGTGTGTGTGTGTGTAACAAGCAATGGTGTTTTTATCGATTGCTGTTTTAATCGTATAAAAATGTGAGATTTAGCTTTTGGCAACAAAAACTAGTTAGTACACTTTTAGCCGTTGGATAATTGATCTTCCCTGATTGGGTTATTTTCTTCACCCACCCACCGTCCACCCTCACTGATGATGGTGTTTATCAGCTTATCAAGCTGAAAAACACCATCATCAGAAACTGAAAACCATCCCGATACCATTCTGAAGGCAACACTTTTTTTAAAAATCAATCCACGTAAATTGTAACTATATGTTGGAAGTGCATCAATGTTTCTTTTTCAACACTGTATATTTATAATGCATCTAATCAGCATTAATCAAAATTTAAAATTCAATATTCATCGGATATACAATTATTCCAAAGTGAAGTAGAAGCATAGTAGTTACATTTCATTATAGTTTCTAGGATACTTCACATCTATAATTAAGAACAAAGGAAATATGAAGAAAAGCGGTTGAATTTTTTTTAATTTGTGCTGTTATACATCTTTTTCAGGTATCAGTCTTCAATTCGGCAACTTTTCTTTGAGATCGAATGGCACACATTGTTTCAAAAATGGCAAAGCGTACAAGCCAGGTGCCAACGAAAAGAAGTCATACAAACGAGGTAAGGACACCTGTATCAGGCAATTTAAATGCTACAAAAAGTCCAACGGGAAAGCTGCTTTTTCCTACCAGAATACATGCAGACCACATTAAGAGGATATATGTGAATCGTACATGCTCCAACTGGAAAAGTATATGGACAGACCACATCACTGAACGTTTATACTCTGAAAATGATTGATTCAAAATGTCTTCTCGCCCACAATTCTGTGTAGCCATCCTACATCCCCAACAATGATGCCGAATTTCGTATCAGACACTTTACTCTTCTGAATTTTTTCCTGATGACGGCATGTTGCTTGCAAACAATAAAGTTTGATGGAACTTATATTTTGTCATTTTTCAATTGTTACATAAATAGTTCATATTGTTTACTCGTTTCTATTGCTTTTGTGTACACATGTTTTGACACGTTATATATATTTATTTATTTTTTTATTTATTTAGTTTGTTGGTTTGTTTTTTTGCTTGCTTGTTTATTTATTTATTCATTCATTCGTTTATTTATTCATTTATCTTGTTTGTGGTTTGTTTCTTTGCTTGGTTGTTTGTTTATTTATTCATTCATTCGTTTATTTATTCATTTAAATATTTATTTAACTTAATTTGTTCTCCACAATGAAACTGTACAACCAATGTTATAAATGCACAAAAATCATTTAGAAGCGGAAAATGGTAGCAACCTGTTTAGTAAATTTAGGTCTAGAGGTTCTCATTCAATTCCAAAGTAGATTCGCTTGGCACTGTAGGAGGAGAAGGATTTGCAAAATTTTACAAATCACAAAGAAGAGCCCAAAATAATGATAAAATTCAAATAATAAGTGCCAATTAAATAAATTGAGTACAGATTCAAGATTCTAAGCTGTTTATTTCATCCAGTGAAACGAATAGTTACAAAGGACAGGCAATGCAGAACAAGGAATATAAAATATAATCAAGATTTGCTGAAATATTACCATAACAAGAGGTTAGGGTGACCCCAGGTAAGGTTACGCTATCACTGGGGCAATCTGTCATTAAATCCACTAGAGTGCAACAAAAGTTCAAGACAATTTAAATACAAAAGTGCAAAAAGATGACAACTAGGTCAAGACCTGCCCAAGGTATATCCGCATTAAGTTTGAAGTGATTCTTGCTTACGAAAAAATGCGAATTACTATCTATGTTGTACTGCATCGACCGACGATTTTCCAAACTGAAACATTCGTTAAAAACCAGAGGTGCGGCATATCATTACCTGCCGGACACCTTTGTTTGGTCCTTCCACAAGCCACATTTCTACCGAGTTTTACAATAATGTTAATGACGATTTTGGACAAAAAGTCGGACAAAACGAAAACACACAGAAATGCACAAGCAAATATTTATTTAATAATGAAGGACTTTCCTGACATACCAGTTTTCTTCAGACTTTCAGTACAGTGTACACAAAGCTGTAATTAACTTCATCAGGGGGTTCCGTCAGAAACTTTTTCTTAAGAGTGCGACATATTTGTAAGGCATTGATAAATACTCACACACACACATACATATATGTATGTGTATATACATATATATGTATGTGTGTGTGTGTGTGTGTGTGTGTGTGTGTGTGTGTGTGTGTGTGTGTGTGTGTGTGTGTGTGTGTGTGTGTAAATTAAAATCGCAGCGACACTTGGTGACAAATTACCGTCTAAGGATCTTCAGAAGTGTCCCTTTGCAATTTTAAAGCAATTGGCAGAGTGGCTACGGAGAAGAATTTTTCAGATTTTGCCAAAAATAAACGTAAAAAAAAATCAAAATCAAAAGAAGCACTGGAGCATGCGCACTTCTAACAGATTTGTAAACACTCATCTAAGGTACATACTCAACAACTTTGAAGTGGATCAGACGGTTTTTGGAAAGAAGTTAAAAAAATGTGACTCACCATTGGAATCCCCCATTGACTTACAATGGAATCAGGGGAAATGTGTGCATTGACCGAGAAAAACCCAAATTGAAAATTCTTTAAATATCTGAGATGCAGAATATGATCACCTGGTGAATAGCTTTGTGTCACCCATACACAGGTTGCATTTTCACCCGGTTAGAGAGCAATCTGGATGACGGTTTGGGACAAGAAGTCGAGAATAGCCTAACACACAAAAATTTGTAAACAAATGAATGGAAAAACTACAGCGCCACCTGGTCAACAAATTGAAGTCAAGGAATTTCTAGAAGTGTCTCTATGCTATTTCGATGCAACAGACTTTGTGGTTTCGGAGAAGATTTCTCTTAAAGATTTTGCTGAACAATGAACCAAAAAAATCATTAACATTCGAAAAATCACTGGACCGTGACCATTTCGGCAAATGTGACAGAGACTCACTCAAAGTACGCCCCTAGGAAGTCTTCATTAAATCCAGCCGACTTTTTAAAGCTGAAAAGGTGAAATATTGATGGACGGACACCGACGGCGCTGCTTACAAGTGAGAGTTTTACAATATCAACAGATACGTCAGTGTATGCAGCATTTCGGGGGTTTTTTTTGGGGGGGGGGGGTGGTGGCTCGGCTGACTTGTCAGTCAGGAGAGTGTATAGAATCCGTTTGCGTCCGTCGTCCGTCCGTCCGTCCGTCCTTCCGTCCTTCCGTCTGTCCGTTTGTCAGACTTTTTATATTTTCGACTTTTCCGCAAAAACCGCTACATAGAATGTTTTGATTTTGCATATGGATGATCTCCAGGTGGACCTCTACCAAGTGTGCGAAGATGATGGTGCAATAATTTTTATATATTTTTTATGAATTTTTTAATTAATTTTTTGAAAAAATATAAAATTTCTTCATCTTAAGAACTACGAAGCCAATTGCTTTGATATTATACATAGGGTCATCTGGGGTCAATTAGTTCTTATTTTGGCCACCAGGTAGCGCTGTGATTTTTTTCCGAATTTTTTATGAATTATTGCCTGTTAAGGCTATTTTCGACTTCTTCTCCAGAACGGCTGCACAGAATTGCTTAAAGTTTTATCAGAATATAGTTGGACATTAGAGAATAAAAGTTTGCGAAAAATATATGGATATGTAAATTTTAGGCAAAGTTATGGGATATCAAACTTCGCAACTGTAAGGAAGTGCTGCAGCTGTATATATATATATATATATATATATATATATATATATATATATATATATATATGGCAATACAGTGCACATATTACACTATTGTATTTACCCTTTTGACTTCTCAAAAACCACTGTATGGAATGTTTTTATTTTGCACATGGATGTTGCCCAGGTGAACCTCTACCAAGTTTGCGAAGGAGATGATGATGCAATAATTTGTCTACTTTTAATGAATTTTTTAATTTATTTTTTGAAAAAAAATAAGATTTCTTCATCTCAAGAGCTACCTGGCCAATTGCTTTGATATTGCACATAGGGTCACCTGGGGTCAACTAGTTCTCATTTTGGCCACCAGGTGGCGCTGCGATTTTTCCTTATTTTTTTATGACTTTTTGCGTGTTAAGGCTATTTTCGACTTATTCTCCAGAACAGCATGATAGAATTGCTTAAATTTTTTTTCAAAATGTAATTGGACATTAGACAATGAAAGTTTGCGAAAATAATGTGGATATGTTAATTTTTGACAAAGTTATGCGATATCAGACTTTGTGACTGTAAGTGAGTGCTGTCACTGTACATCGGCAGCCATTGAAACAGCAAGGTATGTCAATTGATAATACATGTACTACCATGGACAAGTCAGGTCGCCCTATTCAATTTTGTTTCCTGGTTATGTGCATGCATAAGTGTAAATTACCGAGCTGTGGTCAGGCTGGGACATCTGCTCTAGACCATTAATGATATGCCAACACTGTAAGTTATGGTCATTACTGTATGAAACCCAAACTTTATTGTATACTTTTATTATTATGTATATTTTATATGGAAAATTTATAAATAATAAACATATATGCTTCCGGTTTTTGCTAAACGTTAGCCTTTACTCCTTACTGGAGAAATCCCTCATCTTTAAGGCCTACTTGTAAATCATACAAGGGACCTTGCTGTGATTTTCTTTTTCACTTTCCATACAAAAACCTGCATGGAAACACCGTATTTGAACCGGCATTCCATCAACTGAGGAACATCGCCTTGATTCATCACTGACTTTATTTTGAACCTGATGACAACCTTGTTTACGCATGCTGTGACTGCACACGTTTCTTACAGATTATCAAAAACAACACAAAAACAAAAAAAAACCCGGAATCTGAATATATTTTCAGATGCTGCTCCTTAAAGTCAAAGCAGAGAGAAGTTAAGTCTCTCTCTCTCTCTCTCTCTCTCTCTCTCTCTCTCTCTCTCTCTCTCTCTCTCTCTCTCTCTCTCTCTCTCTCTCTCTCTCTCTCTCTCTCTCTCTCTCTCTCTCTCTCTCTCTCTCTCTCTCTCTCTCTCTCTCTCTCTTTCTCTCTCCCCCCCCCCGATGGTACAACGTTATGTAGGGCCTATGTGTACGAGTGACCCACTCATAAAGAGTCGACTGCCAGCGCAGTGGTGCTGCAAGTAGCGTGCCATTGGGGCTTACAAACAGCCTGAGATACCTGTGGTTTGGAGCACCTGAGTATAGGCCTACGAGTGCAAAATACATTATCCAGCATCAGAGATGAGTCACGGCAGTCGTAAAACCTGCTTGGCGATGGACGGCCTCGCACACATGCCACTTTTTAATGAAAAATGGTCATCCCTCCTCTGTCCTTGCCCCTCCCACCCCCACCCTACACACACACACAAACAAGACAAACAAAACGAAGCAAAAATGACAAAAGACAAACAAAAAACACCAAACCCACAAAAATACAAAAAAACAAAAAGACCCCAAAAACCAAAATACAAAAGCAAAACGAAAAAAAAACACACACATAAACTAAACAAAAAACCAGCAAAAAACAAAGAATCCAAAAAGAACAAAAAGAACCCCAAAATACCCAAAAAGAGGAAATCAAAACAAACAAACAGACAAACAACCAAATAAAAACAAAAAAAACCAACCCCACCCCACCCCCACCCCACCCCTCCACTCCCTCAAAAAAGAAAGAAAAGAGAAATACCCCCTGGCTTAATTTCCCACTTTGCGGAAAGAATGTCGCTGTGTTTTCTGTACATTTTACATATGCCGAGTAGCCGGCAGGAGACTTCCTATTGTCTCCTTTGATGTGGTTAAGCGCGTCTGACTTGTCGTTTAGCAAATCGCATGAGATTGTCCGTCTGTTCTATCCGTTAATACGTCCACATTTACATTCTTGACTTCTGAAAACTCTTGAGCAGATCTATAAACTAGCTGAAAGTCGCCAGTGGCCCTCTGGAAAGGTGGTTAAATACATGTACCAATTACTACTACTACTACTACTACTACTACTACTACTACTACTACTACTACTTCAACCATACTAGTACCACTACTACTACTAGTACTACTACCATCACCATTACAATTGCAGGCCATTTATGATTTTGTTTTCTTGTGGAGAAACCATTTAAATGTGCGTTTTTTCTCAAATTTCTCGGTCAATTCCTTCAAAACTTAGTGCGAACTCTTCTGTGTACCCGCAGACCTAAATCTATAAAATCTATGGGGTTGCACTTTACCTTCTATTTATTGTCAGCGCTTGTAATATTTTACCTCTTCAAAATTGCTAGCTGTCCAGGCTTTCTTCAGACCTGGTCTGTTCCAATTAAACTTGCCCAGCGGGTGGCACTGTGATTTTGTAATTACTTCATCATTTGTTTCTTCAAATTCAATCAAGAGTGCATACAGACGCAATGAAGGCGATTTTTACGTTTGAAACCATACACATGTACACACGAAGTTCAAAAAGGGTCAGAAATCACTATTTGCCACCTATTACACATCGTCATTGCACGCGGGAGCCCTCCTTCCCCCTGCTCACGTCCCTTATGGGAAACTAATCTATTTTTTTCTTTCAGTTCAGGGTTATGTCTCCCTGACCAATGCAAGTTCATTGATCTGCCAATGATTTGATGTTCATTTAGGACTCTCGGCCTTGCAGTCTGAAAGCTCCAATTCTCCAATTCCAGGAACAGCGCCCCGCCACCTGCCATTGCATTGGGTCTGTCTTCTTATTCATGTGCTGATGGCCAGACTTATATAAAGCTGACAAATCCTTAAACTTTCTTCTAAATTGCTAACTTTAAGAATATGATTTTTTTCTTACACAAAAGAATTTGTTATAATGGTTTAAAACTATACAGGTTTTTAGTAAGTGGTACGGAATAGGTCTTTGCTCTTGGAATATCTGACTTGATAGTATTAAAACGGTTGGCTACTTGGGCTCACATATTTGGTTTTGTTCAGTTTCTCTTCATATATATATATATATATATATATATATATATATATATATATATATATATATATATATATATATATATGTATATATATATATGTGTGTGTGTGTGTGTGTGTATGCGCGGCGGTAAATGTTTGCGAAAACAGCCCGTTTGCCTAACGACAACAAGCTATAGGCGTACTAAATTTATATGGTGTTCATGAATATAGGCCCCATGTAGTCTTGTAGGCCTAAATGTACCTGCTGCCTTCAAACTCACAGACCTAATGTGTAGGAGTACGGCACGCAAGTCGGATCTTGCAGGCAAAACGGATCACGTAAAATTGTTTAAATGTATGTTATTTTTATTAATTTTTGTACTTGGTACTCAAAGAACGAGATCACCAGGCTATAGGGGTTTTAGAAATGGAAATGTTTTGTTTGTATGATCATATTTAAGTAGTGCAAAATATTCGTATTAATCTCTTCAGCTAAAGTTATGCATTGAGTTTGTATCGTGCAGTTTTTGTTGCATTCTTGAACTGAATAAATACCGACGACAGGCTTCATTCAAAATGCTTGTTGGGCAAAACAGTCCGGGTATAACGGAGCTGCCCTGATCCGTTTTTAAGCTTTGTTGCTTTTAATTTCTTTGATCCAGATGTACACTTTTAGAAAATATATAGTTTATATGAGTTCAAATGAGAAATCTAGTGTAAATAAGGATATTTTTGGAGCAAAGTCGTATTTTCAGTGTCAGGTGCTGTAAAAGTGTACCACCCCCTTGAGAAGCTAGCAATGACTGAAAAATCTCGGTTAGGCCCAACAAAATTTTAAAAGATAGATTGTGGTAACCAGTGGACAGCAGATTTTACACGCTGACCAATCAATGCGGCACTCATTGTTGTACCCCTCCGATTTAATTTTTTTTTTCAAAATAATCCATAGCAATTTGACCCGACAAATAATACATTTTGCTTACGTTTGAGAGGTTCACTTCTAAAGTTGTTGCGGTTTCAACCAATTTTAAGAAACTTGTACAAACCCATGACAAAGGATGAGTGGACCGTGACTGTGAGTCGTGCTGCTGGCATGAAACACACTGTTCCAATGTAAGGATACATTTATAAAGAACAACGTATATCAAAGAACTCACCACACGTAGCAAGTCAAATTCTCCTCCTAACTGCATGTGTGTAGTGAAGAGCCACTGTGTGTATGCAGTACAGTGTCAACATAATCACTCAGAAATGCATCTCATTCCGGGAACCTGCAACTCTATTATTGCAGCTTGCCCAGGTGGTGTAAACACACCAGATATGTTATTTTAACAGCCTGCAGCTGGTTTTCTGGCAAATAAGGAGGCCTTGTCACCTCTAACACATATGTATGCATATTAAACAAAATGTTAAAACAGATACACTTGATGCCAGTATGGTAATTTCATGAAAGCCGCGTGTACTGTGCCACGTTTTTGATAATAAATTGATCCTCAAAAACAATGCATTTCTCATCATTTATTCTGGTAGTGTACAGAGTGTAGCATGACATTTCCACACAAAATATAGATTCTAGAGCGTGTTTATGACCTGAAATTCACCTATGTAAATTTACGAACATATTTTTGGAAGAAACACAACTGTATAATAATGGAACCAGTAGTTTATTGACCATGCACTAGTACGCGTACACTGAACAGAGATCTACAATTATCTGTAGTTTATTGACCATGTACTACTACACGTACACTGAACAGAGATATATAATCATCTGCATACGGGAAGGTTCTGCAATTCCAAAAGACTACACAAGTTGTCTCTTCCATTAACCCCCCATCTCCCATGAAAGAGTGGCAAAATGATTATGTTTGTCAGAATTATTAGAATATCTGATAAATGGGTTGGTTTCCTGTTGCCTGCACAAGCTCATAAATTTTCTACCACAACAAAAGGATCATGATAACTTTCACCATTTGTCATATATGCTGTATGCTTTACTTTCTGTTAAGCCTGGGCTTTGACCACCAAGCTCTAGATAAACACACGCACGGGTCAGGAAAGCAAATGATATTTAATCAAATAAACAAGATATGCATCTGACTTTATCAACGTTTTTTCATTTCATTCAATGCCCCATCCCCCTCCGCTGGCGTAAGGCCCCTACTGTCATAAAAATTATGAAAACATTGAGAAATCCCTGAAACACAGTCCTGTTGTATTTATCTGGCAGATTAACGCAGAACTCAAACTTAACCTTCAGAATTATTAATGTAGTGGTCCCTCTTTTAAAAATAATAATAACAATAAATAGTTATTTATAAAGCGCCCATTCCATTAGAAGCACGCTCATGGGCGCTGTACATTAGTAAAAAGTTTGTAGTGACACTCAATATGGAATAAGAAATAATGAAGTATAGTTAAAAACAGAGTCAGTTCATTAAAACTAGTCCATCAAAAAATTAAAATCAGACATTAAATGTTTTTTGGTGAGTTTTCAGTTTGACTTTAAAATTAGATACAGATGAGGCTGTTAGGATCACATTAGGTACATTGTTCCATAGCCGTGGTGCCGCCACAGAGAAGGTCCAGTCACCTTAGTTTTTTTGATTAGACGTAGGCTGAACAAGTAGCTTATTTTTATGAGATCTAAGACACCTCTTTGGTAAATATGGCAAAATGAGGTCCTGCAAATATTGTGGTGCAGGTCCATTTAGGCACTTGTAGGTTAGCATTAAGATTTTAAATTCAATGCGGAATTTAACAGGAAGCCAATGCAAGCTCCTCAGAACTGGCGTGATATGATCGAATCTCCCAGCTCCTGTTACAATTCTGGCTGCACAGTTCTGTACACGTTGCAGCTTATCTATCAGGTAATTATGTAAGCCTACAAATCACCCTAACACGAGTCTTAATGTGGTCTCATATAGCAGGATGTCTCTCATTGAAGGAAAAATAACATGGAAAAGATATGATTCTTGACTTTTGTTCACATTTTTGTATAATATTTAAAGTTTGACAGTCTACATGTTATTTTAGTGTTTAAACATTTAAATACTGTATGCCATGGATGCAGTGATAAGGCGTTATGTCTTAATAAATATATTTTGTGAAGTACAAATTTTGAAACAAAACTATAAAACGGTATGTAAACATCAACAAGGAACACTGTAAAATCACAGATGCACATTTTCTCAATTGCGAAACTCGTCGCGCAATCGGCTAAACAAGTCTCATGTCGTAAAGACACCACAGTGTTACACACTCATCAACAGAACTTAATTTTTTTATCTATCTGTCTATTTATCTGTCTATGGTTCTATTTATCTATCCATGTTTCTATACATACGCATATAGATATGTATATATATATATATATATATATATATATATATATATATATATATATATATATATATATATATATATATATACATGTGTGTGTGTTATCAAGTTGATAGGTTTAAAAATAAAAGATTCAAGAAATTTCAAATAAGCTATTGAAAAGGGTTCTATAATTAGCTTCATAATTCTAATTAAGTTTCTCGTATAATATACGCTTATGGAGAACCTTTCCGAACACATTTTTCCATTTGACATCACATTATGTTTTAATCTTTATTTGGAAAAGCTATTTTTAAAATGTACCAATCTATCTCTGACTTAGGCAGTGTAATTGAACAAAGAAAATTATTTGCAAGGGCGATGGCAAAAGAGTTTCTACCTAACGCATGGAACTTTCTTCATCTTTTTCATATGATTTTTGTTTTTCCAGGGACCTCTATACTTCATATGCACATCATTTTATTTCTTTACTTTAGCTGTACCTTCTTCATCATGTTAAGGAAAGTCTTTGTTCAAAAAGATAAGTTGATGTGAGATCGCAAACCTTAAGTTGGTGACGTTTTCAACAATATTTTATGGAAATTTTCGCACATGAACAAAACTGCATTATGATCGATAATTTCAGGGGGGCAGTTTTTGTTTCTGAAAAATAACACATAAACTGTTATTGATGCGATAAATTTATACAATAAAAACTCAACACAGGGTGTGAATAATAGTATATGTATGTATGTGCAGGTTTTATCGAGACACTGATGATTGGCGGAGTAAATGGAGGACTCACTAGCTGTAAAGAAAATGGTTCTGAAGGTCGGATAAAATGCGTAAAAACGCTCTGATCCAATGCATTGATACACAGAGAATTCTGAGTGTTATGATTATTTTGTGACTGTGAAATGAATTGAAATGATTAAGTCAGCAGACCACCAGAGAAATGGGGTTGCACACGGCTTTGCCATCGTCATATTGGAACAAGCCATTGCAGAGAAACAAAGATTTTACAATTTACAAAAGTTTGAAAAAATCAAAAGCAAAAATGGAAATTTGTCGGGATTCTTCTACCCCGCATGACTGAATAAATTTGGCAACACCACAAACAATGACAATATAGTAGCAAAAGTACAGGAAAACAATCAATTCATAGGTACACGGATATATACATATAGTAATCTTTATTAAACGTCTGTTTCAATTGATAATTTTTTTTATTATTTGACAATTTGTTTTATAATGCCAATTTCTTGAACTAATAAATTTGACATTCTTAGTCCGCGCATTGAAGAACACCTAAGCTGGAATGCAGATGTTGATAAAATTTGTTATAAAGTTTCTAAAGCAACTGGCATTAAAGAAAGTATCTTCCTCTCATAGGACTGATCCACATTTTCCATTCCTGTCCCACTTAAACCCTGCAGTCCTATTGTAGCATTTCTCGAATTCCCGTATTTTTACGGTCCAAACCGGGCAGTCCGTTAATATTTCACACCACACTGAATGTCCATACAGACTCACAATTAAAAAAACTCCAATTAAAAAAGACACTACACTTACTATTCAGAGTTCTCAAATGCATTTCAAGCATCCTCTCAGGGATCGTGTAAACTATACGTTTTCCTGAACAAGTTATATGAACTGACTCCTGACAGAGACTTTTGGCAGAAAGCAAAATATTAAATTTTGTACGGCGTTTTGGCCCAGTGAAAGGAATGGTTGTTGAAACGCTTCGCTGAATGTATCATACTAATTACCTTGAATTTACATAAATTACATGAACACATACTTTGAACTCAAGTTTTGACGGCATTTGTAAGGGTGATATTGATTTAATTCGCTTAAACAATTTTTGTTAGTCAACGTTTTTAGTGGTACTTGGAGACCAATTTGGGCTAGGACTCTGAAATGGGACATTATAACGGTGCTCTAAGGCCTTGCGTAAGTGACGCATGAATGACCATGACTTGGTTCTCAATCTAACATTAGTACTGAGGTAGGATATTGCACATAATCATGATCCTCTAGGATAACTGAGCTGCAGCAGATGACCTTGACCCTATTTTGATTGTATAAGGACTATTGTCTTGAATGTAGTGTATGGGTGGTCACTCAGGAAAAATAAGCCGTTGGTCTTGATATTGCACATGATTGTAGACATCTGGAGGGGTTGTATGAAACTGCACATGGATGTCACTAGCTAAATGCCCATGGTCACGCGGTCAAGATGTCATTATTTTTTTCCATGATAACCCGAAAAGTGTTTGGTAATCAACACTGTCTCGAAGTTTTTGAGCGAAGTCATTTCTCCCATGATTCCTTTGTTCATGTTATTGCCCTGGACCATTCGCCCTTTAGTAGTAGTATATCCTATACTCTAACCAACACTATGCATTAAAACACAAAATTTCTTGGATCTATTTTCTGTAAGAAGATGAAGTAGGGTGACATTTTGAAAACTCTAAAAGGGCCTTTGAGTGAAGCCCTGAAACATGCTGGATAGATCTGATTGTAGGATAATATCGGTTTTAACTGGCCTATTGATACAAAAAAAAACTATAACTAAGGAAAAAACATTGTCATATCCCATCTCTACCCCTCTCAGGTAAATGGCAGAGGCTATGCCATCAGAATCATCCTCTGTCTTTTTATCTATTCAGCAGAGTTGCAGTGGCCTAGCAATCCAGGTGGAAAAATCAATTCCATCAAATTAGTGTTGAATTTGTTTTTGTATGTACAGTGTTCTATAATTTTTACCTATTGCAAAAGCAAAACAATCTTGAACTTTTATCAAAATGTTAACGAATTTCGATTTTTAACTAGATTTTTAAAAAACAATAAACATTTAAAACAATTTTGTGCATACTTCAATGTTGTTAGTTTTGCGTCAAAACTTTCATTGGGTGTTTTGTTTTTGCTTTTTATTTGTCAGGAGTATTATATATGATTATTTGTCTAAAACGTGTTCACTACTTTTCTTTCAGACCTATAACAGATGAATACAGTCTTAAGGACACAAGTGTCTAACATAACTTATGTCCTTTTCAGCAAGGGACCCCAGATACGGAAAAAGGTATTGCGGTCACATGTTTCACGAGTGAGGGATTGACAATGTAGGCTTCTTAAGAAACGGATATTGTGATTGGACGTGTGCAAATTCAACTTGCATGGGATAAATCTCCATTCTCAGAATGTACTGGTGTATGGAAGTCAATGCAGGCAATTGTGCCAGCTGGGTAACTACACCTGATACTCCTGCTATTTCAAAACTCTTGATCCCATCGATTATGAACAAATTAAACATCATTCTGCTTATGCAAACTTATTTGTCACAATTTGCTCGGAATTTGATTGTATGTCAACTGATGTGGTGGCTTGGGAAGGCGTGTATAAACACCAATGATATACTCACCTGTATGTTTTAATGATTCGATAAGTCATCACTACCGTGGATGATTATAAAGAGCACAGCACTACAACCAGCATAATATAGGCCTGTTTTCTGATCTTTCAAATCCAGAAATACAAGTCTGTGAGAATGCAGCCACTTACCGTTTTCCTGTTACTCGCTTCACCAATGCTGCTAACTACAGTTAGCGGTCACATAGAGAAACAGTCTTATCCAGTGTCAAAAGAATGTAAGCACAATGGCCGGACATACGGACCAGGCAGAATGTCGCTATCGAACAAGCCTCCCTGTCTTGTAACTTGTTATTGTATTCTAACCAGCCATGGCAATAGCAACTATCTCTTTCAAAAGCATTGTTTATGGAGAAAGTGTCCCATGATGAAATGCATGGCGGGATTCAAGCTGGTAAAAAGACCTGGCGGATGTTGCTCTCAGTGTGAAGCAGGTATTTACTCTCTCGATGTTCACTCCATATCAGATTTTCGGTCTCATTAAAATATGTATCAGACCATATTTTAACTCTCACTTTGAAAATTTAATGTGTCTAACAGGTGACATGAAAGCTTACGAAATGTATGTGCTATATTTCCTTTACTAAGTTTCAAAGCTAAATCTATGATTACATGGACAAACAGCGTGAATGTCATTATCATTCCGAAAAAAAATTAAACCATGAAAACGTCCGTTACGTACTCAGAAATATACTTCATCCGAACCATGTATTCTTAGTTGCTCACATGTAACTGGCGTAGCTCTTGTCGAATTCTGACTGAGGACTACTTTCATCTCTTTGCTCAAAAGATCACCATCATTATGAAATGAAACTAGCTCTTTCAGCTGCATTAACATGAAAACTACGAAATGTAACCGTCTTTCCAAACAATAATATTAGTTTTACATGTGTATACGGTCACACAAATGTCGTGTTCAAATAAATACGATTAGAGTGCCGACGATATAAGTGGACAAAAATTGCACTAAACATCAAGTTCTCTCTCTAGACTTCCAGAAAAAGTAATGTACAATGTACCCTATGATTCCGTTATTTCCAAAAGTGAATTTATTTCCTGTAATGGCTGACAAAATGCAAGAAGCTGTTCGTGTCCACGGTTTCTTCAGCAATCAAGGCCTCCTGTAGAACGTTCAGAAGCATATTGCTTTTTATTTGTCTATAACAATATATATGGTCACAAATTTTTAACAGTGTTGTTTAAGATGTTGTGTTTCTGATGCAAGATATACAGAAAATAATTATATTCTTTAAAACATAATTTTGCTATGGAAAAGCTCTTCTGCTACAGCTGAGCGGCCTAATCGCCCTTGTATGGCCATGCAACCTTTTCCCATTGTGAACCACCAAAAACTAAAATGCCGAAAATGTCCTGTGTTTCTCAATTCTGATTCTATTTTTTGTGATATATTGGATGACCAGAAGACGGTATAAAGAGACATATACATGCATGCCCTGAGTATATTGCTTCGCACAGCGCGTAGTAAGTAAATAAATTCACACTTACTACAGTCACTATCTCGGTGGGAAAGTGTCAAAGCGCCTGCGGATCGACGCTCCTCAGATCAAAAACAAAAAACAAAAAACCATCGCACTATATATAAGGTAACATGCTCACTCGAACAAAAAATGTGCCCAAAAGCACCAGTTCAGATACGATGAACTCGATCAGGGCCATGTTTGATTTATGAGTTTGAGAACATTGTTGCGCATAGAGAGAAGGCGTTGACCGGATCTTTAGACTGTTGGCTTTCTTTATGGCAGGATGTAACATGTTTCCTGACGAAACGGTCCATATATCTCTATAATACGTATATTCATAAAAATTATGGGAGGAGTAAAGAATTACTTTTTTTGTTGTAAACGACGTGGGTAATAGAATGGATCTTTAGATTCTTGAATTTGGCAGAGCAAAATATGAAGTATAAGCTTGTAAACATGTAAAGACAGGCTTAAGAGCTAAGTCATGCGAGTATGCATATTAGGACATTTGGCAACTCACATGGCTTCCTGTTTCAGCAAATTTAAGGTTATGAAACATGCTTTATGGTTTCTGCTAACAACTCTTCATTTTTGTTTGGCTGGTAAAGTCTTGACTGCCCCCCCCCCCCGAAATATAAATAAACAAAAGCATCGAACGTGATAGTAGTAATAAAGCAAAATATAAATTTGCTGATTTACTCGGTTGAATGTAGAGAGCTTGTCTTTTGCAGCTCAGTTGACTGACGGTCAGTCGTCCGTTCACAACCAAGTTTTCGACTTGTTCTCCAAACCGTTTGCTGGATCTACTTGAAATTTGTTCTCTACCAAGTTTTTTAAAATGGTCACAGTCCAATGGTTTTTTATTTTTTTTCATGAGTTTCAAATCTTAAAAACTTTTTCTCTAAAACCGCAAAGCCAAATGCTTCGTTGTTAACGGAGACACTTCTGGGGACCCGTACAACTGACTTTGTTCACCAGGTAGCCCTGCGTACTTTGTTCTATTTTTCTCCCATTTTTGTGTGCTTTCTTCCTGTTTTCAACTTTTCACTTAGATTCTTCTGAAAGTTGGCGAGAATCCAGCTTGCGGACGGGTCAAACAATGCTGTTCACTAGGTAGTGATATTCCCGCATCTCTGATTTTTAACGAATTTTTCAATTTGGGTACTTACCGGTTAATGCATATATTCCATTTGATTGCAATGGAAATATAAGGGATTGCAACGGAAATCCATATTTTGAGCTACTCGCCAAAAGCTTTTAACCAAATTCAAATCTAACTTGGGGATACACATTGGGTCGGTTTCTGCCGATTCGTTTAAATTGTCAGGGCCCATCTTCCTTCTTTAGTAATTTTTTTTTAACCTTCCACGAAACCGCCAAGCCGGTTGCTTTGAAATTACATTGGGATACACGTGGTGTTCTTTAGACATGAATTTATTCAACAGGACACGCTACCATTCTTTCCCGCTTTTTTAAAAGAGTTAATAAGTTACACTTTTCTTGAATTTTTCTCGCTAAGTAAAAGGTAGGTCCTCTTTCGGAATGTAAGTGGACTTACACTTTACCAAATTTGTTAAGTGGTAGTGGTATCATTTTATGCTTTTAAACAAATTGCCAAAATTCTAAAAAATCGGTAAGAATATATCTCTGTAAGTCTAAATTGGTATCCTGCTTATCAGTCTGTCTCCCCGCAGGTAAAAGAAGAAGACTATGTTTAACAATACTCATTCTTGGGGGTTGCCTTTTGCTTTTTTCCTGGGGAGGTTTTTTTTGTGTCTTGTTTTGGATTTTTTTTTTTTTTTTTAGTTTTTTTTTTATTTTTTTTTTTTTTAGTTTTTTGGGGGGGGGGTTTCGGGGGTTTTTTTTGTTTGTTTCTTTGTTTGTTTACATTTTTTCTTAACACGGAAAGCAATTTTAATTTAGCTGGGACTGGACAATGGTCGATATGGCCAAGATGGCAAAGGCTAAGACCAAGACTGCAACGGCCAAGCTGGCAAAGACCACCGCCGCCGCCACGACGCTCAAAACAAGGATTACCCGGTATGTGTACACATACATACATACATACATACATACATACATACATACATACATACATACATACATGCACACACAGGTAGATAGCTGGATGGATGAATGGATATAATTTCTTGGCCCAGGTCTATTTTAAAAAGAGAGATTCTACAGTTCGCCTATCTTACAGTAGTTCCATTGTCTTTGAGGGGCATTTATTATTTCTGCCGAAAAACGTTTATTTGTCAGCCTTCCTGTGGGAATAATATTGAGTGCCTCACTGTGATCTATTGACCTCGTAGTAAATTTAACTTGTAAGGTTCCCAACATACATGTGTTGAAACAATCGGGCCCAAGTTTCGAAAGCAAATCTTCAGACAAAAACTTAAACTCTTCAGTCAAAGAGATTGTCCGTGATTCCCAATCAAAACACATTAGTATCACGCTAATCAAAGGATATGCCCTCCGGAAGGAAACAAAGTTGACACTGCCTGACAACAGTCTGGTTGATTCGTTTCTGTTATATAGTTTATGTCAGGCGATCGCAACTAGTAAACGGGTGACGAAGTGTGAGTCTCCACTGTATTTCCATTAACATCCTTGCAGATCATGAACACGCGTACAGTATTCAGATGCAGCGAGAGAGAGAGAGAGAGAGAGAGAGAGAGAGAGAGAGAGAGAGAGAGAGAGAGAGAGAGACAGGGAGAGAGAGAGGGGGGAGCGGGGTTATAGGGGGACCCATAAAATGACGAGGGAACATTCATTTCGGGTTCTAAAAAACATCTAGAATGAAATAACTTAATTAGCTGGCCCAAAACATACTATTAGATAAGATAAGATAATTTTATTGGACACATCCTACCCCTTTACAGCGGGGATATCTCAGGTCAGGATACCCGTGTGATGCGTCCAAGATATCTGTACATCTTTAAAGACACGTGGCAATTACATCAAATGTGCTATAAGCATAGCATAGAAATATGTAGAACTGGAATGCTCATATTGACAGACTAGCAAACTATCTACAGGTATGGGCATTCTTAACAAACTAAAACATATTTTGCCCATAAGTGTTAAGTTGAAATATATGATTCTATTGTGTTATCACATATAATTATGGCCTCTTGGCCTGAGGGTTTAAATTATATAGAATTGAAACATTAGAAAAATAAATAATAGGTGTCCTAACATGTAGCTGCCAATAAAATGCTCACATTGACACACAATATAAAAATTTCAACTTACTAAAGGTCAAGGACATATGTACAACCTTCAAACTAGAACTCTATTATAACTATGCAAATAGCAAACTCCCTAACAACTTGCTGAAATTTGCATTTCAATAAAATGCAGACAGTTAAACATGTACTGCAAGAAGATGTCAAAATTTATTAATTCTAAGTCATCAACACACTTGCCAGAACCTGTCTTACATGTGACGTGGCCAATACATGAAACAAAGCTTCTGCCTGTATCAAAGATAAAATATTTACCCGTGGTTCAAACAGCATGGCTACCTATGCCAAAAAATGAAGTTCGACAAATATGAAGACACGTGTGCTATACATAATTGTTACATCTGTTGAAGAGGTCATCTTTAGTCATCCTGAAATCCCACAACTAGTGTAAGTGAGGGTAGGCTGTATACTTGTTACTGTGATGGTGCGCTCTGCCCTAAAGTAATTGTAATTGTGTATTAATCATCACCTTTGATTTAAGCATATTTTATTAGCAAAAAAAAAAACAAGAAACAAAACCAAACAATTGGCCAACATGCTCACCAGCCCATATAACGGCCTCTTGTACATGTGTAACAAGACAACAATGAATTTGTGAGCACCAATACAAGGTAATGTCACGCACATGACCAAAAAAGGGAAGAGGAAAGGGGAAAGGGATTGTTGTGTGAGCATAAATACAAACAGAAATAGTTGTACAAGATTACTAAATTTTAATTGTGTTCGAAATCTACCAGATAACTTAACGATATATGGACGGCCTCGAAAATTTCCACATTTTGACTTTTTGATGTTCCTATTTCTTCTATTCTGAACAATAATGGTTTCAAGTTGAAATTACCAAGAGGAGTTATTTTACATTGAAGTCTGTTCCGTAGTATTACATATTTATTGCATTCAAAGAAAACTTGATAGAAAAGTCACTACTATTAATAAGTAACTGAAAGCATCATAAATTATGTGAACATGTTGCCAACCGACTACATCTGTCTGGTTACACACCTTCCAACCCACTACTTTGGAGCAGTTCATTACGTGAATTTTTTTTTCAAATTATAGTTAATTGTCTGTCCAGGGGATTATTTGAAGTATTGTTTGAAAGAGATAAGAAGTTACTTAATGGGTTCGTGTGATCAGTTGTTCCAAATGTAGTGGGTTGTGTGGTGTGTAACCATAGAGATATAGTTGGTTGGCAGCATGTTCACGCACAGCTCACTACACTTTGGTTTTACACACACACACGTCCATATATATATATATATATATATATATATATGGACGCAATAATGACCGTACGTTTTGGTCCTTTATAACTATTGCATATATACGTGAATTCGAAAACAGGACTTCAGACAATACTCTGTCTGGTTTGGGGATGGGGACGTGTTTCGATTTGTTTTTTGTGTGTTTATTTGTTTGTTTGTTTAACATTTTCTTATTACGGAAAGCAATTTGAATCTAGCTTGGACTGATCATAATAATTCAATAGGGATAGCAATACCTGTGCAATCGGGGCAACCGGGGCAACCTGGGCAACCGGGGCAACCGGGGCAACCGTCAAGATCGCTAAGACTAATATGGCCAAGCCGGCAAGGGCCAAGAGGGCAAAGACCACCGCAACGCTCAAAACCAGGATCGTCAGGTACGTGTACACACACACACGCACACACACACACACACACACACACACAAAGATAGATAGATGAATGAATGGATAGATGGATTGATTGATTGATTGATTGATTGATTGATTGACTGATTGATTGATTGATTGAGTTAAAGTTCTGAGTAAAAAGAAAACCTGTCGCCTGTAGCCACCCTGCTCGGTCCCACATTCCTTATAAAATCTAATTTCTTTTGGCCATGGTTTTGCTTCAATAGAGAGATTCTACAGTCCGCCTGTATGACAGCAGTGCATTGTTATCTGAGGGGCATTTATATTTCTGCCGAAAATGTGTTTATTTCTCAACCTTCCTGTCAGAATACTACTCCCAGGACGAAAGGCTTGATTCCTTCTGCTGGCCACAGCAGTAGCTGATTGAAATAACTCTGAGTGGACGGCACCTGCAATACATAAACAATGAAAACCGTATCACCGCAGCAGGTTACCAAGCACACATGAAAACGTCAAAGACATAAAAGGAGGCACATTAAATGCATTATATTATATTATCATGAAAAAGCGAGCATCTACCACTAGCTCGACTAATTCCATCTTATTTACCATATCATAACATTGGGCTCTAAATCTGTCCATGTGACGAGAACTAAGATGAAAGATCTGCAAAGAAAATATCACTACATGAAACATGTGAACTAAAAACACTAAAGTCATAAGTGGCAGAAACGAGCCCAATTCCACGTGCACAACGAAGCAAGAAAGGATCATGGGCACTGCCTGTGTTGAGGACGGAGACACAGGCTTCATTGTCACAATTAATCCGTACAGTGGAGTGGCGCCATTGGTGTTTCCACAATTTCGTAGCCAAAACAATGTTACGCATCTGAAGCTGTGTGATGTTTTACTGTTCGTGTAGAATGAAGCCAGGAAGCCGCGTGCTATAAAATTCGGACTTGTAAATGGCGCCTACTCCTGTGAGGAAACTGTCCAGATAAACCCCGGGAGATAAATCACCACCTGGTCTGGCAGGAGTGGATAAGCCAATAAATTGATGCCATTGTATGATGGTAGAAATTGTCTGAACCAGGCTACATCCCGTTGAAAGTCAAGGTCTAAATGTATAACACCCTGTGCGGGCGCTGAACGCAACGTAGCCAACATACGATTGATAAAGAGGCGTGCTGTGTGCACACACTTAGCAATGTGCGCATGTTTGCCAATTAAACTTTGAAGTTCCCGCTTGGTGACGCTCTGCTTAAATTGCCACCCATGAACTAACTGCAAAGCATCATGAATTTTGTCTTGTGGCATTCGCATGGTAAGGGTATGAGATTCAAAGATCACACTATTTCCTGTTCACATGATGGATAATCCACTTTATTGGGGGCCTCAAGTAAGCCTAAGTCCCTAAGCAGCGATCGAAGCTCAGTAAAAGACGCCTTTGCCTGATCCGCCACTGTAGCGGAGGCCCAGTCATCAATTTAATTTACAATATCCCACCCGAAGTTAGTTTTCATGATATAACGAACAGCATTAGTCACACGTTGAGTAAAATAAGTGCCAGTGCATAAGCCAAATGGAATAGCCACATCAATGTAGTATTTATTGTCAAATTGAATACATAGCAGGGGGTGATCCAGGACATCCGAGCGCAACTGACGAAAAGCACGCTGGATATCTAACCGGCACATGAGACAATCCTGTCCAGCATGCAAAATCATTGCCACAAAATCATCCTTTTTCAGCCAAAGGAAGGCAGGATGTTAATTTAACATAACTGTCTACGAGCTAGAAATCCGATGACGCCCAAAAAAGTTAATGAAACAAGAGGAAATGAAAGGAAAGAAAGAGAAAGGAGAATAAAGTGAAGGGAAGGGCGGAAGGAAGTAAAGAAAGACATGATTTTGTTATTTTGTATCAAACTGTTGCTAAATGAATTTGATTTAATCTTTCCGTGTGTTCAATTTGCTTGAGTAAAAATGGCATATTCTTGGCGATAATGAGGTGTTTGAAGACCTGAATCCACTGGTCCAAGTGATCGATTGGAAATACTAGCATGTGTCAATAACCGTGTGTGAACACGCCTTGCTGAAATGAAGGTAAAAGTTTTGATACAATTCTGTTGATCTTTTATTCAAGTTAAATCAATTTAAAAATTGGAATGTATATAGCATGAGTTCATATGCTGCAAATGTTGTTCAATATCCCTTGAATGTACAGATATCAAAAATACACGGTCAGAAAGTGACATTTTATTTTTAGTCAAAGTTATGAACATTTGAAATGTATAATACTTCAAACATGCCGATGATTAGTTTAATATTTATAAATATTGACATTGCCAGGCTAAAAGGAGTTTCGACTTGTATCATAAATTGTCACATTTCATTTCGTGTCGTGGACAGTCACATTTTGCTGGTGCCAGAAAGGATAACGAGGAACAAATTTCGTTGCAAGAGAGCAAAGATAAAAACAGATAAAAATTGTTTCGCAGGAAATATATCAGCGCTGCATGTGCGTTTGAAACACTGTTGACAAAGTGGATAAAGTAGGTAATCACAGTTGTGTGTGTGTGTGTGTGTGTGTGTGTGTGTGTGTGTAACAAGGAATGGTGTTTTCATCGATTGCAGTTTTAATCGTATAAAATGAGAGATTTAGCATTTGGCAACAAAACTAGTTAGTACACTTTTAGCCGTTGGATAATTGATCTTCTCCTGGGTTATTTTCTTCACCCACCCACCGTCCACCCTCCGCATGCTGATAAACGCCATCATCAGAAACAGATAGCCATGCGGTTACCATTTTGAAGGCAACACTTTTTTTCAAAATCTATTCACGTAAATTGTAACTATATGTTGGAAGTACATCTTTTTTAACACTGTATATCTATAATTCATCTAATTAGCATTAATCAAAATTTGAAATTCAATATTCATTGGATATACAATTATTCCAAAATGAAGTAGAAGCATAGTAGTTACATTTCATTATAGTTTCTAGGATACTTTGCATTTAATATTCGGAACAAAGGAAATATGACGGAAAGCGGTTGAAATTTTTAAAATTTGTGTTGTTATACATCTTTTTTCAGGTATCAGTCTTACATTCGGCAACTTTTCTGTGAGATCAAATGGAACACATTGTCTCAAAAATGGCAAAGCGTACACGCCAGGTGCCAAAGAAAAGAAGTTATATAAACGAGGTAAAGACACTTGTATCAGGCAATTTAAATGCTACAAAAGGCCCAACGGGAAAGCTGCTTTTTTCTTCCAGAATACATGCAAACCGCATTGATAGAATATATGTGAGTCGTACATGTTCTAACTGGAAAATTATATGGACAAACCACATCACTCAACTTTTAAACTCTGACCATCATTAATTCCAAAATGTCTCCTCGTCGACAAATCTGTGTAGCCAACCCACATCCCCAACAATGAGGCCGAATTTCGTATCAAACACTTCATTCTTCTGATTTTTTTTCCTGATGACTGCATGATGCTTGCAAACAATAAAGTTTGATGCAACTTATATTTTATGTCAATTTTTAATAGTTCTATAAACAGGTAATATTGATCATTCGTTATTATTGCTTTTGTGCAGACATATATTTTGACCCGTTATATAAAGAAAAGCATTTAAGCGTATTTATTTATTCATTCATTTATTTACTTATTATTTCCCCACATTGAAATTGCACAGCCAATATTCACAATCATATCATGCAACAAAATTCAAAATACTTATAAACAATATTTCAATCATATAGAGGGGATTAACGGAAACCCCGAAACACTTATAAGATCCCCTTAATAACAAAATACAAGTGCATGTAGAATTTCATATAAACAAATATACAAAGCTCAAAGAAAAGAATAAAGTATCATGATATATCAAGAATTATATTCAACTGTTGGTTAAGAGGCCGCAAAATGATTCAAATGATATAACATTGTTTCTTAACTTGAAATCTCCTGGTAAACGGTTTCAAATAAAAAGGCCCTATATTGAATGCTTTTTCGTGACATATATGCTTTTTCCAACCAGTAAATTTACTAGTACAGCACCCAAAAATTTGAAAGCTGAAATTTGTTGGATAGGATATGAATTCATTTTCACGTTTTTTTAATTAATGAACATTTTTTTTGCTGTAAGATTTTTTTAGCGACATTATTTTATTCTGTAGGGATATGTCTAAATTACTTCGAGATATGGAATCGACTTCATGTTATTATGGCGCCCCCTTTTGCTATTTTTCCACATTTCTTGATATCAATAACTCTTTTATCAGGAAACCGGATTCTTGTTATCAAGAAATCTGTTTGTTGATATATCGTTAATTTCTTTCCTTTTTGATATCATTAATTAGAATTCTTGATATTGGGATATTGCATGGATTTCATGCAATCGAATTGTAACTCTTAATTATTTATTGATATCAAGAACTACGTCACAAATAGTATCAGGGTACTCAATGTTTCATTGATGTCTCTCAATATCCGTATTTATCGATACCGGTAAATGAATAAGACCAGGGACGGACATACACATGTGTATATACGTCCATGATAAGACGTATCCATAAACAGTTCAGTGATATCGCTAAAATGAATTACACATAAAATGGTAGATCTCGATGCAATGTTGCTTAAACTGCTGAGATCAATACGAATAAAAGAAAATGAACAGATAAGGAGCATTTTTCCTATGACGGCAGTGTCCTCATTGGTGCCTTATAGGTTCCTGGTACAAAGTATGGGGCAGAAATAGTCTGAGTACTGCTGCTGGTTTGTTAGTGTATGCATTTACCGAGGCTCATATTAAAGACACTGTTGTCATATTCATACATATAAGCCTGTGTTGTTACCGTTGACCTTTCCTGTTTCCTTTGCCATGATTGAACTGAAACTCGCGGAGAATACAAGAGTTTATGAAGGAGAGCAAGAGCAAGAAAAATTGATCTTGCATGGTTTGTGCAAAAGGGAGTGGCGCGAGGCAATTCGGTAGAAATCTTCACAATTTAGATACTCATTGTTTGATTCTAGTGTATATTGAATTTGAAATTGAAAATAAACCGCCAAAATAGGAACATATATTGATGTCTACATGCAGGGGTAATCCGGGAGAAATCTTTACAATTTATATGTTCAATGTTGGATTCAAGTGCATATTGAGACTAAAATTAACAAAAAATAAGAATACGTATTGATTTCTACATAATATTTGCACAAAAATGATATGGGTGAAAAGTAACACTATTCTGGTGGGGGAGGGGGGCAGTGTACTGGACTCTCATGTCATTAAGATAAGTAACAGATTCAGTGCTTTTAAAACATAAAATAATGATGTCTAGCTCATTTGACTTGTCAGTACTGCTTAGCTTTTAGAAGAAACAATGGATAAGTGTCCGTCGTTGCCCCGTTCGCAATTTCCCATTGAACCAGCAACAGTTGACACTTAACCATGGCCCAAAATGTAAAGACACATATCCACCTGGCCACATCCCCATTCTTAAAACGGAGAAGTGCGATGCGGTAGATATGTGTGAATGCCATGATCAACACAGCTGACAATCAGTATTTGGAATTCCCAGTTGAACTATGAGCTGCGACACATATCCCCAGGCCGAAAATAGGAAACGTACATTTCCGATGGAGGCATATCTCAAAGAGTAGTCCCACGAGGTTGATATCTGTGAGTGCCACGATAAACACAGTTTACTTCATGTGAGCGGATACAAAGAATTGTACAAGGTATTTTCCCAGAATTGATTATTTCAGTCCACTAACAAGATAGAACACCGAAAAAAAAAGTAAAATAAAAGTCACTAAGCATTCTAAAAATGTTGAGGGGATCAAAGAAAACTTCCATGTAGCACTGCCGCTTTTTAAATTAGCATCATATAGATATTATTATTATATGATATTCTCCATTGGTACCAGGTTTTTTTGTGTGTTTGTTTCTTTGTTTTTATTTTTTTTTTTTTTTTTTTTTTTTTTTTTTTTTGTTTTTGTTTTTGTATTTTTTTTGTTTTGTTTATTTGTTCAGGTGATTGGTCAGTAAGCAGAGGTTTGGGATAGCCGGTTTCTGTCATATATCTATCTGTCGTCGTTCTTTGGTAACTCTTGAATCGCTTTGCTGTCATTGTTGGGTTGTGAATAATGAATTTGGGTCATGTTTTTCTAAACTATTTTATGTTTATATTTAAAACTTCTCCGAAACCATTGGCCGGATTCTTGATAACCTTTGTGGCGATCTAGCTCACATAAATCTCCATCAAGTTTATTCAAAAGGTTAAGCTCTAGTTCCGTGGGGTGATATTCGATCTGTGCCCCCCCCTCCCCCAACCACCTGTCAACAATAATTTTTTGTCACTGAGTCTTACTTTGTGTGATCAAAGGATGTCACTTAATGCTTCTGAATCAACCTGCAGGCCCCTCAGGTGATTGCATAGTTCGCCGAGTTTGTGGAAGGCAGGGCAAACCTCTGTGCGTCAATGTAGGCTTACCTGTTTGCACGTGGCTAAATGTTTGTAATTCATATGTGGTTAACTATACAGGCGGAAATCGTATTGGTTAAGATACCCTCCAAGTGACGTACATTGTCGCAATCACTTAAAGCCTGAATATCAAAATGGCTGACATGGGCTTCACGTCGGTGATCGATTCTCACATACGTATCGCAAAAAATGATTTATTCAACAGGTGCATGGCTTGGGGTCATGCACCTAGGCATCTGATAGATCGAAAAATTGTAACACATCGTTAAGTGTACTTTTGGTGCCACATCGAATGTGTTATGGCTGATAACCAACCAAATTTTTTCACTTTTACTTGAAGTTCAAGAAAACGTACATATATATTGTGATGAAATGGGTTAATCGCACACTAATTTAGTTAAACATGATACATGGTTACTGTGTAATTCTGCAATTAAATCTGTATATAGATGGCAGTACCTACTGGACAGGGTATTTTGTTAGTTCTTGGGGTTCTCTGTAGAGGGCAGATAGTTACAGCACTGTTCACAATATAAGTGATGTTTCAGTGGCCCAATTGTAAATTCTATTATTAGAATTTTTGTGGGTAAGATGCAAGAACTCCCAAAGCAGAATTATGGTCCAGATGTTTGTAATAAAATGTGATCCCTTGTTCTTATATCTCTGCCTTCTAGAAATATATTTTAATGATTTTGTATGTCCATATGTAAATGAGTGACACCATACATTAAAAGCATCTGAGTTAATGATCTCCCTCGATCCTCCCATGCTGTGAGGTCAAGTCCAGGTTTTCCCCTTGAAAGGGTTGAAGATAAGTATATCTGCCAAGGAGGATCCAGCAGAAGAGACCAGAGGACTGAAGGTAATTATTATTACTGAGTGGTTGCAGAAGTAGGCTGTCTGGACACTTGGGCCCATTAACCACTGGTAAGGGTGGTACTTGTAAGCTGTAGCCATTGGAGTGTAGGTGGCATGCCATGGACAGATGAGTGGTCTGTCAGGAAGCTGGTCACTGACCACAGGAGGTGGTTGGGTGACAGCCAAGGGTGAGAGCTGCCGGAATTGAAGTCCAGCCACTCAGGGAAAGGGTGGCACTCCAGAGGCAGACCAGTGGAGGTCTGTCCAGCTTTCAGCCACTCAGGGAAAGGGTGGCACTCCAGAGGCAGACCAGCGGAGGTCTGTCCGGCTTTCACTCAAAGAAAGGGTGGCACTCCAGAGGCAAGGCAGTGGAGGTCTGTCCAGCTTTCAGCCACTCAGGAAAGGGTGGCAATCTAGAGGCAGACCAGTGGAGGTCTGTCCAGCTTTCAGCCACTCAGGAAAGGGTGGCACTCCACAGGCAGGCCAGTGAAGGTCTGTCCAGCTTTCAGCCACTCAGGAAAGGGTGGCAATCCAGAGGCAGACTAGTGGAGGTCTGTCCAGCTTTCAGCCACTCAGGAAAGGGTGGCACTCCACAGGCAGGCCAGTGAAGGTCTGTCCAGCTTTCAGCCACTCAGGAAAGGGTGACATTCCACAAATAGACCAGGAGAGGTTTATTTGGAGTCCAGCCACTCAGACAAGGGTGGCATCCTAGTTGTATGCTACAGATGGCTTATCCAGATTAGAGTCACTGGGAATAAGTAGACCTGGGAAGGTTTACTTATGGTTAAGCCCTTGCCATCCCAGTGTTTATAGGAGTCAGGAGATCAGAGTTCTGCCTGTATTAAAAGGATATAATAGGACATAAGTTGAAATGCCAGACATAAATGTAGTATCTGTTCAAAAGAGGTAACATAATATTGTATCCAGGGTAGTGTGTACAGCTTTGCACATGGAATGTGATTTCAGTACAGTCACCAAATTGGTGTTACTAAATGGTGAACATTCAGGTAACCAGTAGTCTCTAACAAGTCAAGAGACAGGTAGTTATATCCCCGATTTTATGAGTCCCTGATTTAGTGTGAGGTTTACCTTTAATAAAGGGATATATGTTTCAATTTGCCTTTTCATGGTTGTATGTTGAAGATTTTCAGATATCAAGACATTGCACCCAAATGTAACACTCACGCTACCATACCCGTTACATTTTTGGTGGCAGCGATGGGATGTTCTGACAAGTTTGGTGCATCTTTGGTGTACTAAGCACAGTATAGTACATCCTGTGAAATGAACCTGAGCAAACATGAATGAGATGAGGCTTAGATCTGACAAACAGACTGCAACTGGAGAGGAAAATTATCCTCTGGCAATGGGAAATACAGGCCAGTTCTTAGAGGCTGGCACACCTAGAAGGCAGGAGCCTCATGACCCATCCACACGGGGCAAATCTTCACAGCCTGGCATTAATGAGGCAAGTGGGCCTCATGTACCCTTGACATGGAGCCAATCACCAAAGTCTGGCATTAATGGGGCGAGGGGGTTTCACATACCTTCGATGGGGAGCAAGTCATTGCACCCAGGGGAGCCTCCACTGCACGACCAGTCATTAGAGGCTGGCATAACTAGGACTAGGAAGTCTCATGTTCCCTCAACATGGGGCCAGTCTGTAGAGGCTAACTTACAAGACACAGAGAAGCCTCATGTGTCTCCAATGTGGAGCCAGGTTTCAGGGGCTGGTATGCCAGAAGCAGGGGAAACTCATGTTCCTCTAACTTGGAACCAGCTATCTGAAGCTGGGATTGTTGTCAGGGATGGCTATCAGGGAGAACTGAGTCAGATGTGGGATGACCATGCATCTGAGGAAAATCAGTCACTGCATCATCCCAAGGTAGTGATGGAAGGGACAGTCACTGTGAGGGACAGAGAAGTGCCTTCAGCAGTTACTCGGTCTCTTGGAACGGAGGCTAGTGCAATAGATATGACCAAGTACTGCACTCCCTCAGAAGTGAGCCAACCTTTTGCAGTTGGCACAGGCATGTCAGACATGAGAGAGGAGCAATTTCTAAGTCATACAACTACAAGGTCTGGCATAACTGGACCTGAGCCGTCCTTATTTGGGCAGGGTTTAGATATGGCTGTCACTTCAGATCCAGTGTTGGGCAGATTAAGCCCTACATCTCCAATGTCTGTATTGTCACCAACCACTGGGATGGAAAGGACAGTAATAAGAAATGGAGATTTACACGATATGCCTGTGACTGAAAATAACTGGAAGGAAAGTTTGCCTTCTGGGAGTGTACCTGTTCAGTCAGGAGTGTCCAAAAATGGGGACAAGGGAATGATAGTCCAACCTCTAAGTCCCCAGTCACCAGGTGAGTTCACTACCCTCACATACCCACCGGGTGTTTCCAGATTCAATGTGAACTCACATGTCAGATACAGAATGGAAGAATCTGGGAATGACTTGGTGCTAAAGAGAACTGGTAGTGTTAGAAATGACATAGTGCCACAGAGAATTGGTAGTGGGTATAACCTAGTACCACAAAGACCTGTGGGTGCTGGAAATGACTCCGTACCACAGAGAAATGGTGGAATGTTGAATGAGCTACCTTCTTCCAGGATAGCCAAGCCTGTAACTGTAAATCAGGACGCTGGAATTTTGAGTACTCAAACTAGCCTTTTGAGAACTATAAATCCACTTATTCCAAGTGGACCACCACCAGAAGCAACTTCGGTGTCAGGGATAGGTGTCCCTAGGATGGATAACCCAGCCTATCCTTGCAATAGGCAAAGAAATGCAATGTGTGGTTTTACAGTGGGAGGTAATTCACAGGAAACAGCAGAATCCTCCCAAAACAGAAATATTGGTGCTGGTAGCCAGAATGCACCACCAGTGCCATTGTTACATTTACCAATTGGACCTCAGAATGAGATTTCAAATTCTGGGGCAAGTGATGGAAGAATCATAAGGGCAATGGATCCTATGATGTTTGCTTCAGTGCAACAGGCTGTGGAAAAGGCATTAGAGGTTTTCAACATTAGCACAAGCAATGTTGATCATAATGCTAAATCCCCAAATCAACAGGTAAATAATGTCAAGACTTCAGCTGCTACTGTTGTTAGGGGAAAAGGTACTGATAAGAGAGGCAGCAGTAAGAAAAGGAGAGACCACCTAGAGAAGGTCAAATGTTATGAGAAAGACAGTAGCACCTCACAAGATTCAGAGGAGAGCTCAGAAGGTAGCTCAAGTGAAGGTGCCAGTTCTTCTCATAATATAAGATCTCCGGCAACCAGGAATTCAGTGTCTTCTGAAGAATATACTAGACCAGTAAGAAGACAAAGGAAGGTGGCAAAAACCGCAAAGTTACCGGTTTTCCTTGGTAAGGAACCATGGGAAGTTTGGTTCAACAGGTTCACAGATGTAGCAGATAGGCATGGTTGGGATGACAGTGAGAAACTGGATGAATTATTGCCCAGATTACAAGGACAAGCTGGGGAATTTGTCTATGGACAACTCAGCAGGAAAATGAGAAAAGACTACAAAACCCTGGTGAAGGAACTTAAGAACAGATTCCATAAAGTTGAAACTACCAAAACCTACCAGGGTAGATTCAGCAATAGAGACCAGAAATCTACTGAAACAGTAGAAGAGTATGCTGCAGATCTCAAGAAATTGTATGATAAGGCATACAAACATCGCCATGGTCAGACAAGAAAGGAAGACTTGCTGCGGCAGTTCTTAAAAGGACTCTACAATGAGAAGGCTCGCTTTCATGTAGAGTATGTGAAAGAACCACAGGATATAGATGAGGCAGTGTATGAAGTAGTGCACTTTATTGAAACCAGTGGCTCATCTATGACTGAAGGAAATGAGAAAAAACACAAGAAAGCAATCCGAATGATCGCTGAGTACAGCTCTGACTCAGAAACAGATTATTGTGTCAGAGCTGGTCGCCCAAAAGGCAGTAAAGCAGAGAAAAATAAAAAGACTTCTTACAATGGAGTAGTACCTTCAAATGAGGTAACAAATGAACAAGCTACCAAGGATGCGGTTGAAGTAACTAAGAACAGTCCTGATACAAAAATTGAGAAGTTGCTTGAACAGATTGAAAGTCGTTTAAGCAAGCTAGAAAATGCTGGGAAGAGACGGAATCAAAATCAAACTGGTCCAAGAAGGAATGATGCGCAAGGAGGGGGGACACCGAGACCCAGAAATAGGACACAAGGGTGTTATAGATGTGGTCTGACTGACCATTTTGTCAGGGATTGCCCATATCCAATCCTCATGGGGGAATTACAAGTTTCTACACACCCTATGCAAACTATCCCTCCACAAGGACAGGCAAATAATGTTGAACTTGGCAACACCCCAAGAGAATCGTTAAACTAGAAGGGGCCAGACTTACAGGCCAAAGTTCTGACCCAAATTCTCATGGCCTGTGTCCAAAACAAAATTTAGATAGCAGTGTTGGAGTGACGGAAGATGCAGAGATAATAAGGAGGAAACCAGCACAGTATGTAGGAATGTATATTGAGGGTACTGTGGAGGGTTTACCAGTGACAATTACCATCGACACTGGTGCCACCCTCACAATTATGTCCACAAAAGTATTTGAAACTATCCCTGTTGAGAGTAGGCCAGATTTGCAGTTAACTAGAACAAGACCTCTAGTATCAGCTGATGGAAGACCTATTGAATTTAAAGGTGAAGCCACAGTTTCTGTGAAAATGGGAGCAGTTGAATTGAACAAGTCAGTTGTAGTTGCCGACATTGAAGATGATATCCTGCTAGGGTCCGGCATCCTTTTAAAAGACCCCTCAGGTCCAGCAGACTTACTAGTGAATGAAAGAAGGATGGTATTCCAAGGAGTTATTATTCCAATGAGATGTGTCGGAATACCAACTCCACAGATCAGGAAGATTCACTCTAAAAGGAAGTATGATATACCAGCACTAAGTGAAAGAATAATTGATGTTTATTTGGGTGGGGCACAAAGCAGCCACAAGAAGGGAAATGGTATGCTCCTGATAGAAGGTACAATCAGGGCAAAGAAGGATCCCACGTTTGTTATTGCAACATGTCTTGTAAATGCAGCAAATGATGGGACAACTAAAGTAAGAGTTTTAAATCCTCTAAATCAAACTTTGACAATATGGGAAAATACAACATTGGCAACTGCACAGGAAGTAGATGAAATGATTGGTGTACTAGCTCCCAGTGAAGATGAAGACATGAGGCACAATTTCCATGGAATTAGGTGGATTAAACTTACAAAAGCTGCAGAAGATCACAGAATCAGAGAAGTGCATCATCATGGGCAGAAAAACTTGCTTGAGGACACATGTGAGGAAGATTCTGAGGATTCAATAAAACAGTTTTCCTCAGAGGTTCCAAATCATCTAAAAGAATTATTCACAAAGTCCACAGAGAGTTGTGAAGCACAGGACAGAGAGGAGATTGCCAAGTTATTGCAGGAATTTGGGTCCACCTTTTCCAAAGATGAGTTGGATTTAGGAAGTACTCATCTTGTTGAGCACGAAATAAATACAGAAAATGCTAAGCCCATAAAACAACCTCCACGCAGAGTTCCCTTGGCTTATGTAGGGGAAGATAGGAAAGCCATAGGGAAGATGTTACAGCAAGGACTAATTCGCCCAAGTCAAAGTCCTTGGAGCAGCCCTATAGTGTTGGTGAAAAAGAAGGATGGTAGCATCAGACCTTGTGTGGACTATCACAAGGTAAATGAAGTGACAGTAAAGGATGCTTTTCCTTTACCCAATACTAATGTATGTCTGGATGCTGTTGCAGGGTCTAAACTATTTTCGACCCTTGACATAACATCGGCTTACAATCAGGTGCCTGTGAAAGCTAGTGATGTACCCAAGACTGCTTTTGTGACCCAATGTGGGTTGTTTGAGTATACAACAATGCCATTTGGGTTGTGTAACTCACCAGCCACATTCCAGAGGCTAATGGAGCTTGCTCTAAGTGGCCTACAATGGCAAACCTGCATTATATATCTGGATGATGTAATCATCTATGGGAGAGATTTCAATGAGCACATTTCCAGACTTAGAACAGTTCTACAGAGGATTAAAGATGCTGGCATGAAATTAAAACCTAGTAAATGTGACTTCTTTCAGAAAGAAGTAGAGTTTTTAGGGGCATGTTATTTCAGAAGAAGGTGTTCTGCCAAACCCCAAAACCGTCAGTAAGATCTTGGAGTGGCCTATTCCAAGAACAGTGACACAAGTCCGTGCCTTTCTGGGCATGGGGAATTATTACCGGAGATTCATCAAGGACTTCTCAAAGATTGCAGAACCCCTAATAAAACTTACGAGAAAGAAGCAGCCTTTTAAATGGACTGATGAATGTCAAGAAGCCTTCAATGCCCTTAAGAATTGGCTTATCGGACCTGATATAATGGCATACCCTAGTAATGAACTGGGGGATGAATTCATCCTTGATACAGATGCCAGTGAATTTAGTATTGGAGCTGTGTTGTCTCAGAGACAAGATGGCACTGAACGTGTCATCGCATATGGAAGTCGTTCTCTCAACAAGGCAGAACGTAACTACTGTGTCACTGACAGGGAGTTGCTAGCAGTTGAATATTTTATAGTTCACTACAAGCAGTACTTGTTAGGCAATAGATTCACTGTCAGAACTGATCATCAGGCACTCAGATGGCTTTTCAGTCTGAGAGATCCCAAGTCGAGAATAGCTAGATGGATAGAAGATCTGTCAGCTTATGATTTCTCTGTGGAATATCGAGCGGGGAAAAAACATGGCAATGCTGATGGCATGTCCCGTTGCCCTGGTCCTAGGGGATGCCAATGTGACGAAAGTGAATCCTTAAATGATTTGAAATGTGGGCCATGCAAGAAATGCCTCAAACGAGCACTGGACATGGACAGTTCAATGGAAAAGCAGCCAGTGCCCATCAAAAGATTAAGAAAGCAGAAGCAAATGGGTGTGAGGCTCACATCATGCTTAAAAAAATTGCTGAAACTAGTGATTGGGTTGATGGTGGTAGTCTTCACTGCAGGATTAATATCGTCAAATTGGGTTGACCATTTGAAATCCTCACCAGACAGTCTCAAATTTCAGTTCAGGTTGAACAAACCAAAGGAAGTGATAGACTGGCTGAGGACAACCACAACTGGAGTGGCCCAATCTGCTTTCAGTATCTGTAGGCTTAGAAGTGCAGGGAGAAGGAATACTAGTTGGAACTTCCCTCACTCAGCAAAGAGTTTGAGAAAGAAACAATTGGAGGACCCAGACATAGGGCCATTTTAAAATGGAAAGAGGCTGGACAAAGGATTTTTGGTAGCCAGGTGTGTCAATCATCACCTGCTACCAGACATTACTGGAATCTCTGGGACAGCTTGTTTGTTAAAGATGGAGTGTTGTTTAGGACATTTCATCGGAAGGATGGTACTGGTTCACATCAACAATTTATTGTTCCCAGTGTAATGCGAGAAGAGATCATGCATGAAATGCATGGCAGTCCATTATCGGGACATTTAGGGAAGAAGAAGACGAGAGAGAAGTTGTTGCAGAGATTTTATTGGTTTGGTGTACGTGAGGACACCAATGCATGGGTGGCAAAATGTCATTCATGTGGAGCAATCAAACCCCCAGGGAAAACTCCTAGAGCTCCTCTTGGAGTTATGCCAGTTGGTGGTCCTTTAGACCGCTTGTCAACAGACATAATGGGGCCTCTACCTGAATCTGAAAGGGGAAACAAATATATCCTGGTGGTGAATGATCACTTCACCAAATGGGTGGAAATATTTGCAATCCCTGACACCTCTGCAAAGACATGTGCTGAAGTCATCCTTAATGAGGTGATATCTCGGTTTGGATGCCCTTTAGAGATGCATTCAGACCAGGGAAGGAATTATGAAAGTAACATCTTTGTAGAATTGTGCCATCTGTTAGAAATAAGGAAAACACGTACCACCCCAGGTAATCCTCGCTGTAATGGGTTAACAGAAAGATTCAACAGAACATTGATTCGGATGATTAAAGCTTACATAAAGGGTGACCAAAGACAGTGGGATAAAAATTTGGGATGTCTGGCTGGTGCTTATCGGGCAACAATACATGAAAGCACTGGTATGACACCGAACCTCCTTATGCTTGGCAGGGAGGTCAGATTTCCAGTGGAAGTAATGTTTGGCACTTTGTCTGCAGATACTCCAGAAATTGATTCATATGGTGAATATGTAGACTGTTTAAGGAAGAAGCTACAGAAAGCTCATGAGGTTGCCCGACAGCATCTTCAGGCATCATCTAAAAGGCAGAAAGAAACATATGATGCCAAATTAGCTTATCATAACTTCAAAGTGGGAGATCTGGTGTGGTACTATTCAGATGCTACTCAATTGAAACTTGCACCAAAGCTACGTTGCCCTTATGAAGGTTCATATTTGATAGTCAAGAAATTGAATGATCTAGATTACATTGTTCAATTTGATGCAAAAGGAAAGAAGCGAGTTATTCATCACAATAGATTGAAGCCCTACTTGGGGAATGTAACCCTCAAGTGGGCAAAAGGGCCTATTAAAAAGGGCAAGGTAGGCTACAACATGTAGACTAGTCTACATCTACAAATACTCATAGCTGCTGGTTGTGTGCTTGCAGATGTCAGGAGAGACTGAGGCACAGCCCTGTAAGGACAAGGGACCAGTGCATCATTGCCTGCTGTGCAATAACCGGGGTGATAGGGGGCAAATGGAACGTCATTTTATTGACGAGCACCTCACACCGAGCGAAATACCCTATTACTGCAAGACCCATGACAAGGGCTACAAGACACTGCAAAAGGCAACATGTCATCTCACCAAACACCACAACCCAACAGAAGCAGTAGAGACAGTTTTTGTGGGTAGTTTTGAACCAATAGATTTGAAAGTGTTGCAGGCTATTGAGCTGGATCCTTATGAATCAGCAGAGTGGCATAAACAGGGTCGGAAGTCACGCAATGCAGTCAGTTGCAAGGGTGAGACAGCTGAACAAGAAAAAGTGTGGCATCAAAAGATGAAGGACCTTATTGGAAAGGCTACACCAAAACCAGACGAAGATGTGCTCCAGATTTTTGTGGAGGAGGGGGATCAATTCACCCCAACTCCTTTTGGCAGTAATGGTCCTGATGACACTGAGAAGACATCAGAACCTGTCTGTTCCCCAGGACAAACAGATGGATTTGGAGAGTTGTCATCAGATGAGGATAATACAAAAGCAAATCAAGCTCTCAGGGGAGAAAGCACACTTTCAGAAGAGCTCCTAAATGTTAAGGAGGTACTAAACACAGTAGCGACAGAGATGGGGAAATTACAAGGTAAGTCAGACTCCATGAAGGAAATGAAAGCAACGTTGGCTACAACAAATCAAAAGTTAGACCAGGTGGTGCAGGAACTGCGAGAGAACACCCGATCCCTAAAAGAACTTACTGAGATCTTTAGACAAAGTAAAGGACAGTTACCAGTTCAACAAAGACTGTTGAATCTGGCAGAGGAGAACAGCAGAGATCGTAGTCCTCTGTGAGAACAGGACAAGTCCAGAATGAAGGGACATTGTCATGCTACATCGTTTAAAAATGCAGGTAGTCACAAACAGAGAAGCCATCATTACTATCGTTGAACTATTTATGCATTGGTGAATAATGAGAAAGTTGTGGGTATGAACATTATAGACTCAATAAAATGGTGGATGTGCCAGGAAAATTAAGTATACTAACTTCAATTGTAAGTGTGATGAACGTGAAGAATATTAATAAACTCTACTTGAAAATTTTGTGATTATCACAGTAAACTTATATTCATGTTGTTATTGTATGGTTGGTTAATAAGTCCAATGAGGGCATTTGGACTGAAACAGGGGGATAATGTGATGAAATGGGTTAATCGCACACTAATTTAGTTAAACATGATACATGGTTACTGTGTAATTCTGCAATTAAATCTGTATATAGATGGCAGCACCTACTGGACAGGGTATTTTGTTAGTTCTTGGGGTTCTCTGTACAGGGCAGATAGTTACAGCACTGTTCACAATATAAGTGATGTTTCAGTGGCCCAATTGTAAATTCTATTATTAGAATTTTTGTGGGTAAGATGCAAGAACTCCCAAAGCAGAATTATGGTCCAGATGTTTGTAATAAAATGTGATCCCTTGTTCTTATATCTCTGCCTTCTAGAAATATATTTTAATGATTTTGTATGTCCATATGTAAATGAGTGACACCATACATTAAAAGCATCTGAGTTAATGATCTCCCTCGATCCTCCCATGCTGTGAGGTCAAGTCCAGGTTTTCCCCTTGAAAGGGTTGAAGATAAGTATATCTGCCAAGGAGGATCCAGCAGAAGAGACCAGAGGACTGAAGGTAATTATTATTACTGAGTGGTTGCAGAAGTAGGCTGTCTGGACACTTGGGCCCATTAACCACTGGTAAGGGTGGTACTTGTAAGCTGTAGCCATTGGAGTGTGGGTGGCATGCCATGGACAGATGAGTGGTCTGTCAGGAAGCTGGTCACTGACCACAGGAGGTGGTTGGGTGACAGCCAAGGGTGAGAGCTGCCGGAATTGAAGTCCAGCCACTCAGGGAAAGGGTGGCACTCCAGAGGCAGACCAGTGGAGGTCTGTCCAGCTTTCAGCCACTCAGGGAAAGGGTGGCACTCCAGAGGCAGACCAGCGGAGGTCTGTCCGGCTTTCACTCAAAGAAAGGGTGGCACTCCAGAGGCAAGGCAGTGGAGGTCTGTCCAGCTTTCAGCCACTCAGGAAAGGGTGGCAATCTAGAGGCAGACCAGTGGAGGTCTGTCCAGCTTTCAGCCACTCAGGAAAGGGTGGCACTCCACAGGCAGGCCAGTGAAGGTCTGTCCAGCTTTCAGCCACTCAGGAAAGGGTGGCAATCCAGAGGCAGACTAGTGGAGGTCTGTCCAGCTTTCAGCCACTCAGGAAAGGGTGGCACTCCACAGGCAGGCCAGTGAAGGTCTGTCCAGCTTTCAGCCACTCAGGAAAGGGTGACATTCCACAAATAGACCAGGAGAGGTTTATTTGGAGTCCAGCCACTCAGACAAGGGTGGCATCCTAGATGTATGCTACAGATGGCTTATCCAGATTAGAGTCACTGGGAATAAGTAGACCTGGGAAGGTTTACTTATGGTTAAGCCCTTGCCATCCCAGTGTTTATAGGAGTCAGGAGATCAGAGTTCTGCCTGTATTAAAAGGATATAATAGGACATAAGTTGAAATGCCAGACATAAATGTAGTATCTGTTCAAAAGAGGTAACATAATATTGTATCCAGGGTAGTGTGTACAGCTTTGCACATGGAATGTGATTTCAGTACAGTCACCAAATTGGTGTTACTAAATGGTGAACATTCAGGTAACCAGTAGTCTCTAACAAGTCAAGAGACAGGTAGTTATATCCCCAATTTTATGAGTCCCTGATTTAGTGTGAGGTTTACCTTTAATAAAGGGATATATGTTTCAATTTGCCTTTTCATGGTTGTATGTTGAAGATTTTCAGATATCAAGACATTGCACCCAAATGTAACACTCACGCTACCATACCCGTTACAATATATATATATATATATATATATACACATATATATGTGTATATATATACGTATATATATGTGTATATATATACGTATATATATGTATGTATATATATACATGAAAATATATATATATATATATATATATATATATATATATATATATATATATATCACGGAGGGCCGACAGTTTCTTCCATTCGAAGTACCATGCATTAAAGTTTTCAATTAATTCGCTACCACCACTAAAGTAATAAATCATTCTTCAGCGGAGCTTGAGATGCAAAAACTGGGCGGGGTTTGTGTGGAAAATATACACCTGAGGGAGCATTGAACTTTATGTTACTTTACATAGTGCGTCTTACTGCCACAACTGTAGGTGTGCTTGTGGCACCCTTTGAGCCAGGGACCCTCTCCCTATTTTGACAACCGTTTGATCTCCTACCAAGAGTAAAAAAGCAATCTGCGTGTCCATGCTACCACCTCAGCATCTAACAACGACAGTCGTAGGGATAAAACCACAATTACGTTATAATGCTTACATCAGTTCCCTTCTGAGCACAATATATTTTCTTACATGTTAATCCTTAACTAAGTGACGATTAGACGACATCCTGATATGGTACTGTTACTTAATTGCAGGCTTTCACCGCGGCCACTGTACCGAAATTACTTTAAGTATATGTAGTACATATCCATATCTCATGGACCCCTTGCATTTTCTCCCAAATCTAGGCCCCAAACCAGCGATGATTATAGTAGTGGGTCAGTGGTTATGGGTCATAGAGACGTTTGTCATAAAACAGGTTGGACTTAAACAGGAAAGAAGACAGCTGTGTAAAAGTACACCGAAACCAAATGTCTGCCTGCGACAGTTTGTAAAGTTCATGCCTGTTTTTCTGTCCCCTCAACAGAGAAATCAGTCATAAAATTTTTGTATGTAATAGTGTAAGTAAAGACAATATGTGGTTAACAATGAGGGCTAACAATGTGTATGTATAATATACAGGACTGGCAAGTACACATACATAACTAGCAAGCATCCATTCAACACAATTAACAACTGAGGAATGGATAAGATTACACACTGATAAAGTTGGTGCAGGTCCAACTAGTAGGACTGGTCATGAAGACACTTAGTGGAGTTTGTGAGGCTTACATTATCCTGAAATGCATGAAAGCATCCACCAATGACTTGCACAGTGCCCCAAGTGTCTAACAAACCAACACCTTATGGAAGATCCTGCCAGGAGTGAGAAGCACCTTTTTGCTTATGTTATGCAAGTTGTGGGCATTGGCCTCATAGGGCCATTTTTGCCTAGTGAACAGGGTAACTATTATGCTGCCACCATAGTGGATCATTTTCTGAATGCACTGAAGCCTTACCCATGCAAAAGACTCCTCTTAGGCAGTGGAGTAGGCCATAACATTGGGAATACATAATGTCAAAATGTACCCGAGGTAGTTATTAGGGGCAGAAGAATCGAGTTCTCCTCTGGTCACTTCCATAAATAATAATAATACTTTATTGAACCCCCAGAAATGGGGAAAGTTAAAACGGTACATCGAAATAATTGCATGGATACAAGGATCAGAATATAGTGATGTCATGGTAGCCTTGATATAAACATAGGCATATACATGCATTTGTAGGTATACATACATATACATTCATATACACATATACATATACGTACACACATACAAACATACAAAAACTATGAGGATAAAACCAAGCACTCCCCAGAGTAAAAATATCTTGCTGGGCTTGTGACAGAACACTGCCAATCTACCCCATATCATCACTAGACTTATGGCAAGGTTGAGTGCCTAAAACAGGAGTCTCAAGGAAATTCTTATGAATTTAGTGAGAAACCATGCTAGGCACTGGCAAGAGCAACTGGGAAATATCGCCAATCTGCCCCATATCACCAAGAGACTCATGGCAAAGTGGAGAACCTAAACGAGACTCCCAAAGATATTTTTCAAAAGGTAGTCAATAACCAGGCTAGGGACTGGCGAGAGCAATTGGGAAAAGTGCTATATGCTCATCGAAATAGTGTCAATGAAAGCACTTGTTTTTACTGCTTTTTATTTTATGTATGGCAAGCATGGGTATCACCCATTTACTAAGTGTCTCAGTGGCTTCAATGGTCTGAAAAATTTAGATGGATGATTGAGTGACCTCTCTGAAGCTCTCACCATTCCTAATGAAAATCTGGCTGATTCCCTTAAATATAATGAGTTTGGAAACGATAGCCATATACCCTTCAAAACCATCCATGTGCTGCCAGTCATAGTCAAGTTGGCTGTGTAAGTAATGTCTTAGTTCAACGTTATATTAGACCTTCAAAGGTCAGCCTTCACTGATTCCCATCATTTCAAAAACAAACACAAAAGAAGACAAAAGCAAAAATCAAATACAAAAGTTAACCAAAAGAACAGGTAATCTTTGCTTTGGAGATGCAAGTAGCATATCGTAGTGATACATCTAAAGGTCCCATGCTATCAGTGAATGGTTTCTGCACTCAGGAAATACATCAGTAAAAAATTATATTCCAAGTTACATGGTGGCTCTGGTTGCACCATGTCGGCACGGAAACACCATATAGATAGATAGATGGATGGACGGACGGACAGATGGACGGACGGACAGACAGACAGACAGACAGACAGACAGACAGACAGATAGATAGATAGATAGATAGATAGATAGATAGATAGATAGATAGATAGATAGATAGATAGATAGATAGATAGATAGATAGATAGATAGATTACACCTCACTTTGATCATTCCTTACGTATTGCTGGAGCTGTCAAGCTGCTGGCTAATGCAAGGATTTTGGAATGACAGCATGATGAATATTTTTCCAGCATGTAAATATCCATGCCCCACATACACAATCAGTCTGTCGGCCTTTAACGTCTTTTGTACCTCATTCTTTTGCTCCTTCAAACTGTTCAGGTATTGCAGTGTGCCAGTCCCAAGTCAAAGTGCAGACATAAACCTCTCGCTAGCGGTATCATTCCCCACAAATAGAATGTAGACAGGTTGAATTGTTCGTGTATGTGTGTGTTTCCTTCACAACTAACTTCAATATGTGGCACTGTTGCGCCCATTTTTATGACAAAGCAGTGGATTTTGTTTCATATATGTTGTTATTTGTTTATAGTCTGTTGGATTTATGGTGGATATCCTTTGCCTTGTTGAAACCAATAGAGAAACAATTTCCGGTATAACCTGACAAAAACTGCTATCACTAGTATATAATCATCTGTAAGAATCAGATAAGAACGTTGTGGCTGTTCTTCTAAATGTGTTTCTTGATCTGAAATTGTGTCGAATTATATTTACAGATATAAGAATTTCCATCATAAATGTACAGTATGTAAGTTTACATTTACACATAGATTAATTCTTATACACATGCCCATCCATGATGAGAAAGACATTATCAGGCTGACGCAGATCTGTACACAATCGAAGATAAATAGTAAACCTCGGACATGGGCATGTGTATAGGGCTTCTTTGTGTTTTGTTACACGTTTGGCCCTTAGAAAATATTTTATATTTCATTTCAGATGGTTCTTCATTAACTGACACTCAGAATTGTTGCTTATGTGGAGGTGTATTGTTGTGTCATGTTTGGATTGCACCTCATTCTAGTTTTCTTTCATTCTTTTTATTCCAGATCATCATCATGACCAGGCTGCCTTCACAACACGCTCTCCATCAGATGCCCGGGTGTTATGCTGGCAGTCAGGTCAGAGTGTCTATTTTCTTTTGTTCAGAGCCACATGGAAGATGCAGAACTATACACATATTTCCTTTTTTTTTTTTTATTTCTACGGCAAATACTATTTTTTTATGATAAATACAAGTTATTGTTGGTTCATATATTTTGTTAGACTTCTGATACTGTCTCCCATTTATAATATTATTCAAATGTATTTTGAATACATGTAAGCTATTTTGAAAATACAATAAAACACTTGTTGATGATTTTTTAATTTATTTTTTGGAAAAAAAACAACCAACTTTTTCGTCAGTAATTACTTAGGCAATTGCTTTGTTATTGCATACAGGGTCATCTGGGGCCTTGTAGCTCACAAGTGGCACTGCTGTAATTGCTCCTACTGTACAAGTATGTAAGGGCATTACAAAATGATTTGCCTGCATGTATCACTGGGGACTTTTTGCTTCATCACAATGAACATGTGTATCGCACTGTAATATTAAGTTCACAACTAAATTTGACACGAGGTTCCACTGTCCTACCACTTCCGGTGGTATATGGGACATGAAATCTCCTGTGGTTCATCTGTTTGATCTGTTACTGGCTGTCTGGTGCTGGTTCCATTTTTGCATGCAACTCAGCATCATTGTTGGTTTAGCCGACCCAGTCGTTTGTGGTTGTTCTGTACAATGTCCGCTATTCCATACTTGTAGCTGTCTATCGTTGTAGCATGAACTCAAATCTATCCACAGATGAAGTCAAAAGTTCTCTTTCAGAATTAATCAGCAAAATATGTAAGTATAATGGTAAACCATACATATATATTAATTCATATTCAAAGAAAGCATGGTCGCATAATAAATATTCAAAACGTAAGATTAAATCTTGCTGTTGAAACTTCAATAGATGCTTTAAAATTTCTTTTGTATAATACTTTTGTTCAATTTGGACCATTGCCTTTTCAACAAATAAAAAAGGCATTCCAATGGGTAGCAACTTCTCCCTGTTACTCGCTGATTTATATTTAACCTGGTTTATATCTAAGTACATGGCTAAACTGATGAAAAAAAAATTTATTTGGCCACCAAATTATCAAACAATCAAGGTATATTGATGACATTGCTTGTGTAAATGTGCAATATTTCAATGAAATTGCGAAAGAAATTTAACCAAAACATTTTCCTCTTGAGAGTAACAATTCAGATGATTTTACAGATGTGTTCTTAGATATAAGGGTGTCAAATGACAGGTTTGGCATTAAAGTCTATGACAAAATTGATGAGTTTAAATTTGAGGTAGTCAATTACCCTTTCCAGAAACTAATGGATACAATAGGTTTTTGTCACAAATTTTGAGATTTGGTCGTATTAGTTCTAAATTAAAGGACTTTGCAACTAGAATCAAATCTGATTACAACAAACTTGATTCAGAGGATTCATCAAGTATTTTCAATCAAATACTTCTGCAAATTTTGCAGTAAATGTCCAGAGATTTTTAGAAACCTTGGTTTCAATACTTTTAGACATTTAAGGCTTGCTGGTTTTACAACACAATTTTACCTTTTGGCATAATTCTGTTTTAATATTCACCTTTTTACCATTTAAGGCTAACATGTAGGTGCACATTTACTCAATAAAATTAAGTAGAAAATACCCGATTCAGCAAGTCAGTCATAGACTGTTGCGATCGGTTGGAGAGAATTATGCCATATTTACTTAATTGTCACAAACTTGATTCATCCTTTTGAAACATAAAACAAAGAGTTGACAACTAAATAGAACTTCATTTTTTTTGGAGACTTTCATAGTGAGGAATAGGTGTCATCACGGAGTTTTTTTACGTCTCTGGTGCAGGATGTCCATTGTGTACATTTATAAGCAAAACTTCCGTAGTCACCTATCTAGTTTTTTTATCATTTGACACGTTTATATTTATTCATTATTATGTGGGTTGTCGTTGCTGAATATTTAGCTTGGACAAAGAGCCGCTACACAGAGAGACATGTACGAGTACAAGCTCTAAAACATGTTCTGAGTAGTCAGCCAATGAAGACACTTATATTTATTTATTTGAGCCAATACGGCATATGTCAAAACTCTAGTACTTCCATGTGTATACAGTTTAGACAGTGACAGGTTAGCTTATGGAATGTAGAGAGTTGTACTACGGAAAAGGGTAATGACTTGCAGGAAGTGGTTCTCAGCGAAAAGACACAAATACAATGATATTGTTAAGAATTATCAGTAGTTTGCATGACTGTTTTATGGGTCCATTGTCCCTCTTTTTGGAACCTTACAGTGTCGCCTGTATTCAATGGGGGGCAGCAGCTTATTATGCTGGTCATAATAGAGCCTTTTTATGTCAACTTGCCCTGCACCATATGTAGATTTATCACCTTGGGTTTCAGTAGATTTGATGATGTTTTTATTAATGATCTTTATTTCTTGTTCAGTAGTAAGGCAAAACGCTTTCATTTCCACACAGAAAACTGTACAGTAAGCATACTATGGTCCAAAATATGTGGCCATTTCAAAAGTTGAATTTGCTTTGAAACGTTTCATTACAACTGACTGTACAAGGCAGAATGGGCAAACAATAATGCAGCAATACATATCTCTACCTCCTGGCCTTGTGAGAGTGGAAACGGCACTTATAAAGCTGTGATCTGGATATTTAATTCAAGAACATTAGGCCTACACTCTGTGGAATATGTAGATTATGGGACAGACTGTGCAGCATTAAACTATACAAAACACGTCATCAAAAATCACTCTTTATATTTGCAGTCAATCTACTACATGCTTTATATATCCCTGGTAACCTTTACAGATACGACTGATATTTTGGCAAATTCACACCCATCACGGTCCTGTTGAGCGATACAATTGGCTTTTTGTGAGTTGCAAGGGGCAATGAGAGGATATGTCCATCAACTGAATATGTGCTCCAATGGGTACTTTTTTTTATTCTCTGGAGTTGTGCAGGTTTTTGGTTGGACACATGCATGAATGACAAGGGGTCAGGGCTTGTCTGACTGTTTTCCCCCTCAATACACATTACTCTGGACATACATAAGAATAAGTGATTCGTCTTTAAGCACGTATAACAAATCTAAATGTGGGTTTTGGATAGTTTGCAGAGCCACGCCTACCACATTGATACCTTGCTGATTTGTAGTCACCTCAGCCCTGATGTTTCTAGCTTTTGGGATTACTCTGCTGAAGCATGACCTACCACACGTTTTGGTAAGCATGTTGACCCATTGCCTGCAGCTTTGAAATTTGATCTCTTCTCATACCCAACATATGGAATGTAGTTCAAAGCTTTCCTAGGGCAAGGCGTGACAATCTCCCGCATGACTGATCAGCAAGTTGTGCTTATATCTTGTTGTCCAGGTAGGTCATGCTAACCGGTCCTCAGAACAAGTAACCCCTTCCATCCATGGGTACTTCTCCATGTTTGTAATTTCCTTGTGTTGGCATAAAGGCCTTGCACTTTGCAATTATACACAGGCATTTCCAAGGTGATACCTTGCCAACAACTGCAGAAATAGCAACTTTTCTCTCCGCTCTCATCCCATTCGCTTTGCAGTGCTGTGGCTGCTCCAGCAAGTGTCCTAATTTCCACAAGTCCGTGTCCAGGTAGGTCATGCTAACCGGTCCTCAGAACAAGTAACCCCTTCCATCCATGGGTACTTCTCCATGTTTGTAATTTCCTTGTGTTGGCATAAAGGCCTTGCACTTTGCAATTATACACAGGCATTTCCAAGGTGATACCTTGCCAACAACTGCAGAAATAGCAACTTTTCTCTCCGCTCTCATCCCGTTCGCTTTGCAGTGCTGTGGCTGCTCCAGCAAGTGTCCTAATTTCCGCAAGTCCGTGGAATCGCGTTGTGGAATCCTTGCGGCAGAAGCAGGAACTGTAAGTTCATAAGTGCCCTATTGACACAACGAATACCCTTCACTTCTACTTGCATCACCTTGACTTGTGATTTCACAACCTCTGCTGCTCTACATATATGAACTACTTTCCCCAGCAACACTTCTGTAGTCCTTTCTGTCAGCGGCCTTAAGTGATGCAAAGTGTTGTCTGGAATTCCACAAACGATTTTATCATATATATATAGTGACTCTCCCAAATGGTTATAGTCCCATGTTTTGGCAGGCATTCACGTCTTAGTTGCATGTTGGAAAAGGGACTTATCTCAGTTTTCCCTGGTGGAGAATATGTGCCTCTCATGTTTCTTTCATGTTTTCCTTTTTTCCTTTTTTTGACCACACTACCCAAAACCCAAAACGTATCACCAAGGCCAAAGACAAAACGAGAAATGGTAGGCCTGCGACGTTTTGGTTCTCCTGACTTGTCAGTCAGCTACGTTAACAGCAAAAGATGCAAATAAGCCTATATCGTTGTCGTGATTTTTTTATAATAACGAACATTACAAAAATGGTCAACCTCCGTGACCAAATGTTCACAAATAGGTTTTAAAATGTATTATGATTGGTTATATGGTATATACAATTTAACCAATCCGACAGAATTTGCATGTATCTTGATGTTTTATTTCCACATCATGAGCTTGAAACTGCCATCTCTGCAGACTTGAGAAATGTAGTCACTGAGGTTGCCGACAGGGGCGGTATCTGACTATATGCTTTTCAGCAGTATGGCCACACTATGAGACACTACAAAGATAAAAGCTGCCCCCATTGGCCATGGTGGGATACATATACATTACATCCATCTAGAGCACTTAGAAAGAACAAAGGGTTGGTAATTAATACCATGAAAATAACCAACTTTTCTTCATTTAACACGTTTGTCCCCCTTGTCAGTGCAACAATTTACCTCAAACGTTTGAGACCTGTTAAGTAGAAGAAACAGGATATGTTTGTCTCACAGTATTAAAAGGAATACATTTGCGTTAAAACGTCATTAACAGTCCCTTTTATAGACAAAAATTTCAAACATGTCTCCCTTCCGGGGGCAGACTTCTTCCCTTCCCTTGACCAACAAATGGCCATAAGTTTTCAACACAGAGCACGTGACCAGCCTTTTACAGCTACAATGTACCAAACTTTGTAACATGTGTGCTCCATTTCCAGCTTGATACTGTCTATGCATCAGGTGGGAGAGTGTTGATAATGTCAAAATGCTAATGTTTAGTTTTATTGTAAAATAAACTAAGTCGTATTGCCAGACACGTTCATTTAGACATGAAAATGCACAAGGAACAACACATACATCCTAAGCGAAATGGCTACCAAATATCTCAATGCAAGACTTCATATACACTCTCACATGATTTCATAAACTAAGCGTGAATACCAATTCTCACCACTTATATAAAAACCTGCCGGTACTTAAGGACCTGCATCCATTATCAGGGTAACCTTCTCCACTAAGCTCCGTCTTTGACGCAGTGGGGCGCCTGGCACTCGGCCTATTGCTGTCACTTATTTTTTAGCATGAGGGCGACTTCACTATCTGATACAACATCCCTATTCTGGGGCCTACAATTTGTAGCTGTTGGTCGTTGTATTTACATTTTCAGTTAATGCCCACTCTGGAAAAGTCTCATTACATTCATTTGCAAATTAATCTTCCCATAACGCTAATGACACATATATCTGGGATGCTACCTCTTCAAAATATCCAATAAGCTTGGCTGCCATTTTAAAAATACTGAATTCTGCACCCAATGATTTGTAATTTAGCAGTGGGACGATCTTGAGGATAGGGGTGGGAAGAGAGTTATACGATATGAATACAAAAGTATATATTTTGCTGATGTTTCAGAGCGTCAATAATAATCATGCTGTGGCGGCGATTCACTTTGATATCCAAATCAAATGTGTGACTGTTCCGCGGTCAAAGCATTAATTGCGCAATGTTCAAAATGCCACTCACCACATGGCGTCTGGGTGTCGTGTCGCATTTAGATTTGTAATTAACGATGATAACTGCTTCCGACAGAACTGAGTAGGCAGATTAAAGTCAAGAAATTAAGTCACGTTTTGCAAGTATTTTAACGACCGTTTGCACTGGTAACTCGGAGATTAGACACCTGAACCCTTCTAAAATATTATGCCTGATTGAACTTTGTGCTGCTTTGTTGTTTCCCTGGCCCAAGTTTACCCTCCAGACAAGTTGAAATAAAATGCTGTGCTTGAGTTGACTTCACTGAAAAATAATTTTGTCAATAAAATTTTCATCACTGCACATTGCAACCCGTGCTGAAAACACGTGGCAGGGATTCGCTGTAACATCCAAATCAAATTTTCCTTTCCAAGAATGCATTGTGCCATGTTTAAAAGTGGTGCTGACTGTGCGTGCATCAATGCCATAGTATCGTGTTGCATTTGGATTGATACCTAAAGGTGACAATTGCTTCAGACACAACAGAGCTGTCAAATTAAAGGTAAGATAGTAAGTCATCTTTAAGGAATAAGTTGACAACTGTTTCCCTTGGTAACTTGGAAAACGGACACCTGGAACCTGGCGAAATTTAGATACTTATCATTATCTTCAACCGCACGACTGTGGCTATGCTTTTTCCCTGGCCCAAAGTAGCCGCCCAGACAAGTTGAAATAAAATGTTGTGTTTGAGTTGACTTTACTCTAAAATAACGGCACACGTTAGCCAGCTTTTCTATTAACCTACAACGTGGTTACAGTTGATTGGAATTACCGCTTTTTTTACGGCTGGTCATTTGTGGGGGTGATTTTGTTAGTCGTTGGAATAGGTCCCTGGTCATGTGTTGCTCCTCACAGGTGGTCCTGGGCTGTCTGACGGAAGTGGGGTATTGTACCAAACTTTTGCTTCACTGTTCTTGAAAAATGCTACAGAATTTAACCAAAATAAGTGTTTCTCTTGTGAAGAAGTTGATAAAATGCTCCAGGGCAGTTAAAGTTTGCTTCAGAGATCTCCAGTTGGACAGCACTGTGGTTGTTCGTATCAGGTCATTTAACATTGCAAAAGCACCCCTGCAGCATTGTGGTCGTTCGTGTCCAGTCATATAGCATTGCAAAAGCGACCGTGCCAAGGATCGATTGGTTGATTGGTTTTAATTGGTTAAGATTATCCCTCCAACCCCTAGGGTAGGGATCTTCTTAATTTTCTCTTAAAAGCAGACAAAGTTGGTGCAGATACCAGGTCTTCTGGCAAATGGTCTGCAAACTCTCTCTTTTAAGAGGTAGAAATGCTATGAGGTGAGATGAAAACTGGTCGTATTGACAAGGTGGTCGCCCAACCTTGGGGACTGGGATCGGTAATTGCACGTACTACTGTACCATTATTATACCATGCAGAACCTGCCATGATATATCAAACAGAATGAATGTAAGCACATTTTCAAAAATACGTGGAAATCATTCTTGACACATGAAATGGGAGTGCTGGAGAGAGACCGCTTTATTCAGTATCATAGCGTTATAAAAATTATGCCTTAGGTGCTAATATTTATTTATTTATATATTAATTTATTGAAAATTTAAATCTATCTTTTACTTCATAAGGAATTAAAGAAATTTAGTTATAAACCTTTGCAAAGCGACTTAATATCTTTCTGACTTCACTCGCTATTTTCATGCTGCAGTCTACTATAAAAATAAGGCAAGGCAAGATTCCCTGGGATTTTGGTGCTCCCATTTCATGCATCATAGTTTGGTGTGCCTTCAGCAACCATTATATTGCACCATGCTGGCGTATGAGTCCTAATATACAGGTATTTTATAGATTTTTTTTTTATTTTGTATTTTAGTAGGCGTATGTCAATATTGCACACTCTTTTAATGAACATGAGTAAAATATTATCAATCAATCACTCAACATTCAGTGATAATTTAATTTACTACATTTGGGCCTAGTCATTATCTTACTGTGTTTTTGTCCTGTTACCTTTGTACAGATAATACACAATTTACTAATTGCAGGATATTTTATCTGCTAATTTCCCCGGATTTATGAATAGGATGAATATATGTGCAAAAATTAATATGATGGCATGACATCTTTTACTAGTTTTTGCTTATTTCCATCAGATTTTTGGACAATCTGAGGGAGCCAAATCAGTACAATAGTGAAAATATTGTGATCTCGCCAACCATGTCAAGGCAAAATTTTCCAGTCAAAAATCATCCAAATGCATTCTTAAATTGGAATTTTTTGGATGGGGGATGTTCTTAGCCCCCTTGCCTGCCTTTGGGTACTCGCTTTGGCCCCTTTGGCCATCTGTGTATGATTTGGGCCACTGAAAAAAATGATGCACTTATTTGGGCACTTGGGTCTCTGACTGAGTTTCTCGCCAACCATCTCAAGGCAAAATTTTCCAGTCAAAAATCATCCAAATGCATTCTTAAATTGGAATTTTTTGGATGGGGGATGTTCTTAGCCCCCTTGCATGCCTTTGGGTACTCGCTTTGGCCCCTTTGGCCATCTGTGTATGATTTGGGCCACTGAAAAAAATGATGCACTTATTTGGGCACTTGGGTCTCTGACTGAGTTTCTAGCACTGGGCTGGGGCGATCAATTTTTATTAGGGAAGAGCAGCTTGAAAGTAACTTTTCTTCTTTTTTTTGGTTCTTTTTCCTTTTTTTTTTTTCCTTTTCCTTTCTTTTCTGTAAAGCATCTGTAAAATTGATGTTCTTACGCGTTTTACGCATTACCTCTTTTGATGTCAGCTTAATTTGTTACTTGTTTCTGTGAAGTAAACAATTTTTCATACTCGATATTATCTGACCATATAGATTTGTATATAATATGGGCTCTATAATCAGATCATAAATGGTTGGTCATTTTAGAGGCGCCATATTGTTTCCATGCACTTAGGTGCTTAGCCAAACCTCCCATTGAAAATTCAATGGATTCAGTGCTGTTGCATCCTGACATCACCTCCCCAGGTCCTATTCTGTAGCACAGCAATCATGGTGGCGATAATGCATTCTAGCAAGCAAGTGCAACATCAGGTCTGCAAAACGGTGGCTCTGGCATGCAGATGGGGTCACTGATCCCAGATTCAAGGCTGTGGGCCTCAAGGCCCAGGCCCAGGCCTTGACCTGTCCAGCCATGCCTCTCAAAGCCAGGTCCAGACTGGTTCTCGAATCGAGGCCTACCATGCATCTTCCTTGTGGAAAGTGGTTGGGCATTCCTGAACTACGGTCCCCTCCACTTCTGCAGTGGCTCATTCAAGTGTTTCCAAGGGTTGTGACCCTCCCAAGCCTGCTTTGCCTGCTGCCGCCTGCACTTCAGTAGTAAGGCAGCAGGATGGGACTTTGGTAATACCTTGGGCAGTGAATCCGCCGTAGCGCCAGGTCGAGCTCAAATGCCATTGCTCACTGCTTGTCTTCCTGGTGTTCTTCCATAGCCCTGCCAGGACAATCTATAGCTATGCAGGCAGAGACCTCTACCCGACTGTTGTTGGGCAGGACGGAGGCGATGTTCGCCACATTTGGCGAACGTTCAGAGAGATTGAATGTCTCCCTTCCCTTCTAGGGAGCATATGGGTATTCCTCCTTTCTCTGCCACCTCCGTCATGCCTGGCCACAGCTTTGAAAGCAGCATCAAGTCGTCATCAGAGGCCGCTGCAACAAAGCCTACTGTGGCTAGTGCAGTCACGACAGTTGCCTCTGGTACCCCCACCCCCCGTGAAGCCGGTTTCCTTCAGGCCTTTGAGAGCCTGGGCCTCTGACAGCATGGTAGTCCTTGGTGGCAAGGGTTCCAGGATCATGGTGATGCTTGGCGGGGATGAGTCGGCCTAACAGCTGCTCTGCCCTGCCTCCCTGCCCTGGTCATGCACATTAGCACTCCTGTCATAGGAGGGAAAAGAAGAAGAAAAGGAGGCAGAGTCACTGTTCTTCCTCTATTTCTGCAGAAGATAAGGTGTGGCTTCAACACCAGTGTTATATCCCCCACCCTCACTCCCACCACAAAATGTACATTAATTTGCTCAGGAGCTTCGTCAGTGTTTTAATTGCCTAATGGTCTTGTATAAAATATGCACTTCGTGTTTTGTTACATCTAGTTAATATTTTCAAATAAGAAAAAACAGCGTTCAAGCAAAATTAAAGTGCACTAGATGTAACGTCTCCTCTCCCTTCTTAATGATATTTGTAACACGTTTTTTTTAAATCTCAGATACCATTGAACCTTCTTGGACAAAACCCTCCTTTATTTTGCCAGTCACGCCGAAATCCTTCTACTCTTCACTATAACTTGAGAACTACTTGAACCTTGATGTTGCACATGTTAGTGTTCTTCTATAAAGGTCAGACTTTAACATGGGTGACCTTTATCCTTTTCCAAGTTCACAGAGCTGCAAGTGTGATGAATGTCTAGGTCAGCTGAGCATGGGCTGTTCACACAGCCCTCTTGTTTATTAAAAAAGATGGCTAATTTTGCTAATTTCCATGGAAACACCTAACAAGTTACAGATCTACGTCATCACAGTATCATTATGAACTGATTGCCCTCAGAGGTCTAGACATGGGGGCAATTGAACCACAAACAAGTATATTATATATACTAATACATCAAGATCATGTCAAGGTCAAGGTATAAATGGTCTGGTGCCCAGGTGTTTTTTTTTGGGGGGGGGGGGGTTCAGATAATGCACGACACATGAAAATGGCGCCACCATATTTTTTTCTACTTCACATTTTTTTTTAAATTTTGCCTCAGTCTACAATAGTGAATACATTAGCTGACGAATAAACTAAAAAACAAACCGTTCGGCTCTTAGCATCGCGTGCACTTACTTGAATGCTTACTTTGACAGTTTCATATATAACACTGGATGCTAATTTTCATGGATACACCTAACAAGTTACGGTCAAGGTCAAGGTAAATATGGTCTGGTGCGCATTTTTTTCTTTTTGTAGATAATGGACGACACTTGAAAATGACGCCGCCGTATTTTTTCTACTCCACATTTTTTGTAATTTTGCCCCACTCTACAATAGTGAACATATAAGCCGACAAGTAAACTAAAAACAAACCCTTTGGCTCTTAGCCTCAAGTGCACTAACTTGAATGTTTACTTTGACATTTTCATATATAATACTGGATGTTGGCTGATGAAATTTTAACTGATCGTCTGTTCCAGACTGATGATTTGAAAACGCAGATTACCTTTAAGAGACACAGCCATAAGACTATACTATTGTGTAGCAACATCATACTTATATTCTTCTAAGTTGCACCTTTGGACAAAATGTATCAGTGAGCGCAAAAATTCTGCAAATTTTGCAAAAAAATTTTTTTCCATTTTCCTCGCCGAAACTTGGTTCTCCTTCTTCCCCCACACCAATTGAAAAGTAAAAATATTGAGACCAAGCCCTAGCATTCAAAGATGTCCTGCAGCAATGTGATACACCTTCTCCACCTGTTCATATTCCCATCATACCCTCTCCTGGTTAGTCCTCTAACATAATTAACAGGAGCTTCATCGGTATTACCACATTGTAAAGTGATTCTATGGAAGATAAAGAGGGCTCCGGAGCAGCTCACATATTGCATTCACGAACCACCAAGTGTTCTGAATAGCAAATTCTTTTAATCTTTTGGATGGCATTCACGAGAAAAGTCACACTTACATGAATCATTATTACTATAGGGCCTTTAAATTTTCGATAGATGTATCTTCCAGAAATGCCAGCATGTCAGAATTTAGAAAAAATTAACCCATTCCTGGTGAGACCACGACTGAGTCAGTGGCTTTCTTGGCTCGGGTTGGGCGCATTGTTCCCTATCCGTGCCTAGAAAAGCTATTCACCTGGGGCGGTCCATCATGAATGGTAGTACAATCAAACCTGGGGAAACATATCTTTAGTAATGAGATATTCATCCAGATCATGCCAGTTACTTATAAGGTTTGTGGTCATAAATTCATCAGAACTTCCCGTTATCCCAAGAATAATCCATCATTTTTGTTGCATTAACCTTATATTCTTTGTAAACTTTGGTGCCAAAATGTTATACACTTCGTACCTCACGAAACGCTGGCTAATCGTGCTTTGCATCTGCCTCATATATTAATCTCAACCCTGTAAAATGACTGTTCCTATTATCGATATAGGGAACTAGAAATTTCAAACGGAGAAAATCATATGTGAATGGCCACCAAAACATTTGCCGAACGATTCATGAGAAAAGCATTTTTCACCACTGTGCAACATGTGGGGTTTCATAGTGATAAAGTAAAAACACTAGGCGGTTTTTTCTTTTTTTGGGGGGGGTGTTTTTCGGGGGTTTTGGGGGTTTTGGGGGGGTTTGTTTGTTTTGTTTTGTTTTGTTTTGTTTGTATGTTTGTTTGTTTGTTTTGTTTTTTGTTTTGTTTCTGGGGACTTTGGTTTTGTTTATCACAGAGGGTCACAGAGCATGTCTGCTTGTCCGTTTGTCCGCAAACTTTTGCTTTTGAACGCGATGCAGTCCAAAGTTTGCAAAATACCCCATACAAGTTGGAGGACTTATAAAGCGTTTGAAAATCTGGGTCAAGGTCGAAATTGGTGCTACCTCTGCAGTAATATGTGACACATGGCTCAAAATGTGAAAATCGTGTTACCGTTCTAGCATCCTTAATATTCGATGTTATGATTTTAGAACATACAAAGTCTATGAAAATCTATATCTAGTGTAGGTGGCATTACCTATAGTATTATGAAAAATATATGTCAAAATGGGAAATCTTATGACCAGTCCAGCATCCTTATTTTTCATAGATCTTCATGAATTTTGTTGGACTCTAGAAGAGGTCCAAATCTCGGTTGCCTATGATACCAGTGGCGCCACTTATACTGCGACAGAGATGACGAGTTAAAACGTCTTGAAAAATGCATGATTCCACAACTAAAAACAAATCTTAATTAGACATGCCACATTTATAGGATATACAGATTAAATGCAATTGCTAAAATAATATACAAGATCAAAGAACTTGACCTACCTTTGTTAGGTCAATAGAACTGTTAAGTTTAAAGAGGTAATTTTGCAATGGCGGGGTATAGCTTGGATATCAATGGCAAAGGGGATTGAGCCTCAAGATCAAATTGCGCTTGAGCTCATTGTATATAAAACTCTACTTGGTGACCCACTTTTAGGGTCACTATGATTCAATGATAATGTGCCCTTGATCTATACTTCAAGGTCATTAAGCACTTAAGAAAAGGACATTCAATATATTGATAAAAAATAAGGCAAATTATGCCAAATGTACCACAAATGTGTATCATGTGGAAGTTTGATATTGCTTGACATGGATGACCTACCTTAATTTTTCAAGGTCCTGAAGGATTCAAGGATTTCTTTATCCAAAGATACACAACGGCATGGTAGGCCTGCTATATCACTCTTTATTTTTAGACCAAGTGATAAATTGTAGGTTTTAAGTGGTCAGGACTATATATTGTGTATGAAATAAAGTCTATAGTTAATGAAATATATATCAAAAGTTGCCAGGTTTGAAACCAGCATTTGCTTTTTGGGGGTGACTGCCGGTCTCAAATCAGAGCTGTAATTTATTTCTTCACATTGGTATTGGAAAATGAATGTTGATGTTTTGGTAATTCTTGAATCTGTGTCTTGGCTGGAAGTAATTTTGCTCTCATTTTTGGTTTAAATTTATGAATGTGGGTAATATTTTTCCGAACTACTTTGGACTCTTGGAACTCGACTTTGTTTGTTTTATGCCTGAAGGGTTGAAAAATGGATGGTGGTTCTTGTTTCTGATTTTCGGTGCAGTTTCTATGATATTGTTGAAAAGTGTTGTACGCCTCTATTTGTCGTGACTCATTATTTTATGTTGTCAGTGTGACGTCATATCATCTTTACATATCAAATGAATAATATGTTGCTTGATGGATATCAAATCTTGCCGTTATATCTGGTGATGTCCCTGTTGATAGGTTGTCAAGATTTGGACGGTTTTCAACTTGGACTGTTTTTCAAACAACCATGTTGACATGAAGTGGTGTCATGCTACTGTTACGAGAAAAATTTGGTTTGTAACAAAATGTTGAAACTTTGCTTTGAATTCAACCCTTTTTCCTTTTCCAGTTATTTTGTTTTGAAAAAAAGGAAGCATATTTTTGTTAATATTGCCGTATAGTGGTATGTGTTTTGCTCACTATTTTCTACTGTGTGATTAGACAGCAGATATTATTTCCGTCCTGCAGCTTTAGAGATCAAGGTGTCCTCAGGAGAGCAGTTCTGTCCCCAAGAGTGAATGATCACCTCCACATTTTCACAAAACGTGCCAAATCTGAATTGTTAATATGATTAGGTTCAATGTGATGAATGTAAACACTGGGTATAAACGGAATACTGCACAACAACTACTGTCCTCAGATTACACACAAAATTTACCTGGCCACATTGCACACCTTTACACGTGTAACAGAGCAGTAAATCATCATTTTTTCCAATATATGTTGGATCTATGAACATAAAAAGTGTTGATCAGTGTATCTGTCTGGAATATCCCAATGTTGAAATGTTACAGACAGTTTGATGGTGTAAAAGATTACAATATTTCCAGGAGTTCTGAAATTTGTAACGGACATTTCTGTGTTTTAAATAATTTGAGGTTTTGAATGAACTGGACGAAATGGAAAGTTTGCAATTTTGACAATGAAATAAGATCTATTATAATAAGAAAGAATGTTATTCCGTTTCAAAAGCACCATTTATACGCCAAATAATTAGGTCTTTCAAGAACCGTATTTGTGCATTCGATTAGAGATACATATAGTCAGGATCAAACGACAATATACCATGTGTTATTCCTTCATTACCGTTTTAATTATCGTGGAATCATACAGAGGGTGCCTTAGTGCAATAACTTGGACCAAAGTAGCACCGACTTGACGTGTTTCAAAATTTTCCTCAGCGGCCAAAAACCTGAACTATAAATCAGACAAATTTTATAGGCGTATATTCGTTTGTACCTGGGTGCGTCGTATAATTTATCTGTATGTTTAATATTACATACAGCTGTTACAGTTCGAACTATTAAAACTATATATCATTGAGGCCCTTTTACATATTTTAAGAAAGCTTTACAAGCAGATGTTTTATTTTTGTTATTAGTAGCAAAAATGGAAATTTTTTGTATGGCGTTAATGTGATTTTATGGAGGTAAATCCAAAAATAAGTAACTCGTAGTTGAGCATGAAACTGGACATTGCAACTACTTAAACTACCACAGCGCTGTTAGCCCGAAAGCTTTATATCAGTGGTGTTACTTTTATGCATTGGCAGTATTGTATGAACGGAAAACTTGCAAAATTTAGGCCAAATGTTGAACGTGCCAGAGCTGAAGCTGTAACCTGCACGTAGGAACCCATCCCAAATGAATTTGGACCGTGACTTCACGTGTAAATAATGGGAAAATGCGGCGATGTTCGCAACAACAAATGCATATGATGGCATAACAGTGTATAGATCTCATAGATATTGATTTTCTTTATGTAACGTAAACAGATGCCTCTTGATGACGAGAGCTGACAAGAGTTTGTGGACATTGTCCTCGTAAAACCTTCTTTTCACTTACAAGTAACAGTTTCACATGTGCGACGGTCTTCGTCAATATTTCTCTCGTTTGACACCTTATTTCTTTTTATGCAAATCACAAGTAGCCAGTAGCTACCTCCAGGCCCTCCCAATCTGTCGTTAATGAGCAAGATAATCACAACCATTTAACTTAAAATGGAATAAGAGGAAGAAAGTTGCATTGTTCGTTTTGAGTAAAGACGTGTCAAAAGCGTAATGAATATCTTTTTGCTTAGCAGTCCCGGCATAATCTTACAGTCTCGACATAGCGGGAAGTCCATACCGGTAATCTAGAAGAAAATGTTCCAAGCTCGAACAGTAAAAAGCTTAGCAATAGAAAAATATAATGTATGTATGTATGTATGTATGTATGTATGTATGTATGTATGTATGTATGTATGTATGTATGCAAGCATGTATGCATGTATGTATGTATAATGCTTCACTTACATTTTTTCCATGGATTCCAATGAAGATTACTTCAGCTTGCAATAATGAAATGTGGCGTGGAATGTACCCGCCTAAGGTTGGTACTCCTAGCTCATCTGACTGTAAAAGTTTCAGCTCATATCGGTTGTTAAATGTTATTAAGTGTGCATTATTCAAGTTGCATTGGATACTGGATATAGTCCAGCTAATAAGCCGCAACGATATGTTTGCCGTAATAACTCTTGGCACCTTAATGAAGTACTCTCTGCCACCCCACAATAAAGGAAATGGACGAGATTCATAGTGCATATCTGCGTATTTGAACATTGCCATTATCACAGTTTGTCTGCTTCTAAAAGAATAACCACACTTCCATAGTGTTACATTTATGAAACATTTGACAGTTACATTTTGGACAGTCATATCAAACTTAAAATTACTATACTTATTTTGTTGTTCATGATTAGTGTATTCAAATGGCCTTTGGAACTTCGTCTTCAGAATAAACCGCCATTCCCAGTATATCCTAAAAGCTGAAGATGGTGAAGTTCTGAAAGCATAGAGTTGTATCCTAATGAAAGAAGTGCAACGGGCATTTCTAAAATTAGTCAGTGAGAAAGCAATTGGTTTCCATATGTCTGTTAAGCCGTGAAGTGTCCCTCCAATACTCAGATGCAGCGTTAATCGATGAGTAACCAAAAATGTCCAGTGGTTCTTGAAGTCATTGTACAGTGTAAAATTTAGGAGTCTTATAATTTTATAGGGGCGCATTGCTCTATCAGGTACCTTTCCCATTTTCACTGTGATTTCGATATTTCTATTAATAAACCCACACGTCGCAGGACGATTCCTGTAGTTGAATAGTTGGAAATCTATGCTGTTTTCAAACCTGATGGTTTTATTTAAAGTTATTTCACTAACTTCGTTTACTCCTACAAAATGTATTCTATTTTGAAAACGGATGAAGCAGTTACATTTTAACCGTCGGTGGACATTTGTTTGAACAGATACAGTGCTGCCATAGGTCATCCTCTTCCTGGTAATTAATCTTATGTCAATCCTCATGAAAGAACCATCTCTTTCATACCAGCCTAGCATGAAACACTGAAGATGAGGCACACTGAATTGTACAGTTCCAATACCACTACTGTCTGTCTTCCATTCAATATTATCCCGTGAAGCACCCTTACAGGATGTACCCTTAAGAGATAAATTAAACGCAAAAATGTTCATTATTAGCACGTATATATAAACGACAATACTGATGTGTCTTTCAGAAGAAACTATGGTAATAGGGGTGTTCTGTGCGATGTATGGAAAAAGTCTGGTTCTCCCGCAAAATGGCCCTATCAGCCTATGCTGAAAAACAGTAGAATTAACGTTTAGTCCAATATCTCCATCATACAGAGCTAGTCCACCATAGCTGCAGTTGTCTATGTTTGGTCCCTCCCATGAAATATCTGTGAATTTTAGTTTTATATATCTATGGGCCAACTGGAAAATTGAAAGGCAGAATACTACTGGTTCCAACTTAGTGTATTGATAGATATCAGATCTAAAGTTCCATACCAGATAAGCATTACTAGTAATTTTTAAGAACTGAAAATGATTTGCTGCCACAGAAGTGAGGCATATATGAAAATAACCCTTTGTGTATTGAGCTCCGTCCATACGTAGCGTAACGATATGACCCTTGGAAGTAAATTCATGATGGATGAAATATACGCAAGAACTTTTGGCTTGCTTTTGTTCCAAAATTTTCATCTCTGTAGTGGGTCCTTCATATACAACCATGTCCAATGTATCCCAGATAATGCCACCGATCATTTTCACCTTATTTTGAAAGCCCACTTGTCTTGTCACTTTCCATGTGTGATGAAATTGGACCACAACCCGTTGGAAATAAAGGCAAAATAACTCGTATACATTTATGTTTTCATATCTGCGAATTAACGTATAACCAACCACTACTTCATATGAAGAAAAGAACGTTATATTTTGTACATAATAAGATATATGGCTGACAAAATTTATGTATATTATGTTTCTGCACGCAGTTATGTTTCTTCCATATTGTCTGCCACAATATCTGTTGCAGTATCTGTAATTGTGTTCATATTCTGCTTCCAAATACTGTAGATACATTTGGCTACATTGCTCCCCAGAAAATAACAGGTTCAAATACAGCAGTTTAACATTAATTCTGCTTAACACAGGCGCATAAATCATCCAGCTTATGACCCTTGTATTTAGACAGTTCTTTTTGTTTTCGCGCAAAAACGAGATAATACCAACTTGACGGGTATAAACAGATCCTCTTTGACATGATCCAGGCAAGGTTACAGTTTTGTAGTATGTACTGTATTTACTTATACCTAATTTAATCCCAACTTGACCCATGCATTCCAGCAGGGATGAGTAAGTGCTGGAAATCTGCTTTACCCATCCTGCATTTATTATGCAACCGCGTGAGACGTATTTTAGTGAATTTTCAATGTATTTTTTGTGTGTGAACGGCTTTAAATTTCGAGTGGATTTAAACCTTATATGCACCTGATAATATATCGGTGTAACTGGCATCGTGAGATCAAGACATACCTTGTTTTCATACGACCTTATCACGAAAGGATGAGTATTAACAAAGCAATCAAAGATAATGTGTCTGCCAGGCCTACATGCATCAGAAATGCATAGTTGGAAGCATTTTTGGAGATAGGCGCGCATCGAAATATTGATCACAAAATAGATACTCGTTTCTTTATTTGACAGAAATTGAAAACTGAGCTTTGGACAACAAGAATTCAATTGCTTATACTTGTGGTGTACCACCCAAAGCGAGATAAAGCGACTTGCGACATCCAGTTTGAATGCTTCTTGAAAGCACCATGTATTGGGAACTTTTATCCTTCTTCTATTGATAGTAATTGCAATAGGTCCATTTTGACCAAAAATAACATATGACAATAGAGCGAGCACAAGTATTTGCAGATCAGAATGAACTGAAATGTACATTTTTTCTTTATTTTTTTCAACAAGGGTAACTGAAAGTGCTAGACATCAATTGTAGTTTATCTCAATATTTTCACCAACAGTGAAAGTTTCCATAATTCACGAGTTCACCTTAATCATGGAATTCATCTGTTTCAAGTGAAATGATATTTCAACTTTTATGGCTGTCTCTATCCATCCATTTTAACTCTCACACTTGCTTGAGATGACTGTGTTACTCATCGATCTCCCATAGAAGAGATTTTGATGCAGGACTCAGCATTATTTTTCAGACCCTTCTGTGTAATCAGATTCACATGTGCGACAAACGGTCCATTTCCCATTCTCTTTACACCAGTGTGAGGTCCCCTTTGAAACAAACTTTATGCAATGATAAAAAGTAATTAGCTTAAATTGTCCATAACTTACCTAACTAGCGTCCAGTGTACTTTCCTGTAGATACATTTATTATTAAACTTCGGGATTCACGATTTGGTAGCCAACTTGAACTACAAGTATCCATTAGGGACGGAATTGCACTGGTATGTTCGTTGGTGTATTCTTACCTATCTCCACTCCAAGTCGTCCCACAGTTTATTTCATGAAAGAGTTAAGTTCTAATGCACCAAAGGTAATTTGGGGTCCATATTCATATGAAAGGAAACAGGCCATCTCTATCAATAGTTACTGGGACAAAATAAGTAGCAATAGTGGTTCACAGTGGTAATCAACTTAAATTACTTATCTCTGCCTCATCACACATGACACTGGCTGCCCAATAAACATTTTTTTCAACATATTTACTTTGCAGGTAAAGATGCTGGATCATCAAAGTTTATTTTGTACGTTTTTGCATTCCGAAAATATCTAACCAGAAGAGGACAATGGGAGCAGCTAGTATTCAACTGTCCAAAAATATATGTCACCATCAATTTTGAAAGCAATCCACCTTATAGTTTTGTTCAGAAAAACTCCACTACGAGCATGTCCAATTGTACTGCTTTACTAATGTACCGTTACATGTCTGTTACCCTTTACTTTAGCAGCGAATAAACACCGGGTTGACGGGCTGAGAAAAAAGACTGAGTTACCCTCTAAATTTAACGATGACCCCACAAATAGGCATGGAGAATAGTACCTATCTATGTTTCTACATCAGCACTCCTTTACAACACTAACAATGATAATATTAACTTTGCAGTTTCAAAAATGAATCAAACGTCAGAAAATGACAGTAGCAGTACTTTATGGTTTAATAGACCAAGCTACATACGCACAATATTTGAAGAGACGCAAGTAACGGTTTGAGCGATAAAGTCAAATATTGCTCAAGCGCATGAAAAAATTGAAATTGCTGCGTCATGTTTTGAAAGAATTGAAGTGTAAAGATACCAATGGATGTTCTTGTGTATTTTGAATGACTTGAGTATGTGCTTTTGTCAATGTTTTGACTATGACGAAAAATAATAAAACAAAGATGACGGAGTAAATGAAAAACACACGGAAGTGCCAACACTTGAAACCACTTCGTAGAAACTAGCTCGAGGTATACCTCCACCAATTTTGACGAGGATCTGGTCAACGGTATAGAAGAGTATATATGCATGTACATGCATGTATGTAATATAGTAATCATATCAATTATTAGTTGTATTCCGAAAATGTTTAAAAATAAAGAAAAATACGTTGACGTGCCTCACTGAACAAACAACTGAATGGTGACTGGATCACGCTACGTTCCCATCAAGTGAAAATATTCCAGGTGGTTGTTTGTAACAAAAAGTCAGATAATCACAAACGCACAAATATTCTCCCGAGATGTACAAGGTAAGCACACCAGAACACCATCTGCTGGACAAATTAGATTCTAGAGACACCTATGAGATTCTGAATCAATTGTCCCAGCAGTTTTAAAGAAACTCACGAAAAAATCTGAGGGTTTCACCAATATTACCAGGTGGTGAACAACCTTGTTTGCCCCTTAAACAAGGTACATTTTTGCAAAGCTTCAGCACAGTCTAACTGATGGTTTGGAATAACAAGTCGAAAACAGCAAAAAAGAAAGCCACAAAAAGTTAGGAGAAAAACAGAAAAATTCAGCAACACCTGTTGAATAAGGTAGAGTATGGTCGTCCCCACAAGTGTTTCTGTACAACAAGTTGCCTTAGTGACTTCGCAAGCATTTTTTTAGACTTTGCCGACCACATTTGTTCAAATGGTTTGCTCACTTGGTTTTTTTTTCTCTTTTACATGATTTTTGTTTATGTATAGACAAAAAATCAACTGGAGCAAACCATTTGCACAAATGTGGTATTAATCCTTCCAATTTACACTCCTGCCAAGTATGAAGTGGATCTGACAAACTGTTTTGGACAAGCAATCGAAAATCTTAAGTGTACGGAAGGGCGACCAGCCCTCTTATAAGTTCAGCTGAGCTAAAGCTACTACATCGGTTTGTGAGTATTTAATAAACTTCATTATTTTAAAATCAATTCACTGCAGGAAGATTAAAGATTTTACATTAAGGACTTTGTTTGCAAAGCAAATAGTAATGAGTCAACAGAGTGCATTTTTTCATATAATATATAATGTACATGTCGGAAGACGTTTTCAGGGAACCCATTGACAGACCGGGACTTCAATTCTTGACACCTGTGACATATAATCATGAAACATACTCAAATTGCCAATCAATACAACCACGCAAAATTATTCAGCATGTGGCAGTCAGTATTAAATGTTTCATCGTGTACTTTATGGTGGTAGTAACGTGGAAAATGAATGCAATTCAAAGACAAACATCTCTTCAACATTGTAAATAAGGAGGATGCATTATAGGCCGTGAATCTGGTATAAGGAGTAGGCACGAGCTGGGAGATTTGGGAGATTTTGCAAGGTATTCCGAGCGAACGGTGCAGAAATACATGACCCACATTCAAACATCCATTGCAACAATGACAGCAAAGTTGGAAATAGTAAAAAGCGACATTCAAGAGTTACCAAAGCATCAACACTCATATTACAATACTAATATGAAGAATTAAATTTCACTCCTGACTTGAAACAGGGTGTCACCCATAAAAGGCAAACTATTGGTTTTACACCGGGCCTCTCAACCCTTGAGATATATTCTTCAATAACTACACGGTTAGTTCATTTCAAAATAGAAATATCTAAACACTTGACACCCCAAATTCATCACTTTTGCCAAACATTAAAAGGGACATGGTAGGAAAGCCACCGAAAATAAGAACACAGCAAAATTAAATGAATTCACAGTATATATCAGAAATATCCCACACGTTGCTTTTACAATAAAAGTGTGTTGTTACACAATACAAATCAAATTGAGACACATATGCTCTCAAAATAAGAATAAATAGTTTGCTTACAGGCAGTGGTGGCTAAGCTTTTTCTGCATCGAGCTCATTTATTATTTCTGTCCATCAGTCGGCTGTTCCCTGCACTTAACCACAGGCGCTCTTCGTGCAACTCATTGATTTATGCAGGAAATTTCAAGTACAGAAAATTATTGCCGTGTGGAATTTACATTCTTCTAACAGGTACTAAACGCTGTGTAGGACATTGACAGTTCTTGGTGATGATTTATAGCAAATTTGTATAGTTTCTTCTTGTGCGTACAAATGAAGGGGTAAAAAATGGGAGCATCTATCCGAGAGTATCTTCCGGCATGTGAGAAAAACACGATAAAAATGTGTGTGTGTGTGTGTGTGTGTGTGTGTGTGTGTGTGTGTGTGTGTGTGTTCTCCTTTGAAGGGAGACTCCAGTTTTAGATTGGCCCACAACTTCATGGTCCCAAGAGAAAGTGCTTTTATTTTCCTTTTACATGCTGGTATCTCTCTCGCGAAATCATTTAAAAAGAATCGTTGGTACGTTCTGTTTTAAATTCTTCAAGTTTCTGAAAGAGTTATTATGAATAAATCAAAAAAACAGAAGTCGAGAAATATCCATGGTCAATTGAGTTACTCACCCGCCGGCGCATTCCACGAAACTGGAGTTCAAAGAACCGGCCAGCCTTTTACTCAATTTCTTTTTTCACTAGAATTTGTTCGAGTAGACTGAACCGGATTATTTCTGATCAGGCAGTTATTCTATGGTGTATTTATTTATAATGCAAACTGCTAATTTGTTCTCCCTGTGAAAGTTCGGGAAATGTCTCGTTAAACACGAATTGTGACATCCCCGTGTCAACGTCAATGCGAAACCAAGCTCAAATGTGCTAGTGGTTTTAGCAATGACGACACAATGGACGCCATGTATTGTTCACCTGAGGTCATCATTGGCTGGAACTATACCCTTTTCAGGTGGCAAACTGTCCTTTAGGAGTTATATGGTTTCCTTTACCATGATTTGGGCATTAGTTGTACTCTGTCTCACACAAACATTGAAAAACCTCATGCTCTAAAAACTATCAACTTAACGATAACGTTTTTACAACACAGGTAAAACACAGCAGTGGATGATGCTGATTTGAGAAGTTATGGATGTGGTTAATTTAATTTTATAAATGTTACAACACATTTTGAGATATAGTACGTCTTTACCGGTTTTCAGCACCAGTTGAATTTTTTCACAACATGGAAAATACATTTTCCGATCTGGCGATGATATGGCTCATGGTAATGGCCACAGCCTGAACGTCGGTAGTAAGCACATGCTGGTTGGTTGTATTGATTTGTAAATGGAGGCTTTGTTCTTGTGTCATTTGTTATAGTTCAACTTCTAATACATACCAAACAACATAGGAAAACGTTCATCAAGTTTTAGCGGGGCGTTGAAACTATAGCGCAAAGAAATCAGTCTCACATTCAGTAGGACCTATTGCCGATACTGGTGCGCAGTAGTTTGATCTTTGAACTTTCATAACAATCGACGGTCACAATCACAGACCTGGCCAGATATACACAGAATCTGGTCGATTTACTATAGGTCTGAAGTCCGCAATAACATTGCAGATTTGCGAAATCCTACATATATATTCCTCTTTTTAGTACTTTGCAACTTAAATAGTCGTTTAAACTTTTAACAATGAATAGTTTATAGCCGAGCTAACCAATGCCACAAAATCTATAAAGTGTAACCTATGTTGTGCATACATTATAATCAAACGTAAACAATATAAAGAATAAGACAAGATCAAATATATATATAGCGAAGCGAACCAGTTCTGCTATATGGTATCCAGTGCGAGTTGATTACTTCATATCGTCTACAAAGCATGCTATAAAATTTTTATCTCAAGTTTGCGTCAATTTGTACATTTCCATACACAAAGCAAAACTAAGAACGACATTTACAGAAAGTTTTACTCCTTATCACCACAATTACCGATGAAACCGGAAGAGTGCAGATGCCACCGGAAGACTGTCGATAACACCGGAAGAGTACCGATCCATCATATCGCGGCACTGTAGCTTTTAGGCCTATGATACGGTATTTATACAAGCCTTTTATAGTACTAAAATCGACCCAAACATTAATTATAGGGACAGAGAGATAGAGAAAGAGAGAATGCTTACGCACGTAGATGTGAACCTGAAAGTATAGCAAACTCAGAGTTGAGATAATGAACGTATATCAAAGAATAGTTCGTGAAATTGTAACCATACTTCCATTTACAGTGTAGTAAAGCTATACCAATTAAAATCAATTGAAGGTTTACATAATTTCACATTGAATAAACAGGAACATTCTACAATGGCCCTATAGGGACAAGCCCAATAGAGCAAAGACACCAAGTCTGTCCTCCAAACTATTATCAACGTATCGATCTTTGGAATTTTCTCTTTGCCATCTTCCATGCTGCTGAAATAATCTTTCCTTAAAACCCTACACGTGCTGCGGCAGTTGCTTCCCTTGATCTTAGTGAATGAACAGTGAACCTCTACCCATCAGATACGAAGTCGGCAAATGTCTGCCTAACAATTTCATTAACTTTTGAGTAAGTTAACGATGTGTTTACATAATGCAATATACACATATCTCCGCTACGGAAGGCTCTTTTGAACAAGAAACTTTTTAGGCAGATAAATCTATATTTGCGACTTCCACAAACCTTTTCAAATTCTCCATTGGGCAAGACACTTCTTCTGTTTTACTTATTACTATGTTATTTCTACTCTACATTGATCTGCTGTACGCTTACGTATGTTAACGCGTCCATGATTTAAAAAAATCCAACACGCTGCACCTCAACGCGGACAATTCATTACAACGCAAAAAAAAAGCAAAACAAAACAAAACAAAAAAAAAAACATAAAATGGATGTAAAACCAATGCAATGTCGCGACGAACAATTACATCAGAGGAATCTTCATGCATGTAATACAGTTGGGCCACTATGTCAGCTGGCAAAGCAGGCTTACGTACAGGTCGGGTTTTTCAAACACACGCTATCAAGTTTCCACAGTGTTCTTTATGAACACTTTTTCCCAAGGGATTAATTTGTGTACTTCCAAATAAATCTGGTTTTTATCCTCCATTAAGCGAAGTAAAAAATATTAATAAATCCATAAGGTTAGCAGGGAAAGCCTCGTATTGTAATTTGCAACGAACCTTGCTCATGTCCTTAGGCTCGATTTATAAGCACTCAAGTCCCGGCAGCTTCTGAACGCAAAATGATGTCAGGCATAACATCCATAAATTGCTGGAGCTCTGGTGCCAATTCTCTCTTGTATTCCTCAGTCATTGGCATGAACTCTCACGGGTTCATTTCTGCAAAAATAATACCTGATATCAGCAACTTTGAAGTCACGTGCCCATAAATTGGCAGACATAAGCAGTTAACGAGTTGGTATATGCAGCTTTATATTGTATTATAGAGCATCTAAAATATACTCCAATTTCATCGAGATTAAATTATATTCCAGTATTAAATCTATTCAGATCTAGTACTGTGAAATGCTGCAAATGTAAGCACAAAAATGCATAAAAACCATATAAATCAGCTTAAGAACAACTTCAATATGCAACATCCAACTCATGTGCAAGATCTGTAATAATATTCCAGTACAGCTAATCATCGGACATTTCTCAAAAGATATTTATTTTTGTTCATATTACGAAATATGCTTCAGTCACACTGCTAAGCCTCCCCAGTGGGCCCTTCACGGTTCTCACTACAACGCCTCCTCAATGGGCCAAAGGTTACAGTTAACTTAACATAACGCCACCTAAGTGGGCCATGCTTATGTAACTTCAATCCGCCAAAAATAACGGGCCTATTTCCGGCAAATGCAAAGAATTAAACACCGGCCCCATTAGATTGACACGCAAATTCCACAAGCTTTCAGCTTAGCCATGCAAAAACATTCGTTTGGGTAGAACAAAATCAAAGCGAAGAGCCAATAAACGAAAGGGCAATTTTTGTCTCTGTAAAAAAAAACCGCACCTATATTTGCCGCTTACTACAATGCCAGCCTCATCTGGAATTAATCCCCAGTCCCAGAAAAAAAAACTTGCCAAATGTGATCTGTCTGCACATAGTAACGGCTAGAAAAAGGGGAAGCTCCACTTGGGTATAACAAGTACTCCTTTCGCCCCATAGCTTTGAAAATGCGAACAACCCTCTGGGTATCAGTCAGTGGGGCGGAATCACCCTCAATTATTACCTCCCTTCCAATTCAAAGGAAGACTATCAACTTGCTCTGTTCCTGGATTCCAAAATTTAAAAAATGGAAACGCTTTTATTTCGTGTTGTACGAATTTGCAAATCTTTCAATGATAAGCGGAACCCCACCCCCACCCCCACCCCCACCCCACCCCAATGCATTGAAGTCAGCAAAGACACGCGGTGCCAACGCCCAGTCATCTTTGTTAACCAGGATTTTACCAGGTCTGTCAGTGTGTTAAACTCTCTTGAGATACAGGTGATATAATTTTTTTATATTTCCAGATTTATGTACATTTGCAAAATTTAAAGCCAATTTGTGCAGTTCCATTTTCATGCAATTCGTGCAGTTCCATTTTAATGATCCTGCCCCCCCCCCCCCACCCCTCAACAACCTTTGATTCGTTGGCATTATCTGTATACTACTGAACTACCCGTCTTCTGAGAATTATCCCCTTACTACAAAGGACATTTTGCATTTCTTCCAATTCCCCCCAGGTGGAGCTACAAGCGCTTTTTTCCAGTTTTCATGAACAATCGAAGGGGATTTAGCCAGATTAGTGCCACAAATCATACCCAGACGTATATGCGACTTTTGAAGCATCACCATATACATATGCATCGAAGTCCACCTGACCTTGCGAAAAAGCTTCTAGTGGCACTCATTCAAGGCCATGAGGTTTTTATACCAAAATTTCTGCTCTGAAATGTAAGAGGCATCAACCACGATTTTACCTTTCCATGACTTGTGCTTTCCAATAGTTAAAACCAGTATGAAAGTCCACTTTACTTCCCAGCACACGATGCATGGATGACAATTTTTCCTGCTATGGTCGAGAGGACTTAAACTGGAACTGCATTCACCTTCCCAAATAAGTTCCCTGATGTCGGATCTTACATTGTCAATTCTGTGGTCCGATACTGAAATCTCATGATCTTCAAAATTCAAATGAAGGCCTAGCCATAACAAGGAATTTGTCGGCTCTCAGTGACATTTTTCGGTACTTCTATGAACCCCGACAAACGTAAATCTTTTCTGACAATATCTGTCTGGTGATTCGCTTCAGCTTCATCATTGGAAGCCGAAATACTATCTTCTACATACAATAGGCACCTGATACCATGTAACCTCCATTTAGTGACCAGGGGTATACGTACCAGGTACCCCTTTGTTATTGTTTGAACTAAAATCTATACTTAACTTTCCCCTTTGCTGCAACAGCTCATGTTGAGTTTTCCAAAGGCCAAATTGTCCACTATGGAAACAAGTTTCCATTGACTTGTCAAGCGGCAGTAGTGATGCGTCACGTTACAGCGACCCCCCCCCCCCCCCATTTACCATGCTGGCGCCAACTTCAAAATCTGTTTGTTGTAAATTAATTCTCCGCCGCCTTGCTTCCTTATTTTTTCTCTTCTTCTCTGGCTCGTTTGTCAGAAGCCTTACACAACTTTTTCTGATCCTCTTCATCAGAACAGGCTCTGTTGAGTTAGTAGTCCTCTTCCAGGCGCCAACCCAGCTTTTCATTATCGGCAATCAGTATAAGTGTCTCTCTGTAATTTATCAAATCCATACGTTCACATACCATATTCTTGGTTGCATCATATGTCTTGTTCTCAAGACTGGAGCTGGGACCTTGAACCCAGTCCAAAACCTTCAGCTTGTGATTGTGTTGTTGCTCATTCCCTTTCATCTTTAAAAAACGACGTGCACCAAACTTCAACCTTCTAATTTCTTACAAACTTTTATCTGCTGTGCAACTTATCTCCTCTTTAAAAGAATTCAGCTTGGTGTTCATAAAAACACCAATTTGCCCTAAAAGTGCCGAATCTCGATCCATATCAGCCTATGCAGACATCACGAAAAACTACGATCGTGAGGACGAAAAGATTTTCTTTTCAATTTTCATTTCCTTATTTGCCCAAGACCTCTAACTAAGGTATGGGCCATAAAGTAAGTACAAAGTTTACAATATAAATAACGACATTTTCTATTGCCTCATACTCTGTGCATCACATAATGTATTCCAAAGCCTATACATGATATTTCTGGACAGAATAAGTCATTGCAGACTGAAGTGAATAAGATACAATATTACTGAACCTAACGAGGACCAATTAAGAGCAAACCTATGTCAAACTTGGAAACGTTAGTTGGTATAAAAGGATCTTTGTGTATATTGACCTTATTACCGTGTAAGTAAGTGCCTGTGCACAGATTACCCAATATAGGTATATATTGGGAAATCCCTATATACAACAAAGTTGAACTTGGAAAAACTGACCACCTGCACCAAAGGCCAGACGTGAACACAATTATGCAATGAATATCCGAACCTTAATCAGCTGAAATACGGGTGACTCTGTTCAGATGTAAGAGCTTCGAGTCTTTATATTTGCAGTTCAGCAGGCATACGAAAATAGCTACTTATGTTGTCACTGTATGCAGAGATACAGCAGAATGTTAAATAACCTCAGCCTCAAAGTAGCAGATGTTCCACATATCAATTTAATACATGGAGTTCCGACAGAACTTTGTTTGAATAAATATACATAATTGGTTTATCACAATGGAATCAGAATTCCTATTAATATTACTGAACGTAAAGGGACATTACAAGCATCCACTTCTGTGCTGTCTGTTAGTGGTCATGATGTGATCTTAATCTAATATTAGCCTCCTTCAATTAGGCAGATTCCAATAATAATTATATTCAATGAATGCATACATAAACCTTCGTCCTTCTAGAGCACAAACTGAGTGCAAAAGCATCCCATATTAGACCATTTCCATGAAAAAAGGGTCTAAAGTGATTGTCATTTCAAAGGTAGTCCACTTCATTCATTTTGTTTAATGTAGGCCCTTCTAAAAAATATTTTCAGTAAAACATTGGAAGAGTTGTAAGTTTCGTTCTTCAAATCCATAATATACCCTTTGTACCAGTTATTTACAGGCAGTAGGTCCTTGTTGGTGATATGTTTTCAATGATGTAGACATCATGGCGTGACCAATGCCACCATATTAAACAAAGGAAGTTTTACAGAACACTCTTCCAGTGGGTCACTTGTTAGCCATTATTACTATTATTATTATTATCATCATCATCATCGTCATCATCATCATCATCATCATTATTATTATTATTATTATTATTATTATTATTATTATTATTGTTATTATTATTAGACTGGGGCAAGTGCTTTTGAAAGCTATAGACAAAGGAGATAAGTCGAAAGAGACATTACGTGAGATTAAGGATCAAGGTTATAGGGTACCATGTAAAATAAACTTGGACAGTTGAAGCAATAGTAAATTATGCAATGGTGAGACAGTCTTGAAGATTTTATGATATAAAGAGACAGTCCATAGCCTTATTACACTGTGGACAAGAGGCATATTTAGAGCACATAACAGATTGCCATGGTGCGAACGTTTACCAAGTCCCAACGACTGTTTAATTAAAGTAGCTTGGCAAGAGTCCAAATTTCTTATTTCATGGTCTGAGAGGCTGAGGCAGTCAGTACCGTAGATGAGGACAGGTAGGCACACAATTTTCCACAGGTACATTTTAACATCTGTATAAAGTCCCGGGTAGTGCATTCCAACGTTATTCCGACCATAATAGATGCGACGACAGTTCAGCATACGGTTTTCCACGTGGCTCTTACTGGTCCAGGAGGCGTCAAATATCGTTCCGAGGATCTCAAGGGATGGAACTGTTTCTATGGGAAGGCCCTTGATATACCATGTTGGGAGCTTATCAAACATTTTATCACCAATTACCATAAATTTTGACTTTTTCAAACGAACGGAAAATCTCCACATATATGCATAGTCTGTGCAAATGTTAATTTGAGTTTGGATGTCGGGTCCCATGGCACTAAGAAGAGTGATGTCGTCTGCATAAGCCAAAGAACCGATACAATTCTTGTTAAAACGTAATCCAAGTCCTTTTTTGTTGAGCTTTCCCAGGTGACCATCTAAAAATATATTGAAAAATAGTGGTGACAGGCAAATTCCTTGTCGGGTACCCCTAGAAATGCCGAAGATACTGCTGTGTGTCCTATTCCATCTCACAACGCCCAATAGGTTTTTATTCCAGCTACATAGGAATTTATAATGGCGGAACGGTAAAAATTTTTTCAGTTTAAAAAATAGTCCTGCATGCCAGAGTCAAAACATCACTCAGCGTCGAGGGAACATAAAAATACAACTGATTTTTTAGCCTTATAATAGGAGACAAGTTCATTAACCATTGCACAGGCCATGGAAGTACCATATCCTTCTCGAAATCCGAATTGATTATCTGACATATCAGCTGATGGGAGTAAGCACTGTTCTATAATTTTGGCATGTACAGAACTGATTGTAATTGGTCTGTAGTTGCTCACAATATGAGGGTTCAAAGAAGATTTTTTCAGTATAGGAACAATATGGTAGAGCAATAACTCTGCGTTCTCTCATTGACCGCCATGTGGCGCTGCGGACAGCTTACATCCGGGCATTCAATAGCGGGTCAACCTGAGTAGCGTCTTATACTATGATGTATTAACGCGTGGTGCAAACTGAGCGTTTTTCTTGGCGAATGAAATAACCAAGTGTAACTCATAATCATGATATAATGTTATCATTAATAAATACTTTTTGTAGAAAGTAATGCAATCAAGGAATCAACCCAATACACAGTGTCGTGGAGTTAATCACATTTGATTGTAATTTAAATTTAACTTTTAACGCTACCTGCCGACCCCCCGCCCCACACCCACCCACACACATACAGTAACACTGTAAAACTTGGGAATTCATCTACAGTAACATATTCTGATGTGGTTGTCTACTTGTGTTCATTTTTGGCAAATAAATAAATATACAATCGACTTCTTAAAACGCGATGACCAATGTTTTATCCTACTCGATCCCCTATTATCGCCCGCGATGAACCGGGTCACATTAAATCCTTGCAACAGGAGTCTTACGAAATCATCATGCTGTTGAGTCCATATTATGTGCTATGTCGATAATAAATGTGATCATTGCATTATCTTAATAACTGTCGAAGAATATTCTTTAATATTGCATTTCTTTCGACCATTCACATAGTCGAGTGGCGCTACGCAGGAATGTAACAAGCAGAATGCGGTTCCCGGTCACCGCACTTTAAAAGGATTTTTCACTTTTTTAACACAACATACGAACAAATGCATTCATGCTCTGCTAAAATACAATCTTTTCTTTCGTGTGTGTAAAATTTGTTAGCAGATATTATGTGAAAAGGAACATTTTGGCACTTTGATTGCCGATACGTACAATGTTATCACAGTGTTTGCAAATCCGCCTAGACCAATGTTCACCCTCAGGCGAGTACCCGGATGAAAGCGATGACTCGCGCCGTGTAGTGGAGGTTTCTGGAAACTTAAGAAACTGCCCTTCCCTATTACTTCCAAACGCAGAATGGACGGCATCACATTGTGACTTATAATCATGTTGTAAAATGCAGCCAAATGATTCCACAGAATCTCAGATGTGCCATAAAATTAATGCTCTAGTGTGATGCCATCACAGCCAGGTGACGTGTTCCGCTTCATAAAGTCAATAATGTCATTGACAGCATCTGCAGCGATGGATGGAACAGAGCTGTTATTGTCACTTAACTGGTATGATTCAACATTGTCATATATCTCCTGTTGTGCTGTGTTTAAGTCATTATTGTTGCGCATAATGTCACCATAATAAACATCAATTTCATTTACCTTAAGAGATGAGTTCACCTGCTTCTGCCGTCGAGTTTTCAGTACGTTACAAAAAGCTGTGATTTTTCTGTCATGATACAGGTTACTAAGACGATAAAACTGATCTCGAGTTCAGGCTGAAACACAGTTGTTAGGTCAGCCCACTGAGCTGATAGCCATATATTCCTATCGCCTCAGTGGGCTGATCTAACAACCCCTGAAGATTTAGTTACTGCAAAGTCGTACCAACAATAACTAGTTATAAAAAAAACGGGTTACAGCTGTGAGGCACAGACCTCCCACACCACAATGGTGACATTTCCCATGGCCAGGCATTACCCACGCGGCCCGTCAGTCAAACTCAAATTCTAACTGAAAATGAGAACTTTCATTAATTTTTTTAGCATTGAAGAACTTGAAATATGTAGGTTTGTTCCTATGTCATAGTGAGCAACCTGAGCAACTTATAGCCAAATTGGCTTCACAATTCCTGATTTTCTTTATCAATCATTCAGTTTTGGCCAGAGCCTTAACTGTGCCAGATCTCTAGACCTCAAGTGGCACAAGCACTCACAGGCTCTATTCAAACAAACCCTCCTCCTTTAATGGTCCACATGATTTGGCAAAGTCGGCACCAATGATGTCATAACTGCCACCTCACCAGAGGTGGATGTATTGTGGGTATCACTAGACGTAATGCACACACACAGTGCCAGGCTGAAACGCAGTTTCTGGGTTGACATTATTTGATTTTGTTCAGACTCTTTACACCCATCCCTGTCTTATATTTGCAGTTATCATATCCAGAAAGATTCTGTCTAAAAAACTAAGATACTAGTGAGTTTTTTCTTGCTAACACTAACCAAAAAGGGAAAACTCCAAATGTGAGGGCTGTGTCGCTGGTGGAATGACACATCAGTAGATGTAAGTATCGGACACACAGGCCAATCATTTACACAATAAGTCTGTGGATATTTACTAGATGAACGACAAGTACAAGCAAGAGGATTGTGACTGTCGTGTGTCGGCTTACCTCAAATGCAGATGCTTTTTTATCGGCCTCATTATGTCTCGGGTTACAACTTTAAAGAATAAATTCAGTAAAGTGGTCATGTGACCTTGGGAAATGAGTTCCAATCACTCAAGTGCATCCCACACTAGCTCTTACACAGGACCCTCTGCATATGCAACATAAAAATTGTGACTCAAATTATAATTCTCCCAATTTCAAGAGAACATACGTAACCATACGGTATCCCATGACATCGAATATATAACTCGGATCTTACATTGTCAATTCTGTGGTCCGATACTGAAATCTCATGATCTTCAAAATTCAAATGAAGGCCTAGCCATAACAAGGAATTTGTCGGCTCTCAGTGACATTTTTCGGTACTTCTATGAACCCCGACAAACGTAAATCTTTTCTGACAATATCTGTCTGGTGATTCACTTCAGCTTCATCATTGGAAGCCGAAATACTATCTTCTACATACAATAGGCACCTGATACCATGTAACCTCCATTTAGTGACCAGGGGTATACGTACCAGGTACCCCTTTGTTATTGTTTGAACTAAAATCTATACTTAACTTTCCCCTTTGCTGCAACAGCTCATGTTGAGTTTTCCAAAGGCCAAATTGTCCACTATGGAAACAAGTTTCCATTGACTTGTCAAGCGGCAGTAGTGATGCGTCACGTTACAGCGACCCTCCCCCCCCCCCCCCCATTTACCATGCTGGCGCCAACTTCAAAATCTGTTTGTTGTAAATTAATTCTCCGCCGCCTTGCTTCCTTATTTTTTCTCTTCTTCTCTGGCTCGTTTGTCAGAAGCCTTACACAACTTTTTCTGATCCTCTTCATCAGAACAGGCTCTGTTGAGTTAGTAGTCCTCTTCCAGGCGCCAACCCAGCTTTTCATTATCGGCAATCAGTATAAGTGTCTCTCTGTAATTTATCAAATCCATACGTTCACATACCATATTCTTGGTTGCATCATATGTCTTGTTCTCAAGACTGGAGCTGGGACCTTGAACCCAGTCCAAAACCTTCAGCTTGTGATTGTGTTGTTGCTCATTCCCTTTCATCTTTAAAAAACGACGTGCACCAAACTTCAACCTTCTAATTTCTTACAAACTTTTATCTGCTGTGCAACTTATCTCCTCTTTAAAAGAATTCAGCTTGGTGTTCATAAAAACACCAATTTGCCCTAAAAGTGCCGAATCTCGATCCATATCAGCCTATGCAGACATCACGAAAAACTACGATCGTGAGGACGAAAAGATTTTCTTTTCAATTTTCATTTCCTTATTTGCCCAAGACCTCTAACTAAGGTATGGGCCATAAAGTAAGTACAAAGTTTACAATATAAATAACGACATTTTCTATTGCCTCATACTCTGTGCATCACATAATGTATTCCAAAGCCTATACATGATATTTCTGGACAGAATAAGTCATTGCAGACTGAAGTGAATAAGATACAATATTACTGAACCTAACGAGGACCAATTAAGAGCAAACCTATGTCAAACTTGGAAACGTTAGTTGGTATAAAAGGATCTTTGTGTATATTGACCTTATTACCGTGTAAGTAAGTGCCTGTGCACAGATTACCCAATATAGGTATATATTGGGAAATCCCTATATACAACAAAGTTGAACTTGGAAAAACTGACCACCTGCACCAAAGGCCAGACGTGAACACAATTATGCAATGAATATCCGAACCTTAATCAGCTGAAATACGGGTGACTCTGTTCAGATGTAAGAGCTTCGAGTCTTTATATTTGCAGTTCAGCAGGCATACGAAAATAGCTACTTATGTTGTCACTGTATGCAGAGATACAGCAGAATGTTAAATAACCTCAGCCTCAAAGTAGCAGATGTTCCACATATCAATTTAATACATGGAGTTCCGACAGAACTTTGTTTGAATAAATATACATAATTGGTTTATCACAATGGAATCAGAATTCCTATTAATATTACTGAACGTAAAGGGACATTACAAGCATCCACTTCTGTGCTGTCTGTTAGTGGTCATGATGTGATCTTAATCTAATATTAGCCTCCTTCAATTAGGCAGATTCCAATAATAATTATATTCAATGAATGCATACATAAACCTTCGTCCTTCTAGAGCACAAACTGAGTGCAAAAGCATCCCATATTAGACCATTTCCATGAAAAAAGGGTCTAAAGTGATTGTCATTTCAAAGGTAGTCCACTTCATTCATTTTGTTTAATGTAGGCCCTTCTAAAAAATATTTTCAGTAAAACATTGGAAGAGTTGTAAGTTTCGTTCTTCAAATCCATAATATACCCTTTGTACCAGTTATTTACAGGCAGTAGGTCCTTGTTGGTGATATGTTTTCAATGATGTAGACATCATGGCGTGACCAATGCCACCATATTAAACAAAGGAAGTTTTACAGAACACTCTTCCAGTGGGTCACTTGTTAGCCATTATTACTATTATTATTATTATCATCATCATCATCGTCATCATCATCATCATCATCATTATTATTATTATTATTATTATTATTATTATTATTATTGTTATTATTATTAGACTGGGGCAAGTGCTTTTGAAAGCTATAGACAAAGGAGATAAGTCGAAAGAGACATTACGTGAGATTAAGGATCAAGGTTATAGGGTACCATGTAAAATAAACTTGGACAGTTGAAGCAATAGTAAATTATGCAATGGTGAGACAGTCTTGAAGATTTTATGATATAAAGAGACAGTCCATAGCCTTATTACACTGTGGACAAGAGGCATATTTAGAGCACATAACAGATTGCCATGGTGCGAACGTTTACCAAGTCCCAACGACTGTTTAATTAAAGTAGCTTGGCAAGAGTCCAAATTTCTTATTTCATGGTCTGAGAGGCTGAGGCAGTCAGTACCGTAGATGAGGACAGGTAGGCACACAATTTTCCACAGGTACATTTTAACATCTGTATAAAGTCCCGGGTAGTGCATTCCAACGTTATTCCGACCATAATAGATGCGACGACAGTTCAGCATACGGTTTTCCACGTGGCTCTTACTGGTCCAGGAGGCGTCAAATATCGTTCCGAGGATCTCAAGGGATGGAACTGTTTCTATGGGAAGGCCCTTGATATACCATGTTGGGAGCTTATCAAACATTTTATCACCAATTACCATAAATTTTGACTTTTTCAAACGAACGGAAAATCTCCACATATATGCATAGTCTGTGCAAATGTTAATTTGAGTTTGGATGTCGGGTCCCATGGCACTAAGAAGAGTGATGTCGTCTGCATAAGCCAAAGAACCGATACAATTCTTGTTAAAACGTAATCCAAGTCCTTTTTTGTTGAGCTTTCCCAGGTGACCATCTAAAAATATATTGAAAAATAGTGGTGACAGGCAAATTCCTTGTCGGGTACCCCTAGAAATGCCGAAGATACTGCTGTGTGTCCTATTCCATCTCACAACGCCCAATAGGTTTTTATTCCAGCTACATAGGAATTTATAATGGCGGAACGGTAAAAATTTTTTCAGTTTAAAAAATAGTCCTGCATGCCAGAGTCAAAACATCACTCAGCGTCGAGGGAACATAAAAATACAACTGATTTTTTAGCCTTATAATAGGAGACAAGTTCATTAACCATTGCACAGGCCATGGAAGTACCATATCCTTCTCGAAATCCGAATTGATTATCTGACATATCAGCTGATGGGAGTAAGCACTGTTCTATAATTTTGGCATGTACAGAACTGATTGTAATTGGTCTGTAGTTGCTCACAATATGAGGGTTCAAAGAAGATTTTTTCAGTATAGGAACAATATGGTAGAGCAATAACTCTGCGTTCTCTCATTGACCGCCATGTGGCGCTGCGGACAGCTTACATCCGGGCATTCAATAGCGGGTCAACCTGAGTAGCGTCTTATACTATGATGTATTAACGCGTGGTGCAAACTGAGCGTTTTTCTTGGCGAATGAAATAACCAAGTGTAACTCATAATCATGATATAATGTTATCATTAATAAATACTTTTTGTAGAAAGTAATGCAATCAAGGAATCAACCCAATACACAGTGTCGTGGAGTTAATCACATTTGATTGTAATTTAAATTTAACTTTTAACGCTACCTGCCGACCCCCCGCCCCACACCCACCCACACACATACAGTAACACTGTAAAACTTGGGAATTCATCTACAGTAACATATTCTGATGTGGTTGTCTACTTGTGTTCATTTTTGGCAAATAAATAAATATACAATCGACTTCTTATAACTTAAATGCCAACAATGGCCGATGCTAAGTTGACAGTTTTGAGTGCTGTCTCTATTTACACATTGTTGTGTTGAAATTATCATTTTTAAATTGAAAGTCACAAGACCAACATTTTTTACATGATATAATCCATTATATAAGCTTGACCTTTTGAGATCACTCGAGGTGACATTTAACACCAATTAATTGGTCATTTCGAAAATTCGCAAAAAGTCACATAATGACAAAGCACCGTGGAAAACACAAAGTAGAGATCGAATTAAGGTATCTGCTCAGCCATTTTGAGAAAAAGGAAGCATTCAGCTTGAAAGAGTTTACAAAATTCAAAACCACTCAAAAAAGCAGTCACAATAAATAGAAAACAAACACAAAGGCAAAGGTTGTTGAGCAACTGTAAGTCCAGTGCTTTTCGGATGTATCCTAGTTTTCGAAAAAAATAACTTTTTCAGCATTATGTGAAAAAAACTTACCATACAAACCACTCAAACATGAAAATTTGAACTGTATTCCTAGACTTACAAAAAGTACAGGTCCTCTAAGGATCTGACTGCCAGTGTAGAAGGAAAGCCAAAAATTGGAAATTATTGATGGTCAGAAGAATTGCAGTGGATATATGACCAGAAAATAAGCTCAGCTGACTTGTAAGTCAGCTGAGGTATTTCCCGCAAAGGTTGATGTGAATTTGACGTAACGTTTTGGAGAAAGAGTCAAAACGGTGAATTACCACTGCAATCCCCATTCAAGTATTTAATAGGAATGTATCTATTAACCCAAAAGTACCTTAATTGAAAATTTGTTTTAAAAAATCGAAGATCCACCGTAATGCCACCTGGCAAACAACTTGCCTTGACAAGTTTGAAGGCACATTTCTTCCAAATTTCTGCAAAAATGAAGTGACCATCTCGGAGAGGACTGTAGCAAAACACAAATTCATAACAAATGACAAAACAACAGCACAACCTGTTGAACAAACTGAGGTGTAGGGGTCTCTGGGAGTGTTCGTATGCAATCTTAAACCAATTGCCCAAGAGACTGCGTAGAAGATCTTTGATCAAATGAACAAATCAAAAATCACTTAGAATAACTGGAGCATGACCATTTGAACAAACATGCTATTGAGTTATGCAAGGTTGATCCCCGCTGAGTTTGAAGTAAATCTTGCAAGGGGTCCTGTGGAAATTTAAAATGTGAAATTGTCCACAAGGAAACAGGCAGATATATGATTACTATATTTATGTGACATTTTGTGTGTATTAAAAAGTGCATACTTGCATTGGATTTTGTGTGACCTTGCCATTTTATAAAACTTTACTTCCTTTCCAGATCATTTGATAATCTTTTCATGTGAAAATATACATTGCAGGTTGATTATTCTGCCATTCAAACGCATGAACTGTTCAGAAAAACATTACCCGTATTCATAAATTCTGCCTCAAATACTGCAAAACACAGAGATTTACGAATTATCAACATTCAGCTTTTAATTCTAATGTGAAGAAAAGTATTTTCACTCGACACTTGAGACATGCAATCACCCAGAAAAGCAACTGCTCCTCAACCTTTGAAATGTTTTAGTTATATACATATATCTTCAATTTTCTAACCATTCCTAAACTTCGTGACTATTTTAGAAAATAGCAATTGAGATATTTATTGTGTATAGATTACAAGCGTATTAGATTCAACATGATTCTGCACTTCATTAAGCATTGTTGGGTTTACACATTATTATGTTACTGAGCACACAATAGCTCGCAAGAATCTTGTTAGATTAGAAGAGACTAAATTTGCATTCTATCATGCCACACATATAAAATTACCAGAGAACAAAGAACAACTGTTTATGTGCTTTTTACTAGAAATCAAGCTATGCGGGAATTACTTTTTAAAATTTAATGTTAAGTTCCTTTCACGATGCATAGACACACACTTGACTTCCAACATATAGCAATAACGCAAACCATCTGCTTGTGACCTCCTGTTAAAGGAAGTGCTAGGAAATTCAATATCTGTCGATTATTTGGTTAAGACCTTGGGATAAAAAGCTGTAACTGTCACGTACAAGACACTAAAACGACCAGTTTTGCACATGCACTTAACATGGCCTGTAGATGTGAGGTCACATATTGCTCACACTTCAGAGTAGCTTGTTAAACTCACACTAGTATTCCAGTATTATGACCTCATATAATGTTAAGACAAATCTTCTCATAATTAGAAGAGTGCTAAAGATACAAAATTATAAAGTAGTAAAAAGGAAATTAGACATTTAACATATACGACACTTATTTGTCGCTTTAGAATTTGCTATTAACTTCTTATTTAAACTTTAACAGGTTATTTTGGAATATTTCTGAAAAGATGTACACCTATAGCTCAAAATTAAACCACTTTTATAAATTTTACCAAAAACGGTCATTTTCTAAAATATGTCATGATACGTTTCGAAAAAGGTGATCAGGGATGCACACCTAGGAATACAGCTTAAAGAGTAGATGATTCTGAACAAAACTTTTGTCAAAAAATACTCAAATTTCAATGAATAATGTCAGTTTAAGGACAACCTCGTTTTGGATTCTCAAAATTTAAGATGAAGACCTCGTTGCCTGAACAGGAAGTTGATATGAATGGACATAGCTGCCCTTAAATTGGATATTTCGTTATGATTTTTTTAAATATGTCTACTTTTTAGCCCGAGCAGCTGGTTGTGCTCTTAATATTCCTCATTGTTGCCAGGCAGTAACATTGGCATGAAGATAACATTATTTCCCTTGTACTTTTTTCTTCATTTTTGATCCTAAGTCAAAATTGTTTCTTTCAAAGTATTTTACACAAAAGTTCTGACAACTAGACCTTTTTCGATTTTTTTTATTTCGACCAACATAGTTGTCAAAAAGACGACAAATAGCTTAAAAGTCGCCTTTCTTACTTACCCTTTGTCAGTCAAGGTAATATCAAGGTCACCTTATAAGCAATAAATATATGTAATCTTCATATATCCCAACATGACGTAAGTATGCAAAAAAATCATTGAATGAGATTATGAGGAACCACATAAACATGCACAACCTCCTGCATTTGGCCATTTGGACATTTGGCCCAAGTGTGGACGCTCAAAACGTACCTTTGGCGACAAATATATGTTTAAACAGCATAAAACAGATATTTTATTCAAGTATTTATTATAAAAACAGGAGCAACAGTGCCACATCTTCCTTGTAGTTTTCAACCGCAAGCATTCCGCAATCTAATCTCTCTATGCTGCATTGTCGTTCCAGTCACTGTTCTAGTCTAAAATAATTGTAAGAATATTTTCTTGTGTCACATGGATAGTAAATCCCTGAGAGTAAGTAGAGCATATACAAAGTCCACATAAGACAGTCACTCACTCAGTACCTTTTCAGTGTGAAGAATGAGGTTCGAAATACCATAGAGTTTGATTCCCTATAATTTACAAACCTGCTCATTACATATTGAAACATTTGTTGCATTGCCAATTCATAACCGCCAGCAAGTAAAATGTTTTGTCTGCCGGAAGCCGGACGGCATTGCACAAACCCCACCAAGTATATCGTCGCTTTCAGACCAAAAGATCGTATCGGTCACTTTTGGCAAAATTAAGTTGTTTGTCATTCCATATTTGCAAGATAAAGATATATGATCCATTGTCATTAAAGTACGCGTCAAAGGCAAAATGTCCCATATAAAGCGTTGTCATCAAAAACACGTATGTATTTCTTCATTACATATAACCTTTTGAATATGCCGAGTTTCTACGAGATCACTGTAACAAAAAAAAATCTCATGTAGTTTTAAAATACTGTTACACTAACTTTTGCTTGATTTTTTTAATCCCACGTATAAACATTTTCACTGCCAGATTTTAAAAAAGGACCAGTCACCATTGTCACTTTAAACTAGCAATTTTAACAAAAAATGACATGACTTTGAACAGTAAAACTATTCTACAACCAAGGAGTCTTATGATATCAAACACTCACCATAAAGGGTCTAGGTTAAGGTCATTGGATTATTGTTGCCATATAGATGTAGGTCAATTAAGATTACGTGTGCGAAAGCTATATAAGGTTTTTGCTGCTTTTCAGCACATTTCAGAATATTTTCACTGTTTAATGTTATTAATTACTCAAAACCCCTATACAATACCACAGAAACCAGCAGATATATAACATCAGACATTCTGGCAACTATCGATACCATTTCAGACTTGTAATTGATAATATGGATGTCAATCCTCGCACAATCAAACCACCAGCAAGATCCATAACAACCTAACAGTCTGCGTGGTTAATTTTTGTCCCATAATGCACTTCTGTAACAAATTTGAGAAACATCGTCCTAGAGTATTTTGAAGTTATTGTGACCCGAAATAGTAGTGACACCATCATGTGTCAATGAAAAATAGTCGAAAATCAGACCAAGTCGAAAACCATCCAAATCTTGACAGGTCCATCAACATGAACTTCACCGGATATAACAGAAAGACTCCAATAGCCATCAAGCAATTAGTCACTGAACATCTAAATTGACAACATAGAAATAATGACTGTCACGAAAAATGAAAGCAGACAGGTTTTCAACAATGTTACAGAAGCTACACGCAAAATGTAAGTAAACAAAACCAATATATGATCAAAACGTTTCAGTTATGAAACACGGCAGGTCTAAATCCAGAAGTTCAAGGTAGACATACCAACAACCGTATGATATTGAAAGGTTGCTGTGAACGTATACGGAAGTTGTACTCTTCAATACTTCACAAAACCTAAGGTATTATACGTAAAACTGTGTTTTGTACCAATACCCTGCGTTTTGCCCCTCATATTCCAGGGTGTGTCACAAGTCCCTGGGTTTTGTAAGCTCCCCAGGATAACAAAACAAATATCATGATTTTTTAATTTTGTGCAATAATTTGCACAAAACCCTAGAATTTATTATAAACCCAAGGTTTTGTGGACCAAACATTGGGTTTTGTATCACATTCAGGGATTTGTACACGAAACTCTGGATTTTGTTACTTTGTTCTCCAATCTTTTCACAAAAGTCCCAGTTTTGTTTCAAAATTCTGAGTTTTGTTATGATAAACCTGGGTTTTGCAGTTGTTTTGTTCAATAAATTGCAAAACCCAGGGTTTTGTGACGTCACAGATCCCGAGGTTTTGAATAATTTGCAAAGCCCGGTGCTTTGTGACATCACAAATGCCACGGTTTGAATAATTCACAACACCCTGGAATTTATAACATCACAAAATCCACGGTTTTTCCCGCCAAATTGGTCATATGGATACACCAACAACTAACAACACAGCTTTCATTGTATGATACACAATTTGGATTAGAGTAAAACATTCAGTTCGCCAAAGTTTGGCAATTCTGCATTTTACGCCAACAGTGTCCAACTTGCTGAACTTGCTGTAACCAAACATCACGAGAAGACAAACAAAACGTCCATCGATTTGAGACATCGCGCATTTTATCACTATGGGCACTTCATGACCTCATATGTTAGGTACTAGAGAATACATTAGATAAGAGAAAACATGTGAGATATATACCGTAAAAGTGTTTTAAGAAATTTAATAGATTTAGACTGATTTTTGGAACATGCGCCTTGCCTGGATGGTTAGTGGCATAAGGTCTCTACCCTGTTGCATAGATCTACAACCTACCGTACATCATATTCTGGTGATCTCAACACGACTAAGTCTAAAATGGTTACACGGTATAGTGAAACCTTCATTCCCACGATTAAGAATTATATATATGTTTGTCTGCGAGTTGTATCTGTAATTTGTTGCTTAAATGTACTCACTGTATTTCATCATTCTTGACATGAATATCCATAACATTTAATAGTTTTTGAATGCGAAGTCCTATAGATGGTATATCATGCTTTGAAAGTTCGACAGGCTGGAAAATATATTCAGTACAGAAACACGTACTGTTGTACAATTTCTTCAAGAATGCAACCTATTTGACTGGAATGAAACTTTTAGCTGTTGTGATTCCCAACTCCCTAATGGCAATAACGTTACCTCTCTCTCTCTCTCTCTCTCTCTCTCTCTCTCTCTCTCTCTCTCTCCCTCTCTCTCTCTCTCTCCCTCTCTCTCTTTCTCTCTCTCTATCTATCTCTCTTTATCTGCCCTTTGCACTGTCAGTAGATATCTTGGGCTTCAGAAATATGGCTGTTCTGCTCGTAGATCTTCCGTCAGATACGTTTTACAGCTGTACATAACTGATGATGTGGAAGCCCTGCCAAATACGCCACCTTACAGTAATTGTAACATTACAGTTCACAAAGAGAAACAAATGGAATTTTAGAACATTGGGGTTATTATTGTTCTTGTGATTTTGCACTTGATCTTTAGTAGTGTATCAAAAATTGGTGTTTTAAGACACACACATACATGCGTTTCAGTGTAACGTAATTCTCTTCATCTAAGTCTATGGATGCTCTGTGGATGGAATTGACATGAATATACTTTGACTCGTTTGAGTGCATCTTCCTTTCAATCCAATCATCACAGGATTAATTTCATGTAGTTTGGCTATTAGGCCGTCGTGCGACCTTTTGAAGACAGCAGTCTTATCCATCAGTAGAAGGTTGTGGGAATCGCTACCTGGGTCTGATTTATTGATAGCATCTATTGTTAGGCTTATACAGAAATTGAGGAGATGGAAATGAAGTGTTTCTCCTTGTATAAATGATCTGCAAACCATTTGACAAGTAAGGTTATTCAAACTTTGCCTGCCTGCCTAAAAGTTGTACATCAGCCACCCTCTGACAACCATTTAAGTAGCTGGGCTCTATTAACATTGTCAAACACCTTTTCAGACTCTACAAATGACAGACACAAAGGTTATTTTTACTAGATATAAATGAGCAGTTGCTCTGTGAGTATATATCTTGCAGATAACCATGCCCCCTTTTTGGGCACCACCCCCACCCCCGGGACCCATTCGTCATTCAATCTTAGTATTCCAGGGTGAGTGATATCCATGTCCGGGGATTTATTTGAGTTTAGTTTATCTGTTTTTGACAGTCTGTTGTTTCTGACTTAGAAAATTGATGGAAAGAATCTCTTAAATGTAACTCACTTAGCCTGTCTTTTATATTGCTTGGGGCGCTAAATGCTATGTTCCAATTTATTGTTTTCCATATTTTTTTATCCCTTCATTTTGTGAGATTTTGCCATCGTTCTCGTTTTCTTCTTTGAATTCTTTGGTTGTTATGTATTATGTTGTTTTGTCCTTTTGAAGCTTTGGCCACTATGTACCATAAGTCCGTTATGCACGTTCATAGTTTTGTCAAAGTCCATTTGCCACAGGTTATATGGTTTCTGCTCTGATTAAGTATTTCATGTTTGATTGGGGTATTTCGCATGCCTTATTTAGTATCTAAGCCCTTTCTTTGGTATCTTGTATCGCGACATGACAGGCTTCCACATTGTCAATTTGGGCATAGTTAGTTGGTGTTAAATGATTTTTGTGTATATTGAACGTTTCACCAGGTCAATAAGTACCTTTGAGCAGATTACTAAATCTAATGGGGACATCCATGTATACAAAAAAGATAAATTTTGAAACCTGACCACCTGCAACAAAAAGGCAGACGTGAACATGATTATGCAGTACATATACGAACCTTTATCAGCTGAAAAATGGTTACCCTATGTATTTGGTAGAACTTCTTATCATTATATTCACAGTTCCACATAACAGTTTATACTGCAACTCTGTGCAGAGGTATCCCCACAAGATACAATAGCCTTTGCCTCGCAGTTGCAGATGTGCAAAATGTCAATTTAATACATAAGAGTCCAACAGAACTTTGTTTTGATAAATGTACATGATTGGATCAGGACAATGCAATCAATATTAGCATTAATATTGCTGAAGATAAACGGACATTGCAAACATCCTCTCTTATTCTCTCTTTTGGAAGTCATGACGTGACTTTAATCTAATATTTGCCAATCATCATTATGATGAATAAATGCCTAATTAGACCTTCGTCCTTTTAGAGCAGAAAGAGGAAAGAAGGAAGGGCATCCGATATTTGACCCTTTCTATAAAAAGGGCCTACAGGGATGGTAATTTCAAAGCCTGTGTACTTAATTCATCTTTTATATATTGCCCTTTCTAAAAAATATTTTCAGTAAAAATTCCAGGAAAACGTACCAGAACAACATGGCAACGGTCAATTGCTTCTGACAGCACACCCTGGGAGCTTACCTTCCAGGTCGCATTAACAAAAGCTGCTGACCAAGATTGTAAAATTCAGTTACAACATTGCCCGGCATCATTTACCCTAGGAACAATAACAAACCACGAGGCCCACATACGGATAATACAGCATGATGTGCGAAAAAAAAAATTGGCAATTGCAACCTGAATTGTGCACAAGTTGTCACAGTCAAAATTACTGAAAACTTTTTTTTGTAGGTCTTTGTCAAGAGTATTGAAAATTGGCTTTTGAATGCATCCAATTCTCAGCCGTTGGAAGACTGAGTAGTATGCATTTATGAAGCTAACAGGCCAGCCGACCTACCTGGTCTTCACAACTTTATGGATATTTCAAAAAGAAAATCAGGCAGCACAAATTTATGTATTCTGTTACCTCAAAAGAATGTGAAGGTATAGATCTGAGTCCTTTTCCCCAGCTGACCTTAACGATACAGTACACTTTGTCAGATGTTTGTCCTGAGTTTGATTTAATCAAATACTGGTATTGTTCTGGTAATAATAGGTTGTAGCTATGAGGCATAGACCCCCTACACCATAGTGGGGGGCAGTTCCCATACCCAGGCTTCAGCCACACGACCCATCAATCAAACTCACATTCTAACTCACAATGTGAAGTTTTGGTCCTATTTTTACCATTAAAGAACTTAAAAGATGGGACTACAAATACATAAGTTTGTACCTGTATAATAATGAGCAACCTTAGCACGTAAAGCCAAATGGGCATAGCAATTCCTGAAGTCTGTTAAACATTCGGTTTTGGCCAGATCTCTAACTGCATCGTAGCACCAGATCTCATATGGCACCTGCAGCCACAGGCTCTATTCGGCCAAACCCTCCTCCTTGAATGGTTTGCATGATTGGCGAGGTCCGCATCAATGATGATGACGTATATGTATTGTGGAATCAGACGACGTAATGCATACGCACAGTACTAGGCTGATACTGAACTTTGGTGTGCATATCATTTGATTTTGTTGTGGATTTTTACCCCCATTCCTATCTTATATTTGCAGTTATCATTAACACAACATTTTGCCTAAAAACTAAGATGTTAGTGATTTTTTTGCTAACATTCTGAGCAAAAGTGAAAAACTATATGTGACTGCTATATGGCTGACGGGATGCCACATTGGTAGAGCTAAATATCAGACTCATAGACCAGTCATTTACACAATAAGCCTGTGGATCTCAAGTTGTCACATACTCATATTCCAAAATAAAAATTCTTAATTTAAGCAGAGTTTCACAAAGAGTGGTACTTCCACAACTCATGGTATGTTTCATTCCATGCCCATTTATGAACGCTATTTGCCATGCAGAACATGTCACTAGATCAACAGAAAGTAAAAAGAAGACTGTGACTCCTGTGGTCAGCTTACCTCATGTGCAGATGCACTTTTATTGCCATCATCATGTCTAGGGTTATACTTCAAAACACTAATTACAATAAAGTGGTCATGTGACCTTGAGAATTGGGTTCACATCAGCCCGTTGCATCCCACATTAGCCCTTACACAAGACCTTTCGCATGTACAAGATGACAATTGTGACTCAAAATACAATTCTCCCAATATCCAGAGAACAGTGCTAGTAAATACATAGTATTCTGTGACATTAAATATATAGTCTCATCCCTAACAATGTGAACTGCCAAGCTGGTTTTTGGAGTGCGGTCACTGTTAGCAACATGAAAGTCTCCATTCACACAGGGCTATGCTGAAATCATCATTTTTATTACCTGAATGTGACAGGATCGACTTTTCCCAAATACAAGACATTATGTTAGCTTAAGCTTTCAAGATCACTAAAGGTGAAGTTTAACACCATCAATAAATTTGTCATTCCCCTTCTGTGCAAAAGTCAAGAAGTGACAAAACCACCAGGTGGTAGAAAAGACAAGGTGGATCTCAAGTCAAGGTATCTACTTACCAATTTTGAAGAGAAGCAAAGATTCAGCTTGGAACAAAAATCCCAAAACATGCAAAATAACAGTCACTAAAAATAGAAAACAAACACACCTAGAGGCCTCTGTTAAACAAGTCCAGTGCTTTCCAGAAGTTCCCCGAGTTTCGAGAAAACGCTTTTAGCATATTGTGAAAGAAAATATTAAGACAAAAACCTAAACATCCAAACCCCAGACACATGAAAATTCTAACTTTCGTGCTAGAGACCTAACAAAAGTAGATGCTCTCTAAAGATCTGACTGGCAGTTAAGATCAAAAGTCAAAAATGTGAAATTGTGCATACCCTTTTCAGAGTGGGGAATAAATTTCCAAAAAAAAAACATAAAGTTTTATTGCCTATAATATACAATCCTGCATTACACACTGGAACATTTCGTGCATTGCCAATCCAGAACCGCCAGCAAGTACAATGCTTTGTCTGTCGGATGCTGGACAGCATTGCACAAATCCCACCAAGTATATAGGCACTTTCAGACCAAGAGATCCTATATGTCCCGTTTGGCAAATATATATATTTTGGGGGGGGATCTTTCTTTTATATGGGCAAGATGGATATGCATAATTCAGTGTCACTAAAATAATCCCGTCATTCATTGCTAGCAAATACGCATCAAAGGACGAGATGTCGTGTATGCAAAGTGTTGTCATCAATAACACGTATGTATTTCTACATTATATATGACCTTTTGAATATGCCGAACTTTTACGAGATTATTGTACTAAAAAGTCTTTTGTAGTTTTGAAAATACTCGTATACATACACAATTTTGCCAGAATTTTTGAATTACACACATGAACGCTTTTACTCAGGGTTTTATTTAATAGACAAGTCCCCATTGCCACTTTAAATCAGAAATTTTAACGGATAATGACATGCTTCGTATAGTAAACCTATTCCATAGCCAAGGAGTCTTATGATATCAAATATTCATCATAAACTGTCTTGATTAAGGGCATTGAATTATTGTTGCAAAAAATAGACCAAGGTCACTTGAGATTACGTGATCAAACAGCCATATTGGATTTTTTGCTGTTTTTCAGCACATTTCAGCATACCTTGGCTGTTTAATGATATTGATCTCTCAAAACCCCATTTACAATACCAAAGAAGAACAGCAGTATAAAATGAGACATTCTGGCAACCATCTATACTATTTCAGCCTAATAATTGATAATTCAGGGTGTCAACATTCTTAATGTCACCCAAAAGAAATTGGACAGAGGAACAACAATGGACAGATGACCACTACGATAAGCTCAAATGACTTGTAAGTCAGTCGGGTTAAAAAATTTTAAAATATGGAGACAGTGGCCATTTGAACACACTGAGTAGGGGCCCAGCCAAGTTACATTTCCACCAAAGTTGATTGGAAATTGACTGAACGCTTTTGGAAAAAAAAGTCGAAACTGTAATTTACCATTGCAATCCCCATTGCGGTCAAGTGTAGTTCATAGGAATGTATGCATTAACCCAAAGATACCCAAATTGAAAATTTGTTAAAATAGTTGACATCCGGAAAAAAGAAAAAAATGGTGTAAAAAAAAAAAAAACAGGCTGATTCAAAGACTGTTACTGAAATTTATTTGCGTTTCCCAACACTATATAGTGCAAAGCATTTTTTTTTAAGGTCAAAAATGTTTTTACCCACATACAGAAAGAACAGGGCAGCTTTGCTTGGATAGGGTACTGTAGTATGTTCAAAAAATGATTTCTTGATTCCATGGGTAACCGAACAAAGCATTCCTTTTCAAGTTGGTCATTTAACTTTGGTGCATAGAAACTGTCACTCACAAGACAAACAGTGTTATGGTTCATGGATGTATAATAGCCTATGTCATTTGGAAGAGTATTATATTTCTGTTCTGCTCTCAAACTATTTATTATTATTAGGGAATCGTGAAAAACACAGATATACTCTCCGTGACATAAACTACCACCAAGATCGCCTGAAGAAAAAGATTATGTTGATTTGAGCACTAAAAGTAGTCTGGCGTGTACAACTGGCTTTTGTACAGCTTTAACTTCTACAGTTACGGCTCCAGACTTGTAGACACATATGCTTTCCATTCATAAATTTCATACATATATTTCATACATACATATATATATATATATATATATATATATATATATATATATATATATATATATATATATTGAGGCAATTGGACATCTACATGTTTTTGCACAGCTTGAAAAACTATATTTCGTTATCCTACAAGAGTTCGATATTTGCTGAAAGACATTCGAACAAAATCGGAAGTATCAGCGAACACAGAGACCAGTCGCTTTGGAAGTGTATGGACTCGACGGCGATTATTTGAGAATTTTTTGGATGCTCCTTTGTGTGACTGTTTAGGCGCGGAACATTCAAACGCTGGGGTCAGTGGTGTTAATTCAGTGCATGGGATTTATACAGTGGCACGTATTACCGAGCTGGATCGTGAAGACGTTAAGCTAAAATCCCTCAAAGAGACCCCATGTGAAGAGACAAGTGATATCGATGATAACAGACTCTGTGGTGAGCGTATCTTGTTCTTTAATGCAGACTCAGAAAAATCCACCTATCAGTTCAGGTAAAAAAGGTAGGACGCAAGGTTTTGAAAATCAAAATTATGAGGGTGACAAAAGCAAGGTTACACAACAGCCCCTGGGTAGCCCAATACATGTTCCAACCCCAATTAGGCTAGATCAGTTTGGTAATAAGAACGATCACTCTTGTACAGCAGGAGAAGTAACAGATAAAGGTGAACATGGACCAAATGCCGTAAAAACTGTTCTGACTGGCTTTGTAAGTGACAGTGAGCTTAATACACTCCCTGCTAGAAGGCTTCGCGGGCACCCTAGGAGTAGCAAACGGATCAAGTCAATCAAGATTGTAAGCCAGATAATAAGGACAAAAGTAGCATCTTACCCGAGAAACGATCATCAAGGAGCCAAACAGTGGTGAAGACATTTCAAATTCTAGCTGTAGGTGACATAGTGGAGAAAAACCATGATCAGACCAGTGTCAAAGCCAAAGATCAAAAGAAAAAAAAAGGACAAATTAAAAAACAAAAAGATAGATGACAATGCTAAAATAAAGCCATGCCAAGCAAAACAAGCACATTGCTTGGATGACTGTAAGTTGAAAAGCAAAGACGAAGGTGAGATGGTAACATACTCGCTGTGTTACGTTTAGCATCATTTAGAATGTACTGATCTGACTGTAAAGGATGCATCAGAAGTGAGCTGATGTATATGTTTTTCATGTAGAACCATAGCATCGTCCGTCAAGGCTATACAGAGAATCAGTTTCGAGTCAGTGTTAGTAATATGACCCAAACAAATACAGACCTAGTGAAACAGTTGTCTGATAAAGTGGCACAATGCATAGAGTTACAGAAGGAGAATATGGAATTCGGCAAAGGTTACAAAAGTGCTCGCAGGAAAAACATAGGAACCTTCATTCCCTCATTATCGGTGACTCCCTATTAAGAGATATTCAAAGTGAAAACCCTGGTCTTGTCATAAAATCTATGAGTGGGGCCATTTATTTGGGCTGATACAGCCTATGTCAAAATTTTACAGAGGAACGTGTGCAATAAAGACAATAGTAATTCCATATATATACAGGTTAGACAGGGACAGGTTAGCTTATGGAGAGTAAAGAGTTCGAACTGCGAATAGGATATTGACTACTAGGAAGTGGTTCTGGGCAAAAAGACACAAATACAAATATATCAACAATGATATGAAATTCAGGCTTGCTGACATGAGTATCAATGAAAGTGCACTCCAGAATGTTGCCCTGCACCTGTCATCCTTTGGAAGTCAGAAGCTGATCGAAGGGTGGGGACAACCAGGGCTCATTGCTGAGAGCAAATTCTTATCAAAGAGCCTTCTATTCCAGGCAAACGTATGTAATAAAGCACAAAAGAAAAGGCTGGATGGTAAAGGGTCTGGTCAAGATAATAGGCAAGCAGGCCCGACAGGCAAATTCAATAAACATACAAGTCAAATTAAAGAGCAAAAAACCTGCTGAAGCCGCTTACTGGAACAATGGGGTGCCTGGGCACTTAAAAAGTACCTACAGACTAACTTTCCCCGTGTTTTACTCTGGCTGTGGACAGAAGGGACATAAAATTAACAGATGCTCTCTCTCTCTCTCTCTCTCTCTCTCTCTCTCTCTCTCTCTCCCTCTCAAATTAATAACAGTGTGTTTTCAGCATAGGACGCTGGCAAAGATGGTTGGGCCGTAAAGGGTCAGTGTGGTACCCATCATAAGCGCCATCACAGAGGTGGCAAAAATAAATTTAGAGTGACAAGGGCCTCTTCAATTGTCAACAAAGATACTAACCATGCGTTAGCTTACTGTAATGTACAAAATTTCAGTATAGCTGAACAGTGTGAGAAAAATGATGTCCTATGTTAAAACAAGTCTCTAATGTATGGGATGACTGAAACTTGTCAACAGGAGGACAGTGTATTCGAGTCATTCAATCCAGACTATGCATGCATTGGCAAACCAAGAAAACTGGGCGGCAAAAAATCTGGTGGTGGCATTGGATTTTAATTCGGAAATAAACATTTTGCATGGTAATGTGTTTAATTCCAAAAGTGATGACTATGAACGTATGTGGGTATCAGTCTCTATTGGCCCTCTGCCAATAACAGTTGGTGTGGTATATTTTCCAAATGACAGTGCTAACAAATCTTTGAGTGAAGATCTTACAAATATACTCATAGACTACATTTTGACACTTCAAAGCACAGGAGCGCTTTGTTTTGTTTTGTTTCTCAAACTTTCAAACTTTAGAAAATGAACCAAAGTAGCATGAATGGTGACCTCCTTGAACAGCTGATTGAGGTCACTAGTGTACACGTTGTGATTGGGTCAGCCACGTGTCAAGGGAGAACCACGTGACGCAGAGGTGTCTGCAGTCAGCAATTGATTATGTGATAGTTATAACATGTCACATGGCCATTATGCCACATAATCAATGAGGTGAAAGACCGAGTTGATTGGCATAATGGTCATTGTGATATGTTAAAAATGACTTGTAACAAAGGTGATAGGAACTGACCAAGTTATCCCTTGTAGCACCACATTTCGCCCCTGCCTTTTGTGCATGGTGTACTCTGCACCTCACGTAAGTTGTCACATGCATAGTCAAGTTTGACTGCTTGCTTGTTTATTTTCCACTTGTCAATATGGCAGTAGGAAGAGCAGCTGGTGGAAGCCAAAATTACTGATGTAAGCGAGTTGGGCAGTATTCCCTCTCAACAGTTAATTTTTCAGAGGAGTACGTGTCATAATGATGAGAGTGCACGGTACAAGAAACCTATTGCAGGTAAAAAAGCAATACATTTTGGGAATTTGATTCACTTATTTTTTCAGGGTTCATGCCTGGCATGGATACTGACCAAGTGTTGTAAATTGAGTCATGTACATCAACTTACATTATGCCGACAGTGATATCATGCTAGATATGACAGACGACTTGGAAAGTTCTACGAATACACGTCTGTACTATTCCAAGTCCTGTGGTCATCTGCACAGATCCTGCTGGAACAATACCTTAGTTTGGGCTGTTCAGGGGAAGGTGTCAACAACAACTGCTTATACAACACACTGCCTGCAGGTCATGCTGCACTGCACAACATTAGCAATGCTTTTGTGTGAAAAGTGTTCATTATGATGTAATCAACACTTTCACAGGCTCCTTATTGGTCTGTTCCTACCAACCATGTTACAAGTTTTAGTCTCGCCTGCATTACAGCAAATCGTGACAAAGCTTGTGGTTGACCAACACGGCTGGTTTGACATTGGTAGTGACCATAATACATTGGTGTTACACATGACTGGCGCAAAACGTAATCTGGTACACAATCCAAGTGCACTTAAGGCCATTCATAACGTTAAATGGAATATAAACTCAAGCATCAGCTGGTCACTTTTTCAAAGCTCCCTCTGTGAAAAGTTAAAAAAAATGGGACTCTGAGATATTTAACTCCCCAGAAAAAGCGTGGGAAAGTTGGAAAAGTATTATTATTGAGGCAGGAAAAGAAGGGGTTGGACTGAAACTTACAAGGAAAAAAAGCAATCAAATTTTGGGATGAAGAAATTGGCAATTGATTAAAAAGTAGAAGGATTGCAAACAGATTTTTTAGATATTGGAAAAATAATGTACAAGCATATCAGACGTAGTTCATAATTTATGGAATATATACCAACAACAGAAAAATAGAGTACATGAATTAACAGGGGGAAAAAGTAGATCAGAAAGTCAAAGTTATCGTTTTCAATTCGAGGAAAGGATCCAAAAACCCGAAATCATTCTGCAATAAGCTAAGACGACTAAACGTGAACAAAAGTATCAATAGCCCATTGGGCCGTTATGGGTAAAGGTAACCCTGATACTCCTGGATCGGAGTTCCTTAAACAAAGAGTAAAAGAACTGGGGAGTTTCACCGGTGACACTATGGGACTGTCGGATGTTTCTTTTGATTTTTAAAATATCACTAGCTGTATAAAAAGTTTGAAAAACGGAAAGGCATGTGGCATTGATAGAATACCGAATGATATTTTTAAACGGAGGTGACGCACTGGCTGCATCCCTGGTAAAGTTATTCAATGTTTTTAAATTATTCGAGCGTTTTCCTGATGATTGGTTTCGTGGTATTGTGAAACCTCTATATAAAGTGAGTAAGAAGGATAACATTGATAAGTACAGAGGAATTACGCTTACGTCCAAAGTACATAAATTATTTGCATTAGTTGTTGAATGTCAGTTTATGGGTTAGTTGGAAAATGATGAGATTTTAGGGGAATTACACGGTGCCTACAGAAAAGGACGATCGTAAGAAAATATGGCTTACTTTTTTGGACATATCAAAGGCTTTCAATACTATTTCTCGAGACTGTCTTTTCAGCAATTTGTGGGACCTTAGTTCAAGGTAAAGTCTAGGGGCTTGTCAAAGAATTATATGCTAGAGTTGAAAATAAAGTTATTTTTGGTTTGATTGACACTTCCCAGTTTGATGTTATGAATGGCGTCAAACAAGGCTGCATCCTCTCTCCTACGCTTTTTACTACAACAATGACTAACCTTATTGCAATGTTAACTAAAGAAAATATGGGTATCAATTGCTTAAATGTGTTAATACCTGCACTACAATACGCTGATGACATTGTTCTTATGGCAGAAAATGACGAACAACTTACCAAAATTTTGGCTGTGGCAGACGCTTTTGCTGTTAAATGGGGTCTTAAATGTGTGAAATCGAAAGTTATGGTCATTGGCCAGAGAGCTGACCCAGGTAGAAAATGGGCTTTGGGTAATATTTATATTGAAGAAACAGATTGTTTTAAGTATCGTATTATATATATATATATATATATATATATATATATATATATATATATATATATATATATATATATATATATATATATATATATATATATATATATATATATATATATACAGTGATGTAGCTCATGTCGAGAAATTAATTGTACCCAAGTTTAAAAAGCTTAAAAGGCCACATAACTAAATATTTGGTCAGACATTTACATGCAAATAGGGTACTTTTTGGAAATACATTGTAGGACAAAGTTGTATAACCATCCCTATTACATGGATATGGCGCTTGGAGAGGTTCCAAGGCCACCAATCAGAATTATATGAGATCCATTCAGTATGATATTGCACGGACAATACTGCAAATCAGAGCAACCCCAGCTTATATTGCCACAATTGGTGACCTGGGTTGGCTACCGTTTCCCCATATTGCTGACGCGTTCAGGGTTCAATACTCTAATAACTTGAAATATATGAGGTTTTGTAAGCAAGTTTTCGACAAAATATGTAATATATTTGAACAAGGATGTAACATGACATGGCCATTTTGGGAAGAAATTAAATGTATGCTAGATAATGCAGGGATGGCTTGGGTGATGAAAAGTACAAATGGAGACTGTCTTACCAAGCACTCACAATTAAGCGGTGAAGCTTGGAATTTAGAATTTTTCGACAAATGGATACAAAAAGTGCTTTAGATATATATAGTTGTTTTAAAAAATGCCTCCCAAGAAACATAAATGTTAAGTTTTTAAGATTTTGGAGGGGTGCAATTAAAATTTAAAGCCCGCACTGCCATTAAGGATTAAATGCTGATCGTCAACGATGGGCCTCTGAGATGGCATATGCGATTTATGTCGTAACCATACAGAATATATTTATCATTTCCTTTTCGCATGTCCCGTTCTTGGCGATCTCAGGAATAGACTATTTTGGGATCTTGAGGAGAAACTAAAGAACTCAGATTTATTACATGTTTGGCAAAATTTTATGGCCTCCACGATGGTTACTAAAATATGGTATTTGATAGGCAACATTGCCCAATGTCTAAGTGGTGAAGTTTGTAAAATTTTTGATGATGCTGGTCGTCAGTTTCTCAAAGATGCCTTTGACCCACGAAATTCTTTAACCTTGCTTATACTTTTGACGCTGATGGTTTAGCGGGACCTCCTTTGCTTGTCAACGTGACAAATCCGTTTTCGGTTCCAATTTTCATTGTAATATGTATTCTAAGCTTTATATATATATATATATATATATATATATATATATATATATATATATATGTATATATATATATATATATATATATATATATATATATATATATATATATTTTACTATGTACGATATATATTCTTGTGTAATTGAAGTGAATCGTTGTACACATATCTTTTATTGGATGTGCCTTCACTACAACCCCGGTGTTAAGCCCCCCCCCCCCCCCCACTGCCATTGTCAATGGGGTAAACCCTGAACAAATAAAATAAATAAATAAATAAATATATACATATATGTATATATATATATATATATATATATATATATATATATATATATATATATATATATATATATATATATATATATATATATATATATATATATATAAACAAAGAAGCATACTTTTTTTCCGTTTTGTCCTGAAAGGCAATACGACATAGGCATATTAATTTCCCGCCACAACTGCATACCTGAGTGCCTTGTTTCGCTGGATGGGATATGGCAAGACACAGGTCGGGGCCTGTGAGGACAAGCTGAATATTACAATTTTTTTTGGAAATAAAGAATACTTATTAAAGGCAGATGGAAGTGTTTTTCGCACACATGTATATGGCTCGCAAAGTATTCGATGAATACCAGTTTGGCATTTGTGACTTTAATTTCTCAAAAAAAGGCTAATTTTGTGAGAAATGAGCATACGGCCGTGTCTGTTACAGTGACGTGATTAACACCTCCCCATGATCTCCAGGCGTCAAAACAGTGCTTTGTGGCAGGAAATTAATATGCATGGGGCGTATTAGCCGCACTTCGCTCTAGCCAAATATACTCCTGCTAAAGAAAGAGAATGATACTATTTATTTAACATGGACCAGGATAAATACTTGTTTTATATGGAATTGAGTGGACCACTTTTATGTATTGCAATATGATCAAGGAACGTTTGTTTATTCTTGATCGAGTGTTGCACAAAAGATTGCCTGGAAATAGAATAAAGTTCCGAATTTGGTGATCAGTGTATCTGGCATCAAGTTTCAGGGGCTTCAAAATCAGCTCATTATTTTGATGTACTTTGATGCCAAAATGCCTCGCCGTGCGGACCGCTAGACACAGATTTTACAGTTTTATAGGGGTAGGATCACTGAAATCTCATAAGGCGGCCTTACGCAGCATGAAGTAGTCAAGGCAATGCATTGTTCCATATGCCATTATAATAGATGGTGGAAGCGCTACCTAGAGACAAGGCAATGTAACGTGACAGAAGACAGGAGAGGGCTCTGCCAAAGTACGGATGTCTGACCACAGAAATGACCGCCAGCTCACTTGGTAAATATCGAAAAAAAGGCAGATTTCTTCCAGTCGAGAGGTTTCGGCAGCAGTGACGCAAGCCATGCAATATCACTCTATCACAGTCGACAATCAACAAGAAACTGGTGAAAGCAAAGCTGAGATCATATCGACATGCATTACCCATTCCTCAGAAAGCTGTCCGTGTGCAATTGTGTCAGAAACATTCCGACTGGACCATACATCATGTGGGTGTATTTATTTGAAAGATGTGTTATGATTGGTCTGACACTCAAAATCTTTATGTTATCAATGTCTTCTCATGTAATGACTTTAATATTTTTTGTTGTAAATTATAATAGATGAATCAATATTATAACCATGGTTGAACATAATAGGCGGCTCCTTTAGCTTGTGTTTTCTGGAATCATGTTGCCGATAAATACCAATCTGCTAAAGGGCAAAATACTAAGAGGGCCGATGATTCTCTGTGTAAAAAGATCGCTACAAAAATCTATCATGTAGGAGTTTTTGTCGAGCAAGGATAAAACCTTCACCCAATGTCCAAATCAATGTGGTCAATAAGCTCTGAATCCTTTTTTTTTTTTTTTTTTTTTTTGCATGCACGATTTAAAGCTCAGGATCAGCTAGGACCATGAAACATTTACAGTTGATCAACCATCTAGAAGTCTACATTGAGTTCAAGAACAATGACCTTGACCCAATTTCAAGGTCATCAGAGATATTTCTCTTTGAATTTCCTGTGCAGAAAATTTCAAGAACCAAATAAGCCAGGTTCACATTTTTCCATAAATTGATCACAGTTGCAAAAATTTCGTCGCATCTAAACGACAATGATCCATGTCACCCGGATCAATTTCTTACATGCAACAAATACTGTTTTTTCGGAAATTGTTGGTGGCAAAGATGTTTCACTGGCTTACCTAAGATTAATTAAACATAGAAGTGCATGAATATTTGACTTTTTGAAAATGGTTTCACATATTCAGGTTTAAATTGTTCAGGTGTGCGCACATTCATTCTTTTGCAATCCAGAAGAGATATATGTAGGTGCAGTTTATTCAAGTAGCATGCATTTGCACAAATCTAATAAATCTTTAAGAGTGGTTCCAACGAACCCCTCTTGACTATAATAATAATAATAATAATAATGATAATAATAATAATAATAATAATAATAATACTAATAATAATAACAACAACAACAACAATAATAATAATAATAATAACAACAACAATAATAATGATAATAATAATGATAGTGATAGTGATAGTGAAAATAATAATAATAATAATGATAATGATAATGATGATAATAATAATGATGATAATAATGATGATAATAATAATAATGATAACAATAATAATAATGATAATAATGATGATGATAATAATAATAATAACAATAACAATAATAATAATAATAATAATAATAATAATAATAATAATAATAATAATAATAATAATAATAATAATAATAATAATAATAATAATAATAACAATAAGGCAAAAACACACAAAACAAATAAGCAAACATACAATCCGGCCTCAATGAAATATATGTCATTTTAATGAGCTTCTAAATGAGTAATTGTGAATCGCCAGCGTTTATAACAACACTTCTCGCAATAGGCTCTCTACCTGTCCATTAACTGCACTTCTGGTATGTATTAGCAAACCAATTTGTAAAAAAACCACAAATTTATACAAAGAGTTTTGCGAAACATACAGTCAAATTTGTGTGCTAATACTAAAATGGAGTTACGTCGAATATATATATATATATATATATATATATATATATATATATATATATATATATATTTGCCCATATATATGACCACCAGCTCAATATATATATATATATATATATATATATATATATATATATATATATATATATATATATATATATATATATATATATATATATATATATATATGCGAGCCTATTCTACAATTTGCTGGGCATGATTCTGACCAACGGGCTGCCTAATATCCTGTACATTTGATGCAATACTTACTGGTTTGTATTAATGACTTACAACCTGAATGACTTCATCAGCAAATTGATAGATTGTCCTTTATATTTGTTCCTTTAGACCTTCAAATGATCAAGGCCTAAATTAAACGCAAAAATAATACAATTTCGTCTGAAAACTTTTCTTGCAAACTATGTAGAACTCAAACACTTAGATACTGATGTTAAGTGCACATTCACGCAGAAATATATCATAGGTAGAGAATGGCATAGTCCAGGTCAACAGCTCTCCTCGGCAAAACGTGAAGACATTCTTTATTATACGTAAATAAGTGTCGCATGGTACTAGATCAAGGCAAAGACTACTTAGTTCACTATTGTTTTCAACAAATCTGTTATTCTCTCCAATCTTGTCATATATTGTGCGGTTAATGTGCCTGCATAAAACTGTTTCACTGTTGGTCAGAAGGTCTTGTGATCGGACAAGTAGATCCCTCAAAAAGTAAAACAGAAAAACAAAAAAATTAACAGCATTGCAGATCTGTTAGCGTCGTTTCTGTAAAGTTTTTTTTAACCACGTAGCACACTTTCCCTGTATAATGTTATGACCTTACATTCACGTCATTGGCAAATCCATCATATAAACTGCATCTTAATTTTTCTAACCTTTAAATGTGTATGTTCAGGCGGTATATGTAAACATATTATAAGTCAAAAACCCAGTGCAGTAGCTATCATAATCTTCACCACAAATCACCATTACTGATTTCGTTATTCCTAAGAGTATAATCAGCGTGCGTTAGCACCGATGCCGATAACTGGTTTCTTAAAATTGTCAAGAGTCTGGTCTAACTGTTTAAGTTTAACCTGCAGTTGAAAAAATGTAAAGGGTGTTGGCTTATTTAAGGTGCACTATTTAGTGCAACACTGTTTTTCATGATACAAATCTCTTTTAGGGTGGCTTTGGGGAAGCCCTATTTCTTACGAGGGCAACCAGGTCATATCCGTTTCAAAATTGACGGGGCCATTTATTTATTTAATTTTTCTTCTTTTTTTTAGCATTATTATTTTTCAAAATATTCTTATGAAAGCATTTATGTTTATGATTTTCAGGTCTAGAAATCCTAGATGCATTCAGAAAGAGTATATTTGATATCATGTGTCAACTTGAACCCCTCTGCGGCTGAAACATGATAACTTTCCCTGCTTGAAATTTATTCTTCAGAAGTGAACTTTTCCTTTAAATTAGAAATATTATTTTGCCCTATCTAAACGTTATGAAAAATCAGGAATAATACGTATGGCGTGTTTTATCTAGTTTGGCAGTCTCATCCTGCAATGAGGTATAGATAAAATTTGGACTTGCAAATTCTGGTGATGGGCTTTAAAAACAGAAGTTTAATCTCAATGTAGCAAATACAATCAGACTTTGAACGATAGGACCATGAAAGACAGATCAAACTTTTGATTTTGCAAGGTTGAAACAGATTGGACAAAAAATAAAACTTGCTGGGTGAATGAAAAATATATTTTTCAAGTGACACGACAAGACGAGATTCCATATTTCATCAAAATCGACCATACTGAACAAGAAGTTTACTCCCTGTTTAATGTAGTCATCTGTAGATCCAGACAATTCTGAAAATACATACTTTTATAAGATTTTCTGAACAGCAAATATTTTGTGAATCATCAATACCAAACACCTTTTTGGTGAGCTTTCCACCGGCCACCTAAAGCCTGTAGCTATTGCATGAATATCTTGAAATAAATGGTACGTTGACCTAGCAAATGTATAATTTGAGTTGGATATGGCATTGCTTTATGAACAAATATTTGACCCAAACACTCGCCAGAACACAATGTTTTGGTTGTTATTTATCCAAAAGCTCCTACTTTGGGAGGGAGGCAAGCCCCCCCCCCCCCTTTGCAAACCCTCCCCCACTCGGTCGCTTTCACTGCCTTGCAATGTCAATATCATCATATTCAGAACCTATTTCCAGGAAAACTGATTACGGGCCTGATATCTATATACTTCACGGGTTTGTTTTTTTTTTTTTTGTTTTTGTTTTTTGTTTATATAAATTCTTGTACCATGGCTGCATCAACTGTCTTAAATGTTTGCTTGTGTATTGTACAAAGTGTGTAATCTACAGCTAAACTATCAAAATTAATTTTTCTATTTCCCAAAGATTCTATCATTCTGACCAATCAGGCAATCTAAATGTAAAGTCTAAATCCTAACCTCCGCTAGCTGTCTTAATCTTAGAGTAGATGTTTGGTTAACTTGATATAAAGATGGTTCTAAATAATCTATAATTTATGTTCCACAATCTAAAAGAAAATGATCAATAGAATTAAAATGGTTATAGATGCACAAATAAAATTATACATTGTGTGTGATTGGTATTGGGTAATAAATCATTGTTTCAACTCTTGAGTAGTTAAAACTATATGCTGTATTTTACATGTGTTCAGTAAATGACATTGCAATTGTTACAATTTAGAATCATATTTTGAGAACTAGGATTTTTTTTATTTGAATTTCCTGGTTGTAACTTTCCTTTCGTATGCTTTACTTTTGATGAGATGTTTTTAGACGGAACAATTCTCATCACACTTGAATGCAAAAATACGTGTTCTAGGCTAACACTGAATGTTTGTACTTTACTGAATAAGACACAGAATATGTTAATTTAGAAAAGAGATAATGGGAAGAACTATCTTGCGTTGTTTATGCTTCAAATCCATGCACGTTTACGTCACCAACATAATTCATATTACAAACTGAACAACTATGATTGCAAGCAATCAGTGGGTTGCCTTCCCTAGCCCACCTTAGCTACAAATTCATTGTGTACAGTACCCACCAAATACGAAATTCATCTTCACTGGAAAAATGACCCATAAATATATTGCACTGAAGTAAAATTCTAGCGATGTCATCTATTCTTTATAATACTGATCAATAAAACGTAAATTCCTACCAGGGATTTTTGAAAATAATGCAATCACAAAGTCAAATTGGCCAAAAATCACGGCGCCCTAAAAATGTAAATAACTGTTTTATTACGTAGAATGCATCTTTGTACCAAATTTAATAAGAATCTGTCTGCACACTTTAATATATGGTAGTAAGTAACTTATAATGAATGTTTATACGTTTAAGTAACGACAGAATAAGTCACTGTAAACAGCTTTTCTTTTTCCTAAGAAAGCATAACCGTTTCAAATTTGAGAAGAATCAATCTGTGTAATTATAAGATATTGTGCAAAAGGGGTTTACTAGATTTTCCGGGGCCTGAAAATCCAGCCAGCTAATTTTTGTCAATTGGACCATCGACCTAACCTACAAGCGCAGTAAGCCTCAAAAACTAAATTTAGTAGCCTTTAAGTAAGTAAGTATGTTCATTGTTGACAGACAATTACATATGCATGTATATGTATTAGGGACATGTGTGAGTCATCCTGTAATTTCAGCTGTCCATAAATCGTACCACTTCAACAGAATTACGTTATTTTGAGTAAATTGTACAGAGCTCTTTGAAAATATATAGAGCATTGTATTTTCTCAAATTAACATGCTTGGCATAATGCACTACACTGTATTTCCACAAGTATTCATTTAAATTATTCAAACTACTGTGACACTTTCCGAAAATAATATGCAGCTTGTTTGAAGTTGTTACTATTGCCAGACAGGTTGCTGATCGAGTCGCATCTATCTGATATTTCGGTAGGATTGGCATGCTTCATTTGCATATGCACATGACATGAAAACATGTTCCTCGGACTGAACTTTACCACACTCGCAGAGCCTTAGGTCACGTGATGTAGGTGACAATCAATCTCACGGCCTCAATCTTGAGATGATGGGAACTACGGCCCAATGCTGTAAAAGATAATCTAGCCCAGTATGGTAGGTCACCCAGCAATGTGTATATTTCATGAGTCCTGAGACAGGGGTTAATAGTTATATATGCTTGTCAGCGAGAAGTTTCTGCATTTTGTATGCTCAAATGTACTCACTTTATTTCATGATTCTTCACATCAAGGTCTCTAGCATTTAATAGTTGTTGAATGGGACGTCCTCTTGATGATTTATCGCGCTTTCAAAGATTGACAACCTTGAAGATATATGAAGTGTCGAAACCCGCACAGTTGTACAAGTTCTTCGAGAATGCAACCTGTTTTTCTACGATAAAATCTTTAGCTGTTATGATTCTCAACTCTATAATTACAATATACGTACTTTCTGTAACAGACAGTGGATTTTCTTTCATGTGAGATGTACGGTTTTTCTTCCATTCATAGATCTTCCCTCAGCAACCCTGCACAGCTGCACATAATTGATGATGTCAGAGCATATCCTTTACCCTAAATGGCACATAGTTCACACGGAGACATGAATGGAATTTTTGCTCTTAGTCTGCATGCGATTTTGTATTTTTGTCTTTTTATTAGTGCATCAAATATTGGTGTTCCGAGATACACGTACTTTTCAGTGTAATGTAATTCATTTAACAACAAAAGTCTCTAGTTAATCATGAATATTTCATAGATTGAGAGGACCGGTTTAAAACCACTACTTGCCTTTTAAGGGTGACTGTCTGTCTGAAGTCAGGCGTTAATTTGCTTCTTCACATTGGTATTGGTAGATGAACATTGATGTCTTGCTAATTCTCAAATCGCTGACTTTTGTTGTATTTTAATTTGCGTTCTCATTGTTGGGTTGAAATTTATGGATTTAGGTCAAGCTTTTTTTAATCCTCCACTTATGTTTATCAGTCCCTCTCAGTGGAATTGACAGTAGTGAACTTTAAATAGCCTGGGTGCATCTCCATTTCAATCGAATCAATAGAGTTTTTTAGTCCACACACTTTGGCTATAAGGATGTGGCGTGACGTGGCGAATACAGCAGCGTCGTCCATAAGAAGGAGGTCATGTAAATCGCCGAAAAATCTATCTAGGTCTGATTTATTGATAGCATCTGTCATTGGGTTTATACATAAGTTGAAAAGATGGCAACTAAGTGATTCTCTTTATAATACCCCACTTGTGTGAATAATTCAGTATTGATTTGAAAACTAAATTTCTCAAACTTGGGCTGCTGCCCGCATGAAAGTTGTTCCAGCCTCTGACAATGATTTAATTAGCTCGGTTTTATGTGCATTATCAAACGCCTTTTGATAGTTTACGAGTGCTAGATGTGGAGGCCGTTTTTTTTCTTCTTCTTCTTCTTTTTTGTGCCATGTCAGGGAGAGGCCTTCCTGTGATAATTTCCTCCTAACAGTCACGCCCTTTTTGGGCACCGGCTTGTTCCTCCTTTAGTTGATACATTAAAGCTGTTGCTGAGTATCATATCGTATACTTTTACCAAAGCGTCGATGATTCTTATTCCTCGGTTGTTAAAGGGCACAGGAGGATTTCTGTTTAGTGTATATGGTGAACATTGTGGCAGTCTCACACTAGTTTGGATGCCTCCCTGCGAATACTTGATAACATAAATACATCAATCTATTATCCAATAACTTCAGTATTCTCGAGGCAATTAAATCCATACCCGGGGCTTTATTTGATTTTACTCTCTTTATAATATTGTCTACTTCTGACTGTTCTATGGGATCATCAAGGACAGGCATATGAATGTTAGCCAATGCTATGATGTCATCTATTTGTTTACCTTATGCTGTTTTCGGGCTTAGTAATTGCTGGTAATATTATCTGAATTGTAAGTCACTTGGCCTGTCCATCATATTATCTGGGCTGATAAATGCTGCATTGCAATTTATCGTGTTCCATATTTATTTTGATTCCTTTATTTTAGTGACATTTTCCATCTTTCGTGACTTGTTCCTGGAAATCATTGGTTATTATGTGTTCCGCTGTTCTGTCTTTTTGACGCTTTGGCAACTTCGTACAGTAAGTCCTTTGTGCATGTGCATAGAACCGTTTCCTCAAAGTACATTTGTAATAGGTCATCTGGAGTCGGCAGTTATTCTTTTAATTTATAGGAATCAACGTTTTGTTTGTTTTGATTGGGTATTCCATGTTTGATTGTGCTATTTTGCATTCTTTGTTTACAGCTGTATCGGGATATAACAGTTTATGCATATGTTAATTTGCACACGAGAGGAATTCATATGGGCATGGTACCGGTTTTCCAACTCATTTTGTGAAATTAAAAAATATTTAAACCACTTTGGGCATGGTTGGTTGGTATAAAGAGGTCCTTCTGTTATTGAAGCTTGTCACCTTGTTTTCCAAACCTACATTAATCAGCAATCCGATTAAAATATTAAATAAATGCCTTTATTCCCACCTAAGACGAATCACATCGAACAAGGGTACAAGCTTACGAACTACAGCTATTCAAACAATAACCAATAAATGTTATTCACTGACTAGGATTTAACTGAGACTTATCCTAGTCCACATGTTAACCTAGGCTCACGAAAGTATCAAGCAACATCTGTTTGCCCTGATGTATTTTGTCCTCCCTTGACATAACCAAGGTATCATCATATGTTACAAGTCGTAAGCCATTTGTGCGTGAACACTGAACAACCGGGCGCAACAGTTTATTGAATGCGCAGGGGCTAATGGAGAGGCTGTATGGTGAAACACTGTATCATAATAATCATTTTTCAACATAAACCCTAAAAATTCTCTGCCTTCCGGATAGATAATAATGTGTTGATATCCACTACAAAAATCTGTTGATATAAAATTATCATGTTGTTGAACCAAGGTACACACAGTGTCAATGCCCTTATTAGAAAAATGCGGCACCTGCAAACCTTCATTCAACCAATACAGATCCAAAATCAGACGAATCTTATTTTTCGTTTGAGGTACACAATGCAGCAGAGATATAACTTTTGGTGCATGATTTACGTTTAACAGAGTGCCACTTTCAAGTAACGATTCCAACTCTTTATCTACTGCAGCCACATGTTTTACGGTGGACGGCCTATTAGGCTCCGAGAAACTAGTGTCTGTTAGCCACCAAGTTTTAAGTAAATCTGGCAGACCGTTTTCTTCAGAGGTCCAAAATGTGAATTACCATTTGAATGCATTAGATTGCCCATTGACTTGCATAGTAAGCAATAGAAAAGGGGCATTTACCGATAAGAACCCGAAGTTTTTTAAAAAATCGTTAAAAATTAGGAATCCACAGCAGTCTCCCAAATAAACATCTTTGCTTGAACCTTTCACCCAGAACATATCCACTAAGTTTTAACTTAATATGAGACACATCTCTGGAGAAGAAGCGACAAGTAACAAAAACACACAAAACTTCATAAAAAAATTTGAAAAATATTGCAGAACCACCTGGTGAACAAATTAAGAACTAGGAGTACAATGGAAGGGTTCTTATATAATATCAAAGCAATTGGGTGAGTGGTTGTGGGAAAAACATTTTGTAAGATTTGCCCAGAAAAAGAACCAAAAAAATTATTAAAAATCCAAAAATCACTACAGCGTGACCGTTTGATCAAATCTGGTACCACCCAAGGTACATTGCCACTGGGTTTGAAGTCAATCTGGATGACAGTTTTGGAGAAGTCGAAAATGTGAATTAACATTGGAGCGCCCATTGACTTACATAGTAATCTATTGGAAAGCTGCATTGACCGAAAAGTACCCGAATTGAAAAAATCGTTAAACATCAGGAATCCACAACAGTGCCACCTAGTGAAAAACTGACCCTTCCACAAGGAACACACCACCAGCTTTCGGTCTAATCTCAGTGACGCTTTTGGAGAAGAAGTCAGAAATAGCAAACACGCAAAAAAAATCATACATAATTACAAAAAATCGCAGCGCCACGTGGTAAACAAAATCTGAACTAGGAGTCCCCGGGAGTGTCCCTGTGCCGTATTAAAATTGGGTGAGTGGTTTCAGAGAAGACTTTTTTATGATTTTCCCCGAAAAAGAACAACAAATCCATAAAAAAAATTAACAAGAGGGCTGTGTGAACAGCCCATGCTCAGCTGATCTTGACATTCATCACACTTGCAGCTCTATGAACTTGGGAAAGGATCAAGGTCACCCATGTTCTGAGTAAGTCTGAGCTCAATAGAAGAACACTAACATGTGCAACATCAAGGTTCAAGTAGTTCTCAAGTTATAATGAAGAGTAAAATTCATGCATGTTGCACTGTGACCCCAGAAACGAGGTCAAGGTCATTCATGTACTGTCTAAGCATGACCTTCATACAGAAATATTAACATATGCAGCATCATGGTACTAGTTCAAAACACATCTCAAGTTATCAAGTAAACAGTAAATTTCGTGTCAGTTGTCCTGTGAATTAGCATTAGAATGCCCATTGACTTACATAGTAATCAATAGGAAAGCTGCATTGACCGATAAGTACCCGAATTGAAAAGCCTTAAAAATCAGGAATCCAAAGCAGTGCCACCTAGTAAACAACTTTGTTTGACCCTTCCACAAGAACATATCCATCACATTCCAGCTTAATCTGAGTGACAGTTCTGAGAACAAGTGAAAAATAGCAAAACCATACCAAAAAATCATAAAAAATTAGAAAAAATTGCAGCACCACCTGGTGAACAAATTATGAACTAGGTGTCCCTGGTGGTGTCTTTGTACGATATCAAAGCAATTTGGTGAGCGGTTTCAGAGGAGAAGAGTTTTTAAGATTTGCACCAAAAAAGAACAAAAATATTCATAAAAAATTCAAAAACTCAATAGACCGTGACCATTTGAACAAACTTAGTAGAGATCCACCCAAGGCATATCCCCACCAAGTTTGAAGTAAATCTAGCCAAAATTATGTAAGTTATAACCATTACAAGAAAATCCCATGTTGAACTTTCCCATAAAAACTTTTGTAAAGATTTTTGAAAAAAAATCACAAAAAAAAAAAAAAATCATTGGAACATGACCATTGGAACAAACCTGGTAGACCCCCACCCAAGGTACATCCCCACCAGGTTTGGAGTTAATCTGGATGACGGTTTTGGAGAAACAGTTGAAAATGTGAATTAGCATTATATAAGTACCCGAATTGAAAAAATCCTCAGAAATCAGGAATCCGCAGCATTCCCACATAGTGTACAAGTTTGTTTGACCCTTCTACAAGGAACATATCCACCCCATTTCAGCTTAATCTGAGTGACGGTTCTGGAGAAGAAGTCAAAAATAGCTATAACACACAAAAATTCATTAAAAAAAATAGAAAAAAATGCAGCACCACCTGGTGAATAAGCTAAGAATTAGAGCCCCAGAGGGTGTTCCCGTGTGATATCAAAGCAATTGGGTGAGCGGTTTCAGAGAAGAAGAGTTTTTTAAGATTTGCGCAAAAAAGAACCAAAAAAAAAAATCATTTAAAATCCAAAAATCTCTGGACCGTGACCATTTGAACAAACTTGGTAGACATCCACCCAAGGCACATCCCCACCAAGTTTGAAGTGGATCTGGCTGACGGTTTTTGGAGAAGAAGTCAAAAATGTGAATTGTTGATGGACGACGGACGACGGACGAAGGATCATAAGATAAGCTCAGCTGACTGACAAGTCAGCTGACCCAAAAATCACTGGATTGTGACCATTTGAACAAACTTGGTAGAGCCCAATCCAAGGCACATTCCCACAAGTTTGAAGTGAATTTGGCTGACGGTTTTGGAGAAGTAAAAAATGTGAATTGTGGACGACGGACGGAGGACGGACCGACGGACGGACGACAGATCGACAGACAACAGACGGATAGACAGATGACTGATGGCTAGTCATTACATAAGCTCAGCTGACTGACAAGTCAGCAGAGCTAATAAAACTGGTCTTTACCCATTTTGAGGTCCTATTGATATTTATGAGAGCCTGCTTGCAACACGGACATGGATGTGAAAAGATTCTGTGATATCATTCAACGGCACAGGGGCAAATGTCTTATTTGCAAACATATCCGAATTTAATGAAACCTGGGATGGGTTTTTCCACATTAATGTGCATGAGCATGTAACATTTACATGCTACTCAAAATTGTAATGTTTATACATACAAAGCTAAGATTTTCATCAGACTTCATGAACAATATCAAATTCAGAAAATTAGGTCTGCATAGAAGCAACAGAATTTAAAAGAGCTCATCTTGTACTTTGATAATAAAGGATGGTCTGGAATTTGCCTGTGTAGACAGACCCTTCTTACCGTGGTCTGACTGAAGGGGGAAAACACAAATGCACCGTCAAAAGAAATCCACAATATGAACAGCGCGGCGGTATTGGTCTCCTACGAAGGCAAATCCGGAATGTTCATTTTACAAATAAAAGCTAGTATGTGCGCGTACTGTGAACATAAAAGTCTAGCTTTGTTAATTAATACTTCTTTTTACTTTTGACACAGAGAATATTGTAGAAACCAATGAAGAATGATCTAATATAGTATGGCGCGCACAACGAAAATTGTGGAGTCTTCAGAGCAAACCGCAGGCACTTATTTCCGTACCAAATTTAAGGGACAGGTAAGCGATCACTACCAAAGCATTATCTTGTGCTATCCTACAGATGCACAGAATAACGAAAGCATCCACTTGGCCAAATTATTTTGGAAGGTTATAACAAAGGACCCGTGCATCTTGTATTTTTCTTGCCGGAGAGAGTAATTTTATGGATCCATTTAACACTGAGTCGGTGTATCTGTACCACGAATATGTTAATGTGAGATTCTGGCACTTTCAATAATCCGTAACATTGACCTTTGTGTCAAGTCAGAAGACAGATTGTTGGTTTCAGTTTGTGGGCAATATCTGAAAACCATTTTGAACTTAGTGAACTTTTTACCAATGCTTCCTACCAGATGAGAGCTCAACCCAACGAACAAATCAGTAAATTAGGCGCAATGAGACAGTGATGTACATGTGCATATAATGGGGTATGTTATATATCTTTGCTTGCTTGGTTTATCAATTGATTAGAATTCAGAATGGAAATGTGTCACCTCTGCCTTGAAACCATAAAATGAATAATGCCAGGAGCATTTACAATTGGGAGCAAAGGAAGCATACTTGCAGCTTAGCCTGTGCAATTTTGTTGTAGCCTCAAGACCTATTAAGAGTACACTTATATTAAACAATAAAAGTATCCAAGACATTAATATGAATATGTGGTCATGACGCCATTGATGCCTCTCTGGTGAGTCAAGTACAATTAAACATGATGTTCAACATTGTCTTTACCTAAGCTTTCTTCGTCATCTGTATCACCCAGTTCATGATACATGCTGGAAAACTCTGGATTGCTAGTCTTCTGGAGCGAGTTGCAACTTACAAAAATCTGCACAACTCAATTGATTACCTACACACAGGCATGTTGGGAGTTTTCATTGACGTGCGCACATTCGCGATAATGGCTCGAAGGCTGACTCGGGAGCAGGATGTTCTTCCATCCAGTCAAGAGCAACATGAGCGTTGTTCTGCTCTCTTCAGTCTTTGGATCAGCTGTGAACAAGTGGAGACGGTACCTGTGCAGCAGCATGAAAACACAATCTCCGAATGGCAGCTGGATAAATGACATGAAGGCAACATTTGGAAAGACAATGTTCACAAAGTGCTAATGAAATTCCTCTTCCAGCACCCCCCCCCCCACACACACACACACAACAACAACAACAACAACAACAACATCAACGACAACAACAACAACAACAACCTGCAGCTCAGTTCGTTGACATCGCTGCTTTGTGCATTTTGCACCGTACACGACAGAAGTAAACTTCTCCACCTCCTCAACATTTCAGAATTGACCTCTAACAGTGCTTCAATAGTTATAATGGTATTTAGGAATCATTTGTTCCCACCACCTGCAAATGCACTGACTCAGTCGCAGACGCTAAATGGGTGAAGACCAACAATATCCAAATGTATGATGGTAGACACTTCACAACCAAATAAACTCAATAAGTGCCACATGTATGAACTACAAGTGACTGTCTGTCCATCTGCGGTTACACTAAAGGTTATGTTAACTGCTGATAGCAAGGCACATGAAATGTCTGTTTCCTATGAATTGGTAACCACAGCTTCATTTCATGCCCTTGAAGCAATCATGTCATAGAAGACCCTTTAATTTATTTGGGCTGATACAGCCTATGTCAAAATTTTACAGAGGAACGTGTGCAATATAGACAATAGTAATTCCATATGTATACAGGTTAGACAGGGACAGGTTAGCTTATGGAGAGTAAAGAGTTCGAACTGCGGAGTAGGATATTGACTACTAGGAAGTGGTTCTGGGCAAAAAGAAACAAATACAATAGAATAAGAGACAGCTGTCTGCCACTTCGCGAGTACAATGAAAGTCTTATATATCAGCACACTTCCCACATGTAGAAAAACTCTCTATAGCGGAATTCTTCAATTTCAGTAGTTAAATCAAAGTTATATAGGCCTGTAATGCAACCAACATAAATTCTCTGACTTGTACAATTTTGGTAATCGATTTACAATTGTTCAGCATACAAGCCTGCGTTTAGGAGCCAGCCAACTAAATTCTCACCTGTTTAAAATTGATACAGTAAATTACTCATGTGGCTTAGCTGCCAAAGATGCGTGGCACTACTTCTTCTGTTGCCCTCTGTACACTGTTCTACGTTCAGAACTACACACTGAGATATCTTGATATGCTCCTTTCACTCTTTATACAGTTCTATATAGCTCAACAAGTTGTGCACTTTTCGAAAACCTGAAAAATTTTCTTAGCCGTTCAAGAATACATTGACAGCAGTGCATGCTTAAGCCCTCAAGTATTTGGTAACCTACAGTGTAGCCTGCATTACTCTAATTCAACGACCTTTCTCTTTTGTGTGTGTTCCAAAGCAGTGAGTAAAATGGGACACAAATTTCAGACTCCATATGTATACATACTTATAAATACTGGTTGTACACAAGCCTTTTCTGGCAAGTATTCAAGATTGTGATTAGAAATAATCATATTCGTTCGCATGTTTTTACAGACGTAGTTTGTAGGGTTGAATTATGTAGTGCCCATCCAAGATCACTGATTATAGCGTAATGCCACTTTGCCTGTCCCTTCCAGATGCCCTTACCTTCTGTGTATGTTTCCATCCATCTCCCGTGGCCCTGTGTTTCTCGTCCCCCCCCCTCCCCCCCCAAAAAAAAGTTACATAGGGCTATGCCCTTTCTTTGCCGTAAACCAACTGCTGGACGACGATTTGTATATATTTCTGAATAAAATATGTTTACAGGAACGCTCTATAACTTAGCAACTGTGTATATTCCGGCTTCTTGCTTCTATTCGTAAGGAAGGAGATGAGCCTTTTTGTAGGCAGACCTTAAAAGGAATTCCATTGTCAAACTACATGACCTTAATTCTTGTGTTGAATTCAAAGAAAGTTTCTCACTTTTTTCGTCCCGTCCAAAATTTATATGGACTCAACCATATTATAATAATAAAAAAATATCTGTACAGTTGCTACCAAAACTTTCATTTCAGATAAATCTAGAAATACACCTAGCAACACATGCAATGTTTTGTGAGCTTCACGTGTTTTTGTACAAGGCTTATCCTATTAATAGTAGACGCAGAATTTGGGGGAAGGATTTCGTGAGAAGCACATTTGTTCAACCCATCTTTCAAAGAGAACTTTCTTCTTTTGTCAACGTTCATGGACCAGATACTTCGAAACTCCACTGATTTGTATACTTCTAACCTGAGCAAGGGGAATCGTGTGCTAACAAGTATAATTAACTTTCAAGACTAATTGTCTTTTTTTCCAACTTACATTTTTTGCCTTCTCATACAGCTGAATTTTTTCAAGTTCCACATGGACATTTCTGTACCTTTTTTGCTTTTTTGAGGTAAAAACTCAAGCCCCCCCCCCTTTCCACCTCCGAAAAAAAACTGTAAGCTATCTGAGTAATAACTCTGACTTGAAGCAAGTCTAATTCAATATCACATGGGACTAGTTTTTGCAGTTGAAAGGTTCATAGTATTTAGATCATCACCATCAAATGGATTGATTTAGTCTTTCTCCTGCAGCCTTTGTACATCAAGCTCATCCCTTTCATTCTTGGCTGCTAAAGATCAGGAAGATGGTAACCAGATTTGTTAAGAAGAGCCAATTTTTTGCTTTTAGCTCCACCATTGGTTCGTGTATCTTTTTTCACCGTATCCTCAATAGCTTGATCTTGTGGGACTTCAACAAGGGGGTTGTTTTCACCAAGCTGACAGAAAATGCATCTGCAGCATTCGTGTGTTTAAGGATGATTATCGGGCAACTTTGACATTTCTAGAACATAAGGCAACACGTAGGGTGCATAATTGATAAATTTGTATGAAAAATATCAGGAACCAATGAAAGCATACTGAAGTTTCTAGTTTCCTTCCGTCAAAAATCACAACAAGCCCAACACAAGCTTAACCATGTCTACATATGATATCGAGAAGCTGAGAGTGTGTCATTGTCATTATGCAAATGATCAAAATACTTGTCAAACAGATTACCAACATGTATGCATGTTGGGTCATACAATGTCGTCCGAAATGCCTGTCGTCCTAATTTGTCATGCAGAACCTGAATTCAAGTACATAAGGTACCAAGGTTTTTACTTCCTGCAGCCTAATTAACCTCTATCCAAGTACCAAAGCCTTTCCGAGCATCAAAGTTTCGCAAAGAAGCTTATTTAATCTAACGGCATAATTTGTATCCATTATTTTCCAAAATGCCTCCCACAAATCTCTTTGCATTCACCCCCAACTCTGTACATAGCCCTTTAACACACCATCCTGGAATGACTTGCCAGTAGCATCCAAAATTATGCAAATACCATGAAATGTCCCAAGGCTGGCCATGGTATTTTGGAATCTGTCTCAATGATTCCACACTATTTCAGATGCCTTTGCACACATAGCTCCATCAGTGACTGCTACCAAACTAGGTAGTTTTAAGATATTAATTATTGCTAAGAAGTATGTCAGACCTTTAAGGACAATACAGAACAGATTGGCACATGTGTGGATTATATATAGGAGCAACCTGCTCTCCTGAAATACAAAGATTTTTTTCTTGCAGTCGCACTTTATGGTTCTTGGAGCTGCAATGGACAGTCAATTTTGGGAGGGAAAGGAGCACTATTCTGCTTATGAGGTGTTCCTCCAGAAGAAAATCTTCTTCTAGTATATCGATGTTATCCGGTGCAGCGTTACCCGTACACATGGATGGATTTTTCTGGTAACAAATGAAGAAAAGTTACTTATAGCTTGGCATTAAACTCAAATGGCTTCTGCTGTTGCATGCGCAAATCGTCCCACATGTTCACATTATAAGCTTAGATATGTATATACAATACGATTCATTCTCTACATAAACGACCTTGTCAAATGTTGCTTTATCCTGTATTAACCTTTGTAGAGAAGCACAGTAATTTATATCAATTGTGTTATCTTGAAGGGAAACCTAAGCTTGTATAGTTTTCAGTACCCGTCACATTTTTATTTTTATATACATATATTTCTGTATATATTTTGCGACAATAACTCAGCAATAAACAAAAAAATATATATATATATATATATATATATATATATATATATATATATATATATATATATATATATATATATATATATATATATATATATATATATATATATATATGTATGTATATATATAAATGAACATGAAAACTTATCTTTTGACACACCTTTACCGAAACAAACATGTTGATATTCACATTCATATCAGCTTGTATCAAAGCAAATGCTGATGAAATGTCTAATTGTGTAAACGTTTTGGGAAATGTGCCATAACCGCTATCCTATATCACTAAAATGATACTGGTTTGAACACCCATCTCCACCCCCACACCCTTCCCCAATTGCTACCAGCCAAAGCTGTAATCCACCTGAAGCTCTGCACATTTTAACAAAAACACCACTGGTGTTTCAAAGCAAAAGGTTTCCCAGAAGCTGGACATATCTGCTATGGCGAGCCAAACCCGCAAATGTTTGTTTAATTCTGTGCAAGCAGTTTTTAATTCAATGCAGGAAGATCCACATGTAAAACTCCTTGCTGGCAATTAAAAACTTTCTGCCGAGAGTTCAAAAATTCTCAACACAGATTTAAAAACTTTTTGTACACAAGGAACAACAGTCCTCGGAGAATTTATTAATATTTGCAGGTTACGGTACCTACTTGGCAACCAAAAGCTGGAAATGTTCATAATTAATTCTTCACAGAGACTTTTTAATTCTTTGCAGAGACTTTTTAAATTCCCTGAAGGGAGTTTATGCGCGAACAGCCGGGCACCATTTTGCCCAAATACAATATATGCAGTGAGTTGGGTGCACAAACGCTTTTAAAACACTGTGTAGAAAATTTTAATCTCTAAGCAGGCTACTTCATTTGTAAACTCTTAGAAGTAAAAGCTCTCAATGGGGAATTCAAAATTTTTCAGAGTGTATTTCAACTCTCTGCAGAAAAATAAAAACTCTTTCTACAGAAAGGTCAACCACCTGATGTCGCTCACCATGTGTCACTTATTTACTTATATTTTACTAAGTTTTCACTGAATAGATTCACCGTCAAATATGAGGTTTACTGATACATTTTACCCATTCACATCATCTGTGTGATGCTCTCAATTTTGAGGTACCAGAAATCAGATTACTTAGATAAATTTGGAATAAGTCCATCGCTTAAAGGTGGCTTCACAAAGAGGTCATTACATGTATATATACATCTTAAGATTAAATATTAGGATATATAGATAACACAAGCACAACAATATCCCTATGTGTTTACATGAAATGAAATTGAAATAAATTTGTTAATTTTGCCTTCGGGAGCTTCCACAGCCTGGCTGTTACATATTATTATTATTATTATTATTATTATTATTATTATTATTATTATTATTATTATTATTATGTCTCTTGTAAATGTCTATATCGTGTGGGGCAGATGTTAACCTGTATTGAATTTTGGTCAATAATTATATAATTATAAAGAATCTGAATCTGGGACTGGATTCAGGTGATACAATAGTAAAACCAGCCAAGTGGAGGAGACGAGTCAGCAGACTGGCCTCGTTCCCGCGGCGGATCACACACGAGGAGCGATCCGCCGCGGGAACGAGGCCAGTCTGCTGACGAGTCTCCTCCACGCGGCTGGTTTTACTTTTGTCCAGTAATTATAGCTGTAATTATATTTTCATTGTTAAATGCAAAAAAAAAAAGACAATTAAAACCAGTTTAAACTTTTATTTCATCAAACAAGGCTTTGCATAGTTTTGCGTATGAATAACTGTAACGCAGGATCCAGTAGGATTTAGAAGGAAAGTAGTTCTCAGTGACCTTTGCACTGTGGTGATACGGATTGACCTTTGCACTGTGGTGATATGGACAGGGTTATCACCCAATCTGTTTCTTCCACCTTTGCTGGATGATACAGCTATAATTACTGGATAAAATAGTAAAACCAGCCAAGTGGAGGAGACGAGTCAGCAGACTGGCCTCGTTCCCGCGGCGGATCACTCCGAGTGCTTGCACGAGGAGTGATCCGCCGCGGGAACGAGGCCAGTCTGCTGACGAGTCTCCGCCAAGCGGCTGGTTTTACTTTTATCCAGTAATTAAAGCTGTAATTTTATTTTCATCGCTATATACAAAAAAAAAAAAACAATTAAAAACAGTTTCAATGTTTATTTCATCAAACAAGGCTTTGCGTATGAATAACTGTAACGCAGGATCCACTAATTGGGTCATTTGAAAACTACATGCTTGACGTGCGCCAACTGCAAGGATTTAGAAGGAAAGTAGTTCTCAGTGACCTTTGCACTGTGGTGATATGGACAGGGTTATCACCCAGTCTGTTTCTTCTACCTTTTCTGGATGATACAGCTATAATTACTGGACAAACTATAGTAACCGCGCCACGGTACCATGACCATAGCACCGACCTTATGTTTATCATTGTCGGCTAATAGCCTTTTGAGGCTATATAACGTTAAATTGTACAAACCTGAAGAAAAATAAAGATTATCTTATCTTCTTAGTACTGAAGCTGGAAAAGCCGGGGTCTCTTGATAGTCTTGTTGTTTTTTTGCGTTTTCCGTTTCCGGGATTGCGCGGCAATCATGGCCGCTTCCTCGGCAGGCGACTCTACTAAGACCGAGTTATATGACGCGATCGTAGACAGATTAAAATCATCTCTGCATAGGGAAATAACAGAAAACTATCTTCGCATTGTTCTGTTTGAGGAAAGCATCACACACGAAGAACAAAGGGAACAAGCAGAAAGGTAGAGTGTTTTTTGGGAGCATGTTTCACGTGGCCACGGGTCTACCATATTATCGCCCAGTTTTAAATTGGTCCCAACGGCGATATGCTAACGTACCAAGTTGTCTTTCTTTGTCTTTCTGACCATCGGTCCACTGAATGGAAGTGGAAAAGAATGTGATAAATGTGTGTGGCGATACACATACAAAAAAGAATGTGGCATATGTGCCTTATAACCACCCATTGCATTGCCATTGGCAATGGCATTGTTCCCACCCATGTTGCAATCTGACTCAGGTTGGAATTTCAACATGGTGCGCGGTCATGTGGGAATTGTGATGTGCAACATCTTTTGATGATTTGAAAGTTGGGTCTTGCCCGATGAGAAAAAGTAATGGAACTGAGTTCAACACCATTTGAATTTTTGTTTAAGTAAAACTGTCACTGGACCCATGGAGCAAGTATACTAGTATACTTGCTCCATGCTGGACCGTACTTGGCATGTTACGTACCATCATGGAGCTAAAATCATGAAGGTATAATAAGATTATACCTCCATGCTAAAGTGTAAACGGCCAGCACTGTAAAAAGGGAGCGCAACTTTAATCTTTATGAAGTTATGGTATATATATATAAATATATATATATATATACACACACATATATATATATACACATATATATACATATATATATGCTCTGCGCCAAATGAGAATCAGCACACTAAGAAGCGGTGAAGTTCACACGAGATAGTATAACCTAGCTTGGCAGTGAATGACATGCCGACTTATCTTTATTCTCGGTAGCTTAGATATGACTGCCAGGACATAAAAACATTTTGAACTGCCATAATAGCCTGGTTTTTTTTTTAAAAAACACCTGGTAATACATGGATTTTCTCAATGTAAAATACCGACTTTACCGTATCAGACTTTTAAAATGACAAAAAAATAATAACAATAATCCTCACTTGGTCCCTCTCTTTAAGTACGGTATTCAATTCTCATTTGGGTCAAGACCAATTGGGAATACCTCCGACAAAAATACTAAAAAGAATACATAAAAATCCTCATTTGGTTCTGGCCCACATGAGAATATCTAAGAAACCTATAATATTGACAAAAAATTCATCCAAATAGCCATTTTAAGTTAGACGTGTACTAATAGTCATGTACACATGTGCATGTATGATACGGTAAACTCGAAGAATAAAAATAAGTCTGCATGTCATTCATTGCCAAGGGTTATATACTATCTCGTGTGAACGTCACGGTGTCTTCGTGTGCTGATTCTCACTTGGGCGCGCTGCTTGGGAATTCCTAGATGGCGCTGCGCCGATTAAGGATTATTCTCAAATGGCGCAGGTTCTCAATCGGCACGGAACATATATACACATACATATATATACATATATACACAGTGAAACCTCCCTATACCGAACGCCCATGGGACCGAACAAGTGTTCGGTATAGGGAGGTGTTCGGTTTAGGGAGGTTTCCACATTGTGGCCTCATGTCTTACCAACCGTGCTATACACATACCAGCTGAGATCATTATGGTGGGAGAAACTCATGTTAACTACATATACATCATCAAATAAATGAACAACAAAGAAGTAAATTTTTATTGTTTTATCATTTGGGAAAGATGTACTGACTATGATAGAGCAAAGTTCAGATGTATACATGCACATGTATATGTAATTATTAAAGAACATTATGACATATAGCGTATGTTCATATATATATATATATATATATATATATATATATATATATATATATATAGATAGATAGATAGATAGATAGATAGATAGATAGATAGATAGATATACACGTGTGTGTGTGTACCATGCGATATTCAATATAATGTTGACTTTAATATCATACATATATCCCGCTTGGGAATATGGTAGAGCAATAACTGCGTTCTCTCATCAACCGCCATGTGGCCCTGCGGACAGCTTTCATCTGGGTATTCAATAGCGGGTCAACCTGAGTGGCGTCGCATACTATGATGTGTTAACGCATGGTGTAAACTGAGCGTTTTTCTTGGCGAATGAAATAACGAAGTGTAACTCATATTCATGATAATGTTATCATTAATTAATATTTTTTTGTAAAAAGTAATGCAATCAAGGAATCAACCCAATACACATTGTTGTAGAGTTAATCACATTTGATTTTAATTTTAATTTAACTTTTAACGCTACCTGTCGACCCTCCCCCTCCCCCACACACACCCACACACATACAGTAACACTGTAAAACTTGGGAATTCATCTACAATAACATATTCTGGTGAGGTTGTCTACTTGTCTTTATTTTTGACACAATGAAAACACGCCCGGCAAATAAGATACAATCGACTTCAGTGTTGCCAACCTGCCAAACTAACAATCCGGGAGATAAAAAGTAAAAAGTAAAATTAAGGGCGATTGGTAAATTAACATAAAATATAGAAGGGAAATATTGATGAAATTCCTAGAGGTGACTCAAAATTTTCAAAAATCCACACTTTTTCAAGAATTTTCAACATAAAATTCCGGGAGTCTCCCGAGAAATCCGGGAAGGTTGGCAACACTGCGACTTCTTAAAACGCGATGACCAATGTTGTTTTATCCTACTCGATCCTCCATTATCGCCCGCGGTGAACCAGGTCCCATTAAATCCTTGCAACAGGAGTCTTACGAAATCCTTATGCTGTTGAGTCCATATTGTGTGCTATGTCGATAATTTGTTATATGTGATCTTTGGAATATCTTAATAACTGTCGAACAATATTCTTTATTATTGCATTTCTTTCGACCATTCACATAGTCGAGTGGCGCTACGCAGGAATGTAACAAGCAGAATGCGGTTCCCGGTCACCGCTGTTCAAATGGATTTTTCACTTTTTTAACACAACATACGAACAAATGCATTCATGCTCTGCTATAATACAATCTTATCTTTCGTGTGTGTAAAATTTATTAGCCGATATTACGTGAAAATGAACATTTTTGGCACTTTGATTGCCGATGCGTACAATGTTATCACAGTGTTTGCAAATCCGCCGAGACCAATGCTCACCCGCAGGCGAGTACCCGGATGAAAGCGATGACTCGCGCCGTGTAGTGGAGGTTTCTGGAAACTTTAGAAACTGCCCTTCCCTATTCCTAGATGGCGCTGTGCCGATTGAGGATTATTCTCAAATGGCGCAGGTTCTCAATCGGCGCGGAACATATATACACATACATATATATATATATATATATACACGTGTGTGTGTACCATGCGATATTCAATATAATGTTGACTTTAATATCATACAACTGGCAGTTTCCATTTTACTATGGATGTTGGAAAGTAATGGGTAATAAATTTAAACAAGTGGCAAAATACTATGGCCACACAGTGATAACACGTTGAGTGTTCTGGCGTTTTGCAGCTGGCTACCAGTGATCTGTAGATTCAGGTGCTGTGCGTTTTTAATAGAGAGTGATATGATGGGGATGTAGGTTTGAATTGTCACTGGTATCATCAGCATGACCACAATTTTAGTTACTATCATCACTGTAACTGTGATCATTGTCTTCATCATCATGACCATTATCATCTCCATGACCATCACATTTTTGGTCACCATCACTGTGACCAACATCATTATCACCATAACCTTTATCATTGTCATCGCTATGGCCTTCATCACTTTTTTTGGTCACCACAATCATCATAGTCACCATCATCACCATAAACTTAATGATTTTTGTCAGCATCGTCATCCACATTATCATCACCGTGACCATCATTGTCCCCATCATCACTGATTGTTGTTTTATCTTCAATTTCAGTTGACTCTTGCTCACCCAAGCGTTCAGGTGGCAAAGTGGCACATACACACTTGCCAGCTGTGGGTAGCACAGCATGATAATGTACCACAGTGTTTGCAATGGAAATATATAATACTGGTAGGATAGTGGAAGTTCTTTGCAGTGGACAAAGTTTTTTCCATTGAAAGTTCCACCATATTGACAAAACGCATACACTTTACATAATAATGCTGCAATGACACATATCTAAACTGGTAATTTTGCCACATGTGTTGCAAGTGATGATAAAAATTTGTCAATGCGTATGCACAGAAGGTATCTCTGTGGCTCCTCATGAATTGACTGGTTTTGAAACGAAGCACATGTACTGAATGTAGTGCTTCCATTTGGAACAAGAAAGTACCAACTGCCCTAAAAATGATTTACATCACCTGCCACACAGAAAATAACTGTATCTTCTTTCAACATGGATGGTGAAAATATATCCCTCTGGTCATATTTTTTTCCTTGCCAGCAGTGACTGGTGCAGGGGTCAAACTGTTTTTCAAGCGATGCCTGCATGTCTACAATTTCTGGCTGAAACATGTACACTCACCCATACTAAAAAATATCAAAGCTGTATAAGAATCAGTTTATCAAAAATAAAAGTAAAATGAAATATAGAAAAAGTTGTCAGATTTTATTTGTTTATCAGCCTTGGACTAAATTATGTTCATTAATTATTTGAAGAATTACAAATTAAAAGAAAATGTTCTACGCAAATTTAATATAGTTATGGAAGATACAAAAATAAGAATGAGAAAGTAATGGATATGGCTGTTTTGTTCTGGGATATGGGTGGTAAAAGTGAATTAGACATTAGTGATGTTTGCTTTAGTATAAATCATGAAATGAGTGCATGGCACAAAATTATTGACGTCTAATTCATGTAGGCCTACACTGTTGTAAAAGCTTTTTAATTGTGATTCAACACAGTGTGTGAAAAAATCAATTGGGGAGAACCGTTTGGATATTTTCAGTTTGGCAAAAGTGAGAAAAGATTAACTACAGAATGTTAGGTTTTCAGTAACTGCCCCCCTCCCCCTTCCTCCGCAGCAGTAAATTTGTCCTACTTGGAGATTTCGTTGATTGGTAGGTGTCGAATCCCAATTCATTGATTATGGAGATAATAATAATGTGATCCCTCCCCTTATAATGCACAATTTCACCAACTTCCTACTGCGGGGCCCAAGAGAAACCTTTTGGCAGCCATGTTGACAAAGACTGCCATAGACCCTCCCCCCCCCCCCCCCCCAACACTTTCCAAAAATTATACATTTATGCTATTTTATATAACTTTTACATGAGTAAAGATCAATTTAAAAAATTAAAGCTGTCATTACTCTCTATTTGAACAAATAGTCTTGGAGGTCGTAATAATACAGGGAGGTTGTTGTACTGGTATTACGACCTGGCAATACTGTGTTCCTATTGGATGGTCCTAGGTTATGGGTTAACATCATAATAGAATGTGAATTTCACCCTGCAACCATCCACTCTGGTAATGACTTGAAACAAATTTGACGCTGGGAAGGAAGGCACGAATCAACAACTTTCACGCTGGGAAGGAAGGCACTTACACGCTACTTCCTGTAGTGTGGATATCGTCTGCTAGAGCTGAGCTGTGACCTGATGCAGAGAGGGCCGTACATTATGGGCCTAGGTCTAGGGGATCCTCAATAGTGATGCATGTTCGTCAATATTCAATACCTGTGAACTGAAAGAGTGTTTCTCTTTTCTCTGTGAACAGTGAGAATTTTATCCTATTGTCTGGGACAAGTGAAATCCCGTTCAGGAGAAGGGACTTTCAAATTTTACTTGTCCTATGGACAAGTACTTTTAATTGGCAAAATTCACAAGCACTCAGGCAGGATTTACACAACTATTACAAACTTGATTCATCCTTTTGAAAGATAAACTAAGAGCTGACAACTGAATAGAACTCAGTTTTTGGAGACTTTCATAGTGAGGAGCAGGTGTCATCATGGAGTTTGTTTTACATATTTGGTACAGGATGCCCATTGTTAAAGCAATTGTTACGAATTCTCCAGGTTTATGCAGGTGTCAGGCTTTAACTGTTCATTTTATAATCATTGAGACTGAATATATAGCCCCAGTTTGTTTCTACCTCAGTTATACACTGGCAGGTGGTTGAACTAATTTGTCCTATCCAGCTAGAAAAGATACATGTATACATGTACTACTTCAGGAGCAAGTCAAGTTATTCTTATCTGAACTTGTTCTATACTCTGTAGTAATTGTTTGGTTTGATGGGTATTCTGTATTCATAATGAAGCTTTGCATTTATAAGCAAAACTTCACTTTTTTAGCTAATTCATCATATGCCATGTTCATATTTATTCATTATTATGTGGGTTGTCTTTGATGAATATTTAGCTTAAACTAGGAGCCACTATGCTGAGAGACATGTACCGGTACAGGCTCCGAAACGTGTTCTAAGTAATTACTCACTGAAGACCCTTAAATATATTTGGGCCAATAGGGCCTATGTCAAAATTCTAGAGAAGAACCTGGCAATAGTATTTCCATGTGTGTACAGGTTAGATAGTGACAGATTAGCATACGGAGTGGTGAGAGTTTGGACTTACAGAATAGGGTAATGACTACCAGGAAGTGGCTGTGGATGAAAAGACACAAATACAACATGATGTTAGATTCTAAAGTTTGTTGGCATGACAAACTTGTAAATTCACTGTATGACAATGATTTGCGTTAAAATGGGCTCTTTCAAAGCAAAACTTAGTTTCACTTCATCAGCATCAGGGAGGACAAGTGAAAATTTATGTTTCCTGTCCTACAGAGGAGGAATTTCAAAACAGTTTTTCATGCCCTAGTGTACAAACTCATGAACAGCATTCGTCCAAGTTATTTTCTTAATTTCTTTGTACACAAAAACATATGATGATGGTTATGTTATAAGAAACATTTCACAACTAGCCCTACCTCAAGGCTAGAAAAAAATGTTGAAGAAGCATTGAATTTAGGGGACCATTGGCTGGGAATGATTTGCTGGAAGATCTCCAATTTATAAACAGTATTTTTTTCATTCAAATTATTTTGCAAAAAACTTTTAATCTCAGGTAGATTCAAGGATTTACTATGGTGGCTCAATGGTGCCAACCAAAAGTTTTTTAATGTCGAACTTACGAGATAAAATCTCGTAATTATGAGATATGTATCTCGTAATTACGAGTTAACTATCTCATAATTAGGAGGCTTTATCTTGTAATTACAAGATAAAAAAAACCTTATGGTTGGCACCATTGAGCCACCACAATTTACAACAATGTGTTTGACAAAAATCAAATATAATTTTTAATATATATATATATATATCACAATGCTCATGACATGTTTTGATATTTGCTCTTCATCTACTGCTTGTACATAAGACCTACTATATGCAGTTGTTATTTTACTTTTGAGGGGATCCCATAAACCTCTCAATCCCCTCCATATCATTAATATATTCTTTTGTACAGTGGTGCCTGCTATTTAACATCACGCCTACAGCCAACAAAATGTGGTCTCATACTGTAGGTGGTCTTAAGTTGAAGGTATATTTAACACGTAAATACAGCAGAGGGTCTTGAAAGAGTGGTCTTAAAAAGACATGCAGTCTGAAATTGGAGGTCTTTAGACCAAGTACCGCTGTATATGTGTATTGAGAATTTTTGTGCATGGTATAATTGTGAACATTGTGTGCCTGTAATTCATTGTGGAGATTTTTTTTTTTAAGTATTTAACAAAAAAATATCCTTTGCTGCTCGATGTGGCATTGATGTACTTGTGTCTGGCCAATACAGAGCTAAATCCTGTCAGACAAGAAGGTCAGTTGAAAACAGTAAATACCAGAGGAGACAAAAGCACATAACTTCATTGAAGAAAATGTACCATGAATCCAATATGACAGACATTGATATATGTGTCATGACCAGCTTGGACAGTTTCACTCCATTTTCTTTCAAAATCATAAATTAACCCAGCATTCTGGGCATCTGTTCACACATGGTGAAATAAGACATAGGCACATGTACGATTTTGTAAGCCAAAACCAGGAGCATTCTAAATTTTGAAATTATGTTTAATAAATGTAAAAGTAAGACATTTCATTCAAGTACCAGCACGCCTCTAGTTCCAGAGAAATATCCCAGGTCAACAGCTTTTCTCGGCATGCATTGGGCACATTGTGCCCAATGTGCGCCAAGAAAAGCTGTTTACTCAGTCCAAAATTTGACACTTAAAGAGTTAAGTGAACCATCATACATCAACAGAATTCTGAAATATCCATAGTCAGTTTGCATAAAGCTCGTAAAGTTACATTAGCTGAATCACAGCTTTTTTTAGCCACTGGCAGTTTGGCTTATGGAAAGCACTAGCTTAGTTAGTCAGTGCTTAAGGGGATCACATGATATCTCTTGGCCAATCAGATCAAGGCAGGAAGTGTCCTATGAGATCCCTTTTGACAATACAGTGGCATCCTTCAAGTCTGGCCCGTAATCCCCCAGGCAGTCTCTGTGATGGTGATAGTCTTTACTGAGATAGACTGACCATACTACATGTATTGCTTTACAGGTGGTTAAAGTGGGCAAGAGGCAGACAACACTTAAAGGTTGTGACTGCAAACATTCCACAAGATATTCTACCATTGGGGCTAGAGGGCAGTCTCTATGATGTCAAAGTATTTTCAAGACGTGGACCAGATGACTCTATTTATGATGAAAATGAAGATATCAGGGAAAAGGTAGTGACAATTTTGTACATCATTTTTAACTCTTAACACTTGTAAAGGGGAAAACGTGTCATTTGAAAATGTAATCAAGTACCATCTGGTGAACAATTTTTACATTAACCTTTATATGTTCAGAAGCTACTTGAGGAAATGAGCAGGTGCACGATGCCAGCAAAGCATTAGGCCCATGGGCCTCTTGTTATATTTTTTTATACCTCTGCAGGGGTATCTAGGATTCTTCATGTTCGTCTGTCCATCCATCCATTACATTGGTTACACTAGAGTTGTATCCACAACTAGTCTCAGTCTTTGTATGAGAATCATTTGAAATTTTGCACAGTTCATGGGTATAATTGCATGATCATATCATGCAATATGATTTGTTGAGCAAATCATATTGCATAGGAAAGTCTCTGAATTTTTATGATTTTTTTAAAATACAGGTACAAAACTAGAAAAGTAAAAGCAAATCTGTCTATGTGCCTTCTAGATTTGTAAATATTAAATGGTACAACTTTTGTCCTTTGGTACTTCACATTCCATTTAGCTTATGGCTGGATGAAAATTTCAAAGTCCAAATGATCTTGACCTTTAACCTTTACAGGTCACAAGTAAATTGCAAAAGTGTATTGTGTTAGAATACCCACAATTTAAGTCCAACATGATTAGAATTGGATGGAAATTGGCCGAGTTATGGCTGGGTGAAACTTTCAAAGGTCCAGATGACATTGACCTTTGACCTTTATGGGTCATATGTAATTCTCAAAATGTGCAGTGTTGCAATAGCTACAATTTGAGCCCAACATGATCAAAATTGGATAAAATTGAACAAGTTATGGCTAGAAGAAAGCCACCATCGAAAGTGGCCTTTGACCATGAAATGACCTCTACCTGAAGTAAATCTTGAACTTTAAAATGACATTTTGACCTAATAAAATTGGCCTTTGACTTTTTTAAAAACCTTACCATTTGAAATGACCTTTGCCTTGATATTATTGAACTCCTATACACTCAGAACTATATCTACTATAGTACATAAGATATTGAAGATTTAAAACTTTAATCAGCCCTCATTTACATAATTTTGAAAAGCATAACCTCTCATTATAAAAAGGCGAGACTTCAAACTGTGCAGTGTTACAATAGCTACAATTTGAGCCCAACATGATCAAACTTGGATAAAAAATGACCACGTTATGGGCAGAAGAAAGCCATCATCGAAAGTGGCCTTTTACCTTGAAATGACCTTTGACCTTGAGATGCCTCTACCTAAAGTGGTTCTTGACCTTTAAAATGACATTTTGATTTTAAAATGACAATTTGACCTAAAACTGACCTTTGACCTTGACATTTGAAATGACCTTTGCCTTGCTATGATCAAACTCCAATACACTCGGAACCACATCTACTAAAGTATATATAAGATATTGAAGATTTAAAACTTTAATTAGCCCTCATTTGCAAATTTTGAAAGCATGACCTCTCATTATCAAAAGGCCAGACTTTATCCATAGAAGTATAATTGTGCCAAGTTTGGAGTTTCTATGTATAATACTTTTCAAATGAATGTCGGACAAATTATAAAGAAAGAAGGAAGGAAGGAAGAAAAAACAATATGTCTGTGTTCACACACAGACATCATTATTGGTAAGGGCATGTTAATATTGTAAGCTTACAGATGTGGAACTTGTATCTGCAACTGGCCACAAGCTTCCTGTCAGATTCATAAAAAAATTTGCACTATTAACTGGTGTTATGTTGCCCAAATCATATTGCATATATAGGTATGCCTCTGCAATGATTTTCTGAATTTTTTTTTTAATTTTTGAAAATTAAATGGGGGTTTTTTTTTGTTTTTTTTTTACATTTCAGCTAACATTTTGGTAATGGTGGACCATCATGACCATAGGCACATAGTTACTAAATAATTATAAATTTGAAAGCACCTGTGGGGTTTCTCTTGGTGTTGTTAATTTTGAGCATGAGTGACCTTGAAAGGTCAAACTGACATCAATGTTGGTGGCACCACCTATAGTATTAAATGCAATATACAGGTCAAAATGAGAAAATCTTGTGACTACAATACTGACCACAGATTCCAGTCAGCCCAATATAACTTTCAGGACTATAGATTGTATGAAAAACTACCTACAATATTATGCAGTATAGGGGTCAAAATGTGAAAATCTTGTGAACACTTAAACATCTTTGATTTTTGGCGGATCATCACGGAATTTGGTGGGATTGTAGGGGAGGTCAAAGTCTAACCTGCTTATGATACTAGTGGTGCCACCTATAATTTGACAGAAGCCAAAATGTGTTTTAAGATATGGAATTCCCTATCTTGAAAAATAATTGGATTAGACTTGCCAAATTTATAGGATATATATAGACAATGGCCAAAACTAGAATTTTATGTAATATTAGTGACCTTGACCTACTTTTGTGAGGTCACCATGCCTGTAAAGTTGAAAGAGGTGGTTTTGTAATGGCAGGGTGTAGCTTGGACATCAATGGCAATGTCAGGACAGCACCAGGCCCATGGGCCTCTTGTATAACAATATGGATGACCTTGATCTCCTGTCACACGGTCACTAAGGACACAAAATGAAGGATTCCCTCATTGTTGTCTTGGCACATACAACAATATCCATGACAGGAATTGCACAAATAAGCTATGATTATATGTGGAGGGAAGTGCCATCTGACAGTTTATACACTTTAGGTACATAAAATCTATTATTTTTTAGAAGCCACTTGAGGACTTGTAACTTTGAAATGAAGATGCAGGTGCAATATAGCCATGGTGCCAGCAGAGCATTAGGCCCATGGGCCTCTTTTTTCCTTTTCTTTCTTATTTCTTTTCATCAAATACAGTGGTACTTGCTGTTAAGACCACTTCTCAGCCTCTCATGAGAGATCACATTGGGTTTTAAGACGCTCTTTCAAGACACTGGACTCTTAAAATTATGTCTTTCATAATTTACTAGCAATTGAAGACCACCTGGTGTATGGTACCACTTTTGTCCAGCACGAGAGGCAGTCTTAAATGGCAGGTTCAGGCCAAGTACAAGTTCCAGGAAAAGGCTCTCAATGATCATTGTGATTACATGTATTCTGTTTCAGGTAGCACGAGGGAACAGCTTCCTACATCTAAAGGGTGGAAGCCATGATGGTACCACCTGCATCGTCCATGCAATGAAGAAATTCACTGGTGGACTCGGGGATGAGGATGACTATGATGCCACAAGCGGAGTATGGAAAAGATATTTCATGAAGGTATTCAAAGTTCTGGATGTGCCTATTACAAGATACTGTGATCATGCCATGGTGTTGAGCTTGAATAAGATGAATATAGTGCTGAACTGAAAGATACAATTAAATATAGATGGAAAAAATGCTTAACCCTGGAAGCACTGATTTAAGATTGAGTCAACAGCTTTCCTTGAGACACTTTGCATTCATTGTGTCCAAATTGTTGTGTGGAAAGCTGTTGACCAAAAATATGTTTTGCTTTAGACTGCGTTTGCTGATATTTGAATGAAGGGTATCTTCATGAGGAATTTGAATCTTTTTACTATTTTATGTTTAACGGTAATGAGAAAACAACCATAGCCGCGATTAGCGCTTTAAGGGGTTAATATACCTGTACTTTGATACTTTGTTTCATTATGCTATGAAGATTAGCAATTGGGGGATTGAGATGTTCCTCACATAATTAGAAAAATCTTGCAAGTTATAAATGTTTGGGTATCAATTAGTAATTTATTGGTCAAATTTGTTAGTTTTTTAAAAAATGTGTGTGAATTTAACCCAATGCATTGTTAAATTTATAATGTAGGTATCTTATTCCATCTCCTGGTATTATGTTTTTGAATATAACATTTTGTAAATCACGGCTTGACATTAAGGCAAGTTCTCTTGTCTTGGGTCAGCAACCTTATCAATCAAGACAAGTAACAATTGTGAGCTCCATGGAGTTTTAACCTGCAGTGTAAACAACTAGAAAAAGTGGAATGGAGCAAGGAGCAAAAAACTTTAACTCATTCCATACCATGGTCACAGGTCTTGGTCAGTGGTTCTGGCACTGCTTGGCAAGTCATGCTGCAGCTGCCCTTGCGGCAGCTGCAGCATGACTTGCCAAGCAGTGCCAGAACCACTGAGTTAAGACTATAGGCATGTTGGTACTTGAACGAAAGCTCTTTTCATGAAGAATTTGAATATGCAATTGCCGTCTTAAATCTAGGTAAATATACAGAAAAATCAGGGACTGGTATGGAATGAGTTAATAACATCACCTGAAAATTTATTGAGGATACCCCATTTGGTAATTTGTAATTTTATTGTCTTTGAGCTTCAATGACTAACTTTTTAGATCTTGTGTACAAGTATACATGTATACAAGATCTAAAAAGTAGACCCCGTCAGAATTTTAAAGATGCAATTTTTCAAATCTTGTGTGTGCAGTTATCAAAAGTTAAAGATAACTTAAGTAATATGTCTAGATAGACAATACTGCATTGCTATAACTTATATATTGGCACACTTCAATTATTCCATACTCATCCCTGATTTTGCTTTATTTTTATTTGTGTTAATATTCACATGTGCTTAGATTGAAGGTGAAGATTCTGTGTTTAAATTCTTCATTAAAAAGCTGTCATTAGAGTGACTTTCTTTGTTTGTCTATCTGTTTGTTTGTTTGGCCGAGCCCTTTAAGAAATGAATGAGTAGGACTTTCACAATCCTGACATTCTTTATCTCTGTTTTTATCTAGTCTATAGAAGAAACTGAGACAATAGTGGCCTCAAGGAAGGAAAACGGGGAAGCGGCTCATCTAAGCTGTCGAAAACTGAATGATACATACATTATATGTGCAGGATCTAAAAATGTTCACATGGTCTTGAGGACCAGAGGTTGGTGCAAGTTTCACTCATGTTAAAAAAGGGAGATGTGGAGATTAAAATAATTTCACTTTCTATAGTCTAAGTACAGACAATACACAGAGCAATATTCAACATAAATTTCAATATCTGGGTCAAATGTACATTTTGCAAACTGAAGATATGTCTTTATTTAATTTCTTATTTGAAATTGTGCAGAAAATCTATGTGCTGGTCAACTTGAAGGAAACAGAGTTATCAGTGCAACAGGGTGGTGGCAAAACTGTGATGTGATTCATGCAGTGAATGTAACTGTAATAGGCGACATTCATATTTAACTGCGATCCTGCTCCCTTGCTGTGTTGCCAGGGCAACAGACTGATGCTTCCACCATGATCAGGGCAGATTTGTATTATGTTTCACTCGGCCAGGCTAAAAAGCAAAGTCAAGTTGGGATCCTAAGAGGATCAGTAGTAGGACCGGTTTCGCCTATGACTAGGCTCATCAGCTACTGAAGTAACAGTCAACTGCACGTAATATTTATATCGGACGTAACACCACGTTTCCAACGTAAATTGGGTACGTGTGTTGTGCGAATGTTGCTCGACTGTCCAATAAAACCGGCCTACCTGTCTGGGAGGACAGGTAAGAAGAAAATTCCAACCAAATTTGGTTGTTTAAGAACTTTGTAACCATCCGTGGTACTGAGGTCACGGGGTGCAAGATAACTGTACCGATTTAGGTCAGTGAATGTGAATGGGTAGATTTGAGGTCTCCATCACATGTAATAAAGATATGCTATGTAATAAAGGAATAACTTGGGTGATTCAAAGTTCTAAACCTGTTACATAAAAGGTATCAAATGATAGCCCAAGATATTTTGCGGTTCCATGGGCATGAACCAGGTTTGATTCATGTGGTTAGAAATTCCTGTACTAAGGCAGATAAGCTTGAGAATTAAAAAATTTATTATATGACAAAGCTAGTAAGCTTATCTGCCCATGACATTCAGGCCGAATGGCTCAGTTATACATAGTTGGTGGATCCAATGCTTTTCTCTCGTTAGCCTGAGTTGCAAGGTTTTTGCAAGTCAGGGGGAGTACAGATGTGCTCCAAGATTTGGACTTGCAGGTTCCAAGTTTGGTGATCTGGGAGTGCAAAGTGCCGTCCCAGGGGTTGGCTTACATCTATTCTGGTTACGTAATATAAATGTTCACGGAGTCTGTCCCTCAGAGGCCTTTTCATTTGGCCTACATATTGCCTGTTGCAGGTTAAGCACGTGATGATGTATATGAGGTTGTTGTGCCTGCATGTTCCACCTGAAGGGGTTCTGTAGGAACGCTTAGTTTTGGTGCTGGTCACCCTGCCGGATGTATCAATGATACGGCAATATTTACAGTTAGAAGTGTCACAGGGATGTTGTTTAGTGATACCCGAAATTTGGGGTGTGCGTGGGTTGTTTTGACATTCTATACGTGAGTGCGTTAGAATGTCCTTCAGATTTGTGTTTCTTCTGAAACCAACAATAACCTGTTTGTTTTGGATGGAACTGGCATGTCTTGAAGCCATGATTGTTCCCCAATTTCTGTCAATGATTGTCCTGAATGGTGGGAGGGCTGGATTGTAGCGAGTGACCAGGAATAGTTTTTCCTCAGAACTGGAACTGCAGTTGCAGTTACCTGTTAATAAGGAAGTCCTGTCTACTTGTCTCGCTTTTGAGAGTGCCTGTGCTAGTAGGGTGTCAGGGTAACCCCTACTTTTGTAATAAGCCAGAATTTTCTCTGCATTTGTATCAAAATTGATGTTTTGAGTACATATGCATTTTACCCTCAGCAACTGACTGTATGGTCCCCCTGCCTTCTTGTGTTTGGGGTGTGCTGATTGGTAATGTAGATACATATGTGTATCTGTAGGTTTGGTGTACAATATTGTGTACAGCTTCTGGTTGGAATGTAGACGTACTGTGGTGTCCAGAAAGTGTATTTCTGAGTGAGAGTATTCCACAGTAAATTTGATACTGTTGTGGCTATTATTGAGATGAGCTAAAAATACCAGGCGAAGGTCGCAACGGCTAGTGGAGATGGGTCCGACCGGTTTCGTTTCGACTGAAACTCATCAGGGACTGAGGGGAAAATGACGTGACGTCTGTTTATATACCAGAGTACAACTTTTCCATTGCTACGCAAAACACGGACTTGTGATTACGTAACACGGAGCTCCGGACTTCGTGTGACAGTGGTTGTCAACGCAAAGTTGAATCCAAATGAAAATTTGAATTACAGTGGACTCAAAAGATTGAGGTTACTGTTGGTGCACTTCATGGGTCATTGAGTGCTTAAACAGGAATAGTTCGTGGAAAAACAAAGTTCCACTGGAGCCCTGCTGAAGGAGCTTTTGGCTGTGTGACTACACAGTAAACGGATAGTTGTGCATCTTCCCATAGGTAAATCCATTAAATATGTCTACCTAGCAGAAAAACATAGGAAAATGAGCTCTGAAACAAAAATTTAGCATAAGACTGAGCAAGGGAGCTCATTTACCCATGATGTTGAGACCGAAGGGCTCTAGTGAGCGCAGTTGGTGCATCCAATGTCTCACCCTGTCTAGTCGCCACTGTCTAGTGTGTTCTAGACGAGGGGGAGTATAGATGTATTCCAGTATGTGAACTTTCAAATTCAGTTCAGAATGGTCTAGTTGGGCAAAATGTCTGCCCAACGGTTAGTAGAGTACTTTGTTATTGATATAACGAAGGTACTCGCGGAGTCTGTCCTTCAGTGGACGGAGCGTTTGACCAACATATTGTTTGTGACAAGTTCCGCAGGTGAGGAGGTAAACTAGATTGGAGCTTTCGCAGCAACCCCCTTTGGGGACACGGTATGTTCGCCCTGTTTGTGTGCTTTTGGCATTGCCTGAAGTGTCCAGGCAAGCACAATACTTGCAACTGGTTTTGTTGCATTCATTAGAATGTTTCTTTCCAGAAACTGCAGGATTGGATTCAGATTCTGGATGATATCGGATCCGGGATCGGACCAATACATCAGAGAGACTCTGTGCTTTCTTGAAACCAATGATCACTTCCTTGTCCATTAGGACTTCAGCGTTTGGTGAAGCTTCTAAGATCCTCCAATTGTTTTGGATGATATCTTTGACAGGAGGAAGTGATGGATTGAATGTCATGATCAAGAAGAAATTTTCTTGGTCTGTTGTGTTGGCTGGTTTGGGTGCCAGAAGAGATCCTCTGCTGGCCCGGTCCACTTTGTCCTTGGAGTTTAAGAGGATATGTTCAGGATATCCTCTGAACTCATAATACTTCAATATCTTTGAAGCATTGGCCTCGTAATCAGCTGGTTTATTACAGATCCGCTTGATTCTGAGGAGCTGGCCATATGGGCCTCCCACCTTGGAATGTTTAGGGTGGGCAGACCTATAGTGCAGGTAGGTGTGAGTATCTGTGAGCTTAAAATACAACGTGGTGTATGCTTTACGTTCGGAATCAATCCTGACTAGTGTGTCAAGAAAATTGATTTCTGTGGAGGAGTGGTGAGAGGAGAACTTGATGGTCTCATGACATGAGTTTAATTAAGAGACAAACTCAGTTAGTTGTGTCTCTCCATAGGTCCAGATGCAAAAAATGTCATCAATGTAACGCCACCACACTAACGGTTGTAGTGGGAAGTGGAGAAGTTTGTTTGCCTCTAAATCTGCCATAAAAATGTTGGCAAAAGAGGGAGCTACTTTAGTTCCCATGGCTGTATCACTCATTTGTAAATAGTGATCGCCGTTGAACTCGAAGTTGTTGCAAGTGAGAACTAATCTGAGTAGCTGTATGATCTCCAGCGTGCTCGGTTTCTCTGTATGGTCCCTATTGTGTAATAGTGTTCTGGCGGCACTGTGTAGACCTTCCAATGTGGGTATATTCGTGTAAAGGGAGTTTACATCCAATGTGACCAAAAGAACATTTTCTGGGAGAGGATCCAATGCTTCAATTTTGTTAATGAAGTCTGTGGTATCCTTAATATAGCTTGGAATTTTTTTCACAAGCGGTTTGAGAAGGAAATCGGCATATGCTGATATTCTTTCTGTGGGGCATTCATTTGCGCTCAATATGGGACGCCCTGGTGGAGGTAGGGTGCCCTTGTGTATTTTGGGTAGGAGATAAAGACTGGGTACTCTGGGTTCCTTAATGTGCAGGTAATTATGCAATTTAGGACTGATGCTATTGTATGATACTATAGCATATCTGTGAGTACTCTTTTAATCTTCTCATTGTGAACGTTGGTAAGATTTTGTTCAACTTTTCTATAGTGATCCTGATTGGATAACTGTCTATTGGCCTCTGCGATATAGTCAACAGTGTTCTGTATGACTATAGCTGAGCCCTTGTCAGCTTTCTTGATCACTATGTGTGGGTTGGCTCTTAGATCTTTGAGGCCCATACGTTCTTCCCTAGAAAGGTTATCTGTTCTAGGAATCTTGGGTTGGAATTTAGCCACTTCGTGCTTAACAGATCTGCAAAATGCTTCTAGGCTGGGGTCAGCCAAATCAGCCTCAGATGGCGTGAAAGAGCTTGGAATTTTTAAGTCTGTTTTTGGATCAGTCCCACTGGGAGCTGGAGTGGCTGGGGATGGAGTTGCTGAAGACTGTGTCATCACGCTTGATGGAGAGTCTGCTTTAGCTTTTTTGTGAAAAAAGCATTTCAATTTGAGGCTTCTGAAAAATCTATCTAAATCACTGAATATTTGGCCCATGTCCGGTTCTCTGGGGGTAGGGCAAAAACCTAAACCTTTATTCAAAAGGCTAACCTGTGATTCAGATAGGGAGTGGTCAGATAAATTGATCACGATATTTTCTGGGATTAAGGTGTCTGATAGATCCCTAGAATTGTTTGAGTTGTTATAATCAACTGCATGTAAATATTCAACTTTATATTTGCTATGAAAGTTGAAAGAATGTTTGACATTTGTACTCACCTTTCTAATATGGAGAGGTGGCAATGGTGTGTCCTTGTCAGGAGTAAAAGAATGGGTGCACTGGTTTGTGGCTTCCTGTATGGGTGGGGCTTTGTTAAGCTGTCCAAGTGTAAAGGTGTCAAACAATGAAAATTCAGAATTAGTAACTCCAACTCTTTCCAAAAATTCCAACGTAACTGAATTGTTAACGTATGTACATAGTTCACTTTTGGAACTGGGGTTTATCTCCTTTCCTGTCGTTTCCCTGGTCTGAAGTTCCGATCGCGACCCTGGCCTTGGTGTCGTCGATTTTGGAATCTGCCTGACATGGAATTGTGTTTCAGGCCTAAGATTGACTTGATGGCATCGGTCTGGCTTTTTGTCAAGGAGAGACTGGGGGAGCGTTGTCTCTTTGGTCTTGACCTTGGGGATCTTGGTCCATCCCGTCTCCAATTCGGTGATCGGGAGGTTGTCTCCGAGCACGATGAGATGGTTCTCTTTCCCTGGCAGGTCTCCGTTTTGGGTTCGTGGATTGAGCATTCGTGTTTCCACGGGGTCGCAGTGGGGCTGTGTCCCGCTTCTGTGCCCTCAGTTGAAGAAAAAGATGATCTGTGTCTGCATCCTGTTCTTCAGGAAAAAAAAAAATATTATTGAGATGAGCCACAAAATCTGTCAAGTCCGATTCCAAATTTGTATTATATAGTACATAAACATCTATAAGTAACACCCTTTCAACCAAAAGAAAGCACATTTCTAATCAATTTAGGCATTCTTTATGTTTCATGTATATGTTAAAACATTTTCTTAAGATTATTCTGTGTTCCCTGTTGTTTATTTTATTGAGAAAGTACTTTTGACCATGCTGAATACATGGAGATGCCCTGATGCAGCTGGCTTCGTCTTTTGCTCAACAGGTGTTAGAGTAGGACCGCATTTAAATATGAATACATCCTATTAGATCATTGCCTTTAAAGCAGCTGTGGTCTGTAGTTATTGCTCTCTCCATTTGCCCGTTGCAAGTTAGTTTATGGATGATAACCCCTCGTAAGAGTCTGCCATTAGATCTAAGGAAGGCTTGTAGGGTGGTGACATTGATCTGTTCATCAAGGTCACAGGTCAACTATTTAGTGTGATGCCCCAGTGAAAGCTAGTTGTTATAAAAGGTTTAAATCTTTTTTTACAGGATAATTTTTGTCTTCACTATTTTATAGTTGTTAAAATAAAAAATTTTGGGGCTGATTTTATTCCTATTCACAGAAATGTATGATGAGCAGCTGAAATAAATGGATCGGATTTCTGAGGTGTTTGACTAGAGTAACGCATATCAGTGAACACTGAAAATCACATCTTTTGTTCAAAAAAGTTGTTTGAACTCTTTCGACCAAGAGCAATTTGCATATTTTACTTTTGTAACTCTTGAATTTTTTTGCAACCCTTGTCTTTTCTAAAAGTTGAAAAATGAGAACAAATCGCTGCCTTCCTGCAGTTCTATTGCCAATGCTTCCCAAGATTGTCATACTTCATGTTCTAAAATGTAATGAATTTGTGTATGGTTGCCACTAAATGGAATAAGTTATCTTCTTAACTTTCTAAGAGTGAATGACTGTGCCTCATATTCTTTTTGTTATTGAAATTTTGACACATTATATGCTAAATGCTGGTGGATTTAAGTCACCAATACTGGAAATAAATGTTGACTCAGTAAATATACTGCATAACCATGTTGATATGGCACTCGCACATACCTTCTACATTGAACCATTCTTTTTAAGAATGGGGATTTGGTCGAGTGGACATGTGAGTTTCCCATTTCAGCTAGGTGACTGGTGCCAAAAGTTGCAGGTTCAAGTCCCGCTCATTCTGAAAATGAGATATATATTTTCAGTATTTCCTTAATGCTGGTGGACTTAAGTCCCCAATTCTGGAAATAAATGCTGACTCGCTAAATATACTGCATAACCATGTTGATATGGCACTCGCACATAACTACCTCCATTGATCCATTCTTTTTAAGAATGGGGATTTGGTCAAGTGGACATGTGGGTTTCCCATTCCAGCTATGCGACTGGTGCCAAAGGTTGCAGGTTCGAGTCCTGCTCATTCCAAACATGAGATATATTATAAATTTAGTGCTACCAAATGGTTGCACCAAAACTATGAAATTAACTTATGTGCAGAAATTTGTGAAATACTGTATGAACTGCAGGAAAATATGTTGCAACCAAACTGCTGGAGAGTGGTACAGAAGTATTTGTTATTGCAGATGACATAGAAAAATATACAGATGGAAGATTCTCATTTGCCAAAGAAATCGCACATGCTATTTTGGATGAGATGGACACTATGCTCCAAGAAGAAAGGCAAAGGTGAGTCATAAGTCAGGGGATGGCTGTAATCACTTAATTGTGTACTTAACCTAGAGTGCTAATTTTAAATGTACGTTTCATATCACAAGATGTTGCCTCGAAAGCAGACCAAGGTCTGTGTTTTCTCTACAGCTCTTTAGTCTGCCCCTGCACTATCTGGAGATTATTTATACATTGTAGTATCAAAGGGAAATCATAGGAATGATAAATCAGACACCCTTCACATGGACTGGTGAACCAATCAGGAAGTTTATCTTTATCACTTGGGCCAGGCATTGGCAGGATGTGTTTCCCTGTTGTACTGCAGTCTGTTACCGTGGTAACCAAAGTTGACCAATAAGAAATTGAGTCACTTTTTTCAGTGCTGAAATAGTGATCATACAGCCAAAAGGGCAGACTAGGTGAAGTGGAGAACGTGGAGAGGTCGGAGGTCGGTCTGTTTGGCAGGCAACACGAGATGGCATTTCATTTCTTTCTTTCGTTCATCTCGTACCTGAAAAGGTTACAAGGAACTGACTAGATTTCTGCATCACTGCAACTAATCTGTAACTATAATGTAATTAGAGATCTAAATACCTCAGCTTGACAGAGCATGGGAAAAGTGTGCCTGCCACTTAAAGGTGTCCTTGCATTATAATAAAATTGTGGAGTTGGGCACCTAATATTTCATAAGTGTCTTTGGGCTGTTTTTTGTGAAGTAATGACTTATTTATCTGAAAACTTAATTTGCTTTATAACTCATAAAGTTTCATCTGGCTTTAATTTTTAGCTTTTACATCAAATAGGAAAAATAAATTTCACCATGACCATGGCATGGATAGGGATTCACACAGCACTTGTTTCAAACATGTCACTTCTAGGCACAGCCTTGAAGGAACTGTTTTAACCCTTTAAGTGCTAATCACTGCTATTGTTGCTTTCTCATTATTGTTTAACATATAATGGTTAAAAGATTCAAATTCCTCATGAAGATACCTTTCATTCAAATACCAGCAAGCCTAGTCTAAAGCAAAAAGTAGTCTTAGTCAACAGCTTTCCTCGGGACACTTTGCACGCATTGCGTACAAAGTGTCCCGAGGAAAGCTGTTGACGCAATCTTAAATCAGCAGTTTACGGGTTAAACTCATGCTGTCTGAATCTCATAACCTGTAAAATGAAATGTTTTTAATTTGTGCTTTCTGAATCTCCGCTCATAGCTTATGCCATGGTTATGGTGAATTTTGTACGCATATGTTCACACTCTGCAGTCAAAGCCAATAAATAAAATTCTTGGACTGACTTTTTTTTTTTTGAGCAATTGACGCTTATAAGTGCATGTACTTCCATACACATCCATGTACATCCATAATTAAAGACCTTTTTTTTGCATGTGAAATTACGATTAAAGATCTTTCCAATTTTTCAACATCTGGTGCATAAGCGTATGAAAATGAAAATAATAAAATGATTTGTTTCAGCACTTCACAGTGTACATGTACTTTATAATTTCTATTTTCAGGCTTTTAGATTTCCTTTGTGTCACCCAGTTTACCGCAACTTTGGAGATACTTAACCCAGCACATCAACATATAGAAGATCTTTCATATTTACCCAAGTAAGTTAAAGTGTACAAACTGATGCTAAATGCATTGATGAGTGTGGTAATTGTCATCTTATTAAAATGAAAGAAAAAGAAAGATGTATACAGTGAAACCCAATTATAATAACCCCATATGTTCCCTTCAAAATGTGTCAAAATCAGAATTTGTGTATGTCATATAAACAGCTTGATTAGCAAAGGAATTTGACTTTTAGTCTGACATCAAAACGTGTAAAAGTAAGTAACAATGTTGGGAGTCTCAGTATCCATATGGTGAGGATTTACTGTATTACCTTATGACAGATAAGCATGATAGAAATGGATCACTGTGTCACAGCAAACATGGTAAATGACATTCAGGTGTATCGGAACAAACATGGTAAATGGCATGCAGGTGTATCAGAAGAGACATGGTAAATGTCATGCAAGAGCAACACAACAAACATGAGAAATGACATGCAAGTTCAGCACAAGAAGTATGAGAAATGGCATGTAAGTGCATCACAACAAACATGATAAATGGCATTCCAGCATATCATAACAAACATGATGAATGGGCATTCAGGTCTATCACAATAGAAATTAGACATGCCATTCAGGTGTATCACAATAAAAATTATAAATGCCATTCAGATGTATCACAATAGAAATTATAAATGCCATTCAGATGTATCACAATAGAAATTATAAAAGCCATTCAGATGTATCACAATAGAAATTATAAATGCCATTCAGATGTATCACAATAGAGATGATAAATTGCATTTCAAGTGTATCACTTAAAACATGATAAATTCCTATGGAATGGTACATGCTATAAGGACCACATATCTGTTTTAATACCACCCTTTCTTCATACTGGAGTCTATTTGTCTGGTAAATTTAACTATTTTAAGACCACCAGCGATATGAGATCTATTTGTACTTTTACTGGAAGGAAGGATGGTCATAAGTAGCAGATACTACTGTTTTGCAGAAAACATGGTAGACAACTTTTGGCACTATCAAACCAAACAGGAAAAACATATGTCATTATAACCATGACAGCTTTCAGTTAAAACTCAACAGACATGGATAATGTTCAGCTGTATTACAGTTAACGACATAGTAAATAGCATTTGGCTGTATCAGAATAAATATTATATGATAGACAGCATGTGACATAAAAATGGCAAAGATTAGGATGAAAGATGTGAAATATAAACAGCATGATAGGTCCAGGGAAAAATGCTTCTTAAATTCTGAATATCAGTAAAACTGTGCACCAATCTGCTGTAACATTTTTGATTTAAGAAGAATGCAGGCAACATGGACAGAACTGGACCTGATAATATTTAATGGGAATGTAAAGCTACATACAGATATGATTCCATTGCTCCCTGGTGGCAAAATATACAACATTGCTAACTTGCTACAATGTAAACTGTTTGCATACAATGTAAATTTATTGTTCTCCAGTATAAAGTTTTATATCACAAAAGAAGCTTTACTTACACTGTGATACAGTGAAGCCTGTTTTGAGAGACCACCCCTAGGACAGGCTAAAAAGTGGTCACTTAAGGCAGGTGGTCTCTCGATGGAGATGTAATAACATGGGAAAGATAGCAAAAGGGACTTTGGAAATATGCTTTTAAAAGGCAGGTGGTCTTTCATTATGGTGGTCTCTCAAAACAGGTTTCACTGTACCCCCAAAGTGAGCATACTTTGTATACTTGTGTAATGACATGTCTGCATTTTTCAGGCCTAAATTAAAATTTATCACCTGGACAAGTAACAGGTTAGATGGAGAAATGTCCAAGCAGTTGTCTGGTCTGCCTCCCCATGTATCTATGGAGGTAAGATTGTTTTATCTTGCTTTGTTTTCTCTCATACAATACCTGTTTTTATCTGTTGAAGCTTTTCTGGTGGCTCATCAGATGCGTAAAGATTCATTGAACACTTAGTATCACAGGGGTGTGAAAAATGCAAAATAAATACATGTAGTAAAACTGTCAAATATTCTTTAAATGTGATGGTGAATTAGCAAAAGTAAATACCCACACACAAAAGAGACAACTTTATTAATTCAGGTCATGCAAAGTATAATGTGTGTACCTGTGCAGTAATGTATGGCTTGTATGAAAATGCACATTTTATGGGAAAAGTGGTTACTGACTGCATTATTTAGTGACTTTGAGTACACTCCAGCATTGCCAACTATCTGGGATTTTGCATAGCTTGTCGACCTCCTTCTGTGTGTACATTAGAACTCCAAAGCCAGACATGCTTGGAGAACACTTGGCTGCACAGTAATAATGCACATGTACATGTATATGTTTAATTGCACAAGAATGAAGATTAAAACTGATTTCCTAACTCTAAAAAATTATAAAACAATTTGTCCTGGCATTGTTCGAAAATTTGTTTATTGTGTTTGTGTCTTTTCATCCAGAACAACTTTCCTGGTTGTCATTACCCTATTCCATAGTCTGAACGGTCTACATTTCATAAGCTAACCTGTCACTGTCTAACATGTATATATATATTTGGAAGTATTATTGTCATGTTCTGTATAATTTTGACATAGGCTGTATTAGCCCAAATAAATTTAAGGGTCTTCAGCGGGTTACTACTCAGAACATGTTTCAGAGCCTGTACCTGTACATGTCTCTGAGTAGCGGCTCCTTTTCTAAGCTAAATATTCAGCAAAGAAAACCACATAATAATGGAAAAATACATGAATGTGTCAACACAGTAGCTGAATGAGTGAAGCTTTGCGTATAAATGCAGAGCTTCAATGTGAAGAAAGAATACGTGTCAAACCAAACATAATACTAAATTTGTATAATACAAGTTCAGATATTGCCTGCAAAGCAGACCAAGTTCCATGTTACTACACGTGTGGAGTAGACAAAATATGCAGCTTGGGTCTGCTTTGGAGGCAAGTTCAGATAAGAATAATTTGACTTACCCTTGAACCAGTATGCACCCTATTTAGCGGGCTAGCTTACCTTAATTAAACAACCTGCCAGTGTATAACTGAAGTAGAAACAAAGTGGGGCATTATATTCTTCCCCAGTGATTATAAAATAAACAGTTACAGCTAGACCAACTGTACAAAATAAGGGAAATTCTAACAATTACTGCAACAATGGAAATTCTGCACCCGAAATGTAAAAGAAACCCCATGATGACACCTACTGCTCAGTCTGAAAGTCTCCAAACAATAAAGCTCTATTTCTCTGGCAACCCTGAGTTAATTTGTTAAGTTTGTCACATGTGACTAAATACTGTCAAATTTAAATGATTTTTGACATTGAGCAAATGTGTACTCAGGCATGTCAGAAAAGAGTGAAAGTCATTAGCATTTAAGTGAAGAACGTGTTATCAAGATGTATTCTTTCTTAATCAGTTTAAGTATAACTAGGCAAACTTGTCACTGTCATTGGCCGGCTGATTGCTACTGATAGCCCTTAACAAGTAAGCCTGAAATGTCTGAAAGGTGAATAGTAAAACAGAATGATGCCAAAAGATAAGATTAAATAGCAAAACCAGTAAGTCTAAAATCTTTGAAATTATTGAAGCCGAACTTTCTAACAATCTCTGGGTATTTACAGCAAAAATTTGTAGAAATATTTGATGAAAAGTACATCTTTGAATCCTCTTGACTCAAGTTTATGGCAAATAAATTTGGTTCTAGTTGCAAAGTCCTGAAACTAAGAACAAATAGAACCAAATCTCAAAAAAATTGTGACAAAAATGTGCTATATCCAAAAGTTTGTGAAATATTACTGTCAAGGAAAGGATAGTTAACTACTTCAAAATTAAACTTATCAATTTTGTGATAGACAAAAATGATGTGGTTTATGGTTGTGTGGCTTTCTTGTTCACAGTTGTGGATTTATTCAGACACCCAGGTACTTTTTCAGGTGCAGGATGTGTTAAAGACGTTCGGTACACCGCGATGGGCGCAACCATTTATGGTCCAATGCCTCTATACAGTTAGAGCTGGTATTTGTCGATACCTGCACTAGCTGCTGTTCGCTTTTCCTATTTTGCACCGTTTCCGTGTGAGAAATATGGATTGTTTACGAACAGAGAAAAGGAAAAAGAATGGGCAGTTTGTTAAATGCCAAAACAAAGGACTAAATGCTTTAAAACAAGGCAGAATACGTCGAAACACGGCAGTGGTAGACCAAAACGCATGTACACAATCAGCGAACGCTGACCAAGCCAACGTCGAAAGTGCCACGCCCACCCCCCAAATGCTACATGCACATGTAAACACTGACAGTTATAACTGGGACGAAGGTCGTAGAATAGTGGAACTAAGTGTACTAGCCGATAATCGTGTGTGCGAGGATTGTAAAAAAAAGAAAGCATTGTCCCTAAAAAGTACAGAATCAGAAAAACGATATGGCTTGGCCAGTGTACTTTACATTTCTTGTGAATGTGGTACGATAAACGCTGTTCCAACGGGGGGGGGGGGGGGGGGGGGGGGGGGAACCACAATAAAATACCCCAGCGCCAAAAGTGGCACAGGCATATTTGATAATGTGCTGCCTGTGTTACCATTCGACAATGTATTAAGGCAACTTTAATTTTGATATTCTTATTTTTACCTCTTTTTCCACATTGCTGTATTGCACTATGGAGAGAATCTTAAAATGTTTGCCTCTTCTCAGTAAAACTATCAGAGTATATTTCATGACTGGAATATAAAATTAACGATGTACTGCCGTTTATTTAACCTACATACATTTATATTGATATGGTATCGAAGTTAGACAATGAATAGATACCTTGTACCTATGAACTTAGAACAAATTAAGTCAACACGCATGAATTCTTTGTACAATTGCTGAAATAATAGCACCGTATGATATCTTTTTTTTTAATCAAAGAAATCAGTGCATATTTGGGAAACCACCTACAATTTTTCAGGGATTTGCAAATATTTTTTCTATTTCAAACTTTAAAAATAATGTGAGCACTTATACATTTTTGCAAGACGAGATGAATTTAAAGTCACATTCCCGCATACTTTGTCTACATATTTGTTGTTAAAAGGCTTAATATGCATTGCATACACTCATATTGAGTTATTTTATGCATATTTTTGTATCCTTAATTTATTTTTTTGCTTTTACCCACATATGTAATGTTTGCTATCAAATTTCTGTAGTCCTTACATGTAGCACCACCTAGTGACAAAAGTAGCACCGTGACATGCCAATCTTTTGCTTGCATTTTGTTTCAAATGCCAATATCTTGGTTCACACCAAAAACCAGAGATTTCTAAATTCTTTTGACCAGTGTACCGAACGTCTTTAAGCTTTGCAACATATATTCACTTTACAGCCAAAGACCTAATCCTCAGGGTTACTAAAACCTTTGGGACCTGACCCTCCAGGATTTAATTCCTTATCCCGGTATTTACCAAGCAGGCCCCTCAGGGGACCTCCACACAGTCTTGCATGTACCCACATGGATGTTCTCATTACCTTTATCTTACAGACATTTGCTACCATAGACTGAATTTTAACTCTTTCTTTCAGCTTTTTCACAGGATAAAAGACTCCAGTATACTGTCGTTATTTTGAAAGTTTAATTCTCTCTTCGTAAAGGCTTGCTCAGCCAGAACCAGAGAACCAGACAGGAATAAAGAGAAAAAGCTTCATGCTGCATCTTTGTTTTATATGTTGGTTAGAATCAGCTTTCAATACTGTAGGTTCATTTTCTCTTTTAACCCTAGCATCTTTATGATCAACATTCAAGCCCCATGAGTAAATGTTGATCTGATCACTTTCTTGTGCTTGTTATTACGGAATGTTATTTTCTATTGCATAGATTGGAAGGGCTCTCTGTCTCACTCCAGTTGACTATGATGTTCTTCCCTACTCACAACTGGAAGAAAGGAATGCAAAGGTACAGTAGACTTAGGCAGAAGGCTTCAGGTTACTACGCTGTGTATAAATATAAATAAGGAGAGTCGTGGCACAAACCAGCAAACTGGAAGGAGAGGTCATTGAGATTAATGCTGATACTGTGTATATTTCCTCAAAAGACCCTATCTTTTGTTTAAACTGAAATAGGAGCATTCGCTAGCTGAAAACACCATGACTTTAAAGGAAATGAGATGTGCTGTTGCCACCAGGTGGCTAATTGTATGTTAATTATATGCATGGGGCAGACCAGTTTATATAATCTCTTGTCAGCTGTAGTGGGTAACACATCAACCAATTTCATGATGGCCTGCATGCCCAGCCCACAAACAGAGGTGAAAGAAAAGCTATCACATGACCATTGTAGGATGACATCACAGTTAAAGAGCCCACCCAGGAAGTAAAAAATGGCCCACTTTTTCTGCCACCTCCTTTTATGGCTGTTACAAGATCAGAAAAAGTCATGAACGTGTTTGTTGTTGTAAATATTAGAGAAAGGATTTTATTTTCTCCTAAGTGGCAAGATAAGTTCAGTCTTATTTTATAGCTTATTTGAGTACAGTGTATTGAGCTTATACGTGCAAGATGGTCACTCATACATCGTCTATCCTGCCACATTTTTTTAGACTCCTTCTTTGAAACCATCTGTTAGATCCCCTTTGAACTGGGTGGGGATGTACCTTGAGTGGATCTTTTTCAAGTTTGTTCACCAGTCTAGCTCCAGTGATATTTTTCTCTTTTTATTGATTTTTTTTAGCTCAGCTGCTTGTCAGTCAGCAGAGGGTGTGCCATCACTCTAGACTTGCTCAAGTCTCACTGGACTGTCTTCCGTATTTTATTTAAAATCAAATTCATTGCCAAATTAAATTTTGAGTAAACACACGTCGTAGCCTTATTCTGTTACAATACAGGTAGGCCCTTCAAGTGACCTAGCTGATTGGCGTGGAACGTGTATATAACTAGATAACATTGACTCCAGATGATTAGCACCGGGCAGTCTGCACTGTGTTTCTTATCACACAGACAAACGAGCGGTCATAACGCACTCCTCTTCAGAAGCTGTTAATTGAGCTACTGTGTAATGAAGGATTAATTGCAGTGCACCGCGTCAGGCGCAGGGCGTCCAGTGAGACTTGTAAAACTTGCCGGCTTGTTGCTGCTATGAATTATTCATGAGCAGTCAAGCACGTGACAAATTCAAGGCCGTCTCAAATTCCTTGTGTTGACTGTTGTTTATTTACATGCAAGCACGCACATTTTATTGTAGAGAAACGTCAGTTCTTCCCGATGGCTATTTCGATTTTGCGTTAAAATGAATATTTTCCTTCTACGATGATTTAAATCAATGATCGGGTCGTTGCTTGCGACAATTTGAATGATGTAACTTTGCAAAACTGCGCAAAAATAGGGTGATTTCATCGTCTCTATCTCGATTTTTTTTGTCTCCGTGCCATGTTGTTTATATGGTTAGAATGCTCAGAACCTTGTCTATTTTAACAACAAGCTCACCCATTGACTGAAACAAAAGTATTTTAGCGTGAACCCCTTCAAAACTGCTTCTATTTCAAACAGATGCATCATTATTTTAATCGGAAACTACAAGGGCCCAGAATCGATCACATGGTGTTCGCTGTCTAATCAAAAAGTTTTTCTACCGCTGTTTCATTCGGTAGAACTCGCTGCCTCCTGTTGTGAAGTCTGGCTTGAAAGATAGGTGACATTTGTGTGAACACAAGTGACGATTACGAACAATTGATTAAAGCAAGAAACAAAATTTAACGCTGTAAATTGGTCAGAATGATAACATATACTACCACTGTACCAAACTTTGCGTACAATAAAGCAGAGGGTCCAATTTTTTCACGGAAAGAGAGTAAAATACGCCAGCCGCAGGTAAACATGGCTCGGGTGAGAATACCTCTACCGCGTGTGTTTATCATGCTGACAGTTCGTCAGTAACTGCGATAAAGTGTGTTTATGGACTATTTACTGCAGCAACAAGCTCTACCACTATAATTGAATGGCAATTATAACACACAACCGATCTTTAAAAAAAATAAAAGAGGAACCATCGTTCGTGACGTTAACCAAGAAAAATGCGCGGACCGGTTCCCATGCAATTGTATTCACACAGGTTTGACCGCTTTGATCAAATCATGATTGAGATCGATATATTTCCTTTGTTAGGGTGTAGGGCAAGAGTTTCTGTTTAAATTGACAAAAGAGCCACATAGAAATGTAGAGGTTTTATTCAACAAAACTTAAATCATGACGTGGATCATTTTGCATTAATGCAAAAATAAAAAAGTTGTGCCACTGATTTGACTTCTAAGATCCTGCGAAACCCCGGATGTTGTGACGTCACTCCCACCGAATTGATGGTAGTCCAGAGTGGGCTTGTGCAAGTTTGACAATTCCCTGGTGTCGGCAGCCAGAGGGAGACGGTCAGCTTTGTCTCGCTTGAGTGGCCAGTGACTAGCCATGCATTCATCAAAGACCACTTTCCACAAGCAATTATAATGGGATTAGAACTGACCAGGACTCCATCGCTGCTACTGTTGAAATCCAACACGGCGGCAGTGTTGACCAGTTAAAAAAAAATAATAATAATAACAGTAGGACCTACTGATTAACACCATGTAGTTGGCATAATATTATTCAGTTAACTTTGTGGAGGGGAAAATGTGTCATACTTCTGGGTGGGACCACGGAATGGGAAAATAGGGACATGCACCAGGGACTTGTGCAAGTCTACCATCACTCTGTCCTTCATCTGTTCGCAATTCACATTTTTGACTTCTTCTCAAAAACCGTCCCCCAGATTCACTTCAAACTTGGTGGTAATGTACCTTGGGTGGATCTCTTCCAAGATTGTTCAAATTGTCACACTGTGGTCAAATGTTCTTCAGTTTCGCATGCTCCAGTAAAATTTATATTTTTAATGAAGTTTTCATTTGACAAATCTTAGAAATACTTCTAAATGTCATTTGCGCTCAGGTAAAGGTCAACACAGGTCTATTCAGTTGCAAATTTGATTTTGTGAACAAGCTTAGGTCAGCTGAGCACGGGCCGTTCACACAACCCTCATGTTTTGGCCAAATCTTACAAAATCTTCTTCTGTGAAACCGCTCACTCAATTGCTTCGAAATTGCTTGGGAAGTCTTCTTGGGACCCTAAGACCTTAATTTGTTCAACAGGTGGCCCTGTGATTTTTCAAAAAATTTTGTGTAAAAAGGTTTGTTTTCATTATTTTCCACTTGTCCAAAGCCGGCACTCGTATTATGCTGCAACTTGGTGGAAATATTCCTTGTAGAAGGGCCAAATGGAGGTGTTCACAAGGTGGCATTGCTGTGAATCCCTGATTTTTACTGAATTTTTCAATTTGGGTACTCTTCGGTTAATGCATAAGGTCCTATTGACTACTATGCAAGTGAATGGAAATGCAATAGTAATTCACGTTTTCGACTTCTTCCTCAAAATCACTGATTAGATTGACTTCAATCTTGGTGAAGATGCACCTTTGGTTGGTCTCCACCAAGTTTGGTCAAATAGTCATGGTCCAGTGATTTTTGGATTTTTTTTTTTTTTCTTTTTTGTTCATTCTTTGGCCAAATCTTAAAAAAAAAAAAACCTTCTCCGAAATTGCAAGGTCTGTTGCTTCAAAGTTGCTGAGATAAACATCTGGGGAACCCGAGACCTAAATGTGTTCAACAGATGGCACTGTGATATTTCAATTATTATTTATGCAAGAAAGTGTGTTTTCACTATTTTTAACTTCTCCAAAAGCATCACTCATATTATGCTGAAATGTGGTGGAAATGTTCATTGTAGAAGGGCCAAACAAAAAAAATTCACAAGATGGTGTTACTGTGAATCTCCAATTGAATTTTTCAATTTGAGTACTTAAGTTTGGGATAATTGGGCTAAGATCTTGCCTACTGGACCCTGTGGAAGAACAGCCATAGGCTGAACAGGCTATCCAGTATAAAGATGTTCAATAATAATAATAATAATGATAATAATAATAATAATAATGATGATAATAATAATAATAATAATAATAATAATGATAATAATAATAATAATAATAATCTTCTCCAAAACCAATTGGCCAATTGATTCAAAATTGCATTTGAACACTTGAGGGCATAATAGCGGGACTAACACAGTACCTTGGGTGACCTTGACCTCATTGTCAAGGTCACAGGCTCACTTAGATGTATTGAATTATTGAGATGATAACTTGAGAACCATTTAAGCGTGGACTTTGATGTTTTACATGGTCATGATTCTCTTTGAGGGCCACACTCAGACAGTACATGAGTAACCTGGACCTCATTCCCAAGGTCAGAGGACAACTGACATGATATTTACTGTTCACTCGATAACTTGCAATTGAGATCTCTTTTTGAGTTAGGCCCTTGATGTTGTACATGTTCATGTTTGTCTATGAAGGTCACATGTAGATAGTACATGAGTGACCTTGACCTCATTTCTGAGGTCACAGTACAACATACATGAATTTTACTCTTCACTATAACTTGAGAACTACTTGAACTGGGACCTTGATGTTGCACATGTTCGTGTGCGTCAATAAAAGTCAGACGTATTCAGTACATGGGTGACCTTGATCCTATCCCGAGTTCACAGAGCCACAAGTGTGATGAATTTGTAGGTCAGCTGAGCATGAGCTGCTCACACAGTCCTCTTGTGTTTTTCTTTTGTTTTTTTTTTGGGGGGGGTTGTTTTGTTTTTTGTTTTTTTTTGGACCAAATATTTTGTTTGCACACAAAATATGCTATTGTATACAAAAGAGTGGGGGGGGGGAGTTCTTTTTCATTGACAACCCAGACTTGATTGCATATTACTCAGAAATATTTTGGGTTCCGCATTTGGAAAGAAATTTATCATTGACATCATGTTCACAATCACAACCAAATATGTCAAAACTTGCAACTTACGTGTCCCCACATCCCCCATATCCCATGAAGTAGATGAAACTGGACAATGTCTGCTCCAGATCAAGTCAGAACACTTGTATTTCACCAAGGTAGCTTGATTCAGTAAAAAAAAATTTCCAACAAGGCCCTGACATGTAAACCCACAATCTATATACAAAGAGTTTAAGATTCACAGGCCAGATTAGTACAACTTAGATTAAAATTTCATGGTACAAAACCATTGATGAGACTGTAAAATTACAAGCCTGGATGTACAATGAATAACATTTTTATTACCGTTCTGCTAAGGTTGAATCTACTCTCAAATTAAAGACGTTCACAACAGCAGTACTGTTGTATGATAATTTAAATTATTCCAAACTTTGGCTCCACTGAAAGTAAAAAAATCCACTGGCCCACACAAAGATTGCATTTTGGTGAAAACCATATAGTTTCCGGCAGCACCTTCAGTATTATAGTCACTGGTTACTGTTTGAAAAGGTAGGAAGTAAATATAGAATACTTGTCCCTAGAGCACTTTGTGACAGGTTTCTGTCAGAAGATATGATGTGTAAAGGATAAAATGTTAGATACAACAATGATGATAGTACTTTTTTTTTTTTTTCAGATTCGTGAAAGCTACGGCTATGAGGGTGAGGTATTGTTTTTCCTGGACAAAAATCAGAGTGTCATTGGTATGCTGAAAAGGAAGACTATTTGGTGAGCAAATTTGTGTACACCTTGATGAAGGTTAAAGGTCAAGGTCATGATGACCTTTACAAGGAAAGCATGTCTGACCAATGACTCAGCAGTGGTTCAATGTAAAGTCCTTACACATAGCAAGGTGATGTATCATGACAAGTAGATAGCCTCTATTGATTTGGGGGTCAAAAGGTTTAAGATCAAGGTACATGTAATGATATGTATCATTGACAATGAAAACTGTCATTAATCAGTCACTTAACTCATTCCATACTATGGTCGCAGGCCTTAGTCAGTTGTTCTGGCACTGCCTGGCAAGTCATGCTGCAGCTGCCCTTGCGGCAGCTGCAGCATGACTTGCCAGGCAGTGCCACAACCACTGACTTAAGACTGTAGGTATGTTGGTAATTGAAAGAAAGCTCTTTTCATGAAGAATTTAAATATGCAATTGTCGTCTTAAATCTAGGTAAATTTACGGAAAAATCAGGGACTGGTATGGAATGAGTTAATGCGTGACTGTTGCTATCTATTGCCCACCAATGGATTATCAAGGGCAGGAGGCATGTAGGTTTTACAAAAATGTTTTGTTGATTTTTAGATTTATGAGAATGATATTTGCATTGTTCCTTTTTGAAACAACATATTTGTACCAGCTGCTTACCTTTCCTTTTCATTCTGTTAACCTTGGGCCATTTATATTATTATTATATAATTCATAAAGTTATTTTGAACAGGTATATTCTTTGCCGGGCAATCAGGGAAAAGGTTCGCACAGCAATACAGATGAAAAATCGAAGTCCGAGTACATTTCATGTCTCAAATGCACATGTTAAGGTGAGCATTTTTTGGTAGTTCTAACCACTTTGAAGTTTCAGTCTTTAACCCTTCTCCATGCAAATTGCACAAACCTATGGGAATAAAAGACATTGTCTACTTCAATGTTTTTACATAAATGTCCAGTTAATGAAAATATTTTGACAGTATACTCTAGGTCAGGAACTTTCTGTTACATATGTAAGGTACCCTAACCCTCACCAAGAAAGGGCGACTCAGTCTTATTTTGACTCGGAGAGGGTTAAGTAGGTCACATTATTCAGGGTGGGGGACAGTAGCCACCCTTTTCCATTGAGGAAAGACTGAATCAGCAGCTTACCTTGGTATGGCCTGGGTTCCATCAGCCCAGGGAAAGTTGTTGAGCTGGGGCAATCTGTCATCCAAGCTTCATCAACAATTTTCTCAGGCTCTAAAGAGTCCTTCCTGTGAAATGTGGTAGCACTTCAGGGTTAATATTCACAGAAAATTGACCCCTGAAAATCTTCATCTCGGATACATGGTACCATTTGGTACATGTATTTGCAGTAAATGCAAGCGTGATTTTGGGGGGGGGGGGGGGGCTACATCATAATGAATGGAAATCAAAAGGAAGTGTCGTCAGTTCTGGTCAAGATAATGCACTTGTTCACACTTCTCTCCTCATTTCTCTCACAGCTGGAAAAAAGGATCAAGGAGATACAGATGTGGCTAGCCTTGGATGGTGAAAGCGTTAATGCATGGAAGGTAGGCTTCATGTGATAATATACAGTGGTACCTGTCTTGAGAGACCCCTCCAATGAGAGACCGCATATCTTTATAAGACCGCCCTCTCAGAACCCTGTGCTATCTTTTCCATGTTATACCTCTAATGAAAGACCACCTGTTCTGAGAGACCACATTTTCACCTGCCCTAGGGGTGGTCTCTCAAGACAGGGACCACTGTAGCACAAGACTTATTGCTGGAGATATTCATGAGTCTATGCCAGCTTCTTGTACAAAAACAACATATATCTTTTCCTTTGTCTGTTTCTGTTCACGTTTTACCTAAAATAGACGAACAAAGCAATGCAACCATTTACCACTGAAACACACTGTGTGTGTAAATGATGCTGCTTTCCCAGGCTCTCAATAGCCAAGTGGTTCTCCATTGCAGGAGGTATGAATGTTCTTCCAAGGGTAAGTTTGATTGTTCTCCCGGGCAGGACAGGGTTTTGTGTGTGCTCAGGAAAGTATAATTTTGTACAGAGATTGTGAGACAAACTTGCTACCAGTTCCACCAAGGTGGGAATTTCTACTCAGGGACCCCAGATATAAAAATATCATGGCAGAGGGATAATAAGCAATCACGTTTTATGAACACTTAAGGCAGACCACACACTCCTCTGACTTGGTTTCTGATGACATAGTTAGACATCAAATATGCATGTTTGGTATCTTGATTTTGTGCGTTCAGTTGCTCTCGTCCAGGCAGAATGAGACCTCACATGTACAGGCTGGTCCAAGCTTTGACCAGTTGATTCCTTCCTGACACCGTTGATCAGGCTGGAGTGGGTCAATGGAAGGAAAACTGTATAAAAGACCAGCTCTTGGGATGACCAAGTTATGGTCCATTAACTCTTTCAGTGCTGGTCACATCTAAAGTCTATCTACTTAAGTCAGACAAGTCTGAATTATCATCGGGATTCCAGATTCCTATTCCTCATAAAAAGACCTTTCATTCAACTACCAGTATGGCTATAGTTCCAGAGAGAATACCTCAGGTCAACAGCTTTTCTTGGTGCATTACGCCCAATGCATGTGGAGAATAGCTGTTGACTAAGTCCAAAATTTGGCACTGACAGGGTTAAGACAGGGACCACTGCACACATGCTTATGTGGGCTACCCTCATAAGTGGGCAGTAATTACAAGCTACCATTACTACACCCCCCCCCCCCACCCTTGTAAAAGGAACCCTCATCAGCAGAACTGTCACAAGAGCTCGCAAAACTGTAAAATAGGCATCTCAACATAGCAATAAAACTAGTCATGTCAAGCATACTGTTCAAATGAGAGGCCTCTTTCCAGTGGCAGATGACTCCTTGTACCTCCGAGCCAGAGTTATCCACCACAGGAACAAGGTCAGTCAGGTACATGTAAATAGTTTTCTGGACACATCCAGTTCTATTTTCATCCAATGATTATAGCTGCAAGTTTGAAAGAATTTTTAAAAAAAAATGTTTTAAAGGTTTAACACTTTCAGTGGCAACTGTGACTAAAGCCAAACTACTTAAAACTAACCGCTCTGAATAATATAAGGGTGCCACATTCATGGTTCTTGTAAAATGCCCTTTCATTCAAGTACCAGCATGCCTGTAGTTAAATAGGATATAATGGTCCAGGTCAACAGCATTCCTCAGTGGGTTTTGGGTGCAATGCACCCAGAGTGCTTGGAGGAGAGCTGTTGACTCAGTCAAAAATGTGGCACGAAAACAGTTAAGGTCTTCTGTTCCAAACACAATCAATTTCAGACACATGCTCAGGAAACAGTTGTGCCAGCACTGGATACTGGAGTTTTAGAAATTTTCGCGTGTGGTTAATTTCTCACAAACTTGTTTTTCCATAATTTAGAAAATATTTGCATAGTTTAATTTCACACATGGCTTGTCTATATATAACCTTTCATTATGTCAATTAATTTTGGCACACCTTATTTTCGTGCATCAAGTACTTGCGCGAAAAGTGTGAAATTAAGTCAAGTATGAAAATTTCTAGAACTACAGTATTTTAGTAGACTTTCTGTACTCTGCACAAATCTTCCCCATGAAACAGTGACAGCTATTATTGCCTGTGGAGGTCTCCGGGATCTATCCATGAGTTCTTCGTTTCTGGACTATACCTGCCCTATGCTTTGGTTTTTGTTTCTTGAGACCTCACATATACATTGATCATGACAAGTGTATTATAAAAGTAAAATTATGTCACTTGGAGTATCTGGGTCACAGGGATATCAATCTTTTGTTTGAGTTTGGGTTGTAACATTTGTCCTTGACTGTGTATGAAACGTTACACATTTTTATGATCTAGAATGCATATCTTAGCAGAACTAGGTTATGTATCTGGGTCACTTGATTCCAAGTTTGTCGGCTGCAAGCTCAGCTCAGCTTTGCTCTGTTCATCCAGGCTCAGTTAACCCTGTCCCCCTTGAATTAAGACTGAGTCAACAGCTTTCCTTGGCATGGGTTGGGCACTAAGTGCCCAACCCATGCCGAGGAAAGCTGTTGACCTGGGGCATGTGATCTTGATAGGTCTCATCTACATTTCTCAGTCAATTTTTTTTCCCATAACTGTTGAAATTAGTTGAAAACACTGAAGCAGACGACATTTGACCACCAGCCGGTTTTGGCCGGTTTGAGGGGGAAAGGGTTAAAGTTTCAGTTGCAGCTGAAGCTCAGCCCAGGTTAGGTTTAGACTTAATTTTGTGTCAGTATTTCTCAGTCAGCTTAGTATGGGCTATTGATACAACCATCTTATTTCACATGTTAATTTATAGACAAATAGGTGTTAGGTTTATACATTATGCAGACAAAAGTCTTGAAACAGGTAGGACTGTGTTTTCTCAAGGTGACCGTTCTGGGGTTAGCAAAAGGAATCTGGACATCATCTCTGGAGTGCTGCACAGACTGCAAGTCCTATCATAAAACTTTATACTTTGTCAACTGTAAAGCACATTTTTATTATTAACCATGTGAATAATTATATTGATACACAGTTTTCATATCTAAAGTATATTTTGTGATAAATTTGTGCTTGGGTTTTTGTTTTTTGTTTTTTTTTTTTCTTTGGTTTTTTTTTTTTTTTTTTGTTTTTTTTTTTGGTTTTTTTTTTTTTTTTCTTTTGTTTTGTTTTTTGTTTTTTTTTTTCTTTGTTTTTTTTTTTGTTTTTTTTTTTTGTTTGTTTTTTTTTTTTCTTTTGTTTTGTTTTTTGTTTTTTTTGTTGGTCTTTTTTTTTGTTTGTTTGTTTGTTTGTTTGTTTGTTAAATATTAAAATTAGAATCAAACTGATACACCTTAATTCATTCTGCTGTAATCATATTTATCTTTCTATCGCTTTGTATGGAAATACAAATTTCTCATTTTATTGTACACGTCAGTATCTACTGACAACAGAATGTCTTACCCATTGGCTTCGTGTTACTGCAGTAAAACTCACTAAAAGTAGTGGTGCCTGTAGTGGTGAAATGGAAATAAAATGAAGAAGATGCCTTCCATATGAAGTTTTTAAAGACATTGACATGGTTTTATAAATATTTGAGATCACTGCATCAAAAGCAATTAAGTGTGTGGGTTTATTTTTTGGCAGGAACTAGGATTTGGATGCATAACATGGTGCATAAATGGCCTTGAGAGTAACCTACTCAGTCCAAGCGATATAAGTGACAAGTATCCGGTGACATGGCAAGTACTGTTTAGCGCATTTTGTTTTGTCTCTTCTCTTTTTGCATTTTTAGCTCAGCTGACTTGTCAGTCAAATGAGCTGATAGAGTGGTCCTTTGTCAGTCATTCATCCATCCATCCACAATTCACATTTTTGCCTTCTCCAAAACCGTTTGCCAGATTTACTTCAAACTTGGAAGGAATGTACTTTGGGTGAGTATCTACCAAGTTTGTCCAAATGGTCATGCTCCAGTGATTTCTGGATTTTTTTAGGAATTTTTGGGGGTAAATCTTAAAAAATCTTCTCCAAAACCGCTTGTCCAATTGCTTTGATATCACACAAGAATACTCCTTGGGGACTCCTAGTTTTTAGATTTGTTCACCAGGTGGCGATGCTATTTTTTTCTAATTTTTTTTATGTTTTTTTTGTATGTTATTGCTATTTTGACTTCTTCTCTAGAACCGTCACTCAGATTAAGCTGAAACTTGATAGATATGTTCCTTGTGGAAGAGCCAAACAAACTTGTTCACAAGGAGGCATTCTGTGGATTCCTGATTTTTATGTCTCCCGGTGGAAGCCGGGGGACATACTGTTTTGGTGCCCGTTTCTTCCGCTTCTTCTGCTTCTTGTTGTTGTTGTTGTTGTTGTTGTTGTTCAGGTTCTTCAACACTTGGTTTCCGTGCGATAAGTCTTGAAGGACTTAACAGAATTTGATGAAACTTGGTAGGATTATGTATCTAGGCAAGACCTAGGTTGGGATTGTATTTGGGTGACCTTGACCTAATTTTCAAGGTCACAGGGTCACTTATGTGAAATTGATTTCCGTTCGATAAGTCATGAAGAACTTGATGGAATTTGATGAAACTTGGTAGGATTATGTTTCTTGGCAAGACCTAGGTTGGGATTGTATTTGGATGACCTTGAGCGAATTTTCAAGGTCACAGGGTCACTTATGTGAAATTGGTTTCCGTTCGATAAGTCATAAAGAACTTGATGGAATTTGATGAAACTTGGTAGGATCATGTATCTTGGCAAGACCTAGGTTGGGATTGTATTTGGATGACCTTGAGCGAATTTTCAAGGTCACAGGGTCACTTATGTGAATTTGGTTTCTGTTCGATAAGTCATGAAGAACTTGACGGTATTTGATGAAACATAGTAGGATTATGTATCTAGGCAAGGCCTAGGTTGGGATTGTATTTGGATGACCTTGACCTAATTTTCAAGGTCACAGGGTCACTTATGTGAAATTGGTTTCCGTTCGATAATTAATGAAGAACTTGATGGAATTTGATGAAATTTATAAGGATTATGTATCTTGGCAAGACCTAGGTTGGGATTGTATTTGGATGATCTTGAGCAAATTCTCAAGGTCACAGGGTTACTTATGTGAAATTGGTTTCCGTTCGATAAGTCTTGAAATACTTGATGGAATTTGATGAAACTTGGTAGGATCATGTATATAGGCAAGACCTAGGTTGGGATTGTATTTGGGTGACCTTGACATAATTTTCAAAGTCACAGGGTCACTTATGTGAAATTGGTTTCTGCTCGACAAGTCATGAAGAATTTGATGGAATTTGATGAAACTTGGTAGGATTATGTATCTTGGCAACACCTAGGTTGGGATTGTATTTGGATGACCTTGAGCGAATTTTCAAGGTCACAGGGTCACTTATGTGAAATTGGTTTCCGTGCGATAAGTCTTGAAGAACTTGATGAAAGTTGATGAAACTTGGCAGGATTATGTATCTTGGCAAGACCTAGGTTGGCATTGTATTTGGATGACCTTGACCTAATTTTCAAGGTCACAGGGTCACTTATGTGAAATTGGTTTCCGTTCCATAAGTAATGAAGAACTTGAGTGAATTTGATGAAACTTAGTAGGATTATGTATCTAGGTAAGACCTAGGTTGGGATTGTATTTGGATGACCTTGACCTAATTCTCAAGGTCACAGGGTCACTTATGTGAAATTGGTTTCTGCTCGACAAGTCATGAAGAATTTGATGGAATTTGATGAAACTTGGTAGGATTATGTATCTTGGCAAGACCTAGGTTGGGATTGTATTTGGGTGACCTTGACCTAATTTTCAAGGTCACAGGGTCATTTATGTGAAATTGGTATCACTGCAGTAAGTCTTGAAGAACTTGATGAAAATTGCTAGAGTAATGTATCTAGGTGAGAGCTAAAATAGGATTGTTATTTTCAAGCAAACTTTGTCATTTGTGATTTGGTATCACCTGTAGCTTATTCAGAGACGTAAGTGTTCCACCGGGAGACATTTGATTTTCTGTTGGAAAATCAGTCTGTTCTAGTTAATGATTTTTTCAGTTAGGGTACTTGTCGGAAAGTGCACCTTTCCTAATGATTACTATGCAAATCTTAAAAAATCTTGTCTGAAACCGCTCACCTGATTGCCTTAATATCACACGAAAAGACTTCTAGGGACTCCTAATTCTGAATTTGCTCACCAGGTGGCTGCTATTTTTTTCCCCAATTTAAAAAAAAAAAGAAATTTTGGGGGCTTTTTGTGTACTGCTATTTTGGACCTCTTCTTTAGAACCCTTACTCAGATTAAGCTGAAACTTGGTGGATATGTTCTTTGTGGAAGGGTCAAACAAAACGCTTTACTAGGAGGCAATGCTATGGATTCCTGATTTTTCACATTTTTTTTTTTTTTTTCAATTCAGGTACTTACCAGTAAATATACTTCTCCTTTTCATTACTTTGTAAGTCAGTGGGCAGTATAATGCTAATTTACAGTTATGACTTCTTCTTTGAAGCTGTCAGTCAGATTGATTTTAAACTTGGTGGCAATGTACCTTGGGTGGGTCTCCAGCAGATTTGTTCATACGGACGTGCTCCATTGATTTTTTATTTTTTATTACATGTAATTTCTTTGTTCTTTTTGGGGGAAAATCTTAAAAAATCGCAAGGATATATGTGTGCATGTCAGCTGAACACATGACTGTCACAGTCCTCTTGTGTTTTTTTTAAAGTTTCATGCTAATAATTTAGGGAACACTGTACAAGGATGAAGGGAATCTTAAAGGTAGAATATAATATGCACAAATGGCCATTGAGACTATGTAAGGGCACCTTTATTAAGTTACCTATATCTCATGTCCAGGTACACATGTATTGATGCAAGTAGTCAGCTTGTCACACAAAATTAAATATGTGACATTAAAAAGAAAATAAATATACAACTTTATTTTGTATCAAATAGTGTATTTTATCTTAATTTGTAAGGGAAAACTTTGGTCCATGTTAATAAAATGAAAAACAGAAACAAAAATTTTGTCATTGTCGGTTTGGAACATGAGAAAGTGATAATTTAATAATGATGCCCTAAACATTTTGAGATTCGGTTTTACCATGGAGTAGTTATTTTGAAGTTCGTATGTGTGTAAGTACCAGCATTGCAATCAAAGAAACGTGTATATGACAGTTAATGTCGGATTTTGAGAACTGTTATATTTTCATCATTCACGAATCTTGCTCTCCAAAATATATAGGTTGTATATAATGTTTGTAACAAGAATATCTATTTTTTATTTAGACAAAACTGTGAAAATTGACAGATGGCTCCAGAGTACAAGTGTAAAAATAAAGCCTAGTTAAGGATATCGTGTAATGTGAGTTGGAAAAAATTCTCTCATAGGGATCATTTTATATCTGACCAATTTTCTAAAATTTTTCCTTCTCTAATCCTATGTTATTCTCTACAGCGGTTGCATATCATTTATCAGCAGAATAAATTTGAAACTAGTTCCAACACCCATATTTCTAAACAGGTTGCTCAGTGGCATGTCCAAAACTACTGGACTAATAAATAAATAAATAAACTATGAGGAATTGAGTGTGGGACGACCATATATATCTCACTAGGATACTGAATGTGTATTTTCACATCTTAAATTTACAGGAACAGATACCTTCGAGAGTGCAACAAAACTGACAAAGTCATGGCAAAATGGAAAGAGCCTGGTGGATCAGATGACTAGTGCCACCTAGTGTCTCTTAAGTACACTACTGAATACCGTGCTCACGGAATTCATGCCACAGATCATATCGCCTTGTCCATTAATGTTCTATGATCATCTTGTAAATACACAGGACAAATTACCAGGGAGAGGCTACTGTGTGAATTCTGTGTTGAAGCATTGAAACTTTTACAGATCCTGGTATTTATGGCACTTCACTTCTTATGACAGTTGTTGAGACTCTTTGGTAGAATGTACTGAGAATGCTGTATGAAGAAATATATCAAAACCTCTTGCATTGTTCATGTGAAAATGTGAAAAAAGCCTTTTTTTAAAAAAGTAAGTGATAAATTTATTTATTGATTACAAAGAAATCAATTTTGAGGTGCACTGGTGCCTGGGTGAGCCATTTTACTCTAGGTTAGCGCTAGCACTAACCAAAATAGCGAAATGCTACTAAAAGTAGTAAATGGCTACTAAAATTTCCAAAAAATTGTTTATTTTGATGCAGAAATTTAACAAATTCAAAGTGTGCATGGGCCTTTCCAGGCAAAAGGGAAATTTTGGCTACGAAGTTCAAAACCCTAGTGATAACCTAGTAACTGATGAGTTTTTATGCCCCCCCCCCCCAGGTGGTGGGAGCATATAGATTTGCACTTGTCTGTCCGTCTATCTGACATTAAAATTGTCACATTTGTGTCGCACATATCTCCAAAAGCATTTGAGGTACAACTGTAAAAAATTGTGCAAATATCTGTCAATAGATGAGGGCATGCACCTTAGGTTTTGTTTGTCCCTTGGGTTGATTATACAGTCTTAATTAATCATTCATTTACTTAGGGAAAATGTTGATTCGACATTAGACTTGTCACATTTTTGACGCATGTATCTCAAAAATTATTTAAGGACAGGTTAGACACCAAAAATAAATTGCACTTTAGTCAATCCTAGCTCAAACTGTATTTGCGTTAGGATAACATATCATATATGTGTTTAATCGTCATACTCCAAAGAATTAATATGGCCCGTATTTGGGTGTCTGTGATGTTAATTGTTGAATAAACAATTGAAAGTTGACCGCAAATCATCCACCCCATAAATGTCGATATAAGTCACTAATTATTTGTGATAAAATCATAATTACACTTGTATCTTAATCCTGACATATTGGCAACAAAAAACGATCCTACGATTTTTCATGTTTGGTTTCGTTTTTCTGTTATCCATCCTCAAAGTTTGACATTTCAATTCTCCCTTTGATTTTCAGGATGTTCATTTTCTTCATTTCATAGAAAAACAACGAAGCAAAATTTTGAAAATTGCTGAATCGTTTTTGCAGTTTAGACATTACAGAATCAAAAGCCGTTAACCGGATTAAATTTCGCCCAGTCGTTTTCTTGGAATAACCATTCTTAGGGGGGGCTCTCGTCCTTTTATCCTTTCTGAGAAAACAAGCTTCAAAGGCCTTTGATGTTGATCATTTGCCTCTGAAACAATATCATTTGCTCAAGTTGAGCTGATATTTGTACAAAACGTGGAAAACATCGTCCCTTAATATTTGGGGAGGTTGTCAATCAATTTTTGGCCAATCACATGAATAAAAGAGCCTTTGAAGTACAGAAGGCATTACTCAGCGACCTGTCAAACGGCGACATTGACAGTCTGGTTTCAAAGCGTGACATCATGGAGGCGGCCCTTTGGGCCCCGTGACCTCAAGCCTGGCAATGAAAGCTGTGTTGCCTTGCTTCGGTGAGCGGCCTACGGCCGCTTGTGGTCTGTGCACAGATGGCGGGTTTGGTCTTCCGCCCCCAACCTCTTCATCCCGTTTTTAGGGATAGTATTTTGTATTTACTCCTATCTGGATACTTTATGTAGTTAGCTTGTTAGACTTGTCTGTACACAAGACACTTAATTAGCTTGTCATTATTTTGTAGTTATTTTGTCAATGAGTTTCAATTCTCTTTCCAACCCTGAATTTTGTAATGTTATTTTGTGTGTTTTCTCTGCTGTTCACGTTTACGGTTATTTCGATGTGTTTATTTGCACTTTTATTTCCTCATCCCTGGGTTTCGATAAAATATTATCATGTATGTGGGTATTGTTGATTTAAGTGTCAGTTTTTTCCCCGCCTGTCTTTGGTGTGCAGGACCACTGGGGTAATCCATCGCAGCACGGCCTTTGAAGGGACATCATCAGACGATTGCCGTTCCTCTTGAACATTTAAAGTCTCCGTTCGTTAGAACACAAAACAAGCAAGATAACTATAAAGTAAACCACTAAGGCTATGATATGTTAGCATGTTTGCATCTTTTCCCTGCCCACAAACATACTTTCGGCATGTCGCCTTTTTTCGCATTGCCGCCCTGATACCACTCTCCTTTTGCCATGGACCGTTGCTATCTGCAGCCACGTGACAGGCTGTTAAGTATGATTGATGGGTGGCACTGTTCCGTTTGGCGGTTGAAAACCAAAATAATGACACATGGACGTTCGGATGTCCACATGCTTGTGTGGTTTTGGGCGCTTTTCTCATACTTCTACTGTAGTTAAAAGCTTGAAATTTTGACAACTAATAGAAAGGATATTCATCTTGTAAAAACCGTTAAAATCTCAAAATCGGCCATGCAAAGATTTTTGGTGTCTTACCAGTCCTTAAGGTCTTACACCAGTAACATGCCATATTCTTTTCAATGCAGATGGGGGCTATGACAGATGGGGGCATCAGTGTCCTTTGGCCACTTTCCTAGGTTGTTTTTTTTTTTATTTAAGGAATCCATGTAATGCATTATCAAGATCACGGAGGCTTTATTTAAGCACATACATGAACACTGCTATTCTACATTCAACAAGTTACTACTGATAATTCCATCAATTTGAAATAAAAACAAAAACAATACCAAAGATATCTTATGCAAGAGTTTGCAAGTTTTGTTTTTTGTAATTTATCATGTGAAAGATCAGAGTGTCGTGACATGTAACTGATATAATAATTGTAAACCGGGATGTCTTGGCATTTAACTGACATTGTGAACCGGGTGTCTTTGACATTTAACTGACATTGTGAACCAGGATATCTTTGATATTTAATGGACATTGTGAACCAGGATATTTTTGACATTTAACTGACATTGTGAACTGGGATGTCTTTGACAACTAACTGACATTGCGAACTAGAATGTCTTAACATTTAGCCAACATTATGAACTGGGATGTTTTGACATTAAACAGACATTTTGATGTGGAATGTCTTGACATTTAACTGACATTGTTAACCCGATATCTTGACAGAATGTTGTGAATTACAATGTCTTGACATTTAACTGACATTCTGAACAATCCTTTATGATGTTACCCTCGGGGAACTGAGTCAACAATGCAATTAGAGTGCGCCAAAGAAACTGAAGTTGACTAATGGCCTACATCCTTCTTCATGGGCAAATTTAGCAGAAGGCAATAGCTTCGTTCCGAGATAGGGACAATTTTTGCCACCGGTGGTGCTGACTACTATGTTCCCGCGAAGTCACGGACGTTTCTCCAGTCTCGGGGGACACTTTCAAGTCTCGCCATTTTTCCTCATTGAGTTAACACGGGAAAGTTGGTGTCATTTTTTTAACACCGGTTATTTCAATAATCTACAAGTGTAACTGCAAGAAAGCATGCCAGTGTACAACTGTAAGATACCAGGATGTACCAAAGATAGCAGAAAACACGGTCACTATGAAAAATATTGACACAAAACCTGAGACAAAACCTATACAAATTGGGGCCTGCATTGTGGCACAACTAACCATGCATTAAGTCACCCTTGATTGACTCGGTGAGTTCTGAGGGATTAGCCTAGGGCGCACTTCTGCCAGTGCTTTGAAGATCCTCGCACTTGCCTGACCACTAACCAAATTAGCGCTTGACGGGTGCAATCAGAAATTAACGGTAAAGCACCAGACTTAAATTCGCAATACACTGTCTGCAAACTTTGTTACCTGATAACTGGCACACTGTAGGCCTTCAAGCATTTTCAGATCAGCTGTTATTATTTGTTTAAGATTGGCGACATTAAACAATAAATCAATATCGAATAATTATTATTAAAGCCAGTATGGATGACCCCTTCTTCCGTAACTATTCCCCAGACCTGGTTCAGTGCCTCGCCTTGCGAGGTTGGTCTTGTACAAAATGCCTTCACATACAAAAGTTTGCATGGAACAAAGTTCGACAGCACGTGTAACTTAACCCCATGGACGCGCCCCTGTTCTGCAAGTTGGTAGCCCCTGGATTTGCGGCACTTCTGAACATTCTTGGGTGTCCAGTCACATTTGCTTATTAGGTAGGCAATCATTAGAAACTTCTTCAGGTCAACCACTCTCATCTTTGAGAATTTGACGTGTATTTCATTTTCCGTCTGTTCAATCACGTTAATGGCCGCTCCGTCGTCCGTATTTCCCGCCATGTTCAATGAAACTGAACGATCACTGTTCTGTTCTGTTCTGTGGTGGGATTTTTTTGGCTGTCTGTCGATATGACAAAGTTAGCCAGGATGGATTTTGTAGAGCCTAGTGGCCACCGTCCTGAATGGGGCAATCCCAGAACGATCACTGTTGCATGTCAATTCTCTTATGGGTTTCGCTGTCATGCTGCGTTGGTCACAGCCTACTATTACCCCGGGAAAGCTTGACCGCGGAATTGCGTTACCAGGCATGTTGGGCATGCGTGGAGGGAAAAAATCTACCATGCGAAGCCTGGTGTTAAAAAATATCCCTAACTCGGAACGCCCGTATTACGACATCAGGTCCTTGTCGGTAATTTTTAATGGGAAATAGTGGCATGCTAAATCAGTGTTAGGCCCCTAATGGCGTCATCGTCTTCTGTTACTTCAGGACATATTTTGGTGATTAAGTATGGAAAAATAGGTATGTAGGAAAAAATCTTGTATGCCTCGCATATGGGACCATGTTCAGACACTTGTTGGATCCCTCTTTTTTTTTAACCCCCTGCCCACAAAGTGGGGGCAGGGGATAAAGTAATGAGCTCCGTCCTTCTGTCCATCTTTCTGAAACGATTTTGTCCAACCCGTATCTCGAAAAATATAAGATTAGCTCTTTCAAATTTTCAGGTTAGGTGCAGCTAACAGTAGGTGTGCATCGAGGCACATTCATTTTAGCGTATTATCCCACTTTCATTAAATAATCAACAAAGTTCGTTAAGCAGCCTACAATCTTGTCCGGCCAGTATCTCAAAAAATATAAGAGCCAACTCTTTCAAATTTTCAGTGTAGATGCAGCTTATATACAGTAGGTGTGCATAGGCACATTGATTTTGGTGTAAGTATCTGCCTTGATTCATTAACAAAGTTCGTTAAGCGGCCTGAATATCTTCCTCATAATTTTGTCTAGCCCATATCTCTGAAAATATAACAGCTGGCGCTTTCAAATTTTCAGGGCAGATACATCGTATGTAGTAGGTGTGTATAGGCAAATTTTTTGTGCCTAATTATCCTCCATCTTTAGTTCATTAACACAGCTTGTTAAGCAGCCAAAAATTTCCCCATAATTTCTCGCCGTATATCAAAATATTAGATATATTAGAGCCAACTCTTTCAGATTTCCAAGGTAGGTGCAGCTTATATAGCAGGTGTGCATAGGCATATTGATTTTGGCCTGATTATCCTCCTTCATTAAATAATTAACAAAGATCATTAAGCAGCCTCAGTATCTTCCCCACAATTTTGTCCATCCCATATCTCAAAATATAACAGCTGGCCCTTTCAAATTTTCAATGCAGGTACATCTTATTTAGCAGGTGTATATAGGCACGTTTTTTGTGCCTAATTATGATCCTTCATTGATTTACAAACAAAGTTTGTTAAGCAGCCTCAAAATTTTCCACATAATTTTAATTGCCCATGTCTTGAAAAATATAAAGGTAGCCCCTTGAAGTTTCCAGGGTGGGAAGATGTCATATACTAGGTGTGTATAGGCATAGTTTTATGTGGCTACTTTTTTCTTTCATAAAATAATTATGGAGATCATTAAACACCCACAAACCGAAGGCAGCCTCAACTGAAGACCCATATTTCAAATACTGTGGTTGAATTTACATGTAAATTTGGGTAAAATGTAGAATAGTTAGCAATTCAAACAAATTTTTAAATCAGAAAATGGCAAGTGGACTTGAGGAGGGTTTGGGTGACCAAAAGGAATGTTAAATTATGTAATTTTTGTGTACTATATTTCACAAATTTTTATTTTTCAATTATCGCAGGTTTCTAATTTTGCAAATGAGCCATTACACACCAGGGATATTCAAGAACATTTACTTTTGTGTTCCTTTGAATACTTTCAGAGAATGAATTCCTGGCCTTTTACAGGAAAAAGTAACTGGTTTGATTAATATATTTTTCAGGTTCACTTTTTGTCCCTTTTAATGTTGCCGTCGTCATCGTCATCATCATCATCATCATCATCATCATCATCATCATATGCTACAAGCATTTACTTTTGGGGGGGGTGGCGGATTTTTTTGTTATTGTTGGACAAATACTGACATTTTATTGTCTGTATATTCTGGAACAATAGGGAGATCTGGGTTAGTTCTAAATTCGCCTAAAGGTGGTGCTGCCCATCCTGTTCATGGTTGACCACCCACATCTTGTGGTCACTTTCCATGACCCTCACTATTTCTCCATTGATTAACATGGGGAATTAGCACATATAAATTTAACCTCTCTATATGTTGTCAAATAAGCATTAAACTTTCGTTTTATCACACCTGGGTGTATTTGAAAGACACCAATATGTACTTCAGGTAAATGGGAAGATGATAATTCTAAAAATCGTGCTCATATGCATGGTGAAACTTTCAGGCTCACTGTAGTAAAATGGGCTTTGCTGACCCATCTGACCTCAAATGGCATGGGTTGCTACGTGTCACAAACATGCATCATGGGAACAAAAGGCTGTGTGTCAAGAAATTAAACCAACCCAGATCAACCCTATTTATGAAGCAACTAATTTTGTCAGTAATCTTAAAGCAAATCATACATACAAATTGTAAAATGGTCAGTTTCCTCATTAAATAGCCACTTTTAAAAAGTTACACATCTCAATGTTTTGTAGGCATAGACTGCTTGACCCTCTGAATATTAATACCATATTCATTCCAATAATAGCATGCTGTTCTGGTGCAAAAATTTTCTGGAGCAGACATGGTTTTTTTGCAGAGTTTTGTGATAATGATATGTCTTAATTTACAATACCACAAGCAATTACACTTATCGTAGAATCCTTATCATATAAAATAACAACAAACCCTCTTCTTTCATCAGAAGCAGATAATTTTAAAAAATATTGAAAAATACTGAATTTTTAATGAACCCTCCCAAGATTAAAAAGTAAGGTGTGTGCTACAGTTGGAATGAATACGCTATGTATTTGTAGTTGAGGCAGTTTGGATCAGGATATAAATAAGAAATTCATCATTCAGTCATATAAATGAGAACAATAATGAGGACTCCCATTGTTTTTATTACAAAAATTTCTGTCTAAGGTCTGTCGGATCTATATTACCAAACCAATTGCAGCTGAAGAACAACACCTGTAATCTGGGAAGGATTAACTGTTAACTGACACTCCAGGTTAAGCTGCAGTTTGCCATAACAAAAGACTAATTTTTTACAAGATGATCTTAAAGCCACTCTAATTACAAGTCAAGCGGAGTGAAACTTGATGGCAAATTTTATGTTCTGTATTGAAAATAAATTTGTGCACCAGTCCATGCATGTGTGTTTTCCTTACTTGCTGCAAAAGGGTGCAACTTGACTTCTAACCGCAGCTCAGACAAGACAGAAAATGTAGGCTTCTGTTACCTCACACATTCCAAGTGCAGATTACACTATTGAGAGTATATGGAAACTAGAGTATGTTACAAGTGTTAAATTCCATCAAAGGTCAGTATTAAATAAAAAGTGTGCACTGACAGCTGCTAAAAATTATTGTAACTTGGCGCTGTATACATTTTCCAATGTCCTATGAGATCATTCTGTGGTAATTATGCAATGTTTGACTGATGTGACAAACTCGAGTGCTGCTTAAGCATTTGTCAGTATGACGAGTGATGTAACACTTTCTAATATGGGTTAGCTTGAAAAACACTGATTTCTAATTGATACACCAGGCCTGCTGCTTTACTGAACAAATGCTCGCATAAACAAGAGGTTGGTGACAGTCATGTGCTTAGCTGACCTTGAATGCAGACTGACAATTGCTTACATACATTGTAAATTATAATCCAATATCAGAGTGTATGCGTGGTGAAATGAGATTGACCTCAACCATTTGAGGCTTCAATGTCATTCACAGATAACATCAGATGTAAGCATCTTCTTTTTAAGGATATGTAGTGGGAATTAGGTCAAGGTCACCAGTTCTCAAATAGGGCATTGAAGCTGGTCTTCATGTGCAATATCCAACACTTGCCAGTGAAAGAAAAATTTGCTGAAATGACCCAGTGCCCTTGGCAATTACACTGATATAGCTCATGCACAGCCTCAGCCCGTGGGGGGTGGGGGGGGGCATCTTGATGTGCAGTATCAAAATCCTACCTCAACCAGAGAGAGCAGAACAGCTTGCTAAAGTAAAACTGAAAATAGGGTCAGATTGGCCCACATGCAGCCTCAACCTGGCCAATATGGCAAAATTGTCAAAATTTTTGTTACAGGGTTTCTGGAATTCTCATCATGAAGGGAAATTGATGAAAGTATGCCTGTCATTTTGAACTTGAAAATTCAGTGATGACCACCCAGATATAATTCAAAGTGGACTCTGGCCCTCACTAAACAAGTCAAACAAGCAAATATTTATTATTTTTATCACCCAAAAAACTGGATGTTTTTAATTTAAACTACATCACATACACACACAAACTGGATTCATTAAAACTTGTAACTTTTGGAATTAGGTTAAGGTCACCCATATGGACAAAGTATTTACTATGGGCCCTAACATGTGCCTCTATCACTTCAAAGCAATTTTAGGGAAGAGACCTCTCGAAAGATTTTCCAGAAAAACAAACCAAAACAGCAGAAAATAAATAAAAAAATTGGTGGAGGCGAACCAGTTGATTAAACTTGGAAAAAACCCACCAAAGCTGTAACTGTTTTGTTGGAGAAAACTACATACATGTATGTACATGCATTTGCAGTGGTATCCCAATACTTGACAATGTATTTTTATTGTGGAAAAAAAATGGGAAATAGCGGTTTGTCCACCTAATGTACAAGTGGCATGAGATCCAAATCAAGGTACATCCCTACAAAAACAAGTCAAAACGGATATATGTCCAACACCAAGTAGAGGTACAGCTCGACATAGGATCGATAAAAAGGGATGCAGGGGTTGCCTCACCCAACTTGAAAAGTTAAACAGAGTAAAAAGAGGCTGGAGCCCTACAAAGTTTGAAGAGGATCCACTAGGCAATTTTGGAGAATAAAATAAAAAGTTACAGAACATAAAAATTCAGTACCACCTTGTGAGCAAATCAAGCTTGGGTATAGCCAAGTAGCATCCCTGTGTGATTTCAAAGCAACTGGCCAAGTGGCTTTAGGGCAATGTTTTCAACACTCTGTCAAAACGGTGAACACAAAAAATCATAAAAAGAAGACCAAGATGATCATGCTCTTCGCAGGAAGGTGGACATTATAGCTAACCCAAATTGGAGAAACTGACAAAGGTTTCAAGCTTCAGCCTTTAATTTTAGTTTTAACCCTTTCCCTCTTGAATTAAGACTGAGTCAACAGCTTTCCTTGGCACTTGGTGCCCAACCCATGCCCAGGAAAGCTGTTGACCTGGGGCATGTGATCTTTATAGGTCTCATCTACAATTCTCAGTCAAAATTGTTTTTCATAACTGTTGAAATTAGTTGAAACACTGAAGCAGACGACATTTGACCACCAGCCAGTTTTGGCCGGTTGAAGGGGGAAAGGGTTAATTTGTGTCCCTGACTGGTTAGCTCCTAGTGACAGTCACTCAGATGTGCAAATAAGCTGCTATGCATACACACATAAAGGTCTTGCCATGTAGAACCTGAGGTAATTAATTCTGTAGAGCAATACTACCAACTAGTGCACGGATTTGATTGTAAGCCCCCCCCCCTCCCCCCCCCCCAAAAAAAAAGGCTAGTAACTACGATCTGTCATATACTTTTGCCAGATCCAAAGTGTCTACAACTGACAGCAACATGCCATACCAGTTTCCTGTCATGATAAACATGAGGCCCATGGATCAATGCTCTGCAGACTCAGGTCCCAACTTTAGATAATTCAAATGCTGGTCCAGTCGAAGCCACAAAGAGGCCAAGGGAAGAGTGGGTATCCCACTGTTGTGCTAGAAGCTTTTGAAAAAAAAAAAACATCTCATAAGAAGAAAATCTGTGCACTTTCAGCACACTTTTGGGAGCTATTGGAGTCTACTTTTATCCCAGTTAACTCCAGTTTTGTTTTGTTTTTTAATCATGGGCAGCTTAAAGAAAGATATAAATACATGCATACATTACCATAACTTAAATTGTTCTCCTAGAAATAACATGCATAATATTTGAATACAATATTCTATAACTTTTTATTCTCAAGGAAATAACACTGAAGTTTCCTGCAGAATTTATGATTCATTGGTTAATTTAACAGTATCTCATTCGCAACAAATCTAATCATAATTTTGATTGGTGGATTTTCTGTGGTTGCTGGCAGGACAGCAGGTTTTGCTGTCAACGTGAGGGTCTGACCTGCCAGATGTGGGTCACTTGAGAAGCATGTTGACATAATCTAATAACCATCACCAAAAAATTAATTTTGTGAAATGCATTCCCTTCATGACCCTGAGAAACTGGTCAAGGTCATCACCATAATGCAACATCAAACTTCCACATGAACACACATTTGTAGTACATTTTGTGTCATTCCCCGTATTCTTTATTAACATATTGCATGTTAATAGTGTCCTTTTTTTCTTTTAAAGTGCTTAATGACCTTGAAAACAGATCAAGGACACAAAATATTTGCCCATTTGCCAAATTAATGCATATTTGGTGCAAGTTTTACAGTTCCACCTCAATTTATTCTGTCATGGGCATAACAATAAAATCATTTACTGATATGCACTTCCTCCATGACCTTGAGAAAGTAGGCCAGGATCACCCATATTCTGCAATAGCGAACTTCTATATAGGATCCTACATCCCTAGTGACCTTCAAAAATAGGTCAAGGTCACCCAAAATTTTGCAAAGTAGTTTAATTGGCCTGTTGCATTTTTAGTGTAAATTTACAAGTCCCACCTCAATCTATGATTGGAATAATGAATTTACTGTACTTTTAATACCTATGATGCTAGTTGTACTCAGTGCCACCAGTGGCACCACCATGACTCTTCATGTCAAAGACTTTTGTCTTGGTAATATCCCTGTATTGGTACATTGATACTTGTGCACAAGTGCAGACTTACTGACCATAACAGAAATTTCTGCACTTGCTGACCATAACAGAAATTTAATTTCCTGAAATGTATTCCCTCCATGACCTTGAGACAGTAGGTCAAGGTCACATGCAATAATGAACTTCTGTGATACACACTTGTGGTATATTTGGTATTGTTAGCCTTCTTTCTCTACAAAACAAATTTTGTGGCCTTTACTATATTCTTAATGACCTTGAAAAAATAGGTTAAGGTTGCCCCAAATTTTACAAAATTTGATCATTGGCCTAATGCATGTTTGTGTAAATTTGGAAGTTCCATCTCAATTTATTATCAAATCAATAAGTTTAATGTATTTTAAATACTTATGATGCTAGTTCCACTTAATCACAGCAGTGGCGCCACCATGACTGACATGGACTTTCATATGTACAGTTGGACCTAGCTGTCACAAGGGGCCACCCATGGGAGTTGCTGAAAGTGGTCCTTTAGGATAGGTATATGCTTCAAATACATACTGGCAAAAGTAAAATAGAGATTAGAGATTAATACTATGCCTTAATTATCATTGCCTCGTATAGGCCTACATATATAGCATGTATCTTGAAATAGGTATCATGATAAATAACAGTTGGTCTTTAAAATTACTGTAAAAGTATTTCTGTAAAGTATTTGTCAATGATATGTTAAAAAATTGAAATACATTCACATTTATAATCTGGAATGCCCCACTGACGATACATTTAAAAACTGTTACAACTTAAAGTAGCTGGTGATGGACTTTTGTTTCCATATTTTAGATAGCGTCATATAAGACATATTATAAAAAAAAAAAAAAAATGAGCCTGTATGATCTAAGCAAAGGCAGAGTGAGAGAATGAGTAAAATGCGATACAAAGCACGTCATGTTTCAAAATACAATGATAACAGGCCAGGTCAGATTTGACCATGTCCCAAACATTGTGTGTTTGCGTGGGCATGAGAATTACTTTATGTTCAAGTTGTTCAAACAACTTCAAACAGTGCCGATCAACATTCACTATATGCAGCTGCCGCGAATTTGGGTGGTGGAATGTTGAAAACATGCAAAGCATCTGTCACACACCCAGTTAAACGGCACTTTATACAGGTCAGTTTATCTCAAAGGCATGTTCACTAGTTGCATCAAGCAGGTGGGCACCTCAGGCAGGTAAAGGACCGTAAAAAATGCTGGAGGGAACTGGAACTGGTCCCTTGTGACAGGTGGGTGCTTATGAGAGGTGGGCACATGGGCAAGTTCGACTATAGGTTTCTGTCATGGTATATTGATACGCATGCACAAGTTCAGATGTAATGACCATAAGAAAATAAGACTGTGATAGTCATGTGCTCTGCTGACCTTACATACACAGACTAAAGTGGTCCTGTTAACTTCAAAATGATATCGAGGTAATCATTGTTTAAGACTGCCATCACAGTTGCTAACATGAACATATCCCCCTACTAATTTTTCTGAAGTTTGTAAATTTGATAAAAATCAGAAACAAACAGCACCACCATATAGTGAACAAATTTGGTGGAGATCAAATCTACACACATTCCCAATAAATGTGAAGAGGATCCAACTTACAGTTTGGAAGAAAAAGTCAAGGAAAGTGAAAACACTGAAAATTTATTTTAAAAAGCAAAACTGAATCACAGCACCACCTGTTCAACAAATTAAGTTCTAGAAGTCCACAGAAGTGCTCCTGTGCAATTTGAAAGCAACTGACTTGGCAGTTTTGGAAAATTTTGCAGATTTTGCCAAAAAATGAAGAAAACAGTTCATAAAATTCCAAAAATCACTGGAGCACGACCAATTGAACAAATTGGCAGACACCCACCCAAGGTACATCCCCACCAAGTCTGAAGTGAATCTGGTTGATGTTGTGAGAAGTCAAAATGTAAGTTACCATGTGAATTGCATTGTAATCCGCAGAAATGTATGCATTAAGTGACAAGTACCCAAGCTTAAAAATTCATTAAAATCAGATGCAGAATATTATCACCTTGTGAGCCTTTTAATTTGACCCTTCCATAAGCTATATTTCCATCACATTTCAGTGGAATCTAAGTGATTGTTTTGGATAAGTTGAAAATAACAAAAACACAAAAATTCTTTTCAAATTTTTTTTTTTTTTTAAATCACAGCTCCACCTGGTAAACAAATTAAGGTCTGGGGGTCCTCAGAAGTGTGTTGTTTCTGAGATGTTTTTATTAAAGACTTTGCCAGAAACTGAACCCACTCCCCCCCCCCCCCCAAAAAAAAAAAAAAAAAGAAAAAGAAAAGAATAGAAAAAGTCTTTTTCCAAAATCACCAGAGTGACCTTTTGAACAAAATTGGTAGACAGCTACCCAAGGTACATCCCCACCAAGTTTGAATTAATCTGGTTGACTGTTTTGGAGAAGTCAAAAATATGAATTTCCACTGCAATCCCCATTGACTTGCATTGTAATCAGTGGAAATGTATGCATTAACACTTTGTAGTCAGATTCCTTGCTGATCGAGGACTTCACGGGAACTTACCTTGCAGTGTGGCTCCTTGGTGAGCAAGGACTCCCCTTTCTGTGTCACTGAGCAGACATTCTTTAGTTTTGAGATCAAAATCTTAAAAACAGTATCTAGTTCATCAATGCACCAAGAGGGCTAGGTCCAAGGACTATGTAAACATATAGTTTGATAGGGAGTGACAGTAAAGAGAGAAATTATTTGGGGTCCAACATTCTGAATTTTGCCTAAATTTGCCTAACTCGGGGTACATACGCCTTCTAAGATTGTCCAGACTTGAAAGTGTTATTTGTTTAAAATCAGAATTATGGAAAATCTTCACCTGGTAACAAGTTTATTTGGCCCTTCCACAAGCTTCATTTCCACCAAGTTTCAGAGGAATCTACTTGATGGTTTTGGTGGTGTTGAAAAAAAGGGGAAACAAAAAAATTTGTAAACAAAAAAAAAAAAAAAAAGGAGGAAGAAGAAAAATGTTGCAGCATCACCTGATGAACAATTAAGGTCTATGTGTCCCTATGCAATTTCAAGGCAATTGGCTAAACGGTTTTGGAGATTTGTTAAGATTTTGCCAAAGAGATTAACAAAAAAATGGTAATAAAAGTCCAAAAATCACTGTACCATGACCATTTGAAGGAGCCTGGTAGAGACCCATCCAAGTTACATCCCCATTAAGTTTATGGTGAATTGTTGATGGAGGGACACGAGAAGATGGACAGAGGACCATAAGCTCAGCTGATTTGTCAGTCAGCTGAGTTAAAAATAATTTCTTGGCATACATTTCATCCAGAACCTTAACAAAGTAGGTCAAGGTCATCCATATTACACAACATGGTTTGCTGACCATCATCACCAAAAATCATTTTCTGAAATGTATTCAATCCCAAAACTTGAAGAAAAAAATCAAGGTTAGCCATATTATGCAATATCAAACTTCCACATGATACACATTTGTGATACATTTGACATCACACACCTTGTTCTTTATCAAGATATTAAATTAAATTTCCTTTTCTTAAGTGGTTAATAACCTCGAAAAAATAGGTCAAAGCAACACAATCATTGGGTCATGATGACCCCAAAAGTAGATCATCAAGTACAGATTTATATACAATGTAATCAAGTGCAATTTTGATGTGGAGGCTCAACTCTCTTTGCCAATGATGTCCAAACTACACCCGACTGTTACAAAATCACCTCCTCAAACTTAACAGGTCATGCTAGAGTGTTCACAAGATTCTCACATTTAGACCCTATATTACATATTGTAAGTGGCGCCACCAATATCGAGAGGGATCTGCATTTTCATATGTGCTACAAGTCCTGAAATCTATATTGGGCTAACTTGAAAACTGTGAACAGTATTGCGCAACAAGCAAGTTTACGGTCAAACAGATATGAGCGGCCACGTAAGCTGTTCTACCTTAGGTCAGCAGAGCTAAAAAGTAATAACCATCAACAGAATATCATTCTCTGAAATATATTTTGCCAGTCACCTTGCAATTGTGAAAAGTAGGCCAAGGTCACCCATATTATGCAATATCACTTCTACACATAAAACAGGTTCATTGTACATTTGAAACTAGACATACCTTCAATGCAAGCATTGACTGAGGGGTCCACCATTTGCTCAAATTAGGTCATGGTGACATCAAAATCTAATCAGTTCATCTTGGCATGCTAGATGAGCATAGTGCCACATTGGAGTATTCTGGAGATATTGTGGTAACAAGCATGTAATTCGGCAACCCATTTGCTCAAATGATGTCATGGTGACACCAAAATTTAATCACTTCATCTTGGTATGCTAGATAAGCATACTGCCAAATTTGAGCAAATTACATTGGAGCATTCTGGAGATATTGCGGTAACGAGCCCTAACGAGCATGTAATTAGGCAGCCATTTGCTCAAATTAGGTCATGGTGACACCAAAATCTATCACTTCATCTTGCCAGGTAAAGTAAGCATATTGCCAAATTTGAGCAAAAATACATGCAGGCATTCTGTATATATCATGGTAACGAGAATGTACACATCCAGGCAGACATTCCGAAAACAGAAAGCCCCCCCCCCCCCCCCACCGCATGGGGCGGACCCTAAAAACACTCAATAGAAGTGAACTTTGCAAGTTTCAATGCCTACTAGACAGAACTGCTAGTGTTTTTGTTTGTTTTTTTTGATATAGACCTCAACATTCCTTCTGAAAAGATCCATCAAGTATTTTGGATGCTTGTGAACAAACATTTCACATTTGGACGCATATATCCCATAATATTGTAGGTGGCCCAATCACTATGGACTTGGATTTCCACATACCCAAAATGTCCCAGACAGTTGAAGTGTTGCCAACGCTCCCAGATGACCCAGGAGGCACTCAGAATTTAATGATGAAATTAAAAAAACAAAACAAAACAAATTGTAGATTTTTGACAATTTTTAGCCACCTCCCTGAATATCAAAGTTTGCCTTCTATATTTCATATTAATTTATCGATCTCCCTTAATTTTCCTTTCCATCTCCCAGACTTTAAAGTTTGGCAGGTTGGCTACACTGAAGTTGCATACAGATACCTTTAAAACAGTGGACTGGATGGCATCCTTAAATGAACGAAAGGTTTACCAATGGGCAGACATGCAGAAGTAAACTGTGCAGCCTTTGGTCAGCAGATTTAACTAGAAGCCGGTCAGTGACCGCAAAAAAAACCCTCAGCCAGACGGGCAGACGGACACATAGGTGAAGACAATACCCCTCTGGTAGGTCAAGGTTACTGCTGTTTGACCTAATGACAAAGTCTTGATGCAAATGCAATGAGGGAAGCTATCATGGCAAGGCCATTTTTCTTCAATGCAGCACGGTCACCTAAATGTGACCCAGTGACCTAGTTTTCACTAGGTGTCCGAGGCATCCTTAAGGCCAAGTCATATAATAATTGGTGCAGCTACAAGGAGTAATTTAATATTTGAACATATGGTATGGCCATTTTTCTTCAATGCAACACTTGACCCGAGGCATCCTTAGGACCATCATAAATAATTGAAGCTACATTCAAGATTTTTTTTAGATACATGTATTGTGTTGACAGTATTTTTTCTTCAATGTAGTACTGTGACCTAAATACGAGACCTAGTGACCTACTTTTCGATAGGCACCTAAAGCACCTCAATGGCCCTCTGTGATAAAAATTTGGTCTCTGTAAAGCAAGTATTTTTGGAGATCTGGCACGGCAATGCCATTTTTCTTCAATGCAGCACTGTGACCTAAATGTGACCCAGTTTTCACTAGGTGAGCGAGGCATTCATAGGACCAACTGTCATAAACAATTGGTGCAGCTGCAAGGAGGAATTTAATATTTGAAGATATCATGGTATGGCCATTTTTCTTCAATGCAGCAGTGACCTTAACATGCGACCTAGTTTTCAATAGGCATCTGGGGCATTCTTAGGACCGTCATAAATGAAGCTACATTCAATATTCTTTTTAGATGTTGCATTAACACGCTTTTTTCTGCAATGTAGTAGTGTGACCTACAAATGAGGCCCTGCCCTACTTTTTAATAGGCATGTTAACTCCTCAATAACCCCCTGTGATAAAAATTTGGTCTCCTTAAAGCGAGTATTTTTAGCTATATGGCGTTAACAAGGCACTGACGGATGGACCGTTAGGTGACAACAATACCCCTTTGGCCTTTTGGGCCCAGGGGTAAAAATTGTAAACAAGCAACAAACACAGCATGAACTTTGCTCAGTATTTTTATTGACTGATAAAAGTTAACATGAGTCACATCCTGGTACATGTTCGCATATAATCTCTCACTAGATGAACAAATACCCTCACATACACGCATATATATATATATATATATAAATATATATATATCCAGCATTCACCAACTTTCAGCCCATAAAAATATACATAGTGGTCCACTTTTGTAGACTTTTAATACCATTGTCACATCTATGAAATGTGCTCCTAAAAAGTCTTAATTAAAATGCCTCAGTTTGTCACATTTTGGCTGAATGACAAATTAATTAAAAGTACCCGGTATTCACCCAACAATTCTGGGTGTAGAGTGTTTTTAATGTCAAAATTTATGATTTCACACTTAATACTCATAAATTATGTGCATGTCTTTGGGAAAAATATGCATTTAGAGGTTCTAACACCTCCATTTTCCTGCAATAGTAATTTTCCTCTTGGTGCTGTGAAAATAGTCTGCAGCAAATTTTTGTTTATGTCTGAAATATCTATTCCAATACATGGTGAAAATATAAGAGTCAAATGGATCATTTTGAAATGTCTACCCTGTGCTTTGTTTATCATCAAGGTAACAACTCCTGGTCCTCAAAGAGTTAACTCATTCCATACCAGTCCCTGATTTTTCAATATATTTACCTAGATTTAAGATGACAATTGCATGTTTAAATTCTTCATGAAAAGAGCTTTTGTTCAAGTACCAACATGCCTATAGTCTAAAGTCAGTGGATCTGGCACTGCCCAAGGCCTGTGCCCATAGTATGGAATGAGTTAAGGTCAACTGCATTCAGCACATCAATTTCAAGAAGTCATTCTGCCCTGGAAGTGTCAGATGGTTCATTTATCAGAGGGTACTTTACACAAATTGTCTCGCATGTCAGCTCAACAATTTTATGTGAAGATAGCGCTGATAAATCAGTCATCAGACTGTTCCCAATCATATAATACTCTGTTTTAAACACATGAACAGTGGCCAGTTCTCCTGGAACCATATTATCTAGAAGTCTTTAAAAAAACAAAAACAAAATTTTACACCCAGCAATTTCTGTCTTTGTTTATGAACCTCCTTGATTTAGCAATAAAAAAAATCTTTGATTTAGTACAAATAAAGGGGCAATATACTTTTCTTTCACAATTTCCACAACTGTGCTGGAAGATCATTTTCAAAAGAATCTCCTATTTCATGCATACGAACAAGTACCCACTTGTCCTGGAAACTCAACTACCAGGCATTTTGCCTTTTGCAAAAAGGATCTTGCACAATTCCTGGCTAAGTTGTTTCTAAAATATACATTAAGGTAACTTACACATGAGCCAGTTGAAGGAAATCTGGGTCATACAACTTTACTTGAAAATACAAGTACACCATTGTGAAGAAAAAGACTGAATCAACTCGCCCTGTGGGCCATATTATTTAACAGCAAGATGGGTTTAACCCTTGATTTCCTTACATATATGTACAGTGAAACCTGTTTTGAGAGACCACTGTGATAAAAGACCACCTGCCTTTTCAGACCATGTTTACTATGTCCCTTTTGCTATCTTTCCCATGTTATATCTCTAGAGAGACCACCTGCCTTATGTGACCCTTTTTGGCTTGCCCTAGGGGTGGTCTCTCAAACAAGTTTCACTGTATTGGTATGCCACTTTTTATACTCCCAGAAAGTGTGCAGAGTTGCCTGCTTTTCGTCTAATTGTCCATTCTACCCCTTCTTTTTGGTGAGGAATCACATGCCAGTAGCCAGCAGCTTACCTCAACACACTTGTGGATTGGAACTACAGTGAAACCCCATTATAACCACACACATATCCAACATAATCACTTCACTGCACACGTTTTGAGGGACTTTGCCAAATTCTCCTGTCATTGGACTCATTTATCACACACAGTGTGACATTCAACACATTTTTCAGCAAACAGATGGTGTCATGATATGAAGTTTCACTGTATATTTCCCCCTGGGCAGCCGTGGAGTCTGGCCCCATGGGGTCTCCAACAACATATCAAACAGACTGACCCTTGGCCACCTTGCCATCACTAACACTGTGCTGTCACTATACATGAACAAACCAACTTTTGTCCTCATCTCACTGAGGCAGTTTTAAGATCATTTACAAGAAAATTTTATAAAGGTACCCTATCACCTGGCTACCAAGACCATCCCTTCTGCTAGTCCAAAGTGGTCTTGCACAGTTATAAGACTCATGGTCTTCTTTTCTCCTTACAGATGTGTCAAAGTCACATTGAATCCAGTATATAAAAACCATGATCACAAACCACTGGTGGTCAATATAGCAGGCTCCACTATACATTATTCCAAAGGAAGTCCACAGTGTTATCTTTTGTGCCCTAATAACTTCATTTTCACTTGTTAGGACTGCCAGCCTGAAATTCTTGGGAAATAATTATACTTCCTGTGGGCTAGCTGTCTTGAAATAACTACATACAAACTATTCAGGCTAAAGAAATCAACATCTTCCCTTGGTACAACCACACGATGAGGATACAAACTTTTATGAAAGTCACTTGTACTGTGCACCCCAAAATTGGAAGTTTCCTACAATATGATCACGCTCAGCGAGAATTATCACTCTTGGGGTATATTCTGCTCAAGTCACTATCTTTCACTGAGTGGTATTTACGACTCTTAACAAGGTTTTACTGAATGGTATTTATGGCTCTTAACAAGGTTTTATTGTGTGGTTTTTATGCCTCCTTGATTGACATATTCTAGTTAACATTGGAAATTTAGTCATGCTACATTGGATTGGTTCTGCCACAACAAATTGACTATATTTTAATTTACAATGTCCTGGTACAGTGTTTTCCACAATTTGGAAACTCACTACTGGGCTAATTTGTTCATGTGTGTTTCAGTCATGCTGAAGAATGTTACCATGGATAAACTACTCTACCAGTCTACAGATAAATCACAGCATGAGTTCAAATAGAATTCCAAATCATAGCCAACTCCTTCTGTTGTGTTCAAACTGGAAGGATCGGGGAAGATCTGTAAACAAGAATGATTAGAAGGCAATCCGAGATTGCTGGATCCATACCCCCCCCCCCACCTCATTTATAACCTTGCTAATCACAGGTCTCATTTCGGAATGACTGTAGTCAATAAAATAATCTACAAGTGTGACCCAGATACTTGACCTAATGACCTACTTTTATCCATGACACAATCTTGTGTCCCGATACACAGATGTGTAAAGTTTCATGATTCAACATCAAAGGCCACATTAATTACAACCCCGGTATGAAGTGCAATGTAATTTTACATAAATGTATCTCCATGACCCAGATAGGTGACCTAGTGACCTACCTTTGGTACGGGACACACCCTTGTACTCAGATGCACCTGTGTGTTAAGTTTCATTCATCTACGTTGAAGGACAAGCAAATAATAGCCCCAACACGAATAGTGGAGACCAGATACTTGACCTAGTAACCTACTTTTGTTTCATGACACATCTTTAAGTCATGATATGTGTGTGTGTGTAAAGTTTCATAAAACCAAGTTAAACAGTAAAGGAATACTAGCCTGGACAGTTTTACAAGTGCATGTCACTGTGACCCAGATACTTGACCTAGTGACCGACTTTTGGTACATGACACACCCTTATGTATATATGCATCTGTGGGTAAAGTTTCCTAAATGTAAGTTACACAGTGAAGGAATTATAGCCTGGACACAATTTTACAAGAATATGTCAGTGTCCCAGATATTTGATCTAGTGACCTACTCTTGCCACATGACACACCCTTATGTCCAGATGCACCTGTGAAGCAAGTTTCATTTATCTAAGCTGCATGACAAGTGAATTATAGCCAGGACACCAAAGGCATGGATGCATGGGCACACAGAAAAAGTGATTACTATATGCCCCTCATCCAGTAGGAGGGGCATAAATATGACATGGTCTAACATGGAAAGTGACGGGTCTAGGGTTTTTTTTTAAACACAACAAATGAAAGCACCTGGCAAAAATACAATCCCGCCATGGTTACTGTACAGAGACCCTTGTGGCAGGGTCTTTGTGTATGAAAACATAAAGATACGCCCCACACAATTTCTGTAATTCCAAGAATACCAAAACCCTGAACGCTTCAAGGTACACAAAATTATGCCATTTGTAACTTGAATACTGGAGAGCTTGATAAACCAGGGCTTCAATAACAAAGCATTGTGGGGTTTCTGCTGACGAGCATTTAACTCTTGACATTAGGCTGTTCAAGGAAATCTCCCAGTAAGGATACAATACTCTATTCAGTATCATTTTACCTGTGGTGCCCATGAAAAAGGCTGACCTTCAAGGTAAAAGGCACAGAAGGTTGCTTTAAACCAACACTTCCAGGCTTTCCTTGCACTTTGTTTTTGTATTTCATGGTATTACAGTGAAACCTGTTTTGAAAGACCACTGTGATGAAAGACCACCTGCCTCTTCAGACCATGTTTACTGTGTCCCTTTTGTTATCTTTCCCATGTTATTATACCTCTATTGAGAGACCACCTGCCTTATGTTACCACTTTTGGCTTGCCCAATGGGTGGCCTTTCAAAACAGGTTTCACTGTAGTGCCTATGTTCAAAATCTCAGCAACTAGCATTGTGCACCCCCACCATGCATCATTGGAATGTTCTGCTGCCCTGACACCCCACAACATGGTCTTTCTTTCATCCACATTCACATGTTCACCTTGCAGAAAACTTCTGACCTTCAAATCAAACTCTAGACATTTATGAACTTGGTGTACAGATTTTTACACAAATTTCATAACATTGAGAGGAACTTGATCAGACTCTTGGTGAAGTTTTATCAAACTTTTGTAATCATCAAACAAAAAAATCCCATTACTTATGAACTTGGTGTAATTACAGCATACACAAATTTCATAATACTCCTCAGACGTTTTCCAAACAGCAGATAATGACTCTTGTACTACAGTAGTCCCTGTCATGACAGACCACTTTTCAGATTCCCAAGTCCTATACTTCCCATGTTAATTTACCTGTCGTGAAAGACCACCAGTCTCATAAGACCACTTTTTTGTTGCTGTAGGGGTGGTCTCTGGTGACAGGGACCACTGTATCAGAAAGACAATGTTGCGTACAGGCATCGGTTACATGTACTGTATCCGTTGCGAACTAAATCCATAGGGGCCAAACAAGTCTTCACAGGTCTTGGGCACACTCAACTTTTGTCAGTTTCTAAACCTTTAAAGGCCACATTCAATACAAATATTTGTGCACATGATGGACCAACCCACCAGATCATGATTTAACACTTGAACAGCCAGCCACCTCCACCAAAAGCATCTTCTGTCCACAAACCAGCAAAACAATGAAATACCAGCACAAGACCATAATTGCTATTATGATATAAAATCATGAATTCCATCATCATGCCTCCACACTCTTTTCTCATCTATTCAGGTCTTGCCAATTTGTTTTGTAGCAGAGTCCACTGGGCAAGCTCTTTTCCACTTTAAGTTGTTTTACACACATGAACATTTGCATTACAAACCCACTGAAGTGATTCAGGGAAAAACACCTACCACATACATTGCAGTGACAGGAATTTACCGCATTTGAAAAATATGCATTCCACCCGCACTATTTACCAAATTCACCAATTTACTGGGAGTGGTAAATTTGTTGGGCCCAATGTATCAAAATCTTGAAATCGTGCAGTATTTTGTCTCAAAAAATTATTGCAATTTTGTAATTTAGTCTATCCCTATTGCACGCTAGTTGCTGCAACAATGTAGTTATGTCACAATCAGATCAAAGCACAAAATATATATATTTCATATGGATGTTTTTTAAGTTTTTACCATTTTTGCTGATTTTCTGCTCAATTATTAATTCCGATGGTATGGCCCATTTCTGTAAAAATGGTGGTTTTTGTGCAGAACTTTGCGGTAAATGCATGACATTGCGACAAAATCCATCTAATAATCATTATGGGGTACAGCTACACTCCCACATTGGTATGTAAAAGTTACAAACCATCTCCTACTGCAGAACAAAAAGGTAGATGCTGCCTTGTACCTCCTGAAGATAATTTTTTGGAAAGTTCTGCCCTCACCTTAGACACAGTGGTAAGCTTATTAGCGCATTGACCCATCCTGTTCACTGCTTCACATAAAACTAAAATGACCTCATTCCATCTGTCTCTGGTTTTCCTGCATATTTTCATAGATTTCAAGCAAAGATCCTACATCCAATTTTTTTCATAAAAAAGCCCTTCCTTCAAGTCCCCTGCCACCATGCTAAATCTTATGTCAGTGGTTTTTACACTGCCTTGTGAGTTGTTGTGGTGCAAAACCCACTGACCAAATCACTAGCCACAATATGCAATGAGTAAATCATTCAATATATGCAACTGTACCTCATCCTTATTGTATAACAGGTAAAATAGTGGGGTTGGCAATTACGCTTCATTTCACTCTAATTGCTAAGCATATTGGGTACAAAAACATGACTATACCTTTTTTTCTTTTTTTTGTTTTTGTTTACATGCTGGAGCTGGATCCCTGGTCTGGCTGCTTTTAAAAACTGTGAACCTAATTGTGTTAGGCTCTCATCAGATTAACCTTTTCCCCCTTAAACCGGCCAAATCCGGCTGGAGGTCAAATGCCGTCTGCTTCAGTGTTTTCAATTTATTTCAACACTGATGAAGAACAATTTGACTGAGAAATATACACGAGACTTATGACGATCACATGCCCCAAGTCAACAGCTTTCCTTGGCATGGATTTGGCACTTAGTGCCAAACCCATGCCAAGGAAAGCTGTTGACTCAGTCTTTAATTCAAGGGGAAAAGGGTTAATCATTTACAATTTAATTCAATATGTACTCTATCAGTCTATGACCCAAAATTGCCAATAGATAATGTTGATCTCTATACTAATGCTGTCATAAGCTGCCAGTCTCTGTACTCCTTGGTCATTTAAAAATTTATTTCTGCTTTCATTCACTTGTATTATTACTAATAGATTTAACTCCTGCAATACTTTCAAAATTCGGTGTGGTAGTTATCAAAATGTGCTGTAGTTCCACACAAATGTGCACCTAATTGCCTGCTGAAGTATTGAAACATATTGTGGACGTAAACTACTCTTAATAGGCACTGCAAAAATCCAGAAAAAAGATCCTAAATTTCAAAGATAGCCAAGCTTGGGGCTGTCTCCAATCGTCTGGAGGCAATTAACGATTGGCAGCATTGCATCTGAATTAACAAATGTCATTGGTTTAATCAGTCGCACCAATTTTCTAAAGGTTTTACTGAATATTCAAACTACAGTAACATTTCTCTCCCATTGTTTAAATGCCCGACACAGCTCACATGTTTACAGTTTTTGCCTGACCCTAACAACTCAGGATAGGGTTTACCTTCAGGAATCAAGCTAAGATCAAATGCCAAGATCTGGTAGTTTCAGTTCTGATAATGCTTGTCCAGGTTTGGTAATGCTTTACAGGATAAAAGTATGTGGCTTGCAAAGTCCACTTATCCTTTGGGCAATATGATATTAACCTGCATAATTAAAACCTGCTGTGTCCTCTGATGAGACTGTACCAGGCTGTCATGCTTTATTAGCATTAATAACATCATGAGTTCGGTGTGTTTGATAGATTTACTGTGCCAGTTAAATAATTGGTGACACAATCGTATCTGGGGGAATGTGTTTATCTAAAATCACTTGTCCTATGGATGAATGGAACTTCAAGCGTTTTTCTCACCCTGCCAACCATACACTGCCTTCACCCATTATTTTCTGACAACCCCTCCACATTAACGTCCCAACTCGCTGTTTGCACCAAGTACGGGGTGGTGCAAGCCAGGCATGTATACTTGCAACACTGTAATGACCAAGATAAGCCTTGAGCTAACACGTGTATCTTCAAAAAGTTTCATGAAATGGGTCAGTCAAAGAGCATATCTATCCAAAATACACCATTCTATATGTATACAACAGGCATCCTGTGTCCCAGATAAATATTGGTTATAAATACATGTATTCTAAAAATAGCAATCTGAGGTGACAGTCCAAAGTAACTACACTCATTATCTGCATGTATTTTTTTCTCCTAGGAGCAGATGACGATTCAATTTCTCATCTATCATGTGTATATATCATCAAATATTATATAAAGCAGTTTGACAAGCACAAATTGGGAAATAAAATATGGAAACATTGGAGTTCCCTTAACCAAATCAGTTACGTAATGACAAATAAAATACACCTTCTAATTGCATTGTTCCTTCGGAGGACTAAAATCCTGCTGCACATTGTTGACTGGCCTCGAAACTTTGTTCCCACAACTAATGCAAACTCACTACTTCATTTCCCTCTTAAAAAGCCTGGTAAACTGGAAGTAGTCATTCTCAAAAACTTAAAAATCCATTTAACTTTCGTATGTCAAAAAGGTACAACTCGTACTCACTGTTGTCATCTATTTACTTAGAAGTAATTGAGTTTTCACTATCTGATTAAAATTAGCAGGAATGACAAGCCCCAACCAGGACTGCTCCTAACATTCACCTTGTTGCCACTGAAAGGGATCCACAGGTTTCTGCAACACATTACAGGCACAAGACAACGGCACTGAATCCAAGGCAGGTGTTGCCTTGTGGCATGCCATCATGTTTTAAAAGTCTCTTCCCAAAATTTCGACTTGCATGACCAAAACAATATGCAGACATTGTACTATCTGCTGCAGTTGGCCTGTATGAGTATAAAGTACGCAGTATAAACAATGCAGTTGTATATCCTACAGGCACTGGACGCAAAAGGGTCCCCCCCCCCTCCCGCCCCCGCCATGTCACATATGCCTGTACAATGTCTCTCAATGTATTCAGATTTCTGCACGATGACCTCCTGAAGTACATTTTACACACAGACATAAACAATTGCACTTTTTTTCCAAGCAAACATTAATCTAGTAAAAAGTCAGCTAAATCTTTGTCAAAGAAAACTGAGATCATTTTTGAGGTTCTGTCAATTTCTCCTGCGATATAATGAGAAAAATTCAGTATTGGCATTGACTGTTTGTCCCTGTCTGCACTCCTTCAGAGCTCGGTCTTGGCTCGGTCAACAGCTTTTCTTGCCACATATTAGGGTGCAAAGCATCCCAGCTGCCCCAAGCAGAGTTGAGAACCTGGATTATTCATCTGGCCTCTCCTCTCTTACTGGAATGGTACACCTGCTAGCACTTGAATCAAAGGTCAGTTCATAAAAGAACTGGTACCATAAATGTCCAGTCGCAGCACATAACCTTTGTCAATCTTGGCACTGAAAGAGTCAACTGAAAGTCATTTAATCTGTAACTGACGGAATGAAAATTAATTAATGCCCACTAAAATACAAGTTTTGGTTCTTCCCATGAATAAAAAATTATTTTCATTTTGTGAACCTTTGAATTTGGGACTATGATACCCCAATTTTAAAACATGCAAGATTAAGATTGCTAAAAATGAATGAGTGATTGTTAAGCTCACGACATGCCCTCCCCACACTTGGTCCATCTTCCTCCTCTCCCCATCCCCGTTGTGGAAAAACTGATTTTCACCACATAAATAATCCTCCCAAAAATATCACTAGGCAATCTGCCTATTTAAGGCGGCAACCTGGATGCTGGCTGCTTTCCTTTCCCATTTTAAGCACTTAAAAAAATGTTTTTAAAAAAAATTACACAGTTTGTAATAATATTGTGAATTCATTTCAAAGGTGTATCACTGTTGACACATTTGCTTTTCTAAACTCCACTGTATTTATTATTTTCACTCATACACATGCGAAAATAAAAATACAAGGACACTGAATGAATTCACAGCTACAAAGATGACCCCAGTGCCACCTGCAGACATGCAACAAAAATGAAATCTGCACATCCAGACCAGCCTGTTGTCTCTTACCCATGATCAAGTCCAACAGGCTTTTAATTCACAGCAGGAATAAATTTGTGAGTCACCAAAGACTAAGAGCACATGGTCTTAAAATACCAGGTTTTGATCTACGTGGCAGCACTATGCAGTCCTCTGTGACACTCTCAGTCTTCCAAGGAAATCCACACACGGCAATATCTCGGCAACATTACAGCCTTTCCTTCATTGGATCTGTGGCAGGCCTGGTCAACTGGCGGTACAGTTTCCTTCAAGCCACCCCCATTTTGTAGGCTCTCCCTTTTACATGTGGTTACCTCTCTGCTATAATTTGTTCACCCCTGGCTCTCTTGTCCTGGCAACTGCACGAGTCCATTTTTCACCCCCTTACACGAGGCCAAGTCATGGCTGTAGCACACCATGGGTACAAGGAACACACTCCATAATGTATAACCCATGCAAGAACTACAGTACATAATCCTACATATGAGCATCATATGATGTGCTTCTCTGCTGGCCATTTGTTTATCCCGTTTTCACACGATGTCTCTCCTAAGTGATTAATAATTCGACATATAGTGATGGGGGAAAAAACACCTTGACATAGTACAACATCGAAACCAAATCTAAGTCGACTTTTCCCGGTGTTATTTGACCACATTCATTTCCTGAAGGTCTAGCACAAAACATGGCTGCATTCTGAAAAACAGATGAAAACTTCTGGTAAATGCCAGCTGTAATTTCCCAGGGATTGACCCTGGGACCAGTTTGTATCAACTGGTAAGCTGTGGATTTCAACGTGTTCCATTAGCTTCCTGCCTTTCTGATGAAACAGCCTCGAGACGTCTTGTCAGTGCTGCAGCAGGACCTTGTGTGCTTTCAGTGCATAACCGTTTAGAGTCAGGCCCGTCATCATCTACCAGGAGGCGCTTTCCAGCATTCATTGGGCCCTTTTTGTCTCCCATACGCAGCATATTGTTTATTGCTTGAAGGTCCTGTAATTGTAAACAGACACTTTCACATTTCTTTATTAATCAACGGAAACCTTGAGTTTGTGGTTGGTTACATCTCCAGCTCTTTCAGTGTGACCAGGTCAACAGCTTTCCTCAGTGCACTTTGGGCATGTCCAAAGCTTGCTGAGGAAAGCTGTTGACCTGGACTATTATATAATATAAAACTACATGCATGCTGGTACTTGAACGAAAGGTCTTTTTACCAGGAACATGAATCTAACACCCTTACCATAATTCAGCAGTTCGTTTTTTAGCATTTTGACTTTAATGGCATGTTAGCACTAAAGAGTTAGGGATTTTTTTTCCCCAACCACTTCAAAGTCACTGCAAGACAATGACAGAATATTTGTATGATTTATTACAAGATGCAATGACAAGACTTGAAGGAATATCATGTCAGGCTGAGCTATTCTTGTCAGAACATCTACCAAGGACATCTTGGCGAGCCTCAATCAAGAACTTGTAAAATGCTTCTAGTTCATTGCATACTTTATGATGACACAGGGAAAAATCTTCTAATCTGGAATATCTTGATCAGCCAAGCATGACTGTTTTACAGTTATTATTTCAAATGGCAATGAAACAGTTGTAAGGGTACAATACGACAAAGTACAGTGAAACCTCATTATTTATATAACAAGCCTCAAAATCTGACATATTCATTATACTGACACAAGTTTTGTGTGGCAAAAGTTCATTTTCTTTGTTGTTTGAATAAAGTTTATCCGACATTCAGTTATCTGACACAGTCCTAAGGGAACAGATGGTGTCCTTGTAACGAGTTTTCACTGTATATTGCAATAAAACAATTATTGTGAATGTGATATTTTCTGCCCGTACCTTTGCTGGGCTTCTGTTAAAGCAGTACAACATTCGACTGTTTGGGGTCATCATCTGCAGCTGCCTTGCCTTGTGTGGGGACACATAGACACAATGCTTACTTGACACACGCCGCGGGGACTGTGGGTGTGACCTCACCATCGGCAATGGTGACAATGGAGGGATGTCCGTCTAAAGAGGCAGATCATGCAATGAAATTATAGCAAAACCATAACCAGTGATGGGTGATACTTGCCGAACTTTTGAGGATTTTACAGACATGTTCACACTTGAAAATGTTAATCTGTGGGCCAAAAACTATGAACAATGTTACATCTGATAATAAACCAATGTTCCACTTGCTGTGTGCAGATACTTTAAATTTCCAACCACACACCAATCAAACACATTTCTAATGCAATACACACACACTGTATACACATGCAATTATTTCAACATTTTAGACTGTTAAATTAATCCACAATGAAAATAAAACGTTCTCCACTTACATCACAATATCTCTCGTGTATTTTGTAGTACCTACTTTATGTAGATTAAGAGAATAACATGGCTTACTGTTTCAAAGAGGAATGTATTCCAAGTTATATCTGAAATGTACCTACCCCCCTTTCCCTATTCTGCACAGAAAATTTCAAGGCAAAGTCCTTTGTCTTCTTCACATATACCTACAAAACATAGCAACAAATAACAGTCTGTATTGTATTATGATGATATACTCAAAGATCCACCGTGAAGATACCATAAAATCAAGTTACTTAAAGCTGAAAGCTTATTCAAGCCACTGGTACATTTTGGCACCAGTTAGACAGTCATGTGCTTTCATTCTCTGTTATAATACACATGTAGTATAAACAATTAAAAAAAGAAAGGTAATCAGATATCTCCAATTCCAGATGTAAAAATGTTTTGACAGCCTTGAAACCCAAAATGAAAGACATGTTGTATGCTAGAAAAATCTGACTTATCACTTAGTTATTTCACAATGTCTACAAAGAACAAGGATTCCGCCAGAGGGTAAAAAGAGTAAAATAGCATACCTTAAAAAATCTCAAGGGTACTTTTGCTTACCCGAAAATTTAAGCAGAAAAGAACAATTTTAGCATACATTACCCTGAAATACCCCATAAAGGCTTCATTATTAATATTTTTACTTGACAATATGAAAATTTGAGTCCCCTAAAATTTCACTCTGGCAGAAACCCTGAAGAGGATATTACTATGACGTTTATCATCCCTCCTGGAGGGACCATATCACAATACTTAACCACATTTTGAGTTTAAGGTTATGACATGAACAAACACCAGAGAGAAGGTTTATTTTTGCTACATGAACACACACTTTGTAGTAGATTTAATGAGTACAAAAATAGCACCCAATTTCCTGTGATGATTCAACATTTAATGACCATAAGTGGTGGAATATGCAAGACAAGGTATAAACAGGGTCTTGGCCATTGTTCTTTTAATAATCTGAGTCAGTAAAGAGCTTTCATTGGCTCACTGCAACCAGCGTGCTGAGGAATACTGTTGACTGATCACAAATACCATTCTCACCAGAAAAAAAAGAAAAGAAAAGAAGCCAAGGCCATTTATGACATTGGACCATATATGATATTTTTAATGGGACAAAGTTGCATTCACATACATCAGTGTTTCACAGGGTTAAAACCATCCCCGAGGCCACCTAAACCCTCCAGAGCTAATTTCTGAAAGCAAATTAGTTGTTGGATTCCAGTGTCAACTGTTAGCATAAAAAGCATTCTCATTTTTAGCCAAACCTTTGGATTTGGGGTTTTAACCCTTTCCCCCTTAAACCAGCCAAAACTGGCGGGTGGTCAAAAGTCGTTTGCTTCAGTGTTTTCAACTAATTTCAACAGTAATGAAAACAATGACTGAGAATTGTAGATGAGCCCTATCAAGATCACATGCCCCTGGTCAACAACTTTCCTTGGCATGAGTTGGGCACTTAACTCATGCCAAGGAAAGTTGTTGACTCAAGTGTCAATTCAAGGGGGGAAAGGGTTAAAGTTCAACACAGTGTAACATACCGAGTTGTAGAATTTGATGAGATCACCCCTGTCCTCAAACTCAAAGTAAGAGGCTGTCCCAGCCAGCCTGGTTGGCGTTGGGGGCTGGCTGTTGGGATGTGGCACTGGAAGTGTACTCGATGATCGGATGGTGCTCAGGCGCTCCGCTCTCTCTACAACAGTAAACAAAATTTTAGAAACAATCATCTTAAGAGGTCATCAGGATGTGTCGGACAAAAGTACCATATAGAAATACGTCTGAAGAAAAATACACTCACTGACAATCACTTCCTATATCAGTATTTTCATGTCTCACTGCTGGAAAAGGGACATACATAAAATGTGCTTTTTCTTTTTCACTTACATATATGATGCTATAGAATTTCTTTTAGTTAATGCTTTTGTTCAATGTAGACCATTGGTTTTTGAACAAATAAAAGGCATTCCAATGAGCAGCAATTGCTCCACGAATAAGTCTTATTTCAGGTTGCAACGAGTTCAACTATCAGACCCAACTGATCCAACTTACTCTTTTCCTTCTCCTTCTCATCCTTTTCAACATTGACAGGGGAGCTGGACCCACTGGCACCATTCTTACTGCTATCACTGCTGCCCGACGTACGTCGCCTGCGACTACTCAGCAGCACACTGCGATATACCTGCAAGCATTTAAAATGGAGATACATTCTATGTATATATTAACCTCAAGCCATGAAATAATAAATAAACTATTTCTCGAGTATTTAGTATCTCAACAGTGTTCAGCAATGGTAGAACACCAATGTAAGAATAAATGTTGATCAAATGAAGTCTTAACTAATCTCTCTGATAGTAAACAAGAATCCATTAATGATACCATTTCCCACCACTAGAGGACACTGGCATCGTTCACCAAAACTGACCACATCTAGTTGGCACAGTATTTTGAGCAAAATACATTATGTGGACAGCGACGTCTTGTTCAATTGCTGTGTTACTGAGGTATGGAGAGACACAGGTATTGTACTTACATGGCTCTGAGCCTGGGGCTGAAGCCTGTAGCATTTCATGATGTCCTGAAATGATCGGTCATTGCCAGTCACCTGGAAATAAATATCTCCAATTAACTCTTTCAGTGCCAATCATGACTAAAGTCGATCTACTTAAGTCAAACCAGTCTGAATTATCATTAGGATCCCAGATTCTTCGCAAAAAGATCTTTCATTCAAGTGCCAGTATGCCTGTAGTTCAAGAGAGAATAACCCAGGTAAACAGCTTTTCTCGGCGTGCATTGGCCAGCCTTACCAAATTTTACTGAATAAAAGTACCCTTTAGGCTTTTTTTCCAAATCAATACCAGGAAAAACATGAGCATCTCCATGAACCCCTGTAGCTATATGGCTCTCCCACTAAATTTTTGATGTTTTGTTACACATATGTAACTGGTGACAAATATTAGCCTTTTATGATACCATAGGTAGCCCTCCTGGTGGCAAATTTTATCCCCTTCATAGCGTTTATCCTGATTTACCAGTAGACATCTGCAATATCGCCATCTCATACAACTTTATAAATCAATGCTTTTCCTATTGTGAAATAGCATTTTTCATGTCGTTCTTTTGTTTTGTTCATAACATGTCACATAAATTGAGTCCGAGTCTGTGGATGATAAATTCTTTTCAAAGTCCATGAACTCTGCTAGACCTGTGGGGAGCATAGGAGGATCTCATCCAAATATGGTCAGGGGTGGAGTAATTAATTGTATCCTAAATGTAGTAGTAAACCTGCCCTCATGCGACATTTTTAGTCCTGTAGCATACAGTGTCTTTCACTGGACACCAAGATAAGGGAGGATACTGAAACTGTCCAATTAGAACACATGGATACTGTTACACTAGCAACAGCCAGTATCTTCCCAAGGGAAATACAATCTCCCAATTAAAAGAATATTGAAAATCAGTGTATCCCTTACATTCTATATTTGTGGAAACAGCGACTCTACTGACGTTATGCGCCATGACGTCATTCATGTTGCAAGGGTCTGTGCTGCACAAGATGCATGACCTGACAGGACAGCAGTTTAGTCCTATTTCTTCCTGAAGGGGAGGTGGGCTTTTCTCAAACAAAATTATGAACCAGAAATTGCACGTTTTGGCTACTGAATTGGTATGTATTATCTTGGATAATCCCAGGAAAAGCTGAATTTGCCTTTTTCGTCAAATTATGGCACATACATTTAGGATACAAAGATAATCTCATGGCTAAATCAGTATCCTACCCTGTACAGTTCCCCCTTAAGCTGTATCCTCCCTCAATCCTTTGAGTATCGGGAGGATACAGGCTCTCAGGGGAACTGTACCAGGAAGGATACTGATTTAGCCATGAGATAACCTCTCAGTCCATGACGGTTGTCATTTTGACAGGCAGTCATATTCACTTGAAGTGCAGAACATGGTGACTTTTTGCTTCTTGGTCTGAGATAATGACCAGCGTGCATTTCCGCAAACATTATGATCTAACAGTGACGTCAATTTCTTGTTTTTGTTGTCATGGTTACACCGGTAAAGGGATGCCTGAAGCCATGTCACCTCCAGACACTTCTCTCATCACCTCCAAGTGACACTATCCAATTTACAGTCATATTTACAGCAATAATCTCAGACAAAGAAAAAATTCCAAGCAGGACATTTCTCCACATTCCAGTTTGCCACAACACCGGTTGACGTACCTTGGCCATTACATACACTGCACACATCACCAGCTGGTCAAGATGGCGATCCATCATAAGATCAATGTGGTTGACCATAACATGCTCAAAACAGGTCCACATTTTCTTTCGGAGTTCGCTGTCAACATCTAGTTTTTCACAAAGATCCCTTAACCGCACACTGGCCAAGTGGTAAATCTGATGAAAAAAGGCAAAATTTAGGCCATACCTTATGTATGCATAAGTTCATTGTCTTGACACAGATTTAGAAATCTTCAGACTTTACTCATTAAAACTACAAGAGTAATGATGCAACATGTCATACATGCCTGGTGTAGTTTAGGAATCAAAGAGTAATACATTATATGGTTGCTGCCAACTCCATACTTTGGTCAGGCATAAAATAATCTAGTGCAGGACAACTGAATATAGCTTGTTCCAATGTCTAATACGTGAAGAATGTTACAAAGACTGATGGGACTGGACTTCAGTGGGAGTTAATTTACAAAGCATCAGTTTCAATACAGCTTACTCCAGGTCTTCTAATATTTTGAAAAAGTTTGAAAGGCCATAATCAAGACCAAAGGTAAACGTTGAACTATTCCAAAGCAGAATTGTCCAAAAAAGCCTGGACGTACATTGTTATCAGCTTAAAAAATTTCGCTCAAAGCTTTCATCAATAGAAAACAATTTTGGTGGCAGTTATATTTCAGATAATATTTTGCCCTAGGTCAGCATCTTTCCCCAACAATGGTTGGGCATGCAATGTTTGATGGAATGTGGCAAGCTGCTCGTACAATTTTGTTCCATCCAGGACTTTCCTTTGCTAACTATTCACTAGTTTAAGTCCACTACCAAACTCAACGCTTTTTCTCAACTACAAGTAAAAACCGCTGAGTATTACAAGTCAATTTCTGAGCAACACATTCAGGAAACCTTTCTGTATATCAATAGGCACACATGTACCTAATTCATACCTTGCGGAAGAAAAGTCCCAGAGATCCTGCACGTTTTGTCTTTTGCTGCGAGCTTGTGTTGACGCTTGTTGTTGCACCACTGCTGGCCCCCGATGGCGTTGCTGAGGCTGGAATGATCTGCACAGGAATCAACACCTGCAAACAAATCAAGCTTGTTGAGCATATTTACGACAACCCTCTCCCCCCCCCCTTCAAGAAAAAAATGTTAACATCCTCAGAATTCACTTTTTTCTCAGCTTTTGTGCACTTCTACCCTAACAATAAATTAGTTCACAAGACACTACAATAATGCAGTTGTTAACATCACTCAAATTTACGTAGAGTCTTGTATCCTGAACACCTCAGTTTGGTGGAAGAACTCCCATTGAGAGCCAGTACATGCAAGACTAGTTTTGTACATCTATAGTGAAACCTGTACTGTAAGCCCAAGTTAGTATTATCAATTTGTGGTCGCTCAAGACAGGTGATCTTTCGTAAGAGGTATAGAATGAAAAAACGGAACAGTATATTTTGAAAGGGTGGTCTTTCGAAGCAGGTGGTCCCTCATGACACCGACAGGTCTCCCAGATTAAAAATTCAAATTTTGCAGGTTTTAATAACATTTCTGTTTATTTACCCAGAAATTTAGTATCTTTTTTGTTTGAGTCGATGAGGGTATTTGTCATGAACTAATGGTCATTTCATTCCAGCTAATTTGAAAAATCTTTTTTTTCTTTGAGTAAATGACAGCTCTTGTACATGAACTGATGTTCATTCTATTCCAGTTCCATTCTTAAATCAAACCGCTGCCCTGTGACGTTTGAAAATAGGTCAAGGTCAAATATGTATGAAATTTAGTTAGGATTTATAATGGTGCATAATTTTATGCAATTTGGAAGCCAAATGTCAAAACCCTCTTAGCTATATCAGTACTTACACTTGGGAATTTTTACCTTGAAAAAGTAGGGCAAATGTATGACCTTGACTTTAAAAAAGGCTTTTAAAACACTTCACGATGCTTGTTTTGTGTAGAATTCAGGTTGACAGATGCAGGCTTTCAATAAGTACTGCAGTAATATCGCTTTCCATATGTGACCACAGTGTGACCTTCAAAAGTGGGTCATGGTCAACCATGCTTACATGTTCACACAAAAACTTCTCATAATCATAGAGGTAATACCAGATGGATGCAGACAGACAGACAGACCGACAGACAGACAGCAAGGGGACGACAATACCCATGCCCTCATATGGCCGAAGGGTAAAAAACTGGTGAGGTGACATCCCAGGATAATGCAGCATAAAAAACCCACACCAGACTGCAATGTCATGTTCCATGCACATCAACACTTGTCTGGCAAAAAGAGCTTGGCGTTACTAGTCCAGCATTCAAATACCGCAACGGGTTACAATATCACAAGGCTACATTGTAACCAGTAAGATTATCACAAGACAAGAACCATGTTTAAACAGCATTCATTTCAGTACTCCACCCCTCTTTTTGAACACACCACTCACAGATCTATAAAGCTAAGGCCTTTTTTCCTCCAGCTCTCTCCATAATGACTTGTACTGTGAATTAAGTTATTTATCAGGACAAATGATTAGGTGTTTTTTGTTCAGAGCAATTGTTTATTGAAGCATTTCTTCAATCTCTTGGCAACTGTGCATAAACTATCAGTGGTCCCTGGTCTAAATAAACAAACAGAATAAACTTCTGCCAATGACGGTTTTAATGAACAGACAGCCCATTTGCAGATCACAATAGCCTTGTACTGTTAAGTATTAAGCAGTCAACCAATTTAAGCCCGAAGCAGTGAACCCCACAAAGACAGCTGTCTTTATTCTCACAACTCCTCCATGTTTTCCATTAACCATGTCCACCATTCAGGGGGCCAAATCCTGGGTCAAAACAATGATTGGCTCTGATGTTTTTTACCTGGAAGACCATTGTCAACTTAGTAATCAAAATCATAACCCAAAGTTCCCTGTTGCACTTTTGTTTTGAGTATATTATGTTAGTACAAATAACATCAAGCCTCAACAATGACGGTTCAAGGTTGCAAAGTGTTTTCTCGTTACAGTAAAATGTTCAAAGAAAACCCCTATAGGCATCCTACAAGTATCCTTGACCGATTCAATCTTTTTCCCAACAATTACAGAAGTCACCAGCCTTCCTTGCAAGTGGGTTGGCCTCTTAGTGAAGCTACAAAATGATTACAAATATCACGCCTAAGAACTCCATTTCCTTGCCAAAGCACTTTGAGCAGTTTTTGTACATGTCAATTTAAGTCAGGACCACTAAACTTCTCACCAGGCCATGTTTTAACAAAGTGTGGAACCAAAGTAACACATCTCAACAACATCAAGAGGCATCAAGACATGGAAATTTACAGAAAAGCTGTGAAAAGAAAGTAACTGCTCTACAGTAACAAGGTCCACACGCTAGAACCGCTTGAAATTTCAGCAACTTTTCAAGCATTTTCCACTGCAAACTTTCTAAAATTTACAGAGCTGTGATGCTATTTTGACAGAACTATTGGATCAGTGGAAGACTGGAAAAGGAAAAATTAAGTATTTCAACAGAATTTTTACCTCAAAATCAATACATCAATTTTCAAAGAATTTCAAAAACCAACTTTGAATTTCATGGACCTTCAAGACCTGATAAATAATAAATGCAATCGACACACTTTCCAGGGTTTTCAGGTGCACATAAGCCTGTCTACTTGGCTTCTTCACAAAGTTTACTGAAAATACAATGTATGCTGAGAAAGTGTAGCACATCCACCAAACATAAAACACCACACATTGACACTGCTGGTCACTGTTGATCAGCCGAAGTAGGGAAAGTGTTTCAACTGTGTCACTGTCAAGACAGGTGTCCCAGATATCTCACGAGAACAAAGACACAGCAGTCCAGAAAATGTCCACTGATCACTTCTGGCACTGAGCCAGAATTCCACATGCAGAGCTGTCATTCATTTGTAAATGCATCCCTACTAATAAACATTTATGTTAATCATGTCAGTTATTGCCAGACCCACAAACACACACAGCAAAGTGGCCTTGTTAAACAGGTATCTGGAGACAGAATAGTTGTCTTTGGGTGCTTCTCAAGACAACTTATCTCTACCTCATGATCACAGTGTAAATGTTTGCCTGCCCGTAGCCATGCAAGGTGGTGTCAACTCTGAGAGAAACACTAAGCATTTTTTTTTCCTGCATTCAGCGCCCTCTGGGATATGCACTGACCTGTCGTCCGTCTTCTGTCTGGGCCTGCTGGAAGGTGATGATGCGTTGCATTTGTTGTTGTGGCTGGGTTGGCGATGTGGAGTTCTCACTTGCCCCGGATCCAGCTTCTGCTGCTCGGGCTGCTGAACCTGGTGGCGGGGAGAGCAGACTGGTTCCCTGCCCCTGCCCCGAGGTGGTTGCAAACAATTTTCGTTTTGCACTACCTGATGTTGGGGAATTGAAGCGGTCTGACACTGAGGGTCCGGTTGGTGACTGCAAAGGTTCAGCTCCTGCAGCACAGAGCAAATCTTCTCACTTTTCATGTAAGGCTGCATGATCACACTTAAGTGCTTACATTTTCTTGCTTACATTCTACCTGTAACTTCAATTACAATCTTCAGCAAACCAAACAAAATTTCAATAATTTTACACAATTTTGCCTGGTCATATTGAACTTTTTCTTTTTGGGCCAGGGGAAATTATTGTTATTCCATCATTACACATAAACCTTCTTTGCTCATGTTTGACACTTCTTGGTAGTACAGTAAGACGCAGTTAACAGCTTTTGCTGGCAGGGCCAGTACACCATCATGGTTAGTGTAACCTACAGTTATTACCAAAAATGTTTCTCATTGAAGATAAATTCAAGTGAAAAGATTAATGCAGACAGTAATTGATATCAAGGCACTTTGGGATTATTTGAGCAGGAAAGGGTTGAAATATTTTTGTTGTTCACCTCAAATAATATGATGACAATCTGTTAGGCAACATTTGAAAACCACACGCAATCAGGACAATACTATCCAATAACTTGTCACGCCAGATGCACTACAGTCTGTTCAATGATACTTGAGCGAACGTTTTTGTCTTTTTATATTTTTTTGTTCCAAATGACCGGGACTCGAACCTGCAACCTTTGGTACCAGTCGCCTAGTTGTTAGTATATGTTAAGAAAACAAAAGTCTCACCAAACAGACTAGAGGGTACACATTAATATATCAGTTAGACCCAATATAAAATTGAGAATGTTACCTTTCCTGGTGACCATAGCCGCCCGGCCTTCTCCTGCTATCCTCTTTACTGCTGGGTGAATAATGGGAGAACTCATTATCTGTGGAGGGCCTTCAGCTCCTTCCCGGTCAATCTGGTTGGGAAGCGTCACCTACAACAACAAAACCGTCAGTCAGTAAACAGGTACTCCATGCACCTGCATCCTGTCTTAGAATGTATATTTGCTCAGTCCAAACACACTGTCTTCTGTATCTCCCTCCTGTTGACAGCAACTTGGCTATATGTGACCACGTTCCTCCAGATTTTGGTGTGGCAACATACAGAATGGTTTCACTGTAATTCACTTGGGCACAAAGCTTTACATTGTGGTTTTTCGATACTTGCCTAGTCACCACTTTCATCACAATTTAGGACAAGTACGCGTAATGGATAAAATCTCCAGAGCTCATAATTTTTACTTGGCCTGCTTGAAAAATGACTTGTCTCCGACAATAAGGCTTGCCTTCATGTCCTGGCCCAAAGACACAGTTCCAATGTCAACAGGCCTGTCTGTGTTAAGCTCATACCACAGATATGCCCGATGTTCTTAAATTTACTAAGATCTGGGATGAAAATTGTACATACTCAAATTCATTGTGAAAAAATTAACTCATTCAAATACCAACATGACATGTCAAAAGTCAGTTGTTTTCTTTGAGCAGTTCTTCCGCTGAGCCTCTTTTCATTATGGTCTAGACTGGTCTTGCCTGTAAACTCATTCCACCCTGATAGAAGACAGTCAACAGCTTTCCTTGTCGCGCTCCGGGCGCAATGCGCCCAGAGCGCGACAAGGAAAGCTGTTGACCATGGGCATATAATTTGGAATGATCTTCCATGCAAGTTGCATCCAAATTCTGAGAAATATTCCCTAAATTAGTAAAATACAATTAGCAGACGGCATTTAGATATTAGCGGGAAAAAGTGTCATTAGGGTGGAATGAGTTAAGTCATGCCTGAGCTACAGCATGATTTGCCAGGCAATGCAAACACCACTGAGCAAGACCTTTGCCAACTTACTGTGATACAACTAGCACCTCTCCACTGGAGCAGAATGCTGACTGCACTTCCACTTGCAGTGAAACCCAACTCAAACAACTAAACCTAAGGATTACCAAACTGTGATCTCTCAGAACAGGTGGTCTTTCATGGTTGGTATGAATAACAATATGTACTGAACAAAGTAACTCAAAGAGGTGGTCTCCCATTGGAGTGGTCTCCAGTCATAAATCAACAGCTGCTGAACAAAGGGCTTCCCACATTTCATTCATTTACTCAGTTGCAACCTATGCCCTCACTTTAAATGGTTGAAAGTCAGACTTGAGAGTCCTCTACAGTCGATGTACACATTATTCAGCATCTAAGCCATGCACAGTGGTCCCAGTCTTAAGAGACCACTCCAATGAGAGAGCACCTGTCTTGCAAGACCATCTTTTCAGGATCTGATTGCTTTGCCTAGTATTCTTGATCTTATTTACAGCACCCATGAAAGACCAGTGTTCTGATGGAACACAAAATCGTCATCCCGATGGTTGTCTTTGAAGACAAGTTTTACTGTGTCGTTAGTCCCAGATGCTCCACCAATCCACCTAAGGGTTACGTGTACTTTATCCCCGCCCTGATCTCAATCTGGATGTACACATATTAGCATCTCAAGCACTTCACTGAACAATTAATTCCAATCCTCTCTGTCCAGATATGTGATTTGTCCAGTGTTATACGGGCCAGTTTTAAAATGCACAGTTTTACAGAAAAAGAGTGACAAAACTTCTTCAAAACCAAGCCAAGAAACAAACATGGCTACTACCTTCCCGCTTCACACATGACTGAGACAATCGCAGCGCTACCTATATAAGCACTGTTTGTTCATGGACTTACATACTAACAAAGTAAGCCTCTCTTCATTAGGGTCCAGACTACTATGAAGTAATCATGTTTATTTAGGGCTTTGATACAGCTACCCAGGGAGTTTATCAGCTTAACTCCTTCAGTGCTAGTCACGTCTTAAGTCGATCAACTTAAATCAAATTAGTCTGAATTGTCATTAGCATCCCAGATTCGTTTTCCTCATAAAAAGAGCTTTCACTCAGGTACCAGCATGACTATAGTTCCAGAGAGAATACCCCAGGTCAACAGCTTTTCCCGGCACGCATTGGGTGCATTGCACCCAATGCGGGCAGAGAAAAGCTGTTGACTCAGTCCAAAATTTGGCACTGAAAGGGTTGAATAAGTAACAACAAACAAAATCCTTTTGTGGCCATACCAGCCCTCTCACACATGGAGAATTTTCTCTCCATACTGCTTTATGTTACTTTTGCATGGCACAAAACTGTCACATCTTTTCCATCTTTAAAAAGGATGACTAACACGAGGGGCTATCAGAACAAAATAAGTCCCACCCTGTTCCATGTGTACCCAGAACCTTTTGTGTGCAACTTGAAACCCATATGCCAAGTGGCTTTTTAGAAAAAAATTCCTAAGATTGTTAATAAAAAAAAAAAAAAAAAACCAGAAGAAAAATCTTGTTTGCACCTTCTGACACTTTTTTTTAATGACATTGCCACTGCCACATCATGAAAAATGACCGTCACAAAGTGCAAATCCTCACTGATGAATGCAACTGAAAAGACGTCATCCATTTATTTTGTGGTCCTAAGCATTATGGCAGTACCTCAGGTTCCACTGTGCTTGTCAAGTAGCCTTACCTCTTCACATGAAGGGACCCCACCAGAATGGGCCTTGATGGCATCCCAGATTGGCGACTCTGCTTTCCATGCAAGGCTTTCTAAGATGGTCTCTTCAATCTGAAACAACGAAGGCCACCACCACATGGTTATAAATATGTCTTTCTAAAATAACGAACAATACCACCAGGTGTTATGTCTTTATCATACATGAACCAGTACGCGCAGATGTCGACGTGAAACAGACCACTTGCAAGTACTCAAGAAAACTACTGTATTATCCCTTTTAATCCTTTCCCTCCCCCTTGAATTGAAATGGACCGAACCGTTTCCCGAATGGTCAGTTGGTTACTGAGCACCTGCCTCTAGGAAACTTGTTACCCTGGGACGTCATATTCTGACAAGTGTCATCTGAAATTCTTTTTTTTTTTCATCAACACTTACACTAATGAAAACTCTTCAAAACACAAGACCGTTTACCTCCAGTCCTGCCAATTTGGTCTCCACTTTCCACAATTCTAATTGCAAGCTTTCTCATACAATGCTAACCTCTGTTTTACCTCAATACTCAAATGTTAATTGAGGTCTAATGTTCCAAATTATATGCAAGCTTTTCTTCTGCCTGCACACTTAAAAGGGACAAAACTGTGAATACATTTGGAGACCACATCACTTATTTCTATGCAAGTTGACACACAACAGTTGAACTGCCAGCAACAAATTTTCAGTATCTCTGTCCACAGTATTTTCTGTAATTCCTTCTTTATTTTGCTTGCCACAGATGGCCTGTTTATTTTTAAGGCAATGCAAAACAGACAATTTTCCCTTTCATTCTTTTTTTCACATTTAATACTGAAGTTGCAAAACGGGGCCAAAATCCCAGCAAATGTAACCTACAAATTCTAAATCTCTCTTATTTATACGCTTTTCCCCCTTGGACTGAGACTGAGTCAACAGCTTTCCTTGGCATGGGTTGGGCACTAAGTGCTCAACCCATGACAAGGAAAGCTGTTGACCTGGGGCATGTGATCCTCATAGGGCTCATCTCCAATTCTCAGTCAAAATTATTTTTCATCACTGCTGAAATCAGTTGAAAACGCTGAAGCAGACGACTTTTGACAACCAGCCGGTTTTGGCTGGTTTAAGGGGGAAGGGTTAATGAAAAAGTGGAGACGCAATATTCACACCAGTGAAGCTGTATGCAGGAGTCTCCAGCATAAAACTTCCTTTGCTTAGTATCAATATTATTAAACCACAATTTACAAAACTGTACGGATACATCTTCAAATTAAGAGTTTTGTGGCCTCATACTCTGCCAGCATCAATATTTACACGACAGTTTAGTTTATTTAACAAAGTTCTGACTAATTCATGACACAAATATTACTATGTCTCACTATTAATCCACTTCATCAAACAATGTTGATTTTGTAAGTGACAGCAATTCAATGTACAGTATATATGCTTTTCACTTCACCAACTCACTACAGTTCCATACAGAGTTTAGAGCAAGCATTACTGGGACAACAACAACTTGAACTTTGTTCTTTATGTGTCCTGTCGTGTCAAAGTCTGGCCCTGGGCATTTGCTCCAAACAGTTTAGCTGATCTGCCTAACAGTTCTGATCTTTAACACTTCAAGTGCCAAAAAAAATTTTAGAGCGGAGTCAACAGCTTTTCAATGTGCTCTCAGTGCACTGTGCCCAAAGTGTGCTGGAGAAAGCTATTGACGCAGACCACTCTTAGAGTCTGTGGGCATGTTGGGACTTGAACAAAACTGTTGGCTTACAAAGAATACTGATCTGGTATCTGTATGTCGATTCAGATCACACGGGCTTGTGTGGAAATTGGCAGCGATAGGGTTAACATGAACCCTTTCTGTGGCAGGGATTAGAGGGATAACCTTAAATCTCCTGCCTTCCATGGGCGCCACCGCAGAAACTTTTGCACAGGATCTGCAGCAAGCAACGACATGTTGGGAAATTAATTCAATGATATTGAAACACTTCACACAAGTATCTTCTTAAGTATCCAAATATTTGGACAGGTCGTACAAAGGCTCCAGCACCATATGTTCAATCAAGAGACAACTATGAACAACATTTTTTTTTCCATTCTCTCTCCCATTCTCTGTCTGTAAGTTCTCACGACCAAGAAAGATTCATGCAAAAGCAATGCATGAATATAGCATAATGAAGCACATCTTTCTTTCCTCAACTCACTGCTCATGATCAATGGTGCAAAGGAATGATTCAGCACTTCAATTCATTTCCATACATAATTTCACGTATGTCTAACATAAAATCCTGAACAAAATTGTGTAAAAGACAAGTACACAAAGTTGGACATTCAAGTTCTCTCCATTTACATGTACTTTTATGAATAAATTCACCCAAGAGCTCAGGTATTTGAGGAAAAAAAATTGCATGCAATTGAAATAATATTTCTAAAATTAACAAGACGAATAATGTTTGCAATTTACAGACACACACAACAGGCTCAGCCTGACCTTACTGCATGACTTTTAAATTTGGCATTGCATTACATCCTAACACAATTTTCCATCTGTAAATTTTCCCACTCTCTCAGGCCTAATGGTCCCCTGTTATTTGGAAGCAATGATTTTAATACTGCAATTTATCACCCGATTTCTTTTTCCTATCCCGTTTTATCATGAAAAGAACTGGCACACCACCAACTGAGTATAAATTCTGACCATTACTCAGGTTGGTATTAATTTCAATTTGGTTTGTTTTATAAAGGACTCAGCACAGCTATGGACTGCCTTTTCACCTAAGTATCAAGGGTCTTGATCAGATCTTTTTGGATATATGGACAGAAATCTTAACCCTTTCAGTGCCAAATTTTGGACTGAGACAACAGCTTATCTTGATGCACATTGGGCACAATGCGTGCCGAGAAAAGCTGTTCACCTGGGGTACTCTCCCTGGAACTACAGGCATGATGGTACTTGAATGGAAGGTCTTTTTACGAGGAATATGAATCTGGGATCCTGATGATAATTCAGACTTGTCTGATTTAAGTAGATCGACTTTAGACCTGATTGGCACTGAAAAAGTTAGTTGGTGTTCTGATGCCAAGCTTTTGATACTGTACATCATCAACATCTTAGCACTTTCAAAATTATATCCCTATAAGATATTAATTTTTAGTCCCACATTGGTCGCCCAATTTCATTTCCAGTAATCAGCATTATTCACTTTGTTACATGCAACAAATTTTCAAACACAAATGACACACTTCAATACAAAGACAAAATCTATGTACATGTATATCAATAATCATCACTAGCAATGAAATCCCACTTCTCTTACCAGTTGGTTTCCTGAAAGAACAATGTCCTGTACCTTACTGTCAAAAACCACGATCATGGCAGTTTTGTCAGGTTTAGAAGCAGAGTGTATGTATACATCGATATACAACAACTGCAGATGACACGTATTATTGGTCCTCTTTTAGACCAATCAATCATGACCACTTCAATGTTTTCAACTAATTTCAATAGTAATGAAAAACGATTATGACTGAGAATTGTAGATGAGCCCTATCAAGATCACACGCCTCAGGTCAACAACGTTCCTTGGCATGAGTTGGGCACTTGGTGCCCAACTCATGCCAAGGAAAGTTGTTGACTCAAGTGTCAATTGAAGGGGGAAAGGGTTACTACTACTACACGAGCGAAACAAATGAATACATGTGCAAATTATTTTTCTGTGAGAAACACATTTCCAATTCACAGTTCTGTTAAAAAACTAGGACGTTTGCATCTCCCTCATAAATGCACAATTTTTCACCAAAAAGAACTCACGTGGTTCAAATGTTTGACAACATCTCGTGATAATCCATCCTCTGCACGAACCAGCACCTCAATGACCTTGTAGAAATAGTAAGGACTCAGGTTAAATGTATCCACAATCCACGGAAATGTCCTGTAACAAAACAGAGGGGTAAGCCTTGGCACATAAAAGTGTGTTTCAACAACTACTTTTCCTTTTTCCATTGAAATCTTTATTTTCCTTCCTTTATACCCAACAGCAATAACAAGAAACAATCACTTCAACAAACTGTACTTAGAAGAGGATAAACTTCTATGTCACCAATCTCGTGAATCTTTCTATTTTCTTTATTATAACTCAGCATTACCAAACATATCCTACAATATTAACAGACAGCCAACTTGGGTGCCCTATTGCCTGGACAAGTGAAATTACAATTGGCACAAGTAAAACTCGCACTGATTATATATTCTGGTTTTACAGCAGCCTTACTCACTAGCGCCACCTCAAGGGCACCAGGAGCGTGATCTTGCAAGATCAGTGGTCTTTCTTGAGGGGGAAAATATAATGAAAATGACGCACTTACTTCATGTAGAAGCTGCAGGAGCCTCATAAGGGGGGGACCACTGTACATATGAATATAGCTTGAATGCATAGACAAGTGACATTGGGAATGGGGTAAGTGGAATTTGAAGAGAGCCTGCCCTTGTGCCATCGCTTTTGAGATACACAATGATTTGCTCAAAGCCAGTCTCTGCAAACTTCATACATTTCTTTCTCTTGTGGATTATTTGACCTGGACGACACAAAGTTTCCCTACAAGCTTCTAATGCATACGGGTCATTTACGGCTGGAGACTTGCTGTTGGAAAAATTAGAATGGTCATTTCCTGTGCTCTAAAACACTGGCATTTATCAATACTTTTAACTTCCCGCTTTGTAAACTACTTTCTTGCTTGAAGCCGGCCTCTGGCAGGACATCAGCAGATATGAACTTGTTAACTTTGTGCACCGATCAGGCAATTGACTGTCTTGAACATGACAAATTATAATGTCAAGCATGTACCCTTTACAATTCAAGCTGCAAAATTGACAGTGGAACATCAAATTGCAGTTCAATTTATTTTTCTACCCTCCGGGTCCTAAGACTTTGTGATCACTAGTTATGGTACATCTAACCACTAGGCACAAAACACATCCAGCAGCTGGTTTTTTTGCACATCTATCAGGATATCTCCTTTATGCTCAGTCTTTGTTCGCACACCTTTGCCCTGCCCCATTTTCCAATTGCAAAAATTAATGTGACAAGGTTATCCATTTTTACCCATCATAGTGTAAGCTACATAGTTTAGACTTCACTTCAATAATAGTGTCCCAAGCCCCTGACAGTAACAAAAAGGTATGGTGAAACCTGTCTTGAAAAATCACCCCCAGGAATCAGTGTTCTTTGCAGCATAAAATAGAAGGGACATATGTCCTGCCTTTTTCTTTTGCTCCCTTCCCTTTTTTTTTTCATCATGCCATGATGAACTTGCACATTTTTTTTTTCCATTTTGTGGACCTAAAATATAAACTGAACTCAAACGATATTCAAAAAGAAGTTTATGTTTGAGGGTGAATTATCATTTTCTAGAGTGAAATGGACAAGTAGCAGCTCACTGTAGATCACGACCTGAACATTGGTACAAGTTAATTTTGACGCCCCTGAATCAGTGACATAGTCAATTTACATGGAGACAAAATAAAATGTATGCGAGGGATGTTTGATTGTATGTCACACATGACAGAATAACTGCGATGAAGGTAAACAAACACGGCACTCCAGGTCGGTGTTGAAAGTAGGCCTTGGGTATATTTTTTTGCAGTGAATAGCCAATTAAACATAGAATAAACAAAATCTTAGATTGCTGGAGAGTGAGTTACTGTTTTCTTTCACTGGGGATCATTGTTGGTAAGGGAAATAGTAACTCACTAATAGCCATGCAAGATTCTCTATATATTTACCTTAATTTGGATATAATTGTTAACACTTTGTTGAGTTTTGTTTCAAAGGGGTGCCCTGTTTCTAGAAGCTTACTTTTGAGGTGCCCTTATGCAGTCCCCACCCATGATAACAAGTGCCCTTTTTAGACTCAATTGCCCTGCCCTGAAGAAAAGTGTAGAGACTACTTAATCACCAAATTCGGGTCTTTCATGACACAGGTGGTGACATGTCATAAAAGGTATCAATAACATTAAAGGTGCTGAGCAGACTTCTTTCTAAAGGTGGTCTTATAAGACAGGTGGTCTTCCATTGCTGTGGTCTGAGCTGAAGACTAGAACCACTGTGCTCAATTCAGCTTTCACAACACACAGTGCATTTTTTTTTCTGACTGTACCTACCTTTGTGAATTGTACGAAAATATCACAATTTCTAAGCAACAGGCAAACAGGGACCTGTGGAAAGTATCTTGTTCCAATAGATTCTGCAAGAACAAATGATAATTTATCAACAGTCACATATAAATTACACGGTATTATAATTTTTTTAATGAAACAAACTTAACTGACTATTACATAGAAATATACCCTTTACACGGCATTACCATCAGGTCCCTTTTCTTTATAAGTTAATATACCTTTACGAGGCATGACCATCAGGTCTCTTTTCTTTACAGTTTAATATACCTTTACGTGGCATGACCATCAGGTTTCTTTTCTTTGTAAGTTAATAAACATTTATATGGCATCACCATCAGGTCCCTTTTCTTTTGGAAGCTAATATACCTTTACATGGTATGACCATCAGGTCCCTGTTCCTTAAAATTTTAGTTAAAATACCTTTACATGGCATGACCATCAGGTTTCTTTTCTTTATAATATACTTGTACATGGCATGACAATCAGGTCCCTTTTCTTTTGGAAGCTAATATACCTTTACGTGGCATGACCATCAGGTCTCCTTTCTTTGTAAGTTAATAAACATTTATATGGCATCACCATCTGGTCTCTTTTCTTTTGGAAGCTAATATACCTTTACATGGCATGACCATCAGGTCCGTGTTCTTTAAAATTTTAGTTAAAATACCTTTACATGGCATGACCATCAGGTCCCTTTTCTTCATACTGGGAAGTTAATATACCTTTACATGGTATGACTATCAGGTCTCTCTTTTATAAATTAATATACCTTAACATGGCATGACCATCAGGTTCCTTTACTTTACAAGCCAATATACCTTTACATGGCATGACCATTAGGTCTCCTTTCTTTATATTAATATACCTTTACATGACATGACTGTTAGGTCTCTTTTCTTTATATGTTAACACATCTTAGCAGGTAGGTCTCCTTTCTTTACAAATTAATTTTTCAATGTAATTTGTAGCACACTTCATCAGTAAGACAGCAAAAAGCTCCACAAAACCATCAGCTACAGAAGTAATTTCAGCGAGAATCCGAGAATCCATTCTCATAAAGATTCTCTTAAATCTGTCTTTCTTTAAAAAGAAAACTAACTGACAAAAATCCAAGTAGATTCTTGCCAAATTTTGCAAAATTCTGGCCCTGCAATGTGTTTACTGGTCTCACTTAGATCAAAAACAACATCATCTAACAACACATTTTGTTTAACTTGAGTCTTCAAACATACATATATTCCTCTGACAACCTAAAAAAAGCTTTCAGGGTTTGAAATTTAGCTCTTTCACTACTTGTGCAACCAAAATTGTAGCTGTTTAACTCTTTCAGTGCCAATCCTGTCTTAAGTCGATCTACTTAATTCAGACAAGTCTGAATTATCATCAAGATCCCAGATTCATATTCCTCGTAAAAAGACCTTTCATTCAAGTACCAGCACGCCTATAGTTCCAGAGAGAATACACCAGGTCAAGAGCTTTTCTTAGCGCACATTGCAAGCAATGCGAACTAAGAAAAGCTGTTGACTCAGACCAAAATTTGGCCCTGAAAGGGTTAATCAAGCAATTGAATACACCTCCATGGATCTAGGCATTTTCACTTGTCCAGACTTAAGCTTTGCTAGACACTGACAACATATATTGCCTTAATATAAAACCATGGCTTAATCATAAAGTCTCAATCTATTCCCTCACTAACACTGTACAAAATTCTCGACACCTGGGAAATTCTTCCTTTTCTCTGCGCACTCATTTTTCTGCATACAAATGTTCCCTTCCAATTATTTGTAGAAACACAAAAGTTGACATTTTCATAATCTATTTCTGATGGTGAAGTCATACTTACAGAAAATACTGCCTTTTTATCTTTAGGGCCGAGTCGCTTGCCTTCATTCAGCATAATGTTCTCTAAAGTTTTATAATACAGACTCTCTCCAAGCTGTAAACGTTTCTTGGCAAAGTCTTGCTGGGAACCCGGGTGGTCGTCTGAAGGCTGCAATTGAAGCGGACTGTTATGAACACTGTAGTAAATACAGGTGTAAACAGACACGCAATATTCACAATAATAAGCTAATATTGTGCATGTCCCATCACATGCACTTGCATGGTAACCTTTCCATACATGATGTATGCAGCCCTTGAATGAATTTTGCAAAATTAAGCACCTAATAAAAAAGTTATAATAAATCATTAAATTGTTATTTGTCTTCAAATGTCTAAATTTTTACAGGATTCCAAATTTCAGATATTTTCTCAAAAGCTTAAATTTACTGCATACAGCACTGTTCCTATTGAATCTACAATAAAATTATAGTGAAAATACTGCAAAATGTATATGAATTTACACTTTATAGGGGCTAATTGTGTATTTAAATGTTAAAATACATCTTCAACATGTTATACTTTTAATGGCAGACAGTCCCTTACAACTGAAGTCTGACCCAGTTTGAGACGACAATAAGCAATTCAGCAGACTCAACTTATTTCTGTAGCAGATAGTTATTGCTCTTGGTGGGCGAGTATGTTTCACTCACCTGTGCATACATAACACAAAACACATCCCCCATTTCCTTCACACGACCTGTGATGTCGTCTTTAGGATTTCTTTGACATTCACTGCAAAGGAAGCAATGTGATGCTATAACACAACAGCCAAGCTCAGTGATACTTTCTCCATCATACTCTCATAACTGTGTCAGCATTTAGATCCAGAGGGATCCGACTTTTATGATCAGGAAGCAACTTGTTTTTCAGATGCACCAAGGGAAGATTCTGTCTCAGTGGTAACCCTTCGTGTTCTTACATTCCCACAATCAACATTTCAAAATATAGATTTGTTTTATTTTACCCCTACACTGTCCTCAGCTGCAGATCATATTATTAGATACATTTATCAAGCTTATTGTTACTAGAATTTACAAAATAATAAATTAATCTACCCTGCTTTATTATGAAGCTGCTGACATTAAGTTTACTAACTTTCATCAGCCATGTCATAGGGCTTACTTAACTCTGGCTCTACTTGTAAATCGAATATTATCTCACCACCCATCAGAAGTAGTTAAGCCTATACGTCAAGGATGTTTTGACTTGTTTTGCAGGAAAAATAACACGACTGGCTAAATTTCTTGAATGATCTACAAAGACATTGCACATTGCTTTTGCCATTCTGTCTGCAAGACCAAATTCAGGATCTCAAAAAAGTAACATAAAATAGACAGCGTTTGTACCAGGACTAGGAAAAAATCCTACTCTGGAACTGTCCAAGAAGCGAATATGGATATACAAGATTTACATCCATCAAATGTGGTATTTGTGCAATGTTTAAGGAACAAATGACATCTAGTACAGCTGAAATGCTACTGAGCTCTAATCCTGTAATTGCTAGTGGCAGAAACTATTCAGGAAGTACATGTAAAATTGTTTCATGTTCAAGTGCCTGATTTGACAAATGTGTGAGAACTATCTTATTTTATGGCAAAATTCCTACAAATATGAGCTTTTATGATCAGGAAGCAACTTGTTTTTCAGATGCAACTTGTTTTTCCTCTTCCATGAAAATCCTATCTATTACAGACAGAAAAATAAACCAACACACAAGCAAATACACATACAAAAAATCCCACATATTGATATCACAACACAGTTGGAGACATTGAAAAAAGTTGGCACTTTTGGGGGGGGGGAGGAGGACTGGTTAAATCCTGGATGCTTACCTAAATATTTCAAGAAGTGTATCGCTGGGACATGTTTTTCTCCCTGATAATAAACTCTGCAGGCGGCTGACACTCTGTGTTGCCGTGGAAACTGGTGTAATGTTGGCTTCCTTCTCTTTCAGATATCGCCGACCCGTAAGTGGCGTGGACGGACATAAGGTTTTAGTCTGCAGCAAATTATATTTTGAGCACTTAAAATTTCAGATTAGAACAGTATTACATTAAACCATCACGATAATGAATAAAATCACCAAGAATTCTTATACTTGAACATCTATAATGCAGCTTTTCTAGAACACCATTTGTGAAATGCTAGTCTCTTAAAAAATAAGTTGCTTTGTTGTCACCTTACAGTTATACTATGTGTAGTCTGTTGGTCGATACTTGAATTTGTATGACCATCACCATAACTACATGTGGATGAGTGCATGTGGCCATAATCTGCAATACCACAGGAGATGACTCATTCAGACTGGGTTTATAGATGGGAGTCTGACTTCATGACCAAGACTAACCTACAGTGAATCCTCGTTATAATGACATTCAAATATCTGACATATTCACTTCACCACATAAGGTCTGAGGCCCAAGAAGTTCTTTGTCTTTGAAATTTGATTTATTTTTGTGACATATCCAGCTATCTGACACCTAAGGAGAACAGATGGTGTCTCTATAACGAGCTTTCATTGTTGTTTATTTCACCTTGCTCTCTATTCCGATCAACTTCAAAATATCAATCAATGAATAGATGGTGCAAATGTAACATGAAAGCATTCACCAAGATGAAATACTCGTTTCTTCAATGCACATAGGTTATAAAAATCGAAATAGTGCATCACCACATCATTACGTAGACTCTTTATATAACAGTGATAATCCTTAATCATACCACAGGAAGTAACAGGATCAAGTCATGTACTTTGTTCCTGCAGACGTTTCTACATACTGAGGAATATTTTACTATGGAAGTCACGCACAAATAAAACCATTCTCCGATTTCTAGTCCACTCAGCTGGTCTGGAATAACTTTGCACAGAAACATGGTGATAATGGACCAGATATAACAAATCAATGTCGTCTTTCTAGTGCACATGACCTTGCCCCAGTCTGTGGATATGATTCATTCTGAGCTTCTCTGAACCACAAGGTCAGACGAATGTATTTGTGTGAGTAGAAGTTCAACAATGGACAGAGAAGATCCAACTAAACAGGTTTAAAGGGGAACAGCAGTGATACTTTAGTTTTTTTTTCTTTCTTTTTTTTTTTTTTTTGCATTAATGGTAATTTTAGATGTTCATTTGACAAATTTTCAAGATTTTTTTTCTCAAACAGGTATTTAGTTAGAGCTATTTAATATTCCCAGCAGGTGTTCTGATGTGTGATGTCACCTGGACTACCCTCCATATTTATAATACACAAACCTTGAGGGGGCACCAAGCTGAGATACACAACATTAGCAGGCATATCATAATGACTTGCGTACTCTGTTAATCACCCTCTCTTGATCTTACTAGTGCGGTATATTAGTTGACACCAGCTTCAGTAATTGAATACACAACCACAGGAGCTGTTAGGTTATGTGTATTGATTTCTGCATTTTTCTTTACTTATTAATCCTCATTAACTGAGTAAATATCTCAGTTTAGTAAATTTGGTTACATCTGTACACACTGCTTCATCCATAGTACAGTGGAGTATGTCTACTTGGTCAGGTTTCCATGTTTTTGTCAGAGTTTCACTCAGCTGTCATTGCATTAGCTGCGGCTGTTAGTCAATGTGATATCACAACCCCTCATTTACATATCAAAAAAACTTGATATCAGCTTATCAAGTTGGGGAAAAAAAGTTTGTACTTTCTGATATAGGTCCACATTTATTATATAAAAAAAACTAAAAAATTGTAAATTAGCACCGCAGTACCCCTTTAATATTCAACACGTATAGAAAACTATATGCAGGTACATGTCACATTTAAGGATTTTCAACCTAACAAAACTCAATTTTCATAGCCTTTGTTGCAAAGTAGGGTTCCACTTCATTAACCTACATTGCACAGTACATTTCGTGTGAAAGGCTATGGAAAGTTACCCCCCCGCCCCAAGCACACTCATGAGTTTTCAATTCACAAATATTCAATAGTGCGTTGTCAAGACCCAACAGAACAGTCTGACACATACAGTTGCAGGCATGTGGACCTCTGGGTGTTGTTAAAATACAGTACTTTTGAATGCATGTTGTTAAAATACAGTAGTTTTGAACATGTATCTTCATGTGTCATATTCCCATTCACTATCTGTGTCTGCATGAAAGACTCGCTTGCTGCCCTACATATTGCCAAGCACTGTGGAGTATCATGGCAGAATCTTGGTGGCCAGAATCAACGACTGCATTTTGAAAGTAGGGTACTGACACAGATTCAAGGCAACACAAGGAGCATTGTCTACATGTCTGACCAACAGGTGGCACTGGTACAAGCGATCAAGATTTATCTGTCAATGCCACCAGTCAACTTTCCAACTTCATGACCTTCTCACAAACTTCCTGTACATACACCTTTGCATGTGGGAAAAAAAGGAGGACTGTAATAGCCCTGCACTCAGCTGGCCTCACATGAAAAAACTGGCCTTGCATGAAAAAACTGAACTGGTCCTGTGAGCTTCTGACTAATATGATCCATCATCACTGTCGGTAACATGTACATATATCCTCACAGACTTTTCACAATTTTGATAGTTTGAGAATGACAGCACCACCATGTAGTGAACAAATTTGGTGGAGATCAAGCCCAAGTACATTTCCAGTAAATTGGAAGAGGATTCAACTAAATGGTTAGGATCAAATTTGTCATGAAAAGCAAATATTCATTAAAATCTTTCAATGAGCGAAAAATCATCGCTCTTTTAAAAATGATGCTTCTTTTGTGTAAGATTCAGGTTAACAGATGCACCCTTTCAATAGTTTGGGTGGTTATGTCACTTTGCATATGTGACCACAGTGTGACCTTGAAAAGTGGGTCAAGGTAAACCATGCTTAAACAAAAAATAGGTCTTTTACTGGTGTACAATTCCATGCAATTTGGAAGTCCCAACTCAAAAACTTCTCAAGTTACAGTGGTAAACTGGTCGAGATTCACCCAAGGTACAACGCCACCATGCTTGAAGTGAATCTGGATGACGATTTTAGAGAAGTAAAAAATGTGAAATGTGGATGGGCGACAACAAACGCACAGAGTGACAACCATGCCTCTTAAGAACTTGGACATGTACTTGCAAGTCAGGTGAACTTTAAAAAACAAAAACAAAAAGCCACCCACGTATTTCCCATAAGCAATAAAACTATGGAGATAACTCACTCCAACAGTGTTTGTCAAACAGACACCACCATATTTTTTTCCTTTCATTTTTTTCTTTTCTTTTTTTTTTTTTCGAAGCCTAGCTATCTTTGCCACTCGCCGATATTGGTCTGTCTGCTTGATGACCACCAATAGCACATGACCACAAAACTTAAGTGAAGTGTACAGTCCTGGACCAAAGAAAACATTACCAGAAACGCTGGTCTAAGCACTTCTGGCCACCACTACTCAGTATCTGCTATGCCTTGGTGAAGGGGAAACATTTTGTACTTTGTTGTTCAAATATTTTGGACTAAAATTTTCAGAATTTAGGCTCCTTATGATATCCATCAAACTGTAATGCTTAGATTAACTCTATCTGATTAAAATTTAAGTCTGAGTGGTTTGTAACATTGCATAACAATCTAAAATATCCAAAACTACTCTCTCTAGAACAAGACACCATCATACCTACCTTATCAAAATACTGCTGCAAGTTTTTCTTGACTTGTACCCGTTGTTCCAGCTCGCCTGTGGACTGACTCTTGGCGGGGGTTCCTATCTCTGTACCTGCTTCTTCTCCCAGGAAGATTCGCTCGTCAAAGTCCCCAACATTGAGCACATATTCTTCATATGCATTGTTTATTGCTTTGCTGCAAAGACACGCATCAAGATCAGTGACTATGCAGCAGTTTACTTCTGTTGTCACAGAGACTAATCTCTCATTGAATATACATGTACATGTATATTTTAACACTATGCCCAGTTTGACATGAAGTAGAATTTGTCACTAAATATAACTATTAATACTGACACAAGGAAGAAAGGTTCAATGGAGGCCGGTATGCGTGAATGCCATGATCATCACGGCCCAGTTCATTGTATTTATTCCAGTACAAGTGAAGTACTGTGTTCAGAGTTGTCCCAGAGTGGGAACAGTACACATGGAAGTCCAGCACCATCAAAGGAGCACCGAAAACATATACGTTTTGTGACCACGGAATGTGTGCTAATAAAACCAATTTTTAAAAACTTTTTAATTAGCACACAAAGGACTCTGAATACATGTATATGTAGTGCTCATTCACTTCTTGCTGCATATACGTGACAATCTGCTATCAGCATATATATAAAATGCCCAACAGCTCATTCAACTCTGCCTGATAATTTGTCTGGACAAGATCAGCCTGTCCAACTTAATTCAGTTGCACGGAACAGGAGTAGCACTCAATAAGCCTAGGCTCGAGTGTATTCCACTGAATTGAATCCTGCACTGGGGTGGCTGAGAAGCCTAGTTTGGAGTCCTAACTGTCAAAGCTGATTTTTACCTTTATGCTTTACCTGAGATCACTTTCAATAAAGCTAGCATCCATTAAGCCTTAAAGTGCTGATTTAACACTGAGTCAACAGCAATCCTCGGCACACTTTGTGCGCATTGTGTGCAGTGTCCTGAGGAAAGCTGTTGACTAAGAGTACTTTTTACTATAGACTAGGCTTGCAGATATTTCAATGAAAGGTATCTTCATGAGGAATTTGAATTTTTCAACCAACATATTTTTTCACAGAAATGAGAAAATGACTATAGCTGTGATTAGCACTTAAAGGGTTAGTATACAGCTGTACTGCTGAAGTTGTTGATATTGTATAGTATAATTCACACTTGTCCTGCGGCTTTATCACAAGTGTCTTGTTTTTCATGCAGTATCTTGGGTGCATTCAGTATACCAGAACATTCCAAAAATATTTGCTGTTCAACATAGAAATGTTACAGAAAGTTCCAAAACATTTTGCCTATTGAATGGAAGGTTGGTTGGTCCCTGAGACAGTTAATTTTCTGATCCATGGATGTCAGAACCTCAGCTGAAAAAGCTTTCTGGGTTTAGTATTATTGACTACACTTATTTCACCACTTCAAAGTTATGCTACAATTCTATGGTTACACACATGCACACACACAAAAAACAAACAAATAAACAAAATCAGACTACAGAAATAAGACTCCAAAATTGGCATCCCATCCAATCCACTTTCCAGTTCACAATAAATAGATCTGAGCAGACTTTACACTGCAAGCACTTGAAAAAATCTATTAAGTTAAAAACCATTAAAATTTGAATACTGTAAATTGTTTTATTTTCGGGTGTTTAGATTTTTGTGGTTTTTCCATTCATGACATTTCACTGTAATTTTAATTTCACTATTTTGGACATTATTCCTATTCAAACAATGTTAAAATACTTTTTCATGTGTTTTTATTTTCATGGTTTTGTGCAGTCAGCAAAATAAGCAAAAATAAAACAATTTACAGTGCCTCTAAAACTGGTTATTTGATGCAGATGTGCCCCTATCTGATGACTGGATTTAGACTAATCCATGGCAGGAACATCTTGCATTCCAAATGCAAAGGCCATACATACATTTGTCACAGAAATCACCCCTTTCATAAATTCAATAAAGAAAAAAAAAATCAGGCGACACCAGCTACGCAAGAACAATATTGTCCAAATTTCATTCTGTCTCAGTCACAATGAAAATTCTTCACAACCTGCAAATACAGGGGAGAGCACACTTGCCAGACACAAAAGCATGCTTGCCTGTCTGCCAGGCTTCAAGCTGTTTCCCAAGCTACCAGCTTTAACTCATTCAGCATCAAATTTTGGACCAAGTCAACAGCTTCTCTCGGCGTGCACTGCTCCCAATGCATGCCGAGAAAAACTGTTGACCTGGGATATTCTCTCTGGAACTAGACGCATGCTGATACTTGAATGAAAGGTCTTTTTATGAGGAATACGAATCTGGGATCCTTATGATGTTTCAGACTAGTCTAACTTAAGCAGATCGACTTAAGTCGTGCTTGGCACTGAAAGAGTTAAAATGAACAGAATGTTTGCAACAATTCCACTTTACAGTGCAATAAATACTTCTACAGATAAAAAGGTGCTGAACAGAAGGGGTTTTTTTTCCTCTGCTTTATAGGTGTTTTTAAATTTTCACTCCAGGCATTCATGACTGGAATCCCATCCACTGAGGTAGGGCTCATTATGACATAAATCTTCTGTTGCTAGTGTAGGTTGAAGGGCCAAACAAAGTTTGTTTTTTTTTTTAACCAGAAGAATGCACAACACAGCAGCATTTTTTTGAAATTCAATTTCTTATAAATCATTCTGTACATGGTACAGCTTGGTTGTTCCGACAGAAATTACAATGCTGTATTCTTTTGCCACATAAAGAACTGTCTAGAACTTAACAAAAGCTTTTAAAATCTCCACCACAACATTCAAGGTTGTTGTATCTACATGATTTTTTCCTTTTTATTTACCTATTTGATTCAAAGCTTCCTATGTCGAGTATTCCAGCTAAGTTCTCTGCTTTTCCTTTCAGAATCTGAAAATAAACAAAGACATACATGGTTAGGCAAAGTCACGGGGAGGGGGGGGGGGGGGGGTTATCGGCACGTTCAAAATGAATCAAAACACAAAACATATTATTCATTTTGAGTGTACCAATTTCCAGGAAATTTACCTATTTACCTTGAGTGGGCGCATGGGCTTCAGATGTGCAAATACGGTACTACTGAACATAACAACAGTGCAAGAGAGCTGTGTGAACAGCCTGTCCTCAGCTGACCTTGACATTCAACCCATAAGAAGTCTGTAGTCTACGCGTTCAGGATTTTGAGAGGAAGTGAAAAATATAATAATGGGTGAAAGCTAAAAACTTTTGCACAACAGAAAACTCCCCTTTAAAATTTTCACCCCTCATTTCTTGTCAAATTTGCATGTTTTAGAACATATCCTGATTCAAGTATTTCAACATAAATTTTGCAACACAATTCTGTTTTAAGACTGAAAACTGTCACCCATGCAATCACACCTACATGTCTGCAAACATTGGAGGGTAAAAAATATACCCTTTTTGGAGTTCTTGCTTAGAAATAGGGATCTACATGTATGTCTATCCCTATCCTTCCAAGGAAAGTTCTTTCTTTCTTTGTGTGTGTGTGTGTGTGTGTGTGTGTGTTGTGTGTGTGTGTGTGTGCGAGTGAGTGAGTGAGTGAGAAAGTGAGTGAGTGAGTGAGTGAGTGAGTCAAATCAGCTGCTAAATTGATGAATTTATCTTCCTGAACTCTAATTAATGTTCTATTTCTGAATCTGAAGTAAAGTTACAATGTCAATATTTTGAAACTCAAAATACATGCAGGTATGGCATGATACAGATACACAGATTTGGTTCTTTTTTTTTTTCCTTTTCTTTTTTTCCCTGATGCATGATGGTCAAGAAACTTGTTGATTTACAAAATACAGTGGAATCTCCCTGGTAAGACCACCTTAAGGAACTTAAAAATGTGGTCTTAATAGGGAGTGGTGTTAATGGGATATAATTTAAAGATAAAAACAGGCTGGGAATTGGTCTTAATATAGAAATGGTCTCTTCATGGAGGTGATCTTAATCGAAGATTCTGCTGTAGTAAGCTGAGCACAGGACTGTCAGTTACTATTTTTCTTTTTACGTTTTGGCCATGCCATGACTGGATTTCAAGCCAGCAACCAACACTTATCACCCAGCTGAAAATGGGAAATACATGTCCCCTGAGCCCAATATCACAAGTCCAGTCTGCCTTGTAATGAGGGGTGTTATGAGGAGGTGAAAATCTTCTTTGTCTATAAAGACATGAAAATAATCACCAGCCCCAGTCCACAATGACTTGGAGTGGTGAGTAGCTAGCAGTCTGGAAGGACCACTGACCACAGTACACCAAGGAGTAATGCATGAATAACCTCTCACCCGACCCCAATCACCACACAGTGGCAAGGTCGTGTGACATCTTCGAGCCTGGGAAGAAAACTGCAACAGAACTTTCTACCCCCTTTTGTCATTTATCCAAACACTTAAGTACTGAATAAAGGCGTTCGATATACATTATCATCAGAACAGGAGCACATAGATCATCTCCCTGAGGTGTTAAAATGATACCTGTGGAGAGTCCAACAAAGTGAGTGGCCATTCAGGTGCACACCACTTGCTGTTTACCCATCCATCATGCTTCAGCCACGTTCATTGTCACGGACAATGGCACCACTGGGGCCCACGGCATGTCTTTGCACCTTTGTTTTGCTTAACTCTTTCACGGCCAATCTCCATCCAAATTGATGGGCTCCGAATGGACATAACAATACTTGATTGATACACTTTGTAAACAGACTTCTCATTCACGTGCCAGCAGGCCTGCGGTTACTGTGACCAAACAAAGATGGTATGAATGGTCCAGGTCAATAGCTTTCCTTCGTACACTTTGGGCACAACGACCATGTGCTCTGAATTGAAATGACGATACTAGGTTCATCTTCTTTGAGAATTGACCTGTCATTCAAGCACCAGCTTGCCTGCAGTTACCAGAACAGAACAGAATGGAGACCACAAGATGGGTCACAGTCAGAGGCTTTCCTTTGAGCATGCTTTTGGGTCACGTTACACCCAAACTACACCCAAACCATGCCACAGACAACTACCGTCCAAATTTGGTACAGAAAGACTTAGAATTCTCCACCTCCTGCCTACATCAGCACCAAACTAAGTGCACATTCACAAAGCATCCCCGGCATGTAACTACACTTTACTTCAGTGAACCCATTTAGAATCAGGACAACTCATCCGATAACATGTATCCACAGTGAAAACAACAAAAGTATGAATTACCGAGTGACAACTTCATTACATCATTATTATGACCACAGCTACACCTGACCTTTCTGGCGGGTATGCACTGGAGGCATTACAAACTAGGCATTATGAATGACCTTTGCTCCTTCTATCCCAGGACACAGGCTGCCTGGTAAACTATTCAGTTTCAGTTGCCCATGAAACACAAAGTGTTTACTATTTAACAGAATGACATAGCTTTCTGCTTTGTAGTGAAATACCTGTGCTAAGTGCAATGTTTGTATATTTCAGTTCTTAAAATGAATGAGTGAATGAATGAATGAATACATAAATAAATAAATAAATAAATAAATAAATAAATAAATAAATAAATAAATAAATAAATAAATAAATAAATAAATAAATAAATAAATAAATAAATAAATAAAAAAATAAATAACAAAAACAAGAGTATGTCCATGTGAACACTTTCTTTGACCGCAGCATATTTTTCTTTTCTTTTTTTCCAGATGAAAGTATCAACTCATTATCTTTAGGTAGAGGCAAGTACAACGACATCTAAACCAAGTATATGTGCCTCCATGTTTTTTCTACGTTGCCACTTTCGTAAATTAAACATCAACCTATCATATAAACAAGTAAAATACGCCCTTGCATTTGACCCTCTTTTACGTAATTGCACTTACTTTGAACTCAGAAATAAATATAGACCAAGAGTACATATACTGAAAGGCACTTTCTCTTTCCTGGTCATTGCACGTCATATTTGATTACGAGATTGATGTATGGCCAAAAAAATGAATGCAGCCTCACTTTTTTCCAAAATGACAGTCCAGTCCTAAATACTGACATCTGTTTTGCAAGTAACATGCTAATGCTGCTACAAAACTACACATGTACATAATGTATAATTACACTGAAACATGTATGCCCACTCAGTTTTCATGGCCAGTGTTCCATTCCATCATAGGACTGGTGCAACTAACTGCTTGCTGTACCTTATCCCTGTAATATCTATCATCTTCCTGGCACACTGAGGTAAAGTGGTTTATGGAGCCTTCAAGAGAGATTTGTGACAAGTATCTAAAAGCAGGAGTCAGGACTGAATATGGAGTGGAAGGAACACCAACAGAAATGAAGTCATGACAAGTGCACTTCTACAAGATCAGATCAAGGAAATCTTGGAAAAATTCACTTATTCAAAATAAATCTACTGCTTTAATCATTTTTTTTCTTCTAAATCTCCTTCTTATGTTACCCCATTCAAGGTCAGAGTACCACTGAGTCAATAGCTTTCTTTGGCATGGGTTGGGAACAGTGTGCTAAGGAAAGCTACTGATCTAGGGTGTACAATCATGATCTAGGGTGTGCCATCATGATCTGGGGTGTACACTCATGATCTAGGATGTGCCATCATGAAGGGTCCTACACACAAATCTTAGTAAAAATGGTATGTTGTGATGACAAATTGAAACAAGAAGATCATGATGATCCTGTGCTCTGCTGACTGGGATCTGCTTTTACAGTATTGGAATAAATGGACTGCAGTCTAGATTTGTACAGCTATATACATGGGAAGTCTGATTCCCCATAACTTTGCCTAAAATTAACATATCCATATTATTTTCGCAAACTTTCATTGCCTAATGTCCAACTATATTCTGATTACAATTTTAAGCAATTCTGTTCAGCCGTTCTGGAGAAGAAGTCGAACATAGCCTTAACAGGCAATAATTCATAAAAAAATAGGAAAAAAATCACAGCTCCACCTGGTGGCCAAAATAAGAACTAGTTGACCCCAGAAGACTCTATGTGCAATATCAAAGCAATTGGCTTCGTAGTTCTTAAGATGAAATAATTTTAATTTTTTTTCAAAAAATAATTAAAAAATTCATAAAAAATAGAAAAACAAGTTAATGAGTATTGCAGAGCCATACATAGTCCCCCCCTCGTCACCCACGAGGTTGAATGGACTACTATATAGGGGTGTGACCTAGATGAAAAAAAAAATAATAGGTATGGCACATTCTTAGATTAAGCTTCACATTTGTGTAAAATTTCATTAATCTAAGTAAAAGGACAAAAAAGTTATGGCCCGGACAAGATTTTGAATGGATTTCACAGTGATCTAGATATTTGACCTAGTGACCTACTTTTGCCATGTGACACAACAACTCCCCAGGTAGTATTAAAAAATTAAATTTGGTAGCTGTAGGTATTATAGTAAGGGAAATATGGCATGGACAAGGTTTTACATGGAGTCTACACTGTGACCTAGATATTTGACCTAGTGACCTAGTTTTGCGTCGTGACACACTTTTAGGTCACAATACATTATCAGTAAACTTTTTTAACAAGAAGTCAAAATTCTTTAAGAATTACAGTAAGGACATGAAAATACTCTATATTTATGTATTACTGTGACCCAAATATTTGACGGACGGACCGACGGACGGACACACGGACGGTACCCATTACCATATCCCCTCTAAGGTCTACCCACCATAAAAAAAATCAAAGGGCTGGCATCAATAATTTAGAAGATATGGAACGGACAAAATTTGTATTGTATCTTGAGCTTGCTTAATGAACTTTGTTAATTAATTAATGGAAGTAATTAGCCACACAAAACAATGCCTATGCACACCTACTACCTAAGGTCTACACACCATAAAAAATTCAAAGGGCTAGCATTAATAGTTTAGAAGATATGGCCCGGACAAAATTTGTCTTGCTTAACGAACTTTGTTAAATAATTAATTAATGCAAGTAATTAGCCACACAAAACAATGCCTATGCACAGCTACTACCTAAGGTCTACCCACCATAAAAAAATTGAAGAGGTAGCATTAATATAGGGAAGATATGTGCCGGACAAAATTTGTTTCTGTATATTTACATATCATGGTGACCCAAATATTTGACCTAGTGACCTAGTTTTGCTTTATGACACTTTCTTAGACTAAGCTTCACATTTGTGTAACATTTCATGACTCTAAGTAAAAGGACAAAAAAGTTATGGCCCGGACAAGATTTTTCATACATATGTATTCTGTGACTCAGATATTTGACCTAGTGACCCACTTTTGGCACACCATATACCTCTATCCTAGGAAGTACAAACACATTAAATTTGGTAGCTGTGGGTGTTATGGTGTTGGAAATATGGCCCGGAGAAGCTTCGGACGGAAGGATGGACGGACGAGGTGCAAACCTATAGTCCCCCACCAAGTGGGCGGGGGACTAATTATTGCATCATCATCTCCTTCGCAAACTTGGTAGAGGTCCACCTGGGGATCATCCATGTGCAAAATCAAAACATTCTATGTAGTGGTTTTTGAGAAGTCGAAAATATAAAAAGTCTAACGACACACAGATGGACAGACGGACAGACGGACGAGGGACGCAAATGGATTCTATAAGCTCTGCTGACTGACAAGTCAGCAGAGCTAATAAAAATGCTCAGGCAGACAAGGATTCCTATTTTAACACCAACTATGCCAACACTATTGAAAATACCAAAATCAATCAATTGTACATAGGGCACAGAATACCATAATTAATTAAGGAAAACTACATACCTGTAATAGTCAGGACAAAACACAATCCTTATTTTTAGAGGCTTCTCACAATATGCTAACCATTACATTTATTAGCCCTTTACCCCTTAAATTAACTGAGTCAAAACAAGTGCCCAACCCATGCCAAGGAAAGCTGTTAACCTGGGGCATGTGATCCTCATAGGGCTCATCTCTAATTCTCAGTCAAAATTGTTTTTCATCACTGTGGAAATTAGTTGAAAAAGCTGAAGCAGACCACATTTGACCACCAGCCCTATTTGGCCGGTTTAAGGGGGAAGGGGTTAATAATTGTGAAACCAACCGCAAACATTGTAAATTGTCATGTCTGCAATATTAAATAAACTGCAAACATTGTAAATTGTCTGCAATATTAAATAATTATATTATTACAGTAATACAGTAATTTAATTTAGTATTTTCTCAGGGTGCCCTGCATGATAGCGACTGCTCAGAGTTAATGTAAAGTCTCCTGGGTTTGAACAGACATAAATAGGAACTGTTTGACATGTACAATAACCACACAAAGGTATTCATCATCACCATCATCACTGCCGCCATCGTCATCGTCATTATCATCATGGTCTTACTCTGGACAGCATAAACAGTCTGACTGGACTTGATACCTTTCAACTTAATCTTATCACCTAAAGCATCAATTACTTTTCAATAAAGCATATCCAGACTTCACATTTCTCACCTCTTAACATCTTTAAAAGGTTCCAAGGTTTAAATTAGATTATGATACACTTTAATTGGAGCAAGACCTTGTCAATGCTGAAACAATTTGCTGTCCTTGTTTACATGCTTATAAACTAGGATATTCCACAACCATAATGCTTGCAATAACAATTGGCACCAATCTTCTTTGTGCCAGTTTTAATCATGTGCATGTGTGATAATGTTCAATGGACCATATTCCTCTGAATTGCCACAACATGAGCAGATAGGTAGACAGCTGGTCAGATATGATTGTCTGTCACCAAAGAGCAAACAGGATAATGTTGATGAATATGGACTGTAAAACACTGGAACTGTCTGCTTTTTAGGATTATGAGTTCGGACACGTTCCAAAGACTGACTGCATGTGTGGCTGTGTTGTCCCCATGTTTGGGTACATAGTTTCTCATAACTTGAAAGTTTTCCTTTCACTTTGGCATACAAAATTTTAAAAAAAAAAAAAAAAATCTTATCTCTTTCACAGGAGTACATATCTCAGACACAGACTGGTTTTAAAGACATTTATTCATTTCATCTATCAGCCTATTAACCCTTAAAGTGGTAATGACTGCTATAGTTGCTTTCTCATTACTGTTCAACATACAATGGTTAAAGGATTCAAATTCCTCATGAAGATACCTTTCATTCAAATACCAGCAAGCCTGGTCTAAGCAAAAAGTAGTCTAAGTCAACAGCTTTCCTTCGGACACTTTGCGTGCAATGCACGGAAAGCTGTTGACTCCATCTTAAATCAGCACTTTAAGGGTTAATGTAAACAGCATAACATTGATGTACATGTTTAACTACAAAACAACTGCTTCTCGGATATTTAATTTACACCATATCTCTTTCAGAAGAGTATACATCAACCACATGCTGGTTTTAAAGACACTTCAGATAAAAAGAAGTTCAACAGATTAAATAGTCATGAAATTCCAAATACACTGTACAGTTTAATTAGGATATAAGAATCAAGATTACTACCCCACTATTCCCACACTAGAACATAGCATCCATACACATGCATATCCCAGTCTGTTAAATCACAACCTCGTAAAAGATCTCTCATGGGATTTTGGTCAAATGGATCATAAACATTCTAAATTTTTTTTTTTTTTTGGTCAATATCAGGTCTCAAAATGACCTCCTGCAAAAAATATCGCATATATTTATAGCTCAGCAAAATTCACGATTATGTAGAGCTTACCCAACGGCACAGGTCTGAATACATGGTATCCGCCTACCTCTTGATGCATGCAATATGTCTGCAGTCCTACTGAATGAAACAAAATTCACTTGCACTGAACAAAATGTGCACTATGTTAACCGGCATTTCAGGTGCTTATGCTATTGGCCAGCCATGTGTAACAGTGTACCAACTGTGCAAAGTGTGTCTTTGCCCACGCGAGACCTTGTTCTGACTGTCTGGCAATCTTTCAAACATGCTGAATGGGTAAAGCAAGTCTGAGCTTGTCCAGATCTTTCGCTCACACGAGCCAGGTCATTGCTGCATTATCCTATCCTGAATCACTTTCATTTATGCAGCCACTATTTTTCTCCCCTAAAGTGATTACCAAATGTCCACGTCTCAGCAACAGTTGTATCCACATCCACTTAGAGGTCATGCACTTTTTCTAAAATTACTCAGTGCAGCCAGTTCCATAACCTGGTGAACTCTAGGCCTCCACAGCAAAGATTAATATTTATTGACCAATGATTCAGAAAAAAAGAAGTTATTCTGGTCATACAAAGCTCTTATCATTTGCAAAGTTTCTTTCCCAGGGCAAGTTAAAAAGAACAGAAGCAAAGGTCTCTGTGACCTCCATTGTGAAAAAAACCTGCCACCAATTTATATAGGTGGGTGGGTGGGATGCTATGCTTGATCTGGTAACACTGCACTTGAGAGAACCTTCCAATGAGAGACCACCTATCTTGAAAGAGGACCTCTTCAGGATACTATGCTCAGTACATCTTATTTACACCTCCTATGAAAGGCTACCTGTCTTCAGACCACAATTAGGTCAGCCCTATGGATGCTCTTCCAAACTCGGTTGTTACTGTGATTGTGTGTAGAGACAGAGATAGCAGGGCCATCTTCCCCAAGGGTGCTTGGTAGCAGGTGAGTATTAGTGTCAAGTTATAACATAAACTGTAAGCGTCCCTAACTTAAAGTGCCCACATACACTTCAACAATAAACCTAGAACTGAACTTTTCACTGGAAAACTTCACACAACACTTGCGTTCTTGTGAGTAAAGAACTACCCCAGCATCAAAAAGTGAAACTGAACCTCAGCCTCCACACCACAACCCCCACCCCCCCTTCCCAAAATATAACATAGGTTTAAAGACTACCCACAGATTAGGCCTACACTTCTGGGTGTGTGTCAAGTGGCAAGTCTGTGAATGATGTCACATGGCAACTCTGACTAGCAGTATCTCTAGTCACAACTCTGTGACTGCAAAAGGGATGTCTCCAGCAACAAGTGCCACACAGATATCTGAAGTGACAACTTTGTTAGTACCATACAGTTGGTTCTCTATGCATGGCATTTGCAAAGCTTCGACTGCAACACCAGCTATACTCATTCCCCAACACTCTCCGCACTTGACCAGGATCATGAGGGATGTAATTTCCCCACTACTGCTGACACACTGAACTCATGACTAATGGGCAACTGAAACACCCAGAGTACACATCATGTTAACTCTTTCATGACTGCACTGCACGTTAACTTTCATGACTGCACATCATGTTAACACTTTCATGACTGTACATTATGTTAACTCTTTCATGACTTCACGTCATGTTAACTCTTTCATGACTGCACATAAAAGGATTAATCTAGGATTTGGGGGAAAAAAGACCTTTTTGGATAAAAATTGGGAAGATATTTTGTGCATTTTTCGGAATCCTGCAGGATTTTTGATAATTTCAGAGGACTGATAACAAATCTGACACTTTTTCTTCAAATTGGGACAAACAAAAAGGCCCCTGAAACTATGGTAGGTAGATTAATCCATGACATCATGTTAACCCTTTCATGACTGCACATCATGTAACCTGTCATGACTGCACATCATGTTAACTCTTTCATGACTGCACATCACGTTAACTCTTTCATGACTGCACATCATGTTAACCCTTTCGTGACTGCACATCATGTAACATGTCATGACTGCACATCATGTTAACTCTTTCATGACTGCACATCATGTTAACTTTCATGACTGCACATCATGTTAACCCTTTCATGCCCGCACATCATGTTAACTTAAATGAGAGCACATCATGTTAACTCTTTCACTGCCACTTTTCTCAAAACTTGATGTTCTCTGAATTACCATAGTGATACTCAATTCATATTCTTTGTAAACTGACCTTACATTCAAGTGCCAGCATGGATACAAGTTACTGTAAGGGAGCAGAGACCACAAAACTAGATCAGGTCAACACTTAGCCCTGAAAGAGTTAAAAGTCCACTGCTAGCTAGTCATGACAAACATATATATATATTAATTTTTTCCTTACACATTAAGTTTACTGAAGAAATGGAAAGCTCAAGATTTTTATCTGTGAAGCTGAAGCCAGAGTTTTTCTCAGGTCAGGAACAGACCAGTGGTGACATTTTATTCTGCAATGGCCTACCTTGATATAAGACAAAATTAAAATACAGGCTTAATTATAGTAGCCTAGTTTTGCTCTCTTGGTACTTCTGCATTGCAGGTCTGAGAGGTGGTTAAATATTTTTTACAGTCATGGCTATTTTTGGCAACATTAGATCAGCTACAAATACAACCTGTCTCTATTTGAACACTCATTATGTTTATTAAACGTAGGAGACCCAACCCTGGACCCTGTGCTTTGAGTCAATAAATGAGCAAGGTAACGGCCTATTTTATATATATATATATATATATATATATATATATACACACACACACACACACATATATGAATATATACATATATATATATACATACATACATACATATATATATAATATATATATATATATATATATACATATATATATATATATATATATATATATATATATATATATCAGCAAACAGTTCCAGTGCCATGCATGATGCGTGCCAGTGTTAATGGCTTGTGGTGTGACCCCATTGTAATTGTTGTTTATGTGCTGTGCACACATTATTGTTCCATGTAAACATTAACAATCTGCACATAGGCCATGCTATCACACCATTTCCTGTTATTTCAATTTTTTTTATGAATGTTTTTTAGCTTCCCCCTGCATGTGGTGGTGGTTTCAATGATCTAAACTGTATCACACACTGAAGGAATGTCACAGAATATCAACAAACTCAATTGACACTTTTAAAGAAGATACAGGTATACATGTATACCATGCCATGTGAAACTACATTGATACATGTACACTATAATATGCGCATGGAGAAACCAAGTGCGGTCATATGGAAAGATAACCACTAACATGAGCCCCAGGACACAGCAGGGATTTCTCCACCATTCTTTTACAAGTGGTTCTCTCTCTCTCTCTCTCTCTCTCTCTCTCTCTCTCTCTCTCTCTCTCCCTCCCTCCCTCCCTCCCTCCCTCTCCCTAGCAACGTAACTTGACTTTAACTCCCTGCAAAACTTGTGTCATTAAGTGAATATGTCAGGTATCTGAGTGTCCTATTGACAGGTCCTGATAAGTAGGTGACCCTTCCATTTTAGGTCAGCCGGTCAAAACTTTACAAAACTTTTCCAGTTATCGTGCAAAAACCAAAACTTATTCTAGTACCTCTGTGACCACAGAACTAAGCAGGGACAGAATTTCGCAAAATTTTGCTATAATCTATTTGGATTTTTGTCAATTAGTTTTCTTTTTAAAGAAAGACAAGTTTAGGAGAATCTTTACAAGAATGGATTCTCGGATTCTCGCCGAAATTCTGGCCCCGCTCAGGGCAACCAGCTTCAAACTTTGTCTAGCCCTTATTAAGGAGTACATACTTGGGCAGTATCAAAGGCCTATCTCAAAAAATTCTTGAGTGATGGCGAAAAACCACAGTCTGCCAACCTGTGTGGTGACCTTGAGGATTCGGTCAAGGTTATCTATGTTCTACCTTTATCAAACCCTTATAGAGAACTATTATCAGGTGCAATATTGATATTCTGGGTTAAATTCCGAGTTAGGATGCAGAAACTAAATTCACTCAACTGGCCTTGTGAGCTTGGAAATTAGGTCAAAGCCACCCTTATTTGGAATTTAGCCCTAATAAAAGATTATGAACATCTCCAAAAAAAAACACTGGCTCGAAAAATTCCGCAGTTATTAAGCAAAAACTAAATTCAGTCATGTGGCTGTGACCTTGGGAACTGACTCAAAGTCACCCATTTCAGAACTTGACCTAGCTCTTATAGAGGCTATATTCCTGTACAATATGAGAGCCCTAGGTCAAAACATCATGAGTTATCATGCGGAATTTGAGTTCACAAATAGAACTCCAAGTGGTGACCTTGGGAGTTCAGTCAACATCATCTATCTTCTAAGCTGATCTAGCCCTACTTGAGGGCTATAACCATGAGCAATAATGAAGCCATAACTTAGATTTTGAGTTACAAAGCAGAAACCAAGTTTACTATCTAGGTCGTCTTGTGACCTTTGAATTTAGGTTATGGTCACCCATCACTGAACATGACCTAGCCCTGGATAAGAACTATAATCCGGTGCAATATACAGGTCCTATCATAAAAACTTTTCTAGTTATCGTGCAGAAACCAAAACTTGCAATAGAACCTTCATGACCTTGGAAACATGGTCAAGGTCAACCACCTATATACTTCACTTACCCTTTATATCAGAGTATACACATGGGTACTATCAAATTGCTATCTCAAAAACTTCTTGCATGATGGTTCAGAAGCCAGTCTCTCTACCGACCAACCAACCAACATGAGCAAAGCTCCATGCCCAGCCTTCTTGGGGGGCGCCATTAAAAAAAAATTCCAGAAATGTTTTCTGTGTCCTTGTGAAAGCATATCAAGGTCGACCATACTATGCAATGTTGGACTTCCATATGATACACATTTGTGATACATTTGGTTAAATGAAACAATCCTGAAATGTATTTCCTCTCTGACATTGTGAAAATAGGTCAAGGTCAAGGTCATGTATATTAGGCAATATAAAAACTTCTACATATGATACACATCTCTGCCAAATTTGGTAACCTAAGGCTGATTCTTTCTGATTGAATTTTCACATGTTTTCAACACCTTTTGGCTAACATCTTTCAGAATACTGCAGGTGATGCCACCGAAAGTCAACAAGTTTTGTCTTCAATCCTGATTGAGACTCCTGCAAAGTTTCATAATGATCCATGAGATAAAACACAATCAGAGATTGCTAGATCTATGCCCCGCCGGCCCTGTGACCTTGGGATTTGGGTTAAAGTGATGCATTCTCGATTTATCTCAGACCTTATGTAGTATTAAAACCCTGTGCAATAAGAAAGGTCTATGTTAAAAACTTTTCAACTTATAGTGTGAAAACCAAATTCACTCTAATGGTTGGTGGCCCTGGGATTGGGTCAAGGTCACCCATGTTTAAACTACTTTAAGAACTTATGCAGGACTATGAGCACGTGCAATATGAAACCCCTATGAACAAAACTTTTCCAAGTTATCATGCGCACAAAAACAAAATTCACCAAAATGGCTCTGTGACCTTGGTAGTAGGGTCAAGGTCACTCACCTTCGAACTTGTCCGAGACTTTATGTAGGACTGTAATTACCTGCAATTTGACAGACATATGTCAAAAACTTTTTAAGTTATCGCGTGAAAACCAAATTCACCAAAATGGATCTGTGACCTTGGGAATTGAGTGAAGGTCAGCAATCTTTGAACTCATTTGTGACCTTATTCAGGACTATAAGCATGTGCAATATGAAAGCCCTAAGCAAAAACCTTTTCAAGTTATCCTGTGAAAACCAAATTCCTGTCTCAAATCACGGAGACCCTGTAAACACTATTCTATGACCAAAGTTAACGAAAAATGCAATAGTGTTATCTATCAGCCGTTTTAGATTGTTTACACTCAGAAACATATCACGTACACATGACGCTGCTAGTGGGAGCATTAAAACTCGTACAAATTTCACGAATTCATTATTATCAAGGAAATTAGCTTGACATGTTTGTGTTGTTGAATTTTGTTCACAGAGCCAGGGTGCAAAAATTCCTATGATCTGACGTTCCGGGACAAGCTAAAGCTCTTCTCGGACAAGTGACTTTCAAATTCAACTTGTCCTGCGGACAAGCTAATTTTTTCTTTTTTAATTGGACTGAAATTACGTCTGTTTGCATGCACGGCAACATAATGATGAGCAGTCAGAGCCTTCGCAACTCTGCACATGTTGGCAATCACTGTGGTCCGTGTGAACAGAACATAAACTCCAATGCAGGCATGTGCGTGGGGACGCCAATGCGCAATAGGTGATGATAATCCCCTGGCCTAAAGTAAACAATTACATGGTCAGCAGGTGTATTCAACAGGACTTGACTACCTACTTGATTTCTGTCAAAACAAGCAGGTATTTTGACCGTTGCGTGCATACGACGACGAGATCAAAGGTACCAGCAGTCATGCATTGGGGCGTATTGGCTTTCGCCCGTATCGGGGCAAGGTCACAGCACCTCGCCATCAGTCTAATCTGCCCGAACAATGACAAAGGAACATCAAAAAATTTTAAAACTTGCATGGCAAATTCTTGAGCAAATTAGCATCAAAGACAATTTATCGGTGGGCTCTGAAAGTGTTGGAGAGATCATGTAATGGTGCCGCAAGCTGACTTCCCGGCCAAACAAAACACACATCTGCCAGTCACATGCAAGTGACCGCGTGGAGTAATCTACGGTGAACGGAGCATCATGCTGACTGATCTGTCACACATTCGGCATTTTTCTCTATCCCCCTACCTTTGCGTATTTGCCTGTGACTCCAAATAATTGTTGCTATAAACACTGGAATCTTTATTTTCGCATGCTCCAATTAAAAAAAAAAAAGCTTCCCGTTAGTGTGTTCCCTCCGTAAATTACGGCATATTCACACATGTTCACTGGGCGGAAGCCATGATGAAAACACTGCAGCACGAGCCGCGATTGGCTAATTTTTGCATGTGACTCAATTGACCAATCGGGTGATGTGTTGTGCGTCAGGCCACATGGCCAAAGCAGCTGTTTGTGTACAGTTGCAGGAAAGATGTTGACGGTGCGCACGCTCGATTTCTGATTTGAAATATTAAAATTTTCGTTTGAATTTGATTTAAGAACACTGTTTATTTCGAGGAACTTGCCAATACTGCATACGCAAATTTACTACAATGTACCGATAGCGTTCATGGTAGGTACGCAAACGATATGCATCCCATCACGGCATCAGAGGCAGTGAGAAAGGATCCTGAAACCAATGCAACTATTTTAATCCTTATTTAAGTTGAACCGGGATACGGACTCCCATCGTCCCAGAAATTACAATGTATTTTTCATCGTTAGTCACCCCATGCAAATAGCTTACTTTTTTAATTTGTATTTTTAATGTTTTGCCAGTTTCACTGTCGAACAGTTGCAGCTTGAATCGTTGTAACCTTTGACATTTTTGTGCGAATTTGCAAGCCACAATACGCGGCAAATATATTTTAGGGTAAATGGTTTGTGTAGGCCTTAGCATTGTTTTTGAAAAAAAAGATGTTTATAGAAGTTTTATCAGGACAAGTGGATTTTGTATGCGGGCAAGTGGATTTTGAAATTTACTTGCCCTGCGGACAAGTTATTTTTTAAAAAATTGTCGAGCCCTGACAGAGCAAAACATGGATATGACAACTTCGGTACCTTTTCCTTCACTAAAGCAGCCACTTCTCCTATAATGCTCCTCTTTGTTACTAGAATAGTTTTCCTGCACTCCTTTTCTGTCGTTGCCACACACAAAACATCAAAATGAATCCTATAATATACATAGAAACAACTTAATTTACAGCTACCTGTGACTACCACCATCTTCCGTTGATGCCAAACACTGGTTGGCCCAAGTGCATGGAAAGTGCATGTGCAAGTATCACTGCTTTGCATAATGATGTCATTTTCAGTCAACAGAAAACTTTGACTGATGCCCAGTTTTTATCAATGAATGTGACCTTTTTATGCAGGTTTTGACCCAATCAAATTACATTTAACCAATGAGATAGTTTCTTAGATTGATAGCAGAGATTCAAAGCTTCCAAATGATAGTAAACAAAGCAGGTAAACAGGAAGTAATTGTAATTTGTCAGGCCATCAGAACAGGACAAATTGACCACAGTTTTAGCAATTTCCGCATGGCTTTACAGCTGGAACCCTCTCAGTGACCAGGCATTGTACATGTAAAGCTTTGTTTCTGAAAAATTGAGCAATTTTAATCCAGATTTAGACACTGGAAATAATTATATTCGTTTATTTGGCACACAAAAATGCCAAACACAGTCCATGCCAAAAGTACCAGTCCGTCAGTTTTTACCGATAAAAAATTCCCCGAACCAATAGAAAATGGTAGCAAATTACATGTTAAAGTATTTCCACTTTTGAAATTTGGGCGAAATGACTGATATGAGAAAAAACTTTTTGCACTGACTGCAAACACGTCCCATTTTTGTGAAACATTCCTACATGCTGTAAAGAACAGTATGATTTTTTTCCGTTAAACTTTGATGGTTAAAATTTATTCAGTGCTGAAGAAGATGTTGTGAAAAAAAATACAGCGTCAATAGGGTTAACAGTTTGTAGGTAGCTTGCTATCTTATCAGTTCACAAACTGATATGTAGTACATAGCAAGCAGCTTGGTCAGGGAACTTCATTGAAATGAAAAAAAAAAAAAGAAGAGTTATATGTATATATATATATATATATAACTGTAACTTTTTCCCCCCATTTCCATAAAGTTCCCTGACCAAGCTGCTTCAGCTGTTTCACTGCAGATTACTATGAAATGCTTGTTTACTCCTTCTATCAGCATGTTTTTATATATCCAGGATATGCTTGACCCATTTCAAGCACTCCAGCAGATTGTACCAGTTGTTTATCAACCTGCTTCTCTGTTGTAACTGCATGCATACTTTTCACATAACACATTCACTGCTATTTTTTGCTTCCAGTTTTTGCAAGTTTGTGTGGGTTTTTGGGGGGTTCTTTTTTGTTTTTTGTTTTTGCTTTTTTTTTTGTTTCATTTTTTTTTTAAATCTCCACAAAAAGTACCAGGTAGTCAGGTACCATCTAAATGCATGCTGATATACTGTAAGAAAAGATCACCACTGCCTTTCACAATAATTCTGCAACATGTCCTTGAACAGGAATATGTCCCAATTGTCAACACTCATTTTTTTATAGGGGAGGTCCTACTGAATCTGTTAAATGGAACACTGGTGACCCTGTGTCTTGTCACTTATGCAGGAAGCACAAAAAAGATCCATGTAATTTGTATGACCGACACGATCCCACCCAAATTAAGTTCCTTAAAGTATAACCAGTCTAATTCCATTTGACATGCAAAAATGGATTTGACAGACAAAACAAGAGGATCCTGATTATCCTGTGCTCCACTGACTGGAATCTGCTTTTACAATATTGCAACATACACTGTAGTCTGTATAGCTATATACATGTACAGTGGTAACACTCAAGTGTCAGTATGTGAGAAGTTGAAATTGTAAATACAACAGTGCAATACATACACTGTATTGCCATATATTTATACAGTGGCAGCACTCACTTACGTTTGATAAGTTTGATATCCCATAACTATGTAAAAAATTAACATATCCACATTATTTTTTCAAACTTTCATTCTCTAGTGGTCCAACGATATTCTGATAAAATTCTGATGCAATTCTGTATAACTGTTCTGAAGAAGTTGAAAATAGCCTTAACACACAAAATTTCATGAAAAAATTAAAGGGCCACCTAAGGGCAAAATAAAGACTAGGTGGCCCTATGACAATATCAAAGCAACTGGCCAGGTAGTTCTTGAGACAAAAATATTTTGAATGGTTTCAAAAAATAAATTGAAAAATTCACTGAAAAAAAGAAAAATTACTGCATCATCATCTCCTTTGCAAACCTGGTAGAGGTCCATATGGGCAACATCCACGTGCAAAATCAAAACATTCCATGCAGCTGTTTTTGAGAAGGACTCAATAATGTAAATACAATAGTGCAATATATGCACTGAATTGCCACATATACATATACAGTGGCAGCACTCACTTACGGTCGCAAAGTTTGATATCCCATAACTTTGTCAAAAACTAGAACAGACTGATTTTCCAACAGAAAATCAAATGTCTCCCGGTGGAACACTTACGTCTCTGAATAAGCTACAGGTGATAACAAATTACAAATGACCAAGTTTGCTTGAAAATTACAATCCTATTTTAGCTCTCACCTAGATATATTACTCTAGCAATTTTCATCAAGTTCTTCAAGACTTATTGCAGAGAAACCAATTTCACATAAATGACCCTGTGACCTTGAAAATTAAGTCAAGGTCACCCAAATACAATCCCAACCTTGGTCTTACCTTGATACATGATACTACCAAGTTTCATCAAATTCCATCACGTTCTTCATGACTTATCGAACGGAAACCAATTTCACATAAGTGACCCTGTGACCTTGAGAATTCGCTCAATGTCATCCAAATACAATCCCAACCTAGGTCTTGCCAAGATACATAATCCTACCAAGTTTCATCAAATTCCATCACGTTCTTCATGACTTATCGAACGGAAACCAATTTCACATAAGTGACCCTGTGACCTTGAGAATTCACTCAAGGTCATCCAAATACAATCCCATCCTAGGTCTTGCCTACATACATAATCCTACCAAGTTTCATCAAATTCCATCCTGTTCTTCAAGACTTATCGCATGGAAACCAATTTCACATAAGTGACCCTGTGACCTTGAGAATTCGCTCAAGGTCATCCAAATACAATCTCATCCTAGGTCTTGCCTACATACATAATCCTACCAAGTATCATCAAATTCCATCCTGTTCTTCAAGACTTATCGCATGGAAACCAATTTCACATAAGTGACCCTGTGACCTTGAGAATTCGCTCAGGGTCATCCAAAAAAAACATGAAAAAATGTTGGGAAAAAAATTGCAGTGCCACCTGGTGGCCAAAACAAGAACTACTTGACCCCATGTGCAATATCAAAGCAATTGGCCAGGTAATTCTTGGGACAAGGAAATTTTAAGCTTTTTCGAAAAAAAAAAATCATAAAAATAGAAAAATTATTACATCATCATCTTCTCTGCAAGCTTGGTAAAGGTCCACCTGGGCAACATTCAAGTGCAAAATCATAACATTCCATGCAGCTGTTTTTGAGAAGTTGAAAATATAAATACAATAGTGCAATATATGCATTGTATTGTCATATATACATGTACAGTTGCGACACTCACTTAGTTGCAAAGTTTGATATCCGAAAACTTTGTCAAAAATGAACATATCCACATTATTTTCGCAACCTTTCATTGTCTACGGGCCACCTATATTCTGATAAAACTTTGAGGAATTCTGTTGAGCCTCTTCCCAAGAAAGAGTCAAAAATAGCCTGAACACATAAAATTTCATTTTAAAAAATAGGAAAAATTGCAGCACCACCTGGTGGCCAAAATAGGAACTAGCTGACCCTATGTGCAACATAAAAGCATTTGGCCAAGTAGTTCTTCAGATGAAGAAATTTTTTTCAAAAATTTAAAAAATTCCTTAAAACAGAAAAATTATTGCATCACAATCTCTTTCGCAAACTTCGTAGAGGTCCACCTGGGGAACATCCATGTGCAAAATCAAGCATTCCATGCAGCGTTTTTTTGAGAAGTCGAAATGTAAAAAGTCTAATGACAAATGGACCGACGCAAACCGATTCTATAAGCTCTAGGGCTGTAACGATATACCGCGATAACGGTGCATCGCGGTACAGTCAATCCACGATACACGTATCGAAATGAGGTCCCCTGCATCATAAAATACGACACATTCAATCATATAAGTAATTTCAGCTATAAAAAGAAAAAATACGGAAGTAAAGGCCATAATTCATTAAGATTTATCGTATTTTTGTGAAGGTAAACTCGTCAATTGACAAACCATTCGTCGGCCTTCTGATTATGATCTATTTTTGCCTATAAAAGTGTTGTGGGATTCCCTTCATAATCATATATGCATGACGCTTTGTGGCGCTACGTCATACCCTTGTGTGTAAAGTCTGAATCTAGGTCAGCAAAATGACTGTGCCTGGCGAGAAAAAGCAGCACGCTCATTATTCAGGGGTCACATTAAGTTTGCGTCCTGCGTCATAGACACAAAAAAATGAAAAGACGCCCTGAAATTAATAAAAACATTGTCATTTCGCGTCGCTGTGGACGCACGCACATACACGATGCATTTTGAATGACACAACTGCAAAAATTACCCCATGCGGTCACGGTGTTTTGCATCGACCATTATCAGTATCATGAATATGTATTATACTGATGGAATCCTCTGATGTTCGTCTTTCTATGTAACAAGCTCTCTTATTTGCTAAGAAAAAAATATTCCTGGGGTATCCCTCAAAAAAATTCCCCTATTGGGAATGGATGTACGTCATTTCATCTCATTATAATGCGCTGAGAGCACTTCCAGGCTCCTCATTGCGTGGAATTGATCACGTGCCATTTACTGTCCAATCAAATTCGTTGTTGCCCATGTGCCTGACTCATGCCCGCAATGTTGAGAAGGTACAAGTCTTACTACGCAAAGATTACTGGACCAAGATGTTAAATTTTCACATCATATTTTCACCAAGAAGACTTCTATCGAACAAATCTAGACAGAGACAAAGGCACGAGTGAAAATTCATTACGGACGGCAAGGAAAGTACGCTCATTTGTCATCGCACGGTCACATGTGAACGAAGCGAAAATTTGCATTAGGCCTGACACGATGTTGTTGATCACTGTCTCTGATGGGGCACGCCGTTATTGGTGTTTTTTTTTTTTTTAAACAAAATTTAGTTGTTTTGATTTTATTGAAATGTTTGAATGGAACAAATCTGTATGACAGAACAAGGCAGGAATGAAATTTATGATCGAAGGCCGGAAAAAATATACGTTCAACATAGCGGAAAACCATGCCCGGGTGCATGCCCTTGACAGGCTGTGTACACTCGCTTGTGTTGCATGGCTGGTTAAGTTGTAGGCCTACCGTGTTGCTTGATGAAAAAAGTGACCGCACTTAAGATCAGACTCTTAACACCACCTACGGCATCAAATTTGTCAGGTATATTGAAATAGAAAGTGCACAGAAATATACATCATGTAATTTCTGACCATTTCATCACGTGCAATCAATCGCAAAAATAACAGAGCCCAGGCATGTTCAGTCATGCATGCCGCTTGTTGTGCAAGCTAGTTAAAAAACTGTGCGATACCAGATACTGGCACAGTGGCAGCGTGCTAGGGGTTAAGCCCCTTCACAATCATTTTTTGGTAGACCAGGGATGTGTTATAGACTTAGTCCTAATAGCAGACCCTGGGCAGATTGAATCCATCCTTGGTACAGTCAACAACTTTTAGACCCTTTTACATCAAGTTAGCATATTGGTAACTTTATTTAATCTTAAATTTTATAATAATGAGTCACCTACATGAGCATATAGACCCTATGTTATGTTCGTTTGTAGGCTAAGTTACCTGCATGTTTTATTTGTTTATCATTTTGATGTATGTTGATTATACCAATTAAACTCAATTAATCAAATTACATCAAAAGCCTAGATTGCACAATTTCAGACTGGACCCATCAATTCAGTTCATGGACCCACTATTTTTCCTGAAAAAGAAGAAAGATGGGTCCAACGAACCCGTACTGCAATAATGAGACCCCTGTATTATTATGGTTACGTATCAAATTGTATCGTTTTGTATCGTATCGTCAGTTCCGTATCAGGAGACGTATCGTATTGTGAAAACGTGTATCGTTACAGCCCTAACAAGCTCTGCTGACTTACAAGTCAGGGGAGCTAAAAATTCAAAACAGCATACATCTGATAATACATGACCTTCTTGCCAGTCAGCAGAATCCTTTGGATAAGCTGGTTGTTTCAGGTGCATTGTACAGATGGTTGTGTTTATTGTATTCGCAATTGTGTATGTTTCAACTGGACCACAACTTGCATCAGAATGGACAGTGGGTTTTTGGTTTTACAAGGGTGTGGCAATTGTTGTCAATGGTCTGTATTTAAGCCAGGTCATTCAGGTCCAGTCCCATTCAGCTAGTATTTCACATGGAATCAAATTTCCCAGACCTGAAACTTGTCCTACTCTCTGTCTTGCAAGAGACACTTGCACTCAAGCCATCTGAACACTACACTGCAAGTCAACAGCTTTCCTTGGCACGCTTTGGGCACATTGCACCAAAGACACACTGGAGAATCTCTTCACTTGGAGCAATCTTATCTTCTGAGGACTACAGATATGCTGGCACTTGAAAATGAAAGGTCTCTTCATGAGGATTTTTCATCTGTGGTTTTGATAATAATTCAGTTGAGCAGGACTTCTATTGTGATCGTGATGGAAAAGAGTTAATGCTTTCCTCACTGGATCAACACCTTTCCTGAGAGGGCAATTTATAAATACTTTATCTCAACAGGGACAGATCTTGTCTAAAAAATTTATAGCCAAAATAGGGGATATTATAAGCATCATGAACACTAATGTTGTAATTGCCCTTTAATAATTCATTTTAAAATATTTTAGTCGATTTCACATCTTAATAGCCAAATGCAAGAAAAACAAGTTAATGAGTAATGCAGAGCAATACATAGTCCCCCGCTCGTCGCCCACAAGGTTGAATGGACTACTATACAGGGGTGTGACCTAGGTGAAAAAAAAAATTTAAAGTATGGCACATTCTTAGATTAAGCTTCACATTTGTGTAAAATTTCACTAATCTAAGTAAAAGGACAAAAAAGTTATGGCCCGGACAAGATTTTGAATGGATTTCACAGTGACCTACATATTTGACCTAGTGACCTACTTTTGCCATGTGACACAACAACTCCCCAGGTAGTATTAAAATAATAAATTTGGTAGCTGTAGGTATTATAGTAAGGGAAATATGGCATGGACAAGGTGTTACATGGAGTTTACACTGTGACCTAGATATTTGACCTAGTGACCTAGTCTTGCGTCGTGACACACTTTTAGGTCACAATACATTACCAGTAAACTTTTATAACAAGAAGTCAAAATTGTTTAAGAATTACAGTAAGGACATGAAAATACTGTACATTTATGTATTACTGTGACTCAAATATTTGACGGACGGTCGGACACACGGACGGTGCCCATTACCATATCCCCTCTAAGGTCTACCCACCATAAAAAAAAATCAAAGGGCTGGCATCAATAATTTAGAAGATATGGCCCGGACAAAATTTGTATTGTATCTTGAGCTTGCTTAATGAACTTCGTTAATTAATTAATTAATGGAAGTAATTAGCCACACAAAACAATGCGTATGCACACCTACTACCTAAGGTCTACACACCATAAAAAATTCAAAGGGCTAGCATTAATAGTTTAGAAGATATGGCCCGGACAAAATTTGTCTTGCTTAACGAACTTTGTTAAATAATTAATTAATGCAAGTAATTAGCCACACAAAACAATGCCTATGCACACCTACTACCTATGGTCTATCCACCACAAAAAATTCAAAGGGCTAGCATTAATAGTTTAGAAGATATGGCCCGGACAAAATTTGTCTTGCTTAACGAACTTTGTTAAATAATTAATTAATGCAAGTAATTAGCCACACAAAACAATGCCTATGCACAGCTACTACCTAAGGTCTACCCACCATAAAAAAATTGAAGAGGTAGCATTAATATAGGGAAGATATGTGCCGGACAAAATTTGTTTCTGTACATTTACATATCGATCGGTGACCCAAATATTTGACCTAGTGACCTAGTTTTGCTTTATGACACTTTCTTAGACTAAGCTTCACATTTGTGTAACATTTCATGACTCTAAGTAAAAGGACAAAAAAGTTATGGCCCGGACAAGATTTTTCATACATATGTATTCTGTGACCCAGATATTTGACCTAGTGACCTACTTTTGGCACACCATACACCTCTATCCTAGGAAGTACAAACACATTAAATTTGGTAGCTGTGGGTGTTATGGTGTTGGAAATATGGCCCGGAGAAGCTTCGGACGGACGGACGGACGAGGTGCAAACCTATAGTCCCCCACCAAGTGGGCAGGGGACTAATTAGCATTTGGCTAATTGGCTAATGGTCAGAGCGGTCCCTGTCTCCAGCCATTTTTTTTTCACATATGATTTTTAGGTGGCAAATTTGGGTTGAGTCAACAGTTTTTCTTGGTGCACTTAGGGAGCATTGCACCCCAAAGCACACTGAGGAAAGTTGTTGACCTGGACTATTACAGTATGTAACCAGGCATGCTGATACTTGAATGAAAGGTCTTTCTGCACAGAACATGAATCTAGCACCCTGGTTATAATTCAGAGCAGTTCCTTTTAAACAGTTTGACTAGAGTCACCATTGGCACTAAAAGAATGGAAGCATGAAGCAGAAAGCCATGGGCTGGGCCCTTTCCCTGTCCTGTTACTGCAGGCATGCAGCCACTTGAATGTATTAAAGTTTACAAAGAATACACGATGCAAATCTCGTATCCCCACTGCATAGCACATCTACTTTTGTCAATTAACTCCTAGCATGCCAGTTTCGAGTGTCCTCAAACAGCACGTCATTGCTTATTGCCACCAGTTTCAAGTAGACTCGACCTTTTGAAGTGGCTGCTTAAAGGCCGTCTCAAATTCCCGGTGTTGTTTATTTACATGCAGGCACGCACATTTTATTGTACAGAAACCGATGGCTATTTCAATTTTGCATTAAAAATGAATATTTTCCTTCTACGATGATTTAAATCAATGATCAGGCCGTTGTTTGTGACAATTTGAATGATGTAACTTCGCAAAATTGTGCAAAAAGCAGGGTGATTTCATTACCACGGTCTCAATCTTTTTTTCCTCTACCCTCCATATTCTTCATATCATCAGAATGCTTTGAACCTTGTCTATTGTAAGAACAAGTTCACCCATTGGCAGAAATAAAGGTATTTTAGGGGAAGCCCTGCCAAAACTGCTTCTATTTCAAACATATGTGTCATCATTTTAGTTGGAAACTACCGAAGAAGATTCTCCGGAATATTCTGGGTCAGTCAGAGAGCCGGAATCCATCACATGGTGTTCGATGTCCAATCAAATGAGTTTTTTTTCTACCAATGATTCCCTCTGGAGTACTCGCTACCTCATGTTGTGAAATCTGGCTTGAAAGATGGCCGACATTTGTATGAACACAGGTGACGATTACTGACAATTTATTAAAGTAAGAAACAAAATTTAACGCTGTAAATTGGCCAAAATGATAACATACTACCCATCTTTGCGTACAATATAGCAGAGGGTCCAATTTTTTCACAGAAAAAGAGTAAAATACGCCAGCCGCAGGTAAACATGGCTCAGGTGAAAATACCGCTGCCACATAAGTTGATCATGTTGCCAGTTTATCAGTGACAGCAATAAAGTGCGTTTATGGACTATTAACTGCAGCAATAAGCAAACTCAACCACTACAATTTAATGACAATTAAAACACACAACCGACTTCAGAAAAAATTAAAGAGGAACTATCGTTCATGACGCTAACCAAGGAAAATATGCAGACCAGTACCCATGCAATTGTATTCAAACTGGCTTGATTCGCTTTGATCAATTCGTGACAGATTGACATATTCTACCTTTTAGGGTGTAGGGCACGAGCTTTTGTTCAAACTGACAAAGAAACCACATAGAAATGTAGAGATCTTACTCAACAAAAGTCATGTTGATCATTTTGCATGAATTGCAAAATAAACAAGTTATGGCACTTTCACGCCAGGATGTCACATGTTGCACAACAAAAGAAAAAAATGCCCAGTGGCTGGCTGTGCCATATACCAAAACTGCCCAGGGTGCTAGGGGTTAACGGGAAAGGGTTAACATGCAAGACGTACACATAAAGTGCAAGTATATACATGCACATGGTCCCCCTTGCAGGTCTCCAATAGTGACAAATCAGATCAAGGCAGAATGTCACATGCTCCCAAAATTCTGTTTCATACTAATTTTGGTGTTGATGAAAAATAATTGAGAATCTCTGGACAAGTTTAATGCTGTGGCTTTCCACACTGATACAAGATTCATCCACTGTTGCCTACCTTTTTGTCAAATAGTTTCTTGATATATGGTTTCCACCAATGTTCCTTGATGCCTTTAGCTTCCAGAACCAGACCCTCATGTTTCTCACACAGCAGTTCAATGATGCACGGAACTTCAGTGGGTGCACGGAAATCACGTGAACTGAATTCATCTGGGAGACCTGAAGAAAAACAACATATGAACATAAGAGGGACAATGACAAGTGTTACATGTATTATCTTCAAGTTTTAACTTTGGGATGTATACTGAATTCCACTTATCAGAAATGTGTGGATTTCAGTACTGAAAGTTAAGCCACCATGTTTAATAAGTTTGAGACCATTAAAAATTGCATGTTTTTTCTGGGCTTTTTTTCTGTTTTTCTTTTTCTTTTTCTTTTTTTTTTTTTTTTTAAATTCTTGGGGTGGTAGTTCACCAGCTTGTTCGTATTTTGGTAAATTTATGAGGATCAAGCTGATCAAATTTATGTCATCCAAAGTGAAACGGAGAAACCCCTACCTAAAGTTAAGACCTGTCAATAAGCAGCTCTGTGTTCTAAGCTGTGGGGTGAAGTGGTAGCAGCACTGAAGACCATCTCCTGATCTTTTTAAGAATACCCTTTGAAGAAACTGCCATTTTTCTTAAATACATTGTCTGCATTTTCAGACCACCACCAGTGCAAAAGCATCTACAATCTCAACCTAGTTCATATCATGGTACATAATCATCCAAATTTCAACCTCTAAAAGTCAAATCCTTGTGGAGTTATTGCGTCCACGTCAATTTTACATAACGTGCCCATGTGACCTTGAAAAATAAGTCAAGGTCACCCATTTACAATCCCAACCTAGTTCATATTATGGTACATAATCATGCAAAATTTCAATCTCTTAAGTCAAATCCTTGCGGAGTTATTGCATCCGCGTCAATTTCACATGACATGCCCATGTGACGTTGAAAAATACGTCAAGGTCACCCATCTGCAATCCCGACCTTGTTCATATTATGAAACATAATCATGCAAAATTGCAACCTCTAAAGTCAAATTCTTGCGAAGTTATTGCGTCCGCATCAATTTTACACATGCCCATGTGACCTTGAAAAATAGGTCAAGGTCACCCATCTGCAATCCCAAGCAAAGGTTTTATATAGGAACATCTTTACAAAAAATTTCAACTTCCCAAGTCAAATATTTTTCGAGTTATCGCGTCCGCAACGCACACAACAATGTGTTGAGGAAGAAGAAGAAGCAGAAGAAGCGGAAGAAACAGGCACAAAAACAATATGTCCCCCCGTTGCACGGGGAGACATAATAAGGATGGTCTTAAAGAGTTAGTGAAGAATGTTCAGAGACATGTACTGTCATCCCAGGCTGACTGGCTCCCCACCACTGTGCACATATATGGATCCTGTGACCTTGAAAGCGAGGTTAAGGTCTCCAAAATGTGATCAGGTCAAGAAATAGTGTCAAGGTATATTATTACTGATGTAAATTTGAGTTTGATGTAGCCCACTACTCACGAGATATTGTGCTCGCAAGGATTCTGCTACAGAGGGACAAGCTGAAAAGAGGTGCAATTACCCGTTTAACTGTGACCATTTACAGGGATGGCACCATAAAAAAACTGAGATTATCTAATAAAGTGGAACCTGTTTGGAAAAAGCATTTCACCAAAAACATTGTTTGTACACCAAAAATATTACTTGCGCTCTCCTGTTCTCATGGTTATCATAGTCAAGTCAGGACTTCTGTGTACAGTTTTCTGCCTTAAAAAGCATCATTCAATTGTGATGCCCTGTAAAATGCTGTCTAGCCAACAGTACAGGGTAGTCTCATTGTCACCAGTACATCTTTTGATGTTATTAGCCTGATGAAGCTATACGTCCATACTCGCTTGTTTACAAAGTGTCAATCTTGCCTCCTATCACACCATTTGAATTTCCCAGTGTATTGGTGCACATTGTAATTCTTAATTAGTAAAAGCATCAAAATTCAAAAAATTGTACTCCCCTATCATCAAATCAATAACACGTGGGAAATGATTATCCTTAAAATCTGCAAGTGGATATGTTGCTTGAAGATAGAAAATAGACTATGTTGATCACTAAAAGCCAATTTAAATGGAAGACTGGGCTCAAATTTAAGATTTTTACCCACTAGTCAGCCAAATAACTTATTTCTCAAATTAGCTTGGGGGATTTAAAATTCTAACTAAAAATGAATTCTTTAGTTTGATCACCAGCAACGAATATATATACTTCAGTCAACTGCAAAACTGACCAATTTCTAGCTGGTGGAAAGTGATTGTTTCAAACCCTGACAGGTACATTGAAAACTCGTTATAATGACACCATCTGTTCCATAAGAAGTGTGTCAGATAACTGAATATGTCATATAAATGAATCAAATAACAAAGAAAATAAACTTTTTCCAATGAAAATTTGTGACATTATACAGAAAATGTGGGCTATCTGAGTGTCGTTATAATGAGGTTTCACTGTGCTACTGCATACTGATCAGACTATCTCTTCCACACAGGTCCACATTAACAGAGGCAAGCTGAAGACCATGACAAGTGTAACCTGCATACTGCGAGATATATCTAGGTACTTGGCAGGAAAGTCCTGCACTAGGTAACATGAGAGCTGCTCGTTAGAAGTATTGCAGTGGCAGACATCTTGTTTGAATACAAAATGTCCCGAGGGGCAGATCTAGGATCTAGGTCTTCAAAATTTATAGCCAAACTGGGATATAAAACAGTAATCACTGCAGAATTTGACCTAACCCTTATACAATTAATGTAAACATAGACCAGCCATTTTTAAATTTCTTTAGACAAACAAATGAAACATTAGCATTTGCCTAATTGGCTAATAGTACCAGCAGTCCTTGTGTCCCCAATTGCATCAGTCTGTCAGGCATAACCATAGTAATACAACTAAATGAGCACACTCAAGTATGCCTGATAAAAAAAATTGTACTATACCCTAGGACATTTAACCCTCAAAGCACAGATTTAAGGCTGAGTCAACAGCTTACCTCAGGACACTTTGCGCTAATTGCTCACAGTGTCCCGAGGAAAGCTGTTGACTAAGACTACTTTTCGCTTTAGACTAAGCTTGCTGGTATTTGAATGAAAGGCATTTTCATGAGGAATTTGAATCTTTTAACAATTATATGTTCAAAAGTGATGAGCAAAATGTCAACAGCAGTGATAAGCACTTTAAGGGTTAACATCAAGTCACGCATAAAGAGGTGAGTATCCTGATAGGTACCTTCAAAATTTTGTCTCTCTTCACATATTCAGTCAGTGGATGAAATTGTTACAAAGCCCCACAAATCTGAACATATATTTGTACATGAATTCAGCTGGAGTATATATATGATCAGCTACTCTTTTCTTTTTTTAGGTTACTCTGACCTTGACCTTTGGTGCCAGTGATAGAAAAATGCATACTGATAACAGCTTTGGTGTGTGGAAACTGCTCGGAAGAGGAACATGAAAAATGCCTACCAAAATTAGGTAATTGTCCTTTTGATCCTGGTCATTGAAAATGCTTGTCAAGGCCGTATTTCCTATACCATAATACTAACAGATACCAAACTTGGTGTGTGGATACTTCTTGATATATAAGTGTGTCACCTTTCAAAATTAGGTCACTCCAACCTTGACCTTTGACCCCATCACTGCTTATGCAGGCCATATTTCCTCCCCTCTACTGTGGTACCTGTCATATAAGATTGCGGCTAAAGCCTGTCAAAAGTGGTAATATATCAGGTGGGCCTTAAAATTGGCTGGTAAATTAACAAATGAGAGCATGGTGTCTGGAAAGAACTGGCTTGAAAACAAAAGTGGTCTCTCATGGGAAGTGGTTTTTACAGCTGGTACCACTGGAATACTGAAATAAGGTCCCTGTGGCCTTGACCTTTACAAGGCTTGATAATTTTTTTTAAACCTGGTAGCCCAAAGCTAGGTTAGCACTAGCACTAGCCAAAGTAGCCAAATGCTTATAAAACCTCAAAATGGCTACTAAAAAAAGTAACTGACAATTAAAATTTCCAGAAAATGTTTTGTTTTGATGCAGAAATTTAGCAAATTCAAAGTCTGTGTAGGTCTTTCCAGGAAAAAAGGTGATTTTTGCTACTAATTTCAAAATCCTAGCACAAAGGTTACATTTAAAAAATCCCGGTTTATCATCAGTGGTTTTCCAAAAAGGTGATGATGGAGGAACTTTTTTTTTTTTTTTTACCCTTTCCTTCCCTCCAAATGATTTACTGTATTAAAGCTTTCTGCAAGTCATGAAGATAAACCGGGATATTTTTTATGTGGCCTAACCTAGCTAAGCTTTCATTGGGCAACCACCCCTATACATGTATTTACACATGGGGGGGGGGGGGGGGGGGGGGCTGGCTACGCTGTGCAACACTTCATCTTGTTATAAAATCTGGTAATTCTGAGCACTGTAAACAAGGTGTTACCCACAATGAGGACTGGCCAAGGTATGGTCCCACTATCACACATGTATTGTTACACTACCAATTTTGCAACCAAATATCAAAGCACAACAATGAGTTTTATTGTAGCACACTATTTTTTTTGCATATGTACATGTATCCACTATAAAGTAGAGGAAGCAAACTGATAAATTTCATAAGCTTGTGTGCAACTGTTGTCAACTTTGTGTAACCATGTCCATTCAGCAACAAAAGAATGTGCAAAAATAAACCTTGTATCACAAGAACAACTAACTACACCTGCTAAAGTTTCATGGTATTACGCAACATCTGACCACCAGTCCGGTCTGGACCATCTCCTGTGTCAACATACTCTTATGTGTATTATACTATGATTACTAAGTCAGCACCCCACAGGGTACCTTAAATTGCCAATATTGGAGAAATATTATTATATTATTACCACACAACCTACAATGTATCAATTAACTTTCTTGATACAATTTGTCCATTCAAACCCACATGGGGACCAAGCTTGCATGAGTAATGAGCATTGTTGACAAACTTGAAGTTGCCATTTTACTTCTATTTCTCAAGCGAGTCCCTGTGTCCTTTGGATTTTATATCAACTTTGCCTCCAGGGGTCTCTGCTAAGACAGAAAAAGTTGACTTGCGGCAACACTTTATTCAACTAATATTTAATAGCTCCTCTTACATGTACAGTGCTCCCTCATTTTAATGCAGATGATGGGGTCTATGGAACAGACCATGCCATAGCAAAACTATGTAATAAATACAAGCAAATTTTCGTCCAAAAAACATTATGCATCCCCTGAGCAGGCGCCTCCCATGTACCAGGGCCACCCTTCTTCTGCAGAATCTTTGACCCTGACCTTTGACCTCAAGGTCACCTCGTATCAAATTAAGGGAAGTCTCGTCTGAGTAAATGATGACAAAGTTTGATGGACTTGAATTATACCCATCTGAAGATATGGCAGGGAAACCACTTTATTTTGCAAGGCATTGTGACCTTGACTTATGACCTGAAGGTCATCACAATCATGTCAAAAATTCCCCAAAATAAATGGAGTATTCTGTACTCAAAGTTTCAAGTGAATCTGGCTTATAGTTTTGCAGAAGTCAAAATGTGAACTACCATTGCAGACTCCATTGACTTACATGGTAAACAATAGGAATGCAAAAATGCAACCCCCTCCTGCACCCACCCACCCACCCCCCAATAAAAAATCAAAAAAATCATTGGAGCCTGACCATTTGAACAAGTTGGTAGATACCTACCTGATTTACAACCCCACCAAGTTTGAAGTGAATCTGGCCAATTGTTTTGGAGAAAAAGTGGAAAATGTGCTTAGCATTACAATCCCCATTGACTTACATAGTAATCAACAGGAATGTATGCAGTTTGACCTTTCAATGTCACTCAAGTTTAAAATAAACCATACAAACTGAAAGCCCATGAGTAGCTTTCCTATTAACAATTAATAATAACCTTGGGCCTACAATGGACCATTAAGAATATAAGCCAATGTGTGAAAATTGCTGAGTCAGCAGAAAATGCAACCAGTATTTGACCTTGACCTTGAACCTCAAGGTTATATACTATTATATGGGACAAATTTTTCGATCGCATAGATTATCTGTACCAAATTATGAGGCAATAGGTCAAGAGGGGCTGGCAGCGCCGGCGGAGAACAACCGGACTAAACACTTATGTTCATCCCCCTTACGGGGGGGTTGCATAATGACGGGACTCTTACAATAGAAGTAAAAGAAAAAAAATCCACCATTTTCATAGAAAATCCACCTTGTAACGACAGGCCTTTAACTGTGGACACCCCCCCCCCCCCCAAATTCCAAACGTAAATAAATGGAATTCTATTTTAAAAAATATCATGTATATGTGTATTATGTGATTACACGAAGTTCTTTTACTTTCACATATGTACAAGCACCCACCTGAGAATCCTGGACTGAGGAGATCTTTGCGGTTACTGAGCAAGGCATTGGCATAAAACCAGTCATTGCAACACAGCAGCAAGTGATATGAGTTCACCAGGTCATCACTGATGGCCGGAAAATTTCCTGCAAGCATACAATCAAACAATTTGAACTTACTCTTCTTTGGTAAACATTCAAGCTTGGGTATCACACTAGACCAAGAACCCACTAATCACAATCTAAATTCCTGCAGGATGGACACTGTTGGTAAGATTTCAACTGCCTTGAAGGGCATTAATCCAGGGCCTGTATTTTTCCGTTCCAAAAAAAAACAGAAATTCCATTTCACCAGCCAGAAATCTCCAAATTCTGTTTCAGTAGTTCTCTTTGTATGTAAACACATTAAAGCAAAAGAACAAATTCCGTTTCAGAGGTGACAAAAATTCATTATTCCGTTCCGTTTCCATTAAAAACGGAAAAATACAGGCGGTGACAAAAATTCATTATTCCGTTCCATTTCCGTTAAAAACGGAAAAATACAGGCCCCATTAATCTCATGATATAACACCTGGAGATGCAGAAGACCCACTCTGACAGTACACTCTTTAAATAAGGATCATCTTGTCTCTGTAAACAAGTGTCTTACAGGAGACAACAATTTGATAATAAGTGTGCTTGGATAGAAAACATTTTACTGGTCACCAATACAGGAATAGTATCCTTGTCTTCAAGGCACAGGGCCAAGAAGAACCAGGATAGACTGTGATCTTAAGTACATGGACCAGTCCATCCGGAAGGTGCACAGCTCTGCCTCACTGTTCCACATTAACAAGGGCACCATTATCTTTATTATGATCATTATATAACAGACCAGGAAGTGGTTCTAGACTATAAGACTGAAATATTATTATATATAATAATAATTATAGGTGGCACCCAATACGACATAGTTAAAACATGTAAAACAAGTAAATTTTTTTTAAAAATGTAAGCAGTTCTTACAAAACTTCTTTCTGCATAGTGTCAGGTGCCCTTCACACAGAGCTATGATACAGCAACAACAGACAGCTATTTATCACCATGTATGTATACAACAGGGCAAGAAATCAACAAATCTTGCCCTGTGTGCCAACAATCCATTCATGTAATTTTTGGCTGTCAAGGTTCGGTCATAAATGCTGCACCATCCAGAGCAAAATGCACAACTTCCTAATACTATCTCCTAAACAGAAATTACTCCATCCTAAGCACATCCATCACACAGGTACAGCTGAGTTTACTAGTTGCAAATGCCTAAAGCTAAGTTACTGGTACCTGACTGAAAGCAGTTTTTTTTTCATGTCTAATGTGTAACTTTTAATTCTGCACACAAATTATCACCATATAAGTTCCTGCTTTTCTTTATAACCCACTGATGAAAATTTGTCACTTTAAAGGTTGCAAATCTATCACAAAGAACTTGTGACTGCTTGCTGTCCACACAGCATACACGCGATGCCATGGCTGGGTCACATGGGCATGACTGGAAGGTCAACCAGCCAATCACAGCTGAAAATTGAAGCCTCTGAGGGGAATTCATACGACATAGTCAGAAATGGCAGCACTTTGGTGACAAATTTAAGCAACCAACAATGACACATCGTATTCTACTAAACCTCAAGTACTAGGGAAATTAACTCTTCCTCCGCTGCAGGAAAAAAACTCGCCCAAAAGTACTTGCTTCTCCTATGCTGCAGGCGAGTTTATCCGAAAAATGGAAAAGGTTTGGTCTGGAGGTCCAAATAGAGTCTGAACTATGGCAAAATCAAAACCATAGAACAAAAAATCTTTTAAATGTGATTTTGGAACCCCCTGGGCGCAAGCAACTTCAATAGTACAGGTCATTCACAAATCAACCAAATGTGGAAATACACAGTACAAATGATATAAGCCTCCCCACCCCAGCAATGGGGGGTGGGGTGGGGTGGGGGGGACTTAACTAGAAGTAACTGACTTTGCAAGACAAATCATATGTCTCCCAATATTTTTTTTGAGGGAGATAACTGATAGTAATACATAGAAACCAACTGCACATAATGAGTGACTCTGAACTACAAGTACATGTATGTCAACTTGACCCACATAAAATGCCAAACTAGGCTTCACCCAGATACATAATCCCATCAAATTTTATGATGTTTTGCCGAGTTCTTCAGTAGTAATTCAACAAAAAGCTATTTCACAGAAGTGACCCTATGTCCTTGAGAATCAGCTGACGGTCACCCACATACAATTCCAAACTAGAAACATAAAACTACCGAGCTTCACCAATTTTTGTGAATCACTTTATCTGTGGGCCTAAAAGCTTTAAAATAGCTCGGAGACCACCCAACAGATTTGGCACCTACTGGTACTGATGAATTTGTTGGCAAAAGACACTTAAGCCATGACGGTCACAGAGGTAGGGTCCATACATTGTCACATTTAATGACAATTTTCCATATCATAGCAGTATTGAATCTAATGAGAAGTTTCTTGCAGATCACCCACCATCCACAAAAGTAGGCTGTTGAATCTTCCACACTTTAGTTTGTTTTGTTTTTTTTTTACCCAAGAAAGGAAGTCTAAGGCAAAATGAAAAGCTAAGGACACTTGCATGACAATATATACTGTTTTTTTTTCTGTCCCTGAGGGTTAAAATGGTGTGATGGGTTTCTATATTACAAACTACCGGATCTTGGCACCTGGCTTGACGTTTAGGTCATGATGTCTATTTGTTTGGCCTAACTGTGGGTCTTGACAAAGCACACGCTCTGACCACAATCCATTAAATGCACTTTCCCCAGACATGCAGTTGACATGGGTTAAATTTATAATTCAATATACATGCATGGTCTGGTGCATATTCACGGGTGCATGGACTAATGCTGGCAGTTTGTAACTTCTAGGTTTAACAGAAAATGAAATTCCTCTTAGCTGTATAGCCAGAAACAGAACTTTGACCCCGTAATTCATCAATCACATTTTAACTGGTCTCACCTTGTGGAGACCCAGGGGCAGTGTAAGAACTGGTCCCTCAACCCCAGCTAACACCTCACATGATGAATGAACACTGAAGTAATATCTTCAGGGAACCATATACATGTATGGTTCACCAAAAAGCCTTTTATATTAAGACTGCCTGCACAAAGCACGGACCACCACATCCAGTGGTGCCTCTCTCCAACATCCTCTACAATGACAGACCACCTACCTTGTAAAGCCAATATTTCACCACACTTTGCCTAGTATTTATCCTCCACCCATGACACACAATTGTTTCTTGTGAGGCAACCTTTTCAGGACACTTTGCTTAGTACTCTTTGTGTTATTTATAACTGCAATGAGAGTCATTCCATACTATGATCACAGGTCTTGGTCAGTGGTTCTGGCACTGCCAGGCAAGTCATGCTGCAGCTGCCCCAAGGGCAGCTGCAGCATGACTTGCCAGGCAGTGCCAGAACCAATGACTTTAGACTATAGGCATGTTGGTACTTGAACAAAAGCTCTTTTCACGATTAATTTGATTATGCAATTGTTGTCTTAAACCTAGGTAAATATATGGAAAAATCAGGGACTGGTATGGAATGAGTTATACCACAACTTGGTCACCTTAAGCATTGTCTTCCCTGTCCATAAGAAAAGTAGTCATTCCCAAGACATTTCCCTGTCAAACTGACAGGAACTGCAAACTGTGCTTGTCTGCCAGTACAAAGTACAAACAATATGAAATTCAGACATTTTCTTAATCTTGAATAAAGTTTCTTCCTATTGTATTTATCGTTAAGCATTTGTAGTTTGTGACAAGCATTTTCCATGGCAATACAATACGCTCATGCAATGCCAGAAAAAAAAAGCCTGTTACAAAGTGCAAACAAGTGCCTATGAATGCAATAAAAAAGAAGTTCAATTCTTATATTCACATCTAACAAACATTTATATCAATATCAAAGGTAAAAGCATAATTGATATTCAGTTTGTAGAAGTTTTTGGCTCACCATTTCACAACAAACTTTTCGCGTTTTGTTTATTAGTTGGAAAAGCCAAGTAGATGTGGCTTTTTATTGGTTACCTAGGGACATCACATCATTTGTGCATGAGCTACAGTAGTACCTGTCACCAAAGACCAACCCTAAGGAAGTTCAAAATGTGGTCTTATAAGACAGGTGGTCTCTCATGAGAGGTAGTGTGTAATAGTACCCACTGAAATTGTTTTCCCATTATTTCTCTGCTAGAAGTCCCTCTGATATCCAGGGGTTTTGCTATAACACGGTCTGTTCTTGGGATCCCAAACACCAGCGTTATAAGGAGGGAGCACTGTGCCTCTTTTAGGGTTCTAGAGATATGCTCCGGGACGGACAGACATGGCCCCTATCCCCACTGACTTTATGTCCCCCTATGCCATCTTTTGGGGGGGGGGGGGGGGACGACAATAAATCACGTGTCCAAATGATGGTGGCTGTAATTCTCTCTTCAGCATACTGCTTCAACTGGCTGCCAGTTGGTTCATACCTCCTTGCTGTCGTAACAGCTGCCTGAATACTTATCTAGCTCCACAAATTTACCACCCAAAATGTACCCCACAGGTTTGCCACCAGATTTTGCAATACCACAATTTATCAAGTTGTTCAGCAATGTTTACCACACATACCAATTCCCTCCTTGGAGAGACCACCGGAGCATTTTTAGCAAAATTTTGCTACTAAGCTCCTCAAAATTGCTACAAATTTTCTCAAAAACAAGTGTTTCTTATGTAAAGAAGTAGAAAAACTGCTACAAGTAAAGAAAATTTTGCTACCGAGATTTTCAGCTGGACAGCAGTGACCACCTACTTCATGCCTACTTTGAATATATGTGCCCTAGGGGTGGTCTCACAGTGCAGGAAACACTGTACATGTAACATTTAAACTTTATGTCACTGTCTGCATACTCTTGTGAGCTCAAATCCATTGACTGTATACATTTATCATGTCATGAAATCTGGGATATGAGTGCTCAATGTTAAAAAAGCCAGGAAATGGCATAAAACCTGAAAATTACATGGTACAGTGGTCCTCCCTCTTATAAGGCCACCCCTAAAAGCACCAGAAATGTGGATCTATGAGAGGGGTGGCCCCTCTAACTTGAGGGGGGAAATAAACTGAAAAAATAATACTTGATACATAGAGAAGTGGCCTCGGTACGGGGGGGGGGGGTGCCTCTCGCCAGGGGGAATATGAAAGATAAATTCTGATTTAAAAACCCTGAATTCATCAGACTTGTGAGAAGTGCATCAAATGGTTTTTGTTTATTTAGACAGAGAAAGATTCTTTTATAAGATTGCACACAATATACTTGCACACAATATACTGTAAATTGGTTTAATTTTGCTGGGTTCTCATTTTCACTTATTTTGCTGATGCCTTAAAACCGCAAAATTAAGAACACAGTGACAAAGTTTTTAACATGGCATTGATAAGAAGTAAAACTATAATAGTGAATTTAAAGTCTCAGAGAAAGGTCCAAAATGTAAAAACTGGAAAAATAAATGTCCTTTCAAAATAAATGTATTCACAGTACTGAAACACAAGCTTGAATCCCTCCCCTACCATGATTTTTATTCCACATCGGTGCCAATCATCCTAGCCCATTTCTTCATTCTGTGACCAAAGCGTAGCCAGAACTGGTTGAAGGCTCCTTGGTAAGATGTTAAAGTGTGCCATCCCCCCCCCCCCCAACCAACAAAAAGTATTTAAAATTAAGTCATGAATATTTTACGTGTATGAAAACAAATGACCTGTAAAAAGACATGCACTGAATTTGCAAAGCTGCATGCTTGGAAATTGCAGTTTTTGTCAAGTTACAATAAAATGACACATCTGCCACATACTGATCTGGAATTTAATTCAGCAATATAAAATTCATCTTTTGCCCCTAGAACAGTGGTCATTCAGTCTATTATTGTTGGCCTCTTGCATGGCCACTGCTTCAGCCAGCAATCAGCTGTCGTTCCACTGCACTGGCCAATTCTTCAACCAGCTGGCATATCTGGGTTAATGTAATTACTTGGCCCGTTTTCTGTCCTGTGATGTTGTCAATACTTCCACGTACATTCTGTGGGCTGTGCAGGGGAGATTCCCATTCTCAATGCCTTGACAACCAGCTAAAAATAACAGCCAATAAAGATACTTGGTTCTGTTGCTGAGGAATAATCAGGGTTTACAAGTCTGCACTGGATGCTTGGCGCCAAACTGAGGGATTTCTTGGTCAATTGTAGTGGTCGAGGATCAAATACCTTCCCTCATGGGCAAAATGGGCCACTGAACAGCAGGACACTGTCTAAATTAGTGACTGTAACATGCTAGGATGCATAGAGGATCTACTTTCAGGCTAAGAAATAGACAGGCTGTGCTTACATTACATGTATTCAATTTTAGAGGATTGTGCCGAAGCTAAGCCACTAACGACAATGTAGAACTTCCTGAACTGTGTGGCCTACATGTGCACAAAATCTGCATGAGAATATCCCTGTATTCAGCCTTTCAGGCACCCCGCTGGCCACAATGAGATGCTTTCACTTTCCACACCATGCACTGGTGAAATATTACTCAGCTTGCATGCATATCTACATGCATGTCAACAAATAATGCTTCACTAAAATACATGTACATCTGCACACATTTTGGTTTAAAAGCAATCAATTATATAATATGCAGTGGAAAACAGTTCCTTGTAAAAAGACCTTTCATTTAAGTCCGGCATGCCAATAATAGCCCATGTAAGTCAAAAGCTTTCCTTGGTGCACTTTGAGCATTATTTTCAGTGGGAAAACAGTTCCTTGTATAAAGCCCTTCCATTTAAGTCCCGCATACCAATAATGGCCCATGTAAGTCAACAGCTTTCCTTGCTGCACTTGGATATACATGTGGTCATACTTATGTTTGGCACTATTGGTGTAGACATAAGATCCATAGTGCGTGTTTGTCCAGGGGCAGATCTACCTGGACTTCACAAATCCATAGCAACATTGGAAATACAGTGATACAGGGGTGACCCCTCTTTGCTGCCTCTTTGCTCATGCTGCAGTAGTCCAGTTTCTTCTAAAAACTTACCTGTGCCAGACCACCTGCTGTATGAGACTACCTTTCTTTGGTGAAAAGGGTGCAGGGACTGCTGGTGCCATTAGCCAATTAGCCAAATGCTAATGTTTCATTCATTTGGCTAAAAATGTTTGCAAATGGCTAATTTATTTTAACATGAATTATATGAGAGTTCGGTCAAATTCTGCGGCGATTACTGCTATATTTTCCGATTTGGCTAGGAATTTTGAAGTCCTAGATCTGTCCCTGAGGGTGGTCATATGCAGCAGGTACTATTGCAATAATTAAAGACCTCAACTTAAGAAGCTACTTCAGGGCCATAATTTTGACGAGAATCTGAGAATCCACTCTCACAGAGATTCTCATAAACTTGTCTTTATTTAGAAAGAAAGCTAATTTACAAAATATGGAAATAGATTCTCGCAAAATTTTGCGAAATTCTGGCCCTGCACTTGGCCATCACGGCAGCATTTCTAATGGCACAACTTTTGCACATTTACCTCTACTTCAAGGCACCTGCTATATGTGACCATTTTAGCCTGACATACATGTTGGTGTTAATAAGCAAGTATATGTTAATAATGATTTTTGTTGTGGCCCTCATACATTTTAAAATCTTTTCGCATGTAATTTATATTTCTTTAGCCAAACTAAAGAAACATCATTCAGCTCTTTGGCTAATGGTGAAAGTAGTGCCCAAGTGCCCATTAATGCACACATGTATATGTTCATGCATGCATGTATGTCTATCAGGAGCTGACAATAAGGTTTATGGCTAGCTGCCCACAATTATCTTTTTACTTTCACACTTAGAGGCAACCAGTGGGTTAAATTTCTACCGAGCTTTAATTTTTTGATGCCCTGGCTGACATTATAATCAGGCAACTTAACGGAGCAAGACCAAATTGCAACAAATTTCAATCTGTACAGCAATTCAAAAGTCTGACCGGTTTCAATGCTAATGCATCTCATCAGAGATCTGCATGAGGTCAACAGTCAACAGCCCAACACCCCCCTCCCATTCACTAGCATGTGAACAAAATGAAATAAAAATTGTCCTGGGAAACAGTGCTTGCCTTGCCGGGGTGGGGGGTGGATACACATGTATGCATACATGTACATGTATACACACATGTATGCTAGGGTTAAGCTACATCAGACCAAGTGTACAGTGCAATTTACCAGAACTATCACTAATCCACCCGGTCTCAACAAATTGATAACTGTCTACATGCCACAAATGGACTCATTTTAAAGTGACTCATGTTTGCAAATAACTGCACAAGAGGCCAATATCTACAGCCTAACCTGATGTGGCTTACAATCTCTGGCAACCCTGAGCTTTAACCCTCCAGCATATTCCATGACAACACCTTAGCGGTACATTTGCACCAAATCGTTATAATCTGGTTACCTTTCTGCTTACTTTGCCTACCGGCGAAAAAAGCAGGTACCTGGAAGTTGAGGAGGGTCACAATGACCCAGGTTTCCTTTTTTTTTTTTTTTACTTCTAAACTATTAGTGCAGCATGTTTTATAGTCTTCCTCCCGTATCAAGGACTGAATGAGGCTGCAGTGGCCCAAGTTTTCAACCAGCTCCTGGCATCATCATTACACGCAATATCATCATGTTGACAAACTCAAACAATGTCTGTCCCACATGAAGGGTTCCAAGTGAGACTTGTCCACTTGTGCAAGATAAGTGAAGATGCAAGTTTGAGGATCATCTCATTTTGACCAAAAACTGACTGAAGAGCTTGCCTATTGCTTTTATTGCGGGATAGTCCTTAGAGCAAGCTTTTCTGATACATGTGTAATACTTGTTCCCTGTTCTAAATCACCTGTTCACCCATTCCAAGTCCTACTGGGAGAAGCAAAATATTTGGTTGTGCCGAGCGCAAGTGTGGAATACTAACTCAGCTTTCCATTTGAAAAAGGCCAGAGGGCATGCAAATTGATGAGTCTTATGGTTGACAAATAATCCAACAGACAAAATGCCAAAGAACTTATGTCGAAATGAAATAAAGTAGAAAAATGTCAACAAACTTTATTTTAAAGCTAGGCTCTTGCCGGCTCTCACTGAATGGCCTACAACTTTGCTTTTACGACTTCACACCAAAACGAGGCTCTGAAATGACATCACATGGGAAAACCTCCAGCGGCATCAAGTTTTTAATGGGGGAGCTACAGGCAATAAGAATGAAACATTTGAACACCAACAAGATGGCCAGAAACTTCCTGTTTCATTCAACAACATTTAAGGGACATAAATTGAAAATATTCCTCTAATCATTGAGGCTCGACTTTTTTTTTTTCAAAATCCACTTGCCCGTATGCAAAATCCACTTGTCCAAATACGTTAATACGTTAAACTTGAATTTATAAAAAGAAAATTTTAATCAGTCCATAGACAGAGGCCTAGACAAACCATTTACCCTAATATTATTTGCCACTACTTGACGCTTGCAAATTTGCAAAAATACATCAAACAGTATAACTGGCAAAATATTACAAATACAAATTGAAATGTAAGCTACTTGCACGGGGCGATTTAAGATGTAATGAAGTGTAATTGCTGGGACTCTACGAGTCTCAGAAATTACACTGTATTTTTTATGCCAGCAGCCCAAGCCAACTTATTTATCCCTTTTGTGACAGGAAAAAGACAGCCTGCCTTGCAGGGGGCGGGTAGTCAAAAAAAAAATTAAAAAGAGTAATTTTCAATTTTGACTGCCTGATAGACAAGATGAAATCTTTGCTTACTTATCTTTTTTTGTTCAATTTCTAACATCAATTAATTGTAGGTTAAATGATCTAATGCATTCGTCAACTCTCTTTTGGGAAATAATTATAGTTCTTGCAAGGTCCCTAGTCAACTTGGCCTTAGATACCATTCAAATGCTCCCAGCAAACCAAACCCAGGCAGAAATTATTGTTACTCCCACATCCCAAAATATGTGGGTGGTACATGTCCAGCATTCAGAATCTTCAATTAAGACCACCTTCTTAAAGAGACTACTTCTATATTAAGACCACCAATTTACAGACACATTTTTGTTTATGCTTCCTTATATCGTGTCCCCATTAAGACCACTGCCCTATTAAGATTACATTTGTTCCGTCCCTTGTGTGGTCTTTAATATGGAGATTCCACTGTCTCTAAAAGAGAACAACACTACATAATTATCCGCGCCAACTGTCTGTGTAGGAGTAACAGAATTGTCCTTGGTACATCTAATTCTGTACTTGCCTTTTGAGCATTACCAATACAACCACTATTTGCTTTCAATTGTTTACTGCCCATGCAACACTGGGTTAGCCAGAAGTTCCAGTTGTACAATCCCTGGCCAGCATCAACACAAAGCACAAACAGTTAACAAACAACTTTTCTGGACAAGGAAAATTCAATCCAATGAACAGCATAATTTTTATCTCCCAGCACGCAAGTGTCGACTGTCCTCGACCAGCGCATCATTGCTTTATTGCCGTGAGTTTCTAACAGACTCAACCTTTTGAAGTGGCTGATTGAACGCTGTCTCAAATTCCCGGTGTTGTTTATTTACATGCAGGCATGCACATTTTATTGTAGAGAAACATCAGTTTTTGCCGATAGCTATTTCAATTTTGTGTTAAAAATGAATATATTCCTTCTATGATGATTTAAATCAATGATTAGGCCATTGTTTGTGATAACTTGGCAAAACTGTACAAAAAGTACTTGCTACCTTGTGTTATGAAGTCTGGCTCGAAAGATGGGCAAAATTTGTATAAACGCATGTGACGATTGCGGACAATTAATTAAAGCAAGAAACAAAATTTAACGCTGTAAATGGGTCAGAATGTTGATATACCACCAGTCTTTGCGTACAATAGAGCAGACAGTCCAATTTTTTTTACGGAAAGAGTAAAATACACTAGTGGCAGGTAAACATGGCTCGGGTGAAAATACCGCTGCCAGAAGTGTTGATCACATTGACAATTTACCAGTGACGGCAATAAAGTGCGTTTATGGACTATTTACTGCAGCAACAAACAAACTGTACCACTATCAAACGAAAACTACGACACAAAATCGATCTTGAGAAAACATTTAAGAGGAACCATTGTTTGTGATGCTAACCGAGGAAAATGCGTGGACCGGTACCCAAGCTATTGTATTCAAACAGGCTTGACTTTTTTTATCATTTTGTGATGGAGATCGATATATTCACTTTGTTAGGGTGTAGGGCACAAGTTTTTGTTTAAACTGACATAGAAACCACAGAGAAGGTCTTACCCAACAAAAGTCATGTGGATCATTATGCACGAATTGCGAAAATAAAAAAAGTTACGGCACTTTGCAAGTTACGCAACAAAATGAAAAAATGCCCAGTGGCTGGCTGTGCCAGATCCCAAAACTGCCCCTAGTGCTAGGAGTTAATTGGCATGGGGAAATCAAATTTTGTTTTTGTTTTGTTTTTTTCTCTTCTATTTTTCCCGATGTACATGTATGTGATTCAAAGGGATAGACATGGCCTAGCAACAGGAGCAAGTCAAACTTGAAAAGAACTTTGCCCCAGGACAACAGCCGAAACTAAGAAATGGCATGGCCTAGCAAGGTTTACCTGCAGCTTCAGTTATCCCCAATCAAATGCCCCTCTCATCGATCACAACACAATGTAAACATCAAGATCCCCACAGGTGTATATCATGCAAAAAGAGTTCCTCACATACACCTAGATTGTACCCACACACAAAGGCCCTGCTTTCAGGACCGCCACTATTACCTTGTCTGAATTCTAATACATCATAGGGAAATGAATCTCTTGCTTCGTCATATGCTAAAATTTTATGTTTGAGTTCTTCTCTCAATTATTTTTCTGCCTTGGTGGGCACATAGCATGCCCAGTCAGTTGGTAGACTGTACACATCCTTACATGCATACACTCTCCAGGCTTTGTGGTACTGTTGTTCTACTGATTCTTATTACCCTCATATGTAAATACAAAATACATTCACCAAACCTCTGATAATTTCAAGTCTTACTTTCTAACAGGTAAAGGGCTTCTGCTTTCTGTCAGAGGATAGAAAAGGTAAAATTTGTACCTCACAATTATCTTACAGAATGCTTGTGTACCCTGAAATTTTTACTTCTGAGCACCAAAAGTTAATAATTTATCTTGGGGCAGTGTCCCTTGACGCACAGACAGTGACTGCAATTTAATTCTGGAGATAAGCCTGAAGTCTACTGTGATTCGAAGTTTTATTGTATTTTACTGTGACAAACACTGTTATGGTAAGGCCTGTTTTACTGGGCAACAATATTTATCCTACAGTATACAACTGCCATAACATGTTTTTCAAGTGTTCCTGATGAGTGGAGTAGCAACAGAACCAGTCGAAAAATCAGACATGGTCACTGTGACCCTTTGTTCAATCCTTGCGAAGACACATGTGAATTTATTTCCCTGTTATAAGGCCAAATATAAATGGGACTGCACAATAACCACAAACCCTGCCGCGACACAAGTGTTCTCCTTTGGAACCTGAATCTCCTACTTTTACCCTATGTCCATTATTTATGATTAGCCTGGTCAATAGCCTGTTATTATTCACATACCCTGGAAACAGGTAGATGTTTAGACAACCCAAAGACCCCCAAGTCTAGCTTATACAGCTCCATACATGCACAATACAACCATTTGATAAACGAAAACAGTGCTCTCTCTCTCTCTCTCTCTCTCTCTCTCACACACACACACACACACACACAGTAAAACCTCCATATACCCTATTTAAAATAATTTAAAATGAATTAAATTTAAGGCCATGACAAAATCTTTGTGCAGCATGCTAGTATTTTCAATTTTGGTCCCTGAAGGGTCAACAACTGTATCACAGTAATTTCACCCCACTGTGAATGACTTATCCAACATCCAAAGGTCTCAAAAATGATCAGGGGATTCCAGCTGTTAGATGGGTTCTCATCCATCAAATCATGCATATGTGATAAATATTTCCTGCAACTGTCATCAATGGTTCTTCACATACCATGCTGATCTTTTGTTTGCCACTCACCCGACCTCAATGATGGGGAACAGGGTTTTTAAATATAGTTCTGGTCTATAAGGTTCATCCCTGATAAAAAATTTTTCCAAAGGTCTCAAAAATGATCAGGGGATTCCAGCTGTTAGATGGGTTCTCATCCATCAAATCATGCATATGTGATAAATATTTCATGCAACTGTCATCACTGGTTCTTCACATACCATGCTGATCTTTTGTTTGCCACTCATCTGACCTCAATGATGGGGAACAGGGTTTTTAAATATGGTTCTGGTCTATAAGGTTCATCCCTGATAAAATTTTGGTGTCTAAAAGATGTATTCTGTTCGTTCTCTAGATATACAGCAATAATATTGTCTCCTTGCCTGCCACTCATCCAGTCCTCAAATGCAGTTAAAATTCGAAAGGATGCTGGTTTTCAAGATATCTGAACTTCCCTGAGATATGCCTCTGAGATTGGAAGGATGATGCAATGGATGGCAATACTTTCCAGTACTTCATGTACAGGAAGCAATAAAAGTAACACCCTGCACAACTGAAGAACCTGCTGACCCTGCCTTGTACCAAAGTAACAGGCGGAAGGTCTTGCTGTGGGACCTGGGCATGCAGCAATGCTTCCCTCCTCAAATTTCCGCCAGAATTGGACAATCCACACCTTCATATTGGATTTGTCATGCAATACTGACCAGGTTCAAATTCAGGGCACTTCACAGACAGCTTTTTCTGCCCCCCTGACACAAAAGCTCTCGTTTCCGTAGCAACCCTGGATCTAGAAATCTGAGGAGGACCTTTAGCCACCTGCATCCTAAGTTTGAAAGCAAACACCCATGTTCTGGATGTTAGAGATAAATTGCCATTCTGTGCAACACATTATACATGGGTCCAAATTTAGTCTAACTGCACAGCAATTACAGTTATTTTCCAGCAGTAATGCAGCACACCACTGGGTTGTTTTGATTTTCAGTTACAGCAGGAACCCCAGAGAACAAAATACACCACACTGAAAAACTGGGGGCAACAAGCCTGAATACTTGGCACTGGGATTTGGAAAGACCAGAATAGTAATGAGATTTCTTTGATTTATAACCTGCAAGAATATTTATAATGCTACAAAGAGGGACCTGTAGCATTCCGCGAAGGTATGCCAACTAGGGTGCGAAACAGCACTTACCTCACAAGATTTGAATTAGTTAAACAAGAAGCCCATAGACCTAATGCTCTGCTGACATATAATCTGATGAACCATCACCAAACATAATGGCTAATGCCTTAAAACCCCCAGTCACCCACAAAAGGGAATAAATATATCGTTTGCAAGAATTTCAAAGTTAACTGACCCAAGTGACCTTAAAATTGTATCAAGGATATACTCCTTAAAACTTCAATTTACCTTTCGAAAAGGAGATCAACTGTTAAAGCTTTGTGATCCTAGCTCATCTTGTTCTCCTGTTTTTCCTTGCAATCTTTTTTAAAAATAGATTAACCATGGTAACCTAAAAATCGGGTCACGGTCACTGTCTTTCAAAGGTGATTAACTGTGAAAGTCTTATTTTCCTATCTTATCCAGTTCTAAAGATCTTATGTACAAGGCATTAATTTAACAGAAAAATTGCCTCTGGTGATCTCGAAATTAGGTCACGGTTATCCTCCTTCATACTTGACAAAAGACATGGGTGATTTGTAAATGTTTCATGATCCTAGACATTCTAGTTCTGATATTGCGTGCAAGAAATTCATAGAGAATTGACCTAGGAAACCTTAGAATTGTGCCACGGTCATTGTCCTTCGAACTTAAAAAAAAAAATTTAAAAACTTTTTCTTCCTCAGGCTTTTTTGACACATCCTTAGGGATGATTCAACATTATCATCATTTTTGAATTAGTACTTAAGGTACTTAATTTCATGCCACCCCCCCCCCCCATTAATACTTTAACAAGAGGGCTGTGTGAACAGCCCGTGCCTCAGCTGATCTTGACATTCATCACACTTGCAGCTCTAGGAACTTGGGAAAGGATCAAGGACACCATGTTCTGAGTAAGTCTGACCTTTATACAAGAACACCTACATGTGCAACATCAAAGTTCAAGTAATTCTCAAGTTATAATGAAGAGTAAAATTCATGTATGTTGCACTGTGACCCCACAAATGAGGTCAAGGTCATTCATGTACTGTCTCAGCATGACCTTCATACAGAATAATTAACATGTGTAGCTTACTCAAAACAGATCTCAAGTTATCAAGTAAACAGTAAATTTTGTGTCAGTTGTCCTGTGAATTAGCATTAGAATGCCCATTGACTTACATATAGTAATCAATAGGAAAGCTGCATTGAACGATAAGTACCCGAATTGAAAATAGTTAAAAATCAGAAATCCAAAGCAGTGCCACCTAATAAACAACTGTTTGACCCTTCCACAACAATATATCCATCACATTTCAGCTTAATCCAAGGGATGGTTCTGAGAACAAGTGAAAAATAGCAAAACCACACAAAAAATTAATTAAAAAAAAATTGCAGCGCCACCTGGTGAACAAATTAACAACAAGGAGTCCCTAGATGTCTTCCTGTATGATATCAAAGCATTTGGGGAAGCAGTTTTGGGGAAGAAGATTTTTCAAGATTTGTCCAAAAAAATTCATTAAAAATCCAAAAATCACTGGAGCATGACCACGTGAACAAAATTGGTAGAAACCCACCCAAGGTACATTGCCACCAAGTTTGAAATTAATCTGGATGACGGTTTTGGAGAAGAAGTCGAAAATGTGAATTAGCATTAGAATATATGCCCATTGACTTCCATAGTAATCAATAGGAAAGCTGCATTGACCGATAAGTACCCGAATTGAAAAAATCGTTAAAAATCAGGAATCTGCAGCATTGCCACATAGTGAACAACTTTGTTTGACCCTTCTACAAGGAACATATCCACCATGTTTCAGCTTAATCTGAGTGATGGTTCTGGAGAAGAAGTCGAAAATAGCTATAACACACAAAAATTCATAAAAAATTAGGAAAAAATCGCAGCCCCACCTGGTGAACAAATTAAGAACTAGGAGTCCTAGGGAGTTTTCCTGTGTGATATCAAAGCAATTGGGTGAGCGGTTTTGGAGAAGAAGATTTTTTAAGATATACCCAAAAAAGAACAAAAAAATTCATAAAAAATCCAAAAATCACTGGACCGTGACCATTTGAAGAAACTTGGTAGAGACCCACCCAAGGCACATCTCCACCAAGTTTGAAGTGAATCTGGCTGACGGTTTTGGAGAAGTGGAAAATGTGAATTGTGGACGACGGACCCTCAAAAAACCTCAGCTGACTGAGAAGTCAGCTGAGGTAAAAATGATGATTTTTGCAACAACAAAAAAATCTAGAGCAAAACTGCACAAAATAGGCCAAAAATTGACCATCATTTTCCATGTTCTGTGAAAATGTACAGACCCATTTAACCCCCTTCCCCCATGCATACTGTAAGTACTAATTCAAAAATGGTGAAAATATTGAACCACCCCTTAGCATCATCAATTCTTCATTTCTTTCAGCCATGATTCTGCCTTGAGAATTTTCCCGCAAAATCTACACAAGTATGTACAGGGTACCTATGTTGTATTAATACAAAAGATTGACAGCACTGTAACAATTTTATAGCTGCTCAAATCATAGTGGTATGACTGCTCATACAGCAACCATTTTATAGTTATCTGTTCCGTTATACTATAGTTTATCTTTATAGTTTCCATTGTGATGTGACTTGCCTAAATTTGTCTCAACATTATTGATCTTTTAATGTGTTTTCACACATTTTGGTCCCTTTTTTTTGTATAAGTGCAGGTGGTGCCACTAAATTTTAATGTGCTTTCATCCTTTAGCCTGGTGGACATTTCTGCCAAATTCACTACAAACTCCAATAAAATAACAATCTCAACATTATTACATCTTGGCCCATATATTATGTAACACTACAGGTGACACCCCCAATATGAAACCTGACCTATATTATTACACATATGGTAAGTCTTAAAAGTTTTATACGGCTATATAAAAACTATGGACTGTGTCCTGTCCACAAGCAAAAGTTTATAGATGGACAGGCCTCAAACCTGTGGTCACAAAATAAAAAAAGGGCACCTGCAGGTTTGGAATAGAGAACTATGTACAGCATTCCTGCAATATAAACTAGACAAAACCTTTGAAAAGTTAACTTGCTTGTTTGAGGGTACGGGACTTAGACCTTTGCCTCCAAAGCAGACCCAAGCTGCGTATTTTGCCTACTGCGCTGATGAACTTCCTGATTGGTGTCTCAGTCTAGGGGGAGGGTCAGAGTATAGTTCTGTTTCCCTTACTATAAATAAAATAAATAAATAAAAAGGGCAGACCAAGTGTAGTAACACGGAACTTGGTCTGCTTTGCAGGCAACTTAGACCTTGGTTTCTCCAAACCAATCCATGTCCAATGCTCATCTCAATACTGGTCAAAGAATTGTACATCAAAGCAAAAAGCGAGGGCATTAAACCATATAAGGTACCCAAGGGCCACACCTATGCAGCACAACATTAATCCAAAGGCACAATTTCACTGGATTGCATCAGTTTGGGGTCAGTCCCCACTTGTGGATATGCACATACCTGGAATTGGAAGTTGATTGCACGTCTCTTGTTTGTTAAAAACGTGACCATACCCTTTGTTGAATGTTCAGTTGTAAACTAAGATAGAATCTGGGATCCAAGGGCTATTTGTATGGCGCTATTGCCCTACACCCATAATTGAATCCCTAATATTATTTGAATGAGAAAATAATTGAAGGGTGTGTCGGGCATATAACCATCTATTTTGTTCAACGTACCAGTTACCCACCATGATGGCATCAACTCACAGACAAGCAGAAACACATCTGTTCCTAAAAATACCAGCGATACCATTGCTCAGTATATCCAGGTTACCCATAGAAAATCAATAAACTTTGATCAACACCCTATCTATGTGCAGTAACACTGGAACCACATTCTCCCCTGAGAGAAAATAATTCCAAAGTCATACACACACGAAATAATGACAGAGAAGCTGCGCTGAACGCCATCTACAACTCTACGGTACAACTAATTGTAAACAACAATAAACCGTGCACAATTCTGAGACCTTAAAGGTTGAAACTGTTCTGGCAGTTCATTCAACAGAATATATCGGAACTTTCAATGGGGTGGTGGAGAACATCAACAAAAACAGTCTGCCTGCATGGATTCAGGTGTTTGTGTCACTTCAGCACCGCAACATGCATCAGTTAATATTTTGAAAACACCACTCATTATACTATAGGTATCCAAACAACCAACTTCTTCTCTACTTTTACAACATGATTTTGACTCAAACTGCTACACACTCTCATAACACCAGATACAGAGATGTTCCTCGATCAGCTATCCCTGTCAGAAGTTCCACAAAAAACTCAATACGTTTCTACATCCCAAATTTGATAAAAGATACTTCAATAGCAGACAGAGTCTCTGCTTACCCTTACACTGGATTTCAAAGTATGTAAAACTGCAATATATCAATGAATAATCCAAAATATGCTTAGTTGTATATTGCTATATATGTAACAGAAATTAATCAAAAGTTTGATATGACACATATTCAGTTTCATTTATTTTTTTCTTTCCAGCCCCACTATGGCCTGAATTATTTTTTTCCCTCAGTCTCAGATAATCAGTGTTTATATTATAGACAACCAGGTGCTAATGTGATCTTATGTTTTCTAGGTAGCTCCAGTGATAGCGGAATTATATATTCTGGATATACTATATTATATGTAACTGGAGTTATCCTGACAGTATATGTTTGACTGTTACTTTGTGTACTGTAACTACTGTTTGTCATTGTATTTTTATCTAACTTTAACAACATTCTGTCTGATTTGTTCTATGTCATACAGTTGTCAAATTAATCTATTTGAGTCACGAGTCCTTACCTCTTGGTATCATAACATTAACCCTTTCCCCCTTGAATAAAGACCAAGTCAACAGCTTTCCATCCCAAAAAAAGCTGTTGACCTTGGGCATGTGATCTTGATAAGTCTCATGTACATTTCTCAGTCAAATGGTTTTTCATAACTGTTGAAATTACTTGAAAACACTGACGCAGACAACATTTGACCACCAGCTGGTTTAAGGGGGGGAAGGGTTAACTTCAGTTCCAGTCAACCTTTGGTTGTGGTATATCCCCCTCCCTCTCAGGAATGGTCTTACAACTGCACCCAACCCATGCCAAGGAAAGCTATTGACCCACAGCATGCCACCTTGAATGGTCTTACATGCAAATCTCAGCAAAAATCAGGGCGAGAAAAAAAAAAAAGGTTTTGAAACTACTTGTCTGTAGGGCAAGTGACAAAGAATTTTCACTTGTCCCTTCCTCACAATATCACTTGTGCTAGCGAAGTGTACCTACGCTTTGGTCTAAAAATCATGTTTGAAAGGAAATTATTGTCATAAAGTGAGTTTATGTCTGTTAAGCCAAAAAAATTTGAATTTAACAGATTACGAATTTCAACAAAAATCACTTGCCCATGGGACAAGTGATATTTGAAAGTCACTTGTCCTCAAAAGAATTTACTTGTCCCTGACAATAGGATCATAGGAATTTTACTACTAAACTAGACGTGACTAGAAACCACTTGACCCAGCGCACTAACATCCAGGATAGCTAAGGAAGCATTTTTGTTTGGAAAGGCAGACACAGTATAAGCCTACCCACCCATCCCACCTGCCCACTTCCATGTTTAGACAAGGTTTAACAACTTCAGTTTGGTACGATTGATGTGTAAAACAAACAATTATAATAGTTTCCAACCTTCCCAATTTTCAATACAGTGAAACTCATTAAAACGACACGCAGATATCAGACATATTAAATATGACACAAATTTTCAAGGGGAAAGGTTTATTTACTTTGTTATGACTCATTTATCTGACATGTTCAGTTGTCCGCACATCTCTTCGGGAACAGATGGTGTCAGTATAATGAGTTTTTACAGTACATCTAATTGCCTTTCCAGGGTTCTTAAATTATCTTTTGTGAAGTGCACTTGCCCAGGCAAACTACTTAATCTTCAGCATACTATTTCTTTGAAACGTTACTTGTCCTGAATCATTTTTTTGTACCAGATCACAAGATACTGTAGTCTTACTTTCATTAAAAAAAAAAAAAAATCTTAAAAATAAGGATACTTTTTCACAGAACTTTCAAATGTATATACATGCCTTGAAAAATCTGGCAATAAAAGACAATTGTTCTAAATTGCTCTACAAGCAAACATGTAATTTGATGCTGCTGCAGATGAAACTTATAACTTAGACATAAAGCTGCAACAGGATTATTTACTTTTGACGTTACATTAGAGACAGTGAGGTCTGAAAGATTTTGCCATTTTTTTTTCACATTATTCAACTTCTTGCACTAATGGCACCATTTCTGCCCAAATTTTAACCCCCATGGCCATGCCTCTACATTTCACTATCGTGTCTGAAAACGGGGTTGGTGCTCAGTAAACACTAAAAACGCAAACAAATTGCATGAAAAGCACCTAATCGTTAATGTGACACAGTAATAGATATTTGGATCACAGTATCCCTGAACTTTAGGAACAGGAAGCACACCATTTTATGCTAGCTTTTGTGATGACGAAAACATTATAATATTTTTACATGTTTCGGGGTATCTTTAAGTTTGAAAGGCCCCTGGAAATCTGTATACAAAGTAAAGGAGCTGTACATGCCTGTATTCAAGGAAACCCCCCCCCCCCCCAAGCCCAGTTTACCCACTTAATCTATCTTGTGAGTTGCTGATATAAAAATAAAAGATCATGGTCCCCAAAATGTGCTGAAGTCAAGAAATGGTATCAATGCACAAATGAGGAAAATTTGGTGTTTCAGATAGCCAGTAAGTCTGCGTATACAATGTTCACTTGTACAAAAACAACGCATGTAATGGATGCTTTGAAAGCAACAGTTACCCAACTTCACTATGAATTCACTATTACATATATATAGTAAAACAAGGGGCATCGTTAGGAAAAATGACTCCACGACCAATCATTGGGAGAACTTCATGCTTGCGAGGTTGTTGCATATAAGAAATATAATCAGTTCATCTTGACTACTAGTGTACGAAATTTCAATAAAATATGTGCAAGCCAACTGGGCCATTCCTAAGGTATTGTGGTGTGGAGCTTTCTGCATTTTATGTTTGTTATGAATACCTTTAATACTATATTCTCTACTTTTAGCCAGGGCTCTGCAGTTCCTTTTTACCTGCTATAGTCCTCTGAGCTAGTAGTTTGGACATTTTACTTGCCTTCCATTCAGAATTACTTTACCGTTTGTACGAATCTTACTTAGAAATCCAAAATTTCTGGTTGCTCCCAGGACTAGTTTTTTTTTTAAATTTTAACTTGCCTGATTAGAATTTGACTTTTCCTGAACTAGAAGACATGTAAATTGCAGAACCCTCTTTTAACAGATAACAGTTTGCTATGATATAAAAACAAAGTTGGTAGACACATTTCAAAAGTGCGAGGACCACTTTCAGTGTCAGTTTAGTGGAGAAGTGTTGGTAATTCAAAATTTGTACAATAAGAATTAATGCTATCACTCTGAGACAATGTTTTCTTTAAATGTAATGGATCTTGTTTTATGAAACTCAAGATCTACTTTGCAAACACAAAAGCCATGGCCATCCAAAAATAAATACTGCTACAAAGTCAGAATGCAATTCTGATTCTTTGATTTCATGGAGATTGGTTTATTCATTTTTCAGCTTAGTTGTTTCAAAATTAGCTTATCTGCAGAAAAAAAAGTCTTTTACTTGCTTGTATTCAAGCCGGACACAGCTGTTATGCTGGGTGTATGCATGCCTGGCATTAGACAAGGAGTTGCACTTTTATTATGACAATGACTTATAAAACTAATTAAACTCTTTCAACCTTTGTCATAACACTGACCATGGAGGGGAGCAGCAATTACATGCTTCAATGTCAAGGAATATATCTTATGCCAAGAACGGACTGAACCATGATTGACATGCAAACATCATGGTCGATGACCATGTGATCAAACACAATCTAAGACTGCCACCAGAGCTCAATTTTCTCACAATGAACTATACATTAGTGTATGAAAATCTTTGGCAAAACAAAAGATCACTGTATGTCTAAGAACAGACTAATAATGTATCCTCCCTGAATTGAATCAAGGCATGTGTTCTATCATATGCTTGTCATTCATGCATGTTTTCCTTCACCAACTGGCCCAAAACCTGAACTATCAGACTTGAAATCTTCAGATTATGTCAGGTGCTTGTGCCAACCTATGAATTAAACAGGTTTGCGACTTTGGCTAAAGTGACTGCAATCTGTGTATTATTATTATTCAAATACTTTTTCTGACTCACAATCATTAAACCTGTTCACAATTTCCTTGGTCTCAGTCTAGTTGGCTAGTACTAAAGACAAGAGATATGAATTTCTATTTAAGATTAGCTCACATGCTGCATTGAAAAATGTATTCATTTAAAAGGTTTACCTTGAGATTTTCCCATACGTGAGCTTTGTTGGGCACCAGATACCCCGAAAATAGTTTTGGCATTTCTACTTTCATTAATTCAGAGGGACCTTCACCGACAACTACGAGTTGCATGCAACTTTCAGCATTAAAATTTGTCTTGAAACACTGTGCTGGGAGATAGAATGCTTTGACCCTCTCCAGACTCATATCTCCACAGGGTTAAAGCTTTCACTTAGGAGTAAGAAATACACACTCTCACCTATTGACATAATTGCACACCCTATCATCCATCATAGTAAACATATTCATATTTCTCCAGACTCCCTTAAAGTGCTTTCCACAGCTATAGTTATTTTCTCATTACCATAAAACATATAATGGTTAAAAGATTCAAACTCCTAATGAAGATACCTTTCATTCAAATGCCAGCAAGCCTAATCTAAAGCAAAAAGTAGTCTTAGTTAACAGCTCTCCTCAGAACACTTTGCATGCATTGCCCGCAGTGTCCTGATGAAAGCTGTTGACTCAAGTCTTAAATCACTGCTTTAAGGGTTAAGCCTGACCACTTTATCTGCTGAAAAAACAAAGTCAGCTGTTGAACTTTATGTATCCTTACCTTTTACTTGTACAAACATTGTCCAGCAAAAGGCAAAAACATCGGATACTGTACAGGGAAGTCTCCTGTAAATACACAACATAATCTTGTAGACTGGGTACTTCAAATGCTTCAAACACTAAATAGTCTAACAGTAACAGTACCATACCACAAGCAATATGTAATTAAATTAAAAACAGATTTGGCATTCACTTAAGGAGTTGACACATGGAGATTTTTAGAAGTGTTTATTGTTCAATCTTGGTGTCATGAGTTTCACCACACACAGAATGATTCCAGAAATTTAGAGAAGAGACTGGACAGTCAATGACTCAATGCTGTCATCAGAGTATCAATACTGAAGGTAATCAGCACATCTACTATGGCATTGCCTTAAATTTCATCTGCTTTATATAGTGTACCCCCACCCATCTGATTTCTTCTAAAAATATCTGAATAAACTAGAAACAGCTGATCAATGAACCAACACAAACAATGACTAGGGTCCTTTAATACCGCAATTTTAAATCCCTTAATCTGAAAGCAGTGAAGCATGGCAACCCCACAACAGCTGTGACGTTACTGTAACCCTAATTGTAAACTGCTGCAACTTTTGCTCTGCTGTTCTCAGATGTGTACCGAAGGAAATCGAACCTTTGCTTTCTACTTCTCTGCTGACGCGGTGGGTCATCTGCTGGGTTGCGAAAGATGTCCAGAAATATTGGTTGGAATTTCTTGAAGATAACGGTTGATACTGCAAAATTTCGTTCCAATCTGTCCACTTTGTCACGGAATTCTTGAGGCAAGTTGGCCATGTCCGACCACTTTTTCATCTTGTTGAAAAACTGTATTAAACTGGAAAAAAAAAAAGGATATCGTTGTATCACTTTACGCAATAATGTATCAAGTTAGTGGATTCTTGCACATGCTCAATTTGACATTTCATCATGGTCTATCTGTCTGCTGTCGTATCATTTGGCCTATGCCAGGGAGCTGGTTTTCTTACGTTATAATGCTGCAAATGACACATGACATAACACTTATCAAACAGATGCTCTATCCTCAATTTCTTGCTTTGAAAGACCAATGAACATACCTTAACTTTGCAGACCTCAGAAGACGTGTCAGCGACACATAATTCCCCTGTACCAAACCCCGGGCACCGACAGTTGGCACAACACTCTTGCGGCAGGACACATAGAGAGCACAAGCCAACCAGTGAATAGTGTCCCCCTGCAAAGAAAACATGAAGCTATATGAGTCACATAATGTCACATCTTTGCAAATTTCTGAGCGTCATGGTAATATAACGGTACACATGCAGTAAAATTCACAGAAAAGGGGCAGTACCCCCACCAGGAAAATCCAAAACAAACATGGCTGCCACAATTTCAATCGGGAAAACCTACCTCTAGTGTATAATTAGTCCTAATTCTTTCGTATGATTGCCAAGCCTCATCCTTGGCATTTCTGTCCATGTTTAGGTCGAGACATAGCTCCTCGTACCTCTGTTCTGTACAATCATCCCCGTCTTCTGAAAGGACCATTTTGCTGCCTTAAAAACACCGTCCCAAAACCCCTTGCTATACCGGTCCACGGGCCGGCTGAACGTTCTGTGCGTCGATAACAATGGCCGACCCAAATTGACTACACACTCACGTGGATAAATGGCGCGAAATGACAACCAATCATGGTGCCTTGAAATCACATGTATGTTCGCGCGCCTAAACTTCTGTTATCAAACTTTGGCGGGAGTTGATTGGTGACACATTAAACTTCTGCTGTAGCCATTGTTCGCAAATACTCTGTCTGCGCCGATTTTAACTGCATGACCACCTACTACTTGAATGGCTAGTTCCAGTTTCAGGACACTACTTCATATTTACAAGGGAGAATATTTGTAAACACTCTGTGTGCATAAGCCCGTGACCGGGGTCTTCCGCCGTTTCAGGCACATTGGAACCACCTGTCAATCACCCGTCTGGCGCATGCCAGGGTTCTCGTGTGGTTTTGTCTCAGGCTGACAGGCAGCGCCACAGACAACGGTTGCAGCGTGGGTCAATAATAATAATAATAATAATAATAATAATAATAATAATAATAATAATAATAATAATAATAATAATAATAATAATAATAATAATAATAATCAATACATTTTTTCTCATTTGTCCTCAAAGGAGGTTTTGGGATAGGTCCCTAGGCCTAGACTTTAGGCACGGCAAGCAGAGCGTGCAAATATTTATGTTGGACTTGTGAGACAGTTTTTTAATTCCCTGCAGAGTTTTAATCCACTGCAGTGTATTTAAATGCCACTACAGGTGGGCCTAGTAACGTTATATCCAATCACACTGCAGAGAGTTCTAAATACACACTGCAGACCATTTAGAATACTCTGTGCACAGTGTATTCAAAGCTCTCTGAAGTCTTTAATTAAAACTATCTGCGGAGTATTTAAAACCCTCTGCATTATATTTCCTTCATATATTACACTGCAGTCTATTTATAACTCTCTTAATTTTATCTAAAGCTCTCTGTAGTGAATTAAAAACTCTCTGCAGACTATTTAAAACTCTCCACAGTGAATTAAAAAATTGTCTGAGCAGGATTGCGCATTTAAAATTCTCTGCAGTCTGACATTTATTTCATTCATACACTACAGTGTATTTAAAACTCCCTGACAGAAGTCTATTTTAAACTTTCCATTCTCTGCAGTATATAAAAAATTCACAGAACAATATTAAACTCTCTTCAGAGAAATTAGTTTTCTCTCTCCCCCTCCCCCCCTCTCTCTCTCTCTCTCTCTCTCTCTCTCTCTCTCTCTCTCTCTCTCTCTCTCTTTCTCCCCCCCCCCCCGGTTAGGCCTACTTATTCTTTCTCTCTGAGCTACACAGTTTTATGGGAGCAGGGAGGGCACGGGCCAGGATTTGCATGTTTCTGTATCTGTTACTATCAGCAAATATCACCATGCACCTTTTGTGCATTCAAAGGTAAACACACACCACACACACACAACACTACACACACACACACACACACACACACACACCAACACACACAAGTAGCCTATCATTTTTCTTAACTTGCAAAGTTGTTTTGTAGGCTATAATAATGTAAATATAGACATGTATATTAGCTTAATAGCTAGATTCTTTAATTGTTTGTTGGCCTTTGTCAATCACAATGTTTGCTCAGGTCGTCGAAAGCATTCAAATATAACCATGCACATTAGCTTTGAATGATTTCGACAACCGGAGCATACCTTTCAGAAGAGTAAAGTATAATCATACCCGTACGCCGGCTTCAACTTATAACTATACTAGGCCTATAGTTTACACAGCTGTTGATGAAATACTGAAACCAATGTGTATCTGCTTAATACAAACACACGTTTTATTGTCTCCATTGACAGGGACCATCATAATTGCCTCCTGCATTATCAAAAAGAAGGCTAAAAGTGACATCTCTCTCTCTCGCTCTCTCTCTCTCTCTCTCTCTCTCTCTTCTCTCTCTCTCTCTCTCTCTCTCTCTCTCTCTCTCTCTCTCTCTCTCTCTCTCTCTCTCTCTCTCTCTCTCTCTCTCTCTTCTCTCTCTCTCTCTCTCTCTCTCTCTCTCTCTCTCTCTCTCTCTCTCTAGGCCTATATATATATATATATTTATTTATATATATATGTGTGTGTGTGTGTCATTATATAAATTAATATTATTTTAATTATATACATGTATATATATATATATATATATATATATATATATATATATATATATATATATATATATATATATATATATATAATTAAAATAATATTAATTTAAAAGGCCTATAATGATACACAGCCACGTAACATCAGAACTACTGGACTCCAAGCTAAAAACTATATACATATATATATATATATATATATATATATATATATATATATATATATATATATATATATATATATATATATATGTGTGTGTGTGTGTGTGTGTGTATGTTGTCAAAACAAATGAATGATATAAACTAGAAAAGAACATTTGCTTCAAAGCAAATCTGTCTGTGTGCCTTCAAAAGTTATCAATATTAAATGCTACAACTTTTATCCTTTGGTACTTCACATTACATTTAGCTTATGGCTGGATGCAAATTTCAAAGTCCAAATGACTTTGACCTTTGACCTTTACAGGTCACATGTAAATTGCGCAGTGTTACAATACCCACTATTTAAGCCCAACATGAACCAAATCGGATGAAAATTGACCAAGTTGTGGCAAGATGAAACTTTCAAAGGGCAAAATGACGTTGACCTTTGCCCTTTTGAGGTTACATCTTCTTATAAAAATGTGCAGTGTTGCAATACCTACAATTTGAGTCCAACGTGATTAGAATTGGATGGAAATTGGCCAAGTTATGACTGGATAAAACTTTCAAAGGTCCAAATGACCTCGACTTTTGACTTTTAGGGGTCACATGTAATTTTAGGGGTCACATGTAAATTTCAAAAAGGTGCAGTTTTACAATAGCTATAACTTGAGCCCAACATGATCAAAATTGGATAAAAATTGACCAAGTTATGGCTAGAAGAAAGCCACCATCGAAAGTGGCCTTTGACCTTGAAATGACATTTGACCTTGAGATGACCTTCACCTGAAAAATGACATTTTGGCTTAAAATTGACCTTTAACCTTGACATGACCTTGACATTTGAGATTACCTTTACCTTGCTATGATCGAACTCCTATACACTCAGAACCACATCTACTATGGTATACAAGATATTAAAGATTTAAAATTTTAATTAGCCCTCATTTGCATAATTTTGAAAAGCTTTACCTCTCATTATAAAAAGGCCAGACTTTATCTATAGAAGTATAATTGTGCCAAGTTTGGAGTTTCTACGTGTATTATTTTTCAAATGAAATGTCGGACAAATTTGCCTGTAAAGAAAGAAAGGCAGATAAAGAAAGACGGATAAAGAAAGAAAGAAAGAAAGAAAGAAAGAAAGAAAGAAAGAAAGAAAGAAAGAAAGAAAGAAAGAAAGAAAGAAAGAAAGAAAGAAAGAAAGAAAGAAAGAAAGAAAGAAGAAATCCTAGAACAACAATATGTCTGTGTTGGCACACAGACATAATAAATGGCTATAAATGGATGGTGCCCTCTTGTAAAGTGCCCCAAAGCGCTATCTCATGCTATCTAGCTTCCTAGCACATTACCCTAATATTTTCTCTTTCAAGAAGCCACACTTAATTTCACATGATCGAAGCAGCATTTTTATAGAGTATTTGGGGATGACTTGACAAGCTGATAATCAGCACTGAAGGAACTGCCATAAAAAAGCTGGGGAAGGTGAAGTTCAACAAAAGCAAAATTGCCGGTGATGTACATCAGTATATATGTATACGTGGCAAGGTAGACACAACTTCATGATCATGAACGTGCCTTTATAGTAAAAAATAACACATCTGAAATTTGTGTTGCCACCTCAAATGTTTGCGGAACATGCATATGCATGTGCGAAAAGTGTTAATGAAATGCATATATGTGTACAATAGATGTACAGCAACAGAATATTGAATGAAGCCAGGTGAGCAGATTTAAAGCCATATGCAGGTTTTCGTTTTGTGCGTACTCTGAGTTCAGATACAGATGTCTGCATAAATTGCCACAGATATACATACTATATCATAGATCATATTTTATTCATTGAGAAAGTATATGACAATACATGCATGCAAAGTGTGACAGAGCCGGCCAGTCAAGCATATATAGTGTCTCACCTCCGTCTCACTGGATACATAATTGCGGAATTGAAAACTTGTGAGCACAGGGAGATGCATGCATGTCAACCGTAGAAAAAAAATTTGCTTGACAGCAAATCTATCTCTCTGCGTGAACATTTACACATTTTAATGGCAATAATGGATATAACTATATGAACACTTCAGTTATGTCTATTGACCGAAATTTGCATTAATGAAAATCTGACAGTTTTCAGTCACCGTTTACATTGGATGCACCCACAGCACAAATGTACACATTAATATGAAGTTGGAATGATTCCTCTATCTACAATTATAATTCTAAGATATTCATCAGCATTCAACATTCCAGTTTTGTGTATTTGCTGAAATTTGCATAAATTACATTCTGACAGTTTTCAGTCACTATTTATTGGATATACCCATAACACAAACATTTAAATTGAAGTTGGAATGACCACTCTGTTCATGTTAGTTTTGAAGATATTCATCATTATTCGACACTTCAGTTTTGCGTATTCGTTGAAATTTGCATAAATTAAAATCTGTCAGTTTCCAATCACTATTTATTTGCTGTGCCCACAGTACAAACATTTAAATTCTAAGTTGGGATGGCACCTCTATTTTTAGTAGTTTTAAAGATATTCACCAGTGCAATTTTGGGCATTGCCGTTCCCGGAATTGGCGTAAATTAAAATATGGCATTTGTCAGTCACTGTTTATCGGATGCGCTCATAGCACAAACATATAAATTGTAGTTGAAATGGCACCCTTAGCTATAATAGTTTTGATGATTTTTATCATTTTCCACTCTGCATTACTGTATATTGGCCTATTTTTCGTGGATTAAAATCTGACGCTCTCAGTGACTGCTCATTGCATGCATTAAGAGCACAAATATATCAATCTAAGTTGGAGTGACAACTCTATCTGTAATTGTTTTGAAGATATTTATCATTATTTCAACATTTCAATTTCGTGTGTTGGCCGAAATTTGCGTAAATTCTAATATGACAGTTTCAAGTTACTATTTACTGCATGCGCCAATAGCACAAACATATAAATTGAAGTTTGAATGGCACCTCTACAGCTTGAATGTTTTTAAGGATATGTAATCAAATTCTAAACACTGCACTTTTGTGTATTGGCTAAAATGTCCAAAAAATAAAATCTGACAATTTCAGTTACTATAATTGAATACATGGCACAAACATATCACTTGAAGTTTGAATTGCATATCTGTCTATAATAGTTTTGAAGATATTCATCATTATTTAAGAATTCAATTTTGCATATTGACTGAGATTTGCATAAATTAAATTCTGACGGTTTATGATCACTTTTTATTGCATGGATGCGCCCATGGCACAAAGATATACATTGAAGTTGGACTGGCACCATACTATATTCATAACAGATTTGAAGATATTCATCATTATTCTACACTTCAATTGTGCGCATTGGCTGAAATTTGCATAAATTAAACTCTGACGTTTTCAGTCACTGTTTATTGGATGCGCCCATAGAACTAACATGAATTGAACTTGGAATGGCACCGCTATCTCTAATAGTTGCGAAGATATTCATTATTATTCAATACTTTAGGTTTTTGTATCGGCAATTTGCATATTTTTAATATGTTCAAGATTTGGAATGATATGCAAAACTTCACTGAATGCGCCAAATTTGAAGTTTCTCGCCCAGTGCGATGCCTATTTGTCAAGCCGACACAATTAAATAAAGTAGGAACAAGGAAAGAAAGAAAGAACGAAAGAAAGAATATCGGGAAAAACAGTGTGCTTATGTTCACACACAGACTTAACAACACAGACCTCTTGCGAATTTCAGCAAATTATGGAGAGATTAATAGCGCATGTATTCAAAGCTTTTTGAAAAGCGTATACTTATCAGCACAAGTATTATATCCCAATTATTTTGCAAGCACTTTGGATTTCAATATATATATACATATGCGTGTGTGTATGTGTGTGCGTGTGTGTGTGTGCTTAATTGCACAAAACAAGGTCACATGTCGCTCAATGTCTTGTTTACGGCGTTTGTCACCAAAACTCATATGTCTTCGGTCCTCAGATCGCCTCGGAACTCCTTTCAGGTCGCAAGTGGCTGTATACCCATCTGGGGCCCCTTTTCATATGCGAGATCTGTGCGTGAGGTTGCATCAAGCAGAGACTTAAGACTATAAAACTTCCCTGCAAGTTATATACATTTGAAGGTATCCGGTAAAAATGTACATGTAATGACAAGGTTAAGGGTAAAGATTCATTGTGTGATGACATGCATTCTAAGGTTTGTATGATTAATAAACATGCATGATTTGGATATTGAGATTCTGGATGAAATGGAAAAAACAACAACAACAACAGCAACAACAACAACAACAACTTAATACAAAGTTTTGAAATGAACGGCTCAATATGAACATTATTGTTAATCAGTCACTACAAGGTGGTCGAAGTATTGATAAATAGCATAAATTGCAGTGAATACTCAGCGCATAAATGCAATTATATCCTTCAATGATTGTCGAGTTATCAATCTGTTTAAGATGAAGTGTATTTGTAATTCAATTATAAATTCCATATAATCTCTGGAAAACATATAAAGCTGAAAAAATGATGAGCTGAAGATGAACATTATAGTTTGCTCAGCACAAGGTGGTCGAAGTATAGATAAACTGCATGAATTCCAGTTATTATGCTACCTATTCTGCGCATACATGTAATTATATCCTTCAAGGACTGTCGAGTCATCATTCTGCTTAAGATGACGCACATGAGTCAATTATAAATTCCATAAGGATATATAATCAACCGATAACGAGAAGCCACACACACTACTTATTTAGGACGTGATTTGGCCATACTACTAGAACCAACATATATACAGCGTAGTCGCCCTACGCTAACGTTTAGCAATGCATTGAATGATAATTTGTAGTATGCCACAAATACTTATTTTTTCAATATTGCTTAAAAGTGTGCCAAAAGTTATTCATTACAATCTTCATATTGGGTCCAACAACCTGATGGTTTTTACTAGTATTAAACTAAGTAAATCATACACTAACAAACATTATATTACGTCCAACTAAAGGCATGATGTGAAATTATTTTTGAGGTTAAAAAGCAAAATGCATTGCTTGTTTGGAAATAATAGCTTACATACGCATGTGATGGACATGCCCAAGACACACAGGCTAACATTAGGCTTAGGGAGGTTCATTTCAGCTCGAAAGAAGTATATCTAAAACTTTACGATTTAGGACGTTTTTATGTCTTTAATAATGGTCAATGATTATACCAAAAACAACCATTACAATGAGTACATGGGCCGAATGAATTATTGTCATCTTGGGACCATTTTTCAAAAATCAATCTAATTACACTGACTTTGCACAGCTCACACGGCGAAGTTCTGAATCATAGCATAAATATCAGTGAAACACACCCACACTGCAATAAATACCACAATGTACACTAATCAGCCGCGAACTCTTTTTCCAACTTCCTCTGTGAATAAGTACATTAGCCCTTTTGGTTACATCTCAGCCAAACCATTGGCTAAGTCGGCTCAAAGTTGTGTGTCAGCTGAAGCAAAAGCTCAGCTGACAACTGAGAAAAAAATTGTGCTCTGATGCTGTCGAATAAACAGTCATTTCTGTCTCCGGTCTTTGTAAAAATGCTGATATGCCAACACTCTAACGTCAATAAAATGCAAGTTTTAGCCCATTATTAAAGTAATTCAAATTATCTGTACCTATATGTGAAGCAAATACATTTATACAGTGAAACCTCATCATTTACCAAAGAAATACAAATGGGTTTAGAGACTGTTCAAAATTTGATCTCCGTATAAGTAGACATATTTGTTTTACATGGATTGTAAAGGAAGTCAAGCATGGACTTACCGAGTCATTCTCCATGGCACAGATGTTGGCGTGTACCTCCTAACTTGTCTGCGGTGGAGGAAACCAAAGAACACAGAGAAAACCACCGTGTCGTAACATATATCTTCAGCTTTTTTGTGTGTTATTGATAAAATAACAAACAAACAAAATTCACATTTCGGCTTCACATGCTCAGCCACCGGCTGGAGGCAGCTCTAAACTGCATCAAAGAATCGGCACAGATTAAGGTCATTGCAGCTGCACAACTATAACTAGCTCTCAACAATTCAAATAATGATGAAAAAATAACTATAAGTCAATTAATCTATCAATGTTTCAATATATTAAAAAAAGAAAGAAAGAAAGAGGGAAAAAAGAAAGAAAGAGAAAGAAGGAAAGAAAGAAAGAAAGAAAGAAAGAAAGAAAGAAAGAAAGAAAGAAAGAAAGAAAGAAAGAAAGAAAGAAAAAGAAAGAAAGGCCACAGATGTCAAATTCAGGGTCTCCATTTGTCTCCACACTGCAGGAAAGGATAGGCTTAAGACGTGTAGGCCGAACTTGCTCGTTGTTGAAGAATGACGAGACAAAAACTAAGTGTTTGTTTGCTTGGCTTTGGGTTTTTATACTTGCATGTTTTCAGAATATATTGGTTTAATCAAAAATAAGTAAATAAATAAATGAATGAATGAATGAATGAATAAATGAATGAATGAATGAATGAATAAATGAATGAATGAATGAATGAATGAATGAATGAATGAATAAATAAATAAATAAATAAATAAATAAATAAATAAATAAATAAATTAAAATCAGTTTTCAACTATTCTACAGAGTAAAAACATAAGCTGGTCAACTTCTTGGTAAAAATGTAACATGAATTTAACTCCAATGGTTTAACTTGTCAGGTTTGTGGCAGTATACTTGAGGGTACAGTAAAGAGAATTGTTAGCTGTATAAATTGCAAGCCTGCTGGTGGTTATCCAGACCTAAGTTTTGCACTTTATTGGCAGCCTGTTTGAGCTTTCTTTCAACAAGATGATGGTAAAACCGAAGCAACAAGATTTTAAAGTGGAAAAGCAATCCCATTGTACAACATGCAAAAAATCGTCATACGCTACAGCCTTAACGTACAATTAGCCTAAGGTGATGGAATATAACAAACATGACTTTTAAATTGTCTAGAGTTAATGTCCAGGATGTTTCACATGGAATAATCTGATTTTTGTCATCGCAAGTGCAAAAAATTCCATGACCAGTCCACTGACAATTACGCCTATTGGAACACACAGTCACTTTTTGCCAAGGTATTCCAATCCCGGGGGAGTACTCCCATATAGGATTGTTCTGCATGGGTATGTGCCACGGGAAAGGCCCTGTTTTCATTGCTCCCAGGATTAGACCCTCCCCCCCCCCAAAAAAAAATGTACAGCTGGATTAGGATAGGGGTAACAATCATTTGAGTGAACTGGAGATATAGGATATGGAAAGTTCTTTGGGGGGAATTTTTGTGGGAAGTAAGAATATGCTAAAACTTGTTTAAAATTGGAATGTTGGTCTCCAGAATGCACCAGTGCAGCACTCCTTTCAACACATTACAAGATTAGGAAAGGGAACCTTTTTACATCTGGTGTAGGATTAAGATAGGGTATTATGTAAAAATGTCCGAGGCACACACCCACCCTGATATTCAGTATGTGCCTCCCCCCCCCCATTCCATTAAGTCAGACCTGCTTTGAAGCCTTTTCGTGTTTATTAGTATATGACTGTCATAGAATGGCACAATATTCAATTTGACTTAAAAGGTCGTACTGTGATTCTATTGTTGCACTTAAAAAACCTCCTTGTGACGAATGAGGGAATGAAGATGACCACCATTTGCATATGGACTGGGCTGGAGGAACAAATTTTTCATGAAGTGCTGTCCATAAGCGGTTGAGTGATAGTCAAAAAATGCAATATTCCAAAAGTCCTGCGTGAACTTAGGAATAAGTTTAAATCTGACACTCCTCAAGAACAGACGACCTGTGTGGCGCAATGAAGTCTCCCTGTGGAGACAGCGAGGAATCTGCCAGATGGTTAGTTCATTTTAACACACTATGGGATCTGTGCGGATAAGCTGAAAGTGTGTGTGTGTGTGTGTGTGTGTGTGTGTGATGGCTGAGCAGTCACCTAAGCTTAGATGATGCTTGCCCGTCTTTTCAACTCTATCTCTTTCTCATGACATGAGAGGGGGTGGGGGTTAGTCTCAACCTCGTCACAGGCTAAGGTCTCAACCCCAAGGGGGCGAGAGAACTCGTGGCTCGAACACTGGCCCGACATGTGCATGGGCACAAAAGAGTTAATGGTAGCCCCAGCACTTGCACCAGTACTTGTAAGAGGAGTAGCTGAAACATCTCCATTAAAAGGCCTACCACTTTGGCAGAGGGGTAATGAATGGGTTACTGTTCGCTGCACCAGGGACCTGCTATTACGTCAAAACACGGCCCTGGCTGCACAGAGGGTGCCCATTGGAGAGGAAACCACTAACCCCTGGAGGTAATTCAGAGCCAGATGCAACTGTAGGAATTCCAGAAACTGGACCACTGGCTCCAAGTGAAACTATTATTTTGCAGTTTGAATCAGTAAATAGGCCTAACGTTCGCCCTACTAGCTACGTGTCCACTTTGGTCTATCGTGGTCTAGTTTTGTTCAGTGAGACTTTAGGCCTCTTTGGTTATTCATTTTGGAAATGGAATAGCAATTCACCCGCTAGGCCTACACAAGACTCTCCCGCACCAAATAGCAGTGTATTGTTACTGTAAACTTACAAAAAGCAATTGCAAAGGTAAACTTGACATACCTTCAACGCAAGCGTTGACTGAAGGGTTCGCCGTTTGCTCAAATTAGGTCATGGTGACACCATAATTTAATCAGTTCATCTTGCCAGGTAAGGTCAGCATGTTGCCAAATTTGTGCAAAATACATAGGCCTACAGGCATTCTGTAAATATATCGGTGATGAGAATGTGCACATATCGACGGATGGACAACTCGAAAACAGAAAGGGTCCCTCTTGATGGGGCAGACCCTTAAAAACACTAATTAATAATTCCCAGTGGCAAAAGCACTTATATCAATTGCCGCAATACACAAATATTTAGAAGTAAGACAAAAGGCTACCATATATGACCAAGCGTATTAAACCAATAATTGAAAGTCCTATGTCTATAAATACAAAGGACCAAAGATGTAGCTGAAGTATGAAGTGACCACGTTTTTTGCTTCTCAGAACCTGTTTGCCTGATCCTCTTGTACTTTGACTGGACTTCTGCAATGTATATTAAAATGGTGGTGGTGCTTTAATTGATTGATTTGTCCCTCTGTCTGCCCATTCATTCGTTTTTCATTCATTTTTGGGGGTTCTGTTTTTTTTTTTTTGGGGGGGGGGGAGGAGGGAAAAGAGATTTAAAAATATTCTTTGAAACTGTAAGAATCACTGTTTTGAAATTGGACTGGGACACTTCTGGATGTTTATTGGGTCAACACCAGTGTGCAATTATGTATGTATGTATGTATGTATGTATGTATGTATGTATGTATGTACGTACGTACGTACGTACGTATGTATGTATGTATGTATGTATGTATGTGTGTTTATTTGTGTGCGTATGGATCTCAATTTTCAACATCTTCCAATTCTTCATTGCTAATATCAACACAAGTTGCTGGATTCTGAATTGACATAATGCTACTAAATTCCTAATCTTTGTAAACCAACCTTTCATTCAAGTGCCAGCATGTCTACAGTTGCAAGGGCCATAAAAATGATCCAGGTCAACAGCTTTAAGTAGCACAGAGCCCATAAAAAATGTTGACTCAGTCAAAACTTGGCACTGAAAGTATTCCATCAAAAGTGCATCATTTTGCTATGTGAGCGATGACAATGGGCTTTTCTATTATGTGGCAGTGGGCGCTGACAATGAACTATTCTGTGACACAGTAGTCGGCACTGACAATGAGATGTTCTACCACATGGCAGTGGGCACTGACAATGCAATGTTCTGTCACATGGCAGTTGGCACTGACAATGCGATGTTCCATCACACTGCAGTGAGCTCTGAAATGAGATGTTCCATCACATGGCAGTTGGCACTGACAATATGTTCGATCACAATGAGTGGGCACTGACAATGAGATGTTCTATCACGCTGCTGTGGGCACTGACAATGGGATGTTCTATCACACTGCTGTGGGCGCTGACAAGGAGATGTTCCCTGATGTGGCAGTGGATCACTTTGAATCACTTTTATGTATTTATTCAGGACACAACACGTTAGTTACATCCCCTTTGCGGATTATATTCTAGCTCAGGACAGATTGCCAAAAAAATGCATGCAAGACTTGTGAACACCTTCAACTGTGTTGTATGGAATGCATCGAAAAACAGTGGATGTGAGGGACAGACTGCTAAAGATTGAGTCATTATAGTCCTACAATGTCAAGTTTTGACTGCGTCAACAGTCAGAATTGATATTATGAGTGGAGAATGATTTTGAGGTGTTCTGCACAAGTATACATGTAGGGATTTTATATTGCACATAAACAAACACTGTCCAAGGTCCAGGTTTCAGAATATGATGTTCATTAACTCTTTCACAGTGGGAAGCAACTGTAGTTGAATTGTTCGCAGGCCGCAGGATGAGACTGTTGTCGAATTCCAAGATGGCTGCCAAACTGTGACATTTGACCTTTAAAATGACCTTCTGACTTCTGAACCTAAAACTAACCTGACTAAAAAATGCATGATGTACACAAGTAGTTCTTTTTTCGTATGAAATGAATTTGTTTTTCAACATTTTTAGATATTAACTGTTGGTTTGTACAAGAGGAAACTGGGTTTGTAACCTACAGCTTGTCTGTATGAACTGACCAGGTTGGCATAAAATCCCATGTAACACAGGCCAAAGCCAATCTTTACATAATATTTTCACCTTTATTTATTGTATTTACAGTAGTCCCTCCTTTGAAAGACCGCCCCTAGTGCCACCCAAAATGTGGTCACATAAAGCAGGTGGTCTCTCAAAGGAGGTATAAATAACATGAAAAGTACTACAGAAAGACCTGACAACTGTGGTCTCTCAAAGGAGGTGGTCTCCCAAAGGAGTGGTCCTTCAAAGGAGGGACTACTGTACTATAAATATATATAATTGGTTCAAAGGAATAAAAATGGACAAACTTTTATATGGAATAAGTGGCAGCATCAGATATTTCTATTGCTTTGTGTGTTTTAGGTCTTTAATTCCAAGATAGCTGCCAAATGTTATGACCTTGAAAAATAAAAACCATGATGTATTTTGCTAGTGCAGACAGGTTGAAATAATTGCCACGAGAACTTTTTTAGATACAAAATGTAGTATCAAATTAGTCAACACATTCCATACTAGTCCCTGATTTTTCCGTATATTTACCTAGATTTAAGGGGACAATTGCATATTTAAATTCATGAGAAGAGCTTTCATTCAAGTGCCAACATGCCTACAGTCTTAAGTCAGTGGTTCTGGCACTGCCTGCTAAGTCACCATAGTATGGAATGAGTTAAAATAGTTGAAAAATATGCTTAAAATTTAGCGGTCAGAGGCTAACCTAGGTAGAAAAGCAGCGGTAAAAAGAGTTAATACTGAGCCAAATCCATTCTGTGCATGCACATGTCGTTTACCGGTATCCATAATACAAAGAGGTGTGTTGTACAGAAAGGTGACAGGATATGGACTGTAATTATTAGTTTTGTTTAGTAAAAGTACACAAAACTGTAGACTATATCCAACTGTCTGCAAGGACAAACTGCAGTCAGAAAACTGAACAGATTCCTGAAATATTCAGGTAAGTAGTTCAGAGTTAATCTGTATTAAAATTTGTGGGCTTTAAGCTTACATAAATCATCTAATTTTAGAATATTTAATGGTTTAAACAATGGATCTGCATGTACACTGTATTTCTCCGGAGCAAGGAGCTATATATCAGAATTTTAAGTTTGGAAATTTGATTCCGGGAGTACCCCAGGCCAAGACAGGGGAACCAAAACAGTTGCAAGTTATCAGCATTTGTTGTCAGATGTTTATTCTTCCTGTGAATTTGAAGAGCTTGGTGGCTTCCCTATATACATAAATCTGTCAAGTTAGAGTTTCATGAACAAACAATCCACAAGAATTAAATTCAGTGGCTCTAGATATTGAAATGTTTCCTCTCCGTTCTTAATTTGGGATAAATCTGTGAAAATGAAATACAAGGAATACTGTTTTGGTTCTGTTGAAAGACAACTGTTTACCTGAAAGCCTGCAATGAGCCTTGCCAAAAGAATTGACCAAGTGGTTTGGGAGAAGCAAGACATTACAAGAGAACACAAAAATTCATAATTAAAAAGAAAAAAAAAATATATTGCTGCTCTTGTTCAACAATTGAACATGTGCAAAATGTCCCAACCAGTTCAAGTAGTTCACAAGTTATAGCGAAGAGTAAAATTCATGTATGTTGCACTGTGACCCTAGAAACGAGGTAAAGGTCACTCATGTACAATCTAAGCATGACCTTCATAGAGAAGCATTAATATGTGCAACATCAAGGTCCCAACTTAAAACAGATCTCAAGTGAACAGTATATTTTGTGTCAGTTGCCCTGTGACCTTAGGAATAAGGTCAAGGTCCAAACATCACTGGAGCATGACCATTTGCACAAAATAGGTAGACACTTATAAAAGGTACATCCCTGCCAAGTTTGGCACAAATCTGGCCAAAATTATTTAAGTTACAACCAGAACCAGAAATTCCCATGTTAAACTCTCCTCCTATTAAAACTTTTTTTAAGATTTTTGAAAAAAATCATAAACAATCCAAAAATTACCGGAGTGTGACAATTTGAACAAACTTGGTAGAGACTCCCCAAGGTTCATTGCCACAAAGTTTGAAGTAAATCCGACAGACAGTTTCTTCAGAGAATCCAAAATGTGAATCGCCATGAAAATGCCTACTGACTTGCATAGTAAGCAATAGAAAAGGTGCATTTACCGAGAAGTACCTGAATTACAAAAAAAAATGTTAAAAATCAGGAATGCACAGCAGTGCTATCTAGTGAACATCTTTGCTTCACCCTTTCACAAGGAACATATCCACCAAGTTTCAGCTTAATCTGAGTGACAGTTCTGGAGAAAAAGTCAAAAATAGCAAAAAAACACACAAAAATATCATTAAAAAGTTGGGAAAAAGATCGCAGCGCCATTTGGTAAACAAATTCAAAACTAGGAGTCCCCAGGAGTGTCCCTGTGCGATATCAAAGCAATTGGGTAAGCAATTTTGGAATTTTTTTTTATGATTTGCCTCAAAAAAGACCAAAAAAATTCATAAAAAATCCAGAAATCACTGGAGTGTGATCATTTCAACAAACTTGGTAGAGACCCACCCAAAGTAGATCCCTATCATGTTTGAAGTGAATCTGGCTGATGGTTTTGGATAAGTCGAAAATATGAATTGTGGACGATGGACAGACATCTCCTTTGAAACTTAAAAGCTACATACACTATTCCACCATACCGACACTGGTATAAACAGTTAAATAGTAATACAATTTTTAGCACCATAAAGCTGACTAGAGCTGTTATCAGGTAAAGTCTACTAAGGTATTAGCTGGCAGCCACCTCTTCCACTATACCGGATGGTGGTTGAAATGAAAGAAATCCTGCAAAAAGTCAGTATGATCATGGTTTTCCCGACTTAAGACAGACTAGAGAAAATTCTCTAGGTGGGTTAAGGATACCTTACCCCGGGTACTTTCTCTCTTATCACTCTAAACAACTTGAGGACTACACTTTGTCATTTCAAGCTCCATCTTGACATTGTTTGACTAATTTTCTCAAGTTAGTGTTCTATTTTTTAGGTATATGGTCATATCTCTGGAAACATTTCAACAGAATTTTGTGTAGTTGTTGTTCAATGGACATCTCTAGTATGATACACTTATGTAGAAAAACATGACCCATATTCATAAATATCAAACCCAACAATGACAGCAAAGAGATTCCAGAGTTACCAAAGCATCAACATTCATCTTCCAATACCAATGTGAAGAAACAAATTTCAATCCTGACTTGAGACAGGCAGTCACCCACAAAAGGCAACTGGTGGTTTTAAACCAGTCCTCTCAACCTTTGAAATATTCATTAAATACAGGCAATAGTGTTTCCAATATGGACGGACAGACGACAGATGCTTTGTCATAACATAAGCTCTGTATGAACACTTTGTGACAGAACATTTCAGAAAAGTTGGAGTGTAAGCTAATTAGAATGAATACTATTATTCTTTTAAGTACCATGAGCAGTATTTTACTTGCTTCATCAATATGAACAAGATCAAGCAAGTCAAGCATAGCAATACATGGTCCCCCACAGGAGAACAGGGACACACCCGGATGCTTGGTCCACACAGCAAATTTGGTAGCTGTAGTTGTTGTGGTATACATAATATGGTCCTAGCAGCTTAAAACTTTGAGGTCAAAGGTCACAGTGAGCTAATTTTGGTGCACAACACACCCTATCCTATGAAGTCCACACCAAATATAGCCCAGACAAGCTAAATCTTTTGCTTTTTTGGTCAAGGTCACAGTGACCCAATTTTAGTGTGCAACACACCTCTACCCCATCAAGTTTCCACCCACCAAATTTGGTAGCTGTATGTGTGATGGTATACAAAATATGGCCCGGACAAGCTAAAACATTAAGGGGGTCAAAAGTCACAATGAGCGAGTGACCCAATTTTGGTGTCCACACACCAAATTTGGTAGCTATGGGCGTTATTGTATAGGAAATATAGCCTGGACATCCTAAATCTTTGTTGGTCACAGATCAAGGTCAAGGTCAAGGTCAAAGTGACTGTGACCCAATTTTGGTGTGCAAGACACCCCTACTGTATAAAGTATCCATCCACCAAATTTGGTAGCTGGAAGTGTGATGGTATAAGAGATACGGCCCGGACAAGCTATCCTATGAAGTGGCTTGATTAATATGAATCAAGAGTTGTGTTCGAGATTAACGCACTGTAAATTTGATCCACTGGAGTGAGAATTTTATCCAAAAAAAAAAACAAAACCCAAGCATATCCGGCATTGGGAATGGAGCCAATATTCTGACCCAACAGGAGTGTTGAAAAATACTTGTCACCCAATGCACATCCCCCTGAAGTTTGAACAGGATCTGGCTAATTTATCTGGAGAAGCTCAAAATGTAACTGCTCGAGAATGGATGGATGACCAATGTCAGAAAGAGCTCAGCTAACTCAGATCAGCTGAGCTAAATGCAAACCAGGATTCATTAAAGCAGATTTCAACTTTCATCATTCACCTGCCCAGATGTCAATACTTGTCTGCTCCAAGCCTTATGGAAAGCATTCTGAATTAAAAACGGTACATTAGATCCATCAAGGGCACATCCTTATCTACAGCATTCCTTCTTGGCATTGGGGTGCTTAGCTCTGAACCCTCCAAGGAAAGCTGTTAAGAAAGTGTTTTTTAACTAGAAAAGCGTTCTATAAAATTGTAATAACACCATGTGAAAACTCCTTACAATAACACGATCTACTCCTTGAAAAATGTGTCAAATATCTGAACATGACTGATAGTCTCAAACAGCCAAGGAATTTGACCTGAGGTCCCTCGAAACATTGGTGTATGCTGCTATCTCAGTGTGCTTACGAGGTTTCACTGTCCTTCAATCATCTCCCCATGCACCCATGGCATCTGCCATCCAAATCTGGACAAACACTCACTCTGCTAAAAATAACAACGCATCACATAAATATTCACCAAAGCCATAGTTTAATAAAAATATTTCATACTTTGTTTTTGTTCCTTTTCTTCTCTTCTGCATTGAGTTCAATAAATACCGACACAATAATTAAATAACCAGTCATCGGGTACATGTGTGCAGAATACCAAGACCTTATCTGTATTATCACGCAGCCCCCATAATTTAATCTGTCTCTAGAAAATAACTTAGAAAGATTATATCAAAATTTTACAAAGGGGGTGACAAGAGAGAGGTCTTTAGGAAAATATACAGAGACCAATGTCATAACTGTACATGGAAGTATTAATATTTCACAGGAATGTTGAACTTGTATTGGATGAGACAGGCACAGGACTCCTTTTTCTGTAATGAATATTCATGAAGAAAACTGACCAATCAGCTGACATCAGGACTCGCTACATGGTGTCCATGTCTTCTGTGGGCAGTTGTAACATGACGATGTAAACAAGTACCTTGTAGAAACTGCTAGCATCCCAACACTCTCCCATTCATAAATATATATTCTGCGGAACGTAAAATATCATCAGTGTCTACAAGGCACAAGTAACAAACTTTTTACAACTTGTGTGCTCCAGAGACTTTTTGTTTGAGATAAGCAAATCCCTTATGATTTTTTGAAACAAAAAGGCAGTTATTTAAGCTTCCAGTTACGTTTCGGTCACACAGCATCAACAGTGCTTTCTGAATGTCATGCAACAGGCAATCAAACTGCTTCTAAAATCAATGAAAACCCAAATATCAGACCAGAACATGCATGCATGCACAATACCAATGTGATTCTTTTATTGTTGATATCTGTTTTCCCTCTTGCCGTGGGACAGTTCTGTTGTCTTCCCTCCCTTTTGTAAATTTAACTGATTTTTAAAAAGTCTCTTAGTCATTCCATTAACACTGCAAACATGGTTATGCCAAAAATTTGATCCTCAACAGTTTCGCAAAACCTGCCTCATTTGTCGTCTAATCCGGTTGAAACATCTGTGGCCATAATTATTCAATGAGCTCTTAATTCATTCTTTATAAATTAAGACTGGATCATAGGAAAGCAGGAAATGCTTGGCATCTTTAAAATTTTACCATAAATTTCATACAATGGGTATAGAAAATTGGACCAGTACATTATGTATTTGTTTAAGTACTTTTGGGTCATGGCATAGGTAACTCAAAATGACAAAGGTTCACTTCAATTTGAGACAAACTCCAGGATTAGATAAAATCTTTTCGAATATTGCCACTGGTGTCGCTTCATGTAAATTTTCGTAAACAGGTATCACACTGGTGAAGTGCATCATTTTCAGCTCCAAATGACAAGGCTAAAGTTGAAATTCACACAACCACAATGAACCTGCAAGACACACAAGCAGCATGGTGGTTTTTCTCATTCTCACATTTTCAACTAGGGATATCTTATACAGATGTATACTGCTAAACCTATGATGAAAAGACTCGACACAGCCACTAGTAGCATTTAGCAGCTTATTCCATGTAAGGCATGCAGTACTTAAAACGTGAGGCTTTGTGATGTAACACATCAAGAAACTGTGAGTTGCTTACTCTGAAATCTGTCATTACTTATTTACATGATAATCAACATTGTTGCTTTAGTAAAATAGCAACCAAAACGAATACACTAAGGTTTGGCTTAGGTTCGCTATGACTTAACTGTACAAAAAGTCGCTCGAGAGCTCATTATGACCTTGTCATACTTTGGGCTCACTATCCCCTTGAAGTGATACCCAAGATTCACTGTGACTTCAAGCAATACTTAAGGCTGATGGTGACCTTAAGTGATGCTTAAAGCTATAACCTCGTCACACTTGGGGCTCACTTGCCTCAAGTTGTAGTCGAGGCTCAGTATGATCTTAACATAAACTTGGGGCTCACTATGACCTTAAATTACACTTGGGGATCACTATGACCTTGAGCTTAACCTTACCAAAAAAAAAAAAAAAAAAAGAGAAAAGAATGTGGCATTATCTACATGCAGAAGCCTATTGCTTACATGCATCTACAGAAGAGAATTGGGTCACGATCTTGTGCCCCTTGCCAATTACTTCATGCTCCCTGTATGTTTAGCATTTTCTACTAACACCTTCTCAACCATCTAATAAAATAACACCTACACTTCTGTTTGAGAGTGCCCCGGTAGTTAGCGCAGAAAACTGCATACATGAAAAACAAATCTATATTCAATTAACTGCAGGTTATTTCAATACAGCATAGCCATCCCATTCACAAGTTATTTCCAGTAGCTTCTTGAAGTAGTAGTAGCAGAAAGATGTATGCATGTAACTTGAATTTATTCACCTTTCATTCATTTCAACAGCTTGGAATGAACGGGGATACTTATCTTCCAGTTCATAATCATAATGAAGTTCTGAGATTCTTTACAGGAAATTCTGCTGGTATACATTTCAAAGGGCTTAAGAAAACAGTAACAGAGCCACATTGGACAGCAGAAATCTCGCATCAGTGTAGTCATTCTATTTCATCAAGTTCTTTCAGAAAAAAAGAAACCGGGGCACATCACAAGTAGAACTACGCTGCGCATTACCTTCCTCTGTACATTAACATCTCAGGACAGTCTGGTGACCTGCGTCACGGTCAATTAACACATTCTCAACATGTAGCAAACTGCTAAATTAGTCGCATCAATTTTGTGAGATCTACTGTCCTTTTCTCTCTTGACTTCTCCAGACCATGTCCACCAACTTCATTTACTTTGTAACAACGGTCTTTCGTGTACCATCTGACCAACATCATTCTCTGGTCAAGAAACTTTTGTCAACACCACAAATCAACACACATTTCATGTAAACCTCACCATAAATGCATGTTTCTCTAATTAGTCACCATAAAAATTCAACAGAGGTCACTAAGCAGGTGTATGCATAATCAAGCCAGTCTTGTTGAATTTGACAAAAAAAAAAAAAAAAAAAAAAAAAAGACTAGCTCATGCTTCTGTACTGCATCAGACAACCCAAAGATGTTGTTATCACAGTATTGTTATTTTTTTTTCTGGAAGTTGCGTCAAAGGCAAAAAAAGGTAATAAGAAAGGTGTACATGAATTGATTGGTGCATGTAACTATGGTAACCGTAACTTCCATGGCAACTGTCACAGCAGCAGCATGATGGTAAGTGAAAATGAACAGTTGCTATGAAAACCAGGTTACCCAAAAGCACAGATACAAAGCAATGTGTTCCAAGGTTTCTTGGATGAAGAACGTCTCTGAGGAAAACCATTCACTTAAGCAACCGCATCTCCCGATATGTGGTTATGTCAGCTTAAAGAATTGGAAGAGCACACAATTTTCAGTAATAGTTCATGTACAATATCCAGGTCATCCCTGCCCTTGGCCGACAGGTCAAAGGTCAAATATGAATAAGGAGCTGGCCTTGTAGGATCCGTTGATCCCACCACCCTGAGTAGGTCACAGCGCAATGAACGCCCACAAAGAAATAAAAATATTTACCAGGTGTGCAAGTCTACAATATTGCCATGTTTATAGTAATAATCCACCCGTTGTAACCATGGCAATGGCACCATTGCCACAACAGTCCTTCTTGCCCCGTACCTGTCACAACAGCACCGGGTTAAGTAGCATCAGCAGCACATGTTGGCGGCAGTAAGAAACATTCAAATTGGCACCAACAATTTTTTTTGTCCTTTTTGTGTTTTCTAATAAACCACATTTGACTAAGTGCTATGATTTGTCTCCTTTTTCTTCAGCATCAGTTTCTGGAGATGTTTTTTCCATCCCTTCTACTTCCTCTATTTCCTCTTTTTCTTTTTCACTTGTTTTATCTTCCTCCTCCACTTTTTCCTCCACCTCCTCCTCATTTTCCAACCTTTCCTCCTCAGCAATAACCAAGCGCATTGGTGCTTCATCGTCTGCGTCTGAATCCTCGATTTCTTCAACCTTTTTTGTCTTTTTTACAGCCTCACTTTCTTTAGAGGGCTTCTTTTTCATAGACAAATCTTCTGCAACTTCTTGTTCACTATCAGAACGTAACTCCTCCTCATCACTGTCCCTAATTCCATTCACAGCACTCTTTCCCTTAGCAAGTGATGCGAAGGAGGTGGGAACATTGGTCGGCAGACTGAAATTGCCTAAAGTTTGAGCAAAAAGCGGATTGAACAACATAGGATTATACAAGAAAGGGAAAGAGGGGTGTGGCATTGTTGGTGTGCTAGTCGATGAGGCACTACTTTGCTTTGAGCTGGGGGATCCTTGATTGCTCGATTTGCCGCCCTTGCTGTCCGAACTACTGAGTTTTGTTGTGGCGCCTGGCATAAGTCCAAAACTAGCCAGATTATACATAGGGTTGGCCAGACCCAGAGTGGGAAGGCCACCAAACGGCATACTAAAGGGTAACTTCGGAAATCCTGCCATGTTCATGAGGCCAGACCCTGCCAATCCTGAAAGAGCTCCCATTGATGTCACAGCTGGGAAATATTCGGCAGAAAGCATATTTGGAGGTATGAGAGTGTTACTTCGACGGCGTTTGTCCTGTGGAGACAACACACGACTTCTTAAGTCCTCTGGTAGATTGCCCTGCAAATAAACAAGAAGGTACCACTTGAAATAAGGAATTCCCCATAAACCTTTTCAGTGTCCATCACTATAATATTTGCACTTATCTGAAGTACTCTAATTCCAGTCAAATTTATCAAAGGCAAGTACCAGTATGTTTAGTCAAAATTTGGCAACTCCGGGGAACCTCATTACACGTGACTCATGGGACCCAGTATTTCATAAAGCATATACATGTTGATTACCAACAAAAACATAAATTCTACAACCAGTGTATTCAGAGGTAGCTTTCTATTTTCTCCACAAGCTGCTTTCATTTCTTACTTTCCCGAGATTCCACAAGTAATTTGTTAACTCATTCCACCCTGATGACGCTTTTTCCCGCTAATATCTAAATGTCGTCTGCTAATTGTATTTTACTAATTTAGGGATTATTTTTCAATATTTTGGATGAAACTTGCATGGAAGATCATTACAAATTATATGCCCATGGTCAACAGCTTTCCTTGGCGCGCTCTGGGCGCAATGCGCCCAGAGCGCGCCAAGGAAAGCTGTTGACTCAGTCTTCTATCAGGGTGGAATGAGTTAACCAGTATGCCAAACAATTGACACTACATCACACCTGGAGAGGAAAAATCATCAATGCATTGCATTCTGGCTTGAGAGACCACCTTTCTGGCTATTGAAGTACACTGTACTTCACTAGCCACTTTTTGTGTCATTGATACCGCCTCTGATTGCTGCAGTTAGTCTTTCACGGTCATGTTTATTAGTCCGTCCCCTAAAAAGGGATTCATGTGCTTCACAACCAGATTTTCCATGAAGAGTTTAATTATAGTAAAACAATTCACATCCCAATGGATTTCTTTTTATATTTCTTTTCTTAAATCAGGTCTCTTCCATGGTTTACCACAATTAATGGTGAAATAGTGATCACTCACCTTAGCACGAACAAGATTTGACCACTTTGGGTCAACATCAAAGGAAGGGTTTTTCTCCAGCCATTCAGCTAAGTGCTTTAAGGGTGGAGCTTTGGCACCAGTAATCTGCAACATTTTGTATATATATTATGATTCATCATGTTTTTAAATATCCCTGTGATGCTTCTACCATAAAAAATATACTGCACTATGCTCCCTTCCCCCCCCCCCCCAAAATAATTTGAATGTAAAAACACAAACTCCTGACTTTTACAAAATGAGACATTACTATCCCAAAATAAAATCATCCTGTCAAACATTTTCACATAAAAAAATTCTTCCAATCCATGAAGCATTACATGCCGGACAGTTTGTGACACATGTACAAATTAAGAAACCAAAGTTCTGAAATACTAAATAATAATACCCGAGAGACAATGGCCGCAGGTCAGTATTCCTCGGGCAATTATTCAGCAGCAAGGCTCAACACTCAGCCTCTATTCTCTAAACGTTCTGAAAGAAAATTATAGATAAGAGCTACCAGGCCAGCAGGTATAAGGTCAACAAGTGCTTTGAAATGGGGCCCTATTCTCAAAATCTTTGCTGCAGTGCGCGAATAAAATGTGCATCACTAGCTAATCTTTTAGCACTGTCAGCTACAGGCAATTTAGTCGCAGACTGCAGCAACTGCGTTGTGAATGAGGCCCATGCCCTGGGAACACAACACCCAGGAAATCTGGCTAATCCTGTCTTCCTCCACCCAGCCAAGCATTAACATAATACTTACCTTTTTTCCTGTATCTCTGTTGATGACAGAAACATTTTCCTCCCCTGTCAAGTTATTAAGGTCAAGTTTATTTGGATCCACACGAGGCCTGCGCTTTCTTCTTTTGTCTGCCATAGGTTCCTTCATAAATGGAAATCAAACACAGGTCACCAATAAATCTTGTGCAAGAGTACCTGCAAATTACCTTCCAACAGTAGAGGCTGCTTCACCATAAAATAAGGGCCAACTTAATATTATTATTTTTGTTTCCTTTGACAATCTGCTTTTTTTAAACTACATTTGTTATAACAGAATATTAACATTCAAAGGGGAAAAAAAACACAACAGTGATGATAAAGTATTTAAAGTCCTACCTCTGACGGTCACTTTTGGAAACAAAATTACATTGTTTTGGTATTCACCTCAATATTAAATGATTTATTTATATACTTTGACATTTTCATGCAATCATGAGTGAGAAACAAAGGCCATAATAGGCCTAAAATGAATGGCAGGTGCCCTGAACATAGTTTTCACTTTACTTTGTCATTAGTTCTACATGGAATTCCCTGATCATTACAATTGTATTTGGGTCTTTTCGTCCAGAACCACTTCCTGGCAGTCATTACCCTATTCCGTAGTCCAAACTCTCTACACTCCATAAGCCAAACTGGAACTTGGAAGTACTATTGTCACATTCAGGGCTTGACATTAAGGGTAGTCTGGTTGTCCGGGACAATCAAATTTTCAGTGAGGGCAACCAAAAATTTTGCCCTACATGGGACTTTAACCCAGTGCTTGCCCCAAAATGTAGAAAAAGTTTGAGGGGGAACAACCAGTCAAAAAGCTTAATGTCGACCACTGACGTTCTTCTGTAGAATTTTGACAAAGGCTGTATTAGCTCAAATAAATTTAAAGATCTTCAGGGGGGTAGCTACTCAGAACATGTTTTGGAACCTGTACTATGACAAGTTTACTATAACCACAAAAGGGTCAGCACCAATGTGATCATTGACGTAAAACAGTTAACAGTATGTAAGTTACCATGGTGACATTTACAAACCATAGCTATTTTTGTTATTCAACAGGACCAAAATATGCTGCGCATATGACTATGAAACACAACTTGAGGTGCAATTTTTGTCTGAAAATGATTTCTAATGCAAATTATGAAGAAACGGGTGGTATTTGTTTACTGTATATGATTGAAATTTTGTTAGGGCAGACCCTTCACACAACCTCAGCCAACATAGACAACCTTTTTCTGAAATATAAGCCCAATTTGAGTAAACAGAATAATATCAGAGAGCTCTAGGGGTTTTTTAATGGTAAGGATCAGCCCTTGCTCTATGCAGCCCCTTAGATGCATCAGGAGTTCCCGATCATCATAATTCAATCAGATGGACGACGGTAAAATCATCCTTTGCACCTTTCATATCAAACACCCACAGGTCTGTATTCTGCAATTAAAAAAAAATGTGGCATTTCTGCACGTAAAGAAGTATAAACAGACCTCTTCCTCCGGCTCTGGCCGGTCCACCATGTAGCCAGGATGTTCGTCTAACCACCTGTCCAGGTCTTTACGCAGCGGAGCCTCATCCCCGGACAAGCGACTGCCATCTTCTAGATTTACCACTGCAACCCGTGCTTCTGTTAAACAGAGCACAGCTATAGTTAGTTCATTTGTAACCCTTGTGTACAATGTCGTATTTCAACACAAGATTATGGTCGAACTGATATGTGCAGCACGATACGAAACAATCAACCAATCACTTTCCTGATCCCTTCAAGGGATATTGACACAAATTACTATCGCCCTGAAGTGGTGCCACATGCACATATTAATTCATAGTTTACATGTATATTCCTTTGTAAAACTCCCCTTCAATGACTAACTGTACAAGTGCACAGTGATCCAAAGGATCTATGTCCCCCGCCACAATATACAGAAGAAAGCCATACAATGCATATAGCATGTCTGGAGGTACAAAAATTGATGTTCTTGGGCCCTGTGACCTTGAGTATAGGTCAAGGTCAAAAGCAATACATGGCGCACATGCTCTTTGTATGATGCATCTCTGGTATAAATTTCAGCATTCTACCTCTAAGGGTTCTAGAGATAAGCTGCCAGACACACAAAAATTGATATGTTCTTGGGCCCTGTTTTCACGGTCAAAAACAATGCACAGCGCACACGCCCGTGGTATGATGCATCTCTGGTACAATTTCATTATTCAATTGATTAGGGTTCTAGAGATATGCTCCCGGACAGATGGACGGACACGGCCCCTATGCCAATTTCGCTGGCAGAGGACAATAAGGGCCAGGAGTGTTTATAAAGTAAAAAACTAGGCAAGCCCAGTAGCAGTCAAAACTAGAATAGTGAATAAAATGGACTCTGACTGGTTTTGCTCTTTGTCCTGAGCTCATATGGGAGAGAAATGAAAACACCGTTAAATACACTGATTACATAGTAGGGAGTAACGTTGTCAAGGACCACTGAACAACGTCAGGTACAAATTAACGTTCCTACCTTCAGGCTGATCCACTGGTCTAACCGCCAGATTGGCATGTTAGTATGACGTGAAAATATGGACTCCTCATCACAATTGATCTCATGTGTCACCAAACCTCATTAAAGAAATTGACGAACGACTGGTCCATAGTCAATTTGTATGAAACTGTATCAACTGATAGTCTTTTCTCAAGTAAAGAGTTCACAGTGTTTTTTCTGGAGCTCCCCTGTGGGGGTAGCTCATCATCGTTTAAAACAGGTACATAGTTTTATCAAGTTACAATATAACAAGCCTTCCATTTTAGCACCCTACTTTGTATTAAAGTAAAATACTGTGAAAAAGATCATACAATGTAGAATTTATTGGTCAGTTTTGTTTTTCTTCAGATTCCGAGGGGCCTTTTCACAGAAAGAGACTCCCAAAAACTCAGGCTGGAAAAGCTTACAAACAGAGTAGTTATTGGCTTCCTCCCTAAAATCTGTCAGTATTTTACTTCAATAAATTGTATTTAATGTTGAAAATAATCTTAAGAAATTCTGCCTTCTGACTCCCAGAATTTTCAATTGGGCAGGTTGGCAACACTGAGCCAATATGACTACCCCGAGAATGCCAGGAAAACCATTAATGGCAAGCAATTCAGCCACATTGTTGCGCTGCCATTCCCTGGCACAACAGCAATGGAAAAGCTCAGGCTCGTGTCGATACAGCCTTATTCATGTTGTGGGACCTCCTCCCAGCAGCCTAAAGGCTCCTTGCCAACTGGGTGATGGGGTCAAGATTAACATAGGTTAAATCTGTCTGTGCATAGGTTTCATACATCACAGCTACACTAGCGGCATGACAATGCTTGTGGGGCATATATTACTTGCATTATGTATCCCTGAATAGCACTTCATCTCTTATCTGAACCTTTCATATTGGTGTATGTTATAAACACCTCCACACAATGCATTACTTTCCCATGAGGCACCTCTTTAAATTTCTATTTAAATGCCCCAACATAAACTTCTCAACCATTTGAAGTTATGTAACTCTTGAAGTGCAAAATTTTGGACTGAGTCAACAGCTTTCCTCCACGTGCATTGCGCCCAATGCATGCCAAGAAAAGCTGTTGACCTGGGATATTTTCTCTGGAACTAGAGGCATGCTGGTACTTAAATGAAAGGTCTTTTTATGGGGAATACGGATCTGAGATCCTAATGATAATTCAGACTGTTTCACTTTAGTACATTGACTTAAATTTCAGTATTCTATCTCTAAGGGTTCTAGAGATATGCCCCCAGACGGACTGACCAAAACAGCCCTTATGCCTACTAGTTCTATGTCCCCCTATGCCACCTTCAGTGGTGGGGGACAATTAACTGTTGCTCCCCAAGGACAAAATTTCAGTCATCTGCTGACAATTTTAAAACAACTTTACAAAGAAATTGAATGAACTTTCACACTAAGTTAAGAGGAAGCTCAGAGAGTAGACCCTGCTGCTTCACTAAATTTAATGGCTGCTCATTCAATTTTATTTGAGAGTAAAACAAACCAGAATTCTGAAAAAAAGTTGGTTCACTTTAGCTTCTGGGTGGGGAAGAGTTAAGGAGGTCAGATGACAATATGCACACAAGTTTGGCTTGCCGCATTTCAGTACCGTGTTGTTAACCTAACTTACAGCAGATTACCCCTCCCAGCCACACTTCACAGACTTTTTATCTGAAGAGTTATGGGATGTATAAAACATCCTTAATTAAATTGATGCAAGGCATACAACAAAGGACCGGAGCCATATGTACTATCAGTACGAGCGTTATTGTCCCCATTTGACCTCATTGTGCATGCATGGATGAATAACTGTCAATGGGGCAGTAATATATTACCAAAGGTCTCTCTATGGTCCACTGTAAATCAACTTTAACGAGTCCTGCAATGAGATTGGTCATAGCAAGCCACCTTGGTGATGTTGCTAATCTCAGCTGCTGCTTTAATGGAAATCCTATGTCCTCTTTTGTGAACGACTTTCATGTTTTTATCCAATCTCCACCCTGATTAAATATTGCCGTTTTTACAGCTTTGGATGGAACCTCCTGATTTACTTGTCTTGTCCCTCATGAGAAACAACTATGCACCTTTATCAAAATCAAATTGATTCCATTAAACAGGAAAGGATGAGTGGTGAAAAGCAGCATCCATTACGAAGCAAGGAGATAATAACACCACACTCCCCACTCCACTACTTTAATCATTAACAGTTGATTTACTCCGTCCACTGCATAAAAGTTCCAGTTTCAGAAAATTTCTAGTCAAAACAGATACAGAACCTCCCATAGCACAACTCAGAAAATGGGAGAGTTCAGTGATGCTGGTGTAAAAATAAGGGGTCCTGTTGATTCAACACAGGGAGTGCTGTCTAAAATGCAGAAGACATGAATATCAGTGACTTTTACGACAAAAAATGTGGGAGATCTGTCACTTTATTGGCAAACTTAGGAGCCTGTGGCAGCCTTGTATCTCATCTGATCCCATTTCATCAGTCAAAGGTCACCATGAAAACCCTGGAGCTTCATCATCACAGCTTCCTGATCCACACATACACTTCCACTATCTCTTGTCCTTTGTAAAACAACTGGTTTAGTCACAGTATTTCTGTGGTAGTCTTATTTTGTTTTCTTCATTACGTTTTTATCCCATGTGTTTCATGGGAACACTTATATTAATTATATTCATCCTCCTTGCAATCATGGCTTTTACGCAATGCCCGTCTCCAAGTTTGTCATTTATGCATATACACATAAACGGACATAGAGTGGTACTTCTCTTGAGAACACTCCAATGAGAGGTCACCTTTGTTGGAAGACCACCTTCTCAACATGCTTTACTCAGCATTTTTCATTTGCTGTTACCTCTTATGAGAGACCATGTCTCCAGAGACCAAATAAATTTGGTCATCCCTCATAGTGGACAATTAAAACATGTATCATTGTTTATATATATATATATATATTGTGCAACCTGAAAGACTTTTTCTAGTAATTTTCACTTTTCACTTCTTATACATGCATATATATATATATATATATATATATATATGCATGTATAAGAAGTGAAAAGTGAAAATTACTAGAAAAAGTCTTTCAGGTTGCACAATATATATATATATATATAAACACTGCAAATTTATCGTTATTTTAAGACTAGGATCCACAAATACAGACAAAATTCTCTTGCTTTTATTAATACATAAAACAAATCACGATAAATTTTTGTGCCACGTAATTTAATTCAACCGAGATTAAAATACTAGGCCTGTGATCAACTGAACCTCAATTGCGAATCCAAAATACTCACAGCTTTACAGCTGATAACCTAGTGCATCAGGGTTAAAAAGCTCATTTTACAGTGATCCACATCATTATCAGAGTTGGATCTGCACTCATCATATGCACCAGTTATCAATTTGATATAATTTTGTCGCTAGAGTGAAAAGCCTTCATACATTCAATTGATTTATGTTAATGAATCCCAGTTCGCAAACTAAAATCTTTCTGATGATAAACCCCCTCATAAAAAGAATAGTGAAACACTTTTGTCCGATTATAAGTTGCACACGACAATTCCACCCCCCCCCCCCCCCCGAAAAAATTCCTAAAGTCCTTCAACAAGTTAGCACTGTAAATGGCATTATTGACAATTTGATCATCATCAATGGAAGCCGATCAATTTTCCATACAAACCTCCTAAATATAAAGCAAGTAAGCACATACCACAGATTTAATTCAGGTAAAACCACAAATATACCTGTCAAGTCTCCACCATTTGACGGGAGTCTCAAACTTTTAAGAGGCACATTCAAGAATTTTCATTTGAAATTTGGCCTGGTTTTTTTCTTTTCTTTTTTTTGAAAATGTACCCCATGAAAGCAAAATATTCTATTTCTTATTCAAGGATGCCAACAGGTTCAGTAGGTGCTATCGTGCACACTGTATTATTTTGATAAAATATAATGTTGGCTCTACATGTACACTTTACTGAGGTACCATAGTGTAACTTGTTTAGATTGTTCACAAAAAAAAAAAAAAAAAAAAAAAAAACTTCTATCATCTGTCGCTTACTGGCTACAGCCCACCTTTTATCCTTTCACCCTTGAACTGGCCAAAACCAGCTGGTGGTCCTTCGTCTGCTTCAATGTTTCTGACTGACATCAAAGATAATACACTGAAACCTTGTTATAATGACACCATCTGTGCCCTAAGAAATGTGTCAGGTAACTGAATATGTCAGATAAATGAATCAAATAACAAAGAATATAAACTTTTTCCCATACAATTTTGTGTCATTATATTGAAAATGTAAGATATCTGAGTGTCGTTATAATGCGGTTTCACTGTTCTACTCATTCATTCATACAAATGAGCATGGTATCCATTCAAAAGCCAATTTCCAAGGGTCTCAATGAAGACCAATAGTTAAAGTTTTCTGTATTTTTGACTCTGACTACCGGTCTCACGCAGGCAGCAGTTGCCTGTTTGTTTTCAAGTATCTGGAACTTAAAGAATGATGATAAATTTAAATTGGTCACACTTAAAAGTGACCTGAACTGAAGGATGACCTCTTTCGTCAAGTGACTGTGAGGTGGTGTTCTCCTGTATATTGCATGACACAAGCACTCTTACCTGGATCCAGACATGATGGAGACCAAGTGGACCTTTTCATCCTTGCAGCTGCCTCTGCTTCCTCAAGCAGTTTGTCGATCTTCCTCTTACGACCCCTTTTCTTCTTCTGCTGGTTGATAATACCTTCAATCTGTAAGTAGATATGACAACATACTGTGTATGAACCAGCATACAGAATATGCTTCACATGACCCCATGATACACAAAACTCTTCTTACTTTGAGAAGCAATGCTGTCCTGCCTTCAACATTTCATGTAGTCTTGTACCAAAAAGGAGAAAATTCTGTTTACATCTGTTCGACAGTTCAAAGTCAAAAGTGGTGCTTCCAATCCAGGACATGTGCTACTCAGTTTAACAGGTTGCAGTTCTTGTCAAAGTTGTTACACGGCCCCAGAAAACTGACCAGTTCACAGTAGCCTTCTGAGGTTGTTTTGTGCCAAGTTTGAGCAAAGTATGTCAATGTACTATTGAGGTAAGATGGTAACAAACACGTCTGAATGGAAATTTTGACAGATGGTTATTCTGACACAACCTTAAAACAGAACATTCCCCTACCTTTTTCTCCACAAGACTTGGACTATCTACTTCTCTCCGCAGGGGACTGAAGTCGACAGGCCCTCCACTACTGCCATTGAGGAAAGTGTTTTCTCCCGACATGTGGATGCCAGAGAGATTGGACTCACTCTCGCTGTCTCCCGCACTTGATATGTGACTGACGCCCAGGATCTCATGAAGACGAGCAGCTGCGAACATAAACCAAATTTATCCCTATATGAGTACAGTACTATCAAAATGGTGGATACTTATTTTGTGAATATACTGTATCACTGACTGAACTTTATTGAGATCAAAATTCTTATGTTTCACATGAAGGTTAATAATGGGGTTAATAGAGAGCGTCTAAAAAGTTTAATTTCTGCTCTGTGACCAAATATAACAGGAGAATATCTTTAAAGCATATTTTCAAAATGAAGTATGAAAATTTGACCTTATGCTCATGTATCCGCACGCACCTTCTTTGTATTCAAAATATGTGAAAGCATCTGATGTTGTAAATGCTATTGTTTCTTTTCTTTTTTTGTCATTTAGAACAACATGCCATAATTAACCTTTAAAGTGCTGATTTAAGATTGAGTCAACAGCTTTCCACAGGACACTTTGCTCGCACTGCATGCATGTGTCCCGAGGAAAGCTGTTGACTAAGACTACTTTTTGCTTCAGACAAGGCTTGCTGGTATTTGAATGAAAGGTATATTCATGAAGAATTTGACTCTTTTAACCATTATATGTTTAATGGTAATTAAAAAGCAACTATAGCAGTGATTAGCACTTTAAGGGTGAACAACTTTCCTTGTGCAATGTGCCAAGGAAAACTGTTGACTCACTCTCCAGAAGGTTAACCCAACATTATACTTCTCCAATAGCATATGGCAGAAGTCAAGCCACTGCCATGTATAATTTTATAATTACATGTTCGAGCAGGGTCTATGCTCAAGACACGCTCATCATCATCACAGTAAAAACTCACTGTAATGACACCACCTGTTTCCCTAAAATGGTATCAGATAACTGAATATGTCAGATATGTGAATCAACTAAGAAAATGATCTTTGAATGTGCCTCAAAACATGTGTTGTTAAGCGAGTATTATGGATATTTGGGCATTGTTATGATGAGGTTTCACTGAACAAGGCTTCTTGACAATGGACATACCTTTTTCCGCCCTCTCTGTCTCCTTGTCAGTCTTCCTCTTCCTGCCTCGTTTCTTTTGGAATGTAAGCTTCAGACCATCAGCCTGTCATAAACAGATAAGACCATGACTATAAACAATAAGTCACTGCTCTTTTCAACCTTTTTCAGGATTCTACCCAACTACTGATGCAGCTAGCCGTCAGTGAAGTTTCATTTCCATAGGTCTGTGATGTTGTGGACACAACAATCAGTGAACACCAGTCTTCATGAGTATTGAGATACACGTATTAACCCTTTCCCCCTTGAATTAAGACTGAGTCAACAGCTTTCCTTGGCATGGGTTGGGCACTAAGTGCCCAACCCATGCCAAGGAAAGCTGTTGACCTGGGGCATGTGATCTTGATAAGTCTCATGTACATTTCTCAGTCAAATTGTTTTCCATAACTGTTGAAATTAGTTGAAAACACTGAAGCAGACGACATTTGACCACCAGCCGGTTTTGGCCGGTTTGAGGGGGAAAGGGTTAACACTGAAAATTTAATTCTCCCTGCATCATTACAGAGCAGCCAGGGATATCCAGCATCAAAAATTCAAATTTGTGCATGACAATCAGACTGCAATTTCAAAGTCAAGTCACAAACTCTATACATTTTTCCCCGTCAGGTTCATTATTTGTCCTCATGTGTTCCAAACGTGCTGAGATCACCATCTTCCATTCACTTGTTCAGTTTCAACTTGATTATACATGTACTCCTGTATGGTCTACACAGGAAAATGAAACTTCTCACCCAACCCCACATAAAGCCAAACAAGCCACGATGCCACAAATAAAGCAGACATACAGGTGCATTCCCATGGCCAAAGATGATAGAGCCAACTAACGACGACACCAAGGTTGTTCCCAAAACTATGAGCAAGAATGGTCTTGCCGGATATGTAAATTTAAGACTGAACATCAACACCAAATTACAGCAGACAGCCTCATCGGTAAGAGAGTTTAGTGACCAAAAAATCAATTAGTCACCTTATCTTTGACTCATGAGGGCCCCTTATAGCAAATTTGCCCAAAATCAGAGTCCCTCATGGCAAATTTGAGCAAAACTGGGAGTCCTTGTGGCAAATTTGCCCCAAATCAGTCCCTTATTGCAAATTTGAGCAAAACTAGGAGTCTTTGTGGCAAATTTGCCCAAAATCGGAGTCCCTTATGGCAAATTTGCCCAAAATCAGAGTCCCTCATGGCAAATTTGAGCAAAACTGGGAGTCTTTATGGCAAATTTGAGCCAAACTCTTGAGTCCTTGTGGCAAACTTGTTCAAGGCTCTCTGGAGCCATTTTGAGCAAATTGTGTCCCTTACGGCAAATTTGAGCAGAGCTGGAGGCCCTTCAGTCACCTTTGAGCTAAGTCTGTGGGGCTCCTGCGCCAATGTCAACTACAATCCACAGGAAATATATTTTTAACACCATGCTGACGAAAAATGGATAGGACAAATAAGCCAGAAATGCCTGTTATCAGCACAGAATAATAAACTTGGTATCCAACAATAGTAAGCATAGCTTTAGGAACAACCTTTTGCTTCAGATGGTTTGTGTGTGTGTGTGTAACATGCTGGTGTATGTCTATAATGCAGTCATCAACATACTTTTTGGCTTCCTTAAGACATTGACTAAAATCCCCTATGTTATGCTGAAGGACCCTGGAATAATTCTATTTCACTGCTTTGATTGTAAACATACAACATATTCTGGCAGTATTGCATCAAGGTTATAATTACAGCATAAATTCAATTAAGAATCAGCATTAAGCTAATAAAGTGTACACCAAAGGGAGACAGCATCTACAAAGTGAAGGAAACATGAGTAGGTTACCATGGTTACTGTCGACACTGTTACTCATCTACTCTAACAGCAATCTAACTAGCACTACGTTTGTTAAAACATTTTACTAACACTCATTTAATACTCACTCAGATTCTTGTGTTTATATTTGACAGCTCAACTGGCAATTATTAATATTTTTTTTTTGTGTATGTTTTAAAGAAAAAGTCCAGATGGGGAGATGATGAGTCGAGGATGTAAGCCCACATACGCACAAGAACAGTGCATCCAATAGTCCCACCCACAGATCATGCATCCCTACCTCAGTTATCTGGACCTTAAAGTCCTTTTCATCATCACCACCATCATCATCACCAGTATCATCTAGGGCGTAAATGAGCCCAGCTCCCCTCATCACCTTAAAACCACGCAGAGCCTCGGGTGTTCCCGTGTCACTTTCAGGCCTCGGCGTACTGGAGGGAGTAAGCCCCGGGGTGCTGGCACGTGAGTCTTCTGTGGCACTCAGGTTCATCATTTGTTGTTGTTGAAGCATCTGGATGTGTCGTCGGCTGACCGGCCATTCCCCTTTTTCCACGCACTGACTGATGTGCTCCAGCCGATGGAAGATCACCTTGTCCTGAAAACACAATGTATCGTATGTGGCTCAACACTAGCATCTTGTAACAATAAAATGATACACACTTTGAAAAACCAGCACATTTTCTGAAAATACACAACAGCTCTCAAAGCAAGTCTGCTTTCCTGTGTTACAGCACTACAAATTAAAATCTAATACAGCTGTGAATCTAGAAATGCAACCTTAAATAAGTACAGAGGGGATGGTGTTTTTCAAACCCCTCATATTTACCTTTCAACACTGAGATGAGTATACATTGTACAAGCAACACTGACCCTGTAGTGAATAACAAACAAAACTACACGGAGCATTTGGAGGCGTTTTTCTTGTGCAACTTGTCGTTCCTGTATCTCCTTGCACAAAGTCAAGACTGCATTAAGATCCAAATCCTGAAGTGAAATGTAGAGCAGCTCACCTTAGGCCACTGTATGGCAGGGTTGTTCATGGACCTGGCCAGCAATTCGGCTACGGTTGGTTCTCCTGGCTCCCCATCATTCAAAAAGCTGTCCTCTCCCATGTAAGAAGACAGGCTCTGAAACTACATGCAGTAGACTTTGAACACCATGAAGCAAAAAAAAAAAAAAAACAAAAAAAAAAAAATCCCTGTGTCCATCTCCAAACAGTTTAATTTTCCTATCTTAAATCTAAATTTAAATTTTGCTATCATGCGAAATTAACCAAATCATAACATTACAAACAGGTTAGTGCCAAAAATTGCTCACAACTTGCCTGACATTTCCCGTAAATCTGGTACCTGTGACATACAAAATTCACCTGCAAACTGAGTAATTTTTATAGCTTCAAGCAGTTAGAAAGTGAATGTTGTAGTGCTGGTGTAACATCACAGTTATCGCCAGCAACTAAAACTGATATCCATTAAATTCCATTATGCTCCCCCATACCTGGGATGGATGCTCTGGCCTCATTTCTTCCAGTAAAGGCATTTCCTCCTTTCTGTCATCTTCCTCTTCCTCTTTCACGACCTTCTCTACTTCTGACTTGATGCTTTCCTCCTTAGGCTGAAGTTCTGGCTCTTCCTCTTCTGTCTTGACTCCTTCCTCTTTTATTTCAACTTTCTCCTCTTTCACATCCTCCTCCTCTTTCTTCACATCTTCTGCTACTCCGTTTTCCTCTGTTTTGACTTCAGTCTCTTCTTTCACCTCTCCATCTTCACTCTCTGCCTTTGGCTTTGGTTTTTCAGGAGTGGCAGGTTCCTGGTTGACTTTCTCCTCATCACCACCAGAGGGCTCTGCTTTTAGTTCAGGTTTGACAACAGCTTCAGATTGGCTGCTGTCTGAGGTAGCTGTAAATTCAGAAGCAATTCCTTATATACTTTCCATGCCTTTTCTTTAAATATGCAGTGCATCAAACTTTATTTAGAATGAATACCAAAAGCGCACTTTGCCCAAATGATCCAGGAATTAAAGATGTCTCAGAAGATTCAGGCAATGACATTAAAATTAAAATTACAAAAGCTTTCTTTTGAAATACTGGCCATCAGTTTCCATTTTCTATGGCATGCAATAAGCTCTTTGATCCCAGAACTCAAAATGGTGTGATTTATGCTGTAACTTGGGAGGGTATGGGGATAAAATGGATTAAATGACGTATACTGTAAAAGATTATAGCTGGGTAAGCTGCATTGTGCTATATGGTGGTTTAGTCTGCTTAAGGATATCGAGAATCCACATAAATTTGTTCAACTGCAATAACAAGGCGACAAGTTATATGATTTTTTAAAAGTTTTTCTGAGACTCTGCAGGAGAAAAACATGAAAATAGCACAAAGGATGACTCCAATCATATCCCACTTGGCCAGCCTATTCTTACTTATCTTTGACGCCAAGCACATTAAGGTGATACACCTACCTATTTGGTTCTGTAGTGTTGGAATGTGCATCGTGTATGGTGATAATTTATTTGCATTTTGGGCATTTTTGGCCTTGACAATTTCCCTGAATGATAGTTTTGGATCATGAAGGATATGATAATCTGTCCTTGCTAGACCGTGTCTACAAAATGATACAGAACATACCATGTCACTTCCAGTGATATTATCATAACAGTACCCAAAGCATTTTAGACTTCTCAAATATATTTAAAAACAGTTTACATACATGTACCCTATGTCCACTCCAATTACTCCTGTTGCAACCATCAGTTGCTCACAAAAGTTTTACATACAAACTGTTAGGACTTATGAAATCAGAATAAAAGTGTACATGTAAGCGACTCATCAAGCCTTCCCCAACGTTTCCTTTAGATCAAACCAACCCACAAATCACATTATTTGTCCTTGTGAAACAGCTGCGCTCCAATTCTAAGCTAAATAAAGCACATCCAAATATTTTACAAATTTTCATAAACACTTTCCTACTCTTATTGCTCAACAGCCCCCAGATATAAATTGTCATCTGCTATAATATTTTTACTTAAATTTCATGTTAACAGAAAAAGTTTTTGCAGTGAATTATAGATACCTTTCATGATGACACACTCAATTTTCCTCTGACCAGCAAATTTTGTATTAATAGTCACTGCGTGAGTGGATTTCCCAAAATATAATCTACCCTCCCCCCTTGGAAAGAAGGCATAGAGCCATTCTGTTCACGTGAACTGTCAATTATAGATCATACCTGGCTGCTCCAATGAGCAAGTCCTTGTCATGGCGTCCGCATTCCCACCAGTCTGGCATATCATAGCTGGGCTGGCAGAGTTCTAACCTTTCGTCTAACTGTGGATGGAATAACGTTTCTTCCCGCACTTTGTTCAGCAGGTCGATGCGAGCAAGGCAGCGACTTGCCCTTTCTTCTGTGATTGGCTCCACATATAAATTGTTGGGAGGAACCGCTATATAAATATAAATCACAGTTTAAGTGTCTTGTTTCAATGGAGAATAGGAAACCTCACCACTGAAGAAAAATAAAAATATTAGAGCACCTACCACTTTGTCACTGCTATTTTCAATCTTGCATGCAGTATTTCTTTTATACCAAATTTCATACTCTGGTAACCTTTTCCACAGAAAACTTTACATACAGTTTTGACATTTGATCAAGATCTGCTCACAGTGGGACGCAGCAGGTTGAAACTGGGTCAGTAATACATCATACTTCAGATAGTCCCTATTCTCACCCTACCAGCACAAGTCTTCATAAAGAGTTGTTCCCTGTCTAGTTAATTACAATAGCCATACAAAGGAAATCAAAGAAAGGTGGTGCATCTGGGTACAATGCTGGTTTCAGTCACAGCAATGAAGTACTTCCTTGTGCATTACTGTCTATACACTTTCAAAAGTTTAATTCATTTTCTGGATAATTTGCCCTACCTGGGTTTCAGTTACAGTCCTAGAAAGTGAATATAACATTTTGAAGTGACATTTTAAAATACTCAAGGGCAGCTCATACTCACCATCTAATTCGTCTCTGAACTTCTTACACACGCGTTGGCACATACAGTAGAAGGCATAGAAGTACTCTGTCAATGTGTCGTCATATTTCTTCTCCAATCGAGCAATGTTTCTGAAAGTCTCCCACTTGAATCTGCCAGTTCCCCTTTCTCGTTCGACTCCGAAAGTCGACACAGTGCGATAGAAATCAGCCTCTTCGCGTCGAGACCACCTCCAGCAAAGGTGAATATAAAATGATAGTGAATCTCTTTGTCTTCTAGTGTATATTTTCATACTGTTTTTATTTCTGCTGCCGAACTTTCAATTCACTACAAATGAATCCTAACACAACCTCTGTTGCTTTCTCACTCATTTTCATAATTTTACAGGATCAACGAAACTTACAAGGAGCGATATTTATACACATGGTACACTGGGACAGATTTTAACGTTAACAAATTTGCCATTCAGACTGTAAAGCAGCTCGATTTGTCTGGGCATGCGAATAAATGTAGTAGTGTCTGCAATTTAAGATCCCACATTGCAGGAGGGCTTAAAATACAAGTAAATTTATTAAAAAAATAGACTCCAGTCAGGAAAGGGTGGCCTTGGAAAAAATGTGGTTTCTTGAGAGACAGTCTTTAGATTAGCTGCTGCTGTATTAACACAGAACACAGTGTACAACTCTTTACCTTGAAACTTTTTAACACTGGGAGGGGGCTTCTGTGTACACAAGTCTTTTTTTTTTTAACTGCATGTTATTTGTTGGTGCTTTCATATGCTTCATAATGAAACATATTGGTATAAACACTCACCTTTGTTGTTGCTCTCTCTTCTTGACCTGCTTTTCTTTGATGGCTGCTTCAAAACGCTCTCTCCTTTCCATTCTCTGCAGATATCCAGACAAAACAATTCTTATGACTGGTATCATTTTCTAGATTTCATAACTTTTAAGAATTTGCATCTGCTAAATATTCTCAATTCTGCTTACCAGCCTGTAACCATTTAAACATTTATTCTGATTTGTACACATTAAAATATTTTGAGATGCATCAGGGTTAAAAAGCTCATTATATAGTGATCCGCATCGTTTGTCGGAGTTGGATCTGCATTCATCATTGCATCTCTTTGAAAACTTCCTTTCTTTCAAAATAATCGTCCATGTGTTCAAATGGTTATAGCATTACTGTCATTTCCCTAGACTCAGAGTGCCCTTCATTTGCCTACAAAACTCTTATTTCACCCTTTACCCCCTTCATCAGCCAAAACTAGTTGATAGTCAAATTTCCTCTGCTTCAATCTTTTCAATTGCAACATTTACAAAAAACAATTTGAATGGAAATTGTAGAACAACACTATCAAGGTGGCATGCTCCAGGTTAAGAGATTTCCTTGGCATGAGTAGGGCACTTGGTACCCAACCCACACCAGAGATCTGTTGACTCAGTCTTACTTCAAGTGGGAAAGGGATAACGGTATACACTTTTGACACTATGGAAGGCAGCTTTGCTAAGAAACATTAGATATACCAAAATATACCAAAACTAGTCATGTCTAATACACAAACAACGTCAGATACAATGCATTTTCTCCTACCTTGGCTCTTTGGGCTATTTTCAGCTGCTCTTTTTTATGACTTCTTTGGTAACCAGTGACAACTCGCCTCAGACGAGTGTTGAGATCAGAGGGGCCTGGGAAGGGTAGCTTCCCAGCATGGGCAGCATTTTGCTCCAGCATTGTTCTGTTAAAAAGTTTGGATGGAGTGCTTGATCCTGGGCTGCCCGGGGAGTCATTATCCTCATCAAACCTGGATTTTGGATCATCAAATTCATCCCTGTGTGAAAAGAAATTGCTTTCAATAAACATAATGATACCTTTAGTTAGTCTGCATTCTTCTATATAGTCATCAGTATTTTTAGCCAACACTAAAGACTGTGAAGGTCGGGAAAAATCAACAGGTCAAAATGTTATCTAAAATGGAAAACTGAGCTGCACAATTAATCTGAATGCACAGGCTTTCATCAGTACTCACTATGGAGAAGCTACATTGAACTCACAAAAACCCAGCACCAGCAGCACAAAGATGCCACCTGGTGTGATTTTTCAGTATTAGCATGGCTGCTGTTCATCATCCTGAAGCCTGTGACATTTGCCCTTGGTCACCTTTAATCCTGGTCATTTTTCATATTTTTGTTCCCAACATAAGAGGAGTTACGTGATTCTTGCATTCATTGTTTTCATATAGTTTGTTTGTTAGAATATCAGAGTAAAATTCACTTCAATATAAGCATCGCATCCTGAAGCACCAAGGCATAATCCGAGTCTGGCATAACAGTGAAAAATGTTTTTTACCCCCTAAAACTTCACTATTTGTCAGAAACATACACCATATGGTGTGTTGAAATCATTTAAGACTGGCTACACTTACTTATCATAATCTTCATCATTCTGTTCTGCCATAAGTGCACGCTGTGTAGGTGGGCCACAGCGTCCCAGGAAACTCAAAGCTGGGTCTTGCCGCATAAGATTGTATTTCTCATAACCTGGGCAGAAAAAAAAAAAAGACACATTCTATTCAGTTATTTTACAGCTATTCACTTGTCACTTTCATTCATCTGTCCTCTTTGAATATTAGATAAATAACATTATAAGGAATATTCCCAGTCACAAATTTGAGAATAGTCAATGTGGCATGGGATTCTCTAAACTGAATTTCATCCCCAATTTAGAAAAAGAGGAACTGTACTACCAACCTTTGCAACCGACTACCTGCAAAGTGGGCTTCTGTATGACTTTTCCAATGTTGAGACTGAAGAGTTTCAGAATTTGTACCCAAGAAATGAATGTATGTGTGTTCAAATTACATTATGACCAGCTCAGCACACCATGCTGGAAGGAACTCACCAATTCGTCTTGTTTATTTGTCAGGACCTGGAATTTGAAACGTTGCTGTCTTTTTTTTTTCCTTACCGTGCTTAAAAACACCTATGAGAAGAGATTTGTCAGCTTCTTCGTCCCACCAGAAGACAGGAGGCTCACCATCTGGGCAAGGGGGTGGTATATCTATGTCCCTGAGAAAAAAAGATGTATTTTAAACTTGAATATATTACACTGTATTGGAAGGTTTTACCACATAGTTTGCTGGAATATTCTACTACTGAAATCCAGATGCTGCTTCTTGCCACCAGGACTGCAGTGATACTTTACAGTACATTGCTAGAGGTAGGACAAGTGAGTTAGTTCCCATCCAGCCACAGTGAATGGGGTATCACACAGTGAGGATATATATGTTCACAGCTACTGCATGTACATGCATATTTGAACAACATCCAGTCAAACATGCCCATGTGCAACTGTACAGTGCAAGGGTCATGAATTTGGAAAAATACTCATGGATGTTGGGGGCTACTTTCCAAGGCTTCAAATAGAAGCCTTGAAGGTTGAACTCATAATGTACGTCAAGGTAGCTGCCTTAACTTGGCAACAAAGGTAGATCTTTCTTTCGAAGTCATTCATGCACAATCAGGCTTCTACAATTTTTTCCAGAATCACTTGTCCATTAGACACTTTTCACTTGTTCCCCTCGAAAAATTCACTTGTCCCTCTGATGGAGATCATGCGTTACAAAAAGGGGGGTGCCCTTGTCTCAATCGATACTAAATGATTGTCCATCCCACATGCAAATATTTCTGGAAATAGCTGTAGAAGCTACAAATATATTTATTTGAAAAGAGCCACAGCTTGCCAATGTCTGTTGACACCTTCAGCGCGTCACGACACTGCACCTTCAGCCCGGCCCCATGCTACAACAGCTAACTTGTTCGCATCTCCCGCTGGCTCAGCCAGTATTCCCAGCAATCAGACTTTAATAGATTATCATTTACGACTGAAAATTTGGTTGTCCACTGGACAAGTGACTTTAAACAGTCACTTGTCCGACCTAGATATCCACTTGTCCGGGACAATAGGATCATAGGCATTGTCGAAGCCTGACAATCACCTTGCTGAGGTGGCCAGAGTAGATACCTGAATCTCGAAAGCAGAGTACATGTACTAGTAAAAACTACTTAATCAAATTCTTCACAGTAAGAATTATGGATAAAGTAAAAATGTGATCACTCTATACAGATGTCATTTTCGCACCATTTGGCCAAGCAAGAATCAAAGACCACATACACATGGAATGACCTCCCTCACATGGTACAACATTGGGCCACTAACTGGTCAAGACTGAACTTCTACTGTTTCAAATGTATGGCTATACCTTTCTTAATTTAATGAGAAAAATGAAGTCAAGAAGAATGTGATGACAAAATCACGTATCAATGACAACAAAGGCAGCATGTTTTATTCATCAATTTCACTTAAGTCAGCTTGAATCCAAGAAACTACTTTTCAGTATGTGCGGCATTTCTCCAATCAAAAACCTTTGGTGGCCAGTTTTATATATTTAGCACAACACACATGCAAGTGGCCAGTTAGAAACATATTGGAAAATTTCCCAACTCTATCTGACATACCTTTAAATCAAGGAAAAATAGAGATTCAAAACAGTTCCACTAATATGGCAAATGCCTTCAAGACCCCTCCCTTGGCCACCACTGTCTTGGCCCCCCCCCCCCCCCCCCGTGTCCTTGGAAATAGTTCAAGGTCATTGAATGTCAAACTCATCCATGCTTTCCATGAGATGCTTCAACGTGCAAGTTTCATGGTGGTAGCTCAACTGTTTAAAAATTATTGTATCTGTAAGGGTAACCAACAGACAGACATGATGACAAAACACCTTAACTGATAATGCCGAGGGGTAAAAACTTACTGTTTAAAGATGCATCAGGGTTAAAAAGCTCATTATATGGTGATCCACATAATTTATCAGAGTTGGATCTGCGTTCATCATTTGCATCTTTTATGGTGTTAATGCTAAAGGGTCCAAGACCTTAACAACTGTGGTCAGCCTCAGTTGTAATGATAAAATGTATGGAATTTTGAAAATGAATTGCGATCAAGCTATACTAATATGCTAGAAAATGGTTACAATGAAAAATGAAGATCTATCTGCATAAAGAATACTACTCAATCAGAAATATGTTTTGAAACCTTGAAACAGTACTCCCGAGTTCCATGGCTTCCAGAAGAACATGGGAATTTCTGAGAAAATTAAACTGATGTAAATTCTGAGAAAAGACAACAGACATATAATGAGCTATCCAGGATATTGCTTCGTATGAACAGCTTGTAAGACATTGTATGGCTTCTTACTTGACAGGTACACCCTGGAACACCTTCACAAATTGGTCGCCTATCACTTCCTGCCTCAGGTAGTAGAGCAGTCGCACACGCAGCAGCACCCTAAAAGTACACGTGCACAGGTTATTATACAAGGCATATCTATTTACTAAGAGGCTGGAATTCTTATTGTTCATTGAGTGACACAAGGTTGAGGGTCCTGGAGCAATTAAATGATACTACTGACTGAGGTTTTCTGTCAATACCTCTAGATCAATGACATGAGCCAAAGGCACTTGATCCACAAGGTTGCGAAAAGGTTACTCTTGACTTATTGCAACATGATCATGGGCAATTAAACTAGAACAGCTGTTGCCAACAGACTGGATACCCCCTGCTTGGCACACATATGGATCCTGTGACCTTGACAATGAGGTCAAGGTCACCAAAATGTGATCAGGTCAAGAAAGTGATAGGTACAACTGATGTAAATTTGAATTTGTTTTTGTCTATGAATCATGAGATAATTTGCTTGTAAGGATTCTGCTGAGGACAGGCAATCAGACAAACTGAAAAGAGTGTACCCCCAAACTTTGTGACGGGGGTCACACATGGGTATAGAGACATCTTTTGATTGGTTGTCACATGCATGATTGTAGCTTTGTGACAATGAAGTGAATAAAAGGAGTTTTGGCTCCAAGGCCTTTGCTAAATTTTCCACATGGGTTTATCACACCCCCACCTCTATCACTGCTCTCTTCAATCAATTAAAGTTGCATATGGATTGATCTTGAAAATTGCACAGGTTCAATTCTGTGAAAATGATTTAACCCCCGCCCCCCCCCCCCCCAAATACAATTAAATAAAAAGGATTTACCCATCAAATACATACACAGTGGGATAACCCTGGAACGCTTAAATTGCTAGACTGCACCACCAGTCAAGATTAATAGCCTGACATCTCCCAACCATTTGGGTTTGTCACTTTATCTTTCTTGACCAGTGGCACCCTCTGGTGACTAAACCCTCCTTGATTATCCCATTGGTCCTCATGCACAACTTTCACCATGGGGGAGAGTGGTCCTGCACCTGTGTGCTTTTGGCAATGTGTGGTTGCACCCTTACATACCATAGTCATACACGGCCACCCAACTGATGTGGTTACATGCTGACAAGTAATTCTTCAGCAGGACCAACTTCGCAGGGTGGGGGTAAATGTGTATCATGGCTGAGTTGACCATCTAATATAGTTACAAGACTCTCCAGGCAACATTGAAATCCTAGCACTCTAAATTCAAGCAATGCCACATAGTAAGTGTATGTTTCCTGGGTTTTCTGTTGGACGCAGTGTAAACATTTTCACTTTTCTAAGGTGTAAATAGCCCACTTACTTGTTTGAATGCCTTTGCAAATGTTTTTTATATCCCTCATCGGTGAGAACAGACTCTGGGTCCAGCTCACTGTTAGCCATGTCTATTTCCAAGGCAGTTTCCATGTTCTTTGCTTCTTTCTTGGCTTTTTTGCCTTTGCGGCCACGGGGAACAGGTGCAGAAAGACCCGAGTGGTTTTTATAGACCTTTGATCCCTCCTCTTGTGATGTGGAGATGAGATCCCAGATAAATCCTTTGATGCGTTCATCACCCTTGTAATGTTTCAAGCTGTAGGCAAGCATGGCTCTTGATATTGTCTCCACATCCTTGACAAGCAACTTTCGTTTAAATCGTCCATGGGCCAGAACTTCCTCCCAGCGACCCCACCTGCATCGGTGAAACAAGGGAATTTACTGCATGTCAAATGTAAAACTCACTAACGAAAACAACTTGGGATCTTCACTGTTCGTGTTGTTAATAAGTTCTCAGCAGTTTTATAAATATTTACTTCTAAAACAACAGAATAAATCCCATAATAAAACCATTTTAACAGCAAGACTAATTGCTCCTTCATATTAAGGTACACACCAACATAATGAAGACAACCTCCAAAGAATGATCATTATTTGGTGCGATGGCAGGTTATAACTGTGAGGTTTTCTTAAGGTATATGGACAATTTTATGCCTTACCTAGGTTTGTGTATTAGTAAATACTGTTTGTTTATAGTTTTATAATCATTCTACATTAATTTGTTATTAGGGTCAATTGCTCAACAAAGAATAAGTATTGGTAAAAATAACTTTTCCCTCATAAGGCTTTGTAGTAAAATGGCCTACAAACCGGAAAGTCTTTCTTCAATACGTATTTATATGAAAATGGGCTATAGTTCTAGAACTTGAGACTGGATATCCCCTGCATTGCACACAAATAGGTCCTGTGGCCATGAAAATGAGGTAATTGTCACCAAAATGTGATCAGGTCAAGAAACAGTGTAAATGTACAAATGAGGAAAATTTGAGCTTGATATGGCTTGTGAATCATGGGATACCTTGCTTGCAAAGATACCACTACAGATGGAAAGTTGGACAAGCTGAAAAGAGTTAAGATTTTGCTCCCTTTTTTGCGATCATGGGCCATTCAAGCACTTGACACTTACCCATAGACTAGAAGATTCTTCTCTACTTTGAAACACTCGGCACGTGTGTACCCGTCCACTGGTCCCTCCTCACCCTCAAAATCACCATCAACATCCTTCTGCTTTCGTCGACGTCCTTTCTTTTTGAGACTTAGCTGTTTTTTCATGTCTTGAATTTGCTCTTCTGCATCACTATCAGAGGTTTCCAGCTCGGACATGTCAAGAATATCCTGATTTCCATAGCGGGCTGTCTGTTTTCGCCGCCTTGGCTCTTCAATGATTAACTCATTCTAAAAATATACAGCAACATCCATTGTTTTTCTCCATACTAACCCATTAACTCTTTCAGAGCCCAGTGTTGACTAAGTCAACAACTTTCTGTGGTACATTTTGGACACATGTGTAGCCAAAGTGTGCCAAGGAAAGCTATTGGCCTCTGCTGTCTTTTACATTAATTGCAGGCATGCTGGTACTTAAATCAAAAGTTGGTCTATGAAAAATATGAATCCAATATCACTCTTTCAATTTAGAGCACACCAACTTTTGTTAGACTTGGCAAAGAAATGGTTAAAGTAAAGGCTATTCCTCTGTTGTCATTCTCTGAATTAAAATAATCTCTTTTATACCATAAAGACTATGTATATTTATCAATCGGAAGTTTCCTAAATATTAGAAACTTTTGGAACAATATGGTCATGATGTACTTCCATTGGATTATTCAATGACATGAGCGCAATACTGGATTTTTACACAAGTAACCAAAGGTCACACATATATGAATCCAATACAACATGAGTGGTCACCTGAGTAACCCACATAGCCCACATTTGCAACTAATCCTTTGTCATACTTACTCCACTGTACCCAGAAAAATAAACAAAAACAAATAAAAAAAATTGACATGTAACATCTAAACATGGGCTAACAATAATTAGTATCATCCAACTACCTAGTTATGATTAAAAAAATAAGCTTTTCCTGGTCTAAATATAACAGAATCAATAACACTGTATTATTGACTGAAGGTGCTCTAGTTTTAAATGTATTCAATGTATCTGAACATAAAAGAAGTTCTCTTATGAACAGTCTATCCAGAATCTTACCTTGTTCATGAGGTAATCCGCATCTAGTTCAGCCTTTTTGGCCCATTTTTGCCAAAAATTGGGATCGTCAATATCAATGTCTGATCTGTTATCTGACAGACTGAAACTGGCCTGGATAAAAATAAAATTAAACCAATCAGAAACATAGTAGTATCTATTACAACCTAGAAGTTTTAAAATGTGTCTCAGTGAGACATGAAATGGATCTTATCTGCAACTTTCAATGCCATACTGAACTGTGATTTTTGGTATTGCATTGAATCATCTTGTACCCATTTTTTTTAAAAGTTGAAAGTTAAGAGGTTCAACTCTAACTAGAAAAGTCATCATCGACAGACTGATTGCCCCCCATATCCCACTTTGTGCATACACGAGTCCTGCAACCTTGAAAATGAGGTAAAGTTGACTTTGACATGGCCTGTAAATCAAGACATTTTGCTTGCAAAGATTCTGCTATGGACGGACAGTTCGACAAGCTGAAAACTACATCTCCCACCAAACTTGGGGTGTTAGCGTGTGTGTGGGTGGGAGAGTCTAGTTATCTGGTCCTACAATTAGTGGTACTGCTGCTATCTTATACATGTGGGTACTGCCGGCAAGAAAACTTCATGTAAGAAATATTCATGGTATAGAAAAAGTTTTGCCATAACTACACTTCATTATAATCTGTAGGCGACAGCAGCAGAGCAACAGGGAATTCATTGGTCATAAAGTCAACATACCTTGGCGAAGACTGACCCTTTGCCTTCAGTTTCAATTTGGATCACCTTGGTTCTACGTTGAAGAATTTGTTCAATGTCTTCCTCACAGAACTGGTCCCCTTCTTTGTCGTCCTCCATAAGTGCACCATAGGCACCTTTTCGCAGAAGATCCTCGATCTCTCCCTTACTTAACTGTTGTTGCTGTAATGTAGTTTAAAGCAGAATTTATTAATGCCTCATTGCACAAATTTCTTTCTGGTGATTAAACAATATTGAAAATATCCTTCCACAATTGGAACACCAATTACTTGAGTTTCAGTCTATCGACAATCCCATATGTATTCAAATGAAGGCATAAGGAATAAGCATAGCAGTGAGAACTTGATACAACTTTGCAACGATCAAACCTCCCCGCCAATCATATTGTGCAAATGTAATCTGACATAATTGCACCATCATCAATTGACCAGCACTTTATTTGTATAATGATTAGAAGGCGGTCACAGGAATAATATTTCTCATTTTATTGATACAAAGAAAGGGTGAATCTAATATTCCTTTTAGCTATGACTTACTGCAACTAATATTAGAAACATAAAAATATTTAAAAAATATCAATATTACTCCATTCTGTCTCCAGGCTTCACTTTTTCCATGTGAACTCAAAGCTTTTGGTAAAAGATCATACAATTAAAACCCAAGAAATTTTAAGCCCTACAGAAAAAAAAGGACAGCATGTAAAAAGTACACGTGAATACTTACAGGGTTGCTTTGATCTTTCATGGACTGAAGTACAGCTTTATCTAATCCCAGCTTTAGGGAGGCTCGGTCAAACATTTCACGCTCGTATGAATTCCTCGTGATAAGGCGATAAACTTTGACAGCTTTTTCTTGACCAATCCTGTGGCATCGTGCTTGAGCCTGGAGATCATTTTGTGGATTCCAGTCCGAATCGAAGATAATGACAGTGTCAGCAGCTGTTAAATTAATGCCTAATCCCCCGGCTCTGGTACACAGCAGGAATACAAACCGGTCCGAGTCTGGTTTACTGAAACGGTCTATGGCTTCCTGGCGAACGTTGCCTCTTATTCTGCCATCTAGACGTTCATATAGATACCTGCAGAATTGAATTATATGAACAGTGCATTTGGTATGGATGGTCTGTATTGGGTGCAATACTGTCTACAATTTTACTGGTGTGTGATTGTGTCATTTTCTTGAGGCATGCTGCATGATGTTACTCAGTGAAAGATTTCATTAAGGTGTGACACTGCGAGCTTTTCAATTCCAAGCTTTTGCTTCTGATTTTCTAATGTACCTCTGCCACCTAAATATTAAACCATGTGTTTGTCCTTAGTTAAGTGTACAAATGAAAAATGCACAGTGAGACTCCCAGCACGAAGCACAGATCTCCCATTGTCACAAATGCAGTATAAGCATTTCTGTAAATATGTTGAATCCAATCTAAACAGAGACACTACAGGACAGTTTTCACTTATTAAGTACCAGATTATGGCATGAGACAACTGCCCTTGCAGAACTTTTAGTGCAAAAGTATGTTGAGCACAATTACTAAAGCTGTTGATCTAGCTTTTTTTCTGGAAAAGGAGGGGGGGGGAGGAGGGTAAGGTCTGGGGTCTTTTTTCTAAAAAATTGAAACTGGAAGTGAGCAAAACATTAGACGTGATCAGCAGGTGAAGACTTAAGATGACAGGGAAAGTGTCACAGAGATGGCATGCCTGACAACTCACCTCTTGTGAATGAGATAGTCTTCCAGAATGTCGAGGACTCGTATCATTTGAGAGAAGATGAGCACCTTGTGGTCGCCTTGCTTCAGCTTTGGCAGCAACTTGTCAATGAGAACTAGCTTCCCAGATGACTGTATCATGGCCTGGAATAATTTTTCTGGTTCTGAACCCTGAGTGACCCGCGTTTCTTCCAAGATTTTCTCTTCAGCACCTGAACAATAAATACCAAAAGAGTAAACAAATCATCAAGCCACAGTGGTGCTCCTCTTATAAGAGCCCCTGACAAGAGGTCATCCCCTCCACACTGACCACTTGTCCATGCAGCAAGTATTTTATCTTCATCTTATTTCCCCACTCAATAGGTCATGCCTTTTGTAAGGTAACATTTCTGGTGCACTTAAGGTGGCCTTTTTACGACAAGGACCACCGTATGGATCTTTTAACCCTTTCCACCTTGAATTAAGACTGAGTCAACAGCTTTCCTTGGCATGTGATCTTCATAAGTCTCATGTACATTTCTCAGTCAAATTGTTTTTCATAAATGTCGAAATTAGTTGAAAACACTGACACAGACGGCATTTGACCACCAGCCGCTTTGGCCGGTTTGAGGGGGAAAGGGTTAAAGGACTGTTAAAAATGTCTCCTCACCAAACACAATAGAATATTTTCACATATTCCATTTTATATTCACATTTCCAGTCAAATTAAATCTTGTATTTATTCTGTTTACAGTTTTGCCTGAATCTACAACCAGAATAATAAGATTCTCTGCAACTGTAGCACATCCATTTCTGGCCATGCAATGTGAACATTTCAGTGTCTTAGGCCACTGTACATGGACCATAGAATGACTGGTCTTTTTACAATGAAACCAGGAGTGAGAGTACAATGGCCACTTACCACTGACTAGGTAGGGGTGATTGCAGCATTTCCTAAGTTCCATCATTGTGTTCATGAGGTTGGGCACATTGTTGGTAGATCCAGTACCTTTCGCTAGGAAGGAGAAGTTTCTCTCCAGAATGGCTCGGTAATACTTCTTCTGAATGTTCGTCAACTCCACCTTTTGTAAACAAAATATGCCCCATAATTAGTCTTTAGGAGAATAATTGTGCAATTCAAAGTTACAATTTAACCTCTATAATCCCCGTATGAATCATTCCAGGGCATTCATCATACTATTTGTATCTTCAGCCTGGAATCTTATGGGTTAACATTTTTAGCTGCCGGTTTATACACTTGTACCCCAAATCAAGACATAAGTACATTATGTCCCTGCAACAGCATCACCTTTGTCACCTAACCACCTCATTTACCAAGCGCACTTTCTATGACCAATTATTTCTTTCACAGGAAATACTCAGTGGTATATTTTATAGTAGTGGACTATCTAGATAGACTTACTATGAAATGCCACCCTACCTTGAAAGAAAAGACTACTTTTTGTGATCTCATAAGACACTTTGTGCCGAACTTTTTATGTCACTTATACTAGTAACGAAGCCACACTTTTTCAATCCAGTCAGACTGATGAAATGTTTCAATAAATATTACTACTCAATAAAGGCAACAGAACAGAAATACACACATTTTATTTTTGGATGAATTTTTGTATTTACCAACTGCAATGAACAAGAAAACTAACTTTTAAAACTTCTATGAAACATTAATCTGTCAAATTTAAACTTAGCTAAGCACATAACATTCTTCATATCATTTTTGCTTTCTGGCAGAGTTTCGGTACCAACTAGGTCAATTATCAACAACAGTTTGACACCCTCCCACCTCCCTCCATATGGGCCCTGTGACCTTGAAAATGAGGTCAAGGTCACCAAAATGTAATCTGGTCAAGGAACGCAGACGCAGTACGCTTGTAGTAAATTTGATGTGGGCTATGCGTGAATCACGAGATGTGTCACTCCCTAGGACTACACTGAAGACAGTATACCCCCAAAAACTGGAGGGGGGGGGGAGGGATATTAATGTTTGGTATTAATAAAAAAGTATATTCCTACTTCAACAATTGTTTCTTCTTTTGGAGCCAGATTTTTCTCCACATCTTCCTTTAACCTTCTCAACATCATTGGTCTCAGCAGCTGTAACAATGATAATGTCCATGAGTATTTACACACCAAGGTTTTACTACTACTACTACTACTACTACTACCACTACCACCACTACTACTACTACTACTACTACTACTACTACTACTACTACTACTACTACCAACACACATACGAATAACAAACAATGCAAGGAACATGATCTCAATGATGAGACTTTTGACTCTTCATCCAAGTTGTATTTTTTTTTTTAATGCTACAAGTGAAAAATGAATCAACGTAACTTTGCAAGAAACAAGTTGAACTGAACTGAATTTTTAATATGTAGGCTTACATTTCAATTAAACTACAAAACTTTTTTTTCCTTTACTTTGATCAAAAAAATTTACACGTAAAAACGTTCAGTCACATGACATAAACCTCTAGGAATGGACACTATAAAATAAATAATAGTCTACATTTACTCTGATGTAAGTATTCCACTTTAAACCCATGTCTGATGAATTCTGTAATTTCTCACCTGTTTCAGTTTCTCAACTTGTGATTCAGTCTTGAGCTCTCCAAATTCCTTTAAAAATTCATCGGACGAGTTGAACCTCTTTGGTTCCAGGAAATTGAGCAGACTGAAAAGTTCTTCTACATTGTTTTGAAGTGGAGTACCCGTAAGCAGGACGCGGTGCTCCTACAAACAAAACCGTGTCGGTTGCTATTACCACATTTCCCTTTTTAAAAATGGCCACCACTTTCTCATTCCCAAAATCCTGAAATGCTAAATATTCTCTTATTTACAAAACTTTATGTGAACACAGCTGTCAGATTTCACATAAAGGTCTTTATTTCAGTTCAGTTTCATTTGAATAAAATTTCAAAAGAAATCATGGATGTTCAAAGACAATAATTTGATACTCCAGCTAGTTCCACACCATTTAACTTATAAAGGGTGAAACAACAACACCCCCCCCCCAAAAAAAACCCAGCAAAGATACTTTAAACCCCAATTTTCTGAGTTTTGAATCCCCCATCTAGGTCAGCTGGAACAACACATTGGTTGCTCGAATTCTAGAATGCTTCAGTAAATGCAGCAGCTGATCCCAGCAGGCAACCATTACTAGTCCTTCCTTATTTGCAAGAACAGTTTTTTCAAAATGAACCTTTTTGAAATAACGTGACATCAACCAGGATAAGCATGTCACACAACTGTTACACAAAAACACATTCATGTGTTTTATGTACTATGAATGTGTTTTATGTACTGTAGTAACCACAGTAACTGAGTGCGGTAATAAACAGGCTGCCATTTTTTTTCCCAACCGTTCCTGATGAGATGCATCGAGCATCGAAACTAGCTGAACCTGCCTCCCGACCGCAAATGGCTCTTGCCATAGCGGTTTAGTTTGTCTAATTCGGTACTCTCTTCTTTTGATACGTCAATTTTGTGTTGTGCTTTTTATTAGTTGAAGTTGACTTTTTTTAAACAATTTCTTCCCGAAACATTCCCTATTGACTGCAGATCTTGCTAAACAGCGATCTGCATAACAATTTTCTTTAATGACTGGCCACTTCAAATTGTAAGGTATTAAATAGATGTACGTATACACTTCATTCCTTTGAATAGAAACTAATTAACAGATATGTAAGGTTTATGTATATAACGTATATATCACTTTTGTCAATAGACATAAAACAAACTTAGAATCGTTCTCAAGAAAAGACCTTTTTTGCAAATCAAAATATTTCCAGTTCCTTTCAAAACAGAGAACAAAACCTGCACAATCACCAAAACTATGGTGCCTATGTGATCACAAATTTGCACAAAACTGGCACATGAAATAAAGAATAGGAGCTCATATACATACTTGACAACAGACCTTTAAATTACTGATGCACAGAGGACAAACTGATGGTCTGACATTCCAACTTACCAACATAAACACTTTAAGTCCTTCCATAAGTTTACATTTGGCATTCTTGAGCCGGTGTGCCTCATCGATGACTGTGGCCCTCCACTCAATCTGACTCAGCTGTTCGCAGTCAGAGATAATTATCTCGTATGTGGTGATGAGTGCATGGAATTTGTAAATGTCAGGAATGCGGAATCCATTCTCGTCCTTGTAGTACATCTCGTACTCTTGAATCATGGTCCTACTTGGTGTGCTGTAAATCACCAAAACAAAAACCTCTTTAATAACAGTTCTATTCTATGGTCTGTATATCATGCCCTGTCAAGCTATCTGTCTGATTCTGCCTATAAAATTACTTTTGATGCACTTTTGGCAATTTCCATATTGTAAACATTCTTTGAAGATATAGCTTTGTTTATTAGCAAATTCCTTTTTCTTAACATTTTGTTGGCGGTAGAATGTATACGTCACTGCAGCTGGTATTAAAAGATTGTGATGGACTGCAAAGATTCTGTGCACCTACTCATGACACTGCTTTAAAGATTACCAAGTCCAATAATTCCCACCTTAATCTACCTGTCATGAAAGACCACTTGTCTTTTAGGTCTACTTTTTTTGCTGCAGTTGGGGTGGTCTTTCATGACAGGGACCACAGGATTTCATACCAACTAATCTGGCAAAATGGCCAAAACTCCATTCACAGCAGACTTGGTTTGACTACAAAAGACTGACTTACAAGCATATTTAATCTAAGAGGCATAGATGTTGTCCGTTAACTTTACAGTGTCTGTATGTAATACCAAGGACACTGATGTTTTGTTATTTCAGTAACTTACCTTCCATGGTATACAATCACATTCATGTCAGTCCAGGTTTCAAACTCCCGTTGCCAGTTGGCGATGGTCGATAGTGGCGCCACCACAAGGAATGGTCCTTTAATGCCAAACTTGACTATCTCATTGAGAAAAGTAATACTCTGAATGGTTTTGCCCAAACCCATTTCATCCGCCAGAATACAATTTTGTCTACAAAACAAAAAAAGATGAAATGAAAATGGTTCTGGCAATTTAGACAGCAACAAGAATTTCTGGTACAGAACAACTTATTATACAAGATCTTGAAAACCCATTGGTTGTCAAATATATTAAAAACAAATCAGCCATTTTCTCCTAAGAATGCCATCAATTCACTTCTGCTCTTTGGCATACTTGACGGTAAGCTGTCTGCTGGTAATTGATGACTCATCCTAGTTTTGGGGGACCTTATACTGACATGTTGCAAATTTTTTTAAATAAAACAATTTTAAAGTTTCTAGTGTCACAAAGAGTATCTGTTTCATTTCCACTTAACGGTCATTTTTTTGGTCATCATATCTAACATTGATCAATCAACAGATGTCCTTGCCTTTTAACATACTCACTGCAAGTTTTGATGAAAGTTGATGTGCCCTGAATGACATTACAATACTAGACTCAGATTCTTTGTAAACTCAACTTCCACTCAAGTACCAGCATGCCTACAATTGCAGGAAGCACAAGAATGGCCCAGGTCAATGGATTTTCTTGGCATACTTTGGGCACTGATAGAAGACAGTCAATAGCTTTCCTTGGCACGCTCTGGGCGCAATGTGCCCAGAGAGCGCCAAGGAAAGCTGTTGACCATGGGCATATAATTTGGAATGATCTTCCATGCAAGTTTCCTCCAAAATTTTGAAAAATAATCCCTAAATTAGTAAAATGTAATTAGCAGACGACATTTAGATGTTAGCGGGAAAAAGCGTCATCAGGGTTGAATGAGTTAAAGCAGTCCTGAGAATGTTGAGGGCATGTGCTCAATCTTGAAATCTGTGCTCATTTCACCTTCCCTCCCCTGCCCAATAGCCTTCTTGAACCTTTCAACTCAATTTTGATTTCCTTCTCTTCAGTAACAAGGGTTTTAATATATTTTGCCAAGAACAGGTGGTACTCACTTGTTGTAATAGCTGAAGGTGAGCCAGTTCACTCCCTCCAGTTGATATTCCCTGAGTTTGTTTCCATTATTGTATGCAGGACTCTCATCCAGTTTCTTCCACTCTGCTGCTTTTGGACGTTCTATGACCTATTTAAAAAATACGATAGTAATTTAACTATCTCTCACAGAGCTATTTTTTCCAGTTTAATTCTACTTTCCACACAAAATACAGGAAGCTTACATCTATGTCGGGTACAAACAGTTCTATAACACTAAGAGTTTAAAAAAAAAAAGACAAGACCCCCCCCCCCCCCCCAAATATATAAGGGAACAAGATTGGTAGACCTGAAATGTTAAGATGGCACCACTGGTCTGGTCAAGCAGGGTCAATTGACACCTCTTGCTATGTCTGATTGGTCAGACATCCTGCATTGTTCTTGACCAGTGGTGCCCTCTAGAGATTAACCCAGTATCAAGAGGCTCACCTCCTGTTCTTCCTCTGGAGGTGGTTCTTTGACCCTGCTGAAGGCCTCTATCTTGGAGTTATCCACATCTTGAGCAAGCTCCCATGTACTTTCCTCATAAGGTAGGGTCCGCCATTTCACCAGGTAATGCACAACCTCTTCATCTGTTTGAGGGTCTTTAGTGATCGACTTTTCTAAGACCCTGTCAACCTCCACATAGTCTGGGTTGAATAGCTCATCTTCATCCAGCTACAAAATGATATGATTTATAAATTTATGAAAATTTAAATCTGAGATACAATTTTATGGATCCCCACGTCTCAACTGCATAAGCTGATTACATGAAAAGACCATTGCAGTCTTTACCTCTCTGTGCACCATTTTTATCCCAGATGTAGAGTTTACCCTGCTCTTTTGTCAACTGGCTCATTAGAAGGATATTCCGCACTCAAATCTTAACCACTTGATAGGAGATATCCCACCTCGAGCGTATAACATGGTCTTAAAACTTGCGTTAGACTGTATGTTCATGCTGTTAATTACAAATGAACAGAACACGATTTAAAAGATTTCTGGTCATGTTCTCTAAATCTGAAGACAAAATCATGCAAACCTCAATATGTTTGGTCTCAGATGAGTGCACGTAAAGTTCAATCTATTAAGTCCTGTACAAGACTGTATATAAACCTTGATCTGTTTGGTCTAGTATCAGACTCTATTTGCCTTGCTCTATTTGGTCCAGTATGAGACTGTATATAAACCTTGATTTATTCCGACATGAGACTGTACATAAAACCTTGCCCTATTTGGTCCAGTATGCCGCTCTACTGACCTTGCTCTGTTTGGTCTAACATGAGACTATTTGCCTTGCTCTTTTTGGTCTAACATGAGACTGTACTTGCCTTGCTCTATTTGGTCTAACATGAGACTGTACTTGCCTTGCTCTATCATGAGACTGTACTTGCTTTGCTCTTTTAGGTCTAACATGAGACTGTACTTCCTTTGCTCTTTTTGGTCTAACATGAGACTGTACTTGCTTTGCTCTTTTTGGTCTAACATGAGACTGTACTTGCTTTGCTCTTTTAGGTCTATCATGAGACTGTACTTGCTTTGCTCTTTTAGGTCTAACATGAGTTTGTACTTGCCTTGCTCTAACATGAGACTGTACTTCCTTTGCTCTTTTTGGTCAAACATGAGACTGTACTTGCTTTGCTCTTTTAGGTCTATCATGAGACTGTACTTGCTTTGCTCTTTTAGGTCTAACATGAGACTGTACTTCCTTTGCTCTTTTTGGTCTCACATGAGACTGTACTTGCTTTGCTCTTTTTGGTCTAACATGAGACTGTACTTGCTTTGCTCTTTTAGGTCTATCATGAGACTGTACTTGCCTTGCTCTATTTGGTCTGGTATGAGACTGTAAATAAATCTTGCTCTATTTGGTCTATCATGAGACTGTACTTGCCTTGCTCTTTTTGGTCTATAAGACTACTTGCCTTGCTCTATTTGGTCTAACATGAGACTGTACTTGCCTTGCTCTGAATGAGACTGTACTTGCCTTGCTCTATTTGGTCCATTATCAGACCATACATAAATCTTGGCTCTTTTTGGTCTAGTATGGAACTTCACTTAAACCTTGCCCTGTTTGGTCTCACACCAGACTGTATGTAAACCTTAATTCATTTGGTCTAGTATCAGACAAGGTATACAACTTGCTCTTTTGGTCTAGTACATGACTGACTCAAGGCTAAGCTATCTATAACAAAACCTGTGATGATACATTAACCACAGGTACGTGATTTAAAATTGATATTGCCATCCAGTACTTTTATTCCACTTTATTGTCAAGGTGGAGCCTCCTCATTTGGGTTGATACAAACCTGAGCAAAGTAATTGTTTTGTTGCAGTCTTTTCATCTTGTAGCGTTTTATCTTCATCTGCACCCTCTTGTCACCACGCTCTAGTTCCTCCATGGTCTTCCACTCGCAATGTAAGTATGAGCTGCAAGATCACCATTTAACAGGTTTTTGTCAAATATCGATGCCTCAGCATTATGCTCCATTTGCTTCAATGTTAAGGTGCAGATACAACAGAATGTTACATGTCAGGAGATCGACTGGCAGGCGAAGTCAAAATAAACTTTTTTATGAAGATATGTAGATACCTTGCATATATCATGTATGCTTGAGCTAGTTTCAATATATCATGTAAGAGTCCTCATGTGTGATATTTCACACACTTTTCAACAAAGTTTACACAAAATAATAATTATTTATTTAAATTGACAAGAGAAGGAGGACATACTAACTGGGAGATGTTTAAAAAGTGAACCATTTCCAAGATTCCTGTTCATCTGAATGCAATGAGTTGATGGAAATTACATTACAAAAAGAGTTACGTATGTTTTGTGACCACAGAACGGCCGGGTCTCCAAGCAGCAACCTTCGGCACCAATCACCTGGCCGAAAATGGGAAACACACATACCAACGGGACCAAATCCCCACTCCTAAAAAGAATAGTTCACTGGAGGCAGGTATGTATATATGCCATAATCGACACGGCCCAGTTCATTGTATTTATTCCTGTACAACTGAAGTACTGTGCTCGAGTTGTCCCAGGACGTTGTACATGCAACAAACAAATATCATGCAAATCAGCTTGAGATCCTACAGACCTGAAAACTTGTGAACTTACAAGTTTTTGTACTTGACATAGAATTCTTCAACTTCTTCTAATTCTATTTCTTCTGGTTTCGCTTCCTCATTGGCCTCGTCTTCATTTTCTTCCTTTTCTTTCTGCAAATGAGCACATTGACCCATGTTAAGGGACTCTGAAAGTCATAACTGCATGTTTCCTTCACCATGTTAACCCTTCCTCCCTTAAACTGACCAAACCCGGCTGGGGGTCAAATGTTGTCTGCTTCAGAGTTTTAAGTGAATTTCAACAGTAATGAAAAACAAATTTGAGAATTTCAGATAAGACCTATCAAGATCTCATACACCAAGTCAACAGCCTTCCTTGACATGGGTTGGGCACTAAGTGTCCAATCCATGCCAAGGAAGGCTGTTGACTCAAGTCTTAATTCGAGGGGGAGAGGGTGTAACATGGTGTTCCAGCATTGGTTGTGTGTATTACTGATGACATAATGGTTAAATTGTGTAACTGGAGATTTTAAGTCTGCCTCAACTAAATAAACAATCCACAAAAATAATATCAAATAATGATTCCTACCAGGGCATGTTATCATCATAAATCTAATCTGGAACTGTTTAAGAATGCAGTCAATTTTTTGAAAACAATGTTCAAAGCATGATCAACCTTGACTGTCTACAGTTAGTTTTGCTGCTGATAGACTGAATATGCCCTGCTTTGTGCACACATTAGCCCTGAAACCTTGAAAATTGAAGTCAAGGTCACCAAAATGTAATCAAGTCAAGAAATTGTGTCAAGGCACAAAGGAGGTAAATTTGAGTTTCTAGAGGCCTGTAAGACATCATGTTCACAAACCATGGATGCTACCACGGGCAGATGCACACACTACTCAAAAACAAAATAATGGGTTTCCCCTAAGGGTGGACCCATAAAAAGATCCAAATATAATGGTCAGAATGACCCCTGGTGACTTTGAAAATAGGCCAAAGTTGCTGAACGTCCAACTTAATCAAACCCTGAATGAGATGCTTTTCCACTAAGCTTCACGATAGTAGCTCAATCCGTTTGAAAGTTATTGCGTTTGCAAGGCTAAAAATATGAGAGACCGAGTGACCTTGAAAACAAATCAAGGTCACTGAATGTCAAAGTCAGCCAAGCATCCAATAAAATGCTTCTACAGTATAAGTTTCATGACAGTGGCTGATTTCAATATGGCTACTGAAAACCAGCATCCTCTTAACTGATTACGCTGATCAGAGGATGCTGGTTTTCAATAGACATCTGGTCTGTGCTCAGATACATCTCTGACGAAATGTGCTAAAGCTGTCCGCAATGTTTTATGAGATATCACAGTAATGTCATCACTGACCGGACTGACAGACAAATGCATGGATGACATGCCACAACAAAACCCCATGGCACTTTATATGCCAAAGGTAATAAAATGATACCCTGTACTTTGAAAAAAAAAAAAAAATACTTGCTCCAAAACCCATTCGTGAGAAAAATGGTTAACATTAACCCAATGTGATATAGGAATATTGTAACTACCTACAATTTCGTGCGGGCAATGCATAAAAATGTAAAGGATTCCTGTTCAATATTTGGATGAAGACTCACAGGGGCACCCTATGACACCCACAGCTCACTAAACAAAATTTGTGTTCCTGTCCCTGACTATGCCAGTTGGCTGATAACCAGACTTCCAGTTGCGTATGGATTAATTACATTGCCGTTGGTTCTGAGATACCTAATGTCCTTTATTGATCTGCGTGTTTCCACTTACCTTCTTCGGTCTTTTGCCTGTGCGCATGCCCAGGATTTTCTCAACAATCTGGGCATCTTCCTCATTGGGATTCTCCTGCAAAGAGACACAATCTCCATTGCAACCAGCCACCAAAGTTCCAAACATGGACTCAGTGGCTCCAGTTACAGTGTTTTGAACTTGCATTAATGTTTATCATCTTTAAAAAGTAGGTTACACCTTTGAAAATTAAGTTACACATGGCACAATCAATCACTATTTCATGTAATATATATATATAAATATAAATAAAACAAATTAAATGCAAAAAAGTAGGTTACACCTTTGAAAATTAGGTTACACATGGCATGATTAATCACTATTTCATGTAATATATGTAGATATAAATAAAATGAATTAAATGCTTCCTTTACTCAGAACGACAACTCAAGTATGAGCACTTCACACTATTCCAATTATTGACAAGTATATCATATTAAACGCACATACATGTATGTCAAATGAAATGACTTTCCAGTGTAATTACTCGATTTTTTTTTCATATTAGCAATTCAGAGTGTGATAGAATATCTGACTTTGTCTACTGTTACCAACGCAATAATGCAGTTTGGCTAAATTTATAAACAATGGTAACAGTTATAAATTATGTCTATGGAATTTGTACTCTGATTTTATGACAAATCAATTTTTAATTCTAGCTGTAACATGAAACATTTGAGTTCACTTTCATCATATGTCTGTCATAAGCTTCTTCTTTCATTGTGCACTGACATAAAGTTTCCCAACACCACTTAATTAATTGCAACAAAACGTATGTTAGTGACCTACCTGTTTTTAATCACAAATTATCAGACTACAGCCTCTCGGATTACAAATATAAAACTTTTCCCAAGTTAATACCAAACAAAACATGAGGCTGTCCATGCAGGCCAAAAACAAACAAAAAGAAAAACCCAAACAAACAAAACAAACAAACAAAACAAAAACTACAAGTAGATATAAAGCTAACTTAGGAAACCTGTTTCATCTAGTGAACTGAAAATACTGAAATACTGAATTTTTAGCCATTGTGAAGTTATATATAAACCAGTAAACCCAAACCAGCAGTTTCCTACATATGTACGTGCTTGTTAAAAGACTATGCTGGGGTAACGTTAAGTTGTTATTGTGTGTCTAAGTGTGGACTTGATAAAACACAGTTATAAGTAAACCCGACCAGTACAGTGTCACTGGTGCCTGGCATATTCCCTAACAGGTCATAATTTTTTTCCTAGGTTCCTGGTGAATCATATATATATATCTACACTCATTAATTAAACTCTCCTAACCATGTAAACTGACACGCTGGTATCATTGCAAAACCATGTACATGTAGTTACCAAATGCTTCGGACCAAAAGAGTTTTGAACTTTCTGTCATGCCATATTTTAACAAAATACTTTTCTTTGACTGAACTAATATTTTGCAATTTAATTGGCAGTCAATTTAGCACATAAATTCGAAGGTCCATTTACACGAAAGGAAGTTTTCCAAGCAAATTGCTAAAAACAAGCCTCACAGGATCTTGCTCGCTGGAACTAAACCTTTCAGGGTGTTGCGAGAACTTTACTCGCCAAACTTGCTGATAAAAATGTGAAAATAACTCACTCAGCCTTGTCTCCAAGGTCCCCAATATCAGCATTAGGGCCTTGTAGGCCTTGGTGAACCAAACTTGTGGTGACATAAATACCCAGATATAGGTAAGGTCAAGATCAACTAGTTCATGTGATGGCGGTTAATCAACTAAAAGGCCAGTACATTAAACATGTGCAGTACATAATGTACACACTGATACACCTGTACATGTTTATCTGTGCATGTCTTCAGTATCAATGTTCCTTTAAGTCGGTATGGCTGGAATGCAATGCCTCCTGATGGCTTGTCCTGGGGATTTTATTTTGTTGGCCAACTTGGCTAATTCCACTTAACTCTTTCAGCCAAACTTACATTTTGTTAGCCAAAGTCAGCTCACATCTTTAACCCCTTTTCATCTAGTAGCAGCTCGATGATAAAACACTAAAAGAGATTTTCATGCCACAGTGACAAAAATTTCTTGAGCCAATTTGGCAAAAAGGTTTTAACTTTTTAAGCTAAATTCCACATTGATTAGCCAATGGCTAGTACCAGCAAAACACGTGACAACAAATTAACATCATGAATTTTGTCCATCTGACATTTGTTGAAATCTTCCTATGTATCTCTAGTATGTTTATCTGCTTTTTAAACTAATAATTATATATTAAATACAGTGAACTTCTCCTGACAAATTAATGCTGATCTGCGAGACTTAATGTGTGTGAATTTATTTATCTATCCATCTGTCTGTTTTTTCCTCCATTAATACACCATCCGTCTGACTACCCCTCTGTACATACATGCAGTCTATACACAACAATTTTGTTTTGTAGAATACACAGAAATTATGTGATTTACTGGGACCTAAAGCAATTGAAGTTCAAGCTACATGTATACAGTACACAAACTTGATGATGTATTCACAGTATTTACAGACAGAGGGCAGTATATATCCCTGTCAGTGCCCCTCCATCCTCTAGCACCCCTCATTTTTTGACTCGGACAATGCAAAAAATAAAGTAAACATATCATTATTTTTACAATTAAGGTGTAGGAAGTGATGCTATAATATTTAACCCTTTCCCCCTTGAATTGAGCCTGAGTCAACAGCTTTCCTTGGCATGGGTTGAACACTAAGTGCCCAACCCATGCCAAGGAAAGCTGCTTACCTGGGGCACGTGATCTTGATAGGTCTTATCTGCAATTCTCAGTCAAACTGTTTTTCATTACTGTTGAAATTAGTTGAAAACGTTGAAGCAGACGACATTTGACCACCAGCCGGTTTTGGCCAGTTTAAGGGGGAAAGGGTTAAAGCGTAGACCTGACTTTCAGTCTTACATTACGAAATTCCCTTGATGCACCCTGGGTGTTACATAGGAATCACATGGTGTGAGAGGAATTCATAAAGGCATGCTGCCTGTTTTCCAATCGTTTTTGAAATAAATGTTTAAACCAACATGGTGTGTGTGTAAACACACACAGACACAGACACACGCACGCACGCATGCACGCACACACACACACAGAGACGGGTGTGGTGATTATTCCTGGGTGTTAAATAGGAATAACACAGTATATATACATACTTTTGTTGTGATTAGACTCACACACACACACAGTATGTATGTATGTATGTATGTATGTATGTATGTATGTATGTATGTATGTAAATACTCATGTTGTGATTAGCCCTAGCTGTTCCAATAGCAATAGCATGGTACATATGCATCCTCATGTTGTTAGTAACCCTGAGAGTGTCCAGATCCAGCCTTCCATACCATCAAACTAAATCTATGAAGAGAATTGCTAGAAATCCAGAATTTGCTAGATGCAAAAACTTGTTTCTTTGTGTAAATGGGCCTTAGAAAAGTTGTACTGCATAACTGTACAGAGCTCTCTCCTGACTGCCAACTGTAGGTAATTACCGAAAGGTCTGTTTTTTTTTTCTTTTCAGCATAAGTTTTTTAAGAACAATGAAACATAATACACAGTGTCATGTTTATCTCCTATCGGTTAACCCTTAAAGCGTTGGTTTAAGATTGAGTCAACATTTTTCCTCTGGACACTTTGTGCCCAATGCGTGCAAAGTGTCCTGAGGAAAGCTGTTGACTAAGACTATTTTTGATTTGGACTAGGCTTCCTGGTATTTGAACGAAAGGTATGTTCACAAAGAATTTGAATCTTTTAACAATTATATGTTTAACGGTAATGAGAAAACAGTTATAGCAGTGATTAGCACTTTAAGGGTCATCTTCACACTTGTTGACACCGCCTTATGTTTCATGTAGTGTGTATCTGCAAGCCACCAAGATACAACGGTATCCAGGCGGGCCAAATGGTGCTACACTAAATCTACAGGCAGCATGCTTACCACAAAGAATTGTACCCGTCTGAGAGGTGCTATACCGCCTTCAACGCCCTCAATATCTACATCCTGGTTCTCATCGTCCGAGAGATTCAAGTCAATGTCGTCCAAATATTTTTTCCGTTTTGTGTGCCTGGCTGATCTTCGCTTCTGTAAAGTAATAATGAGAAGTCACCCAATCTGTCTGCCTGAAGTGGTCTCATCTGGCAGGTCAAATTAAAAGAGGAAATGAAGCCGAGTATGTCAAACGCATAGTCTCTTATTACACGTGATCCTTATAGCCGCACACTGCTGTTTTACTGTCATAGTTATTATCCAGGTATGTCAGACCACAATGGAGCATGTCTTCTGTAGGTGGCACTGCATATAACTTCCCCTGGTATCCACCCATTGCAGGTAGTGACACCTGGGGGATAAACAGAATCTGTTTCATTCACTGTGACATATTGCCTCCTGAGCTGACTTTCTGTGGTCCCCGGCAGGGGCCAACAGTCTATTGCCCTCCAGAAAGTCTGTTTAGCAGGCAATGTGACACAATGTCTTGTCACACAGGAAGCATGTACTGCCAAAGTACAGTACCTGACATGCCCCATTAACTACTCTGCTGAAGGCCATCCCATGAGGAACTGGATGATCCCCACCACATCATGACAACTATGGTGTGACATTACCACCAAATCATGACAACTAACGTGTGACATTACAACACTTAATATTGGAATGAATTTTAAATTTTAGTGCATATACTTTAAAAAAATAATATAATGTGAAACTCAGAAAGTGAAAAAAGTTGACCAAAAATACATAGGTGTACAGAGCAAGAAGGCAGCGCATTTCGTAGTAGAAGTTTCATAGTTGCACAATATAAATACAAAAATAGAAAAGAATCCCAGTGCCACCTATTGAACGAATTAATGTCTTGGGATACCCAGAACTGTCTCCATGCAATTTTGAAGCAATTTGCAAAGTGGTTTCAGAGAAGATTTTTTAAGATTTTCCCAAAAACTAAGCAAAAAAATTCACCCCCCCCCCCAAATCACTGGACTGTGACCATTTGAACAACTTGGTAGAAACCAACCCAAGGTACATCCCCACCAAGTTTGAAGTGAATCTGGCTGACAATCTTGCAGAAGTCAAAAATGTTAATTACCACAGCAATCCCCATTAACTTGCATAGTAATAAATAGTCTACGTTAAAAACTTTTCAACTTATCGTGTAAAACCCAAATTCACTAACACGGGAATTGGGTCAAGGTCAGCCACCTTCCAACTTGTCCGAGACCTTATTCAGGACTATAAGCATACATGTGCAATATGGAATCCAAAAGTGAAAAACTTTTTGAGTTATCCTGTGAAAACCAAATTCAATTAAACTGGCTCTGCGACCTTGGGAATTGGGTCAAGGTCACCCATCTTCGAACTTGTCCACAACCTTATTCAGGAATATAAGCATGTGCAATATGAAAGCTCTAAGCAAAAAGCTTTTTGTGTTATCCTGTGAAAAATTCATTAAAATGGCTCTCTTCCCTTGGGAATTGAGTCAAGGTCACCCATCTTCAAACTCGTACAAGACCTTATGCAGGACTGTAATAATCTGCAATTTGACAGACCTATGTCAAAAACTTTTCAAGTTAACGGTGAAACCCAAATTCCCTAAAATGGCTGTGACCTTGGGAATTGGGTCAAGGTAATCCATCTTATAAATTATCCGAGACCTTATTCAGGACTATAAGCATGTGCAATATGAAAGCCCTAGGCGAAAAACTTTGTGAGTTATCATGTGAAAACTGTTAGTCAGGACATGCAAACAAACACATGGGCAAAGCAATCACTATATGCTCCCTCCTGGGGGGGGGGGGGCATAAAAAGTCGTCATTATTTCACTGTGGAAACTGGCATATATATATATATATATATATATATATATATATATATATATATATATATATATATATCCAGTTAATTTATGATTAAAAATAATGACCCACATTTATGAGAAGAAAAAACCACTTCAATATTCCAGCCACTAAAGACACCAAGACCTGCTTCCTCTGTTCCATGTGTCGCCTGATTAAATTAGGGTAATGGGACATCATCTGGGAGAGTAGAGCAGGTCCCACCTGCCATGGTTGCTTCACCCATGATCTGTCGTCACACGGCCTTTGATCTGCGTGAATCTTATTACCTCTTAATTAGCTCCTGTACATTTGTGGTCACATAATCAGTAATGCTAATCTCGAGAGCGGGTTATTATAGGGAATCTGAGGAGTTAAACACACCTACATGTACACATACCTACCACGTAAATATGCTGTGAATTCTGATCATTGCAAATAAAAAGACCCTAAGACATTCAACATCACTGACAGCAAGCTTTCTTTGTAGAAAAACATGAACTATTATGTCAGAAAACAACTGATACTTTAAATATACTGTAGAATGTGCTAGTACCTCCTGCCTCCCCCCTGCTGCCTACAGTAATATTTTACTGTCTTGCAGTTGGGGAGCTTTATTAGCCAATAGAATAGAGCTCTCCTGGAGGCCAACCAAGTATCATGGATACTGTCCACTAGGAATCAATAGGGTTATCTAATGTCCCTATCTTTCAGGCTGTAACTGGGGGGTGGCTGGGGACAGATGGTTTGAGAACCACTGAATATTAAAACAGACTAAATCCTTTTGTTCATGGTAGGTAAAACATGGAATTTAATACCACTGTGTAGTTCGTTAACATGTCATCTCCATCTCTCAGTTCCTGTCAACACAAAGAGCTATAGAGGCACATGAGATCTTCTGGATCCTGTTTTTCACTGGAAAACCTAGCATCACCCTTTGCCTGCTCCTTCCATTAGCTCTCTTTCCGTCAATTTGTTGCCTCAAGCCTCGTCAGTCAGTGGGCAAGTCTATATTGGCTCAGACTGTCCTCTAGTTGGCTGAATTGATAGAATTAGGGAAGCACCTGATGAACACTGACCAGGCCTAGCAGTCACTGCGGCCAGGTAATGCAATTCTGCCAGCTCAGCACACTCCCAAGGCCATAGTCTGGCCAAGTCAACACCTTCTCTGCCAGCATGATTAGCGCATATCATGTGCCCGCATGGCCAATGAGTGCCATTTTTCTGTATTATAGGAGTCCACAAGGCTCTGTAGCATTGCCTAAATTTAAAAAAAAAATCCAGCAAAAATTTAAATGCTTCTGTAACATATATCCATAAATTTGAGAGTGGGTGAAATTTTGAAGTAGCTGGATGTTCAAGAGTTAAATAAATACCTGGCTGGGATCATCAACACTCAGCCCGACCTCATGACAAGCTCGGCACAGCCAAGGCTGCAGGTTGGCTTGGCAAGGCTGCCACAAATGGGTACTGATTAGTTCTGAACCTGGCAAGGTTTTTCGTGGGCTCCAACAGGCTGGCCAACAAATAATAAGATTGCAATAGGCCTTATCTTACTCGAATATTGGCAACCTTTCAACTCCAGTTCACATCTCTGGTAATACCTTGATAGTTTTGATTTCCAGGGATGTCTTTTGATCAGCCGTGAGGCCTCAATGTGGTATGCACATCATTATAGAGGGGCTCCAGGTTGCAAGGAGGCAGACAAATTTGGTTATCACACTGTCTTCACTGATGTGAAAGATACAAAAATAGAAAAAAACTTTAAAAAAGCAACTAGAACACTCATTGCCAACAGACTGCATATCTCTGCCTTGCTCACATATGGGTTCCGTGCCCTTGAAAATGAGGTCAATGTCACCCAAATGTAATCAGGTCAAGAAATAAGGTCAAAGTACTATTGAGGTAATAGGAGATATGCATATTATTTACCCACCACAACTGCATACCTGACTGCTTAGTCTGTCTCGCTTGGTGGGATATGGCGAGATACAGGTCGGTACTTGTGGGGACGAACGGGATATAACTAATATTTTGGAAATGAAGAGTACTGATTAAAGTCAGATGGAAATCTTTCTTTATATATGGCTCAGGAAGTACTAGATGAATGCCAGTTTGGCATTTGTGGAGTTAAAATTTCTCAGCCCCCTCCCCCCCCCAAAAAAACGTTAATTTTGTGAGAAATGAACATAGGGCCCTGTTTGTGACAGTGATGTGACCCGCACGTCCCCCATGATCGCCTGGCGTCAAACCTGTGCTTTGTGGCGGGAAATAAATATGCAAATGGCGTATTGTGAGTTTGTTGTGGCCTGTGAATCCTGAGATATTTTGCTTGCAAGGATTCTCCTGCAGAGAGTCGTGCAAGTTGAAAACAATACACCCAACATCATTCACAGCAGGCTTTTTTCTTTAAAAAAAGGAGAGAATAACATAAAAACACACATACACACACACAAGAAGATGCAAAAACAACCCAAGCAACCACTCTTGATAAACGATTAAACTGTGATAGTTGTGTTCCTCATTCAGACTTCACCCCTATTACAACCACCTTGTCCCAGTCCCATGGTTCTATACTTTTTTATCCCTTGTATACATCTTTCTTGTCCTTGGTAGCCATGAATGGGCCTTTCTGAATCATGTAGAATTTATTACTGATCGGCATTCATGTGTTCAATCGACACACCACTGAACCATTTTGTCAGAATGTGACAAAAACTTCATATATCGGTAGAAGTCAGAATGTGACAAAAACTTCATTTATCAGTAGAAGTCAGAATGTGACAAAAACTTCATTTATTGGTAGAATGTTAATTTTTATTTCAAATTATGGCTACTTTGGACTGCACATACATGGGATAAACATAAAACAACACTCATGAAAGTGCCAGGCTGATTCTTCATTGAACTCGCATACTGGTGCACCTGAAGGCGGGACACACCTCGTGATACGTATCCTACCACTCCACTGGTACGCTCGTGCCATGCAGTATTTACAGCCAGGCACTCATACTTGTGTAGTTTTATCATTATCTCCCTAATTCCACATGATTGTTACAACTAGTGGAACAACTTATAATATCAAATTTTGCAACCTCCTGTCTACAATATGTACTCATCGTCAGACTGGATTCATTCCTAGCAGACTGCTCCTAATGCACGTGCAGCCATCTGCCGAGGAACTCCTCCTGTCTGGCCACAAGTAGTGGTCACTTGGCTCAATCTTGTATCGGACATCAACTGGTACCTGGATATTGGGATCTTCCTTTGGTGAAGCTGGTGGAGTATGTTCTTTGTCTGATGCCTCTGACTCACTGCCTTTCTTTTTCTTCTTTTTCAGCTTTATAAAGGTTGCTGGTGGTCTGAAAAACATCAAGAATCATGTGGGTTAGCACTCTGTCAGGGTTTTGTTCTTTTACTGAAGAGTCCCTTTAATGAAAACTAATGGCTGTTTAGCAGGAATACAAGTCTAAATACATGAGAGTCATCTGCAAAGCAGGCAACTATTTCGACTGGTTTTCACCAGTCAGATTTCACCTGCTTCCTCCCACCTTATGCTGCAATCAATGACCACTCATTCTTGGGGTTGGGGGGTTGGGGATTGGAGTTAAGGGTGAGGGGTGTAGGGGTTTTCCGTGCTGGGCACTTTTATTTGCCCCGTACCCTATGTACTGGAAGCCTTCCTAATTTCAGTACTTCATACTAACCATTATTTGTACATTTTCTTATTTTCAATACCTTGTACTTGGACTAAATTATTACCTGTAGCAGCCTACTAGGCCCCCCCCCCCATTCTTGGCTTTCATAATACAGGGCCCTTTAAATAGCTTTCAAATTCGAGACATAACTTTTCCATCAAAGTTACTGTCCAGAGACAAAGGTCCACTATACATGAGGGAACAGATTTTGAGAGCATGGCAAGTCCTCGCATTAGGGACAAGTTAATTTTTTGTCAGGACAATGTATTTTTTTTTTTTTTTGTCATGCAAATAAAAATGTGGAGCTCAATGAAGATTTAACCCAGCTGCTTAGATAATTTTAATTATGATGTTAAATATATTATCAAGCTATGGAAGCACAGAACATGTCCAAAAAAAAAATCATGAACATTAACTATCAATGAAGTATTCACTTTTTTTCCCAACTGAAAACTGTCCATTGACAAAACCAAATCTTTCCACATGTGCTCCAACCGATGAAACCAAAATTGGTGGAATTGTTAGTCAAAGTATAATAATTTAATTTTTCACTGAAAAACCTGTATCTGTCACAGATTCAGCCGACATTTTCATGCTCTAAAGGAATTACCTCAACTGCAAGTACAGTATGGCTACTTACTTACACAGTCATTAAATTTTGTTGAGTAAATTTTTTCTCCAACTTGCCCACTGGGAAATCAGGAAAAATAAACAAACCATTAAAATCCCACACTATACCAAAAAACACAAAGCACTAGATTTTACCTAAATTAGTGATCCTTTTGGTGAATACCTTTTTGTGGAATACATTTTGCTGCTATGGTGTGTACACTTATAATTAAGTGTCACTTTCTTAACATCACCCTCATGATTAAATCACCAAAATAAACAGCACATAAAAATAAAGTGTTACATGGTAAATATAAGGCTTGCACTGCATGTTCCCAAACAAAAAAATACAGAGAATCCCTGTCTATCACTCAGCTGCCACTGCACCTGGCAGCTTGGAGTCACTGCCGGGACTGGTTTGCCAATTATGCTTGCTGATTTGTGCTCACGAGACGCTGATTCTCTGACTGGCAGCTCTCTATTAATCACAAATGACTGTAATTCAGATTTATCAAGATTTGGCAGTTTTGCACGCCATGCCACTGCCAATGCTGCGATAAATCCACTTACTAAATCAAGAAATCAATGGAGAGGGCAAATCAAGTGCACCCCAGTGAAAATTATCCACAGTGGCCCGTTAGCTTTTCTCGGCTCATCTCGTATGATAGTTACAGCAAAAATGTTCTCCACTCCCTCCTAATAATACTTGTTTATGCAAATCAAAGCAATTCAATTTGTTCAGTTCCTGTGATTTGAACTTTTCAGGTACATGTAAACTACTTGCGAAGTATCCCATTTTCACGTGATGGATGCACACCGAGTTAACGAGATGACTGCTACAGCTTCCAGTTCAGTGCAATATGGTAATTACTAATCTCATGACATCTCTTGTCCAGCATGTTTATTTCCACTTTCACTGGTAAAGTGCCATAATTTTACCGTTTCCTTGCATCAATTTTCACTTCATTAATTTCAAAGCAAAAGCACTGTTAAGTCACCCCCTCAAAAAGAGCAAAATATGAACGAAACTAAACAAGAGTAGTCATCTTGTGCACAGCAATATATAATTATGGAGTGTGCTACTTGAGGTCAATGTTATCGCTCAGATAGGGCTAGGACAAGTATTTTTTAGGATATGGTCAATATTCAAGGTGGCCTGACATTGGTACGCCATACTTCTATCTCAAGACTATCCACACACCAAGTGAAGTATACATAGGTCTTACTGTATAGAACATATGGCCCTGATAAGCATTTTCTATGATGAGGTCAAAGGTCGAGGAGGCCAAATTTTGTTATGCGATGCACTGCTATGCCAAGAATTATCTACACAACAAGTTTGTTATCTTTAAAAGAGCAGTATTAAAAAATAAGGCTTTTATCCTTTTCCAAGACAAGAGCATTTCCCTGCAGGTGAGTGGTTCAGATACCTGACTTGTCCACCTGTATAATGTAATCTTATGGCAAGAGGGTATCTTTGCTTACTTGCAGACAATTGGAATTGGTCCAGACAGGCACTTTAAGAGGGAAGGGCTAGAAAGACAGATGACACCATAGCCGCCCCTCCCTGTTTCAGTGGGGGCGAACAATTTTTACATCATAAAGGGATTAATGTGTGTCCATGTCCGAGTTAAGCACTCTGTCAATGTTCACGTATAGGCCTGCGAGTGCTGACATGCATGTGTATGCACCAGATAATTCTAAGTTCCTTGACACTGATCAAACTTTACGTTAATTTGGTTGTAAATTTCAGTCATCTGGCAGGTATGAGGGTCCCTCACTGTTGTGCCTCTCTTAGTCTTGCTAACTATAGATCATCACGCCTACCTAGGATAAGGAAAATGTTACTGGTCGAATGTTTGGGTCATACCATGATGCTACCCCATTATTGTCAGGATTTTCCCTGAAGATTTTTTTTTTTTTTTTGAGGGTCTACCATACTCCTTAATATCATTTTGGGGGATCTTCGGTATTCTCACAGGGACACACAGACAAAAAGTTCCAATGAATCTATTTAATCAACATTTAGGGTCCTCTTCTAGGTTTTTGAGGGGATCTCTTGTTGTCCCCTTCAAGTTCAAATTTGGGGTTGCATGTTGATTTCTATGCATCATACACCCACACTTTTGCGTAACAGAAAACACTGATTTGTAGCCATGGTAAGTGGTAAAAAAAAAAAAGAAAAAGACAAAAAACATGACCTGATGTCTAGGTATTGTAGAACCTAGCTACATTTTACAATTTGCTTCATTGCCACGTTGTTTTGAACATAGGACGTCTGCTTCATTTCCATGTTATTTTGAACAGACGTCCTATGGCAAGTCAGCTGACTAGCAAGTCTCTATACCCTGCCAGTTTTCCCAAGAAGCACCTTGGACACCTGAAGCCTCGTAACCTCCATCCACAGCAAATGACTCTTACATGCAGTCACAATTAGGTTTCCCCTCCAGTGATTTCACAGAAACAAAGACCGCTGCTCACCAGGCTTTAATTTATTATATGCCTACAGCATAATACATTACCAGTGGCTCTCCTTGAGCAACTGTTCAAGCCGGGGTTCATCCCTCATTATCACTATGATGACCACTGGGGAAAAGCAACCACAAATGATGTGTCACCAACATTATGCATTTTGGCCTTGAATCCAGCAAAATGTCTCAGTTTGCAGAAAGCAGGAGCACTAATTCAATACTGCAGTGCCATAAAGTGTGTACTCATAAGCCTGCAGGACTCACTGATGAGCCAAAACATAAAAGCGACTTGAGAATGGCTTGCATGTCAGAGGCAACTACAAAGTGTAGATGGCCAAAATCTAATCAGACATTAGCCAGGGTTATGACTGTTATTAACCCTTCAATGCCAGATCTGCTTCATTCTTGTTTGGAACGGTTTTCCTGTGATCATCTCTGGTGCATGATTAACCCTTTTCCACTCAAAAACCACCCAAAAATGACTGTGTGTCAAATATCATCCGCTTGAACATTTCTCCTTAAATTTCCCAACACTAGATTTCAAGCTGCTTCAATAAGAACTGAAGGCAAACAAATGCTTATTATAATAACATGCTATAAAAGTCATCAGCTTCCTGGACACTTGGTTTCTTGACTCGCATCAAACAAAGCTGTGGACTCACTCATTCTCCTATATGTCTGAAGCTTATCCTGCATGGCTATGAGGGATAAAGTTTTAATTGTAATCTTTGATTTGGTTGGTCACTCATTGGTTTCAAGTAGTAGACAAACCAATGAGAGGCCATGGTGCATTTAATAAAATACTGACTCTTCCCACTTTCAAAATGACGCCATTTTCAAACTTATTTCTCCCAAAAAACTTGGATTTGGTGCATATTTGCCCTTTTTTAGACATTAGTAATTATGTTTAGTTTGACAAGTATTCTTCATTCATAATGAAGCTCTGCATCTATATGCAAAACTTCACTTATTTTGCTAATTCATCATTTGCCACCTTGATATTTATTCATTATGTGGGTTGTCTTTGCTGAATATACAGCTTAAACAAGGAGCCACCACTCAGAGAGACAGGCTCCAAAACACGTTCTGAGTAGTTACCCGCTGAAGACCCTTTAATTTATTTGGGCTAATACAACCAATGTCAAAATTCTACAGAAGAACGTGTGCAATATAGACAATAGTACTTTCATACGTAGATAGGTTAAACAGTGACAGGTAAGCTTTTAAGGAGAGCAGAGTTCGGACTCTGGAATAGGATAATGACAACTAAGAATTGGTTCTGGGCAACAAGACACAAATACAACAGAAAAAAGAAAATCCAGTATGGGTGGCCCATAGGGGATAACGGTATCACTCGTTGAATTTTCATGTTTTCACTTGGCACAACAACGTAATCCTCAATGGGCCACCCATACTGGATTCTCTCTGTCTTCTTCCATCCAGGAAAAGGTTAACATCTAACCAACACTCAGGATGAGACTGCAATTCTGTGGACTTTAAGATAAACTGAAAGTACTTCTTCAAGGTCACCTTTGGAGGGTGAACAAGCCATTGAGGTCAATTAGGCTGAGGAAGAAAAAGCTATCAAGGTCAGTCGGATTGAGCTTAACCACAATATTGGCACATAATCTATCAGCTCTTCGCTATGCAGTATCCCGTATTAACTCCAGCCTAGCTCAGATATGTACTTGTACATGGTAGCATGTAGGGATGAGTATAAGCTGTCTGATGATAGCACCTTTGCCTTAGTAGGGACAGACTTTTTTTTTTTCAAAAAAACTTTGTTTTTCCGTTTTAACAGTGAAATATAATAGGCTCTATGTTGGGAGACCACCCCTAAGACAGGCTTTAAATTAGTAACACACAGCAGGTGATCTTCCAATGGAGGGCAAAACTGGTAAAGTGGAGACAGTACTGGGGGACAGAATAATGGGGTATTAAAGGGCAGGTGGTGTCTGAGAAGAGGGACTGCTGTAGTCAAGCTTCCTGGCATCTTGAATTTCTTTTGAACCAAGCAGCGTCAAAGCTTCTAATACATGTAGATGTAACTGGACATAAAAATTAATACAGACACATCAACAAAAAAAGCTCACCCACCCCCACCCACCCACCCCCAAACTTGAAAGTTTGTCATGTGCACCAGTTACCACCCTGTCTCTGCAAACTGGAGTTTTTGCACAAGCTGTCATAGGTGGTCTACTTTTTCGTGCATGTGGACCAGCTTCTAATCCTAATCTAATTCACTAACAAATAACATGACCAATACTTAATCATGGCAAACTTCATATATCCTGTAGTTCTTCCTGAATTTATGAAACGTGTTCAAGTCTGACTGACCACTTTGAACTGAATGGTGTCATTATCTGTGCCAATCTAACATGACTGCCATAAATACAAACAAATATCAAGACTACAAAGTTATACTACGAATTAACATTAACATCCTGTAGGCCCACCATTTGATGCCATCAAGTACACATGCCCTAATAAGCACACACGCATGCCCTTTTGGGAATTCGGTCTATGCATAAGTTCACCAAGCAGGAAAACCCTGGCAGCTGTCCCATTACGAAAGTGAGGCATGCGGGCTGATTTTTTGCTACCAGATGGCGCGCTGCGCACCTTCTCAGAAGTGGTCACGGTAATTCATGATGGCGGACACTAATCTTGTTCGTGTCAACATGAACAGAAAAGCAGGAAATGGACCAAATACAGGAGGTGTATAGAAGTTTACCATTGTAGGTCGTTGGCAGAGGGAGTACAGAAAGCACTGATAGTGAGAACCTTGAGTGACAAGGCAAATTGTCATGGTAAACCACCACTGACTGTTGTGTAGTGGGCTGTAAGTGTAATGTTGATACCAGGAACAAATGTCAAACTGACAAATATCAAAAAAAAAAAGTGCCGAGCGCTTTATTCCTTCCATCAACTGATACTCATTTGTCTTTCAAGCACTTTTTCAGCGACCCTAGATTCTGTTTTTTGAAGAAATCATGGTCCATGTTTCACTCTTCGTTACTTGCTGTATTCGGTAGCACTGTAGCCTGTGCAGTAAGACTGAGTGGCCTGCAAATTACCCAGAAACCTGTGCGCGCCTGGCTCTGACATCGGAATCTCCTCTGGGGTTCCCCCGCTTGGTGAACTTATGCATAGACCATATTAAAGAAGAGCCTTCATTTTAATGATAAACATATGTTCTTATGCTCAATTTTTGTAAACCTTCTTAATAGGAGAAGTGGCAGTTAGCAATTTTATGGGCATTTGGGTCAATACACATCCCAATACACAAAATTCTTGCAAGCTAGGTGTGTATCCCTGTAAGATTCAATGTTAAAGAACATTCAATGTGCTGAATAGTTTTGCAGCAAAAGTTACCAAACTTCCAGGGGTGTTTTAACCATATACAGTGGTACCTCCAGTATGTGGCCACCCCTTCTGCCAAGAAAAAGTGGTCACAGTGGTACCTGCAGTATGTGACCAACATTCTGCCAAGAAAAAGTGGCCACATACAGCAGGTGACCTGCCACCAAAGGTAATTTTTACAAAGAAATTGACTTCTATGTCTAAGCCTTCTGACCACAAGAAGCAATGTGGCTGCTCACAGCAGTGGTTGCATACAGCAGGTACCACTGTATAACCATTGGCTACCAGAAATGGGTGTTGCTGGGTCCAGTGCTTTTAAAGTGACAAAAGTGCAAATTTCAATGGAAACTAATGGAAATACACATCCCTATCCTGCCTACCTACAGAGCCCTCTACTGAGAGCCCACATGAACTACTTGATCTTGTCCTTCTCTGCTGTTAATGCCATATAACTGCTGACAGACTTATACTAAAATATATTGCAGATAAGCAAACTGAAAAACAAAGCCCAAGGGGGCTGGCTGTGTGAACATCCCGTCATCAGCTGACTTTAATGTTCAACCCCTAATAACTCCCACTCCAGTATAGGGTACGAAGATTTTGGAGAGGTAGTAAAACTTGGGAGTTTCAATTGCAATCCATGCATCAAATGACAAGTAGGCGAATTGAAAAACTGGTGAAAAATCCCTCATCCAGAGTGTCACCACATTGTGAACAAATCTGATTAATCCTCCCTCAAGCGACATTTCCACTAAGTTTCAGAACAATCTGAGCGATGGTTTGGGATAAGTTTAAAATGGAAAGAACACAAAAAAGTAAACCAAAAAAAATCATAAGAAATATAAAAATCACTGGAGCTGTATGATGATGATCATTTGAACGAACTTTGCAGGGACCCACCCAAGGTACACCCCACCAATTTTCAAGTGAATCTAGTTGATAGTTTTGGAGAAGTCCAAAATGTGAATTTCCATTGTACACTCCCCACTTACACAGCGATCAATAGGAATGCATGCATTAACTTACAGGTGCCCAAATTGAAAAATTTGTTAAAAATCAGAGATCAAGAATTTCACCACCGAGTGAACAACTTTGTTCACCCCTCCTACAAGCTACAAATCCACTGTTTCAGAATTCATAACAATCTCAGTGACTGTTCACCATCTGGAGAAGCCGTTCTAGATCTGAAGAAGTCGAAAATAGTCTGAACACAAAAAAAGTTGTGTAACCCCCCCCCCCCCCCACACACACAAATTGCTTCGCCACCTCTTGAACAAATTAAAATCTCGGGATTCCCAGAAGAGTCCCTATGCAATTTAAAAGCAATTGGCTGAGTGGTTTCGGAGATGCAAAAAAATGGAAAAAAAAAAAAAAAAAAAATCACAAAAAATCCAAATATCATTGAACTGTCACCATTTGAACAAACTTGGTCGAGATCCACCACAGGTACATCCTCACCAAGCTTCAAATGACACTGGCTGATGGTTTTGAAAAAGTCAAAAATGTGAATTGTGGACAGACAGACAGACAGATGGACAATGGACCATACTATAAGCTCAGCTGAGGCAAAATAAAGTCTTGTGAATCTCCATAGAATATATATATATATATATATATATATATATATATATATATATATATATATATATATATATATATATATATATATATATACAGCTTTACTTTGTGAGTGTGACTTGGTTAGGGAAATGCAGGCAGTGCAGAGTTGACCTAACTGCATTCCACTCCAGTTGCCAGGCAGCCTAAAAAAACAACACATGAAGGGGAAAGCTTATCCCAGCAGCCATTCCTTCAAGACCAGTCACATGATCTGAGCTCAGGAATGGGTCAGGTGCACTGAGTGGAGTTGGGTACATGTATGTACATGTGTGAAAGGTGTGGGGACAGCCCAGTTTGCTGAGTGACCTGCTGGCGTGCCTCCCTCCCCCCCCCCCCCTTTCCTTATCACTTTCACCTGCTGGCTTCCATGGAGGATCCTATTCATAATGGCACAGTCCATTATAGAACCATGGGGGAGGGGAAATCATCTGTGTACAACAGACACTCACTGCTGGGTTGTCATCTTTTCCCATCAGAAGAAGCTACACCTCACTCTTTGTTCATCTCTTTAAAACAAACAAGGTAAACACAGAGGTAGGAAATTGAACCATTATTCAAATTAAGTTCCCCAAACCAGGCCAGGCTTGCTGAAGCAGTGATTATGCAAGCTAGACCAGTGGCGTGTGTCTTGGCTCAGTGTGAATGTGCAGGCAGATGTTGCAAGCTTCAAAAGGGATGACTATTTGTACACCTTGAATTAAATTTTACTTGCTCCCAATTCGCAAATTCACATTATGATACAAAATCACAAAGGTGTAGTCTCAGGCAATCATCTTTGCAGAATCATTTTTTTGTTGTTGCCAAAAAGCTGTGGCGACATGCGGAGGTTAAAGTGACTGCAGAATACCCCATTAAGCCCCTGCATGGTAGCTGGTGCTGTGGCCATGTAGTAAGCAGATAGCCCCAAGGCCCATCAATCACCTGGCTACTCTCCAGCTATATTTACACCTATATGTGCAATATGTCCTGTAGCTTCCTGGGGGGGCACTTGTGGGATTTTTTTCCATGCTCTATGTGCCATTTAAATAAAGTAAACAGGAAAAAAAAAAGGCTAAAAAAGCACCATCAAATCGTACAATCTTACTAGAAATCCTTCTGCTAATTCCCAAGTGGGAACCTAACATAAGAAGAAAGCTCTGCAAATTTTCTTGACATAATGGTGACATAAGTGCCCCCCACTCAGAACCCCTTCTTAACCTAATTTGTGCTAGCATTGCCTGTTCATGTGCCAGTCGATATCAGTACCTCTGCTGCACCACAGGGTCAGCTGCTTGGTCAACCTGGACTGTTATAGCACACACTCCCTGCTTGACAGAAGTGAACACGCCAGAGTCCAGGTTCCATCCACACAGTTTGCTGACTCCATCACATATTTAACCTTTGGTTGCTCGGTCTGCCGTTTTTCCTCATGAGCTGGCAATCACTTGCCATAACGGCTCGGGCCTTGCTTCGCAGGGTTAAAACTATGAGTATGACCACAGTGACAGAGGTTACTTAGTAAGGGTGGGATGGGGGGGTCTACAACATAACTATACAGTAAAACCTCCTTATGCCGAACACCCTTGGGACCGGAAAAAAGTGTTTGGTATGGTGAAGTTTGCTTACATTGAAAGTATATACATGTACTTGTGACCGAGAAATGGTGTTCAGTATAGAGAGGTGTTCAGTTAGAGAGGTTTTACTGTACAGCAAAATCTCAAGAACACAATGGACTGGTCAAGTTTGTCTATAACAGAAGAGTGGTCTAAAATCATTCATAAATACTAGATATTATTAGACAAAAATGTGGTGACAAAAAGGAGTTGGAAAGACTACAAAAGAGCAGGAGTCTTGCATGTTCAATGAAAACTCATTTAACTCATTCCATAGGATGGTCACAGGCCTTGGTCAGTGGTTCTGGCACTGACTTAAGACTATAGGCATGTTGGTACTTGAACAAAAGCTCTTTTCATGAAGAATTTAAACATGCAGTTGTCGTCTTAAATCAAGGTAAATATGTGGAAATATGAGGGACTGGTATGGAATGAGTTAATGACACCATCAGTTCTTTGCTAAATGTGTTAGATATCTGAATATGTCAGATAAAGAAGTCAAATTGCATAGGAATATACCAGGTCAGCATCTCAGTTGAGCATGCTCAGTGAGATTTGACTTCTGTTTAGGTCACTGGTTATCAGATACAAATTTCTCCCACTTTACATAGAAATGAACAGTGGTTGAAGTCAAAACTGTGTCGAAGAACTGGTGTGGAAATGACCTTGACTTATGAACAGTTTTCTCATGTATCCGTTGGTTTAAACATGTTTTATTTCAAAAACCATTGGTCAACAGGCACATTGCCTATATGAAGACCTATGTATCTGTCATTATCACTATTTATTTGTGTGTGCAACTTGCCTGGGAAGATCATAAAAAGGAAAGTTTGTTTCTGGTTACCAGGGTAACTTTACAAGTTGAATGCACAAAGCACCTCTATTGAATGACCGCTGATCTAAATCTACCTGACCGTTGCCAGCTGTACTGGGACAACGATTTAGCATACTTTTTGGCTTGAAATCCCTCAAAACTTGTGTCTTTCAATGCATGCATCACATATTTGACTGTAATTATCACGAGTCTCATTCCAATAGACTTAACTCTTTAACTGCCAAATTTTGGACCAAGTCAACAGCTTTTCTCGCTGCGCATTGGGCACATTGCACCCAATGTGTGCGGAGAAAAGCTGTTGACCTGGGACATTCTCTTTGGAACTATAGGCATGCTGGTACTTGAATGAAAGTTCTTTTTACGAGGAATATGAATCTGGAATCCTTGTGATAATTCAAACCAGTCTGACATAAGCAAAGCGACTTTAGTCGTGATTGCCACTGAAACACCTAAGTGAGGTCCTCAGGAAGAGATTCTCCTGCACTGTATACATACCCACAATGTCAAAATAAGCACTATTTAAAAAACTATAAGTTAACATATAATATGCAATAAAATGAGCAGGACCCAGCTGTGGAGTGTTTGTGTATTACTTATGGTACAGTAGTCCCTCCTTGAAAAGACCACCCCTTTGGAAGACCTCCTCCTTTGAGCAACCACAGTTGTCAGGTCTTTCTGTAGTACTTTTCATGTTATTTATACCTCCTTTGAGGGACCACCTGCTTTATGTGACTGCCTTCTGGGTGGCACCAGGGGCAGTCTCTCAAAGGAGGGACTACTGTATACTGAACTGAATAAACAGATCATAGGTGATTGTGACCCTTATGTACGATTACACATACAGAGCCTTAGTCAACACTCAACAGCCGCTTGCAATTTGGACTTGCTGTATCAAGCGGCAAAGCTTGTACATTTACACCACACTTCTTGACACACAAAGGGTCACTTTTTTTTTGGTGTTGTAAATTTCATTGTGCATTTATATATTTTATGCAAGTGTGGCTTTGAGACTCCACATACTGTGTGTATTAGCAATGGCACAAATAGGCACACACTGACCAGGTTGCATACTCATTCCATACTATGATGACAGGCATTGGTCAGTGGTTCTGGCACTGCCTGGCAAGTCATGCTGCAGCTACCCTTGCGGCTACAGCATGACTTGCCAGGCAGTGCCAGAACCACTGACTTAAGACTATAGGCATGTTGGTACTTGAATGAAAGCTCTTTTCATGAATAATTTAAATATGCAATTGTTTTCTTAAATCTAGGTAAATATACGGAAAAATCAGGGACTGGTATGGAATGAATTAATATGCCATATTTACTCTGTTTCGTCTCCTTGTCCTTCTTAAAGTTATTGACACCCTTCTGGTCTTCAGAAACAAGCCAGAACTATAAATTCTTAGCACCAAGTTTGCTGTTTTACACATGTTCAATCAATATGATGTACATGTAACTTATGACACTTTCCCTTTGTGATATACTTTAAAATAAAAAGCTTTGGGTCAGAAGGAAAACATCCACAAGTGAATAAGCCATTTCCTCAGTTTTTAAAAAAGCTTACATCCAAATATTTTCATTTGAACTTTGAACCCTGACTTCTCTGTTGATTACATTTTAACATTCTTCCTGTATACTGAAAAGTCAAAATGTTTGTAAGTGTCAGCAATATGCTAACTCAGAGTTCTCCCCAGAGCCTTACAGCCCTACAAATTGTAGGGCTGTGACGAAGGCTTCCCATTGCAAGGTATGGGTGCATAGGGCTATAATTCTTGAAATTTGCTCAAATTGGGTTAAATATGGAAATCCCACTACACTGCTAGGATTATCTGGGGAAAACCCTGCTAACTGATGAGCTATTTTAACCCTTTCCCTGTCCTGTTTTGTGACAAGTGTCATTCTTTTGGCCCATATCTATTCACTTTTTTAATCCATTCCCAGTGCTGGTTTATGATTTTGTGAACTCGCACCCAATTCTGTGTATAAAAAGTGTCCCTTATTTGACCCTTTATCCAGTTCTGTTAAGACAAATGTCATTTTTAACCCTTATCCCATCTCATCATATACCAGTGTCATCTTTAATCCCACCAAGTACGTCCCATTGTTAGACAATGGACCTTATCCTGGAGAGTTGGTTTTCTTTCAAACTTCTGGACAAAGTATTTAAAAGCACACAATTTTATACAAAAAGACACAGGAGTCAATATTTGAAATTCCATCTGCTTTGTCCAGAGAAGAGCGAAGACACCAGCAAGCCAGCTTTCCTTTCAGTTTAAACTGTGAACTAGCTGGCTTTCCCTTCAGTGACCCTTTCGCCCAGGATTCTCAAAGGCTAGGAGAACTAAAGTCTACTCCACACACTCTGTTCTAATTTCATAGATGAACAAAGACCCAATTATATAGTGAACCCAGTACCACGACTGACCTGCACACTACAAGCTGTAAAAATGCCTTGTATTGACCTACTTCATGAGGTGTGTAATTAGGCATGTCCAATCTAGCATCTACCTTGCTCCACATGTACCGTCAACTTTTCACCATCTGTCCTGGTAGACCATGACATTAATGCCAAGCCCATAATGAAAAAATACCATGTGCATAATAAACCAAATTCAAATTACAGCCATAAATCCAGACATCCAGATAGACTCAACTCAGTCTTTCAACCACGCTGTGACACTTTGCTGTCAAATAACTTCACTTCTGATGGCAATATACCACCACTGGTAGTTGTCAATGTCATGCTAATTTTACTGTGTGCCAACTCACTTTGAATATTGCTTTGTGATTATTGAGCAGTGAAATGATGTCCTAGTCTCCCCCAGAAGCCCATTTTATTAACTAATGCAGCGATCAATTAACTCATGATGAAAAATTATGCAAATTTCCACTTGAGGGCTATCTAATCTTTTTATCTTCATAACAGTCCATCCATGATAATACATATTCATCCATCCAGCGTTAGCAGGATGGCATTCATTTGACAAATGTCACAGTGATATATTAGTGGTGTGATTTCCCCTCTATAGTTTATGGTAGGTCTGTATGACCAGAAGTCAACCACAGGCACTAGTCCAGAAAGCTAATTTAGATTAAAACAATTAAATTGCATGCACACCCATGTAGTAAATGCTGATCCTGGCACGTCAACACTAGGTCATCTTATAGCAGAATTGACGGGAGACAAGCAGGTTCATGTATCAAGTTTTTGTAAACAGTACATCAAATGGAACACCTCGTTCTCAAACTGAAGTATTTAGGTGAATACACAACCCAAATACACACACTTCTGGCAGGTTATAATGTGTCTTCCCATTGGATTGCAAGCTGAGTAAAGCTTGAATCAAAATGATTACATTTCTAACTGACATGGTAAAATTTACCTCAACATTTCTGCTCCATAAATTGTGATCATTTACCATGAAAAATTTGGCATTTGTGCATGCAGCAGTTTTAGCGATTGAACTGGCACTTGCATTAATACACAAACCTACTGTTCCTGACTCCATTTCCTTTTACAGGTTATCCACACACACACACACACACACACACAAAACAAAGGTTCTTTCTGTTCCCTGAAATCTCCCGATTTTTTTTTGTAACTTTGCACTTTTCTGTCAACACAAAAAAAAAACCACAGAGAAACCTAATTCAATCTTTGCATCTTTTGCATGGCAATACAACACAACTGAGTTAGGTTCACTAATTAAGGATGATGAAAAATACTGATGCCAAAACTTTCTCTTTTTTTTTTTTTGCAAGTGGCAGGTGGGTGGGCTATGGAACATGGAAGATTTTTAAGGATTTATGTGCACTTCACTCACATGCATAGTGCTGTACGTTAATATAATTTTGCTGTATGGTCATTTGTGCTCATTCTGCTGATGGAACAAAACCAAGAAAATAACAAGAGACCAATGGGTCTCATGCTCTGCTGACATATAATCTGATGACCATAATAGAACAATCATTTCCTGAAATGCATTATCTTCATGACCCTGAGAAATTAGTCAAGGTAATCCATATGATGCAACATCAAACTTCCACATGACATATACTTGTGGTACATTTGGCATAAATTTGCCTTATTCTTTATTAACATCTTGAATCTAATGTCCTTTCCTTAAGTGCTGAATGACCTTGACAAATAGGCCAAGGTCAAGCAACATATTACAAAATTTGATCTTTGGCCGAACGCATATTTGGTTGTACTTGGCAGTTCCGTCTTACTTTATCAGCACAATAATGAATTTAATGTTTTGTTAGGTCTATGATGTTAGTTCCCATAATTACCATTAGTGGTGCCACCATGACACCATATGCCCTAGACTTTTGTTTGTATAATATTAATGTAATGGTATGAATGTATATTCACAAATTCAGATATGACCATCATAAAAAAAAAAAAAATCACTTCCTGAAATGTATTCCCAGTGACCTTGAAAAAGCAAGGCAAGGGCATCCTTATTATGTAATATTCAACTTCTACACCATGTACACATTTGCAATACATTTAGTGAAATTAATTTATCAAGACAATGAATTTTGCAATTTCACAAAATATTAACTAATATTTCCTATTCACCGACAGGTGGCACAACTAGTAATTGTTCAAGTTTGGCATAATAGTCTTGCGAATATTTCCACAAATTTCATCAGGATCCACTGAAAATAACACATCACAGCATTTTCAATTTGTCCGCTTTTTTGTTTCTGCCTTGTATAATTCACTAGGTGGCCCTATAATAATGAAAGGAATCTACATTCTCATGAATAGAATACATCCAAAAATTTTAAGGGGCTTATTTAAAAAATTGTAGATGCTATCATGTTGACAAGCAATTGTTCACAGACAGATGAACAGAATGTCAGACCGACATAAGTGATCACATAAGCTCTGTGACCTATAGTCAGCTGAGCTACAAAAACACTGAAGTAGTATTTAACATAGACTTAATAAACTATTTCCAAATACTGAAATTAAAACTTCTGTTGTAAAAATGCTTGAAATGCAAGAACTATGGCCATTTAAATACATGAAATTAAATACAATTACACTGGATCAAAACTGACTCGTCATGCATTTCACACGAAAAACAACACTGTGGCAAAGCTACACACGAGCAAGATCGGGTGTAGGTACGCGAGACACCATCCTACTGACTCGAAGGGAACAAAGGGTTAAGATGTCCTTGCCAAGATGGAATAGCGGTGGTGCATGTTTTTGAACTAATACAAGTGATGGAACATTCTTCAAAGTTTTTCAGTTGCTGTCATTAAAACCACACTGCCACATAAACTGCTTTACTTATGCATGTTTGTATTTGTGTCTTTTTGCCCAGAACCACTTCCTAGTAGTCAATATCCTATTCTGTAAAGTTTCACAGTTTTTGTATTTTTGACATTTCACTGCTTTGGACATAATTCCTATTCAAACAACTAATGTTGAAATACTATTTCACTGTGTCTTTATTTTCATGGTTTTGTGCCATCAGCGAAATAAGCGAAAATAAGAGTACAGCGACATTAAAGCAATTTACAGTACTTTCAGTCACTGATATCAAAAGTGAAATCTCATTACCCTTGGAACTACTGGGGAGGAGTCGGGATGTAATAGGGAAGTTAATAGGGAAGTCGCCTGGGAATAGGTGACAAAGGTGCACCCCTCAGGTTCATGACCTGACTTGCCCCTTCTTTGGGCTTGGATTTGTGCCATGTCATCTCAACCACTAATTATTAACCAGGTACAGCACCAGTTCTTTATTTACAATCCATACTTCTTATGAAGCATGTAAATTAAGATCAAGCTGTAACTCTACACTTATTAATCAATTCTAACTGCATTTGAACAATGCTATACCATGCTAGATTGGTGTTGTAATCCAATAATCTTCCCTCACAATTTCTGTGGAATTATGCAATTTGAACAGGATGAATAATCATAACAATATCATTCCAGTGAGCACAGGGGCACCTTTCTGGAATGGCAAATTACCTGACTGCTCAGGGTCTTAATAATTTAATAACAAATCTGTTCAGCGTGGAAATTGCACAACAGATACTAATACTGCATATCCGCCAGGTAATCAGGTATCTACAGCAACCTTACATGATTTTACAAGCAACAGAACAGTCAGGTTTGAACACCTGCAGTATCTTTTCCATCATATTGTACCTCTAATGCATGACCACCTGTTTTGAAAGACCACTTTTGAACCTGCGGCTGTCCTTTTAGTGGTCCGTAAAACCAGGCCTATTGGATTATGGAGCTTTCCAGGCATCAGAAGCACCAGAAGCCTTTTCAGGTGCGAGGACGAGAGATTGAAGTATCAGGCATAATTCAAACACTATTGTCAGTATATATCTTCTTTAAAAGGGCATGACAGACAGATTTCAAATTATAAATATGTGAAATGTCTCAACTTCTTGCATAAAGGTATTGTGTACCTGTGTGAATGAAAATCACGAAGTTTCAAGTGAATCTGGCTGACTTCGTTTTGAAGAAGTCAAAACATGTAAACTGTGAACTGACATATGGATGGACGATGGATCACTATCAATCCTGTAACTATAGCTGACTGACAAGTCTGTGGTCAAAAGAGAAAACAACCCCAAAACAAGAGGCCCATAGGCCTAATGCTCTGCTGACCACCACCAAAAATTATTTCCAGAAATGTATTCCCTCCACAATCTTGAAAAATTAATCCAAGGTCATCCGCATTCTACTACTATATCAAACTTCCTAGATACATTTTTGTGGTACATTTGGTATCATTTGCCTTATTCTTTATCAAGATATTGAATCAATTATCCTTATAAGTGCTTAACCATGTTGAAAAATAGGTCAAGGTCACAATCACTGGGTCAAAGTGACCCAAAGAGTAGGTCACCAAATGGAGTTTTATGTACAATGTAATCAAGTGCAATTTTGATCTGGAAGCTCAATTCTCATTGAGCTACAACCTGCCTTTTCAAAATCACCTCTTTTAACTTTACAGGCCTGATGACCTAACACAAATAGGTCAAGGTCACTGATATTACACTAGCATTGGGCATGGTCTATACATGTACATCCTATAGATTTGGCATGTCTAATTCAATCAATTTTCGAGATATGGCATTTTATATCTTTGAACACATGTTGGCTCATAATTTCCATCAAATTATGGGTGGCACCACTAGTATCATATGCAACTGAGATTTTTACCTCCTCCACAATCCCAATAAATTTCATGAAGATCTATCAAATATTAAAGGATGCTAGAGCAGTCACAAGATTTTCACATTTTGACCTATATATTACATAACACTGTAGGCATCACCACCAATATTGAATCCGACCTAGATTTTGGAACACTTGATAAGTCCTGAAAGTAAAATGGGGCTATCTTGAAAACTGTGGACTGTATGGTGTTCACAAGCAAAAAGTTTACAAACGGATGGGTGGACAGACATGAGTGATGCCATGAGGTCTGCAACCTATGATCAGCAGACCTAAAAAAAAAAAAAAAGAGATCAAACTGGCCTCTAGTTTGGCCATCCTTGGAGTTTCAGGCTCTGCTACTAGTACTCCTTTTTAAGTGACTTGTGTTCAGGGTCTATAACTGAAAGCTACTAATCCTTATGCTGTTATTACGTGTATACACATATTTTGGGGGGGACCCTACATCACCTGCCCATACAAAAATTAAATACCACAGAAGCTGTGATGCTATCTAAACTGCCTACTTCACTGACAATCTTATCCCACAAGCTATACTTTCTACAGCATGTATTAACAGTGTGATAGCAGGACCACACCAGGAGCCTGCTCACTTGTTTCCACCATAAGTGGAGTGGCTGGCCAATGCCCCAAATGATCAGGTACTACACCAGTGAAGCAGCACCTGAGCTACACAGACTTGTCACTTCATCAACACTGGCAGCTGGACCTCCTCATCTTCCTACACAAGAACCTGAGCTTGGTCACCATGGCAACAGCCTTCCACATCTCCTCCATATTTGATTGCTGGCCAAGCTGGAGTGGTTCAGTGCAACTCTTTTGCCCCTGCTCTCTGTGGATCTGTGTGTTGCTGGTCCAACAATCATGTCAATAGACCTCTTTGTACTCTGCACATAGCAACTGTTTGTATGCTCCAGCCAGATGCAAACATGACAATGAATGTCCCATTATTTTTCTGCATTGAGGATGCACCATAGATCTAAGACCAGGAAGAGATGCCTTCCTTTTTATCCAGGAAGATCCTGTCTTCATTTTGATAACACATCATATTTTTCATGAACATAAAAAACAAATTTACAGAGCAAACTACACTCCTTCGTTTCAAATAAATATTGTAATATGTACCGTAATATGTGGTACATAACATTAACACACACCTGTTACTGCATATGGAAAAATAGCCTGAACAGGTAGTGTTTATCATTTGCAACATAAATAAAACAAGGGCTGTCATATAGCCCAGCCGCACACAGTGAGTCTCCCACTGCAGGTTAATGGCAGTTCTTACCAAAACCCCCATAACAGATGGGCTTTATTCTTATAGTATAGGAAATACGGCCCTAACAGGTATTTGCTGTAACAGGGTCAAAGGTCAAGGTGAGCTGATTTTAGTATGCCACACTGCTATCCCAAGATGTATGTTCACACCACGTTTGTAGGTCTTAGAGCACAGGAAATACGGCCTTCACAATTATTTTCTACGGCACAGTCAAAGGCTGAGGTGGCCTAATTTTAGCATATTACAATCTAAGAAATATGGCATGGGCACACATTTTTGGAGAAAATAATGGAAAAACATACAGATGAGGTGCAAACCATCAAATATCCTATTAATTACAAGGGCAAGTCAAGCAAACCCATAATTTTAATTTGCAGACTAAATTTTTCATCTCCATAAGAATTGCATCTGTACATGAAATCAGACAAAACGGCTATCACCGTAACCAAACCACAAATCTGCATGTGGTCATTTGTGTCATCTTCTGTTCATGCAATCCTGGATAACCAGCCATGCGCAAAAGATGACCAACTTCAAAATATATTGTTCAGACAAGTGATTTATGAGGTGGTGATTAATCAAGGAGCTCTATATCACAAAGCCACAGGAAGACTGGTCAGCAAAGTCCTCTGGTCCATCCTTTGCTGATTTCCATTGCCGCTGGATTGTCACACCCACATTCAGTCTGTGTTCTACTCTAACCCTTTCACCACAATGCCAAGTGACTTTTCAGACTTGCCGATGCTAACTGTATTTAAACTGACAAAACATTAAAGAGTTTCATATATTTCTTGGGAAAACAATATGAAGTGATCAGTGACATTTCTACCAGTTACATATCACTGACAAAGTCCAACATACAGTAATGTATACATGCATGTCGCTCTAAGTAGCTGTGCTACAACTGTAGATTAAACTGATCCATGTACATATTGAAAAAAAAAAAAAAAAAAAAAAACCTCAGGAACAAAAGAAAAAAAAAAGAAGAAAATTTGCACTGGGTCTTACTGTCACAATGCAGCTTTGAAAAAGCATATAAACTTTTCAAAGAATCAACACAAATTTTCAACTTTACATTTTGAGCACCGGGTAGGAAACGTGACACAGTAGCTTATGCAGTAATGCACAGGTTCATTTTTACCCTAATCTGTTCGGGTAAGATGCGGCAGACTTTGTCCTTGATGAAGGATGCCACTCACCAAAGCATTACATGTCAAGCAGCAATCCACTTTGAATAATTCTCTGGGACGTCATGAGTATTGACAAGCTTGACGTCTTCGATATCCACTTCCTCCTCACTATTGACATCTCCCACAGCACCCATCTACTGGTACATGCATGCGTGCCAAGAACTATACACAGCAGCATCTCCTCTCCCATCTGAAGAGCCTCCAATGGCCAATTTGATACAAGTGCACAGATCTGGTAGGCAGCCCTTGAACACTGATATATTGATCGTGAAGGTTACAACACTGGTGGGTTTTTCTTTTCCGTTGGCTACCAGTAAAACTAACAACATACACACCATCTTAAGGCTGTCTTGGGGCTTGTATGTGCCACCAACGCTGAAAAAACACCTGCCTCATTTTTATACAATGGAACGAGATTCACCACAGAAACAGGACCCACGTAAGGAGGAGGACGAGGTGTTTTCTTTTCACAGGAGATCTATTAAATGGAGACTGATGGCACTGGCTCACAGGATTAACCTAACCGCATACACAATCAATCTGGACACGAATGGCACTATGCAAGGAAGTGTCAACTGGAGACTTCTCTTACTTGACTTCAATATTGGCCTACCTATCCTACTTTTATTTGATTGACTTTCTTTTCAAGCCCCCAAAGTAAATACATAGGTCTGCAGAAGTTCAAAGAAGCCTGACTAGAAAATAGAAAAATATCTAAGCCTGGATATCAATCATTCAAGTAGCCCAAATGTTTTACTGCAGAAACAACAGAATGTAATTTGTGTCCTCTGTACACAAACATCAATCAGGCATTTTGATCAAATGATGCATCGCAGCTCTGTGCAAGAGGTAATCTGACAGGCAACTAAAACAAACTCACTTGGTTGTCAGTTTGTTCATGTGTGAAGGAAGTGACTGCCAGACACCTGAATCTGCACGTCCCCGATTTAACTCTTTCATTGCCCACAAGTGCCCAGTAGCAAAATGTTCATGAAAAGGCCAGTCTTTAGAATTCTTCTGAATTTTTGAACAAATATAACTATAAACTAACATCAGGAGCACAATTTTATGACACATACTTAGCTTGTATCCCTCCTAACCAGGTTCACAAGCAAAACGTAAAAGTTTACGCATAGCTGGACAGACAGGCAAAAGCAAACGCGTAAGCTGTGTGACGTGGGGTCAGCAAAGCTAAAATGTCTCCACCATCCCACAGGAAGACATAATTAGGCAAGTCAAGAGACAGAGTGGGTTCTCTTTTGTTTTAACTCTTTTTCTCCTTTACACATCCATTTCATGTTACACCTACCATGTCCCTTGCATACAGTTGGCAGTCACAATATGAAGTGACCTACACGATAACATTCATGCAATCAACATTTCTTGGTGGCTAGCATCCACAGCACAGCCATGTAAGTGGCTGAGTCATATTTTCAGTACATGTGGGACAAAATTAACACTACGTAGCACTCAGCCTACAGTACCAATTTCACAATAGTATTAAAACATGCATCAAGAGTTAATCAATGCTGTCAGGTGCCCATCTGAAGATTACCTGAGCTGTCCAGGTAAGGCAATCTTCTAGCAGTTTTGGCAAAGTATCACCTCGACAATGTACTTTAACCCCTTCCTTCACAATACTTTACTAAAATTCTTTGAAGCTATTATGATAATGGTGTAGCAATAAGATGATCCCAAGCCTCAATATTACGTGTACCTTTTCTGAAGGCAAAATACTGTGGTGATGAACAGAATCACCAAGGTTTTTCATCTGGGGATGCAACGGGTTAATCTCAATGCAGCTTGCATGGCTTTCAGGGTTCACATGGTTAAAATCTTCACCAGCTGAAATACCGGGAGTGAATTTCCTACAAGTCCTACTTATTTATGATTCTCTTTGACCTTTCTGGTGATCTCTATTTCTTCTTGTTTTATGGGAAGAAATTTAGTAAATCTGCCTAATCTCTCAAGATAAATTTGGCAGTTGCACTGTAGTCCTATAATTGAAAGAACTTGCCTGCTTACCACATCACACCCACCTTCACTTTACTTGTAACAAGTACTGAGGTTTTACGAAGTAAATATAATATACTCATGTGAGGTCACAATGTGCACACATTTAAATCCTATCACAACACAACAATCATTATAAAGCGGATGCAACACTTGATTAAATTAATGAATACTCCCCAAACATCTCTTGTCAACCTGATTAGAAAGACAATACCTTAGCTGTTAGCATGGGGCTCTTTTTGATGCCAGATCATGTTCAATGCCACAACACACATTCCGTTCACCAAGATTATGCCTGACCAACACGGTGTAGTGGTCCCAGCTTTGCAAAATGTCTGGTTGCTTTCGTACATTATGTAAATACATGCATTTCAGCATGTAGAGTTCATGACTTTATCTGTAACCCTCTCTCCTTAATCCAGCCAAAACCGGCTGGTGGTCAAATCTGCTTCAGTGTTTTTAATTAATTTCAACAGTAATGAAAAAAAATGGACTGAGAATTGTAGATAACAGTTACGAAGATAACATATGACTCAGGTCAATAGCTTTCCTTGACATGGGTTTGGCACCAAGTGCCCAACCCATGACAAGGAAAGCTGTTGACTCAGCCTTAATTTAACCCTTTCCCCCTCAAACCGGCCAGAACCGGCTGGTGGTCAAATGTCGTCTGCTTCAGTGTTTTCAACTAATTTCAACAGTTATGTAAAAACAATTTGACTGAGAAATGTGACATATCAAGATCACATGCCCCAGGTCAACAGCTTTCCTTGGCATGGGTTGGGCACTTAGTGCCCAACCCATGCCAAGGAAAGCTGTTGACTCAGTCTTAATTCAAGGGGGAATGGGTTAAGAAGGAAATGGTTAAATATCAATGGATATTAACATAAGCACCTTTATCTTGTTATTTGCTGTTAATTTTGTTGGAAGATTTGTGGGAAATTTCACGATTCTAAGACAGAGGGAAAAAGTGTTGGGTCAGACCTTGCGTGCATTCCTCTGGGTAACCACAGTACACTGTGCCACTTTGAAGGCCCTTTGTGCAGCACAATTTCTCTATATAGGTCCAGTATTTTGTGTAAAATTCCCTGAATAAGGATAATTTCTCCCTTTCATATGGCCTATAATTTGGTAAAATGCCCTAATTAATGTACAAATTTTCTCAATGGAGCACTTTTCACACCACTTTTTGGACACATCTTGAGTTAAAAATTCCCTATAAAGGTATCACTTCTGATGGAAAATACCCTAAAGGGTGAGTTTTCAAAAGGCTGAGGTACACACCCCTGCAGTCACCACCTGCATATGGAGGGTGTATCCTTGACCCTTTTCCTTTTCAATTGGCCAAAACTAGCTGGTGTTCAAATGTCTGCTTGGTGACTTTTGATTAACTTGAGCATCTAAGAAAAAAAATTTGAATGACAATTGTAGATGAGACAGATGTACCAAGATAACATGCCCCAGGTCAACAGCTTTCTTCAGTGTGTGTTGGCCATCAAACCCACAAAGAAAGCTGCTGACTCAAGCTGAATTCCTGGGCAGAAGGGTTAATTCCTATTCTCTCTGCAGCAGCGTCAGAGCCAGATCTTTCAATCCTGTTTCCGGAAACAAAATCTTGTTACACCTACCTCACCTATTTGCACGACAAAGTACCAGGCACCTGCCAATGCCATATAAGCAAATACCTGAAATTGTCATTCTGCAATTTCCACTAATTACAAGAGCTATCACTTTCCATCATTTTCACTTTCATTATTGAAGGGTGTCACCAAAATGGTCCCCATAAAGCAACATGCCACAAAGCCGCAAAGACACTAACACGTGCCCACCACTGTGCATACTCTTGACAAACCTCAATTGGTAAGCTGGTCATAAATCATGATATGGTGCCTATATCCTGGGTCTCCCAGTCATAAAAGAGCTCCACCTTTGGGCATCTGTCATTGACAAATCATGATTTATACATGGACACTACCGATTCTAGTATGCTACATGTTCCTCAGTGATTCACACAGGGTCAAAGGTCAACTGACTCAGATTAAGGGTATTGGACAGACAGGATCATCTCGGATAATTCGAAGATGCCACATTTTATACTGAATGGCAACTGTGAGAATAGACAAGGGCATCCTAATGTATTGAAAGGAACTCATGACCGGGTTAACCCTATGTGGGAAACCTGCACAAAAGCACCAAGATATCAAGTATTATAAATTTACTTCAATGAAGTTCTCATTAAAAATTTGAAAATACTCTTAATGAAAACAAATTCTTCACATTGATCTTTGATATTTAATTCTAAGAACCGATCTGGTCTTAACCACTTCTAAAAGGTGTAATCCACCTCCGAGTTGCCCAAGTCTGTGCTGTAACTGCTGATGGCAGAAATGGGTGAGAAACGGTAGCAAGGGAGGCTCAGACCCTGCACTGTCAGTTATTCTACTGAATTTACTTCAATTCTGGAGGCACAGCTCTGCATTTGAAATTGGGTTCAATGCTTGATGATGCAGATCATCATCAGCCAGTAGTCAATAAGCACTGAGGGCAAGATGGACTTGTCCACTTAATTGATGAACCTTGCCCCTAATGGAAGTTGACAAAGCAGCCACAGTCACACCATGGTTTCTTTACCGATCAATGCTCTCGAGACTCTTCATAAAATGGCATCATACAGGGTGTGTTGACTGTACACCCCACAATCAATGGGATCATTAACGAGACTCGATTTTCCTTTTCACTATGTCCCATGGAAATTGTAAGATAAACCCTGGCTTATGATTTTACTTGAAAGTCTGTGACCACTTTTTGACCTTGTGTGTATGGGTCACTATTTGCACATGTAAATCAATGTAATTACAGTACATTCCCAGTGTGGGAGACCCTCCCCCTGTTCATCAGGAGGAGGTGTGTAGCAGAGATTGAGTATAAATTTGTCAAATATCATGACACCAGTCTTAGCATTGAGTGACTGATTTTATTTGGCACTGGTCAACATGAAATACATTGTAATACAATGTACAATGCAAGACAACCTTTTCTACTTCTATTATTTTAAGCTTTCAAGTTAACCATCCCCTCCTCGTATTAAGACCAAGTCCATAGCGCTGCCAGGGGCAGGTAAGGTGCTTACAAGTAAAACTTTATCCATTAAATTAACATGGTGTTAACTGCTTTCCAGGGGGCGGGTTGGATGCTGCCCCTTGGAAAGCCATTGACCTGGGGCATGTGATATTGATAGGACTTGTCCAGGGACGATCTGGACTTCAAACATCTTTAGCGAAAATTGGAAATATGTAAGCCTCATTAATGATTCTGTCACATTCCTCTAATAACCCTTTTTAAAAATATTTTAGGTATTCACACTTTTCTAAAGCCATATTCAAGAAACATTAGCATTATAATGGTCAGAGCAGTCCCTGTTTATCTTCAAATCTCATTTTTTTTAATGAACACTAAACTCATTCCATACTATGGTCACAGGCCTTGGTTTGTGCCAGAACCACTGACTTAAGACTATAGGCATGCTGGTACTTGAATGAAAGCTCTTTTCATGAAGAATTTGAATATGTGATTGTCCTTTTATATCTAGGTAAATATACGGAAAAATCATGGACTGGTATGGAATGAGTTTAACTTTGGGTCTACCTTCACTGACAGGCCACTAAGTGATCAATCCTTATATTGAGACCACCCCTACAACTGGTCAGAAAGTGGGGCACATGATGCAGGTGGTTTTCCAATGGTAGATCAAATAACACCAGAGAGAAAGAAAATGGCATGTGCCACAGACCAGACAATGCAGTCATAAAAGGCAGGCAGCACGTCTGTCACGACGACAACTGTGGGTGACAAGACCAGGCACCAGAAAATCTGAAATTGTTCCATCTCAAATTGTCCAGCTGAGAATCTCATCATTTGAAAGATGCACTGCAAGTGGTCTAATAAGACAGGTTCTGCTCTCTATCTGATGTACTTTCATCAAGTTCACAACCGTGCAGTGGAAAAAAGGTCCATTCTTCTCTCCTTTGGCTGGGATGTGGGTTACTTGTCCATGGCCGCAGATAACTACACTAGTGCTTTCCTTCTGTGATGCAGCTGTGAACCTATTAAACGATCACTTGCTAATTAGTTCTAGGAATATGGTGGCCTTCTCTCCCCACCTCCCTTCCAAGACACGGCTGTTCACAGGCTTCCTTTTAACTCGCTCATGTCAACTACCAGTAAGCAAATGCAAGTACATGTAAATCCTTTCAGTTTCCAATTGTCCGGGTCAAAGTCCTCATCATTATTTTTCAAGACTTTCCTGATCAGCACAAAAGCAAGTTTACAGCCCTTCTTGACACAGGTGCACCCAAGCCAGCCGGGGAAACTGCTTACCTGGCCATGCCATCATGGTACAACCCATTACAATTTTCATGTATATGTTTAAAAATATATAAAAAAAAAACCAAACCCAAAAACTGACTGTGAAGCACTGCCGCAGAGGGTATTTTAAACACATCTGGGCACTTCAGGGCAGGCTGAGCTGGAAAGGGTTTAAGTAATGGGGAACATCAACAGCGGGTATGTGCATGCTGTCTGACCATAATTAGGTCATCATATCTAATACAATGGTTAGTGACCCAGATGTAATTGTCTCAACCTGAAAACCGGTAGTCTCTTTGTATCCAGTTTGTAACAAATCTTTCATGTTCTCATGTTGTCCTGCTTATCATACTGAAAAGCCCTGTACAAAAACAGGCAGTTATTATACAATCACAAGAGTCTAGCAGGTAGGCCTGCCTAGGCACTAACTTCCAATTTTAACCCTTTGAAAATCTAAGGTGAAGTGATTCACAAGCCTGTGCCACAAGCAAATATCAGGGGTGCGCAGGAAGAGCAAATTTATTAAAACATGAAAGGCCCAGACGATAATGATTGATATATTCTACTCCCTACCTGTGGCAAAAACATTAATTGGGCAGAAAACCCCGACACAGCTGCCAGTTAATGTTGTGAAATTATCTTCCTAATCAATGGACTCTTATCAAGTTGTCAGTTAGTTAGCGTCCTCATCAGACCCCCTTTGCAGAAAGGTGTTTTCCCCATCCATCCAGGATGTCACAAAACAGCAATTACATTTGCTTTTTCAACCATGCCGTGCTTCAGGCGAGATATTTGTGATGAAAAAACGAGTAAGGTCTGAATGGGAAGCCACCATTTAAAGTATGATTTATCCATTATTTACTAAGCATCCAGCAAACAAAAAGTGAGCCTGTGGTCCTTTGTGTCCATGACCTGCCCCCAAAATCTGATTGGTCGTGTCCACGCGCCCTTTCACTGGCGCAAGCAGTGCATTAAACTAGGCTTTGTGTGGGTTCTTCCAGATTGTTCACAATTTGACCAAATCACCAGGTCTCTTTTGTATTTCCCCAGTCCAGTGAATGTGGACTTTTGTGTTCAGGATGGCCCGCCCTTTGTGTGCAGCACTCTGATTGGCCTATTATTCTGTGGCAGTCTCTCTCTTGCACACCTGCCTTCCTCTGCGGTCGCTGGAATGTCTGCTTGTCATGGTCAAAAAGCTGCCGACCTGTTCAATTATGCCATGTGTTCACCAACCCACCCCATGCAATAACTTCACGGCACAAATTCTGTGCTCTGGGAAGGGAGCTTCAGTTTGACACAAACACAAGGTGACTGTTTTCTTGGGGGAGGGTTTTTTTTTTTGTAATCTGCACACATAAATTTGGCTATTTTCATTTTGCATCAAAACTAATCTTCAATAAAATTCTTGGTCTTCATATCAACTGACATTGGTCCCACTGAATAGTCATGTCGGTAGGTCAGTGCTATTCAAAAATTCTTTTACATGCAATAAATTTTGTGACATGGTAGCACACTGCTACTTCGTAGCAGTGTGCTACCATATCACAAAATTTGATCCTTGCATTGCAATCAGCACCTATCCAACAATAGTACAAAATGTTGAAGAACTTAACTTACTTTTCATATCTTATGATTGTTTTTTTTTCTTTTGGCTTGCTACATTCACATTAAAATCTATGCAGCTACGATACAAAATATGTGTAACGCAATCACCATTATGTGTTTTGCATAGCAACAGAAATATCACTCTGCAGTATATAAATGGGTGCGTGTCATCTCCCCAAGAGTTCCTGACAAGTCTTGCAAAAGGCGAAACCAGTTGAACTAATCGACCACTGAACATTGTGACCTTTGGTCGCTTCTGTTCATTTATAAAACAAACTATGAATCAGTTACTTACTTTTTCTTCTTTGATGATGGTTTCGAGACCTTTGGTTTGCTTGCTGGCTTGGGCTTCTTTTCCTTCTCAGCCTTTGGTGTTTTCTTCCCACTCTTTTTCTTTTTCTTAGCTGTTTTGGTTTCTGATCCAGAACCTGAACTCTTGCCTGGAGTGTCTTGTACAGCTTCCGGTGGGGGAGTCACTACTCTTGGTATATCCTTCAGTCCTGCGGCTTTAGCTTTTGCGATAGCCTCTGCTACAATACGATTAGCTTTTTCCTGTTGTTGTCTTGCCTTAACGTCCTGGTTACCATCTTCTAGAAGTGAATCATCGAGGTTGTCGGGCTGAAGTTGGGGTTCAAGGAGTAACGGTTGTGGAGGGGGTGTCAGCTGCTGAAGTTGGTGCTGCAGTGGCTGTTGTATCTCCTGGGGGGTTGGGGGCTGCTGCAACTGAGGCGTCCCTGGGGTAGGAGCCTGGTTGCTGGGCGGTGTGAGCACTTGCGGAGAGGTATCAGGTGGCTGAAATGACAGAAAAAACAACATGAAAACTCAACAAAGTTTTTGTGTGTATAGCTATTTATCTAATTCCCTGTAGGGCATGTTCTCATAACCTATTGAAGACCAAGTATTGTCAAAATGTGCTACAGAACTCAATTCTGAGTAGCAACACAATGTTTTGAGTAGCAAATTCTGACCTGATACTGTGTAGATCATTCCCTGAATACCCTTTGCCGCTGCATATGTACAAGAACATGTATATTATTCTGTAGATGGTATCTGCATGCCTTGCAGTTGAGATGTTCACATGTATATATACATGTTCCGGAACCCACGAGGGAGAGTAACTCTTTAAAAGGAAATGTCATGCCACATATCAAGAATGTATATACCAACAGAAAATATTTCCCTACCAATACAAAAATATACAAATTATATACAATATTCTTTCTTAATCTTACCATTTTTCTAGCCTGTTTCAGTGCCGAGATAATAAAGTACATCATAGATATTCTCAATGTCTTGAAGAGGTCCTACTGACAATCTAGGTCAGAGAAACCAATATCCTTCCAACGTCTGAATACAACTAATCATTGTTCAGTTTACACATAATATATATATATATATGTGTGTGTGTGTGTGTGCCTGCAGTTGTGGTTGCTTCTAAAGTCAATTCTGCCAGTTACCAAGTGTCACTCTGACAGTTACAATATAACAACATTTGAAGAATTCACGGACCAATAGGATTAGTGCACTTTCAAATTAACAGGAAAAAACAACAGGCTTATTTAACTCTTGATCATCTGCATGCAGTGAGCATCAGCTAACATTCAAGAGTGTTTAAATTTTGAACACAATAGGCCGCCATTGTGCAGCATAAATGCCAACAGTCATCAATGTGGATCTGGTGGGGCATTCACAGTTTGAATTTGAGGGCACACCAGGGTCCAGTCACAATGGACAGCGCGGCCAGCCAGACCCAGTGTCAAAGGTTGGTAACTGTCAGGGGCCAACAAGCTGGTCCATTAGCCCTTTGTTCGGTTGCAAGACCAGTTTGCTTGTTTGTTGACCTTTCTATATATCTTGTAGTCCTAACACCTGTTGTACTACAATACACTGAAACCTCCCTCATAATTTATGTTGCCTCTATCGCTTGTTTGCAGCTTTGTATGTAGCATGCTAGTAAATTTGGACTGATGCGTTGCCAGGATGGTGCTGGCCTGTAGTAATTTAACTATGGGCTCACAGTAGGGGATCTGGCTAAAGGTACTCTCCATCTCTTGGCCAAATTGGCAAGAAAAATTTGAGATTTCTTCACTTCCAATCCAGCACTTGAACTTCATTGTGTGTCACCAATCGAATCTTTGACTGAAGAAACCCACATTTGGCTTCTACATTTTAGTCAATTTGGCAGGCCCACACAAATTGCCTTCCTCAGTTTTCTTAGTACCCAGGCTGTGCATTTTAGCAGTACAGTGGTACCTGCTGTGTGTCGCCACCCCTTCAGCCAAGAAAAAGTGGCCACATACAGCAGGTGACCTGTCACCACAGGTAAATTTTACAAAGAAATTGACTCCTATGTCCCAGGCTAGTGACCACAAAAAGCAATGTGGCTGCTTACGACAGTGGTTGCATACAGCAAGTACCACTGTACAAGCATAACATGTTGACCTCATGACCTAGTTTTGTTTCATGACACACCTTTATGTCAAGATGTGTGTGCGTATGAAGTTTCATGAAACTAAGTTAAATAGTAAAGGAATTACAGCCTGGACACACTTTTTTACAAGAATTTGTCACTGTGACCCAGATACTTGACATAGTGATTTACTTTTGGTGCATTGCACACCCTTATATCCAGATGCACCTGTGCATAAAGTTTCACTAGTATAAGCTGAAGGGCAAGCGAATTATAGCCTGGACACGAATAGCAAAGGACCTTACACTTGACCCAGTTATATACTTTTGTTTCATGACGTATCTTTTGATCAAGATATATGTATATGTGAAGTTTCTTTAAAACGAAGTTGAATACTAAATGAATTACAGCCCGGACACGATTTCACAAAGATACGTCAATGTGACCCAGATACCTGACCTAGTGACCTACTTTTAGTTCATGACACACCTGTGTGCAAAAAGTTTCAATAATCTGACAACAGAATTACAGCCCGGGCATGAAGTGTTATATAAATATGGTTTTACATGATTGTATTATGTTGACCCAGATACCTGACGTAGTGACCTACTTCATTTTCATGACACACTTTAGGTCAAGATATATGTGTGTGTGTGAAGTTTCATGAAATTAAGTTACACAGTAACGGAATTATAGCCCATACATGATTTTATAAGGATATGTGACTGACTTAGATACCTGACCTGGCAACCTACTTTTAGTACATGAGACACTATGTCCAGATGCAGAGGTCTCTGTGCAAAGTTTCCTCAATCTTAATTGAAGGACAAGCGAACTATAGTCCCGACACAAAATGCGGACGGATGCACGGAAAAAGTGATTACTATATGCCCCTCCTCCAGTAGGAGGGGCCATATAATAAGACCCACTTTTGATTTCCTTAACTAGCAGGAACTACTGTACAACAGCACCCTCATAAAAGGAACATACACTGTACAACATTCATTCATACCATCTTCATCCCTAATTGCATTTCTTCCATACACAATAATAATTATTTAATGTGCATTTCATGGTGTTTTACTAGAGTGAATATATCCTTTCTTTTTCTATACAAATCCTTGTTTATTGTCCAGTGGTGCATACATAGTCCGCCTTCCGACTGTGTAATAACGCTGCTTATGACCAAGCTGTCATAAACATTTTTTGGACAATCCATACAAAGGCCCATGGCACTGAAGCATGAGATTTAAGGTCATACTAGAATGTGTCCCTGCAATATAATGTAAATTTAACCCCATTTTGAATGATGTGAAGGGAAAACCCTCATTCTTTCCTTTAGCCCTGGCACCTTGATAATATGGTTTTATTACCATGGCTTCTTGTTCCTACAACTATACACTTTTATACAATGGACTGCCACCATCTCATCATTTGTGGCATATTTGTAGTGCACCCTTGCACCGCAAAGAAGGAATCTTCAGACTGTAAAACACCTAATCTTGGGCAAAAGTGAAGCCTCCTCTGAACCATATGATACATACTGGTGTTGGGTATGGCTGTGACACAGTGTTCTTCAGAAAGTAATATTGATGCAGTGGTTGTATTTCAACTGTCTTGACAAGTGCAATTCTTTGATACAGTTTCGTTGAAATCAAAAAGTTTTATGCTGACAACAATGTCAAAACAAACTTTTACACAGCTGTTATGGTCCTTAACTTGGGTAAAAAGGAAGGACACTTTGATGAAATTTTGTTAGGATTCTGATACTTTGTAATATTAAAAATACTTTTGACAAGGAAAGTGGGTGGGTGGATGTGTGGGTGCGTGAATGCATGAAAACATGACATGGCTCTCTCAAATGAACCTGTGAACACTAGTCGCTCATTACTTGTGATATCAGTGGCATAAACATTGATTTTTGTTTGTGCCTGGGAAAGACCCTAGAAATTCCTATCAGAAGTCTTAAAAAAACTTTTGGATGGGTTATGGCAGAAGCTTCCTTAATATCACTGAAATCACTCTATTTTATATTGACCCTGCGTATTGCACTTAAAATTGTCAACAATAGTTTAATCCCATGAGACCAATCAATGGATCCATGAGACACAATATTAATTTTATGTCCTGTCCCATTGAAGTACTAGAAATCAAGTGTATCCAGGAATGCACAAATGGTGATTAGATGCTTATATATAAAGAACTCAAGGGGATCTGGCATTGAAATATGCCAATGAAATTATGCGGATGAGGAAGCCAAGATGCCAGGACTCCCATCTTTCTTGTCCCAACTGACTTCGGGTTTCTTCACTCCTGCCATCCCAAAACAAGCTATTGATGCACATTTCCTGCTTTCAGGCTTTACGAACGAGCTACAACTGTCAATGCAGCACTATCCCAACATGTGACGGGAATCTCAAAATCCAATAAAAATGTACAAGGAAACCAGCATCCCATCTGAGGTTTGTGACCCCAATTTTCTCACAGCTTGGGACTGAAACGAGCAGAATGAGTGGTGCATCTCGTGTGTAATGACCATCCAAGGTTATCAGCTGCTGAGCTTGCATCTCAGCACTACCATGGGCTGCCTGCCCTGCTGCTGAGTGAATAGAATAGCTTCAGGCACTATCATGTGATGCTAAGAAGTCCATAGAGAAAATGACATTCCCCACTCACTGGCACATCCCTCATCACAGGCACACCTATGTGGTGAACCACCCAGCCTGATCTGCAACATTTCTTCTATCCTATCCCTGCCTCTTGGCCTATTTTTCAAAATCTAAGGCAGCCACCTATTCTGCCCTTGCTCAGCTCAGCTGGTTAACCTTCACCCTTAACCCTTGTTTTCCTATTCTTTGGCTCGCTGCCAACTAGTTATGAATCTTAAAGCAGGATGCTCTATTTCGTGATAATTAAAGTGTGTGTGTCAACAACTCTTTTCTGTTTCTCCTAAAATTCATTATTTATACCTGGGTGCCAACCCAGCTATATTGTTTTTCCTCACGTCCCATGGCACCCAAATTTGTCCGGAGTTTTTCTCAGACACTATAATTCCCCAAACCACCAAACTTGCCATGGTGACTGACCTACCAATGGAATTTTGCCATTTGGCGTGGAATAGTTATGATGATTAAAATTAAGCAAACAAGGGGCAATTAAAATTTTGAAAGCTCTATGTCTTCAAAAATATTATAGATAGATACAAAGTTCTAACTTATACATATATAGGTTTGACACAACTTGAAAATCGAATAGCATGCAAACAAAAGCTGGGGAATTTTAATGTATGCTAAATTCACCTAATTTCTCCACAATCCACAAGTGCAGGCCCGTAACTGCTTGTTGACCTGTGCTTGACCTCCATGGTGCTAGACAACCATTTTGCACCCATAATTAATTAGCTTGAACATGTCCCATTGGATGCCTTCTATCCATGCATGCTAGCAGGTGTATGGTGTGCAAGGTTTGGGTCTTGCAGGAAATTGGGGTGGGGGAGGGGTGGGGGACTCCCAACAACTGTGTAATGAGGCTCTCAATAAAATACAGAGAATCTCTTTATGTTCATGCAAGAACAAATCTTCATACTGCCATAGATGTACCAGGCAGGCTATGAACTATCAGTGCACCATGACTGAGACTGGTATTTATTTTAAAAGCAATTTAAATTATACTAATTAGCAGTATTCAAAATTTTCAATCTCGAATATCTTCAATATTATAATAGATAGAGATGTCATTGCAACTTCTACTAGGGGGTTCTTGACCATTGCACACCTACTGAATTAAAACCAAAAGTTGCAGCAATTTAAATTATGCTAAGTTACACCATTATAAATTCTAAATCTTGAATAACTTCAAACCTATAATAGACAGAGATGCCTTTCCAACTTCTACTCCTGTGTTATGGAATACATTGTAGTTGTACATTGCCATACCAAAATGCTTTGAAGACAGACACACACTGACTTGCTATGTAGCAAATTATCTTTTCTAGTTATATGATGTATTTCAGTGAAAGAGCATACTCACTACAGTGATCCCTGTCATAAAAGACAACCCCTAAAACAACAAAACATTGGTCTGAAAAGACAATTGGTCTCATCAAAAGGTGGATTACCATGACAAGTAAAGGACCTAACAATCTGTAAAGCAGTCTTGGTTTCTCATGACAGACTCTTACTACATTCTTTTCCTTCCATCACATGCTACTTTTGTCCATTTTTACAATGAATACAAGATGTACGCCATCCATTGACTTACAGGATTAGAATTTTGGTGAGCATCCGAGAATCCATTCGTGTAAAGATTCTCCTAAACTTGTCTTTCTTTACAAAGAAAATTTATTGACAAAAATCCAAATATATTCTCGCAAAATTTTGCGAAATTCTGGCCCTGGACTAAAGGACAAAAGAAAGAAAGAAAACATGGGGACAGGTGCAAATGACTTCATTTTACGTACTACTGTCATTTACATGTGCAGTATACCTTGTCTGCATGCAACCTTTATTCTGTTACTGTAAATAGCTTTAATTTCGCGTGTTCAAATTTTCACGGTTTTAGTATTTTTGACATTTCACTGTAGTTTTAATTTCACTGTTTTGGGCATAATTCCCATTCTAACAATGTTAAAATACTATTTCGCTGTGTTTTATTTTCACGGTTTTGTGCCATCAGCGAAATAAGCGAAAATAAGAATACAGCGAAATTAAAGCAATTTACAGTATAACGTGCAGTATCATTTTCAGATGATCCACATCAAACTCGACTGGCATCCTCAGGCCTATTGAATTGTCAACAAAAAATTACATAAGAGAAAATAATCCGAGGGTGACCCCTGCTGTTAGAAACACCACCACTAAGGACTGACTGCAGTCATGCAGTTATTGCAACTCTCAAGACCTCACATTATGAACTATTAACTAAATCTGGTTAGAACACCTACTATCTTGCATCCCCCCCCCCCCCCTGTGGTCATAGTATGCAATATGTAATCCCTTTGATTCCCTTTTGTCATAAATGTATGGCATATACTGTTGGTCCTAAATTTGAAGAGAGAGTGATGTCACAATCAGCGATTTATGTACATAAGTCTATACATACATACATATATATATATATATATATATATATATATATATATATATATATATATACATACATATATATATATATATGTACCTGAACACACAAACCAATTTACAAAATTCCTGTGAACGCCCTCTGCATTTTCACATTGTAGTGTACATGTACTTTGAAGTAACTTTGAATAAACTGATTACCTTTACAAGTTACAGCAGTGATTAGAAATGGGGTCCCTCTCAAATGCAACAAATCCGCACTTGACAAGCACAATTATCTGCATATATTCGCAAAATCTGATGGGGGGACCCTAGACCCCTTGTCGCGTTTCGAGCGCGACTGGGGCACTGAGTTTCAATTAAATTTGTTTGCACACAAAGATGTAATGGAACAAAGTGCAAAACACAAGACTATATCATATCTTTATGTACTGGTACTTGTTTAAGTGCATTTTAATATGCTTTATTTGCATGTGTTTATCCGCTAAGCTCATAAAAATATGATTGACAAAATGTTGCGGTAATTTCACATCAATGTCTTACTCTTACTGGCAATACTGCCACATAAGAGTATTTAATCTAATTAAACAGATGCACTTAATCCATTGAAAATTGGCAAAACAATGTAAAAAGTGGTAAAATTGCACTTATTTGTGATCTTCATAGGACTGAATCACTTGCGGTGAACACCGCATGTTTGGTATCAATTATCATTGAAAAGTTCAGAACTTCGTCTATGTCAGTAAAACACTTTCTGTTGGCTGAGTGTGACCACAATGCAGTTAATGTATGCCAAAATATCCGTTTCAAACGTTAGAAATGAGAATCCTTTCTATTGGTGGATGGTGATGTAGTCAGGTCATCATATGACCTATTTGAATAATTACCGCTGACAATTAGTCACGCAGACCAATAGGAGCATGCAGATTTCCCAAACAAGATCATTTCCGCCGTGACTTCTGCCCAGGTCGCCACACCATGCCGTTGGTGAAAGCAGGGATGCAGAGCACGATAAAAGCGGCCACGAACGGTCAGGACAGGGTCTAATTCAAAGTCAACATGATTATATATGTAACAGAAAACATGAGAACTGTGATGAACGCGCTTTTCTCCAAACTCGCGTAAATGAGTCCATGTCTGTCCCATTCCTGCGCAAAAAAGTTCCGATGAATGCAAAATAGCAAATGTTATTGAGCATGGTGACAGTCATGAAAAAATGCAAAAGTGAACGCAATTATCTGTTGAAAAATTAACGAATTCAAGCACGCTTGAAAGGAACCCATTTCTAATCACAACCGTAATAAAAACTTCCATTATAAATATAGAATTCTGATCGATTGAGGAGCATGTTATTGTGCTCATATTTACCAAGTGCCTGTGAAATATACATGACTGCCCCTATGAAAAACAGGATATATTTGTTTGCTGAATGTCATACTTCCTACCCCACCCAACCCAGCTGATGTCACTGGACCACAAGAGCCTACTAAAGCTGATGAATGTGCCAGGAAGTCCATGCTGGAACTGTAAAGAGGATGCTGTATTATGTAGACAGACCCAGATGTACTATGCAGGATTGTAAAAAAAAACCTACCATACAAAACAAAAAAAAAAAAGACCAAAAATAAAGTAATACTACTTACATTTATTTTTATTGAATATTGGCACGATAGGAGAGGTCTCAATTAGCAGTGGTATGTGTAATTGGCTGAATATACAAGTCAATACACAACATTTTGTGAGCAAGAGGTGTATACTCCCATCAGATTCTATATTAAGTAACATTCAATTCATTGGTTAGTTTTGCAGCAAAAGCTACCACATTTACAGGAGTATTTTAACTATACACACCCATTTACCACAAGAAATTTTGTGTTTTTAGGTAGAGTGTTTCTAAAGTTACATTGGTGCAAATTACAATGGAAACTTATGGAATTATATTGTACCTCGCCCGCCTGCCTACAGAACCCTCCACTGAGAACCCACATCAACCAGCTGATCTTGAGCTTACCTATACAGTTAAGCCATCTGTAGCTGGTATTAGAAATGAAACAAACTGCTGGGGTGTCAGTGTATAGGCCAGCACACAATCCACTTCATTGGTCCCCCTCTTATAAGGCCCCTCTCACCAGAGGCCACCCCACCCCTCTTGAAAGGCCAGCATTCTTGTGCAGAAAGTATGGTCTTTACATTATATTCTCCCCCCCAAGAGAGGCCACTCCTCTTTTAAGGCCACTTTTGGTCGCATTTGGGGTGGCCTTGTAAGAGGGGGGGCCACTATATATCAATAAGTTGCATGCACAAGTCTGAAAAAAAAGTGACAGGCACATTTTATTTGATCATGACAAGTCATTCAGCAAATATAAATCAAGACAAAAGTGACTCACTCATTTGCATATTTGACAACTGTCTGACTGGTCTTTGCTGTCTATGTAAGTAAGTTCTTCTGCCACAGACCTAACAGCTGATTGATGAGGCATGTTTATATACCAGCATATAAAATACATGTAGCTAACGTGACGTCTGGCCTGAAACTGGCCATGCAGAACAGTAGACAATCCAGGGTATGCAAAAATATGAGCCTAATGCTGTGCTTACACCCAAGACCATCACAAAAACAATTTCCTGAACTGTAATTCCTTTGTAATATTGAGAAAGTAGGTCAAGGCCATCTACATTGTGCAACGTCAGGAATCCGCACCATGGAGCACTAATGTGGCACTAATGGCAGTTGCATGGAGCACTTATGTGCTCCTTGCAAATGCCATTCAAGCCCTGCAGCATATGCAGTACATATTAAATGCAATGGAAAGGAAGTTCATTTCTCATTAATTAGCCTTGCTCTTTCTTGACATATATTGAATTTAGTTTACTTTAATGAAGAGCTTAGGGATAGTTCAAATTATCATCATTTTTGAATTAGTACTTTGGGTACTAAATTTCATGACCCCCCTCCCTCTCCCCAAATAAGTTCTTTAAAAATGATGCTTTTCCCCCAAATCATAGCAAAATTGCACAAAACAGGCCAAAAATTGGCCATCATTTTCCATATCCTGTGAAAGTGTACAGACCCATTTACCCCTCCCCCCTTGCGCACTGTACGTACTAATTAAAAATGATGAAAATGTTGAACTATCCCTTAGTAATATGGAAAAATAGATCAAGATCACCCCAAATTTTATGAAATTTGACTATTGGCCTAACAAATATGCCTTAAATTTTGTGGCTCCATTTCAATTCATTATCACAACAATGAATTTTATGTGTTTTTGTCACCTATGATGTTACTCATAACCACAGGCAGTCCATGACTCCACATCATAGACTTTTGGTCTGTATGTTCCTTAAATCGTATATGGACATTATGTTAACAAATCAAGATGTACAACCATCACAATTAAAAAAAAAAAAAAAAAACTAAGAGGCCCATGGGCCTAATGCTTTGTTGACAACCATCACCAAAAATTATTTTCCGCAATGTATTTGCAACTGATGTCCAAACTACATCCTACCATTACAATATCACCTCTTCCAACTTCACGGGTCTGGTGACCTTACAAAAATAGGTCAAGGTCACTGATCGTACCTAATGTATTGGCACTGGACATGAGCTATACATTCTATATATTTAGCTTATCTAATTCAATCATTTCTTGCCTATTAGCCAAATGAATTATTTTTGCCAATATTAGCCAAATGAACCCATGGTAGGAGAAGCTAAACCTACTGCTCCAAATTTGCAACCCAGTACCTTGGAAAATAATTTTCATACATTCCTTCCACAAAAGTGCCTATTATCTGGAAGTAAATAAAGGGACACATTCTTGGGCTGGCAATAAGGATTTTACACCTTTAGTTGGTTTGGCTTAATTAGCATGTATAAACCTCTCTAGCCACATGCTGAACCCTAAAAAAAATTTGTTAGCCAGCCAAATTGCACCCTGTTTTAGCCACTGGCTATTTGGCTAATGGACAGCACTATTGAAGGATTCTGGTTTTTGTTTTGTTTTTGTCCAGCATATATGTATTACATTCCAATGGTGTCATAATATTTGCTGATGACAAGAAGGAAGCCTGCTGCATATCAATGCATGTACTGCCTTTACTTTCTTCATACAAAGTCAATGTAAAAAAATAGAGCAAACTGATATTGACTGTTGCTTCCCAGATGTGACATATGGCAGTACAATTTCCATTAATAAGTACTTCAAAAATTCAAGCTCAAAAGGTTGTTTTTTTTTGTTGAAAATACTCTGCGCATCACCACTTTGTTGACATGCACCAATGTTCATTCTATTCTCATTCCAAAGGAATTTTGATGAAATTTTCCACAAACTGTGTTTTTGTTATTTAAATACCTTGGTTTTGTGTCTTTTTCATCATTTAGCCACTGAATGGCTGATGAAAATTACTGGATAAATACAAACTATCATTTACATGTGTCTACAGTCAGAACTGAATGATTCTGTGTGGCGGGGTGCACTCTGAATGATTCTATGTGGCGAGGTGCACTCTGAATTATTCTATGTGGCGGGGTGCACTCTGAATGATTCTGTGTGGCGGGGTGCACTCTGAATGATTCTATGTGGCGGGGTGCACTGTGAATGTTTCTGTGGCGGGGTGTTCTGTGAATGATTCTATGTGGCGGGGTGCACTGTGAATGATTCTATGTGGCAGGGTGCACTTGTCTGGTCCAGGCCAGTGGCTGAATCCCTTGCTTTATGCAAAGTCATTGAATTTGAATTTAAAATGCTGCTAATGCCTTCACACTCAATTCTAACTGCAAACACTTCTCTTGTCCTCCTCCATATTACATTGTTGAATATTAACTGTAAATACTGCTCATACCTTCATCCATGCAGAATCACTGAGTTTTAACTGTAAACACTGTTCTTGCCCCGCTTCATACAAGATCATTGAATTCTAATTTTAAGCACCATTAATGATACGTATATGTATTGAATTCTAACTGTAAGCACCACAAATGATAGCATATGTATGTATGCTAGCATGACAAATTCTATACACGTATATGACACATGCCTAACATACATGTACATGTTTTAATGCATACAGTCTAAACTTCATGATTTAAATTTATCAATGCGTACAGCTGAAATTTGCCATTTTAAAGGTTACAACATCTAATATCTATGCTTGGAACTTAAGCAACCAGTTCACTCCACATCTGAAAATCCATGTCATCTAAAAGGTTCATGTCTCTGTCTTTTAGAGGGTATTTCAGCCAGGAGGGCTGCAGTGTATTCCACTGTAATATGCAACTTTATTTATACATAAAAAGCCACTGCATGTATAAACACAAAATTTTTCATGAAAAATCTAGTGAATAACTAATTTGATTCTGAAAATGTTATTTCATTAGCCTCAAAAGTAATCAGCTTATTCATTATTTTAACAAACAGTCAATGGGAACACACAACTCTAGCCAATAAGAATTTTGTGTATTGGGTTGTGTATTTGGTTGAAAACACATTAACATGCTAATGTGATCTTTCCAGTGGATAAACAGAGTTCTTGGTGACTCTTTCGTTGATTGGGATGGTACTTTCAGAATACATAAACTCCCACACTGAGACCATATCCATCAGCAATCAGTGAAACCTTTCTTCAAAGGCCAATTTTAAAGATGACCAAACTGTGCTTTCTCAAGACAGGTGGTATTTCTTAGGAAGTATAAATAACACGAAATGTACTATGCATAGTATCTGTAACAGGCAGTCTTTCATTAGACTGACCACTCTAGACAGGCCACTGTAAAACGTTTTGCTTTGAGCTATCAGGTTGAAACTTACGCAGTGAAACCTCATTATAACAACACTCAGATATCTGACATATTCAATATAATGACACAAAATTTCATGGGAAAAGGTTTATTTTCTTTGTTATTTGACTCATTTATTTGACATATATTCAGTTATCCCACACATTTCCTAGGGAACAGATGGTGTCATTATGAGGAGGTTTCACTGTATATAGGAAAGTAAAAGCTCACCCCTACTGATTAAAGTGACCTTACCTAGCTGAGCACCTGACGTCTTGCAAGCTGTCTTCCACCTGTCACACAAGGCCAGGCTATCTGCTGATCGCAGATTCACACTAAAATCGTACCTTCAGAATGGACCTTTCAAGCCTCTCATATTTCCAGTCACTGATTACTAAAGTGACACCTGTGTTAAAAGACCACTTCATTGGATGACCGAACTGTGGTGTCTCAAGGCAGGTGGTGTTTCAAATGAGGTACAAGATGAAATGTGCATAACACAGTACCTTTAAATGTTAGTCTCTCAAGACAGGGACCACTGTATTCCATATTTTGCACCTAACGATTGCTGAGTGTTACACCACGGGGACCAGATACTGGGGCAGATGTTCCCATTGTGTTCCCTGACAGAGGCATACAAATACAGTCCATCAATGCAAAAGCACCGTATGTGCACTTGAAACTGTGTGAGAAAAATGGTGTCTTGAAATCATGAATAAAAACAAAGTCAAAATCTAAATGGTTTTGTGCAAATGGTATTCAGAGCACAAAAAGGCATCACACAAAGTTCTGTGAGAGCTGCGAGTGGATGACTGACCGCAACTGCTGGTGCACAGATCAAGTCAGAGCCACGTCTGACCTAATTTACCTGTGCTGGCATTGACTGTGGCTACCCCAAGATCCCCACATTGACCCAGCTTGCTCCTGCCTGATTCCTCCGGCAGCTGGCTGCCTGGCGGTGGCAAGCAAGAACAATAAGGCATGAAGAGCTGAGGTTATACCTGCACACAAGTTGCTCTGTGCACAAGCATACTTTGACCTGAACCTCCTGGTTTGCCTCGAGTCCCACAAATTTAGTCACCTTTGTTGAGACCTTGACCATTTGCTGAACTCAGGCATTCAGTCATGTTTTCTTTTTTGCTGAAGTGTCCCTGTCCAACTAGTATGGTGATACATAAGAAAGTACCACACTACCAGCGGGAGGTATGTACACTGATCGGTCTTTATGTATCATACAAGACTGGTCTTCGCAGAAAGTAGTACCTGCTGTATGTGACCACCCCTTCTGCCAGGTAAAAGTGGTCACATACAACAGGTTTTTCCCCACAGGTAAATTTACAAAGAAACTGACTTGAGACCCCAGAAATGTGCCCACAAACAGCAGGTAGTCTCTCACAGCAGTGGTCACATAGAGCAGGTACCACTTTACATGTACGCCATTGTCTATCCAGTGAGTACACTGTGCTCCGAAACCTGTAAATTATGCTTAACTCACCCACATAGGTATATCTCAACACAGCTGTTGATAAAGGGAACATTTCACATGGTGTTATAACAGGCAACATTTTGATTTGTATGGGCAATTCTAGTGTTTGCATCATGATCTGTTGGCCAATAAACGACACCGAGAAACCGGAACTTGTGCCAGAAGTGCATGGCTCACAAGTACATGTGGCTGTCAAATGTAAGTTGTCACTGAAGTGTTATTTTCATCCTGACATTAGACCCAATTCTTTCAGTACATGCAGAGGTGCTTTGGATTCTCCAAGACTGAATATTGCAAACTATTGGTCCATATATGTTTACCTCATGCTCAACCATTACATCTTCACCTCTCTCATGATACATGGCTCAACCCAAATGTGAAGTAGATGAACCCGGGAGATGAATGCCCACCTCCCACTTCCACCCCCACCCCCAGGTGTTTGGGGTTTTCATCACCACACTTACAGCAGTGTCCCATGGTTTGACAGGCACTGTATTGTAATCAAGACGAAAAAGCTGTGGTTGGCCAATGTGTGTGTGCTTATCGGGTTATGTGCACTTAATGGAAGGAATAAAGTACCGGTATGTGAACTTGTGTATTGAGATAAAGAAACATACAACTTGACAATCAAGTCTGTATCATTGTAGAATAGAAATGATTTCTCTGTACCATGCAGTGGATCTGGTAAGTACATACTGCTGGTGTCTGCTCAGACAGTCCACTATCCTCTCTGCTTAAAAAGAGGGGAGACTCACCCCAACTTTTTGTTTGGCTCCCTGCCCTTTTTATGTGCCCCTTCCATTTTATTTTGCTCCTTACCCTTTTTTTTAAAAGTCTTTTGCACCTATTGCAGAATATTTTGACATTTGTTGTCTTAACAATATGCTGTATCATAAAAAAAGCACACTTTAACCAAGTAAAACTTTCACAGATTTCTGTTTAATCCATGTTGTAATGCTGTGGACTTTTTCAACTTCCGTTTCTGCATGAATCCTTCTCGATCAGTATCCTGTGTTAACCCTTTCATTGCCAAATTTTGAACTGAGTCAATAGCTTTTCTCGGCACACACTGGCTGCAATGTGCCCAATGCGCACCAAGAAAAGCTGTTGACCTGGGGTATTCTCTCTGGAACTATAGGCACACTGGTACTTGAATGAGAGGTCTTTTTATGAGGAATACAAATCTGGGATCCTAATGATAATTCAGACTAGTTTGACTTAAGTAGATCAACTTTCGACATGACTGGCACTGAAAGAGTTAATTGCTCTGCCCTTTCCAAAGGCTGCAGACCAAGGTTCAGTCAGATGAGCAACTGTCACCTCTGATCTTTCTTGCTATGCTTCTGGCTCGCAGCCTTCAATTTCTATAGGAACAAGGTCATACCAGGCTGACTTACATGCCTTACTCACATGTAACATGCTCATCATTACTGGCCCAGATGTAGCTCTGTGCGTCCTGTCAAAGCACATCAGAAATCAATGTGTATGTGGTATGTCCTGTATGATGTGACCACCCATGTTGCCATTCCATGGTGGTCTCATATAACAGGTGACCTCTGATTACTATTAAACATAACACAGCAAGTGTCTCTGAACCACTGTGTCAGCTGGCCTGGTGTGTGGGTGTCACTCACACTGCTAAATTCCCAAAATTATGCAGTTTTAAATGTGAACTCCCTTGATATCAGGAAACACAAAGCAAGAGATCTATACATGTACCTTTACTCAAGTCTGCACACCCTGTTTTATATTGGACACACTTAGTTTATTTCTGGCTCTGAGAAAGTGACTGACGGTTAAAAATGTATGCCATGTCTCATCAGATGGGGTATTTAAATCAGGTCCCCCTGTACCATGGTTCTGTAACATCCTTGCATGTCCAGTGAGTTGACAATACATGCATGTTTACTGGAACAGATGTGACAAGATATCACACATTTATGAATATATAAGGATGAGTCACTCACTGGCTGGAAACGTCTCCCCAGTGGCTCATTTCCTTGTTTCCAGGGACTCGATTTCAACCTACAACTACCCACACTTCCAAGTGGGCCCAACCTGAAGTCTGTCCTACACCACGATTTTTCTCTGAAAATACTGCATAACATTGCTATTTTAGTTTCCAGACTTTCTGTTTTGCCATAAAATTGACCTCCTGCACAAGATCATCAAGATCTCTCGTTATCTTCTTACAGCAGTGCCTGCTTTGTGTGACCACTTCCCACATGTAAGGTAAAACTTTGCAAGATACAACACACTGAGCTGGCTCCTTCTTGTGACACACATGAAAATGTGACTCAACCAGTAAATGTCCTTGACAGTTTCTCTGCACTATCAACATACTGCAGATTGTACTAAAACCAATATGAAAGAAGTCATCTCTTAGGCTAAGCCACACCCCTCTCTGAGTGCACTGGACCTATACCCATCCAGCAGGGCTTGGGCTGTGTATTTCTTTGGCGGGCTACCCATAATTTGCAAGAGACCTACACAATCCATCCTAGATGCATTTAGCTGAAATGCTTCAGCTTACATAATTTAAACTGTGACCAGTTAATACGTTCAGTATCACATACACTCCACTTATTGCTGTCCTAAGTCTGGGTGTGACCCCAGACATTTTGTGTTTCCAAGATTTCTTTCTTTCTTCTTTACGACAAAATTTGTCTGGAGTTTTTCTCAGATATTATTACGTCATAAACCACACAACTTTACCATGGTGACTACCTTCCAGTGAAACAGGAAGTATTCATATTTAACAACATTAACTGCAGGCCTGCCCTGGGCCCCTCAGTTGCTAGGCAACAGAACTATGCCTCTGACATGATCAGGGCATTTGTACCAGTACATACCCACCCAGAAGTAACACTTTTTCAACCAAACAAATGAAATTTTCTGAATATATTTATCATCTTGTATATTATAAAACTTACTTAATGACTTTTCTTAAGGTTTTCGCTTTCTTGAGTTGCTCAAAGAAGCTCTTTGCTCCTATTTAATACATGAATGTGCCCTCCTTCCTGTTTAGTTCCCTGCTGTAGTTCAAGTGGCAGCATAGGATCCCAGTTAATATGAATACCACTTATTTTGACTACTGTTTGGAATAGTCATAGTGTTTAAAATTATGCAAATCAGGGGCAATCAAAATTGACAAAAGCTCCATATGATCTCATCCTAAAATATCTGGCAGACATACTTCTCTGCTAGGTGCAACACTGGACTTGTGGGTGTATCGCATGAATTTTTATATGCACAATAAAGTGCATGCAGTTTACTGTTTGATATAACCACATGTGTGACTATCTTAAACCTGTTCCTGCCTGACACTGCAATCAACTCATTTAACTCATTCCATACCAGTCCCTGATTTTTCCCGTATATTTACCTAAATTTAAGACGACAATTGCATATTTAAATTCTTCATGAAAAGAGCTTTGATTCAAGTACCAACATGCCTATAGTCTTAAGTCAGTGGTTCTGGCACTGCCTGGCAAGTCATGCTGCAGTTGCCCTTGTGGCAGCTGCAGCATGACTTGCCAGGCAGTGCCAGAACCACAGACCAAGGTATGGAATGAGTTAATGGGGAAAACAGTTGTAAGTCATCACAATGTTGCATGTTTAAGAATACAGTTTAATTTCAGCATTAGGTTAGGGATGGGGTAGTAGACTGCACAGTGCACTGTATGTGTTGATCTATCACACTTGTATGGTGTATCACTCAGCCACCAGTAACTTACTATCAGTGAATACATCCACTTCCATAGTCTTGCATATCAGATAGAATTTATGCCCATCAGGAGTGTCCAACTTGTATGTTTATTAGCTGTCTTCAATGCATACTCAATATGCATGCAGTCATGCAATTTGCTGTTATGCAAGATTGCCCACAGGTAGTCACAGCAAAATGAACTTTGCATTTTGAATTTATATTTAACTCATTCAATACCTGTCTCTGATATTTAGGTATATTTACCAAGATTTAAGACGTAAACAGCATATTTAAATTCTTCATGAAAAGAGCTTTTGTTCAAGTAACAACATGCCTATAGTCTTACGTCAGTGGTTCTGGCACTGCCTGGCAAGTCATGCTGCAGCTGCTGCAAGAGCAGCTGCAGCATGACTTGCCAGGCAGTGCCAGAACCACTGACCTAGGCCTGTGATCATGGTATGGAATGAGTTAAATGACAAAAGCTGAAGGTCTTACAAAAGAACTGTGGTCACATGTGACGTAACCCCAAAATATCTGGAGAGAAACTGAAAGGTTTGTCAAGCAAGGTGCCTGCTCTAAAGACCACTTCTCATGACAGGCTGTACGCATCTCTTTTAGTTTTACCACCTGTTCATGGCACCAGAGTCTGGGCCTATCTGCATCATAAATTTACCCATATTTTAAGACCACCTGTACCAGAAGACCACTTTTAAGGATAGTAGGGGTGGTCTTAAATAGCAGGCAATACCCTGTTGGGAAGGCAAGTTTTATACAGAATTCTTTGTCAAACAGTGTACCGGTGTTGTCACAAACGCTCGCTACTTCAGAAAACCAACTTCAGCCAGAGAAAAGAGCAGCCCCTAACTTGTCAAGCATCATTGAATCCTTATGCCTGTAGGTCAGGACAACTGCTTGATAAACATGCAAATTTAAATTGTCTGGACCCCAGTTCTGTGTCAAGATTACCCCTTATACATTTATGATGTCTTCTCCCCACACTCTAACTAAGACGAATCATGAATACCACTTTCATGGTTAAGTGTGGAGTTTCCACAACTTATGCCAGTGACTGGCCCTGGGACCTCTTTGGTGATCCAATCCATGTGTACTCCAGTTGGTCTTTGTGCACAAATCCCACTCCCCCACAAAGCAAAGAGGTCATCTCCAGCAGGCCTAGGTGCTTTCAGAGTCTGGCAGCTGCCATGTTATGCAGGCTTGTCCAGGAGCTACCTGAACCTGCCCACCTCATATATATATATGCAGAGAGTGGAATATTCTGTGGCTGGAGCTGCTTGCTAATCCTGAGCTTTGAACCCTGTCAGACATCCCATACTCTAAGAATTCATCTTCAGACTGAAATGCATTGGCAACTGTCTCTGGCCCAGTTAGCCTATCAGACAATGTACCACAGGTTTCTCTGCAGCCTGAAGAGACGGGAGATTTACCTTGCCTTTTCATTTGCTGCGTGCCCTCTTTCTCTGCTCCCTTCCATTTTCTTTAAATCCATGCACTTTTTCAAGATTTTTGTACCTCCTGCACATCATTTTGGTATAATTTGTTGTTTGAACAACATATTGTTCCACACCAAAGCAAACTTTACTTGGGTAAACCTGTTTGCAGATTTCCATTTCTGCATTCATGAGCCCTTCGTGCTCCCTATCCTCCATTAAAAGCCCTTTTCAATGTTATTTACATTGCCCTGCTCAAAAACTGCAAAGATCACTGAGTTCTGTCCATAGCCCATTATATGTATGTTCAGCCTGAAGAATGAGAGGTTTTGAGCTCATATATGGGTTAGCTTAATACTATACTTGTATTATGGGCCTTCAATTGAAGACTTTACCCCACAGGTGGAGCCACTATATAACTGCTTTTTCACCTTCATTACTTAGAGAAACCCCTTTGGTGGGGTTAGTCTGCTTATACATATATTGGTCAAACTTGTATGATACACATTTGAGGTACATTTGGTATTATTACTCTTTACACATATTTCTCAACAGGCTGAATTCAGTGTCCTTTTCATATACGATTCGTGACCTTAAAAGAAAAATAGGTCGTTCACACCAAAAATATATACCATATTCATTCCAATTAGTGCACATGCCCCCAATAAGCGCGCACCCACTACTAGTGAATGATCCCCAAGTTACTTAAAGTGAAACTGGTGTGGTTTTCAATGCGACTCTTTTTGTGACCATGCATGACTAGCTATAAAATCAATAGTTTTCCAATCAAGTACAATTCTTGATCACAAAAAGCATGATGGTTTGTTTTGTTTTTTAAATGCTCTCGACCTTATCTGCATTTCTGTGTGTACTTGGAAAACAAGAACTCCCTCTTTGCTGAGCACTTCCTGTCATATTACACATGCTATGTCACCACTTCCTGTTTAGGTAGCCATGCTGGCTTGCTCACACGAGAGGCAGGCCCAGGCATTTAGTTGGCTGGATGTCACCTCCGCTTGCCAAAATTTTTGTTTTTTATCAACAGAAATAAAGTTTGATATGTATGTTATTATCCAATGATGTTTAGGTGAGTCTACAAAATATATATTGATAGTTTTAACGACGAGTTTACTGACCTGAATATGTCATTGTTCCAACTCTTTGGAAGACTTGCCATGGGAAAATTGGGGGTGTGCGCTTATGATAGATTATTTTGGCTGGATTTTCATGTAAAATATTTTTTAAGCACACAGTGCACCAACTGAAATGAATATGGTATGTTCTGTGACCACAGAACAGTCAGATCATGAACCAGCAATCTTCGGCTCCAATCACCAAAACGGGAAACGCACACACCAACTGTACCACATCCCCATCCAAAAAGAATGGTTCAATGCCGGCAGGTATGTGTGAATGCCATAATCAACACGGCCCAGTTTATTGTATTTATTTCAGTACAAATGAAGTACTGTGTAATCAACTGTATCATGCCTTTTAAGCACCCGTGCCCACATAAGCACCCCCCCCCCCCGGTATTCTTCTGCCACAAAAATTCTGAAATATTAAACAATAATTACTTATATTTTGTGAGGATTTACCAGTTATGCAACAAAAATATTCTTAATTTAGGTCTAAAATTGGAGCTTATTTCAATAAAATTTTCTAAGCATCTCAGGCACCTGCAAGGGACAATAGGTGGTGCTACCAAAAGCATAAGGAACTTTTAAGGAGCCATCTTAAAAACTGGAGATACTACTGTCTTGAAAAAAACAATATTTTTTATGGACAGCGCTGGCACTGCTGAGTGGCCCCTTGAAGTTGGACCAGTACATGATTTGAACTCCAGTTACATTTTAAAGTTACAGGCCCACAGAGCCAGTAGCTCATGAAGTTGAATGACAATACCTACTTAACTTTCTGGTATTCAGTAATCCAGGGTGAACTGGATGTCCACATGCCCAAATTTCTTCCCTATTTGATTATATCTGATATTTTCTTCTTATCATTTCTTGTCAAATCAAGGTTAAATCAGGCCAATTTTCCAGAGACTAATTACCCAAAGTTTAGTACATATGTGCAAAAAATAAGTAAAAAACAAGAGGCCCATGGGTCTTAAGCTCTGCTGGCACCGTGGCTATACTGCACTTTATATCTCAAAACACATTTTGGTTCATAATTTCCGTCCTATCATAGGTGGCGCTACTAAATCATTATCAACTTAGACTTTGACCTCCCCCACATTCCCATCGAATTTGGTGAAGATCTGCCACAAATTAGAGATGACAGACAGATAAGATTTTCATATTTTGATCCCTATATTGCATATTGTAGGTGGCCCCACCAATATCAAAATGAAGCTAGATTTTTATGCACCCTACATGTCCTGAAAGTTATATTGGGCTAACTTGAAAACTGAGGACGGTATTGCGGTCACAGAATGTTCACATTTTGACCTGTATATAACATAATACTATCTGTGGCGCCACCAACATTGATATCGACAAAATTTTTTACAGCATATATCTATAGTCTAGAAGTCCTTAAAGTTATATTGGGCTAACTTGAAAAACTGTGGACTGCCTCTTATTAAAATGGCCAGGGCCTGCATGCATCAACTCCTGTGAAAGTGTCAAATCCATGTTTGTTGTTTTCAATGCATTGCTCGGCAGTTATTGGAAATAGAAGCACTTTCCGATGGAGCCCTAGTAATGCCAGAAGTATTCAGAGTACCATATTTGGATCAATGACCCCATAGCCTCAAATGAGTTTCCAAATATGGTTATTATCATCAAATTTAACTGATTTTACAGCTGGAAATTTTTATATCAAAATCAATCAAATTTAGCCAATTATCAGAGAATATCCCCAAATAGAACAGACTTTGGGCTTTCCCTCAGCACCAACATTTCAGACATTTTGTCAACAAACATGGCCGTACGGGAAACACAAACTTGTGGAAACCTGCATTTTGCTTCTGTGGAATTCCAGCACATTTACCTGCCTTAAACGACTGTCAATGATTATTTATACAGCATGAACAAATAAATCGATACATTTTACCCAGAAATGATACGTCACAACCGAAAACTAGGACGTTGAATCAGTCACAGTATTTATAACTAAGACCACATGTACCAACACCTGTTCCTACTGCAGGAACAGAAGGCAACTGTTTTGGTGTGTTCATAGCACATTTTTATTGTTCATGACGAATTACATGTAACTCAAGAAGAGTTGACTGAAACCCAAGCAATGTGATGGGAAAGTGTTCAATAAAGCTTTGGTTTTGGCTGAAAATCACAGAAAAATATTGCTATTTTACTGAAACGCGTGTTTCTGTTTTACTTTACCGATTCCCTGATCGAGGAATCTGGACATTTCTACAAGTCGCTATTATTGATTGTTGATCAGTGATCGTGGACATCTTCATGGTGTCAATGAATCAAGTCAAAATCATGCAAATTATGCCCAACATTATCTAGAATATGGATCAAACTGTTTTCAAATTTAAAAAACTTGAAAAAGTCAAGTTATATGCTGTTTTTGAACTGAAATTGATTAAAACACAAGCAGAGTGCAAAAAGTGGGTAGAAATGTAGAGCTATGATTTTCATCACTTCTCATTCCATACTATGGTCACAGGCCTTGGTCAGTGGTTCTGGCACTGCCTGCCAAGTCATGCTGTAGCTACCGCTGTGGCAACTACAGCATGACTTGCCGGGCAGTGCCAGAACCATGGACCTCAGACTATAGGAATGTTGGTACTTGAACAAAAGCATTTTCATGAAGAATTTAAATGGGCATTTGTCGTCTTAAATCTAGGTAATTATACGGAAAAATCAGGGACCGGTATGGAAGGAGTTAAACATTCTCCCTCTCCATTCTATCTGGTCCACTGCATAGTGACATGTGAATATCCTGTGTAAATGTTTACTGGCATAAACTGAACAAAAGCAGCAGGACCTGTGGAACAGGATGACGGAGAAGAGGTATCAAAATGGAAAAAGGGAGTCTGTGCATTTAATTTTTAATGCTTAGGAGCATGTAGAAGCACATGTGTTGACTAATTAAGGAGCTTTTAAGCAGTGGCAGACCACAATAAAGCAAAGTTGTCCCTTTTATTTGTACCTTCAACATCAATGACCCATGGTATTATGCACAAGACAAGTCTTGTTTGGCAGTAGCAGGAAAAGATATCTATTTTTGAAATTAATGTTGCATGCAAGACAATTGTGATTACCAAACTAAGAATGACATTGTAAGCAAAAAATTTTTCCCTAACGAAATTAATCAACAAATTGATCATGCAACTAAATTTTATATAATGCAGTTACAAATGTTTCAAACAAAATAAAAATTTTAAATGTATCAAATTGGAATTCAAACTTTATATTTTTAATTTTGAGTATGTAAAGTGATTACTGGGACAGGACAGTGGGGTCAGGACACTCTGTGGTGGTCCTTTCGTAGAACTGATTCAGCTAAACACATGATCATTTTTTTGAGCATTTCTCTCTGGCTTTTAAGAATTTTATTGGTCTGATTGAGTCCTGAATCTATTAAAATTGAATCTGTTATGTATGAGTTTTGAGATCTTTTAAATAGACTTTCAACAGAGTCTGGTTTACCCATCAGTATTACAATTACAAACCTTTGAGGCTCGACAATGAGTCACTGATACTCGTGTCCAAGGTTCTATCTTGTTGAAACCAGCAGGTCCAGCATTAAGATTATGAAATCTTGCAATTTTTTTCCCCCCGTTAGATTTCATGTACTTTGGACCTTCAACAAAACCAGGCTTTTCCAGGAAATTATTTGCCCCTTTGGCATCACCAGCAACCCTTGACCCCAGGTTGATCGACCACAAACTTAAAGCGGCAACTAAGCTGGCACTCAGACTAAAGCTACTGCGGTTATGGATTTTAATCACCTTTTTACATACCTTGTCCACAAGCCCAAACACATGTCTTGCAAACAGGCACATCTTGCAACTGGGTCACAAAATCTTTGTCAAATTAAAATAAATTTCAAGTTGTTGTCAAGCGAAATCATGGCAAGTTTCTTGTGTCTGAAAACGGATAATATATATGTGCCCTGAACACATAGAAACATCATCCAGCTCTTGCATCAGAAAGGCAAATGATGAGATTCATAAACGAATGAGGTTTCTTCCAGTTCTCACTGATTTTCCCCAACTTAATTATATTTTCCAGCTTTGAAGTATTGTGTATGGTGTGTGTATATGAAATTGTTTTTTCTTCTACATCATTTTCGGAAACACTGTATTCGCTCAAAATATCAGGAAACTTTTAATATTTATAAAAGTATTTTATGTGATAATCAAAACCTAATTTCCATTGTTAAAAAATATATAAATTCCTACATACTGGTACAAAAACATGAAGGATAGACCAAAAATTGGTACACCCCATTTTGAAACTTCCAATTGGTTTTATACCCACAGTTGATGTTATTCAACAAATGCTGGGTAAAGTTGGTCATCATTTTCCTCAGGTCCTTTTTATTCATATTTCCATGATTATATAAAGTTTCCCATTTGGGAAAGGAATTCATCAAGGGCTTCACCCTCTTTCCCAATTGCTCTGAAAAATAAATATGTGTAAACAAAATTCCACGAAGATGTCCACCACTGCAGCTGCCGATACCCATCACCGATTATATCTCCACAGAGGCCACTTGTAGCACGAGACATTTCAAATGTAAAATTTGTAATATCAAACATACATGTAGTTTCTTGACCTAAAATTTATTTTGTCATATCCAGGAAGACTACCCTTCCAACACAGATATAGTTTGGTCCACTTGGTGCAAGGTCCAATGAAGATGTCATTCTCTACTCTGATTGGTCAATATTCCATGACATCATCATCGCCAACCAAAATGATTTCAATGTATTAAATTACCATCCATGATTAGCAGCAGAACTGGGGCTTCAAATTTGGGAAATGAAAAGTTATCACTGTAGAATTGGACATAACTTGCATTAAATTCATATTAAAACAAATTACCAATTTGCAAATTTCTTGAGCCAAATGAATGCAACATTAGCATTTAGCTACTTGACTAATGGTCTCTGTAGGAGGTGGGAGAGTCCATTCATTAAAAAGTATTAGAATAGAACACCAGTTCCAGCTACTGCACGTACCAAATCAAAACATTTTTTTTGGTATGTCTGGGTGCCAACCCAGACATATATATTGATTTTGTTTGAATTCTTTATTACTGTTTTATTAATTTATTTCTTCATACCTTTCAGGCAAATGCAGACCATTCACGAGATGACCCCTATATTTAAACTGGCAATTTGACCTTGACCTTCAACTCAGATTGAAAAATTGTTAATGTTCAAAATATGCTCCGAACATCCAGCTATCCTTATATAGTCTTTTTGTTCAAATTGGGCAATAACTTTTTGAGTTATTGAGGAAAAACAATAAACTTGGACAAGCACCAAACTCCATACTTACTGGGTCACAGTGAACCCAAAAGTAGGTCACCAACTTTTACAGTTTTATGTATCATGTAATCAAGCGCAATTTTGATCTGGAGGCTCAATTCTCTTTGCCATGGATGTCCAAGCAACACCCGGCCATTACAATATCACCTTTTCAACTTTACAGGCATGGTGACCTCACAAAAATAGATCAAGGTCACTGATACTTCATAACATTTTACCTTCGGCCATAGTCTATTTATCATATAAATTTGGCAAGTCTTATCCAATTACTTTTCCAAATATGGAATTTTACATCTTAAAATACATTTTAGCTCTTAATTTCTGTCAAATTATAGGTGGTGCCACTAGTATCATTACCAACTTAGACTCTGACCTCCCCCACCACATTTGGCGAAGATCTGCCACAAATTAAAGATGCAAGAGTGTTCACAAGATTTTCACATTTTGACCCCTATATTACATAATGTAGGTGGCACCAGCAATATCGAACTCGACCTAGATTTTCATACACCCTATAAGTCTTGAAAGTTATATTGGGATAACTTGAAAACTGTGGACAGTATCGCGCTAGTGAGCAACAGTTTACGGACGTCTCCTTTGAAAATTTAAAAAGCTTCATGCACTATTCCACCATACCGACACTGGTATAAACAGACCTGTAAATAGTCATACATTTTTAGCACCATAAAGTTGACTAGAGGTGTTATGAGGTAAAGTGTACTAAGGTATTAGCTGGAAGCCATTTCTTCCACTATACTGGATGAAGATTAAAAAGAAAGAAATCCTGCAAGAAGTGAGAATGATCATGGATTTCCAACTTAAGAGGGACTAGAGAAAATTCTCTAGGTGGGTTAAGTATACAGGGCTCGACAATTTTTTTAAAAATCACTTGTCCGCAGGGCAAGTAAATTTCAAAATCCACTTGTCCGCATACAAAATCCACTTGTCCTGATAAAACTTCTATAAACATCGTTTTTTTCAAACACAATGCTAAGGCCTCCACAAACCATTTACCCTAAAATATATTTGCCGCGTATTGTCGCTTGCAAACTCGCACAAAAATGTCAAATTTTACAACGATTCAAGCTGCAACTGTTCGACAGTGAAACTGGCAAAACATTAAAAATACAAATTAAAAAAGTAAGCTATTTGCATGGGGTGACTAACGATGAAAAATACATTGTAATTTCTGGGACGATAGGAGTCCGTATCCCGGTTCAAGTTTAATAACGATTAAAATAGTATGTAGTTGCATTGGTTTCAGGATCCTTTCTCGCTGCCTCTGATGCCGTGAAGGGATGCATATCGTTTGCGTACCTACCATGAACGCTATCGGTACATCGTGGTAAATTTGCGTATACAGTATTGGCAAGTTCCTCGCAATAAATGGTGTTCTTAAATCAAATTCAAACGAAAATTTTAATATTTCAAATCAGAAATCGAGCGTGCGCACCGTCAACATCTTTCCTGCAACTGTACACAAACAGCTGCTTTGGCCATGTGGCCTGACGCACAACACATCACCCGATTGGTCAATTGAGTCACATGCAAAAATGAGCCAATCGCGGCTCGTGCTGCAGTGTTTTCATCATGGCTTCCGCCCAGTGAACATGTTTGAATATGCCGTAATTTACGGAGGGAACACACAAACGGGAAGCTTTTTTTTTTTTAATTGCAGCATGCGAAAATAAAGATTCCAGTGTTTATAGCAACAATCATTTGGAGTCACAGGCAAATACGCAAAGGTAGGGGGATAGAGAAGAATGCCGAATGTGTGACCGATCAGTCAGCATGATGCTCCGTTCACCGTGGATTACTCCACGCGGTCACTTGCGTGCGACTGCCAGATGTGTGTTTTGTTTGGCTGGGAAGTGAACTTGCGGCACCACTACATGATCTCTCCAACACTTTTAGAGACCACCGATAAATTGTCTTTGATGCTAATTTGCTCAAGAATTCGCCATGCAAGTTTTAAAATTTTTTGATGTTCCTTTGTCATCGTTCGGGCAGATAAGACTGACGGTGAGGTGCTGTGACCTTGCCCCGATACGGGCGAAAGCCAATACGCCCCAATGCATGACTGCTGGTACCTTTGATCTCGTCGTCGTATGCACGCAACGGTCAAAATACCTGCTTGTTTTGACAGAAATCAAGTAGGTAGTCAAGTCCTGTAGAATACACCTGCTGACCATGTAATTGTTTAAACCTGGATTGTTTACTTTAGGCCAGGGGATTATCATCACCTATTGCGCATTGGCGTCCCCACGCACATGCTTGCATTGGTGTTTATGTTCTGTTCACACGGACCACAGTAATCGCTAACACACACAGAGTCGCAAAGGCTCTGACTGCTCATCATTATGTTGCCGTGCATGCAAACAGACGTAATTTCAGTCCAGTTAAAAAAAGAAAAAATTAGCTTGTCTGCAGGACAAGTTGAATTTGAAAGTCACTTGTCCGAGAAGAGCTTTAGCTTGTCCCGGAACGTCGGATCATAGGAATTTTCGAACCCTGGTATACTTTACCCCGGGTACTTTTCCTCTTACCACTCTAAACACTTTGAGGACTACACTCTGTCATTTCAAGCTCCATCTTGAAACAGTTTGACTAATGTTCTTGAGTTAGTGTTGTATCTATTAGGTATTTGGTCATATCTCTGGAAACATTTCAACACAGTTTTGTGTAGCTGTTTTTTATAACCTTTGTGTTGTAGTTTTTGCAAGAAAGTTCTGACTCTATTGACAAAATCGCTAAAAGTGTGGTGGTCCTAGCAATGTGTATCACTTGTTTGATTAACTCCATAATGCTTGTTTCTCTGGAATATTTCCTGTCAGATCAGGGTAGGAAATAGTATCAAATTTTTCAACTGGTCTCTCTTGTCAAATATTTTTGTTACATACTGGTTGTTCTCTTATTTCTTTATCCAGATCAAGGAAAGTAGCTTTTGTATCACTTTCATTTTCCAGATTTAATATTAGTTCTTTGGGATGTAAGTTTTTCCAATTTGCCTTTATTTCATCTCCATTATGGACAGAACATGAGCGGTCGCTTAAGCTCTGCAACCTTTGGTCAGCAGAGCTAATAAAACCATTACCAGTTTTACACATTTTAAGCTGGATTTGTTCCGTATTCGTCACAGTGCTTTTGACATTTTGTAACACTGGAAATAACTAAATTGTTATATTATGTTTCATTTTTTCCCTCCAGAACAGACTCTGTACAGTGCCAAAGTGTACAAGTCATTTTCAATCCTCCACCAGTGAACATCTGTTGATCCTCTATGTCAGTATAACTTGCACAAATCCTCGCTGAGTAATAATATCATGCTAAATACATTTTGATTAACCTGAATCTATGCTAATTGATGTAAGTTTACTTTCTTTTAGGTAGAAATAAATAAAACAGCAATTATGAACATATGGCTATTAGTGTAAGACACAGCCTGTGTTGGTTTTGTCACCTTAGTCCAACTGGCACCCAGACAGATTTGCTTGTCCATCTATCCACTCTAGTTTGTATTGCTTCAATAGCAATGGGGCAACTATATGGCAGATAAAGATATTATACTCCGGGGGGGGGGGGGGGGGGGGGGGGGGGGACGGACTTCATCCCAGCATTAAAAAAGCACCACAATGAGCTGCCTTGAATGTGGCAGTATATTGACATAAAATGAGGTCATGAAAACAGATACTTTCTTGTCTGGGTTATATTTATTGTAAATAAAAAAAAAAAAAAAAAAAAAAAAAAAAGAAGGAGAAATTGCTGCTGTACAAAATTGATATTAAAGAGCAAGTAGCTCTTCTTGCAGAGCACATGGCTCTCCAGTGCCATCAGCTCAAAGCATTCCTTAGAGTAAGGGTATGAATTTGAAGTTCATATACACTTTATTTAGTGGCAATTTGGGAACATATCACGTTTTTTTTTTTCTCCCCACTGGTGCAGTGAAAAAATGTGCCTGGCTGTACCCTAATACATGGTACCTGCTATTTAAGATCACCCTTGATGCCAGACAAAAGTGGTCACATATGGCAGGTGGTCTTTCACACCAGGTCAGCAAGCAAAGAAATTAAAGGCGAATGTCTTGGAAGGGCAGTCTTTCACAACAGGTGGTCTTTAGAGCAGGTACCACTGTATAAATGCTTGTGTTCATGTAGAGGACTTTGTAAGGTATAGATTTCAGTTTGTTGCTGCCAACATATTGAGCACTTTTTGCATTGCTTTTTGTGATGTGAAACCCTATTTTTCCAATTCTGTTGTTGCAGGTTGATTAAAGGCCAGTCATCCCGATGGCCTTTTAAGAGACAACTGTTGTACCAGTGTTTCCATTAGCAATTTTCTCAGGGGGTAGCAAGAAGGGAAATTCAGGGAAGACTAGATTTTCACCGATTTTACATGTAAAAAAGTAATACTTGTGACCCTTTGGAATTTTCTTAGAGGGTATTCAGGGTTTCTACAAAAGGGTAAAATAGCATACCTTAAAAAATCTCAAGGGAATTTTTGCATACCCTGAGATTTTAGAAGCAAAAAAAAAAAAATAGCACATATTATCCAGAAATACACCAAAAATTCTTCATCATTAGAATTCTTACTTGAGAATATGAATACTTGATTTGAGTACCCTTAAAATTTCACTCTAGCAGAAACCCTGGTATTTAAGGTTTTGAAAAGGTAATATACCCCCATTTGGGGGTCAACGAAAACACTGTTTTACCAGTTCATAATAACTCTTCCAGCACTTGCCAAATTTTGGAATGAGCCAACAGCTTTTCGCCAAATGCATTGCGACCAAAAAGTGCCAAGAAACGCTATTGACCTGGGATATTCTCTCAGGAACTATAGGCATTCTGGTACTTGAATGAAAGGTCTTTTTACCAGGAATATGAATCTGGGATCCTTATAATAATTCAGACTAGTTTGACTTTCAAAGTAGATATACTTTAGTCGTGCTTGGCACTGAAAGAGTTCATGCAATACCATGTCTTAATCACCAAACTTTTGCGACTCTATTTTCAAATGTTAACATCTAAAAAAATGCAACAGGCTTAAAGCTGAGCAACTACTCATTAAAACAGATATATGCCTGAGCAATTGAGAAACCTGCGTTTGAAGTGATTCACTGTTGACAAGCTATAATTCATTAAGAAAACTAAGTCTACAGGGTCAAAACTGTTTTCAACAAATTTTGAAGCAAAATTGTTTGATGGTGTAAACTGTAAAGGAAATAAACCACAGCTTACTTTCACTGACTACATGTACTTAAATGAATCTATGCACCTGCATTAAAAAAATGATAAAAAATATGTTCTAGATATTGATGAGTCTCATGTAAAGAAGTACATGTACATATATGTTGCGGCTCTGTGTATAGTGCATACATGGAAGATGGATATACGTGACTGTAATATTTACTATGTTAACAGTTGCTGTATACATGCATATTGCCCTGTTCATGACTACGAGGTTATGGCCATATTGACAAAACTGTCACAAAAGACCGCCTGCTGTATGTGGTCACTTTTCCTTGGCAAAACTGGTGACAACATACAGGTGGCAGGCACGCCACTACCTTGACCGATCTACTGGCAAGTTCATTCAGCCACAAAAGAATGTGCTGTAATAGTGACATAAAATTCAATCCATTGGCTTCTTGTAGTCACTAAAACGCTTTGACAAGTAGTTTACAATGAAAATGATTATATACTGAAAAAAAAAAGAAAAAAAAAAAACCCTCCATATACATTGTATGAGCTTTATTTAAGCTAAATAAGAATTTATCTATGGTCCACCCAGTGAAAGACCTACCACGGACCCTGGTATTTTCATGTGGATAAACTGATATCAACAAAAGACAAGCGAGTGTACACATGATGACATCACGAAAATACATACCGATTTTCATTTCAAATTAAAGCACATATTTTACTATATTACTATATTTTATGGATACAGCAGGTAGCTAATATTAGATCTACAACCTTATTAAAACAAAAACAGTGAAATGGGTATTCAAAGCTTTTTTTTCTTTTTACCCCCCCCCCCTCCCCCTTAACAAATCAAAACTGACCTCTGGTCAAATGCCTGCTTAAATGTTTTCACCTTATTTCCACATTATGAAAGAGCATTTCAATGTAGATGAAGATAACATGAATTTCTAGGCCAAATGCCTCCCTTGGTGTGCGCTGGATGCAGTACCCAACCCCTGCTAAGGGAAGCTGTGGATTGTCTTACTTCAAGGGGAAAGGCAGGGCTCTGCACCTCATTATCTCTTTTAGTCCCCCAGCTTACTGGTTTTGGCATTTATTTGCCCTCAATTTAACTTGCTTGTCCATGGATATATAACTCATTAAGACATGTTCAAAAACTAAAATTTCTGGTTTGGCTGGTGCTTTGAGATTTTAAGTTGCCCAATTAGAGTTTGACTTGTTCTGAGCTGGTTGACATGCAAATTATACAGCCCTGAAAGGGTTAAATCAGACTGGAAATTGAAGCATCCAAGAATCTGGCATCCAAAACATCACAATAAAAGCTGTGCCTGCTGAGGACTACAGATCAAATCACATGCCATGATCAGGCATATAGCCTTCAAGTTTGGGGTGTAAATAGCCATTATCCATACTTAGCACTTGTACCCTGATCACAGGCATATAAAATATTTGGACTCCAGGAGCATCAATCATTCAATGCTCTTTCCACACTATATACCCAAGACAAAAAACTCAGTATGTCATACCCAATGACACTACAGGTAACAATTTATTATTCCAAGCATGATATATATATATATATATATATATAAATATAAATCAGGGACCACCAGCTGGTAAAATCTGGGGTCCTGAAATTTTGGTGGTCACCAACCAAAGTGTGTATTTTTACATTATTTTCAGTGAATGAATGTGATGCTCATACATGGCAGAGACCTATTTTGTACTATTATGACACTGAGCGAATCAATGACCCTGATGAAACCGCTAAAAAAAAATATTGCAGTACCCAAATTTTTGGGTGGTCAAACGGACTCCCAGTGTAAGATATGGTGGTGATCCGTAGCTTCTGTTGTGTGTCTGCAGCTCACCAGACAACCATAAGATCGAACCCTGACATATATACACATACTTGATAATAAAAACATGCATGCATTTTCCCGATCTTTATTCTGTAATGAACATATGCACTGACACCAAAGCTGTATGACAAGCTGGTGTATTATCCTTCCACGGGTGTTTCTGTTGTAGACTGGAACAGACCCAGTGTACCTGCTAACCAACCTGCCTATCTTTGTGACCTCTTTTAGTTGCATGAAGAGGGCACATTAAATATACTCCTTTTCCATTCCACCCAAAAACAAAATCACCCTGGCCAGTGCTGCGCAATTCTTCTCAGCTGTAGGGGCTAGCAGTTTTGGCATTTTATTAGACTGCCACTCAAACTTCATTGTTCACTATACAAATCTCATTCAGAAAACCAAAATTTCTGGATGCTCCCAGGGCTAGTGCTGTGAGATTTTAACTTGCTCAGATTGGAATTTGACTTTGCCCATGCTTGCGGACATGGAAATTGTACAGCCCTGATCCTGGGAAATGCGACAGACTGAGTTGCCATATATCACTAATGTCAGCAAAAGTTAACCATACTTGGTCAGAGCATGACGAAGTCAATAGCTTTCCTTACTGAGAGTTGGATTCATCACTACTCCCGACCCGTGCTGAGGAAAGCTACTAATCTGCAGTATGCCATCATGAATGGTCTAACATACAAAATATCGGGAAAATGCTGTCTAGTACATGAAACGAGAAATTTAAGTAAACATTATGGCGGACCACAATTAACATCCAGGCAATTTTGAATAGGAAAGGGTTAACGTCTGTGTATCGTGGATGACATGACTAAAATAGACTGAAAATATGTAAACGGCAAGGAACACATACGTTTGATTTGACCATATTCATGCGAGAGAACATGTACTTTATTCATACCATTATCAAGTTTCAATGGCTCCAATGTACACAAGCTATTGGCCTCAGGAATATACTACAGAAGGAGCATAAATGTTCCCGGAGTCCAAATATTTTCATATGCCTGTGACCCTCACCTGACACTGCTGCTGGCTTACTAACAGTCTGAACATGCTGTCCAATGCTAATAATCCCTTCATGTAATCAAGGATTGATCTTGATCATAAACAGTTTTCTAGGTAATTCACATGTTATGGAACAAAAGAGTATTTTATTGATATTCCTGCACATTAAAATTTTATTCTGTGCAAGTTCAGCACGTTGTTGTTATTACTACTGTTATTATGATTTTTTAACAACATGCCTTGAATAATTCATTTTTTTAAGCACTTCTGAATTATTTGTATGGTGGTATGATGCAATATGTATTCACAATTCCATTTTAACTGTACCACATCACAATATGTCATATAACAAGGAAACACAACTTTATTTGGAAAATTGTCCTCTGTTTCAAGTTGTCACGTTCAGTGACCATGTAATACAATAAAACCTCCCTATACCGAACACCCTTGGGACCGGGAAAAAAAGTGTTTGGTACAGTGAGGTGTTCAATACAGGGAGGTTTGCTTACATTGGAAGAACGTGTGGGACTGAGAAATGGTGTTCCGTTTAGAGAGGTTTTACTGCATACATGTATAGAGTCACTTTCTTGCATGCTGAAGAAGAAAAATCTAAAATGATACAAAAGTGTCGTGCTTCACGTTTTTTTTTCTCACTAATTTACAACAGTTGCTGATTTTTTATCTTTTTTAAAAATGTTCATAACACATAATACTGGTACACACAGACTGGAAAATAACTGAATCTCAATGTACAGCATACATGTATATTGTACCAATGTACATGTATTGTTACATCCCTTCTGGTTTGGTATGCCAAGGACCCTGGAAGGGAACAGTGTCCTTCAGCCTAGGTCACAAATCTAACAAAAATGTACCAACCTGCTGGACAGACTGTTGTTGGATCTTCTGAGGCGAGGGCAGGGGTTGCATGAGGGGGGAGTGCTGCAGCACCACTTGTATCTGCTGCGGCATCTGCATGGGTTGCTGGGGCACTCTCGGAGGTAGAGGTTGTTGGGCTGGAGGCTTTGGTGCTATGGACCGTGGTTGCTGTTGCTGTACCACCACTGGCTGATGCTGCTGCTGTTGTTGCTGCATCATCTGTTGTTGTTGCATTTGCTGTTGTCTTTGAAGCAATATTCCTTGCTGTTGTTGAGCTTTTAGTGTTCTCATACGTTCTTGCAAGTCCAGCATTTGCTGTTGTGTCTGTGGTGTTTGTGGCATATTATACAGCTGTGTTATTTGCTGCTGTAGTTGCTGGATTTCCAAGTTCATATTCTGCTGTTTCTGTAGATTGGGAGTCATGACCTGAGCCCTGGCAAGATTGGGGCTCACCTGACCAATGGGTCCTGGCCCAGGTCTGTTTGCCAGACTGGTGTTGATCATAGGTCCACTGTGATTAGGACTAGGCATACTAGGCTGACTTGTACTGGACATATAATTCGGATTTCCAAAAGGTTGGGCAGCCGAGACAGGCACAGGTTGACTTCTATTTACATTGGCACTCAAAGATGTATTTTGTGGCATGCGTGCTCCAAAAGGACTGGAAGGTGCCTGCTGAGGAACATTACTTGCATGTGGGGGCACTAACTGCTCCAACTGTTGAAGACTTGATTGTGGAAAAGATCCCTGAGTTGAGGTTGGGGGGTGCCCTATAGGAGTTGTGGGTGTTCGTGAAGGTGGAGGAGGGGTAGGGCGAGGTGAGGCATTGGGGTGCTGCTGTCCTATGCCTGGGTAGGGCTGTCGATACTGGTTATTATGAGTAGGGCTTTGGGGGAAATGAGACAGTGGGGGAGCATCACCCACACCCTGTGGGGCTAATAAGTTCTGATTCTGTGGCTGCTGATTGTGTGTATAAGGAAAGTGTTGTAGTTTGGTGCCAGTGACTTGTGGTCCTGAGCTGAGTTGTTGCATAGGCTCGTCTGAAAAGGGGTCCCTCAGAGTCTGGGTTTGTGGGCTGCTGAAACCCTGCATACTTAACGTACTCATACTACCCTGACTCTGGGGCCCCATTACAGTTTGTGAGGTTGGAGTATATGCACCAGGGGCACTCATTGGTCCTGAAGCTCTGGTCATTCTTACCATTGTGTTACCTGCAGACATATTGCCAGACATAGTATTTGACATGGGCATGTGGGTTAAGCGTCCTGTTGGTGGGGGTGACCCAATAGATGGGGCAACACCATAGTTATTTTGATTCATATTGACCTGTCCTTGTTGATCAGGAAAATGACTTAATCGCTGCTGCTGTTGCTGTTGAGGGGGTAATGCATAATCATGGTGAGATAAATATGGAGGCATTTGGTGAAGAGGTGTTTGGGCCTGGGCCTGCGATTGTGGCATCTGTTGCTGCTGCATGTAAATTGGCCTGTTCTGCACTGTCCCAGGTGACTGCTGGTTCCACACTGCACCCTGATTCATTGCCATTTGCTGACCAAGGGCTTGTGACTGTTGTGAGCGAGGTGGGGTTGGCATTCTTGGGCTGTTATGCATAGAGTAGGGAGGGTAACTCCCTGGGGGGCTCTGCATATGCCCACTCCCAGGAGGGGGACTGCCAAACTGTGCTTGCTGTTGTGGTGAATGAGACATCATATTTGGACCCTGGTTTGTGGCTGCAGCCATCTGCAGACTTGAGGCTGTATTATCCATGTGGTGTAGTTTGGGCGACCCATATTGGTCAAAGTCAGTGTAGTGGTGCAGTTTCTGTGCTTGTGCAGAGTGTGGTGAGATACCCTGCACATGCATCTGTCCAGGCATTTGCCCCATCTGCCCATAAGCCCCTGGTACTTGTTGCTGCTGCTGTGGGCTTATAGGATGCATTTGGGGTTGCAATCCAGTTGGTCCCAGTCCCTGGTCCATACCTCTTTGCATCATCATTCCTGGATCCCCTGGCCCAGGGCCTCCCATTGGACCCCCAAGGCCTTGCGACGGTGGAGCTATGTTACTGCTTCCTGGTCCTGTAAGCTCATCCAGAAAGCTTGTGTCACTGTCAAACAATCCCGGCATTGACAGTGGATCCGCCATCACGACTTTCATTCACTGAGATCACACTAAGAAGTTACACACCACACAGATGATATGTTTTAGTTATGCTTGTGTCGATACATTTTCAACATCCACACTGGCGGCATCCTGCATGTCGCCTCCTGATGCCAGTCATCTACTGCATGAGTAGGACAGAATCAAAACTGCAGAGACCCAATGCTGGTAAGTACCTGCAGCAAAAAATGACAAAAAAAAGTCACTTTCACATCTGACTAACACTTAACAACTATAGCCTTTGTGATATCCTTTGTGTTCAATATGAAAGGTGACTCACATCTGTGATGACAAAGTGGTGGCAAAATTACATGTACTTGCAAACAATCTGTACAAATTTTAGTTTTGTGACCAAATTTACAAAATTCTGCAAATCAGTTTCAATCTATTAGCCACTCATGGTTATAACTTTGACTATTTTTTTTAATGGACACTTTTTGTTTTTGGTAGCAATTTGGTGTATTTGTAAGGGGCAATGGAAACACGAACAAAATGTTGCTTGTTTAATCAAGTTAGGGGTGGTTCAACATTATTGTCATTTTTGAATTCGTACTTAGGGTACTAAATTTCATGACCCCCCCTTCCATACTTCAAAAATGATGATTTTCAACAAAAAAAAAAAAAAAAAAAAAAAATCACACTAATAATGCACAAAATAGGCCAAAAATTGACCATCATTTTCCATATTCTGCATAAGTGTACAGACTCATTTAACCTCCTCCCTCTTGCATACTGCAAGTACTAATTAAAAAATGATGAAAATGTTGAACCATCCCTTAATGTTATGATTTTCAATTCAAAGCTCATTTTATTTCAGATTTTTTAACTTAGGAAGAGTTTGGTGACAGTGTATCCATAAAGCAATAACACATTCAGCTGAGTGTTCTAGAATAAAAAGCACAATATAGCAAAAATTGGGGAGTGCACACAAAACAAATAGCTTGTCTTGACAGACCATGTCAGTGTACGATGATCATGCCAGGAAACAACAATAATTTGATGTTATCAAACCAGGGAAACACCAAGATCTAACACTATCACCAAATCATTGTAGCACTGTATTTGACACCACATTCAAATCACGGAACCACCATATATGACAGCACGCAAATTTAGGAACCACTACATTTGCAAACATTATGAAACCGAAATGGGAAACAGATTGTGTATGCCCATGAATTACCAATACTTGGCATCATTTTATTGTCCTGAAAAATGATACAGACCTGTACGACATATGTACCTAATGTATACATGTAACTTATTTATGTCAGTACATTTGACTTTTAAATTTCAAGCCTTCTTATTAAAAACTTTATGCATTTATTTATACTGTGATTGACAAAAAATATCCTTAATAGGAAAACCAACACCAGATGCTGTCTCTTTTTACAAACATGTGCACCCACATGATTTCTTATCATGTGAACAATATAAAAACTGTATCCATTCCATGTGAATGACATTCTCCCTGCACATAACAAACAAAATTGAATATTCCCTAATGTCAGGACCTACATAGTTTTTTAACACAATATCCATGACATGTTGGGTGCAAGGAATGGATGGTATTCCTTTCCTTCTCCTGATGGTTTAGCTATACATGTACAAATAGATGACCATACCACAGGTAAAGTTGTCACCCATTACGTAGAACCATAACAGAAAATTTACCCTTGAGAATACCGGGGTGGTGTAAATGTCATGTACACACTATGTGCATTACATACATTTCTGGTTTTGCCAACAAATTTAATTGAGAAAAGGAAATTCCATATCAATGTAAAGCGGGAAAACAAAGAGCTGTATCACACAAGACAGGATATGAACCATAGACAAGATACAAGTTATAACTACATCATTTTAGTCAACAGTGAAATACATAACATTCAAATTAATTTATGTACATAAGAAAATCAACATCATAAATTTATAAAACTGTCATGACTGTCAATGTATAGTAATTGGACTGGCAAACCAATAGAATACACAGTTGCAATACACTGGCTCTGCACCTCACAGAGGGACATGTTCTTTTTATCATATTTTCGACTGAAAACTTTGAACACTTCAGCAATTTGTGCCACAAGTTTTAGGATTTTTTTTATCGTTCTAATTTCCAAAGAAAAATACTTCCTATGCACAGTAACAATGTCCTTGACCTGGGCCCGCGTTTGAAAATGCATGCATGCCAATGCCCACACCACACGCACATCTTAGCGGTAAGCCGAGCAGATGGCGGCGTGCTGCCGTCTTATGCGACTTGATACTTACGCCTAATTATCGGACGCATGGACAAAGAAAATATTGCATACTGCTTCTCAGATACCTCCCAAAGTCGCTGACCAGGTTACTTAACATGTCTGTCCGTAAGTGCAGTGTATAAATGCACTCTTGCGCATACAAATCATTGACAATACACCACGAGTCGACCGAGTCGTTTGCCATGCATGGGCATTGAAACAATGATGGGCACCAATCGATGAGAAATCAATAGGACTCCATTAACCCTGCATGCCAGATACATGCTGTAGCATCACGGTCCTAAGAAAACAACTAGCATACCTTTCATGACCATCCAGGTAACCAAAAAACGCTAACTTCACGAACAAAGACGGACCAAAAACCTATCTTTATGGTGTCTCGAGGATGAAGTTGGACAAAAGCTTGTGGCACGTTCTTGGTGATTCAGTTCAGGGGTGATCTGCTTCGTATTATTTGTGTATTTACCCCAAACACGTGTATTCCTATACATGATCCAATCCAGTGACCATTAAACAGTTTACACAACACACTAAACATCTAAAGACAAATTTTGTCACACGGACATACCAAGGTACTTGTCCCGAACGAGAACAATGGAAAAAGTTTTCTTTGATCGCCATTTCTGTTGCACTTTTTGGATGAATTTATTGGGCCGGGAACCGGTGAAAACTGGGTGATATGCCCTGAGCCCGACACCGGCATGAGATAAACATGAAACTTAAGCCTTCTGGAAACAAAATTATACAACAATTTAAACAGTTTAACTCACACTTACCTGTGGTTTCCGCGAAAAATTTGAGGAAATTTCAGCGGAGAATTTTGTAGAGTTTGGGTCGTTGTACACTGCACATCATGCATCGTGCTAACTTGCATATTCATTGTTGAAACTCATTCTCTGATTGGTCAAGCGCGCAGCACCGAAGTAACCAAATCTTTTACGTTAATAAACAAAATTACAACTGTCACAACGTGAAAAAGCGTTCGTTACACCATGTTCAACTTGTGTAGTGTGATATTTTGTCGCTCTGTTCAAATTAATTGAAAATTGTATATATATTTTGTATGGAATCGGCCGCCATAGTACAAGTTCTTGTCCAATCATGGACGCTTTAACAAAAAGTTTTAGGATACTCAATGGCACAGCGCTCTGACAACAAGGACCAATCAGAAAAGAGTGAATTAACAAATACCCGGATGCAATTACTAATTTGTTTTATAAAAGGGTCAGCTGTTGTGGGATGTGGTCTCCCCATGATGATTGATGTCCGTTTATTTTTAGCCATGCTTCTGTGTTTTAATGCACTGACCACACTCCCTGCAAATGTCTTCAAGGGCGCCAGGCTTTACGGTAGCGTCACCACCATCTAGTGTGCACTTTTTGTGGCATTACCTGGTGACGTTCAGAGACTTACCGGTGAGTTACCAAACAAAAAGGTTTGAAAAAAAAAAAAAATCATGAATCATACATCCAAGCCCCCTTTCATTCATTCATTCATGAGTGTGTCTTATGATATCACCCAAACTCGACTCTTCCCCTTACTCCCACGAAATCATATCCTAGACCTTTCTTTCTTTCTTTCTTTCTTTCTTTCTTTCTTTCTTTCTTTCTTTCTTTCTTTCTTTCTTTCTTTCTTTCTCTCTGTGTGCTTTACTTGACACCAAGAGATGAAAGCAATTGCATGCTAAACTGATTAAATTACACGCACAGTGAGTAAAACAGCAATAATAATAATAATAATAATAATAATAATAATAATAATGATGATGATGATGATGATGATGATGATGATGATGATAATAATAATAATAATAATAATAATAATAATAGAAAACGAAAACAAAAAAGAGAACAAAGACAATGTCTTTGTTTTTTTTAGTTTTTTATTTTATTTTATTTTATCTTATTCTATTCTATTCTATTCTGTTCTATTTTATTTTATTTTATTTTTGTGGGTTTTTTTTGTTTTTTGTTTTGTTTTTCTTTCTTTTGTTTGTGTGTGTCAAAAGGTCTGTCACACGTAGACTTTGAGAATAAAATGGTCATTGACATGCATGTCATTACGTTATTGTTTATTGGTTGCTGGTTGTTCGATTATTTGGGCCTATATTACTTCAGGAGCCACGGGCTTATGGTGCAAATATGAACTCCGGTGGTGTCACTCCCAAGGCAAGCGGGGACACATGCCAGTGCACGATTTTGAGGAGCAACGCGAAAAAGCCCAGAAAGACACATTTTGTGAAATCATCCGCGAAATCGAAAAGGGATTTTTTCACGTAGTTTGTCGTACACACATAACTGAAATGGTTTCTGAAGAGGGCTGAACACTGTCCACAGAACACATAAACTATAGCCTAGTGCAACCATGCGAGCAGTATCAGTTCTGTTGAAACCATATTGTCTGAATGTCTTAAAAATAGAAGCAGCAGCACTTTCTGTGTCTCTGTTTGTCTTATGGACCTTTTCGATTTTATTGAAAAAAGGAAATTATACTTATGTTGTAAATTCCGATTGTATTAAATGGAAAAAGGGCAGTTTCCACATGTATTCCCTGGAAATATGGGGATGGGGTTCTTATTCATGAATGTAAACAAGCATCATACTCATTTGCCTTGCGATAACGCCACCGGAATATAAACATAGAAATAATACACTAGTAAGTTACCATGATAGGAGTTTTATCATCATCATCATCATCATCATCATCATCATCATCATCATCATCATCATCATCATCATCATCATCATCATCATCATCATCATCATCATCATCATCATCATCACAATGCGTCCATGAACATAAGCTAATGCACTTTATATATATAAAGGCCAACAGAGTAGAAACAAGTATTTGCTTGACAACGAATCTGTCTACGTGTGTGAAGATTTTGCACATTTCAATTGCAATAATGGATATGCCCATATACAGCACAAACACATAACTTAATTTTGCAATAGAACCTCTATCCAGGACAGTTTTGTAGATATTCAACATTGAAATCTTGTGTACTGGCCTTATTAGCATATCACGGCTCATTAGATGCTCGCATAGCTCAAATTAATTGGAGTTGGAATGCCACAGCTATCTATAATAAATTTGATATAGGTCATCATACAATAATTCAATTTCCCGCATTGGCTGAAATAAGCATAGATTAAAGTCTTACAGTTTTCAGGCATTGTCCATTGTATATGCCATTGATACAAACATTTTAATATAAGTTAGAATGATTATCTATAATAGCCTTGATTAAATCCATCATTATTCAACATTTCAGTTTTGTGAATTTGCTTAAACCTTAAATTGAAATGCTACAATTTCCAGTCACTGTTCGTTGGAAATGTGTATTGCACAAACATGTAGCTTGAAGTTCGAATGACACTTTTTTTATGATTGTACCTTACAAGATGTTCGTGATTAATCAACACTTCAATTTTGTGTATTGGCCAAAAATGGCATAAATTGAATCTGAGATTCCCGTCACTGTTCATTGGATGCACCATAGCATAAATAAAACAAATGGAGTTGGAATGGTACCTCTAACTGCAATAATTTTGACAATATTCATCATTATTCAACACTTTTGTTTTATGCTCTTAGCAGAATTTGCATGACTTAAAATCTGACAGTTTTCACTCACTGTTTGTTGGATGTGCATATGATATAGCACAAACACGTACCTTTAAGTTGAAATCGCACGTTTGTCTGGAATATCATTTTGGAAGTATTTATCATTTGTCAACACTTGTATTTTGTGTATTGGCTGAAAATTTCCAGTCACTGTTCATTGGACGCACCTTTTACGGAAACACATAACTTAAAGTTGGACTAGCACCTCTGTCTATAATAATGTTAAAGTTATTCATCTTTATTCAACATCAATTTTGTGTATTTGCATAAATTAAGTTAAGTTTACATGCTATAATTTCAGTCACTATTCCTTCCATGAACCCACAACACAGATATATAAATTGCAGAACCTGGAATGGCATCTGTATCTATAAGATTTGAGCCAAGTCATTATTATTCAACACTGCGTTTGTGTATTGACCAAAGTTTCAATGAGTTAAAATCTAAATTTTCAGTCACTGACCATTAGATACACCCATGCATGGCATGTACAAATATATACATTGAAGCTGGAAAGGTATCTTTATCTATTTTAGATAGTTTTGTTAATACTCATCATTCAATGCGTAAATCTTGTGTATTGGCCAAAATTTGCATATAAAACTGTCAGCTTTCACTCACTGTCACTGGATGTGCCCATAGCACAAGCATATAAATTGAAGCTGGCATGGCAACTCAATCTATAATAGTTTTGAAGATATTCATCAGCATTCAATACTTAAATGTTGTGTATTAGCAAAAGTTACATAAATAAAAAATCTTACAGGTTTCAGCACCTTTATCTGTAATAACTTTGAAGGAATTAAACTTTACTTTTATGTGTCGCTAATTAGCCAAACTACAAATTTTGCAACATTTTTGTGGTTGATCGGATGCACCTACAGTAGGAACCTACGAATTGCAGCTGGATTGGCACTTCTATCTAAAACAGTTTTCAATTACTCAACTTTAAAATTCCTGTATATGCCGAATTAGCATAATAAAGTCAAATTTTACAACCTTCGCCTGTGCTTCACTGGAGGTGTCTACAGTAAAAACATACAAATTGAAGTTGGAATAGTATATCTATATTTATCATAGTTTTGAAGATATTCAACTTTAGAAGTTTGAAGTGACCATAGTTTACATAAATTTAAATTATACAACTGTGGCAATGTGTCCAATAGATGCGCAGTCCTAACAAACATACTAGCAGCACCAACACTTGGACCTCTATATCACATACTTTGGTAGCCAGAAGCATTTAAAATTTCCGTATGGCCTTAATTTGCATATTTTTAATCTGTTGACTGTTTGGAACGACACGCAAAACGTCATGCAATACCCGTGTCAAGTTTCTCGCTCGCGAGGTGTCTGGATGTAACAAAACAAAACAAAACAAACAAAACAAAAAAAACAAAAAGAAAAAAAAACGCGGAAAGAAAGAATGAATATGTCAGTGTTCACACACAGACATAACAAAGAGTCACTTCAAGTGCACATATTGTGATAATTTACAAGTCCAATGAGAGCGCTACTGAGTGCACAAAAGTTCAATCAACTTGAAGAATTGGAATCGGCACGGCAATGAAAGAGGGATTTCGGATTTGTTGATTGTCGGTTCGAGCAGTGTACACACCATGCAATAAGTAATATGGGCCATGAAAACTGAAATCAGTAATCTGTATTCTGACCAAATAAATTTTAAGGTATTATATACTGTGCAGAGCGGCTCCTATCAAATGGTACTGTGAGAAAAATGGCTGCAATACCGAAATCCTCAAAGAAGTGTTAATAATAATTGTTAAAAAAATGTTTTGTTTTGTCTTGATTGTTAAAAAGAAAGAAAGAAAGAAAGAAGGAAGAAAGGAAAGAAAGAATGAAAGAAAGAAACGAAAAGAAAAGAAAAGAAAAGAAAAGAAAAGAAAAGAAAAGAAAAGAAACGCCTTACATTTATTTCCCAACGCTACCATTCGGGATTATTAAGATGTTGAGATCTTCATGCTTTTGGACGAACTTTCATGTGATTGGCTGCGGCATGAAAATTATTTACCAAACATAAAACAATATATTCTAAGAAATGAAAGAAATTGGCAAAATTTGTACCATCTTTGATTTGTCGGCTGATTAACAATATCTTTTATCATCGTCATTCCATCTATATATAAAGCTGCTTGATATTTCATTTCTTTGTGTCGATAAATTTGGCATTCGCAGTACCCTGCCATGAAAAGTGATTTGATTCACTGTCATATGTTATTACAAAGAAATTAAAAATTTGACCAGAGTACTGGAAGAAACCATGATATAACAAGAAAGCGAAGATTTGCTTAACAGCACACCTACATAGGAGTGTGTGAAAATTGTGCATATGTTGATAGCAATGATGGATATACCTACATATATCTCAAAGATATAAATCTGTTCAATGTGGGGCAAAAATACTGTCCTGGGTATACTTTAATCTCTGAAACTGGAGAAAGGAAAAGATATCTGGTGCCCAAACACACATAAGAATAATAGTGTACAAAACAGATCACTATACAGCTTAATTAACAAAATTATGTATCAACTTTTTCAAGAACAAATACCTTAAAAAGTAAAACAAGTCAATTTCAGTACAAATGTTTAGTATTTTGTTACAAACAAAATTTTCTCCTAAAAATGAATGTGGGGAATCAATATATATCTTTTAATATGGCAGTGAGGTGGCGCGAAACATGATTTAAACAGAATACCTACATATAGAGAGGTCTTTTATATTTACCTAATTGTCAGTATGAATGCACATTATAAGTACATGACATAGACATAAACAACTGAGGTCTTTGATTGGGCGGCCAATGCTTAATTTATTAAAATGCGTGTTTTATTAGATATATTATTGATTCTATAAATCGCTTGTTTTGCTCGTCATATTCTCCTATTATTGCTCAAACAATTCACACAGGTTAAATCCGCTGTACTAAATTTTTAATTAAACTTCAATATGCATATGCATTGTGGCATGCAACATTTAAGATAGCCAGCTAAAATTTCTTTTTACATTTTGAATTTTATGTTGTGACCAAAAAGCACATAAATTAAAATCCGACGTTTTTTTCAGTCACTGTTCATTGGATGCGCTCATGGCACAAACACAAGAAATTTTTCAGTAATTTCGGTATTAGTTAGTATACTGGACTCTCGACAACCATTGCCTAGACCTCTTTGTCTGGGCATAATGCACAAGAAAATTATGTTGAGTTCAATCACTTGATTGTTCCAAAAACCTGACGCTCCTGTGGTGCCATCTCTCGATTCCTATGGATCTGGTGGTGACTCCCGGTGCACATGCTCCCCAATTGTCCTTCCTCTTTTGGTGAGTAGTCAGTTGATGTCAGCTGTGAGAAAGGAAGCAGGGTGGTTGGGTGGGCTTCTCTGGTGGTCGAGAGGTAAATATACTTAGTAATACCGAAATTACTAAAAATTTTACGTATTAGTTACGTAACATTACCTTTCGACCACCATTGCCTATATACAGATACAAAAGTGGAGGGTGTAATGTTACTGGCATACTGACTGACCACATCAGGACCACTAGAACTGACAGGGGGGACCATTGGTCCATGTGAGGAGGCGACATCTGCAGGGAAAACTCATATGCACATGGACTTGAGGCCGCCAATGGCAGAATCCAGCTAAAGCCTGGAAATCCTCCTTATCAACCAGCATGCGACCGCAGTGGGCTCGCTCCACCCCCCCACCCCCCAGAACTCACCCACCAACATGATAGCTATCTGCCACGTGGGTAGACCTTGTCTGTTTTTACTCCTCTAGACCTGGAGATCTGACAGGACCCAGTCATGAAACTGGCAGGTCGGGGGGGGGGTTGGTTGGTTGGTATGCTGTTGTGTGGGACAGCGATCACCTGGGTCAACCCGCTCTAACTAGGCCAGGACAGCAGGTATGACTGCCCGATTCAAGTCCAAGATTATGTCAATTTGACAAAAAGAGGCCCACTAAGAAGAGTGCTGACCAATTGACTGCTTCAAGTCTAGACCACAAAGGCGCCATAAACTGGAATGCAGTGGCTGCCCTGATTGGACTCGGCAGCCTAACAGACAAGTATTGGGAACCTAAGCAAAGAAGCCTGAGATGCCTACAAATGTGTACATGCCCTCGTCTAGCACTATAAAGCCTTGCAAGTAGTGCTGGGCAAAAGTTGTAGATGATCACCAGGGGCAGCCTGCAGGATGTCAACAACTTCGACATTCCTCAGTGTGTGCCAGGAGGCATTGGAGGCTCACACCTTGTATGCTCTGGCTGAGACAGGTTCTAAGTCACTGGGCCTCTGCAGGGTGGTCTCATAGGCTTTAAGGTGGCTGTTCCCAGGGGCAGCCCATTGGTCGCCCATAGCATAATTGCTGATTTCTACATATTTTTTGTTGGTGGTGATGTGCAGATTCATATATGTAAAAGAAATTGCCCGTGTGGCACACTTTTAGCACAAACAACATTTTTGATAAAGGGGTCTTGCTATGGCTTTCCAACTTTTGAAGTAACATCTCTCAAAAACTATACAACCAGTCACCATGAAATAGAAAGGATTTGGAAGATGATAAAAATGTTACTTAGATAGGTCCCTTCTAGTTTTGCGTTTTTATTTTTTTCTATGTTTTTGAGAATCCCAAACATGAAGAAGTTTTCTGTTTTAATGTATACCCAATTAAAGTTTAACCAGTATCATTTTTAAGAAAAGAAGAGAACCTTTCCTGGGTAGCCACGTGAACTTAAAATATGTAAAATTTCAAGATCCCATGTCAAGCAGTTTTTTAATGAGCCCTGGTAAATCATCAATCAGTTTATCAAAACTGTCATTTGTGCTAAAAGTGTGCAACACTGACAATTTTTTTATGTATATGAAATCTGCACATCCACACCAAAAAAAAAAAAAACATTTATTTATATATGTGAAATAAAAAACTTAGACGCCGGACCTCCCAGAAGTCAGCAGCCATGCTATGGGCGACCCAAGGGCTGCCCTAGGAACAGCCACCTTAAGGATCATCTGCTGAATCCATGGGGAAACCGTGTTTCTGCAAACTCGTTCCTTATTAGGGTTACCAAGAGATAAAAGGGGTGGACCTCTGACCCCTGAAACCATCTGTGTGTAAATGGTTCGAACACAGTGCTCTTATGGGACAGAAGGCTTAAATTTCCTTTGCAAAGAGAGCTGTATCCATGGTGGGGAAAGTAAAACCCTAGAAGGCCATAGCCCTATCTCGAGCTACTTGTCTCTTTGCAAGGAAACCCAAGTGAAGCCTCATTGTCAGCTGTGAGTGGTCAGGTGACCATTGGATTCAGTCATGGGCTACAATGTGGATCTAGCTTCTTTGAGCCCCTGAAATGAGTGTTTAGAGAAAACAAGTTTTCCACATCCAGTACTTGAGGGCCACCCATGGGGGGTCCTCTATGCATGCAAAGGGTCACTTCTTCAACATGACTTAGACCAACGGAAGGTCCCGCCATGGTAGGATCTGCCTGTTTGTCTGTCGCTGTAGAAGGATGCAATGAGCACCGACAGGTAAGGATCGCTGCCTATGTGAATGTCCAGGACCTTCATGAGGGTGGATGAGATGGTTGATCAAAATCCCTCTACAGTTCTGGAGATCTTCCTACTGATAAAGCAGGAAGTCAGCAATGTGCGGAGACCAAGGATATATTCTCCCATCGCAGTGCAAATCTGAAAACACCTTCCAACAGGCCAAGTAAACCATCAGAAAGGAGGATAGAAGCCCACCTCTGGCAATTCTATCTATGACTGAATCCGAAAAACCTGTGTCGTGGATGTGCTGTGCGAAAACCACCAAGCCTGGAAGTTGAGCACTTGAGGGTTCCTTTGGAACATCCTCATCTGCAGTTGCACCAGAAGTCTTGCCCATGCTGGTAAACATAGCAGGAGCTTGATGCTTAATTCCAAGAGGTCAATTGACCAAACTGTCCTAGGTCACCTGGGGGTGACTATGATCAAATTACAGTCGTGTGACTGAACTTCCTGCAGTACCCTCAGGAGGATCTGCAGAGGTGGAAAGGTGTACATCCAAAGGTTGCCCCAGTCCATGGCTAGAGTGTCCACTGCTAGGATCTGGGTGTCCGGGGCTGGGGAGATATAAACTGGTAGTTTTGCATTCTCACTTGTCACCGACAGATATGTAGTTCCCCATCTGGCCCATATGCCCTTAACAACCCGTGAGAGGAGCAATAACTTTGTCCCTACTGGCTGACCTCTTCTCGAGAGTTGGTGGGCCAGGGCATTTTGATGTCTTGGGACATGCCTCATGTGTGTGTGGACATCGTGTTTGGGGCATCATCGAGTGATATGTCTGGCCAGTTCCATCAACCTGCAGGAGCATGATCCACCTTGCCAATTGGGGTAAGCGATCGCATTCCTGTTGTCACTCATTATGAGGAGGTGTTCCACAGGGCCCTGGAAATGGAGGAGGGCCCAGTGTATCACCTCCAGTTCCAACCAGTTTATGTGGTGAGACGTGAATTGTCCTGGCCAAAGGTCCAATGCTGTCTGGCTTACCACATGGGCTCCCTATCCAGACAAAGAAGATTCCATGTTGATGGTAAGCTGGTCCTGAAAAGTAGCCAGCGACTGTCCTGACATGACATTTTCCCAAATGGTCCACCACTGGAGGTGCGCCACCGGGGCATGATAGCCCTGGTCCTTGGACTTACTGTCACACAGCTAGCGCTGCAAGGAATGATGAAGGCAACCCAATGGGACCTGGTAGTCCATCAAAAACAGAGAGCCCAGCAGGGCTTGCCACTGTTGTGCCGGTAGAACTGTCTGAGTCAGAAAGGCCCTGAGCAAGGACTGAAGTCTTTCCAACCTGTACTCTGAGGGGTGACAGATGTATGTAACCAGGTCGAACTAGATGCTGAGAAAGACAACAGTCTCCTCCAGCTGAAACTGGACTTGCTTCTGTTCACAATCAGGCCCATGTGTTGGCAAAGTTCCAGAAAGGACCTTGTATGACGCTGTGAATCCAGATGTAAAAGTGCCCAGACAAGTCAATAGTCCAGGTACACATGAAGGTGTACCACAGTCTGGTGGAAGGCAGCTGCCTACTGGGCACTCTGATGAATATCGGGTCTGGCAACTGCTGACTGTGAAGGTAGTACAAACATAGGTTTGCCTCCAATGTGCAGGTGGTTCGGACCTTGTGGTCAAGTGCTCTTGACAACGAGGTCACAAGTAGTAATGCCTGGTCATCACAACTTCAGGTAGCCTCCTTGTTATGCACTGAGTCCTTGAAGTCATCCAGGAGGAACCTCAAGGCAGCCAAGGAGACATCCGAATATAATGCTGTAAGGACAGATCCCCTGGCATCCTCTTCAAGCCTCCTATATGCCTCTGCAGATGCAGTGATGGACTTTGACTGCCAATCATCAAATGCCCTGGGCCCCTCCTCCTTGGGTGGGACCACAGCTTGGTCTCCCACCAGGCTCTGAATGAGATCTTTGACATTTTCAAAGCCCTGCAATTGAGCTGGAGTGGTATCCATGAGTGTGGAAGTGTTCTGCTCACCCGATAGTTTATACTGGGCTGGGCAGCTCAGAGCTCTTGTGGTGTAATGGTCGATGAGTTGACCACAGCTGGGCCTGCTGATGGAAAAATCCGACTGTAGGAGCTCATCCTCCTCCTTGGTGTCAAGGTCCAAAGTCTCAGGACTCATGAGGGTAGCTGTGAGACCCAAAGCCTGGTCAAACAATGCATTGTTCATGGGCAATGGGGCAGCCACTGTGACAGCAGGGGTTGTGTCACCATGTAAGGTGAAGGGGTTGCAACAACTTCTGCGGAAGTCATTGCAGCCTCGAACACCACCTCTGTCTGCTCAGCCAACATGGGGCTGGAGAGGGGGGCTTCTGGAAGACTGGATGCAAGGGGGAACAGTGGTCATGCCTGAGCAAAAGCAAAGGCAGGGTGGACGGACCTAGCTGCTCAGTTGAAAGAGTCTGCTTGCACTTGGCGGCAGTGTCAAAAAGGGCAGAAGAAGATGAGGTCTCCAACCTCAATCGCTTTTCCTCCTGGAGCTTGAGTTCCATTTGCCTCTCCAGAGAGGGAGGCAGGGCACCCAACTGGTAGGTGAGCAGGATTACCAGCTACTCACTCAGGGCAGACCCAGTGGAGGTGCAGGAGGCAAAGCTGGCACTGCAGCTGGAGGCTGTGAAGGTGGCACTTGGGTCAGGGGAGGGGCTATTGCCACAGGAGCCAAAGGCCCACAAAAAACAGAAGGCACCACCACATACTTGGCTGCCTTTCTTCTAGATCCTGCATGTCTGGGCTTATGATCTGAGCACTCAAAACCAGGAGCTTGGGAAGTTTATCTTGGCTTTGTTGGTCAGGGATGCACGGACTTACTATCCTAGTGCTCGAACTGGCAGAAGTTCCAGGATGCCTGGACATGAACCCATAGGTTTCCATCCTGGCCTCACAGACTTATGTGGTTTAGACTCTGAACAGTTGGACCTGGAGGACTGAAATCTTGATAGCTTTAACCGGTGTTTTGCTGTGCTCTTTGAAGGAGATTTTGAAGAGGCAGGCTGAGAGAAGACAATCAGTGTATGCAACATATCAGCCTGCAATTGCATACTCCTGGCCATAGACTCCAAGGCATGGCAACCGTCAGGTTAGTGACCAGAGGTGCACTGGTTGTCTTGTGGGTGAGCTGGGTGCTTGTGACCTCCCAACGGAGATCTCTTGCTGCCCTGCTTGGAACGATGTTGCCTCCTCTCATTACTCCCTCAGGGGTATTTGCTGTAGAGAAGGAAGCCACCTGAGTCTGCGAGCGAGCTATGTGGGTTCCTCTTCTCTTCTCTGGTGGTCTCACAGGTGAAGACTCAATTGACTCAGATTCCAAAGCTCAGCGATTGGCAGCTATGGCCTGCGACCTGCAGCCTGCCCCTTACTCTGTCACTCTCTCTCTCCATGCCTGGTCACAGAGCAGCCATTTGTCTTCTCAGTCAGCACAGTATTTGCAAGTTGATTCGCCAGAACAAACAAGACCCAACTGCTGACAATAACCAAGGCAATGCTGACGATCAGCCCAGGCTGCCACATGGTGGTTCTGTGAGTCCAGTTTCTTCCCTCTATCCAGCAAAGACATGGGTGAAGTGGTCACTGGATTAACACCTATGACTCACTGCCTAAAGGCAGCGATTGCCTGGTAGATACTGTCTTCCCGCTCTCTGCAATTTGAACGTTGAGATGTCATCTTGAAAATCTAGGTTTCAAGCCAAATGACCAGCTCTACTCCCAATTACTTCAGAGGTATCTGCAGGACAGATATCAGCTATCTAGGACTCTGAAGAGTCTTGGACCAATAAGAAAAGATTTTCTGCAGAAGGGAACGTGCGTAAAGCACTGGAACAGTGATGGTAAACCAAAGTGAAACCAAAGCTTCAACTCGGGATTAGGGAGCATGCACACTGGGAGTCACCACCGGATCCATAGGAACCGAGAGATGGAGGGACCATCACTTTTTTGGAACAATCAAGTGACTGAACTCAACTCAGTTTTCTTGGGCGTTATGCCCAGACACAGAGGTCCAGGCAATGGTGGTCAAGATGTGACGTTATGTAACTAATATATAAACTAGGGTTGGGATGACACCCCTTTGAACATATTTATCATTAATCAACACTTCAGTCATGTGTTTTGGCGAAAATTTGCACAGATCAAAACATAACAGTTTTCAGTTACTGTTTATAGGAGACACTCATATTTAACTACAATCCTGCTCAATTCCTGTGTTGCCGGGGCAACAGACTGATCCATCCACCATGATTAGGGCAGATTTGTATTATATACTACATAAACATTCATGAATAACACATTTTCAACCAAAACAGGGTCAATTTCTAATCAATTTAGACATCTTTTATGTTTTAAATATATGTTATTATATTTTCTTAAGATTATTCTCTGTTCGTGTTGTTTATTTTGTTGAGAAAGCACTTTTGACCATGCTAAATACATATGGATCTGCCCTGGTGCAGGTGGATCCCTCTTTTGTTCAATAGGTGTTAAAGTAGGACCACACTTAAGTATGAATACATCCTATTGGATGTAGCCACAGCACAAACATATAAACTGAAGTTGGAATGACATCTCTGTCAGTTTTAAAGATAGTCAAATGGGTCAACACTTCAATTTTGCGTATTGGCAAAAATTTGCATAAATTAAAATCTGACAGTTTTCCATCACTATTCATTGGATGCACCCACAGCACAAACATATAAATTGAAGTTGGAAGAGCTTCTCCGCTGTTATAGTTTTGAAGGCATTCATCATTATTCAACACTTAAATTCTATTTATTGGCTGAAATTAGCATCAATCAAAAACTTAAAGTTTTCAGTCACTGTTCAGTGGATGTGCCCGCAGCACAAACGTACAAGCTGAAGTTGGAATGGCACCTCTATCTAAAACAGTTTGCAAGATATTTATCATCATTCAAAACTTTAATATTGGCCAAAATTTGCATAATTTTTAACCTGTTGACTGTTCGGAACAATATGCAGAACTTCGCCTTAGGTGCCATTATCATGCCAAATTTGAAGTGTACATGCCTCACTTGTGCGGTTTCCGACACAAAAACAAAGTGGAAAGATTTTGCCTTACTACAGGGGTCTGCTCCATGCTTATAACAGTGCGTCTGTAATTCAAGACAGATCACACAGCACAGATATATAACAAAATGACATTTTTATCAGAGAATTTAATTTCAAAGAGTTGCCGATATTTCTATCACCCAGTAAGTCTGTTTGCATGATTTTAAACTGTGCAAGTGCTGCTTGTTCTCAGCCTGGTCATGGTAGCTTTCTCTGCAGATAAAACTAAATGTAGCAATAATGTGGAAATTTTAGTTTTCGTTGTATTTTATTGCTGTTGTAGGCCTAATAAACGATGGCATAGTATATAATGATCCAATGTAAGCCACAAATTTCAGTTTTAATTATATTTCATTGCTGCTTTAGGCCTAACAAACAATAAAATAGTATATAAGGAACGAATGTAAGCCCAGCTGGAGCTGCTTTAATACCGAGCCGCCATCGACTGCCAGTACACACACTGGTGTGCTGAGCAAAACCAAGCTGTGCCTTGCTTAGTGAAGTGGATAAAGGGATCTTGATCTGCTTAGCAGGCAAAAAGGGCGCCTCATCTATCTATCTATCTATCTATCTATCTATCTATCTATCTATCTATCTATCTATCTATCTATCTATCTATCTATCTATCTATCTATCTATCTATCTATCTATCTATCTATCGGTCTGTCTGTCTGTCCACAGACAGACAGACAGACACATATATATATATATATATACACATGTATATATAAATTTTAATTTTTCTTCTTCCCAATCATTTTGCAATTTGAAATATCTGAGAGAGAGAGAGAGAGGGAGAGAGAGGGAGAGAGAGAGAGAGAGAGAGAGAGAGAGAGAGAGAGAGAGAGAGAGAGAGAAAGAGAGAGAGAGACAGAGTTGAAATTTTCTTTATTGCCACAAGGGTCAGCTGCATCGTTCTTCAGTTAGAGATTCTGTCATTAGAATTAATCAAGGTTTCTAGTAATTGTGGGCATACTATGCCATGCCAATGAAAATTTACAGGGTTAATTTGTGTGGATATGAAAGGGAGAAACAGAAGAGGGAATTGGTGGTAAAGCTAATTGCAGGGACATTTTACTGGTTGACTTATCAACAAAAGTTAGAGCTGTATCAGAGGAAACAAGAACGTGACGAACATATTGTCTCTCATGTCACGGGCTCCGAAACATGTTCTGAGTAGTTACCCGATGAAGACCCTTTAATTTGTTTGGGCTAATACAGCCTATGTCGAAATTTTACAGAGGAACGGTGCAATATGGACAATAGTACTTCCATATGTATATAGGTTAGACAGGTACAGGTTAGCTAAGGGAGAGTAAAGAGTTCGGACTGCGGAATAGGGTAATGACTACTAGGAAGTGGTTCTGGGCAAAAAGACACAAATACAATGGTGAGGGACGGAAAAGAGGGAGGGAGTAATGCAACATTAGCTCATTCAGTCTTAAAAGATACATAAAATAACTCGCTAACACCTTTCGCCGAACAAAGGCATTGAATTTGAATGACATGATGTTTGCTCAACTGTTATTATTAAAAAACAAGTCCAGTATCCCATGTTTGCGATGGAAATATTTGAGAAAATTCATGCCGGTGTACCAGAATGGGACTTCCGCTAAGCACTCGTGACTAATTTTTGCAATGAAAGCAAAGCAAAAGGGGAACTGATCCTATTATGATCAATTACTCAATCAATTGTTTTTGTTTTCGTCAAACCAGTGAAAACGATCAATGATTATGTCTGTATGCAAATTGTTTTTTAAATACTGTTTCTTTCTTTCTTTCTATCCATCTTTGTTTTTTCTTTCACTGCAACTTCTAGAATATTCATATTCAGTGTTGCCCTATCAGTTAAGTTGACCATCTGTTAAGATAAATGATGCAAAAGAGGTCAGACAGTAATTTTAGATTTTGAATTTAAGGTGGCTTAGTGCTTGATTAGTTCATAATTATAATGCATGGTTTCTTCCGTGCACAAGCACAGACATTCTATGCGTTTTTCTGTCTTCTTCCCTTTTGCTTCCTTTCTTTCTCAAAGGTATGCAGATCTTTTCTCTGCCATTACTAAATCTGGAATATCTAAATTTGGTATGGATATGCCCGTAGATGTGTGAAGTTAATCTAATGTTTACATTTGTTGCGTGCACACACAAGTATTTCAGTATTATAAAAATCCTTTCTTTCTTCTTTCTCTCTTTCTTTCTTTCTTTCTTTCTTTCTTTCTTTCTTTCTTTCTTTCTTTCTTTCTTTCTTTCTTCTTCCTTCTTTCCTTCCTTCTTTCTTTCTTTCTTTCTTTCTTTTAAGCGTACAGATTTGCGTAGAAGCAAATATTATTTTCTGGTTCGAAGGTTGGCTCTTTTAATACTTTCTCATTAATCAGAAGTTTTCACTTTCACATTAAGTATACGCATGACAGGCAGCCGACCATGTTAATATACCGTTGGCCAACATCGTCATACTGAACACTCTGTGGGCCTAGCGCTGGTGACACCGCGCCACGGGTCAAACTTTTGACTGTCCGATTGCAATATGAGTCAACGGAGCAGGAGATAAAAATGTACAACGAGTAAGAAGTATTAGATATTTAGGTATATACATTGATCGACAATTAAATTGACAAGAGCACATGAAAGATATCTGTAACAAGATCTTACCCATCATTGGCATATGATCAAAATAGGTATTTAATTTCTTTTCCTGTATTATGTCGACTCTATCATGCTGCAGTCCATCAACATTCATTGTACTGTATTGAAGCTTGGGGATAAGTCTATTAACTTCACGTTAAACCATTAATTATACTACAAAGGCGGGCTGTATGAATTATTTCCTTCTCACATTCCAAATGTGACAATGACTAAATATTCAAACTTACAAAATTTCTCTCCTTCATATGAAGTTATATTCCGTAAATATTTGACAGGTTGTGCTCAATGAGTTAAATGACGCATCATTTATAAATTTCTAATTGCAATTTCGCTGTTTAAAAATAATTGTATTACCAAAAGCAACCATCTCTTATCCAAACTTCGATATGATAAGACCCACTATTTCTGTCAGAGTATTCCACCTATTGGACCCCTATGTTATTATCTTATACCCGAAGGAATGAAAAAATTCTGTACCCATAATTTGCTGGAAATGAAATTGGTTAGATAGATTCTGGGTACAGCCTTATATTGCTATCTCTGTTGTTTATAATATATGATTACATCTATATATTTATGTAATGTCGTTATTAAGGAATGTCTATGGCAAGTCGTTTTAACATCTAATCAGATTTATGGATATGCAAAATTCAATTTTGGATACCAAACATTTAATTCTTGATATGGATAATTATTTATGGATATCCAAAAACAATTTTGATATCAAGAATTCAGCTATTGATATCAATAAATGATTTTGGGATATCAAAATTCATTTATTGATATCCAAATTTTTTTAATTCCCCAAATTGAATTTTGGATATCAAAAATGCATTTTCGGATATTCAAAATTGATTTATGGCTGTCCAAAATTAAATTATGGAAAACCGAAATTCAATTTATATGTCCGTTAATCTGATTAAAAATAAAACGGCTTGCCATAGTATGTCTGTATACCAACACAGACATCCTATTCTCTCTCTCTCTCTCTCTCTCTCTCTCTCTCTCTCTCTCTCTCTCTCTCTCTCTCTCTCTCTCTCTCTCTCTCTCTCTCTCTCTCTCTCTCTCTCTCTCTCTCTCTCTCTCTCTCTCAGGGAAAATCTTGTCCAGAGTTTTTTTCGTCAGCTGCAATAGCTCCAAATTTGGCATGATTATACCTCCATACAAGGCATTTTTTGTCTGGAGGAGTCATGGTATTTAAAATTATATAGTTTACGGGTATTTGAACCATCACGATGGCAAAAGGGATCATGTGTTACCTGATCATTGTGATGCCCTGAGTGAATTACCGCTTTTTGCTAATACAAACTACAACAGCCAGCTGCAGAGTTTCACTTTGTCATCAGTCCACGCATTACTGTCAATATTTGTCCCAAACTGAATTAATATTCTAATATAAAAAGTATACTAGAATAATGCAGAGCATCTTGCTACCCCTTGCTACGTGGACCTGATCCTTTTGCTTCGTGGAAATTGCAGTTCTTGAATTCTTTCTTTCTGTCTGGCTTTTCTTTTTTTTTTATATATATTTATTCATTCCAAGCTCCTAACTTACCCCCGTGCTTAATCCTTTCATGCTTTATATTATGTAGCTTTTTAAATTTCAATTTACAATTACACAGCAAGAAACGTCCTTTTGTGACTCAAATGGATAGATGTGGCGTGAAGCAAATCTTTTTTAGTTTATCTGCCATCACTGCATTTTGTTTGGGGCGGGAGCGTACAAGGTCTTCTGTCCACCCGTCACATATAACTTGTTTGATTTACATTCACTTTGTGCCCTTATTTATGTGAAAAAAACTGGTTTGAATCTGAAAGCATGCTGATGAAAGAAAGGTGCATGAATCTTGAATGTAGATTTGTGTACTTTCATCGGCTGGGGTTTTACCTTACCCTTGCCTATGTATAGCAGAGGTTTTTTTTAACCGTTTCTGAATGTTTTATAGATAAGAACGTGACAGTGTCCCGGAGAGTGTGAACAACTCAATTCTTTCTGGTTCAAAATAATATCGGAAGTTAACAGTGAGTCCCTCGAAATTTCATAACATGACAGAAGCGAAAACGAGAATCCTTTAAAGCCATGACTGCCCTCTTGAGGCCAGGGGTTTCTCCCAAACATCATGCCACACGGGTCTTTGTATGCGTGTACTAGTACCGAATCTCTTCACGATTGACAAATATAACCGACTTTTAGAATAACGATAAGGTAATAATTACACAGTAACTAAGCACAAATTGTAATTTTTTTATTACCAAAAGGCTTACGACAGAAATGCTGCCGCACTTGTTATACATACGTCACATGTCATTATAAAATAAACTCTTTTCAGTTTATTCATTCATATTAACAAAACGTTTCATGTGTTGTTCATGAGCTAATGTTTGTTTTGTACACTCTTGGCTGTGTAAAGTACAATATAGTAAAACATATCTGTCGCCATATTTTCATATCACGATATTCAATTTGAATGTTCTGGCCTCCACACCATGTTCGTCTCTTCCAACACTCTGGTGTGCAATTATCCTGGATTGTGTTAGCGCCATCCTTGGTTCCTTTTTCTTCTTCTTCTTTTTTTGTTTTGTTTTGTTTTGGTTTTTTTTTATATTTTTTTTGTTTTTGTTTTTTTTGTTTTATTTTTTTTTTTATTTTATTTTTTTTTTTTTGCAAACGACATGTAAAATGATACTGTTATTAGAGATTGTCCTAATTATAAGACTGTTAGCTGATGCCCATAATTTTTATTTTTATTGCTTTTTTTTGTTGTTTTTTTGTTTGTTTTGTTTTGTTTTTTTTCGGGAGGGAAGGGGTATCTATAACTGCTTTCAATACTTAACTGCAGTTACGTTTCAAAATATTTGTCATTTCAAACCTGTCTAATATTTTAAACAAATATTTCAAAATGCTGTTTATACCATCCAGCAAGGTGTACCATCACCCGTACGTATTCTTTGCTTCATTATATGCATTTGCAAGCAAGGAGTCATGGGGCCCGGGCATGGGCTACACATTACATACGATCTACATATCTACATGTTTGTTTCATGCCACTAATGTAGAGAGGAAACTTATCCAGTCAAGCCTAAAACTGCTGGATCAGTTACTTTGTGGCTAACCTGCAGTGGAAATTTACACAAACTTACCTGCAATTTCCCGCATGTCATTCTTTTCCCAGTTCTTCTCGACCGATTATTTTGTGGTTTTAATTGTTATTTCAGAATGTCATAAATGTCATGCCCACAGTAAGTAATGGGTAGAATGTTAAGATCAGGCAAGCTTTTGTCGGAAGCGCAAGGGCGCTTGACTAGGGAAATATGTGATTACTTTATTCTGAGTGACAGGCTTAATTAATTAGTTAATCAGGCTTTCAACTCGAATCATAATAATCAAGGCGCTGTAAATAAATGGAAACGACATTTCTCTATTTTTTCAATTCAAACCGTTTAAATCTAAATTATCCTCTATGCTAATTTACATTTTTTATTTCCTTTCGAGACGACAAAAGGTTTCGAATAATGTTTAAAGAAGAGCAGGCTGGTATGTATGTATGTATGTACGTATGTATATATATATATATATATATATATATATATATATATATATATATATATATATATATATATACATACATATATATATATATATATATATATATACACACACACACACACACACAAAAGAGCTTATCATGCAATCAATAACATTCTTCAAAAATTTGTGTTCATCGACGGCTTTAAGGAAAAGTATTAATTGTAGAGAATCGACGACAAATAATTTGTGTGTCCGTCAATAATTTTCACGAAACTAGAGGGACGTGATCTGATGATGTAAGTATGTACATCAATAAATGCAAAAACAACTAGGAAAGATGATTTGCTGCATAGCAAATCAGTGTGTGTGTCTTCAAAGCATATTGGTATGACAATGTACAACTATTCCATAACACAGGGGTTGGAATGGCGTCTCTATCTTTTATTGCTTTGAAGTTATTTAAGATTTAAAATTTCTCATGGTGCTATTAAGCATAATTTAAATTGCTACAACTTTTATTTTCAATTCATTAGGTGCGCAATGGTCAACAACCCCCTACATGAAGTTGGAATGACATCTCTATCTATTACAGTGTTAAAGATATTCAAGATTGAAAATTTCAAATACTGCTAATTACCATAATTTAAATTGCTACAACATTTGTTTTAGATTCATTACATGCTCAATAGTCAACAACTCCCTAGTAAAAGTTGAAATGACATCTCTATCTATAATAGTTTTGAAGATATTCAAGTTTTAAAATTTTAAATGCTGCTAATTAGCATAATTTATATTGTTACAACTTTTGTTTTAAATTCATTGGATGCGCACTGGTCAATAACCCCATAGTAGAAGTTGGAATGACAACTCTATCTATTATACTTTTGAAGATATTCAAGATTTAAAATTTCAAATGCCCCTGATTTGCATAATTTTTAACATCTTCATTCCTCTGTATAAAACGGTCAAACTCTTTGTATGGAGGTACAATCATGCCAAGTTTGGAGTTTCTATGTATAAAAGTGTCCGAGAAAAGTGTCGGACAAATTTGCTGGTAAAGAAGAAAGAAAGAAAGAATGAAAGAAAGAAAGAAAGAAAGAAAGAAAGAAAGAAAGAAAGAAAGAAAGAAAGAAAGAAAGAAAGAAAGAAAGAAAAGTGTGTGTTGACACACACACTTTAATGATGGAGGGGGGTTAACATTTGTCCACCTTCGTGAATAGACGCAAAATCACGCATTTTCCTGGCGTAAATACAAGGAAACAAACGAACGCAACGAAGTAAAAACTCGCAATTAAAAATTGTTTTAGAAGGCCAACCCAATAAATTTTGTTAAAATCATCTTGGACAGAAAATATGACATTTTCTGAAATACTCCGTGAAAGCTGTTCGGTGCGAGACTAACTTCGAAACATCGAAAAGATAAGTAAGGTTACGTCCGCAGTTTCTGACGACCCCAGATGATGGCAGCAGAAAACAGAACCACGTGCATCCACGTGGTGCTGCCACCTGCCAAACGAAAGCAGAACTTAGAAAATGCCATGGGTTTACATGCATCTGGCATTAGTTGCCATCACATCCCACTTCACTCAGAGTATGTCAGTTTTTTTGTTGTGAATAATTCTTCTTCTCCCAGGACATTTGAACCTTTTGGATATTGAATTGTTCTTTCTAAACATCCGAGCACTTTGGATGTTTTATGTTCTCTCAAGACTTTATGTGCACAAAATGGATTTTACAGGGCATTGTACCAGAATACCAAAATCCCTTTTAATATGAAAGGTCAGAATTAGCTCTAAAGTGTGTATTCGCCCCAATACACACCTAAATACCCAAACCTTTGGAGGGCTAGAGCTGTGTTTTCCCATTAGTTTGTATGTTAAAGCAACCTTAAATAAATTAGTCACTTATGTAGCTGTGGGTATATGATTTTTGTGAGGTATTTAGTTTTGTATCTAGATTTACTGTCTGAAATTTGGTGTTTCTATGTGCAGTAGTTTTCAAGTTATTAAGTTGCAAATTACAATGTAAAGTAATGGGATTACACAACCCTAGCCCTCCACTGACTGCAGTGCCCTCTTTTAGTTCTCTCTCCCCCCAAAACTCGAACAAAGCCATTTTTTTTATAAAGGGCCTTATATGTCACCTTGTTCTTGTTTAAATGCCTGATTAGTCAACTCCCAGCCAGTCATTTCTGCATATGGCTTATGACCTGGGCTTTCTAGTCCAACAGCTCGGGGTCCTAGGTCTGCTGCTGAGTAGGTAATTTGCAGAGGTGGATCCAGGGTTGGGGGGGGGGCACCTAGGCCCCTAATGGGGGTGCAGGGGGCAGCGCTCCTGCAATTTTAGGATTTGCACAGTGCAAAGAGGGGCTCTCCTGTGAGGAGAACCATAAAGTATATGACTGGTTGTCTGAAAACTTTTTAAACTAGTACTTCTAGGTGCCAATTATCTGTGCCATGAAGTGACTCCACGTTTGTTTTTTTTTTTGGGGGGGGGGGGTGCCCCCTTGGCATCCCTTCTGTATCCGCTGCTGACTTGTTCAAGGCAAATGAGCAAGTCAGAGCAAAAACCACTCAATTTGCATATCAATAATCATGTAAACTGTTTATAATGATGCAAAATAATCAAAGTCTAAATATGATTCAAAATACCAGAAACCCAGTCTGAAACACATTTTTTTTGTTTCCAATTGAACAGATAAAAAATATTTATGCAATCTGTGTACTTTTAAATGTGGTTGGTTTCTTTTTTGTAAGTAGATTACATTTCAGGCAAAATGCTTGGCATAAAATATTTTGTTTCATGTAGGTCAGTACACATTTTCTCCTTATTTAGCATGCATAAAAATGATCTGCTGAACTGAATAATCTATGTCTGTGTGCCGGTACGCATATTATTCACACACACAGACACAAAAAATTAAAGATTTTATTCACATGAAGTTGGGAATATGTTGCAGCTCCCTATAGTCCATCATTAGCATGTTTTGCTGTGCACTATCTGTGGCCACAATATTAAGCATACAGTGGTCCCTCTCTAAGAAGACCACCCTAAATACAACCAAAAAAGTGGCCACATTAGAGGGGTGGCCTCTCTTGAGACAGACAATTGAATGGAAATACCACTTTGTGGCATAGAAAAGTGGCCTTTGTAGGGAGGGTGGACTCTTGAGGGGGCCTTATTACGGGGGGAGCACTGTATACAGATTTTACTGACACAGTGTATCTTGAGTTTGTGCGGAATTGATAGTCCTGTGCTCAGCTGACATTGTATGCAGAAACTGGAGCCTTTCAGAGGAGGAAAATTTTATGTAATATGAGAGTGCCTACTTTAAAACTTAATGTTATCATACAGACATGAAATGAAGAATAATTGCTGTATTACCTTGGGAATCAGGTTGAGCTCATCCATTTTCAAACAAAGATTGTCCATTTTCTAATCAACTTAGACGTGAAAGAACACAATAATGTTGTGTAATATGAATGTGCTGGTCTTGAAACTGCTCCAAGCTATCATGCAAATATGATATTCAAAATAATGGCTCTATGACTTTGGAATCAGTTCAAAGCTGTCTGTTTCTATCTTAACCGAGGAAAGTTCAAACAATGGGACCATGATAGATCTAATGCTGGGCAAGTGAGTGGAATGACAGAAATAAATGTCATGCAGCCTTATTTTATTTATTTTTTGTGTGTGTGTTTTCAATATTCTGCCAAGAGTTCATCTTATAACTTTATAAAGTTTTATATCTCATTTTGTTCATTTCTGGCCAAATCCTAATCTAATTTTGTCCCCCAAAAGGAGCACATGCAAGAAACTATTTATCTATTTGTGGTTCATTTATTCATATTATACATATTTTTTTTTCTATAAAGAGTAGGTGCACTGTCTGGGAGACTGGTGTGATGCATATATTTGCCTAGGTGATGATAAGGAGTGTAATTTGGGAAAACAGTCATGAAATACTCATCAGACGCACCTGATCATATCACTTAGGGTTTCAAAATCACACACAGGGGGAAATTTGTGGCCAGTCATCTCTGTCTGGACTGATGAATGAGTTTGCAACCTTGGATAGATATTCAGTTTACAGATAAATATGTTACATAATAATTAGAACCCAGGCATACAGTGAAACTTGCTCTTGATATTCATTTGTTAATAATATATGATGGAACAATTCTGAGTAATGATGGAAAAAAATATTAAGCATTTATACATAAAGTCCAAATTATATAGTGAAAGGGGATATTTGGCTTGCTAATGTGAAAGCCATCACAAGAATTGTCAATGTATGGTAAGTCTCCTAATCTGTTACATGGGCCCAGAGTGTTTATGTTTCACTGTAATTGAACCAAAATACCTGGCCCTCTGTGCCTCCTGTGTCCACAATCTCATATCAAAACCACAATTGATATCCTTTTGCAGCTTAATGGCATATGCAATAAGATGAAAGGGCTCCTCAAGATGAACAAAAGCCACTAACTGTGAGTTGGGGGGGGGGGGGGGGAGGATGCATGGAGTCCTTTACTGAAATTGGCCTGCAGCAGTAAACCTTTTCTGTCTTTATTTGTTTTTTTTTCCCCTTTTATTTTCTCTTTTCATCTTTTTTTTATGTTTGTGTGCAAACATGCACATTCTGTTTTCTCTTTTTTGTTTCTTTTTTCCTCCTCCCTTGCCATCCTTCTCTCTTCCTTGCTGTACAAATTTTCTCAGGCACTGTTAAAGCGACCACTTTGAAAATTGATGAAAACCCTGCATCCGTGAAACCCAAATTCTGCATATGCAGAGTGGTATATTGTACCTGTAGCCACTTCCCTTTGAGTTCACCTGCTCTTTGTGGCCAAATGTTTATTGCCACAAAAACCAATGTCTTTGTTTATTTATCTGTCTTGACCTGCTGTATAGGACCTTTTTCTATGGTAGAAAGGTTTGCCATATACATGTACCACAGAATCCACTGTATAGCTTCAGGTAAAAATTACATATATTTGTATCACAGAGCCTCCAAGTCTCCCACCTCGGTGGGAAATCTTCCAATTTTTTACCTCCCCCACAATCCTACCAAATTCCGTGAAGATCCACCAAAAATTAAATATGCTAGAGTGTTCACAAGATTTTCCCATTTGGACCCCTATATTGCAAAATATTGTAGGTGGCACCACCAATATGGAAACGTACCTAGATTTTCATACCCCGTATAAGTCCTGAATGTTATATTGGGCTGTCCTGAAAACTGTGGACAGTATCGTGGTCACAAGATTTTCACATTTTGACCTATATACCACATAATACTATAGGTGGCGCCACCAACATTGATGTCGACAAAGATTTTCATACACTTTATAACCTCTAAATGTTATATGGGCCTAAATAAAAAATTGTGGGGTGCAGTGCATTCACAAGATGACCCCTATATTTCAACTGGCCATTTGATCTTGACCTTCAACTTGGATTCAAAAAATTATTGTGTTCAAAATATGTGCCCCACATCCAGCGTTCCATACATGGTCCGTTTTTTCCAATCAGGTAATAACTTTGCCAGTTATTGAAGAAAAACAATAAATTTGGACAAGCGCCAAACTCAATAATAACTGGGTCATGGCAACCAAAAAAGTAGGTCACCAAGTACAGTTTTATATACAATATAATCAAGTGCAATTTTGATCTTGAAGCTCAATTCTCCTTGCCATTGATGTCCAAGCTAAACCCTGTCATTACAATATCACCTCTTTCAACTTTACAGGCATAGTGACCTCACAAAAATAGGTCACGGTCTCTCATATTATTTACCATTCTAGCATTGGACATAGTTTATAGATCCTATAAATTTGGCAAGTCTAACCGAATTACTTTTTCAAATATGGAATTTTATATCTCAAAACACATTTTGGCTCATAATTTCCATACAACTATTGGTGGCACCCCTAGTATCATTAGCAAATTAGACTTTAACCTCCCCCACAATCCCACCCAATTTGGTGAAGATCCACCAAAAATTAAAGAGGCTAGACTATTCACAAGATTTTCACATTTTGACCCCTATATTACATATTGTAGGTGGCGCCACCAATATCGAAAAGAACCTAGATTTTCATACATCCTATAAGTCCTGAAAGTTGTACTGGGCTAACATCAAAACATTTTAAGTTATCGTGCTCACAACCCAAAAGTTTACGGATGGATGGACGGACACTAGTGATGCTTTAAAATTAAGTTCTGCGACCTTAGGTCAGCAGAGCTAAAAAGGGCCAGAAAGCTTCCATCAACCAAGCAGGAATTCATGATGACATATCTGTTAAAAGAACCCGTGGTAATCTTGTATTGCAACCGAAGCAGCTGCGCACCGACTGTTGGAAGTCAAGCAATAAAAACAAATGTCCTTACACAAATACTACAAACGTCATACTGTTTACTCCAATCGACATGAAATAAATGTTGCAAAATAAACTACATTCTGATACAGGTACCAGACGGTTATGTTCCAGATTTGGAACAATCAATAATGGTGTGTCCAGTGAATAAAGTTTTACATTGTTATACATTCAAAAATCTTTTGATGCACACAGACTAATTTGCTTGCAATCCTGTCCTTTTTGGTTTTCCTTTTTTTCTCTCTTTTGTCCCTTTCCTGTGGCGGCAGTAGCCAGGGGTTTTAAGGCAACCGGGATCCCCCACTCCATATGTGCCCGACTCCCAACCCCTGACCTGGCAGCCAGATGAAGGTACAGGCATACACCATGATTGAAAGGTTTTGATAACTTTGCTATCACAGTGAATCAGTTAATAGGTGAAACTTACTAAATTAAATGGAGCAGCATTGTCTGCTGGGGGTCATTTGGAACTTTGTTCATAATATGTTAAAAAATCTCATTGTTTTCTTGATGGCCTGCACTTGGTTACCCAGTAACGTGATGTGTCAGTTGAGGTAAAATCCAGATGGGTACTGATGACAGTCAAGACATACAAGTGCAAACGGGGAATTGTTCTTGTCACAGGAAAGTGGACTTAGCTGTCCTCTCAACAAAATGATAACCTGTTAAATGTTGGAGCAAGCATTTTTATATAAACTGCACAATAACCTCAATTTTACTGACACACATGCATCCCCCCCCTCACTCCTTTGAAATTAGTGAAGGGCATCCATTCTATGTATCTGAATTTAAGACAAAGGGTCTCTTGATAATTGGGACCACTTAACCTTGCACTGAGGTCAATATACATGAGATTAGCTGTCTGTTGGACCAGATTTTTCACAATTTTTATTTACAAACAACTCTCACCTCCACCAGATTGCCAATTCTGAACTTGCAAGACCATGCTTTTTTATTTATTTATTATTTATTTATTTATTGTTAATTTTTTTTTTTTGGGGGGGGGAGGTGCTCTTTTTAAATGTGTCCTAATATTTGAAGCCTGTCCATATATCTGGCCATCTTGGAATAGGTTGATCCTTATGTAACGTTGTAACTAATCTGCATAAGTTGCTGTGTGGTCCTTTTCAACATTAATTTGATGCAGTTTATTTCATACAGACACAGGAACTGCATTGTGGGCAGTTAACATGACCATCACTGATGGGTCAGACGACAACACTTCCCATAATAAGTTTTCATCTAGGTGCATTTTGAATGCAGTCAGCTGTGCCTTTGCCTCCAAAGCAGACCCAAGCTCTGTGTCAAGTCTACTCCACTTGAGTCTGCCCTTGTTTGACAAGGTCAGTTTAAGCTTTGGAAAAGTGACTCGGTTTCAAATTGACTGTGTCTGGTTACCATGGTAATAGGCTGCAGTACAGTAGGGACCAGAGGATGCTACTGGACAAAGTGATAATGATCAACTTCCTGATTGGTGTATCAGTCTATGGGGAGGGTCACATTATAGTTTTATTTCAATTTCTACTGTAAATTGTTTTAATTTTACTGTATTTTTATTTTTGCTTATTTCGCTGATGGCACAAAACCGCGAAAATAATAACACAGTGGAATGGTATTTTAACATTGTTTGAATAGAAATTATGTCAAAAAATAGTGAAATTCAAACTACAACAAAATGTCAAAAATACCAAAACTGTGAGAAATTGAACATGTGAAAACAAAGCAATTTACAGTATGGATTAAGAAGGGCAGACCAAGCATAGTTGAGAAACTTGGTCTGCTTTGCAGGCAAGCTTTGCCTTGAATATATTTTGAGCTGATACACTTTAACTTGGGTCTCAAGTCCTGATAACATATCTACCAGAATAAGAACACATCAAAAAATGATATAATAGGCAAGGTCAAGATCAGCTGGTTCATGTGGGTTCTCAGTAGAGGGCCCTGTAGGCAGGCAGGCTAGCTATATGCATTTCCATTAGCTTCTATTGTAATTTGCACCTATGTAACTTTAAAACCACTCTAGCTTGAAACACCAAATTTCTTGTGGTAAATGGTTGTACATAGTTAAAATACTCCCATCAATTTTGTAATGTTTGATGCAAAACTATTCGATGAATTTAATGTTACATTAACATAGAATCTAATGGGAATACACACCTCTAGCCCACAAGAATGTTGTGTACTGGGTTGCATAGTCAAACAAATACACATACAATAGCTTATTACAACCTCTCCTATTTGGAATCATAATCTTTTGATGATTCCAGCCTATCACGAAAAATTTTCCCAAGTAACTACATTGCTTCCTAGGAAAAAAACAAGTTTATGAATACAATATTTTGGTAGATATCCAGGATATTAAATCAGACCCCTAGAGAAAATCTTAACTTATGTAATTAACATGTACTATCTGAATGTGTTCCTCATATGGGGAGACTCTCCTCATCTTTGCAATTTAACATGTATAGTTTTATATATGCAAGAGAAGAAAAAAAGTTAGGAAGCGGACGAAGATAACCCAATTTGATATGTGGATATTGACATTCCCCACTTAAAGCCCCCCCCCCCCAATTATGTTATTTAGTGGTTGATTTCCTTTATTTAACCCCTGCTGATAAGTCACATTTTTGTGAAAATATTTTGACTGCTTTTAAGATATTTTGGCTGGAGGAGCAGGCATGCCAATGGCCAGTTAGAACAAATATCTGAAAATCCCCCAAATCTGACTGAAATACTTCCAAATCTATATATTATAGACTGGTCCACCTGGGCTTTCCCCCTCCAAAAGGTTGTGTTCTCCAGAGGTCATTCAAAATCAGCAAGGTAGCAAGAGGGAACGGTCAACACACTTGCATGTTTGACCTTACAAGAGAAAAAGTTGAAGCCACACTCGAAAGCACATATTTTAACTGTGTTATTATTACCAAAGTGCCATTAGACAGTAGTACTACTTTTAACGGTCCGCCCCATGGACGGACCCTTTATGTTTTCGGGTTGTCTGTCCGGATGTGCACATTCTCGTTACTGTGATATCTACAGAATGCCTCCATCTATTTTGCTCAAATTTGGCAATATGCTCATCTAACCTGGAAAGATAAACGGATTAGATTTCAGTGTCACCATGGCCTAATTTGAGCAAACACCACCCAAATTACATGCTCGCTAGGGTGTGTTACCACAATATATCTCCAGAATGCTCTAATGTATTTTGCTCAAATTTGGAAGTATGTTTATCTAGCATGCCAAGATAAACTGATTAGATTTTGGTGTCACCATGACCTAACCTGAGCAAAAGGAAGCATTTTTTCTTCTGTTGGACCCTTCAGTCAATGCTTTGTGTTGAAGGCAGGTCTTGTTTTTCTTGTATTATATACAACTCAAGTTGTCTGATTTTGCGTAATTTTGCCATCCTTTCTTCTATGTGATTTCATATGCATCTTTTCTTCTCATGGAAGCTAATCACCTATCATCATATTGAAGCTCTTGTTAATTTCCTGTGCAATCTTCATTCAGGAAGTAAACTTGTGAAACGGCAAACTCGAAGATAGTTGGTCAGCTGTCACTCTTATCTTGGGAGATTTATTTATTTTTACTTTATTTATTTATATATTTTTTTTTTTTTTTGAGGAAAAAAAAGGTGGGGCAGTCAGTGGTCAACAGTGACATTAATCACATGACCAACAGGGCTGAACACTTGGCAAATGTGCAGATTTCAGCTTGCCTGCTCAACAGTCCAGGTATCAAGTTTCTTTGGCTTTACTCCAAAATAGAAATACAGAAACAAAGAACATGGTCTGTTCATCATGTGCTGTAACAGTGTTTTGAGAAATAAACCCACACAAAACTAGAGTAGCTTGCAGAATGATGTCTCATAAATATATTAGTCATTTTATTTGCCCATGTATCGAATATGTTCTGTATGGAGTCAACTTGCAGTTCTGCCACACCATATACAACATACAACAGTACATCTATACATCCAGGCTCGTGCATTGCCGATGGCCCTCTTGAAAAAAAAATTAACATCCATTCCACTTTTCCACAGATTGGGACCAGTGCTAACAAATGGACAAATTAACAGTCGAGAAAGAATTTGTAAATTCTAACATTTATTTCGATTATTTTTAGTGGTATTTTTTCCATTACACTGCTTAAGTTTTATAGCTACATATTATTTCTAATGTACAAGGCAAACTACATATACATTATCAGCAAGAGACAGAATGAACTACACCAGCAAGCTATGCAGTCAGGATGGTAGGAACCCTACAGCAATGCAATGAATGATCCCCAATTCCAACAAGATATGCAATGACACTGTGAGTATCGGATATCTCCAGCAGACAAAACATTTGCAATTGTCTTGCAGCTTTTCTCTGCATAAAAGCCAGTGGTTGCAAGTGTTTTGCGACATTTGGACTTGGCCCTGGTTCATGATCGAGTCACGAGAGAACTGGTTTTCTATTCATAGTGCCAAAACACACACACACGCAATGTTGTTGCTGATGGGACAACAGTGAATACATGTAAATGATAAAACTAATGACCTCACAACTAATGCTCATTAAAACAGGAATCCCAACAAGCATAATTTCCATACTACAATGAATGCATCCAGAATCTGAAGTTTAATCACAATAATTTTGATGCTTGAACCTGAACAGTTTTTTCCCATTAATGTTTACACTTTTAATTAATAGTTTTCCATCCTACCTGCAAGCTCTCTGAAAGGTATTTCCTACATCCTATCCCAAAACAAGATATCACGTTTGACACAATAAGTATGCAAGTACTATTATGTTTCTGTAATATTACAAAACCAGTCAATTTGGTTTGCCATGATATATATATTTATATATATTGAAGCAACCTGGAATGAAAATGTTCATCTTCCAGATTCAAGAAAGTAGGCTGTGCACATAAGTCTTGCCCACTGCAATGTGGTGCACACGTTGATCACCAGAGGGCAGCAAAGACTAGATCAAGGGACCACAGTGCCTCCTCACTGATGACAAGACCAAGTTTGAAAATGGCCACTCGTCCACTCACTCCACAAAATGTAAAGTCTCAGTAAACCATTTTCGGCATATAAAACAGACCAACACCTGATAACTGCATAAAGTCCAGCTGCCGAGTCCACCAATATTCACCATGAATTGACTTTAGGCCTGTGTGCTTTTTTCTTCAAACAGGTTTTACCATTAAATTAAAATTCATATTTTCATTTACAGTTTATACACGATTTGTCAAGAAAAGGAAACTTTTCCCTTCATTTATACTTTATGCGAGAAAAATGAAAACTTGACAGACATGCCATTGAGTGTAAAATACACAAATGTATATTGCTCTATAAAAAGAAGAAATTAAATAAATATGGAAATTCATTAGAGAAACATTTTGTTTTCTATTGAAAAAAGAAGTAAGTTAATATAAACTACAAGATTACTTCTTGGCATCTCAAACTTGAAGTTCTGTATCTTACAACTAATGAGTGACAAAGTCAACAAAGTTGGGAACTGAACATGACTCTGAGCACTGGCTGAAAAGAAAAGTACTCCTCAAATGGCACTGCCACTTTGTGTGTTTTTCTCTTCACAAAATTTACCCCAGAAATATAGACAATAAGAACCTCCACTTTCACCTAGCTTGTTTAACCCTGTACAATACTGAACTACCCGAGTTTTTTTTTTTTTTTTTAATTTTCTTTTTTTTTTTATATGATTTTGTCCACTGGACAACAAATATAACACCACAAACAGGGAATTACAACCAACTCGGGCATTTCACAAATAATTCAACATTCTGGAATATTGCAAGGGGCTAGATTCAAGGGGAACTGGGGTTGACAATCTGCATAAAAGATTTATACAACTTTTAGATACATCTACACAAGTGGCCACTGTGTACAGATCATGTCCCAGGCTACTGCTATGAGTTCTCTCAGGCCTGTCTAGTTTCAATATGATGTGACAGCTTTACATAAATCCAACAGAAAAAAAAGCTTGTCTGCCATTGGTCATTTTATTTTGTCACATGACCTTGGTAGCCAGTAGCCAGTAGCCAGTAGCAGTAGCCACAGTTTACTGTCAGTGCCACTGGAAGAGGAACCATGAATGTGGTCTCCATGACAGAAAGTTGTGGTAGTCCTTGGAGGTTGTGAAATGTTGGATTTCTTTGCAGTAGTCTGAATTAACAACAACCGCCTCCTTGGTTTGCACCACCACCACCAGATGGCATGCCACTGGGGTTTGTTGGGGAATGTTGTGGACCAATCTTGATACCATTAGCCTGCAAAGAAAGCAAAACTTTTTACATTCAAAGACTTCACATATTTCTTGGAGGGTGTGGTTGATAAATGTGACCCACAGCAGTCGTATGTGGTTCACAATAATCATTACTGATTGTATCTCTATGGAATGATTTGCTAGGGTGATTTTCATACATGCAGATCTTATATTTGTTACAAAGTGTGACTTCTTACTGAAATAACCCCCCTCCCCCCCACACACACATAGGAACCTGGCTTTTTTGTTTTGTTTTGTTTTATTTTTCTATAGCCAGACTGTAAGCAGTCTGGCATTATTTTAGTTTGAGGGATTACGACCTCTGCAGTCAATGATACAGTGCCAAAAATGCCACTTACGCCCATTCACAATTTTGGTACTCCTTTGCATATTTTTTCCATACGTTCTCAATAAAAATACATTGTTTTTTTACACATATGTTTCTTAGATTTATTGTAATTTCAGCCAATCACTACATGAAAAGTTATGTACAGCATTCACGGCTGTTTGACCATGCGCAGAACATGCACATGCTATCCCACGCACATATCTGATTACTTCATAATCACATTGACCTGCAGACTTTAACTGTACTGCTCATTGATTGGACTCTCAAAGGATGCCCTCCCAGGCAAGTACTTTTCATAAATTTCAATCACGGAAATATCAGGGACTGGTATGGAATGAGTTAAAAGATACCTCCAAGGGTCACCACTGTGTGGCCAGTCAACATAGGTGGTTCATCAAAAGAGTTCCAAATAACATGTAAAAGTACCAAACAAAATTTCCAGAGAGTTGCTCTCTTATAGAATGGTCTTTCAAGACGAGGAATGGCATTTGTAATGGGGGGTGTTATAAACAGGGAGCACCGTATATCCCAAGTGATATACATGTACAGTGATCCTTTGGTCCACCCTCCTCCAAGACCCTTCCTTGAAAATTTTGGGAGTTTAGTTTGAAATTAAAATGCTTACGGTGGGTTTTTGAACTTGAATTCTGATTATTTTTCCACAAATACCAAAAGGGATAATATGGTCATATGATTATGAAAAATCTCACCCATTTGCAGGTACATACCTCATTATTTATATCAAATACACCATCTTGAATTTTCTGGTAAATCTCCTTAGCTGTGTTTATAAAGGCCTGAAAAACAATGGGAAACAATTTAAGTAATTTCTTTGATGGACAATTACAGATATCACCATGTTCTAATACTAAATAAAAACAAGGCCAAAGTAAGATGAAAATGAATACTAAAAATGGCATTATACCTGAGCTTAAAGTGATTTCAGTCATTTTTTCTCTGCTTGATAAGGAACTGTCTGCCAATTGAAAAGGTTCTTTCAGATCTTCAGACACTGCCCACACCAGAATGTGACACAGCTAAATATATTTCTAAATGTCTCCATGAAGTCACAATTACCCAGAAATCAAAGCATTTCATATTGCTCATATCACAAATTATGATTTTTCAAATTTAATCAAACTGTCCCGCTAGTGTCGTTTACATGTGGTAGGTCTGCAGAAGTACTGTGCTTAACTTGAAAAAAATAAATAAAAGTTTGGCCATCTATTAGACATCCTGGCAACAAACAGCACTGGAGAAAAGATGTAGCTTTACAGTCAGTGAATAACATGATCCAAAAGTCTACCAGGGTCATCTCTGCAGTACCGCATACATGTATTTGCACTAACTGTTACTGTTCAAAGCATTCTTGTCATACCTTGGTAACAAATAAGACTAGATAGAGAGAGAAAATTTATAATAATCACTTCCCCGTCTCATACTTTGCAGACTTTGTATCAAACACTATTGTGGCAGTTTTAGTGGGGCACATGAAGTAAAATCTGATACTAAGTAGTAACATAAAAAGCTGTTTGTCCGTATACTATTTCCAAAAGAACATTTTTTTCTTCTTCACTTTTTTGTTTGTTTTGTTCTTGTTTTTAACATCACAAACATGTTTTGATCCCAGTTGTACTGGTGGTTTCAGTCTGCTGCCTACACAGTCTTGCACAGCCAGTTCACAGATGGGTATCTGTTGCCAAGTACATCCGAGCGTACAATTCCATATGTAAATCCTGTCCCTTCAGCGGCAATAAGGATTCACGATCATGTTGTGGAATTATACTTCATTTTCTTTGTTACACAAGTCTCACCTCTTCTACATTTGCAGCTGTTTTGGCAGAGGTCTCCATAAAGACCAGTCCGTGTTCCCTGGCAAATGCCTCTCCCTCTTCCTTCTTGACGTCCCTCCTGGCCTCCAGATCACTGAAGTACACACATGTACAGGTTAGCTGGCAATATGCAGCATACTGCAATGGTATTCAAACTGTTAAATGGGATCCAAAATATTTTCCATTGCATCACTGCCAGATAAAAAAAACAACAACAAAAACTCATTGCAAAACTGGAGTTAAATGAGCATTCGTAAACCCTTAAAGTGCCAATCACTGCTTCAGTTGTTTTCTCATTGCCGTTACACATATAATGCTTGATAGACTGAAATTCCTCATGAAGATACCTTTCATTCAAATACCAACATGCCTAGTCTAAAGCAAAAAATAGTCTTAGCGAACTTTTCTCCGGACAATTTGCACACAATGTGCACAAAGTGTCCAGAGAAAAGCTGTTAACTCGGCCTTAAATCAGCGCTTCAAGGGTTAAGAACATTGCCTGTGCTCTTGTTACAGCCTATAGTGCCCTCCCTTGGTCATGCCAAGGAGTTCAGTGCCATCATATCGATGAAAATTGAGTCACTACCAACTTGAATGTAAATCAGGAGGGATAAAATCACTATAAGATGTTGGTGAGTGCATAACAGAGTAAAGACCCTGCTGTCCCTTTGGTATCTTGAAATTTTTTTATATACAACCACAATATCACAGCGAACTCTGGCAACTGTATTTTCAGAAATAAAAAATATGTCAACTGTTGATGTACAGATGATGATGGCAAGCAATAGACCACAAGATGAGCTCTGCTGACTCCACTGACCTAGAAATTACAAAAGAAGTTTTCTCCTTTCTGATCTATACTGTTCCCAACTCTTATCACTTTACAAATAAAGTCAAAACATGTACGTTGCTTTCAGACAAAATTGTCTGCCTAAAGCAACATGAAACAGGTCTGAATTTACATCTTTAGCATGAAATTTTGTTCTCTACTCATATTCATTCAGAAGACACTGCTGGCTGCAACATACGCATGGCGGTCAAAGCATCAATGCTTTTAAGAGTCAGGGGCCAATGACAATTGTTACTACTTCACAAGGCATTCTCTGGTAGATTAGTGTAAACCTGCTTCAATGGTAAAATTCTGTAACAGCTGGAAAGGCGAGTGCATTAGCTATTGCATGCATGTCATGTCAATGGTATTTGACTCTTTTTCTAGGCCTGTTGGCCTTGACTGTCTTGAGCAGACCATGTGTGCATATGCCACCACATTCATTACATCAGTATTGCACTTTTGAATTTGCTCAGGAGGACTTATTATAACAGGTGAAAGGCTTAAATAAAGAAGGTATGGTGTTTTTTGATGAGGACATTTCCCCTTCACAGGAGAATGATGTCATTTTTTGCAAACTTTTCAATTACAGGCCTTCCATGCCTCTACATCTGTTTACATGTGTGTTATTAAGGCTTGTTTAATCAATGTTTTATATCCTGCTTTCTTTTCTACCAAAGGGATATCATGAAGGTAGTAATAAAAGTAAGAGCATGATTTTTCAGACATTACACTTTTGATTGGCCTTTCACCAATGATGAGCAGCCCTACACTTTCATTAGCACCTTCGTTTTGTTTGTATGCAAATTAAAGTGTCAAGGTATATACATATGGATGTCAGGCAAATCAAAAAGTGTCAAAAGCTTGTTATTGTAACATTATTACCTTTTGTTTCCAATCAACATGATAACCATGTTGGAGCTGGAGTGCTGCCTTGCATCCTCCAACCATGTTGTCAAATGGTTGAAAGTGTCCCGCCTGAAAAGGTATAAAATATGCTGGTCAAACGAAAAATTAAATAAAATGCAATCTCTTGTAATCAGAGATTGCTGGATCCATGCCCCCGCTTCCCCCTCACCCCATTGATAACCTTGATAATCACAGGTCTCCTCTGGAATAAATGTAGTCATGAACAGTGAAAAAAGTAAAAAGACATGACTTTACCAGGATATACCACTAAAATGGCTCTGTGACCTTGGGAATTGGGTGTGGGTCACCTATCTTCGAACTCATCCGAGACCTTATGCAGGACTATAAGCATGTGCAATATAAAACGCCTATGTCAAAAACTTTTCAGCTTTTCACGTGAAAACCAAATTCACTAAAATGGCTCTGTGACCTTGGGAATTGGGTCAAGTACACCCATCTTCCAACTTGTCCAAGACCTTATGCATGACTATAAGCATGTGCAAATATGAAACCCCCATAATTACATGTCACAAAAGTCACGTAATTTCCAGTGAAGTCAGGCACCAAACCTAAAAGGTTTTTGTCATACCCTACAGTTCAGAAGTTTCAACAGTTGATGTGCTCACAAAACGTGATAATCATAAGTGTTTTAGCAATATACATTTACCAATGCTTCGAGTTAAGAAACAAAGAAATACTGTTGTAAACCTGCATCTCACACACTGTCAAATTTGAAATATTTCACTTATTGTATCATGGGCCTTTGGCTCAAAAGTACAATAAACATTCAATCAAGTTAGGCACCATTTTTTTTGTTTCAAAGACTAAGGACCTTGTTATCAGTGCTCTTGTTATAAAAAGTAAAAATGCAACACTGTTCCAAAACATCTCAACAATGTGGTCTGCCAGTTAAGTCTAAATGTACAATTTCACCTGTCTTTGCAGAAACATATGTCAACCTAACATTTTAAATCAGAGACATATGTCTATACAAACAGCGAGCACCAAACACCCAATACACCAGTCCTTTTTCCTTCCTCATTCATAAGCTATTTTAAGACGAAAGTATGTCAACCATTTTGCTCCATCAAGCTACACCTGAAACTTCAACAAAGCTGTATGCTCTCAACATATGCCTGACTGGGTCCAATGGGATGGAACTTGCAGTTTTGTCAAACAGTGGCCAGGGACAAGTAAAAGGCTTGATGTGACTGACACTTGAAAGAAAATGTTTGCATAATAACCCTTTCCCCCTTGAATTAAGACACAGTCAACAGCTTTCATTAGCATGGACAGGGCAGGGCACTAAGTGCCTCACTCAGGCCAAGGAAAGCTTTTGACCTACGTCATGTTATTTTGATAGGTCCCATGTACAATTCTCATTTTTTCATTACATGTACTGTTGAAATTAGCTGAAGGGACTCTAGCCGAAGATATTTAACCACCAGCCTGTTTTGGCTGATTTCAAGGGGAAAGGGTTCACCTGGTTTCCTCCCCCTCCCCCATATTTAACATGATAGAGTTATATAATCATACTATAATTAACTGTCAATAGTGCTGACTGACCTTGTGATGTCATAGACAAGCAGAGCTCCTGCGGCCCCTCTGTAGTACGACCTTGTGATTGACCTGAATGACTCCTGGCCAGCCTGTTCAAGTAATGGTGAACAAATACATTTCAACCTGCCAATCAAGTCAATACAAAAGAGCAAACTTAATCATCTTCACTGAATTTGTTGACTGCACAAGAGACCTTATGTTGATGTATCCACATTCATTTTTTTTAAATTAACCGATTCATGGTCAGAGTATGACTGAGTCAATAGCTTTCTGTGGTGTGGTGCACTTTGGTCACATTGTGATTAACCTATGCCAAGAAAAGCTATGGACCTATAGCATGCAATCATGAATGGATCTTGCATACAAATATCAGCAAATTTTTTTTTCAGAAATGGGAAATTTAAGTGAATGCTTTCAGGCAGATGATAATTTCCATTCAAGCGCTTTTGGTGATTCGGGTGGGACGGGGTTAATAAAATGGCAAGAAGTGCCTGATGGACACTGTAAATGTAACCTGTGTAAAGCTGGGATTGGCACAAATTTTCTTCCTCCAGTCAGTAACTTGGGAGTTAATAATTCGCAGACATGTCGCCATCCTGGTAATTATGTTCCGGTAAAACTGAATTAAGAATTTTAATCCTTTCCTCCTCAAATCGCCCAAAAGCGCCCAGATGTGAATCTTGTCTGTCTTAATGTGTGACTTGAATTTCTTGGTACTAGAAAACTTTTTTTGCTGAGATTTGTGTGTAAGATCATCTATGATGGCATGTCCTAGGTCAGTAGCTTTCCTTGGCATGAGCTGAACACATCGCACCCAACCCACAACACGGACCCTACTGACTGAGTTGTACTCTGACCAGTAATGGGTTATCCTTACAAAACTTATGTGTCATTTATGAAACTGCACGGTTGGTGTCAGCTCAGTTACTCATCTGAACATCTACCCGAGATACCCAAATATTTAATACCAAAATATTAATCTATTTTTGTGAAATTTGTGATGTAAAATGGGCAAGAATAGTACAGCTAAAGGAAGGATATGGTAAGCACTGTTGTCAACAAAACAAATTGTATGTTGACATGCCATTGGCTCCTCAATATCATGAAATACCAACTGCCATAACAAACTATCCCACCACTACAAGTGTGCCGAGAACAGCTGTTGATCAGTTTTCCAGAAGGTTAATGAAAATGACGTATTTAAGTTTCTTTGACAGATGGGTCTCTAAATACATGATAGCACATCCACATCCACATTTTTGTCCCATGTATGGACTTTTGAATACAAATTTGGCCTATTTTGGATAATCTCTCTGACAAAAATCTATGTCCTTTTGTCCTCAATATAACATCTGTCACATGGGAGCAACAACACAGATGTTCCATTTTCTTTAAAAAAATGCTAACAGGTATGATACTATCAATACTGCTCACTAAGTTCACAACTATACACAATTGAGAGATATTTACAAATCTGGACAGAATAGGATGTATTCATATCTAAATACTCTAACACCTATTGAGCAAAAGAGAGAGCCACCTGCATGAGGGTAAATCCATGTATTTAGCATGGTCAAAAGTACTTTCTCAACAAAATGAACAACACAAACACACAATAATCTTAAGAAAATGTATTAACATATATTTGAAACATAAAGGATGCATGAAATAATTAGAAATGGGCTCTCTTTTGGTTGAAAAGGTGTTATTTATGGATGTTTAAGTAGTAAATAATACAAATCTGCCCTGATCATGGTGGAAGCATCAGTCTGTTGCCCCGCCAACACAGGGAGTGAGCAGGATCGCAGTTAAATATGAATGTCTCTTATTGAATCAAAATAAACATGTTTACATCATTTACTCATCACCTTACAATGTTCTGTTACACATGATAATTTTTTTTAATCTCCGTATATTATCCCAATTCAGCAAGAGTTTGACTTGCTGTGAATATTGATCTGGTATACTTACAGTGTCCCATATTTGAAGTTTGATTTGTTTGCCGTCGATTGTGATCATACGAGCACCAAACTCTACACCTGCAAACCCAAAATATCGGCATTACATTCCTGATACAATTGAATGAACAAAACTTTGAACATAGTGGCCTAGAATATGCATATACAATGGAATATTACATTTCAAATTAGGCAACATTTACAGACAGAAAAGTTAAACAGTAACTGAGTAAGCTCTGAATGGGGTTTGGCTGGCTCTCAGTCAAGTGACAATGATTTATTTCCCCCACAGATTGAGTGCTGAAGTCCAGCAGACTAAAGGGTGTAGGGCTCCATGGATGACAAATAGTGAAAATCAAAGACTGTTAAGATACTTTATTGTGTCCAAATGACGATCATGAATAGGTCTCCTCCCCCCGAGGAGCCGGGGAGGAGACCTGAGGGTGCATAAAAAAGTTGGTAAGTATCACAAAATGAGGATGCACATGATTGACAATTTCCGAGCGGTGTGGATAGGCCAGATTAACAATGTTGTTGGTTAATGTTACTAGCATTGTGATGTCAGAGATCGATAAAGCTACAGTATATGTTTAATACGTCACAGGTGAAAGATGCTCCGAGTGAGTCTCAAAAAGTCCATGCTTGCCTGGGCAGCAGACCAGATGGTATCAACGAATGTCATTAAATATATGATCAATAAAATTATTGAAATAAAATTAAATGAAAATATTAGCCAGTGAGAAGATGAGCAACATTGAGCGATGATCTAATTTTAATATGCCACACTTCCCTATGCCAAGAAGGATCCACACTAGCATTTTCTATGACAAGGTCAAGGGTCAAGGTCTCTATGACCCAATTTTTGTGGTACATGATGTCCACTTGACTGAATGATATCGAACTGAATTTTAATACACCAAACTGGTCACATGCCAAAAAGACGTTTGACCACGCTGCAATTTGATCAAATTGTACCTGTAGTAATAACACAGACTGGATATTTGTGGAACTGTCTGGCTGTTTAATAGTTTTGTTTCCTTTGTACGTATATAAAATGCATGCCTGACACAAAAAAAATATCCTGATACTAGCGGTCCATACATGATATTTTGTTTCAGGGGCATTACGATGGCCAACAATATCCTTGGTACTGGGGAAATATAAAAGAGCTGTTGGGGTGGGCTCAGGTTTGCCTTTCAAGGCTACCAATATCACAAAGAAAAGGCCACCACCTGCAGAATTTACTGGTGTTGTATTGCAGACACTGTGGCTCCCAATTTTCTAGGACACAAATTACTCACAGGATGACTTTCTAAAATATCATTTGATGACTGCATGCATGCATCCGTGGGTTGCCATAGCAATATACAAACAATGCCTGGTCCCTCAGAAAGTTGCTTTGCCCAACTCGTACCATGTGACCATCATATGTCACGATGCTGAGTGTCAATCTGGTCAGTTTTAATTCAGTCAAAGTTTGACCAATATTCAATCAAATTCCCATTCAATCTAGACGTCAGTTCGATATATGGGGCCTTCTTGCAAAACTCCATTCTGTCATACAGTCGGTAAAATATCCAGTTGGCCAAAAGTAAGTTTGAACAAATTACATTCAGTCAAGTGTCATAAAGACTAATTGGTGGCATGCATCCCCCCCCCCCCCCAACTGATTAACAACAACTCTATACCAGTTACTGGTATTCCTGGGGGCCCATATATATTTTTTTTTTTTAGAATGACGACAATACAGTGTTTCTGACAGGATTTTATTCAGCGGGGTCATAAGAAGGGAAATTCAGAGAAGAAGACTTGATTTTAACCAATTTTACATGTAAATATACAAGACCTGTGACCCTGTATAACTTTCTTAAAGGGCATTTCTGGTTTTCAAAGGGTAATGTACCTCCATTTGGGGGTAAACGGAAACACTGCAATATGTGCATATACATACATGTTCAGCTTCTACATACAGAGCTTTCAAACAAGAACCAGCATGCCTGGCAAAAAAAAAAAAAAAAAAAAAGTCTTGATCACAGTACAGCTGCTGCAAGGGCTGCTGTAGCATGACTTGCAAGGCAATATCTACACCACTAAGGCAAGCCTTCAGCAGCACAGCATGGAAAGAGTTACAGCTTAACTCATTCCATACCAGTCCCTGATTTTTCTGTATATTTACCTAGATTTAAGACAACAATTGCATATTCAAATTCTTCATGAAAATAGCTTTCCTTCAAGTACCAACATGCCTATAGCCTTAAGTCAGTGCCAGAACCACTGACCAAGGCCTATGACCATAGTATGGAATGAGATCAATCTCTAGATGTGCACATCAAATTAATTTAACATTTCAGGTCAACTCAAAACACACTCTTATTTTCAAAACAAAGTTGCTTCTTTGGAGTGTTCAATACATAAGTGCACAGTTGACAAGTTAATTATTTATTAATACAATCAATGCAAGATAAAAAAAAATTATAAAAGCTGCAGCATTAACACCGTGAACATCTACTAATCCATTCTACACATGATACCAGTACTGTTATGTAAATTGCATTCAAAGTGCTCTTGTAAACAGATGCCTGGGTATTCATACATAGACCTTCATGTCACAGCCGTTCCTGGTTAGTATCCTGAACACTGTGGTTTACAAGTAAATTATACATCTAAGTTGGGGTCATGTGTAAAGATGCAACGTGGCAACCATTCAGTGCATTATGCATGGCCCATACATTCCAGAAGCCGTCGACCAAATCTGATAATTTCTCTCACTTTGGACCACAATTTGGGAAGCTCTCTCACTTAAACATTTCTTCCTCCCGAAAATAACACAGATGTCATATGTCATCTACAGTGGTCCCCCACTTATAACGCCTTTCTCACCAGAGGCCACCCCTCTTGAAAGATCAGCATTTTTTGTGCAGAAAGTGTAGTATTTCCATTATATTCTCGCCCTCAAGAGAGGCCACCCCTCTTATAAGGCCACTTTTTGGTTGCATATGGGGTGGCCTTATAAGTGGGGGACCACTGTACGTCAATGTTTTTACTCAAATTTCATGTACATATACTCCATTATGAGACAACCGAGTAGACCTATCAGTACAGGGTACTTACATGTTAACTCATTCCATACTATGGTCACAGGCCTTGGTAAGTGGTTCTGGCACTGCCTGGAAAGTCATTCTGCAGCTGCCCTTGCAGCAGCTACAGCATGACTTGCCAGGCAGTGCCAGAACCACTGACTTAAGTCTATGGGCATGTTGGTACTTGAATGAAAGCCCTTTTCATGAAAAATTTAAATCTGCAAATGTCATCTTAAATCTAGGCAAATATACAGAAAAATCAGGGACTGGTATGGAATGAGTTAACAGCCCTGAACTTTCTCGGGTGTGCATGGCGTGAGTGCCAAAATACTTCTCCCATGGAGAAGCAGTCAGCTCACACTTTTTTTTTATAGGTGAGAGTTAATCCTTTCCCCTTGAAATTGGCCAAAACTGGCTGACGGTCAAATATTATGTCTTCAGTGTTTTCAATTAATTTCACCAGTGATGAAAAACAATTTGACTGAGAATTGTAGTTGAGACCTATCAAGATCACACACCCCAGGTCAACAGCTTTCTTTGGCAGTGCCCAGCCCATGCCAAGGGAAGCTGCAGACTGGGTCTGAATTCAAGGAGAAAGAGTTAATGGCCCTCCATAGTGAGACACATTGTGTTCCTTATGAGCAATGAAATACATGTATTCTTGTAGTCACAGAGTGAAAAAAAACAAATTGGACGAATCAAGAATGATAACTTCCTGCCTCAGGATCACTTTGTAAGGACTTGTGTAGTATTTTAACTGAATATAGGAAAGGTTGAAATGAAAGTGTTGTACAGTACTCAAGCAGAAAAACATATACACAGTTATGATATCAAATACCAGTACAGAAATGTAAACTTGTGATTGAGCCATAACTTAACATAATAAGTCATTGGCAGCTCTATGTTCAGAGCAAAATTGAATTAATTTGCATCATGTCTGAATTGACGTTATTTTTTACACAACCATATCAACATCACACAGAGATAGACTGCCATTAAAAGGATACTTTGCTTGAGCATACATTAAAGTCCTTCTTGTCCTTCATTGTGAATACAAAATGTTACATGTGTACAACAGTGATGTTGATAAGGCATGCCACTGAGTTAGTTTAACAAAATTGCAATTTGCCACTTGAAGTTGTACATGTGCAAATGCGGATAACTTTTTGCACTGCCACCACACAGAATTATTTTGTGACCTCAGACTACAAAAATGGTGCATTTAGATATAACTCATAATTATACATGTATGCATGCCCAGAAAATTCTGGCACAACAACATGATTTTGCATTTTGTTACATATGGTTCAGGATACATATGTAATGATATGCAAAATCATTTTACACCAGAATATTTTTGTGACCTTAACCTGTAAAATAATGCCTTCATATACACTTGTGTAAGTGTAGGTTGATCATATGTGCATGGCCACAAAATTCTGGACCCATTTATGATGATATGATCTCGCATTTCATTACACATGGTCCAGTGGCCAACCCACCCCTCATGCACCTCAAACTGTCTGCAATATGGAAACACTAAGCTAAGTGTAACTATTACATCAGTGACAGTGTATGCATGAATCATACATATGTTTGCATCAAGCCACACCAAACATAAGCCTCTTATTTGTTCTGCATATAGGCTGACATATTTACATTTTGTCCATACTGATACAAAGTGTTTCTTCAGAGTAGGCCTATGACTCAGAACATCTTGGAAACTGAATTTGCATCTGAAATTAATAGTGGGTAGTTCTAGATCCAGGGTTTTATGATACATGCCACTGCTATCCCTGAATGCATTAAAATTGGTGGGGAATCAAGTGAATTTCAGTTGTGCATCTTCGGATATGCACTGCAGAATAGTCAAATTGTATGGGCCATTGCACAACAAAATACAGTTTCTGTTCTATTATAAATGTCTGTCTGTAATCCACGACAGAAACATGGCCTCACCCTCAGTTCTGCCTGACTGTGCCAATTGAACTGCATGTTATGAGTTCAACTTTGAGTGATCAACAAGTTTTGTAACACTTGAAGGACCCTCTCGCATTTGCATAGTTCCTTGACAAAAAAGCTCGGGTAATACCCTGCTAGATCTGGTCGCAACATGTATATGGCTTTACATGTGAATGAAACTTGTCAAAGGCATCAAATGGATCCTCTCCACATCCCTTTTTATGACAAAATATATTCAGATACGGAATTTTAAGTAGGCTTTGTGCAGGTTATGTACACATTATCTGGGCCTGACACTGTTAATCCTGCTATTTAAAAGTGGTACACAATGTAGGTCATGTACATTATCTTTTAATTCTCCACAGACATCAAAGACAATCAATGTTTTCTGCAACAGATGATTCATCCTTTTTTTGAGATCTTGCTATAGAAGTATGTAACCTATAAATCTGAGTGCTTTTTTTGGCAAGTGTCATATTAGCATACGTGCATTGATTTTGATTTGTAGGCAAGGAAAACATTGAAGGCTGCCAGTTCAACCTTTCACAGACACAGAAATGTTTTTTTTTCTAGTGCCATGACATTTATCACCATCTGTCTGCATCGTCATGATAGGTCTTGTCACTATCCCTGTGCCTTTAAATAGCTAAACTTGCCAAATTATATACCATTTGAAAATGTCACCTCCAATTTATAGGACTATAATTAGATATGTTTATGGTGCCATGGTATTTACCACAATCTGAGTAACAACAGTACACGTTGTCTTTGAAATCCAATTTTGAATACAAAGTTTGCCAAATCATTATAACAATATTGACATCCCATGTGACTTAATTTTTTAGCTTGGCCCCTGACAAGATCATACAGCTCTACTTCAATTATGCAGGTTAATTTCTGCTTGCCCACAGACACATATCAATTCAGATGTGCTTTGGTTTTGGTTTTATCCTTTATTATAACTTTATTTAACAATGCCACTAACCCCCCCCCCCCCCTGAAAAAGTCATTTTATCTAGTTTAGCTGCCAGTTTGGCTATGCACTTTATTTTTCATATTTATTGCACAAAAAGCCATCAGCTGTGGGCTAAGGTATCATTCAATGTACAAGTTTCACTTTTAGGGTCTGATACAGTGCTCCCCTCTAATAAGCTCCCCCCACCCCCACCCCACACACACACAGAAGGCAACCCCCTATACAGCGGCCCACCTCTCCATGCTTCAAGTATATAATTTGGAGTGCGAAAGCAAGTGCTTAGTCTCGCCAACCGCTGGCGAGACAATAAATAACTGAGTTGTGAAAGTTGAAATGCACAGATTGGTTTTATGGTGCTTGTGCTACCTGTATGTGTCAACCACCAAGAGACAGCCCTGGCCCCTGAGTCATAGATTGTGTCAAGAAAAAACAGTCAACCTTCTGAATTATCTTTTCCCTAGTCAGTGTTTTTGATCGGTCACCTTAGTGTTGCAACAACCTTTCGGCCTGTCACTTTTTTCTTTTTTTTTTTTTATCTTGCATTGATCCAGCTCCGTCATACTGAATTCTGTGACCCATAGATGCTCCAGGATTGTGTTGTACAGCAAGATGAAACTGTTTCCCCTGACGCACTTTGCCTTCAAAACACACTAATGACAGCTGTTTCAATATACAATACAGTCAGGAATTAGGAGACACAAGATTAGCACTAATCACAACTATAAGACTGATGTGATAGACTCCCTGTATATACACTTACCTATTGTAAGGTCATGTACTGGTTGAAACCTTTTGTCTGTGAACTGCAGTAGTAGGCATGATTTGCCTACCCCTGAAAAACACCAAAATGACACAAATTACTCACAGGATGACATTCTAAATATCATTTGATGATTGCATGCATGCACCTGTTTGGTTCAAACAATCAAAGACTGCCCACAGATCCACGATCACCAACTGATGCAAGGGTGTTTCCTCTCTCCATTTTTTTTTTTTTTTTTTTGGCATTACATGCACCCTTGAACACACAACCTTCTTACTCACCATCAACAAGATAAAGGAACCACACATTACCTTGTGATTGGTACAGTGAAACCTATCTTCACAGACCACACCCGTCATAATCAAATTGTGGTCTTTCCAGACATGTCTACCATAGTAGCTATATTCAAGATTAAAATTCTAAGCAAAGCATCCTTAAAAAGGCAGTCTTTGGAGACAGGTGGTCCCTCATTGGAGTGTCTCTCTCAAGCCAGGGACCACTGTATCTGAATCAATATGCCAGGGCTGAAAAGTGGCTGGCCACACAAAAGTGTGTTCACTGGTGAATGGAATAGCATTAGAGATGTATGTGTGGGGTGCGTTGATACAGTGGTACATGTACAGTAGTCCCTCCTTTGAGAGACCACAGTTGCCAAGTCTCTCTGTAGTACTTTTCATGTTATTCATACCTCCTTTGAGGCACCACCTGCTTTATCTGACTGTCGTTTGGGTGGCACTGGGGACAGTCTCTCAAAGGAGGGACTACTCTACCTGCTTTAAAGAACACCATCTGTGAAAGACTGCATACTGCCCTTTCATGACATTACTGTCTATGTCTCTGGTAAAAATTCACCTGCACACGTGGCCATTTTGCTGGGACCTGGGGTGTGCAAGAGCAAAAACATGACAGACGTTTTCCGTTTTTTTTTTTTACATCATATAGTTATTTTACACCTAATAACAATTATGCAGTCATTTTGCACACTTTCCAATTCAGACTTTTTACAAGTCCAGAAATTGAAATCAACCAGCAGTTATTCAAATCCAAACAGCTGTATCATGAATACTGAGAAGAAACGTATGCACCCTAGACCTGCATCTACCATGCCTGTCTATCATAGTGAGATAGCAATGGTGTATTACCCTTAATACCACCAACATGTGGCTATTTGTTATAACAGCTGTTAAAGGATGAAGAAACGGGGTCACATGTGCATCATCAACATAATATCTAGACGAGACCATGTCTCTGCTACATTCTGCAGTCAGCATCTCTGCACACGTACATTTAAACCCAATCAAGAGACATGTTTCTACAAAATGCAGACACTATTCACAGGTTTACTTTTGTGTAAAAATCCTCAAGGCTCATGTTTTAAGCTCAGCTGAGCTGTTAGGAGGGTCAGGCATATGTCGTTCGTCCGTCATCCATCCACAATTCACATTTTTGACTTCTCCAAACTGCTGGCCAGATAAACTTCAAACTTCGGTAGGTCTCTACCAAGTTTGTTCAAATGGTCATGGTCCAGTGATTTTTCGATTTTTAATTATTTTTTTTGTTCATTGGGAGGGGGGGGGGGGGGGATCTTATAAAAATCTTCTGGCCCAAAACCTTGGCCAATTACTTTGAAATTGCATAGGGACACTTCTGGGGACCCCCAGACCTTAAGTTGTTCAACAGGTGGCGCTGCCATTTTTTCTTTTTTTTTTTATGAATTTTTGTGCATTTCTGCTATTTTTGAATTCTTCTACAAAACCATCTCTCAGATTGTGCTGAAACCTGGTGGATATGTTCCTTGTGGAAGGGTCACAAAAGTTTTTTCTCCAGGTGGTGTTGCTGTGGATCCCTGATTTTTAACGAATTTTTCGATTTGAATACTTGTTGGTCGATGCATACATTTCTATTGTTTACAATTTTATGCTCGGAACGAGCGAGACTCGAACCTGCAACCTTTGGGACCAGCCACCTAGCTATGTAAGTGAATAGGAATTGCAATGGTAGTTTACACTATCAACCTGATCTAAAAACCGTTAACCAGATTCACTATAAACTTAGTGGGGATGTGTCTTGGGTGGGGTTCTAGCAAGTTTATTCAAATGGTCAGGATCCAGTAATTTTTTAAAAAAAATTTCTGATTGATTTTATAAGCTTATTGATTACCATGCAAGTCAATGGGGACTGCAATGCTAATTGACAATTTTTGACTTCTGCGAAACCTTCAGCTAGATTCACTTCAAACTTGGTCAGGGTGTTCCTTGGGTAGGTATCTACCAAGTTTGTTCAAATGGTCACAGTCCAATGATTTTGGATTTTTTAAATGATTTTTTGTTCATTTTTGGCCAAATCTTCAAAAGTATCTATCCTTGTAAATACTCAGCCAAATGGTTTGAAATTGCAGAGGGACTCTTCTGGGTATGAGGGTGATACATGTACATTAGGTAAGTGACCTTGACCTCATTTCCAAGGTCACAGGGCAAGGTGCATGAAATTCACTGTTTATATGGTGACTTGAAAACGATTAAAGCCAGGACATTTGTATTGCACATGCTAATGTCCTTAATGAGGGCCAGACTTAGACTGATGAGTGACCTTGATCTCATTCCCAAGGTCATTGGGCCACTGCCACAGTCCTCTTGTTTGGTTTTTGTGATCCATGATGTCTATGTGCACAGTATCAACATCTGTTGTTGCCTTTCAATATAAATATAGTGTGAACCTTTTTGGAATCCCTGCCAGCACCCTGTGAGACACACCTTGGTCAAACTATGTTGCACACAGCCTCTCCTTGGCCAAGTACTCACTCTGTCCTATTAACTTACATTTGCAGTACAGTGAACATTATTTACTTTATGCTTTTATTGAACTGATGAAACCTGTTGGTGTCCAGAAGCTGCAGTTAAATTTGATCCACATACAAGATAATCCCTTCTTGTTCTCATGAAGTACCTTTACCAATCTTTGGTAATCAACAATAAATGCCTGAAATTGACTTTTCCCGGTATGAATGAGACTTTTGAACAACTGATACTGAGATTCCACTAGAAACAAATGTTAGTGCATGCAAAGGTTTCAAAATAAAATTGCAAGAAATAACAGATGAAAGGAGGACCTATCAACACTACCCCAAGACAAATTTATAATTTGAGGTTCTCTGAAGCAACAATTTTATGAGAACAAGAGGTCCATGAGCCTAGTGCTCTGCTGTCATGAATCAGATGAAAGTTTTTGTCAATCATAGGTGGTGCCACATGTCTTTTCCATTATTTAGACTTTTATCACCCTAATGTATCTGTGAAGTCACAAGCCTGTACATCACAAGTTTGAAACACAAGTCCCACATCAATCATATATTCGCAACTTCAAATCCTGTGACCTTGAGAAAATGGTTCAAGGTCAGTTATTAATAATATAACATTATAGCTTTTCTCATACAGTATATTGGCCATCAATTTCATAATGCTAGAGTAACTATTTTTTTAGATACTGAATGTAATGTGTTCCAGTACAGTTTGGCTTATATTTCACATAATACCACCAGGGCTCATACAGCATAGCAAAGCCAACATTCCATACTTTTTCAAGTACTTTCCAAACCATTTTTTCCAAAATTCCAAACTCAATTATCCATGGTTTTATGGGTATGTATATATATATATATATATATATACACAGTGGTTCTCCTCTTATAAAGCCACCCCAAATGTTTCCTTATTACGAGAGGTGGTCTCTTTTCAGGGGGAAAATATAATGAAAATGCCATACTTGCTGCACAGCAAAGTAGCCTTTGCAGAGGGAGTGGCATCTCTTTGGGGGTGGCTTACGAGAGGGGGACCAATGTATACAATTTATATATTGAACAAAAAAACAACAACTTTTTGTTTGATACTAGCAAGCGCTGCTTCCCCCATATTTTTCAAGTGCACATTACTTCCACAAACCTTGTATCTTGCGCTGTACTCGTCCTGTTTTACAGGCAAAACCCAGTCCTTTTATTTGGGGTTTCCAAGCCAAAGTTCATTATATGTACAGCCTACCACTGTTGTTGCGGCTTGGTGCACAATTTATGCATGCGGCAAACATTTACGGTCATTTATCCATAATTCAGGGCTCGACAATTTTTTTAAAAATCACTTGTCCGCTGGGCAAGTAGATTTCAAAATCCACTTGTCCTGATAAAACTTCTATAAACATCGTTTTTTTTCTAACAATGCTAAGGCCTAGGCTAGACAAACCCTTTACCCTAAAATGTATTTGCCGCTTATTGTCGCTTCCAAAATCGCAAAAAAATGTCAAATTTTATGATTCTAGCAGCAACTGTTTGACAGTGAAACTGGCAAAATATCAAAAATACAAACTGAAAGTAAGCTATTTGCTTGGGGTGACTAACGATGAAAAATACATTGTAATTTCTGGGACTATAGGAGACCGTATAAACTTAAATAACGATTAAATAGATGCAATTACTTCAGTTCAGGATCCTTTCTCTCTGCCTCGGATGGCGTGATGCACTGATGGGATGCGTATCGTTTGCGTACCTACCATGAATGCTATCGGTACATCGTAGTAAATTTGCGTATACAGTATTGGCAAGTTCCTCGCAATAAACGGTATTCCTAAATCAAATTCAAACGAAAATTTTAATATTTCAAATCAGATATCGAGCGTGCGCACCGTCAACATCTTTCCTGCAACTGTACACAAACAGCTGCTTTGGCCATGTGGTCTGACGCACAACATATCACCCGATTGGTCAATTGAGTCACATGCAAAAATGAGCCAATCACGGCTCGTGCTACGGTGTTTTCATCATGGATTCCGCCCAGTGAACATCAGATATCGAGCGTGCGCACCGTCAACATCTTTCCTGCAACTGTACACAAACAGCTGCTTTGGCCATGTGGTCTGACGCACAACACATCATCCGATTGGTCAATTGAGTCACATGCAAAAATGAGCCAATCACGGCTCATGCTACGGTGTTTTCATCATGGATTCCGCCCAGTGAACATGTGTGAATTTACGGAGGGAACACACAAACGGGAAGCTTTGTTTTTGTTGCAGCATACGAAAATAAAGATTCCGGTGTATATTGCAACAATTATTTGGAGTCACAGGCAAATACGCAAAGGTATGGGATAGCGGGAATTGCCGAATGTGTCCCAAATCAGTCCGTGAGACTGCATCAGTTCACCGCAGATCTAATCCAGTGTCCACGCTGTCACTTGCGTGTGACTGGCAGTTGTGTGCTGTTTTTGCCAGGGAAGTCATCTCACGGCACGTATTTTTTTCTAACACTGTTTGAACCCACCGATAAATAGCATTTGATGTTAATTTGCAGATGAATTTGCCCTGCAAAATATTATTATTTTTTGACGGATTTTACTAGTAAAAAATTCCAACTAGCCCGCAGGGATAGCACTTTTTTATTTCCACCAGCCCGAGCCCGATTCTGACAAGCCTGAGCTTTCGGACACGCCAATTGTCGAGCCCTGAATTCATGATGGACCATCACTCGTAATCAAAATGACGCATGCTTGTTTTTCAAATCTTGCAAGGAATCCCATTGCATTGAGAGTTGAAAAAGGTGCCTCCCATGATGCTGTGCAATGCAGAAAACCCCATAGATGCTATATTTAGCAATGAAAATAAACTACGATCGTAGGTATTGCAACAAACATTAAAATAAAGTCACACAAATAGATTTTTTCATTCTCTTTTTTTAACCCGGAAAATCGGTTTTCCATACTTTTCAAGACTTCTTTATGAAATTCCATACTTTTCAAGGCACGGAACAAAGGGCATTCAAATTCCATACTTTTCAAGCCTTTTCAAGCTCTGTGCGAACCCTGTACCACAGGTGGCACCACTAGCATCATACACCTTCAAGGTTTTGGCTGAGGAACATTCTCTCCAAGTTTGATGAAGATCCATCAAAAATTAAACACACTAGAGTGTCCATAAATTTTCCACATTTTATTCTATATCTTATGTAGTAATGTAGGTCATGATCTTATTATCAAACTCAACCTAGATTTTATACATAAGAAATGTCCTGAAAGCTATATGGGGCTACCCATATAGCTTTCAGGACATATCTAAAAACTACTAAAAACTTTTAAGTTATTGCTCTCACAACCCAAAAGTTTACAGATGTCTTTCACATGGACTGAAGGACAGAATGACAGACAGGAGCGATCTTACAAACTCTGGGTGCCACTATATCTTTACCATTACATGGCTTTGTACATGTAGTTTCACAATATACCTGTAATGTAACATACATACATACATATGCCAACAATAATAAATGCCTAGACCATCTCAATTATATAACATTTTTAACTTTAAAACCTTGATGACCTTGAGAAAATAGGTCAAAGTCATAAATATGAAATTTAAGTGAGTAAAATATTATCTATATTATTGATCATTGATCTTATATACATATAACATACTAGCATTGGACATGATCATTGTAAAAAATTGGTATGCCCGATTCAATTATTTTATGACATGAACTTTGTATTTGTTAACACATAATAACTTATAATTTCCATCAAATTATAGGTGGTGCCATTAGTAACATAACAAACCATGATTTTGACCTCTTCTAAATCCCACTTAATTTCATAAAAGATCCATACAAAATTAAGAATGGTGGACTGGTCACAAGATTTTCACTCTTTGACCTGTTTATTAGATAATACTATAGGTGGCCCATCAACATTAACATCAACAACTGTGGGGTGCCTAGCATTCACAAGATAACTGCTATATTCCAACTGGCCATTTGAATTTGACTTCCAATTCCGATTAAAAATTTGTTTCTGCTAAAAAAAGTGCACCTGGCATCCAGCTTTCCATACATGGTCTATTTGTTCAGATCAGGTAATAACATTTTTTGAGTTATTGAGAAAAAAAACCCAAAAACAATAAACTTAGCACCAAACTCCATAATCATTGGGTCACGGTGACCCAAAAAGTAGGTCACCTAGTACAGTGTCATGTACAATGTGATCAAGTACAATTTTGATGTGGAGCTGCAATTCTACTTGCCATTGATGTCCAAGCTACAACCAGTCATTACATATCACCTCTTTCAACTTTACAGACCTGGTGACCTCACAAAAGTAGGTCAAAGTCAAGGATACTATCAAATTTTATGTGGTGCTACTAGTATCATAAGCAACTTAGACTTTGACCTCCTCCAGAATCCAATCTTTCATGAACATCCCTTAGACATAAACCCTTTCCCCTTGAATTGACACTGAGAAAACAACTTTCGTTGGCATGAGTTGGGCACTTAAGTGCCAAACTCACGCCAAGGAAATTTGTTGACCTGGGGCATGTGATCTTGATAGGGCTCATCTACAATTCTCAGTCAAAATTGTTTTTCATTACTGTTGAAATTAGTTGAAAACACTGAAGCAGATGACATTTGACCACCAGCCAGTTTAAAGTGGAAAGGATTAATGATGCTAGAGAGGTCACACTATTGTCATACTTGACCCATTTATTACATAATACTGCAGTTGGCGCTACAAATATGGAACTTGACCTAAAATTTTCATACACTTGATAAGTCCTGAAAATTCTAAAAACAATGGACTGTATGGAGCTCACAATAATCAGGACTTCAACACCCATGCGCCGTAATGTCAGTTTTGACCCAGGACCGCTGTATGCATTTCAATGGCACACACGACAAGAGGCAAGCACAACTACCTTATTTTTGCATTGTGTGGTTAGCGTACAACATTCAACCTCTATGACAAGAAACATTTATGTCTATAGTGTATCATGTAGAATATATGGCTCATAATCTGCCATAACATATGAGAGCACACACATGTATTTTGTTATATCAGTCGATGACAAGAGTTGTACTTGCCATAAAATAAGATGTATCATATTGGATAGACCTGGAACTTTCATCCCAGTTCTCAAGAAATACTCCCATTTTCCGTCTTGTGCAAAAACTTGGGTCTCTCTTTATGGAAGCCAGGATCTAGAATGTATCCAATACTCAGAGGGACACACTGAATCCTACACAAAAAGCCCCTACTCACGAGGGGTTGTTTAAAAAAATCACGCAAACTTACTTTTATTAAATACATGTATGTGACTGCGGCTAAAGTTATTTCTGTCTGGTTCATTACCATCTTTTTGTATCATGACTGCATCAGTTTGCATCCATAAACTTTAGAGCTCAATTATTTTTTTTTTAAATCACTCATTCAAGGGGCAAGTATATTTCAAAATGATTAAATCCACTTGCCTGTATGCAAAATCCGTTTGTCAAAATATAATTTCTGCCCTGTGACCATGTGTGAATCTTCCGTAACTTACTGAGCGAACACACAATAACGAAGCTTTGTTTATATTAACATGTGCGAAAATAAAGATTCCAGTGTTTACAGCAACAATAATCATTTTGAGTCACAGGCACAGACATAAAGGCAGGGGACAGAGGGAACTGCTGACTGTGTCCCTAGTATTAGACAGGATTTGGGAGTCTGGGGGTGCAAACTCCCTTTTCTGCATAAAACTGGGTGCACATCTCCTGTCTACTCCATTATAAATATCCTAAAATCTGGGTGTTTTTGAGAAATTGGGTGTGAAAAGCACAACTGCACACCCGGCTGGCTAACACATCGAGTGTGTTCCAAATCAAGGTCATGAAAGTAGGTCCTGTAATAATAATCAGTTGACTTTAGATCTACTCCACTCTGTCACTTTTTGCCTGGGAAGTCAACTTACGCATTTGATGCTAATTTGAAGAATTCCCCATACAAATTTTTAACATTTTTTTAAATGCTGCTTTGACATTGTTAGGGCAGATCAGGCTGACAGTGAGTTGCTGCGACGCCACTCCAATGTGGGGGTAATTTTGCTGGTTGTTGGTCGTGTGCTGCAGGTGGTCGTTCACAAGGTCATTTAACATTGCAAAAGCACCTGTGCAAAGGAAACAGCTCATTTTGACCAGGTGGTCGGCCTTCCCAGGGGTCCGTAATTGCAGACACTACTGTATGTTAATCCAAATTGTATAAAAAACAAACTGGGTTTGATTTGGTGGTTGTGCATACCAAGGAAGATAGTCTATCTTTGTGGAAATACTGTATTTCCAGCATGCTGTGTTTTCTTTTTGGATAAAGTTACCTGAGTCAGGGTTCCTGCAGTAGAGTTACTTCATAGTCACATCGGTGTACATGTACTGTCTGATAGCACAGGTGAGAACTATATGCTGAGAAAATACTGATACTAGTATGACCCTGGTCATAGTACAATACACGTGTATATTAAAGCTAGCATCCAGGTGTTTTTCACATTCCACTTATGAAACATTGTTGAACTAGGATTTATAAATAAATTCATGCATAATTTTGCAACATGTGTATGTGTTAAGTACTGCCCACCTGGTCATCTGATTTTATATGCAATTGAATGGCCTAGTAAAAGACTGTGCTGTATCCGTGCAGTGGTACCTGCTGTTAAGGCCACCTCTTATGAGAGACAGCATTAGTTTTTAAGATCACCCTTTCAAGATATGGGACTGTCATTTCTTTGTAAATTTACCTGTAATTGAAGACCACCTGCAATACATGTGACCAATTCTGTTTGGCACTGGCGATGGTCTTATATTGCAAGCAGCACTGTATTTGTACATCACTTTCTCTAACCACTTGCCAAAGACACCCAGAGCTTTATCAAGAGCACCATGGATATTTGTAAACAAAACTGAATCCCTCCTGATACTCCCCTAAAAGTACCATTCTGGTTACACTGGATGTACAATCTCTACACACTGATAACCCTATCCCTATACAGTGTAGCAAGAACACATAACAAAGATTTCCTGGATAAACCAAGCACTCCTGACTTGGGCATACTATTGACCTTGGCGTTGAACTGCAACAATTTTGAGTTTAATGGAGAACACTATAGACAATATAATCTATGCATAAGTTCACTGAGCAGGGGAGCCCCAGCGGAGATTCTGATATCAGAGCAATGCCAGCACAGGTTTCTGGGTAATTTGCGGGCCACTCAATCTTACCGAACAGCGCTACCATTGTCCTCACTAAATCAAGTAATAAACAGTGAAGCATGGACCTTGATTTCTTCCAAAAATTGAATCTGCCATGGCTGAAAAAGGGTCAAGACAAAGAATATCAGTTGATTATGTTGAGAGAAGAAATAAAGCTGCACTGGTGGACACTGCACATAATTTGGAGTTGAAAAGGACTTGATGTTTCTTCCTGAATCCTGGTATCAGCATTGCAGCCCTCTACACTATAATGGTGGTTAACCAGCATAATTAACCTTGTTGCTCAACTTTCTAGAACTATTAATGCTGGGTGTGAAAATTCCTAAGATCCTATTGTCCAGGATAAATGAAATCCTTTGAGGACAAGTGATTTTCAAATTTCACTTGTCTCATGGACAAGACCTTTTTATTGTCAAAATTCATAATCTGTTAAATTTCAAATTTTGTTGGCATAACCGATAAATGTGACAATGATTTCCACTTACACGATTTTTTAAACAAAAACTCTGGTACACTTTATTGGCACAAGTGATACTACGAGGAAGTGAAAATTTTGTGTCACTTGTCCTACAGAAAAGTAATTACTACACAATTTTTCTCGCCCTGTAATACTTTCTCTACTTCCTCCACCGACGATCTGCAACAGTAAACTTCCATACACCTCCTGTATTTGGTTTATTTCCTGTGTCTACTCATGTGGACACTGACAAGGTGAGTATCCGCCATCATGCATTATTGTGACCTTGACACAAACTGTTCACTTTCTAGAAGGTGCACGGCATACCATCTGGTAGAAAAAGTTCAACCTGTATGCCTGTTCTAATGGGACTGCTGCCAGGGTTTCCCTGCTTGATGAACTAATGCACAGATTGTATTCAGTGGTACAGTGATGGGAAGAAGGCTGAAGTGGTCCTGTCAAGTTCAGAATGATATCACGATTACCCTTGAGAACACTTTTCAATCTGGGCTATTTCATTGGCTTATGTTGCCTGTGTCTGAAGATTTTGGCAAAATTCAAAATGTTGCATCCGATTTATTCTACATCTATGATATACATGTAACTAGTCATCATAACTATATATCAGCATGTTCAGTAGAAGTAGTGTGCTCGGGTTCTACAAATATCAAATGACAACAAGTTAATGAGTATTGCAGAGCAATACATAGTCCCCCGCTTGTCGCCCACGAGGTTGAATGGACTACTATATAGGGGTGTGACCTAGATGAAAAAAAAAAAAATGCTTCACATTTGTGTAAAATTTCATTAATCTAAGTAAAAAGACAAAAAGGACAAAAAAGTTATGGCCCGGACAAGATTTTGAATGGATTTCAGTGACCTACATATTTGACCTAGTGACCTACTTTTGCCATGTGACACAACAACTCCCCAGGTAGTATTAAAATAATAAATTTGGTAGCTGTAGGTATTATAGTAAGGGAAATATAGCATGGACAAGGTTTTACATAGAGTTTACACTGTGACCTAGATATTTGACCTAGTGACCTAGTTTTGCGTTGTGACACACTTTTAGGTCACAATACATTATCAGTAAAATTTTATAACAAGAAGTCAAAATTTTTTAAGAATTACAGTAAGGACATGAAAATACTGTACATTTATGTATTACTGTGACCCAAATATTTGACCTAGCAACCTAATTTTACTTTACGACACATTTCCATGTTAAGTTTCACATTTGTGTAAAATTTCATCAATCTAAGTAAAAGGACAAAAATGTTATGGCCCCGACAAGTTTTTACATGGATTTCACATTGTGACCTAGATTTTGAACCTAGTGACCTACTTTTGCCATGCTACACTCCAGCACCCCAAGAAGTATGCACATAACAAAGTTAGTAGCGGTAGGTATTATGGTATAAGAAATTTGGTGCTGACAAGGTTTTACACAGAATTTTATACTGTGACCTATATATTTGACCTAGTGACCTAATCTCCCCTCATGACACACTTTTGGGTCAAGGTACATTATCATGTAAAATTTCATAAAAAGAGGTCCAAAAGTTAAAAAAATTACAGTCAGGACCTGAAAATTCTGTATATTTACATATCGTGGTGACCCAAATATTTGACCTAGTGACCTAGTTTTGCTTTATGACACTTTCTTAGACTAAGGTTCACATTTGTGTAACATTTCATGACTCTAAGTAAAAGGACAAAAAGTTATGGCCCGGACAAGATTTTTCATACATATGTATTCTGTGACCCACATATTTGACCTAGTGACCTACTTTTGGCACACGATACACCTCTATCCTAGGAAGTACAAACACATTAAATTTGGTAGCTGTGTGTGTTATGGTGTTGGAAATATGGCCCGGAGAAGCTTCGGACGGACGGACGAGGTGCAAACCTTTAGTCCCCCACCAAGTGGGAGGGGGACTAACTAGACATATCTTCAACACAAAGCATCGACTGAAGGTTCTGCCGTTTGCTCTTGAAAATTAAGTCATGGTGACACCAACATCTAATCAGTTCATCTTGCCAGGTAAGATGAGCATATTGCCAAGTTTGAGAAAAAAAATGGAGGAATTCTGTAGATACTGCTGTGACAAGAATGTGCATATCCTGACAGATAGACAACCCAAAAAACATAAAGGGTTCCCCCATGGGACAGACCCTTAATTATAGTGCAAAATGTGAAAGAAAATACATGGACGCATTCTGGAGATATCATGGTGAAAAGCACTAATGAATATGTAATTAGGCTGCCATTTGCCCAAATTAGGTCATGATGACACCAAAATCTAATCAGACCATCACTGCATACAAGATAATAATACTATAAAATTTGAGCAAGATGCATGGAATCATTGTGGAGATATCACAGTAACAAGCTTAGCTGAATATCTAATTAGGCTGCCATTTGCCCCAATTATGTCATGGTGACAACAAAATCTAATCAGTTCATCTTGCATGTTAGAAGAGCAAGCTGCCAATTAGAGCAAAACATACCTGGAACGTCCCAACCTGCAGGAGATACCTGAATTGACACTTCTTTCTTACAATTTACACAATTTTATCTCTGATATCAACAATTAATAAGCACTTCACGCAATGCAAACCGTTGATGGCCGATGCCTGCCATGAGGGTTTGGTGAGTGCCCACACGACGCAAAACTCACCTGGGATGGGGGTGCATGGGCATGCCCGCAGGAAAATTCTTAAATCAAGCATGCAAATTGGTGCATTCTGAGGCACTCTTGACAGAAACTGGAGAGCTAAATTTGTGATTTTGACCAGTAAAATTTTGGTAGCAAAGGTTTGCTACTGCACAACAAATATAGGTAGCAGATCATAAACGTTGGCAGCAAATACCGTCCATGGTACTGATAATTTCGACCCTTGCCAGGGGAATATTTTTACATGTTGGCGTCCCCACGCACATGCCAGCATTGGTGTACATGTTGTGGACAAAGGGACCGCAGCAATCGCCAGCACACGGCTGTCTGCAAATAACACGTAATTTCAGTTGATTTATTTGTGTGTCCCCAGGACAAGTTGAATTCGAAAGTCACTTGTCCAAAAAGAGCTTTAGCCTGTCCCGGAACTTAGGATCATAGAAATATAAGTGTTGCATCTACAGAGTTTTTAAAGCTAAAAAATTCTCATATGCAAACTGGACAAATTTTAACAGTAGTCTACCACCTTTAGTAAAAGAAATGGAGCCTAAACATTTTTTTTTTGAGCGACTGTCAAAAGGTGTGAGCCACAGTGACCAGCTTCTGGTATACAGCACACCAGTCTGTTAGCAAGTACACAAAATAAGACCTTGATAAGCATTGTCACACAAGAAAGGTTCAAATCTGCAGTCTTCTGAGTTCTGGTCTGGAACTAAAATATTTTCACCTTGCCCAAATGGAGACTGAATAATTGGTGACTATCAACTTTGTTACGGTTATAATGGACACCTGGTCAGGTGTGTTGGCAACAATGGACCTAATCAAGACAAGTGAATGTGATGGGTCTGGAATCTACAGCTGAAACTTTAGAAAATGACTTCTTGATTAGATGATACCATATAACACAATTTTCACAAGTTTATTTTCAGACCTGCTGATTACCATAGCATGTAGGGCTGCACTTGCTGAATAAAACCCTCTTCAGAGCAACTGGAAATATCACAGAGCTTGCCCAGACAACAACCTCAAGTGCCAAAATTTTGGTATAGTCTGCTTTCTACTTTGAAATAAACAACTGAGCTTGATTGATGCTATAATGGGATTAACACTTTGTGCTGTTAACTGGTACCTAGTGTTAGGACTGCCTTTGTCCATAGAGGCATACTGAGTTGGAATTTCAGCAGATGGTTTATTGTCTGGATGCATCCTACTTCCCATCATTGTTGGGCTGTGACTGTATCTGCCCTCTCTGCATTATTCAGCAAGATTGGTATCAGCACAGGGCAAGACAATTCTATCCAAGGTCTAATTGTCCATGGACAAGTACTCTGTAACATGTTATTCTCCTCTAATTTTACTTGTCGTCTGTCAATTTTAACTTGTCCCAGGTAATAGGACATGTGAACTGATGAACCCTGCAGTAGAATCCTAAACTTTGTAGCAATGAAAAGAAGAAAAAAACCTTGCATGGAAGAATTTTGATTTTCAGAACACAAAATTGTTTGACTGCATCAGAACAATGAATTGTATGAAATTTTATTAACTTTTAACAAGCTGCCATGCTATATATGTCAGTTCCAATGAAGCATTATCATGCTGTGCCATGTTGCCTGGGATGCGTTTTGAGCCCAGAGAAAGGAGCAAGGAAAAAAAGTCACCTCAATCAGCCAATGGCCTTATGTCTGTCATTTGTTCCATATATAATTTTCAATGAAAAAGTTCTTGTCCAATAATATACCCCCCCCCCTCCAACTCCAAAAAAGAAGCTGTTTGTTCTTGAGATCTTGTATATTTAATGCCCATGGACTGTGAAATGAACTCAGTTGTATTTATAGGTTATCACATGGTTGTAGCTGTATCACCCCCTGTATCAGCAGCCGTATCTGTATAAACGCACACGGGCTGCTGAGCTATGCAATTTGCCCACTTAAAGCTCCGCCAACGATCGCTCAAGTAAAAATTATGTTGAATGTGAACAATGTTTTTTTTCATTCACTTCATGATCTTATAGGTCAATGAAAAAAAGGCCTTATTGAACTTTAGGGGACCCGAGCTTCTATAGGTAAAATCCCCTAACGATGTCCATGTTCCTACCTAAAGCGAAGATTATTGCGCCGCAGGCACTATGGTAACGTTCCTATATGTTTTTCTAGTAGAATAGATGTTTGCGCCGCAGGCATAGTGTAACTAAAATATAAAAAAACTCGAATTTATTCCGTGAAATCATGGATGGAATCGATTATCGTGCCGCCATTTGCATATGCACCGAACGACTTTTGACTTGAATATTACCCACGATGCAACACCGGAACAAGATTTTAACCAATCGGGGTAAATCTACCAAATGAGCTTTGGGTGCATGTTTACCTACACGAGCCAAGTGCACCTGATGCCCTGGGATATTCCCGGGGATGGTCTCAGCGTTCATTCTTTCTTGTAAATTTTTTTCTTCGAAATAGTCAAGCAATAATTTTATTGTTTATGATCACATTTAAAATTTTATGATACGGTCCCCAATAGCACTTGCGGCATACATCTTGGACCATCGGCAGAAACGCTGATGCTTAATTTATATGCAAGGACCGGTCGGAAGTCATCTCAGATAAGTGATTCGTGTTGCTAATGATTATTTACAACACTTCCGGAACTTTGAACCATTATTAGTCTTATAGGGGCTTGGGTCCCCTAAAGTTCAATAAGGCCGAAAAAAACACATAACAGAAGAAATCAATGATTTAAAAAAAAATTAATTTAGCTGTATATTACACTGGTCGCTCATGTAAATAGCTATGTTGAATGTGAACTTAGCCGTATATTACACAGGGGGACGACTTGGCATGTGTGGGGGACGAGTTGGTTGGGGACGACTTGGCATGTGGACGAAGTGACTGCACACCATTTGATTTGTTGCTGTCAATCCACATCATGACTGAGAAGAAATTGAAATCCAAAGCATATGCACCACATATGCTCCAAACAAATGATGTGACTTTTGGGTGGGATCCAATTCTGTACACAGGGCACTGTGAAGACCTTAATCACGGGCATTGCATGCTCAATGATTTGCTCAGCAGTCATCCCATCTGATAGTCACTCATAAAACTCACAAGCAATTGTCTGCGGCTGACACAGGTTCACACCAAGTCCACCCGACAGGACACAAGGCAACCATGACGGTCACAGGTCAAAAAGACAACATCAGCTTTGTAACATGGTCTAGTTCTGTTTCTACATACCATTGACGGTCATTCACAAATATAACAAAGGCCATCAGACAACAAATAACCCTGCTTCTATTAATTTTCATCGCCATCTTGAATAACTTGACGCTGTGGAAAATTTCAGATGGCTGCTTTTACTTAACCGTTTCACCATTTTGGTATCTGGATGGTGTCAATGTACGACTAGTGATCGCAGGTTTTGATAGCACGTACCTGTATCGCCTATAATAATATACTTGAATAGATATGCGTACGACATTTTCCTAAATCTTCATAGGATCTCAAAGATGATGATGATGATGATGTCAATCCACAAGTGACGTCACGAGAAGTCATTCCGCATGCGTACCCGGAAATCACGGAAGTGCGACATCGGCACGAGACCGAAGGGACCAATAATTATTTCGATGACGTGTAGCACTGAAAGTCACTGAGCTTGTAATTGACCATTTCGAAAGCAGTGCAGATCAACGAGACAAACAGGAGAATTACTATGAAGCAATATACATGTAGAGCTTTGACTGCGCCTAAAACATTATTTGGGCAGTAGAATGATAATGTAATTTCAGAAAAAAACGATATCTTTTGAACATTTTGTCTTAATAGAAGCATCCCCCCCCAAAAAAGTAACAAGTATTTGACAAGACATTCTGGAAAACAATAAAAAGCAAAACAAAAAACAAAAAAAAAAAAAAAACAAAAAACAAAAAACAAACAAAAAACACAAAAAACACACACAATCCCCCCCCAAAAAAAAACCAAAAAAAACCAAAAAAAAAAAAAAAAAAAAAAAAAAAAAACCTTGTATTCTACCTCACTAAAAATAGCTCTTAGGGACTCCATGAGATAACATAGGTGTACCCATAATTCAGTGCATAGGTTCCATTACTTCGTCTTAGACGTGAGATTAGGAGCTCTTCAGTTTTCGGACAGAAGTAGTGGTTCAGGTTCGTTGAACTTAGGACAAAGTTGCAGAGTGCCACTATATTGACAACTGAGTGTTGTTGACGAACTGTTTGAGTGTAGCTGCTGGCGTTTGTTGTGGACAACGCAAACATTTGGTGAGTGCCGCGGGCTTCACAGTGGCAGTCACATAAGCAGCTTTCACTGTATCTCGTTGCGGTCACACTCAAAGACATTTTCTGCGATTCACGGTGAATCAAATCAGAACCACCCTTTTTCCTTCCTCTATTTTATTTGTTTCTTTTTATTTTTGTTTGTGTGCAAACACATGCTTCTTGTTTTCCCTTGAATACTTTACTCTATATTTATTGATTGAGTCTGTGGGCAAACACAGGTATTTTGTTTTTTTCTCAAATTCTTTCTTTCTATCTCTCCCTTCCTTCCTTTCTTCCTTTTTTCACTAAGTCATGTCCAAACACAGACTTTTTGTTGCAGAAGTTGAATAAATACTGAATAGGCAATTAAAAAAAAAAAAGTCACACAGACTGATTTGCTGACTAGCCAATGAAATTTCTCTATTTCTTTGTTTTCTCTCAATGAAAATGCTTATTTTCAGATGGCTTCAGGGAACTGTCATTATTTAGAAAGCTGCGGTATGGGACGAAGGGGTGGATGTTTAAATCAGCTTCAAACGGGGGAGGGAAATGAAGCTTATAAGGGTTTATAAAAACGTAAACTAGTTGAAAACAGGAAACACATACACATTATTAAACAAGAGGACTGTGTGATCAATCCATTTATGGGCCGGACCTGTAGATACATAAAAAAGAAGTCCCAACCTAAGCTGAGCTCAACCCCTTTTTATATTTTTCAACATTTGTCAAAAACTTTTGACACCCTTAATCATGAAATTTTTATTGAAAAACTTACATATTATCGTGCCAGTGATACTTCCTTTGATTTGTTGAAAAGGCATCTGACAAATAGAAAACAATATGTCGACCTGGATGGAACAAAATTTGGACTTTTAGATATTAAAACAGGGGTTCTACAAGGATCCTTCCTAAATCCTCTGCTATTTATTATTTACATAAATTATTTTTCAACCGCTAGTCATATTTACAAATTCATTCTATATACCGATGAACTCACTCTAACTGCTAATCATAATATGGAAGTAGGTTCAACCTGGTAGCGAGCGGAGCATTTATACTGAATATGTTGTAGGCATAGCCTAAGATGCGGGCGTCAGCATTTCAAAGTATCGATAATAATTTGACGTCGGTGGATCAGGCACTAGCACTGGTCGCTAGGTCCCTCTAGCGGCCATTTACTAAGCTAGTCTAGTGGGGCGAGACCATAGTACCTTGAGCAGCTGAACGAACCGGTCTGTCGTATAGCCTTTCCTTTTGTTAGAAATGGTTCCACATGGAAATAAATACTGTTCCCAAGATCTCTCTATGTCCCCATTGAAATAGTTTTAATTTTTAAGTTTTTCTCTTGACCATTATATTAATTGGAGAGACCACCTTATGAAAATGTAAATTAAAATCTCCCAAGCAGTTGGAATATAAAAACAAACTTAAAATATTTTCTCCCCACATATTCAAAGGTCACGATCTACAACGCGTTAATATTCCCACACATTAATTTTCGGATTTTAAATTGGGGCTTCAAACTGAGCAGAACAGAAAAATTGCAAAGGAAAGCTGTTAGATGGATAACTTGCAGTAAATATAATGCACACACAGATCCGCTATTTAATGAATTAAAATTTCTGAAAGTACAGGATATCTTTACTCAAATGAAACTGAATTTGTATTATAAATTCACAAATAAAAATCCTCCAAATAAACTTTTCTCACTCCCTTTTAAATCAAGGCAAGAGACGCACAGTCGAAGTACCAGAGGGAGTGGTAAATTATTTGTAAATACAGTTAACTCAACTCTAGCCAAACAAAGTTTGAAATATGAAATCCCTGTGATTGTTAACAATAGGCCTACTACAAAAATATTTTAGATAAACTCCACACCCATAGCTTACAGGGCTTTGTTAACTCCATGGAAACGAACTTGTTAAGAACTACCAAATTGCATACTCAAGAGTAAATTGTTACGTGTTTCAGAGGAATAACAACTGAAGTAACAAATGATGGCTCTGCATGACCTCAGTATAAAGAGATTGCTAAGGTAGTTGGGTCACGCGTAATTTAAACGTCAAATTAATGTCCTGTAGGTAGGCTAACACTTCCATGTATTAACTTAAACTCTGTTCCTCTTAGCTCAGCTTAAGTTAAACTCAACTCAGCTCAGCTCAACTCAACTTAACTCAAGTCAGATTCATGTTCAGATTGTCTTTATTCAACCAATGTTTAAATTATACAAAGTGGATAAAATTAAAAAAACATGAAAGTGGTTAGGGATACTCATATTATGACAAGAGGGCGTCTCTCACACATTGGCCACCCTAAGGTACAGTTAAGAATATATAGACAGGATTAAGAAATTGTGATATATGTATATAAAAATGGCCGACGGAGCATCTGAAGAAATGAAAGAGAAGCGAAAAAAAAAACACAAAAAACAAAAACAAAAAAAAAAAACAAAAACAAAAACAAAACAAAAAAAAAAAAAAAAAAAACCAAAAAAAAAAAACCATAAAAAAAAAAAAAAAAAAAAAAAAAAAAAAAACGAACAAACACCCCCCAAAAAACCCCTTAAGTGTCGATTACAGTATGAACTTGTAGTTTCATATAAGACTGTTTAGCTTCAAAAGTACATGGTGTTTGCTATAAAATAAATAGATACCAAAAGTTCACCCCAATACATTTGAAGCAGATCTGGCTTTCGGTTTTGGAGAAAAATGCATAAATTTACATCTGGCGTCCCAATATTAAGTATCATGACATGTTTAATAATTGAGAAGAGAATCTGGGGGAAAAATAAGAAAATGAAGACGCATAAAAACTATTGTTTGTCATCACCACATGCCCCTGATTTTTGACTCGCTATTTCTACCGTATTTAGTCAAAGTCAAACTGGAGGTTTCGCCCACTTGATAATGCACTGAAAATCTGTCATTTGTGTGATTTTGTGAACAATGCACTGAAAATCTCTTACTTGTGTGATTTTGTGAACATAAAAATTGAATAAAATCACCCCACCTTCCCCGTATATTCTAGGAAAAACGACGATAAACAAGAAATTTATATTACGGGACCCATAGTAGTGGCACTGGGTCTTCAGGTGTGGTCAAAACTGACCCAAGCTACACTCACTTTCCTGCGAAACAACCTTGTGACCCGGCACGCTCCTCCCGAATTGTAGTTCCCTCAATAGTCTGAATACGCAGGCAACATTTCCATCAAATTTAAAGAGAATACATTTATTTGGGTGAATAAATCGAAAATTCAAAAGCACATAAAACAGAAATGTATCGCTCCACCTATTCCGCAAATCAAGTCTGTGGATACTCAAAAGTGTTCGCACGGGATGCAGTTTGCATTCGGTTTCAAAGAAAAACAAAGATTACTTTTAAACATCTCCCCAAAAATAAAGAGACACGTTTTTAAAAATCAATGGAGCGAGGCTATATGAAGATACTTCCTATCGAGTGAACAATTTTTTGTGGAGATCAAGTCAGGCCAGCTTGTGAGGAGTAATAGATTATAAGATACACGAAAGTATAAAGTAAAAGAAAGGAAAAAACGCAATGGGATCGTAAGAAAAATTATGGTCTATATGTACTGTCATCTTTGGTGGGGGTGGGAGTGGGGGTGGGAGTGGGATGGAAGGAGGAAGGAGCTACAGCTAAACCCTCCCCTGGCTACGCCGCTGCATCCCTTCAATTTATTAAAATTTGACATAATTTAGTGCCAAGTTATTTTAAATGAAGCATCCATCAAACATGATATAGGCTTGGCTGAATGTCAAAGGAGACTCTACGTGTTTTGGAATATGTCATGAGAAAAAAGTCTGAGATTTTCAAATTTGTTCTTCCTTCATTTGATTTAATTTTGTGTCTGACTTTCTTCTGTTTGTTTGTTTCATTCTTTCTCTCTCTCTCTTTTCTTAGTTCATGATAATCTTACACGTGAACAATGATAGGAATGTATCTTAACATGCAACTTGATTACATTGCAAATTGTTGGAATTACCAGTGTTTAAAAGTAAAATAATCTTAACTACTTTAAAAACTCCTCTTGGGATTTTATTGAAAACTTTTTATTTACATTTAATGATTTTATTGTGCACTTCATAATTCGCAATTCGTTTATCTTGACCACATTAAACAACTCCTCTTGGGATTTTATGCCTACTTTTATTTAAATGCTCTGATTTTATTGTGTATGATTAAATTCGCAATTCGTTTATCTAAGAATTTTGATTTTTGGTTGTAAAGTACATACATAAAATACCATCCTTAAAATAATGAAAGTTCTGTTTAACACACACACATGTATATATATATATATATATATATATATATATATATATATATATATATATATATATATATATATATATGTCCCAGTGATTTGGATTATTTTTTCTCAAAATTTGTACATTGCATTCTAAATGATTTAGAAGTCCAGTTGCCAGTCCCATATGTTTGATTTGTCATGAACTAGTTTCTCCACCTGTCGTCGTCGTCGTCGTCGTCATCATCATCATCATCATCATCATCATAATCATCATCATCACCATCGTCGTCGTCGTCGTCATCATCATCATCATCATCATCACCATCATCATCATCATCATCACCACAACCACCATCACCACCACCACCACCACCACCACCACCACCATCATCAAATATTTCTTTTACGTATATATTAAACCCACTTTTTGTACGGCAGATATTTTTTAGAAATAAAGACATATGTTTTGACCACGTTATTTGAGACAAAAAGTATCATATAGGACATTTTTGCACTTTTTACATTTGTTAACAGACAGAAAAACATCTCTGTAGAATTCATACAATTTAACAGTTGATGGCATCTGTTTCACATATCGAAAATCTCTTTGCTAATCATACACACTCAGATATCAATTTGTTATTCAAAAACAAATTTCCGGTTTCCAAGAAGAAGAAGAAGAAGAAGAAGAAGAAGAAGAAGAAAAAGAGGAAGAAGAAGAAGAAGAAGAAGAAGAAGAAGAAGAAGAAGAATTAGCTGGGGTTAGTGTCCAAACTACAAGTACTTGCCATAAAAATTCTTCTCTTTTCACTCAATCAACGAGCATTCAGCCTGCTAAATTTTCGAGATATACTGTGCGACCGGTGCGAAAGGCTGCAAGTTCGAGTCTCGCTCGTTTCAAACGCAAAAAATACAACTTTTAAGATAATAGTCTCTTTTGTTGTGTCCAAAATATAACCATAAACACTTATTGGTATTATTTGTAAACTCCATACCTTTACATTCAGTGTACATATCCTTAAGTGATACGAATGACATATATTTAGTTTTGTCAAGTTGAATTTTCATTTTTAATCCAGCAACAACACCAAAACTCGTAATTATAAAATAATATGTGATCTTATCGATTCAATACCAGGAAAAATGTTGAAAAGTCCACAAATTAAGATACAGAGACTTCTTTATCCTTAATTTTATAGCATCTGCTATTTTTTTCTCTTATAAGCTGGGATTTACAAGACTAGAATAAGTAAACAGAAATAGGGCATCCGTATGCATTCCACGATGTAATTTAATTTGGAAACCAGGAGGTATTTTTACACTTAACTTAGGATGTTTGCACAAAATCTTCATCCATTTATAAAACTTAACCGAAAACAATTTTACGCGAAAGTTTTTAACACAAAGTCCCACTTCATCGTAACGAATGTTTTTCGAAAACTAGGCATAATGATGCACAGTTTTTATTAAATTAAAAAAAAAAAAACATTTGACCATATCTTGTACGATCACAACCAGTAAATAATTTTTTAATGTGTGGTCATTGACTTGCATTAAGTAGTTTGGGAATTATGTTTTGTAGAGGTTTTGACAGATTAAAAGCAGTATCTTTATGGTCACAAGTAGTCAAACTAGCAGTTTGTGTAGTTTTTTTAAACATTTGCATCTTCTTTTACAAAAATTAATGCATATAGTGCCTCGTTATTTGAATCTGGTAACTCAATGATCTCATAAGCTCCATATTACATATTCATGAATATTTTTTTTATAAGATTGCTGCAATTTTTCTCTCACTAAGTGTCTCATCACAGAATATTCAATCGACATTATTTATAATAGTCGGTAGAAGAACTGAAACTAAATTTTTATGAAGTCTTCACTTTTTTATCATGTTTTAAATATTAATTTTAATGATATTCATTGCAATTTCCAATGTCACATTATCACTGCATATGGTCGTTTCACTATCTTGCAGAATCTAGTTTGTCAGCGAAAACAATGTGTACCAGTCGCAGATATCCAGATACATACGTATACATGTAGGCCTACATGTGTGTATGATTATATTTTGCCTATGCTTTTGTTTTCAACACTGACGCCTCTATTGTGAATTAACGAATTCGTGTATTATATAACTTTGACAATGAATCTGCTCATGTACTAGGTAGTAGTATTGTTACTCCTTCGACTGATATATGCAGAGACTATTTACATCATATTGAGCCAATTTTGTTCATCATTATTGTTGCGTATTGACGTGCGCGGTCAAATGCATGCATATTTTATGATGTTCACATGCTGGCCTGATGCCTCTGTTGCTACAACAGGGCACGTAGTCATTTTTTTGGCAAGCTTTTGGCGTACCTGTCTCTACTCTGCACGATTGTGCGAAATTTATTCCATCTGGTATGTATTCAAAATCCTACAGTCATACGGTACATATGATCTTGTATATTACTCTACCTTTTTTATTGCCACGAGTCTAAAACTTTTGTGATGTCACGATTGTTATTCGTGCTATTTTTCTTTTTCGTGAATACAATGTTTAAGTTTCTGTGTACCTCGAACATTAAAACCTATGAATGTTATTTTGCACTCCTATTTTGCGACTTCAATCTTCAACTATATGTATTAAGACGAATCCTACTTGCTGAGGCTGTTGTTCGGAACAATGGTTGCCCGCGGTAACCATTGTTTTGAGCAGCAGCTGCGGTAAGGACGATGTCAACCGTAACAATGTAGAGTATGATGTTGACGCACAGTGTTCGGAGACCGAAATGTTTTAAAAACACTCTCCATAAATAATATTTGGAACAATGCACAGCTGCGGTTGTTTTTTATTGTCCTCGTTTAGGGCGTATCTCTCATTTAGTTCACGTTGCTACACCTAGGTGTCATGACGAAATAGTTATTTCTTTCGCGTATCTCCTTATTTTATCTTTACTGTTGATTCGTGAATGGATTGGACGCCTACGCCATGTTGCTGTTCTAATTTAAGTTCTAAACTGGGACAATATAGAGCGGCGATTTCTTATAAACTGGAACAATACAGAGCTTCGATAAATCACAATATGTTAAACGGACAGTGACATGGAGAGAAGAAATTTATGCAAACTCTGACTGTTGTGCTTAGCCGGACTGACATATATACCCAACTGCTTATGGCAAAAAGATACAATTCTATTTAAATGAGTTTAAATGCCGCAACTTCAGAGATACATAGCCATGGGCATATATTCAACACAGAAATATACAACTAGCATGAGCAAATGCGACTTTTTCATAGTGTAGCTATATACATCTTCAGACAAGGGTTTCCCCATCGATTTCAATGGTAAATCGTGACATTTCCTGTCTGTAGGCTCATGCAGTTGTTTTTCAATGAATGAGTGTATTTGAAATCTTTGTGACGGAAAAATGACACTACTGAAGAAAAAAATAGTTATATATATATATATATATATATATTCAACACAGAAATGTTCTTTATTATTTTTATATATATATATATATATATATATATATATATATATATATATATATATATATATATATATATATATAATAATAATAAAGAACATTTACAGGGTACATTTTGACATTTACAGGGTATGATTTTGCGAGTCAAAACGTACCCTGGTCAAAACGTAGCCTGGGTATATTTGAAGAGGGTACATTTTGACCGGGACCGTTCTTTCTTTCGCGTATCTCCTTATTTGATCTTTATTGTGAATTCGTGAATGCATTGGAAGCCTACGCCATGAGCCTGTTATAGACTATCTTTATTGTGAATTCGTGAATGCATTGGAAGCCTATTGCCATGAGGCGCTAGGCTTCCAATGCATTCACCAATTCACCTGGGTTTGGGTGAATATTAAATGATAGTTATAATTTCTTATAACTATCAGCTAATATTCACCCAAACCCAGGCCCAACTGATGTCCAAGTTGTAAACAAAATTACTGTCTGTCACGCAAACCTTCGCAGTCTGGAAGCTGGGGCGAACTTTAAGAAATAAGCATACTAGCCAATTCAAAAAAAAAAAAAAAAAAAAAAAAAAATATATATATATATATTTATATATATGTAATCACACTGTAGGAAACTTGGCTCGACTTTTTTTCCTAACGAATTATTTCAATAAACGGCTTTCAATCACCATCACAAAAGGGTTGAGAAACTGGTCACGGGGGACGGGTTGCCTAAGAATAATCTGCCATGTCGACGATGTGCTGACTTGGAGGCATCTGGTAGTGAGAGGCATTATAAAACCATTACATAAGGATAGTAATAAAGAAAATTTGGGAAACTATAGGGGTATCGCTCTAACATCCAATGTATATAAAGTGTCTGCATCTGTAACTGAGCGTCAAATGATGAAGCACTTTGAAAGTCATGATGTTTTGGGAGAACTGCATGGTGCATATCGGAAAAACCGAAGGTTAGAAGATCAAGTGTTTGTATTGAAAGGGCTGTGCAGTTTAAGAAAAGATCAAAAACAAAAACAAACAAACAAACAAAAAACAAAAAACAAAAAACCAAAAAAAAAAAAAAAAAAAACCCCCCCCCAAAAAAAAACCAAAAAAAAAAATAAAAAATGGTTAGCTTTCCTCCACATAAGTAAAGCATTTGACACTGTCAATAGAGACCGATTGTTTCACTCACTCTGGAAAAATGGTATTCAAGGTAAGGCATGGGGCCTCGTTTACAATCTGTATGAACAAGTTGAAAATAAGGTAATTTTTGGTCCATATGAGAGTGAATGGTTCGAGGTTATCAATGGTGTGAAACAAGGATGTATAATGTCACCAATGCTCTTCTCAATAGTAATGACAGATCTAGAAAGAATGTTGTTTGATAAAAACCTTGGTATTTCATTCCGAAACGAACTCATACCAGTTCTTCTCTATGCAGATGATATTGTACTGCTGGCAGATAGTGAAGCTAAATTACAGAAAATACTATTTAATGTTGCACATGGTTTTATTGAGAAGTGGCAGATGAAGTTTAATGGTGATAAATAAAAAATTATGATCGTTGGCAAAAGGATTGATAAAGAAAAAAGATGGAAACAAGGTAATTTGAACATTTGTGAATGCGAAACCTTTAAGTACCTAGGGGTTATTTTTACTAGAAGTCTAGCAGACAGTGCTCATATCAAACGATACCTGAAGCCCAAGGCACGACGTCTCAATAATTATATCAGTAGCATTTTGGCAGGCCATTAGAGTATTCATAGTGTTTCATTAGGAGATAGAACATGGAAGTACTTAATGATGCAATCTCCAGCTCACGGGTCTGTGCTTTGGCTATGTAACACACAAGAAAGCAATACCGTTATAAGCTTCATTCAGTATTCGGCTGTTAGGTCAATCATGCGTGTAAGTGCGACTCCAGCCATTGAAGCTACGTTGGGTGAACTTGGTTATTTGCCGATGAATCAAGGTTATGTAAAAAGGTGTTTAAAGAAATGGAAATATCATATGAGAATGGGAATTATTCTTCATGGCCATATGTGAAAGAGATCGGGAATATATATATATATATATATATATATATATATATATATATATATATATATATATATATATATATATATATATATATATATATATATATATATATATATATATATATGCAGAAATGGGTTTGGACAATACAATGTACGGTCGTGATGGAGACTGGTTCCTTTCATTCAAGAAATTCAGCATTGATAATCATGTACACAGATTTTTCAGTGTAATCGATAACAAAGCATCTTTGTCAAACTACAGAATCTTGAAGAGATCTTCGTTCGGAGAAAAGTATTTATTTACCATGAAATATTTCGAAAGCGCACGTTTAAAATTTAAAGCAAGAACCGAATGTCTTGGGATTTTTTTATTTAAGAATCTATCCCTTTACACCGGGGCCCCAACGTGCAGGGCAGAACTCGTGGTGCGTCTGAAACACAGAATTTTCACAGTTTGCATAAAGCACATATTGAGAAGTTAAAAAGATACCCATTCACGAACAAGTGTCACGTGGAGCGTCACTGCATGCGCCTGCATTCAATATACATAAAAACATGTCTACATACATGTCTATTTACAGTTGCTATTTACAACGCACAAAAATGAATAACTTCACATATGATTCCTGCCATGAACTATACAGTTGGGTCAGACTGGGAATCACTGATTTACTGCCTCCTAAAGTGCCAAGCTTTAACTAAAAAATCTTTAGAGATACGATCAAAAGCGTCGCCAATCTCAGGGCCAAATTCGAAGAGACACTCACCAAGGAGCCAACAAATTTTATTATTCAAAGAAGAGGCCGAAAAACGTTGCCAAACGTGGTAAAAAATATTGCGTTCTGCACTCTCTTTCCAAACATACATGCATTTCTGATCGTATTTGATTGAGTGCTGGACATAAAAATAAAAAGTGGGGTAAATCTTCCTCAGCACTGTTGCACAAAACACATTTACCATCAGAAATATTCCATCTTTTCAAATATTCACATAAACCCAAACATCCTGTTCTGGCCAGAAATTTCAATCTTACACCAGCAAAATTGTAAATATTTCTCACCGAAAGTAGACCGCTTGAACATTTGGTACCAATTAAGCGACCTTTTCTCATCAATTTCCTGAAAAAAATGTAATTTATACCCTTCGATGGGATTCAAAAAGGTCTTTAAAGATGGAAAAAAGTCACAGATAGTAACTGTCCACTCTGTCACAACGGTCGTGAAAATCTGTAACATTTTATGTTTTTGTGCCCAAACCTACTTTCAATTCGAAAAGAAAGTTGGAAATGGTTAGAAAACGAATTATCAAGGGGTAACAAAAGGCACATCTGGGAAATTTTTGCTGCGTCTTCCCTAAACTCAAAATTGTCTCTCCTGCTTGGTGATCTTGCTTTCGATCACAGGGATGAAGTGGGATGGCTTTTTGATGCAGCATGCAAAAAATACATAACTGAGGCCTGGAAGGTAAGAAGAGCGTTTGTGGAAGGGACCCTATAAATATATGTAGACACAAAGTAGTTTTTTATCTGGTCTGATTTGTATTATTTTGTATATAGATCGAGTCAAAACAGCAGAGCCGGTGTCCGCTGCGGCGTACTTGTTACGCCTGCGCGGCTTCGGCTCCCCCCCCCCCCCCCCTCCCGTCACTCTGCTGGGGGTCCTCCCCCAATATAAATCCACATCTCCATAAATATGCAATCATGGTGAATTGACAATTTTGTAATTTGATTTGTATACACATACAGTTGTAATGCCTCTATTTCAATGATTATACCACTGGAAGCTTTATGTTCTACATTGTATTTATGTATGTGTATAATGTACTTGTCCCTATGCTTTCTAGAGTTCGTCCCAATGGGTGGTTTATGTCTAGTTTTGGTGCGGAGGACACAAATCACGAATTATTAACTATAGATACTTAATTTTTAACGTATACAAATAATCTGTGTCAATAAGGATGACGAATTATTTGTACAAATATATTGGACGCATAATGGAATTTACCCCGTTTCATCGGTGCCCCCGCTGTAAAGGGGAAGTTTTTCTGATAATAATAATAATAATAATAATAATAATAATAATAATAATAATAATAATAATAATAATAATAATAATAATAATAATAATAATAATAATAATAATAATAATGAATACATCTGGGCAGAAATAACAACAGATACAGATAAACTACTCATAGGTGTATATTATCGAGCACCTGCATGGGCAATTAGCTGCTGAAAAGGACATTTTTTGGGGAAAATTATCTCTTTCAATTTCTTCTGCCATATTGAGTTAGATCCCAAAGTTGTACTTCTGACAGGTGACTTCAATGACCACTGTCATTAGTGGGATTTTGTTCACACTGACAGTGGACCCAGCCAACGCCTCTTCCATCTTTTAAGTCAAAACGACCTTCATCAATTAATATCCTAGCCCACTAGGAATACATTGAGAATCAGCTGCATGTACTGTAGATCTCATGATTACCGATTCGCTAGGCTACGTTCTGAATTCTGGCGTGCTGTCTCGCATCTCCATTTCTGACCATTCTGTCGTCTTCTGCTCTTTCTCTATGACGCCCTTATAAACGCTCCGTCTGGGAAAACAAGAGAGCTAACTTTGATGACTAAAACAACACTCTTCACAATGCCCCCAGGGAAACCAGTTTTGCCTATTTCGACTCTCTTAAAGATTCTGTATCATACTGGTCTGATGTCTTCCTGGATACCTGTAAACAATTTATATCTTTTCGTGAAGTAACTACCAGACCTAAAGACAAACTCTGGATGACTCATGAAATTAAAAGGTTAATAAAAAAAAAGCGCAACCCTGATTGGAACACCTACAAGCATCTCACTCTAAAACCTTAACCCCATACCCTTCTCACAACACTCAGAATCGAACGTCTGCATCTGCTTTATAACAGACTACGAAATTTCACTGTTAATTCTATTAAAAACTCTATACGCACATACTTTGATAATATTCGCTTTGATCGTGACTCCAAAAACATTAACCCGAAAAAGTGTCAGTAAGTCAGTCTTGGGTAGTAAACTTTATCAAAATATCACTACACTTATGTACGAGGGCAAAACTTGTAGCTATTCTGAAAAATATGAAATCTTCAATGCCTACTTTGCTGCTCAATGCAAAATTCCTCATGGTAACGAAGCCTTGCCGTTGCCTGACTTTACCTGTCGAATAGAAACCCGCCTGCACATGCTAGAAGCTACAACTCACAAAGTAGAAATAATTCTAAGGACTCTAAAACAAGTTCTGTGTGTGGGCCGGACGGTTCAGGTAACACTGTCTTAAAACTATTTTGCTCCATCCATTGCATACTCTTTGACTTGACTCATCAATCAGTGCTTATCTAACTCCTTTTTTCTTAACTCATGGAAAAAGTCAAATGTTTGTCTTGTCACTAAAAGGGCAATAGACAAGTGCAGGATAACTACAGACCCATCTCCCTTCTATGTAACGCGTCTAAAGTCCTCGAACGGGAAGTTTTTAATATCTTTTATGAATATCTCGCCTCTAATAACGTGCTTTCCTAAAAAACTTCTGACTTTGAAAATAACGAATCTACTGTCAATCAGCTCGTTAGCATTCTTCATATTATGTGCAACGGTCTCGAGATGGGAAAAGGAGCACTATGGTGTTCGTGACATATCAAAAGCCTTCGACAGAGTCTGGCATACTGGTCGTCTTTTTAAATTGAAACAATATGGTTTTGAGGAGCCTGTTTTACTTTCATAAAAAGTTACCTCTCTATCCTTTTCAGTGCGTTACCATGGGAGGCCAAACGTCGTCTTGGCTCCCAGTCAAAGCTGGCGTTCTTCAGGGTTCCATTTTGGGACCCATTCTCTTTCTTGTCTGTGTTAAAGATATTACTGATAAACTGACTTGCGGTAAAAGGTTGTTCGCAGACGATACATGTATTTTGAAAATTCTACACGACCCCAATGAATGAACAGAAAGCCTCATCACCAACTTAGCCCTCCTCCATTGCTCGGGCAAGCTTTGGCGGATGGTATTTAACGTCTGAAAGACTGTCTCTTTAATTTTCTCCTATAAAAGAAACCAACTCAACCATCCGATTTTACTTCTTGGTAACAGTCACATACCAGCATCTAGGCACCAAATCCACCTAGGAATGACCCTGACTTCGAATCTCTTCTGGGACCAACATATAACACGCATCATAAGCAGGGCTACTCAGCACCTTGCCTTCCTGTGAAGGCTCAAATATAAACTTTGAAGAAACACTCTATCCCAGCAGCACACAAGCATGATACGCCCTATTCTTGAATGCTCAAGCGTCCTGTTCGATAGCTGTTCTCAAAAACAGTCTCAATCTTTAGAAATTGGAGAATACGAGGTAGCCAGAATTTGTCTTAATGCTCTTTTGCATCCTCCATGTGCTCTACTTCTACTTCTAGTTCGGGTGGCACACTTTTTCAGTTCGCAGAAAATACTTTAAATTGTTTTTATTTTGCAAAATGTTTAAGATGTTGACGCCCCATTTCTTTATAATCTCGAACCCCGCGATGTTGCATTCACTATCGGACGCTTCTTCACAAATCGCGCTAACTTGCGCCAAATTAAATTTCATTCGTCTTGACGTTTTGCAGAGTCAATTTTACCTTCTTCCATCCGCTTATGAAACACTCTCCCCTGGATATCCGTGACTCTGAATCCCTGTCTCAGCTCAAAGCCCAATTAAAATTATTATTCTTACCTGTTGACATAACGCCTTCTCTCTTTGCATCTGGAAAGCTTTCCCCTAATATATGCCAAATCCAGCTGCGCTTTGATTGTTCTACATAATATTTAACATCATACCCGATGCAAGCTGTTGCCCTATTATATACACGTGAAGCTACGGTACATTTTTTTCTTATACTCCCCCTTGTTTACCCAGCAAAGACTTCATTTGTTGAACACTGTGAGCCAATAGCTTGCCCAAAGGTATAAACCCTAACTTCCCATAGTTCATGTTGCTGGCGACATTCTTCTAAAAGGTAGCGAAGACTTATCTGATGATGATTATAACCTATCAATATTGAATTAGTTCAGCAGTAGCCCTATATTTCAGAATCTAGACGTTTCAGCTTTTAATTTTTCTAAGATATTTTATGCAGCTGGCTCATATATCATGGACCCGACTTTCACACAAACCACAATTGTAAGCAATTTATTGTAATGTAGCCTTATTCTGAGAGACCGTCTTCTATAATTGTCCCGTGTGTCTTGTACAAAGTGCTGTGGGTACAAGTGTATTCGTGTGCTGGAGAGCGTCGAGATTAGTCTTTTGTACTGCTCAGTTATCCAGTTGCAATTGATAGGCCTATGCTTGGCCCGATGATTGCGACTACTCTACTGTGGCTAAATTCACAAACAGCATGAATTGCTTTACCTTTCTACCCAGCATTTACATAAAAAGGTAAAATTTTATTTTGTACGCCTACGATACGTTTTTTTTCTAAGGAAAATAATGTCAACATCCTGTGAATTCTGAACACGGAATATAAAACCTACGATATTTGTGCCATTTATTAGACCATGAGTATTTAGAGAAAAAATTTCATACCATGAATAGAGTTCTTTGGCATTTAGCCACAAGAAAAAGGAAAGTAAGATCCCTTGTCGCCTACCAGGGACACTGGATGATTAAGTCCAGATTTCACCAGCGCCACTTTAATATCTGTGAAAACGAGGAGCATGAAGAATCTTCATTTGTCAATGATGACATGCCTTTAGACCTCCTGATAATTGGTCTTCGCTATGACTCTGTACGTGCCAAATAAAAAAAAAAAAAAAAAAAAAAAAACTGACCTAAAATTACAATTGATACATTGGTATATGCACAATATATATATATATATATATATATATATATATATATATATATATATATATATATATATATATATATATACACATATACATAAATGTATACATGCATGTATACATATAAACATATATATATACATACATATGTGTATGTATATATACATATATATATATATATATATATATATATATATATATATATATATATATATATATATATATATGTATATAAAACTTTACTTGAATTTCAGTACAATTTGGGATTGGAACAGGATTTCCATACAAGTGAATCTATTTTAATTTCTGTCAAGAAACGCTATTTTGTCTTGACGTTTTTGCAGAGACACTATTTTGTGTGTTTTCTGTGCTGTTAACGTTTATACTTATTTCAATGTGTTAATTTGTACTTTTACTTCCTCATCCCTGGGATTCAATAAAATATTATTATGTACGTGGGTATTGTTGATTAAGGTGCCAGTTTTTTCCCCGCCTGTCTTTTGTGTGAAGGACCACTGGGGTAATTCATCGCGGCACGGCCTTTGAAGTTTGAAGGGACATCGCCTGACGACTCCCGTTACTCTTGAACATATAAAGTCTCCCTTCATTAGAACGCAAAACAAGCAAGATAGCTATAAAGTAAACCACTAAGGCTATGGTATGTTAGTATGTTTGCATCTTTTCCGTATCCACAAACATACTTTTTGGCATGCCGCCTTATTTCGCATTGCCGCCTTGATACCACTCTCCTTTTGCTATGGGCCGTTGCTACCTGCAGCCATGAGACAGGCTGTTAAGTATGACTGACGGGTGGCATTGTTCTGTTTGGCTACTGAAAACCAAAAGAAGGACACATGGACGTTCGGATGTCCACATGCGTGTGTGGTTTTTGGCGTTTTCCTCATATTTTTACTTTAGTTAAAAGCTTGGAATTTTTTACAACTAATAGAAAGGACATTCATCTCGTAAAAACCGTTGAAATCTCAAAATCGGCCATGCAAAGGTTTTTGGTGTCTTACTTGTCCTTAAATGACCCTATTAACATAACTACATAAAGTCACTGTGCATAGGGGGAGGGAACTAGACCCACAAATTCATAATAAAACATACTCATTTAAACAATAGGCTAAGCTAAATAATTGCAAACCAAATAAAATATGTAACTGAACTTCTTTACCATTGGAGTGAATCAGACGCTTTCGTTACTGCTATTTCATTACACCTGTGTCAGGCTGGGAAAAGCTGTTGAACTATTACATTATGGAACGTCTTCTAATAAGAAATAAATTCTGTTGGTATTTTTATGGTATTTCAGAGCAGAAACACTTAAGTCGCAATTGGCAATGACATATCCATACTATTTCAAGCGTGCTTGAAGGTAACCTATTTCTAATCATAACAAACTAGTTAAGGGGTAGGTCAAATTATTCTTATCTGAACTTTTTCTATACAAATGTAGTACTTATGTTTGCTGGGTAATTTATATTGAAGCTCTACATATATAAGCAAAGTTTCGCTTATTTAGCAAATTCGTCATTTGCCACGTTCATATTTATTCAGTATTATGTGGGTTGTATTTGCTGAATATTAAGCTTAGACAAGGAGCCGCTGCTCAGAGAGACATGTTCTGGTACAGGCTGCGAAACATGTTCTGACTAGTAATCCGCTCAAGACCCTTTAATAAATTTGGGTTAATGCAGCCCAGGTCAAAATTCTACAGAGAAACGGGAGAAATATGTGCAATGGTACTTCCATATTTATATAGGTTGGGGACAGGTTAGCTTATAGAGTGTATAGAGTTTCGACTGCGAAATAGGGTAACGACTACCAGGAAGTGGTTCTGGACACTAGAATAAATACGCATATTTGCCCAAAAGATAATAATTTCACAATTTTTCTCTTCAGCGGTTATGCATAATATTATACCTATGAGTTTATAGCAGAAAGTACAAAAATAATTAGGACTGTATGAATGCAGTACCATTGTGTGGTTTAGATTTTGAGTTGCATTACATATGGAATCTACAAACTTACCTTCCCATATTGAGTACTCAGTTATAAAAAATAACGGAATGGTCCTCTGTCAATAAATATATACATAGCCTAACTAATGGTTCACAAGATAGCTGCACCTCATTTACACCCCTTTTAGGCACTTTTCACGAAGGTGCTTTAGGTTTCAACAGCTACCTTATGTACAGTATACTAATAGAAAGGGATTGGTTTAGGGACAGTCAAATACCAATTCATCAGATTTGACACTGTTACAGGCCATTGTATTCAGACAAGTTGCAAATCGACTAATTTTACCTTGAATACGATTTCCCTTTTCCCCTCAACTTTTATGATATTTTGCGTACCTGATCTGAAAACAAATTACAGAGGGAAAGTATCTCAAAGATTTGATAAACCTCTTCAGTCTTTGGTTTAAACGTATTTTATTAAAAAAAAACAACAATTGGCCAACAGGCTCACCAGCCTATATTAGGGCCTCTTGTACATATAGAACAAGACAACAAAAAGTTGCAAGGCTCTAATACGCAGATAGATATACAAACAAGACCACAATAAGAAGAGAGAGAGGGTAATGGGGTAATGTGTGAGCTTAATGTTTAAATTACTCTTTGAGGTACAGCAGGTATAACAAAATTTATCAACATCATGTTTTAAACCTATTCGAATTCTCAATGAATTTGTGCACAGCTTCAAAAATTTGCTCATTGTGTTTCTTTGCATCTCCTTTGCTTTCAATACCAAATAGTACTGTTCTCAAATTAAAGTTTCCATACTGTAGTATCTTTGACTGTAAGTCATCCCTCGAGAGAACATATTTGTTGCACTCCAAAAAGAAGTGGTAAGTACTTTCTACATTATCACCGCATGAACATAAGGGGGAATATACAACACCTATTTTGAAGAGGTCACCGTTCAACTGGCTACAGCCCATCCTCATTCTAGAATGAACAACTGCTATTTGCTTTTTACCCAAATAGTAAAGATTGTTACGTTTTGGTTGGGTTTTATTTAATTCCCTTTTAAATTCGTCAACATGTTCCAAATTCCTAACGATTTGTGGTAGTAGGTTCCATTCACGTATGTTGGATGGAAAAAAAATGTAGTATGTGCTTTTCTTGGCATCGATTGCGTGTATTTGATTAGTTCGCATCGATGTTTTTCCTGGTAGAAGATTACAGAGATATTTAGGCTTCAGTCTTTTAAAAGTTTTAACCCCTAAAACTGCCAAAATTGAAATGAGCGGAAAATCGCAAATCTTTGTGCAAATATTTTCTTTTACTGCTAGGAAAAAACTAAAAACAGACAAACATTTGAGATACATCTCTCTTCCCATTTATTTCCATTACATGTGAGACCAAAATGAGCAGCTAGAGGCCCGTGCTCAACTGAGCTCAGCTTGTTCTCAAAATCAAAGATGAAACCGAATAGATCTATGTTGACCTTTAATTAGCTGAGTGCATATAACATTTAGAAGTATTTCCAAGATTTACATAAAGAAAATTCATTAAGAATATAAATTTTACTGGAGCATGAGAAATTGAAGAATATTTAAAGATTACTTTGAAAAGAACCTTGCTACTTGGTTGAGAAAAAACATGATATTGAGCATTAGAAAGCCCATCGACTTACATAGTAATCAATAGGAAAGGTACATTTACTGGTAAGTATCCGAATTGACAAAATCGTTCAAAATCAACAATCTATGGCAGTGTCATGTAGGGAAGTTTGTTTTACCCTTTTACAAGAAACATAACCATCAAGTCTCATCTGAATCTGAGTGAAAGTTCTGCAAAGGTAAAAAAAAAAAAAAAAAAAAAAAAAAAAAAAAAAAAAAAAAAAGGAAAAGAACAAATTTAGAGCTAGGAGTCCCTAGGAGTGTTCCTGTGTGATATCAAAGTAATTGGGTGAGCGGTTTTGGATATTTTTTTAAAGATTTGCAATCCACCAGAAGAATACTCCCCCAAAAATAACACAAAACAAAAAAACCAAAAAAAAAAAAAAAAAAAAAAAAAAAAAACAAAAAAAAAAAACAAAAAAAAAAAAAAACCGCAAAAAAAGAAAAACAAAAAACAAAAAACAAAAACCACCCCCCCCCAAAAAAAAAACAAAAAAAAAACAACGAAAAACCCACCCACCCCCAAATCACTGGAGCGTCGCCAATTGCACAAACTTTGTAGAGACCCAACCAAGGTACACTGTCACCAAATTTGAAGTGAATCTGGCTGAATATTCAGCGGTCGAAAATTTAAATTGTGAACCGACGTTGGTCAACGGACGAAGAGCAATGGCTTAAGTTTTGCTGGCTAACAAGCCAGCTGAGCTAAAAATGGGTCAGAATTGTTCTAGTACAACTTTAACAGTGAATACACTGAATTTATACTTTTATGCATTTGATTTATGGTTTTTTAAATTTGGATTTTAATGTTTGATACTATGCATTTTCAGGCAATATATATATATATATATATATATATATATATATATACATATATATATATATATATATATATATATATATATATATATATATATATATATATATATATACGTATATATATGTATATTATATAAGTATATATATGTATATATAAATGTAGATATATCATACAATATATACATAATATAGATTAATCGGGAAAGTGTGCATTTTAACACAGATGGTGCACAATTATGTTAAATGGGGTGTGACTACCTTGTTTCACCTTTAAAGTAACGCGCATATATTGCTTGGATATGTGATGTTGGAGGTTCAATGTCCAGGAAAACTGATTCCAACTGTCTATCTATTTGAAAATCGTCGAAATCATTGAATGCAGTTGATAATTAAGTGAGTTATTCGAGATTATTAGCTCATTTAAATGATTAAAAACAATATCTGAGCCTTCTTGAATGAGTCGGTTTTTGATATCAAAGCTGTACATTTACGAATTTACATCTTTGAAGAGTTGACCGTCATATGATTTACTTGAACTTGTAATTTAATTTTTCTAAATCTATTCAAACAGAAAGAGTCCATAATGTATGTGTCGTTTAAGGTATGCAAAACTTTAGTTCCATCCTTTATATGGCTCGGGAAGAGTTCAGGCTGTTTTTTTTTTCAAGCAGCACATTTCAAGACGATGTCATACCTACATGTAAGGGTTCACAGTACCCTTAATTGTGTTTGAATAGAATTGGAAAAATTAAGCACAACTTCGAATAATCCATGTAACTATGAACTATTGAACAGTATAATTTTTAATATGTACGGATGAAATCATTGAAACAGTGTGATTGTCCAATTTGGGTGAGTTAGTTAATATACAGAATTTTGATACTTTTTATTATCACGAGCTTTCATCCTCGCTTACGATTGGTCAGATGGTGTGTTCTGTAAAATCTTGATAACCCTCTGACGTAATGGCATATGTCCAGAGACAGAAAATAGCAGACGATAGCACGGGTCCAAGCTTCACTTCACCACCTGTGACCATAGTATTGGTCTGAATAGGTCAGGTGACCCCTTTTTTTTTTACCAGTACTGTCCTCTACCCCTTGCCTCTTGGCTTATGCTATTGAGCAATTATATAATTGAGAATCGATTACACAATTCCGTAGCGCCCATCAGCAACAGCTGAATTAAATTAAATTTTTCACAGTAGGTGGCTTATTTGTATTGCCACTCTGTTTATCATTCTAATAAAAGGTACAATAATTCAGATATAGACTGTTTGTATGAGGCATATAAAAATAACGGGCCCGTGGAAGCAGACCATGAAATCCCTCATTCCTACCTGGCTTTGGGATATATCATGGTCAGCTTTCTCGTGCCCTGTTTTTTGATATACCCCATGCAAACAGTCGATGTCTTATAAATAACATATTTACAAAACAACATTGAATATTTGATAGTCACATGTAGGAGTTTCTCCAAATTGTGCCTTATTGTTCTGGATCTATTCAAACATGCCAATACTGTGAGCCCTTTGGTGTGGTATTGTATTTAAATATGCTGATTTGCGAAAATGACCTTATCACAAGCTGCATACGATGAAACTTATCATTAAATAGTGAAACCAATGTGGGCTTACACCATTTTTCATGAACCCGTTAAGCTGTGAAACTCACACATTTATGAAACTGCATCATTCGACACTTGGTAGTTACATGAGTTACCTGAACTTGTGCTTATCATTAGTTCTAAGTCTGTTCAAACACTAAATATGAGGCCTACAGTTCCTTTTAAAGCAACCTTTAAAGTGCTCAAAAGGTAAATGCCTGTTCATGAGAGAAAAGTTGGTCTTGAGCTTTGTTGCAACCTTAGCTTGGCAAAATTTATGTTTGAGCACGTAGAAAGGACTGTCTCAACTCTGTTACCAGCACAGTCAGCTCTGTTAACATGAAATACACAAGACATATTTGAGTAATACCGTGTACATTTCTTTTCGCTCCCTTGTCTGAAACTGTTATCGTTAACATATATTCCAGTTTCTGAAAAAAATCCAAAAAACTTCCTTGGTAGTCTATTAGAGTAGAAATCCATTATACTAACTAAGTGTACATTTAAATTGTCAATTCTGTTGATGAGTATGTTTTTAAACAAGACAGTATGACTTTTGAAAGCAATAAAGATTGTTCAGAGCTTCTCTAGCTTTTGAGTTATATCAAAGGAGGTATATTGTGCCCATTAAGTGAGTGTGGAGTCTGAGGCATTGAGTAGTGGGCCTGGACTCTTATTACTTCTCTTGATCAAATAGTGAATCCTCCCAAATCGGATAAAAACAAAAACAAAAATAAGAAGTCACTGGTGAGAGCATGGGTGTTTGATGAAGACCTAGGCTGACATGCACCAAAGAAACATCCTCACCATATTTGTGAGGGAACTGACCCATGTGCAAGAAGGATGCTTTTAGGACATTTCTTCACCTGTGAAATAGGTGGGAGTAAAGCTGGTTGATTGGCTTGAAACCTAGATTTTCAAGATGGCACCTCATCAAACAGATGACAGAGAGAGGGAAAGCAGTGCACACACTGTCTACATCCTTGCCCTTGTTGGATTGTGGAAAGAAATTGGACTCATGGAACAGTTACATGGTGGCATGGGATAACCATCCACACTGCTATGGCTGTCGCCTGCAGTTGGGTGAAGTCGACTCTCATGAGCGAACTTTAAAATACTGTCAGGATTGAGGAGAGGACAAATGGCTGCTCTTTAGGCAGGGACAGAGGAAGCCAGATCGTACAAAGCATAAACGGCAGGTTGTAGCTGCCAGAAGCTGAGCTGAAATGACTGACTCTGTGGAGTCCTCGCCAATGACTCCTTAGACTTACTTCCTTCATCAGTCATCTTGTGTGGCTGATGGGAAAGAGTATCGACTTACTTCAGTTTGTCTGTAGTCCCATGTGATGGATGTATCCACACCTAAAACCCCACTGGAGAGTAAGGTAAAATAGACGTTAGAGTTGGAGGTCGGGAAGCAAGAGATCACCTCATGGGGATCATGAATGCCCGTCTTTACCCCAAAAGGCACCTTACCACCCCAGGCGGCTTTGTCTGAGAGCAAGCAGTTGGTGATCCTGCTGGTCCCTGGGTTTGAGGAAGGTATACTGCCCCTCTCTCTTGAGCAGCACGCAGAGCTCAAACTCCATGAGGAACATTGGTTGCGGTCTGAGACTTTGTCTTTGTACCCATTGGCCACCACTGCTGCCGAATCTGAGCAGACTCTGTTGGCAGAGCAGCTTGCTGCTTCTGCCATGAGCCAGCTCTCGCTTGGCACTGAGGCTTGGGAGTTCTCCGTATTCCCTTCAGATTCCTCTTGCCTGGAGATTTTTCAGTCAGCAGCAGGGGCAGCTGAGGCCCCCAATAGCAGCCTCCTGGAGATCCAGCATGACCCCTCCAGCCAGCAGACACCATTGTTGGCTGCCCCCGATCTGTGCACATGGATCTCCATTGCCTCCTCTGTCTAGACTGTGGTGGGGCGAACAGGTGGAGGGAGCATCTATGGCTGTGATGGCTTCCGCAGAAGCCCGTGCTATGCCAGGCATGGTGAGAGATCCCTTGATATCACAGATGGCCACTTTATTGCCTGTGGACAACTTATTGTTTGATGAGGCCTTGGGCATTACCACCCCCCTCCCCCCCTCACAAGTCCGTAGTCTTCAGACCTGGACACCGAGGCGGAGCATGAGATTTTGCTTTTGGACTTGTCAGTTAATAAATCACGACCCCAGTCGATGGGTCGTCGATTACTGTGCTTGCACTCTGAGAGGGGTAGAGAGCCAGTGACCACAGGTTCTATAGAGGCTTTGGCTCCAGCGCCCATGGACAAGGCACCTGCTTTCTCAAATTGCTGTGACCACATCAAAGCTCTAATTCAGGGCCTGGTTGGTGACCAAGCTGTGGTCCCACCAGGGGAGGTGAGGCATTTTGCTGTTGAAGTATCTGCAGTTCACATTTGGGGGCCATGTCTACCAGTTCAGGGTGCTTCCATTCAGCCTTGCCACATCACTGCTGGTGTTAACCAGGTTCGCACAGACAGTTGCTGCTTACCTTCAATGCACAGCCATTAGCAGTCATATGTATCTGGACGGTTGGCACTTTGGCACCTAAATTCGTCTTTCTCAGTATCTAGTTCAACCTGTTGGCCTGCATCTGTCGCCCTTTGGAGGACAGGTAGGAGAGACTTCAGTCCCTGCTCAGAGCCCTTCTGACTAGCAAGGTCTGTTTGGCACACCAATGGCTCACCCTGTTGGGCTGCCTGTCCTTGTTGGACTCCCAGGTCCCACTTCGTTGTCTTAACAGGTGCCCCTTGCAGCATGCTCTGCAGGGCAGATGGACAAGAGGCAGTGCTAATTCTCAATGAGGATCACCCGCACCTTCTGTGGTGGACTGTGAGGGAGACCATCATGAGTGGACAAATGCTGTAACCTTTTCAGGCCCAGCTCACACTTACACAGACATGTCTCACCACATTAACTGGTGGAAACTGGAGGTTATATGCTTAGTGCCTTTAGGCTTAGCGCTTCTCCACTTCCGATACCTGGTGGAGCACAAATATGTCCTCATTATGTGTGACAACAGGACCGCAATAGCCTTTCCCAACAGGAAGGGTGGGACACGGTCCAAGAAGCTGACAGAGTTAGTGGGACATGTCACCACATGCTGCTCGTAACACAAAATCTGCACGCATGCGAGGCATGTCCCAGGACATCAAAATGTCCTGGTCAACCAACTCTCAAGAAGGGATCAGCTGGTATGGATGGTGTGGTCACTTTACCCCAGGGTCATTCAGGTGATGTGGGCCACATGGGGGCCTTCACACGTGGATCTGTTTGTGACTCGTCAATATGCAAAAACTGCCGATTTACATCTTGCCTGTCAGAGACCCCCAGGCCCATGCACTGGAAGGTCTAGTAATGGACTGGAGCAACCTATGGGCGTACACCTTTCCACCTTGCCAGATCCTTCAGAAGGCACTGCGCAAGGTGTGGTCCCATAATTGCAATCTGATCTTAGTCACCCCATGGCAGCCCCGGAGCAATTGCTTGGCAAACCTGCTGGAAATGAGCATCGAACCTCTGCTATAATTAATTGCTTGGCCAAAGCTTCTGGTGCAGCCACGGATGAGGGTGTCTCACTGGAACCCTCAAGTCCTGAACTTCCACACTTGGCAGTAATTTCACAGCACATCTGCAACAGAGGCTTCTCAGAATCGGTCTCAGATAGAATTGCCAGAGCAGGGCTTCGATCTTCTTCTCTAAATATTTTATTTGCTCATTTGAACGTGTGTTTTGACTTCTGTGACAGTTGTGGAATTGCCCTTGGTCTCTGTGCATTGTGGACATTGTCAACTTCCTGTGGTATCCATGGGACGTCTTAGGCAAGAGCTTGAGAACAGTGGAGGGTTTCCAATCAGCCGTCTCCTCAACCCTTGTGAACATCATGGACATTTGCATCTGGAATGATTCTTATCTCTCTGTGCTCATTGCGTCCTTCAACACTGACAGGCTTGCGATGCGACAGGTTTTAGTCATGTTGAAGAATTGGCAATTAGAGTGCCTTGAGGACCCCAAGCTGGTTTCCCTCAAGTACTGGACATGGAAAACTAGTTTTCTATTAACACTCCCTTCATTGGTTGGAAGAAGCAGGACCCACACTCTGGCTTGTGACCAACTCCAGTGGTCGCCTCACCTCTCGCATGTGAATCTGAGGTCTCACTTGGACTTGCTTGCAAAGAAGCAAGTGGCTTGAGATCCGGCCAGGGTGTTCTAGGGTTTACCCTCTGTCCTATGGGTGCTGCTCTTCCTCTCAAGAAAAGAACCCAGTACCCAGTGACAGCTATTCGCTGGTACCTTTTTTGCAGGGATGGACTCAGAGTATGAAGTTCTGCCCTCCTTTTACCACTGTGTAACTGGCATAAGGAGCAAGTTTGCAGAAACACAAGTTCTTGGAAGTTTAAGCAGACGGTCACTAAGGCCTATGAGATCTCACTGGAAAGGCCTGGTGCATCTAGCTTATCTCAGTCAGAGCTTACAAGTTACAAGCCTTTAATGCTTCCTGGCATGCCCAGCAGAATATTGAGGTTGTCGACATTCCATTGGCCTGTCAATGGTGATCATCCACAACCTTCACCAGGCTCTACTTGTGTGACATGATATTGCTAGAGGCATGCATGTACGTCTTTATGGGCATGACAGGATCTTTTGCTTAGGTTTTGATACTAGTTTGTTAGGCCTTCCGGATCCCATCAAAGCAGTGACTGTGTTCCAGTTTATGTCACTCATGTAGTTTAGATTTGATGTGGAACATAGGTCTACACATTTCTTAGTAGGCCTTGCACGGATTTGTGCATAGATGACCTTATCTTGAACAGTATCAGGCAGCTTGAACTGTCATCTCTTCCTGTTGCCAGTCTGACAGAGGAGTTCACTGCCCTAAGGAACCATCCCCCCCCGCACACATCAGTTTAGTTTCACAACTAGGTCCTGTTAAGATATGAGGCACTGTCTCTCTATCTTTTCAGCACAGCACATCATTTTAACATGCATAGCTTTGAACCATCATGAAAAAAAGTCTTATAGAGTATCATTGTGATAGTGTCTATGAGTCGTTGCCTAGAGTGCCCAATGTTGATGAGTTACTTGATTTTCAAGTAAATTGGACGGCCCAATTATCAAGTGGTAAGTAATTATCTGCAGCGATTGTATAATAAATTACAGGTTAACACATAATACGTGTATAATTATTGATACAACATCTGACCGTTTATGGAAAATTGCACTGGTGACCTTGAGGTTAAAGGTCAAGGACAAGGTCAGAGGGGTCATGGCACAGAAATGCCAATATTTGGCAACATGTGCATAATTTAGTGGTGCTGAAAACAAGTGCAAAATATGGTAACTACATTTCAGGGCTGAAAGTTTTTTTCAATATTTTTGTTAGCTAGGGTTAAACTAAAGGTCGAAGGTCAAGGTCAAAGTTGATAAACTCCCAGCATTCCCCAGCGGGAGCCAAAGTTGTCAAATCGGTGCATTCTCTATCAAAGGCAATTAACCTTCACGCATAGACAACATAAGCTGGCCTATGTCAAATATTACTTTCCATGCGATAGTAATTTACTATGTTAAATTCAAAATCATCACGTTTGTCGTAAATAATTTAAACTTTAATTCACTATTATTATTTACATCATTCTGCATAGAAATGAACACTCCACATCACTTTCTGGTTTTTTTCTTTATAATTCCAAATCACCAGGGTATAATTGTGGACGTGACTGCTCTCATGCGACTTTGCGTCTAGAAGAGCTCAAGGAGGTTAGTACGAGTAATATCAACATAAATTCTGATAAAAGCGATGATATAAACTCTGAACTCACAATAATAACCGACCAGCAAAATGCCAACAGATTGTCACTGAACATTATCAGAACAAAGTTCATGGTATTTCACCAGCCTAAAAAAAATTAAAATGCCTGAAAATAAAAATCAAAATGAAAAATGGGTCTTAAATTGGAACACGTCGATACCTTTAATTTTCGAGTCATTACAATGGACAAACAATTAAATTGGAATGCCCTTGTTGACAGATCGGCAAGCAAAATATCAAGATCCACCAGAATTCTAAATAAATTAGAAACTATATTGCCACAAAGTACCAAAATTAAAATGTACAATTCCTTAATATTATCTCATTCCAATTTTGGAATTTTGTTATGAAGCTATAAATCTACGAAGATTCATAAACTACAGAAGAAAGCAGTGCGAATAATATCATAGAACAAATATAATACACATACTGGTCAATTATTTAAAAAAACCTGAAATTTCTAAAATTGGAGGAGATGTTCACTCTTTCTAAACTCAAACTTTATCATAGTTTCATGAAACATTTCCAGATGACCTTCAAAATTTACCGTTTCAACTCAATGAGGATATCCACAGATACAATACGAGACAAGCATGTAACATCCATGATACTTAGATATCATCATGGTCACATCAAAAACTGACTTCGATTTGATGTACCTGATACCATAAATAAAGCTCCTGTAAATATTCTTGTAAAATCATATTCTCACAGTCTTATTGGATTGGCTTATGATGTTAACAATTTTCACATGGAAAATTATCAATACGTATGTGCTATCATAAACGGTTATGTTCTTGCTAATAATAGAAAAACAACTTGCGTTTTAAAAATCGAACAAACAAACCTCGTCAGAGAATACATTTTGTTTTTTGTGTGACTTGATATATCACTGCTCTTATGTTTATGTTCCTCAGTTTATAATCGCCGCCTTTGTATCAATATTTGTTATCTTATTGTGCGTAGATCCCATGATAGCGACAATTAATTTGTCTTGATGAGCATTTCCCTGACTATTTCATTCTTATTTACATGGATACACTCTCTAAAATAGTTTTTTGAAATAAACGTATCCTGAGTCCTAAGTCCGAGTCCTATAGCAAACACGATATTATTACCAAGAGGCCCAATGTTTGTCGCAATAAACTATATTGGCCAATCTGCTGGAATTTGAATAAAACACAAAGGAAAATAAAAAGGCGACATGGTGATAATGACAGAATCACAGATTATCTTATGCTCTGTAATTTTTTTAACATATATGAAATAAACTATCATTTCATATACGCCAAAAAGGTTTCCACATATGTTAAAGAGTTTTACACATATGTACAATCATTTAATTTCACAGATGTGTAAAAGAATTTTGCGCGTAAATCATTTTTTTACATATGTGAAATAGTTTTACGGATATGTGCAACTGTATCTTTATTTCACATATGTGTAGACCAATTTGACATCTGCGTAAATCTTTTTCTCATATATGAAATAGATAATTATTTCACCTATGTGAAAAAAAAACAATAAAACATATGTGTAAAGTTTTATATAAATGTCGAATTGTTTTTCACATATGTATAATACACGTTTTGTTTCACTTATATGTAAAACTATTTCTCATATGTACAAAGAAGCTCACATGTGAAAATTTTTACATTAAAATAAATGATTATTACGCATATGTGTTACCGATTATCACATATGTATTTTTTCAACATATGTGAAAAGATTTTCACATATGTATAACTATGGAATAAAGGAAAAAACGGCTTGCCATCCTACATTGTTCTACTATAATGAGCACATGGCAGGTATCTGCTTCTCATGGAACAGTCTGTAAACTTCACATATTATGGGACCATCTATCGCCTGTTGTTCTGGTATAATTTTATAAAATTAACTCTGTTAAGGGACAGGACTGGTCAAATATTGTAAGTTGGTCACTATTGCAGTGCTGAAATACTTGCACTTAAGAGTCGCGTTTCCTTCTGTATCAAAGTGTTCATGGAGATATGATGGAGATAAGAGGGCGATAAAGGAGTGAACAAAGAGAACAAATGAGTACGACCATGGACATGTATTTAGCTGCATCAACTGCAATAAATATATGAACTGACTCTTTGTTTCTCTTAATTATTTTCCTTTCATCAGCTTGTGCTGAATCTCATGCTGCCTGAAGTTTTAATTTAGCTAATTCCAACTGAAAATATTTCATTTTACTTTTATTTTCCATAAATTGATTCTTGTACAGCTTCGGCAATTTTTTTAACTTGGATTTTGTGCATGTTTTGCATCGAAACTACGAACATGTAGGTATCTCTTGTTATACGCTTTTACCCCTCTACTGGTCACTGCTGGTAAGAAAAAATATGACCAGAGGCATATACTTTCGCCATCTATGTTGAAAGAAGACACTTATTTTCCTTGTTGCAGGTGATGGAAATTGTTTGTTTAGGGCAGTCGTACTTTCTTGTTTAAAATGGAAGAACTGCACTACTTCGTTCCAAATCTGTCGATTCATGAGGAGTCACAGAGATACCTTCTCTGCATACATGGACAGTTTTGATCACCACTTGCAACACAGGTAGCAAAACTACTAGTTGAGGATCAGATATAGAAATATATGCCATGGCAACGTTATTTCAATGTCCAGTGTATGTGTTTTGTTAAAATGATGGAATATTTCAATGGACAAAATTCTGTCCACTCCAAAGAACTTCCCCTATCCCACCAGTACCTATTTTCATTGCAAACACTGCAGTACATTATCATGCTGTGTTACCCACAGCTAGCAAGTGTAATGTGCCACTTTGAGAAAATGAAGATATAACAACAATAAGTGATGATGATGATAATGATGGTGATGATGATGACGGTGACGATCCGACAAAAATTATGAAGATCGTACGGATGATGGTGACTTTTATGTGGCTAGTTGTAATAATTGTAGCAATGTGTAATAACTGCCTTTTTGTAATAAAAATGAGCAGAAATCCGCATTAATTGGTAATACTTGCGGTAGTTTGTAATACGTGGCGGCAAAATGTAATACTCTTACATTTTGCAATTTGTAATAACATCTTGCAACAAAATGTAATAAATCAGATATACCCAGTTTGTAACAACAGTGAGCTGAAAAATTGTAATAAAATGTAACAATTGTATGGAAGGATCATTTTATCTAATTTTCTTAACAATCATTCTTAGGTAGAACGTTTTCTTGAAAGCTGAATAATAAATGCCCCGAATAGCTAGACATTGTGGCGTTCTGTGGCAAACTGATTAAATTCTCATTTGCTTCTTTCGTGTAAAGAGATGCAAGGTTTTGTTGAGACGACCCCTGTTAGCAACGTTGTTAAAGATGGACATTCTCTACGAAACGAACGGATGGTGCCCCATATTCAGTGCTACTAGCTGTATCGCATTACATGCTTAAGTACTGCCCCGGCAGGTTTGGTTAGACAGGATGAATTCTTGTGTCTGGACCACTTACCTTAACAATAGAATTAGTAATTATGATTTCTTTAAAAAAATAAAAATAAAAAGAACATATACCAGGCTGTTTCAAAGTCATGTTACTGGAGCTCAAAGGGCAATGAGGATTTTAAGCACTATACGGGTCATGGTAATATGCGGAACGGAACGCCGTTCCGGCAAATATATGCCGGAACGGGTGCTCCTGTGTCCTTCGCGCTATTTCTTCACTTCTTTGGTCCTCTCAAACCTTCCCTACGCTTACGTCCTTCTTTTCTGAAAATATAGTCAGCTTTAGATATGTATTGAATCATGAAAATCTACCGGGTTAACCACATATCGCTCGATCGTAAGATCGAGAGGTCCGCCATTTTCCCGTGATTGACATCCAAATCTGTAGGTTGAGTTAATTTTACGGTTCAAGTTTGACATATCACATGAACAAAATTTTTTTTTGTAAGTTATTGTTGTTAAATTTAATGGAGGGATAAACAGACACATGTAGCCCAACCATTTTTGTGAATACGAACTACTTTTGTAGTTTCTTGTATGCTGAGCCCCTGGCTGCCCAGTGCCCAACGAGGTATGCCAATAATATGGCCGACCTCCCGTTCCGGCGATTGAGTGATGTGCATTTACCTTGTATGTCTTTTATTATATACTTCAAGTACTCTATACATTATCAGACAGGAAAGACAAAAGTGTAAGGTAGGTCTTGGAGGGCGAAATACGCTCCAATAAAGCGCAAGGGACAAGCGGAGGCCCGTTCCGGCGTATAATATGCCGGAACTGCCGGAACGAGTGGTTCCGGGTGGTTCCGTTCCGCATATTACCATTACCCGCACTATACTTTGCTTTCCTTGAAGGTAATATCAAGAGGAGAAACAAAGGCAGCGACAGGAATGATCTTGCTTTGCACTGAAGGCCTTCGTGTTATTTTCAACATTTAATCGACAAGTGGAACACTTAGAAAAGAGACATGCAAAACCCCACATCTTAATTAAGGGTTTTGGATACACTCTAGGGATTACGAGCGGGGGGGGGGAGCATTCGGTATGTGCTACGGGGTTTCGGGTTGGGGGTGGGAAGTGGGTTAATATTTCAACGGCAATGAGACCACTGGAAAGTGGAGAGTTGAGCTAGTATAATTCGAGAAAAGTAATAGGCCCTACTACTTTTCTGCCGCTTATCTAGCAGACGCCACAGGGGAGTTCATTCACAGCAGTAGTTGCCCTGTTTTTAAATAAAGCCATATAATACTTGGTAGAATAGAAAGAGAAAGTATCGAAAATGCGTATTTGTTGTAGTACTGTGAACCAAGGGGGAAGTAATTAAGGGAATGATGGATGAAAGCAAGGAAGGGGTAAATATTTTACCGGGATTGAAAAAGCTTTGCGGTCGAGGAAAGGATAGGTCACAAGAAAGCGGTGGCATTATTACCTGGGAAGTAAAGGGTCAACATTTTATTGACAAGGCGAACACTCAGAGAAGGGGGTAGGTCAAAGCTAGAAATGTACGTTGGGGACGAGGAGGTGGTGGTGGTGGTGGTGGTGGGGTGGGGTGGGGGGGGGTTAAATATATATCGGCAATGCGACCACTGGAAAGTGTGAGAACGTTGACACATTTTGAGAAGAGTAATAGTCCGTGCTTTTTTATAGAAAAAATGTATGTTGTCCCATATACTGATATAATATGAGTGAACATTTAAGATAGCGTCCTAACCTACTGACATGTATAGAAGCAAATGCTGTAAACGGGAACAACACAAGTAAATCACTGTTTTTTTAATACCAGAAGGCCTACGAGGATGAAGGGATTTCGTCTCCACGTAACTGTCCCATCTATTTTTCTTAGACCTACAATCAGGACTTTCCACTCCTTTCTTGGTATGTCTGTGTGCCAACACAGATATATTGTTCTTTCTTTCTTTCTTTCTTTCTTTCTTTCTTTCTTTCTTTCTTTCTTTCTTTCTTTCTTTCTTTCTTTCTTTCTTTCTTTCTTTCCAGGCAAATTTGTCCGACATTTCATTTGAAAACTATTTTACGTAGAAACTCCAAACTTCGCACAATTATACTTCCATAGATGAAGTGTCGCCTTTTTATAATGAAAGGTCATGCTTTTCAAAATTATGCAAATGAGGGCTCATTAAAGTTTTAAATCTTCAATATCTTATATACTATAGTGTATGTGGTTCCAAGTGTATAGGAGTTCGATCATAGCAAGGCAAAGGTCATCTCAAATGTCAAGGTCATGCCATGGTCAAAGGTCAATTTTAGGTCCAAATGTCATTTTAAAGCTCAAGGTCCACATCAGGTAGAGGTCATCTCGTGGTCAAAGGTCATTTCAAGGTCAAAGGCCACTTTCGATGGTGGCTTTCTTCTAGCCGTAACTTGGTCAAATTTTTTTCCAATTTTGATCATGTTGGACTCAAATGGTAGCTAATGTAACACTGCACATTTTGAAACTTACATGTCACCCCTAAACATCAAAGGTAACGTCATTTGGACCTTTGAAAGTTTCACCCAGCCGTGACTCGGCCAATTTTCATCCAATTCTAATCATGCTGGACTTAAATTGTGGGTATTGTAAGACTGTACATTTTTGCAATTTACATGTGACCTGTAAAAGTCAAAGGTCCAGGTCATTTGGACTTTGAAATTTCCATCCAGCCATAAGCTTAATGGAATGCGAAGTACCAAAGGACAAAAGTTTAAAATTGACAACTTTTGAAGGCACACAGACAGATTTGCTTTGACGCTAATCTTCTTTTCTAGTTCTCTTTGTCTTACATAATTGTTCCATTTGAACATTTAATCAAGTTACAACAATAAATTTTAGTTGCTTGTTTCAATAATGTGTCATGCTGTATCTTTATTGGGATGTTACAGTCACCGATCATCAACGAGCGTGCCGTAACGTATCTTTATTAAACTGAGGCTTCGTCACCCTCGCAGTTTGCATATTTTTCTTACCTTCCACCATGACGTTTACTTCATGTCAAATTCTGTGTTCAAAATTTATTGCATTCAGCCGTTTTTATGAAACTACAACGCCAACATTTCAGTTTCTAGTTCCAGGAAATTGTACCGAGAATTTGACATGTTTTCCTCTCAGTCCGCATCTGCTTTGTAGCCCAGCTGACTTGCCAGTCAGCTGAGCTTTTGTGAGGGTCTGTCCACAATTCACATTTTCGACTTTTTCTCCAAAACCGTAACCCAGATTCACTTCAAACTTGGTGGGGATGTGCCTTGGGTGGGTTTCTACCAATTTGTTCAAATGGTCACGCTCCATTGATTTTTAGTTTTTTTTTTATGACGTTTTTTAGTCTTTTTGGGGGCAAATCTGAAAAAAAATCTCCTAAACCGCTCACCCAATTTCTTTGATATCGCACAGGGACACAGGGTGGGGATGTGCCTTGGGTGGGTTTCTACCAATTTGTTCAAATGGTCACGCTCCATTGATTTTTAGTTTTTTTTTTATGACGTTTTTTAGTCTTTTTGGGGGCAAATCTGAAAAAAAATCTCCTAAACCGCTCACCCAATTTCTTTGATATCGCACAGGGACACTCCCAAGGACTCCTAGTCCTGAATTTGTTCACCAGGTGGCGCTCGAATTTTTTTCTATTTTTTTCAATGATTTTTTGTGTGATTTTGCTATTTTTGACTTTTCCCCAGAACAGTCACTCAGATTAAGCTGAAACTTGGTGGATATGTTCCTTGCGGGAGGGTCAAACAAAGATGTTCATTAGGTGGGACTGCTGTGGATTCCTGATTTTTACAATTTTTTTAATTCAGGTAATTATCGGTCAATACAGCTTTTCTATTGATTACTATGCAAGTCAGTGGCCATTCTAGTGCTCATTCACATTTTCGACTTCTTCTGTAAAACCGTCATCCAGGTTGACTTCATGCTTGGTGGCAATATACCTTGCGTGGATATCTTCCGGGTTTGTTCAAATGGTCACGCTCCAGTGATTTTGGATTTTTAATGATATTTTTTTTGGGGGGGGGGGGACAAATCTTAAAAATCTTCTCCACAACCGCTCACCCAATTGCTTTGTTGTGACAGGAGAGCACTCCTAGGGACTCCTAGTTCTTAATTTGTTCAATTTTTGTGTGTTTTTGATACTTGTGACTTCATCTCCAGATCTGTTACTCAGAATAAGTTGAAACTCTGTGGATATGTTCCTTGTGAAAGGGTGAAGCAAAGATGTTTACTAGGTAACACTGCTGTGGATTCCTGATTTTTAACATTTTTTTTTCAATTCAGGTACGTATCCGTAAATGCACCTTTTCTATTGCTCACTATGCAAGTCAATGGACATTCTAATGGCAATTGGCATTTTGGACTTCTCTGAAGAAATTGTCTTTCAGGTTCACTTTAAACTTGGTGGCAATGTATCTTGGGTGGGTCTCTACCAAGTTTGTTTAAATGGTCACGATCAAGTGCTTTTGGATTTTTTGTGATTTTTTTTCGAAAAGGTGTTAACAATGAAGATTAACGTGGGAATTTCTTGTAATAGTTATAACTTAAATGATAATAATTTTGGACAGATTTGTGCCAAACTTGGTAGGGGTGTACCTTTTATACGTGTCTACATATTTTGTGCAAATGGTCATGCTCCAGTGATGTTTGGACCTCGACCTCATTCCCAAAGTTCATTGGACAATTGACACGAAATTTAATGTTCACTTGTTAACTTGAGATCTGTTTTGAGTTAAGACCTCAATGTTGCACATGTTAATGTTTCTCTATGAAGGTCATGCTTAGACAGTACAGGAGTGACATTGACCCCGTTTCTGGGGTCACAGTGCAACATACATGAATTTTACTCTTCACTATAACTTGAGAGCCACTTGAACTAGAACCTTAATGTTGCACATGTTGGTGTATAAAGGTCAGACCTACTCAGAAAATGGGTGACCTTGATCCTATCCCAAGATCACAGAGCTGGAAGTGTGATGAATGTGTAGGTCAGCTAAGCATGGGCTGTTCACACAGCCCTCTTGTTTGACGTTGGTGACCCACATGCATCTGATACACATTTCGTTCGGCAGTGAGTATGGTGAAGGGTGTGTGATCAAATACACAAATGACGAACCTGGAAACACTACTTAGGACGTTTGTTGCCACTACCTTTGGTGGGCATAACTTGGAATACTTTTATTTTGAGCAGGCTTGCGGGAACTTTCGAATCACTCAATATATTTTTATTGAATTAATTAAACCATGATCCAAGAATCTACCAGTAGCCAAATATACACCAATATGTCACAGTGGTTGCTATTCCTAGAGTTACACCCAACCTCTGAGTAGTCGTTGACAAAATTGTACCAAGTCAACAAAATTGATGGCCAAATAGATATAATAATGGAAATAATTCGAGGAAATGCATAAAATCAATATATATCTGACATGTAATCTATAGGATTTAACATACGCTAAGTATAATTTAGGGGGTCATCTTTTATTTGGCTATATTTGATTGCTTGTGAATTTGTTGAGTTCAGAAGGTGAAGAAATATTTTACAACCTGTTCATACACTTTATTATTTCATAAATCGAAAAATATTTGGTTTATGAACAAAAATTTAAAAATGACCCCCTGGACATGCATTTAGAGTGTGCGTTCTCAAGTTTCAGGCATCCAGCGCCATTGCAGGTCCGTGGACTTGTGAGGAAGTGAGTTTCGAACAACTTAAAAAATTGCTATTTTTCCTATAAAACTTAAGTTGAAAGTTTATCATTTTGTACGACTTGTATCTTCACATCTGTGTGGAACAAAAGATGTATAATCTTATGGGTGTAGAAATAAACAGAAAATAAAAAAAAAAATCATCTCTGCAATCCTCATGTGTACACACAGTCTATCTGGGCTAAAACATATTTTATTTAAAATGTTAAAAAATGGGAAGAAGTCCATGCCTATATGAGTCCCGTTCATGAGAAAAGGGAAGCAAATTAGACATGGAAAAATCATTTGTACGTGAGTGCGTGTGTGCGGGCATTATAGATTTGCGTCTGTGTCTGTGTGGGATCAGCGGGTGAATGAACAGTTGTGTACTCCATATTCACATATTCAGCGGGTGAATGAACAGTTGTGTACTCCATATTCACATATTCAGCGGGTGAATGAACAGTTGTGTACTCCATATTCACATATTCAGCGGGTGAATGAACAGTTGTGTACTCCATATTCACATATATTTTCGAGTCATGCATATGACTACGGAGAAGTCAACATATACATAGTATAGGTGGCGTTACAACTATCATACACAAGCACAACTTCAAGCTATGTTGGCACAAAAATGCCAACTAAAATTTTTTTCTTTCTCCATAAAAATACAAAGGCGAAAACAAGAAAATAAGAAAACAGAACAGCCAAAACAAGAAAACACGAATGCAAAACACTACACTAAAAAACACGAAGGCGAAAATGCGAAAACACAAAATACCACACAAATTGTGTCTTGTTTTCCCACTCGCATTTGCGTGTTACCTTCTCTGCAATTTCTCAAAATTTCACGCAGATCCACACAGAATTGAGGCTGCTGGACTGGTCACAAGATTTTCACAGATCTTGACCCGTGCATTCCGTAATACTGTAAGTGGCACCATCAACATTAACATCGACTTAGATTTTCATAAACTTTTTAAGCCCTAAAAGTAAAATGAGCCTAACTCGACAAATGCAGGGTGCAGTGTTCACTAGACTTGCTCAAGTCTTACTGGACTGTCTTCCGTCTTTTATTTAAATTAAATTCATTACAAAATAAAATTTTAAGTGAAAGCTGTCACACACGTTGTAGCCTTATACTTTTGTAATACAGGTGGCCCCTAAACCAATCTAATTGGCTTGGAACGTGTCTATAACCAGATAACAGATAAGCGCCGGGTGGTCTGCACTGTGTTTTTTATCACACACACAAGGGAGCCGTCATAATGTAAGTAAAAGTAAAGTAAAATATTTTATTTGAGTCTCACCTGCATAAAATCAACATTCATATAAATAAAAATCATTGCCATGCACTTGCAGCCACTCCATTAGGAGTTATGAGAGACTGTATATCTTATCAGTGTCTTGGTATTTTAACACTCTAAGTGTTCCAATAAAGATAAATGTCACTGTACTATCCCTGATTAAATTGCAATGGGGGGGGGGGGGGGGGGCTAGAAATACACAAGGGGATGTCTTTATAGAACTGCTGCAACGTATATATAAATTTAAAGTATTCATCGAATGTCCGTGAAAAATTGTTTCCTTTTTTCTAAACAAGTCCATAGGGTTTTGGCCAACTCCCTTATCACTTCATCATTCTGGCTACCAGAAACAACCTTTAACTTTTCATTGGCATCTAGGTTCATTAGATCAGGCACAAATGCATTGACTCTATTAATCAGATGTATTCTTTCATCTTCGTAGAGTTTACAGTCAAAGACCACATGGAAATCGTTCTCAATTTGATTTTCACAGAAGTAACAAGTCCGCTCACACGCTGGTAATCTGTTAGCCCCATACCGCGCCGTCTCGATCCTGATGGGCGCAACGCCACATCTAAACTGGGCCAACGCTCGTCTATGCTTTCTTGGAAGTGTCATTGTTACATATTTCTCAATTGCGAATTCATGTTTAAATAGTCGGTATACTCTTAATTTGTTTCCACCGGGCCCACGTTTGGCCTGTTCACGGTCGAGCACCTGATGCCATTTTGTTGTGAGTTGTGTCCGTAGTGCTCTCTCTACGTTTTCTTTTGCACTGTACCATGGTTGCGGTGTGGTTAGGTCAACCATGTAATTTAAGTTATTGACCCCGCAGAAATTTGTCGCCCTGTAAGTCCAGTTTCGGTTATTTGTCACTTTCGTACACCAGATAAATATTTTCCTATGTAGGCGCTCGGGGTTCATACACGAGAATCTGCTTCAATATTTTAGCGTATGGAGCCACTGATGTTCCCAAGGGACCTTCCACCCCATGTCCCCCTGTACCGCCGCATTTGGTGTCCGTTTACCTACCCCTAGAAAGTAGCGACAGGCCCTATTGTGCACCGCGTTTATACAAGGTATGTCCTTTTGGCCCCATACTGCAGCCCCATACGTCAATATAGGGAGAACCAGGGACTCGTACAGATGAGTGAAGATTTTGTATTGCATCCCACCATAGGCATTCGCCTTGGCGATGAGGACACCTAGAGCTCTGTGTGCGGCTTTTGCGATCTCTTTTGCCATAAAGTCATAGTCCAAAAATTCTGTTATCCACAGTCCCAGATATCTATATTTGTCAACTGTCAACAGTGGATTCTCACCACACGCGAAGGCAAACTCACTCCTTGGTTTTGATGGACGCCTACAATGGATAATTTTTGTTTTGTCTGGATTCACTTTCATTTTCCATGTTTGGCACCATTCGTGTAGTAAGTCGAAATTATGTTGCAAGTCTTCTTCTTTTTCCGCTATGATTACTATGTCATCGGCAAATAAAAGGATGCTCAACATCTCCTCTCCTAATTGTATACCTCTGTTAGCATTCTTTATCTGCGCTGCTAGGTCGTTTATAAACAGGTTAAACAGTGTGGGTGAGATGTTGCACCCCTGTTTTAACCCGCACTGTACTGGGAACCACTCTGTATCCATGCCATCCAGACGCACACAACATTGGACGTTAGAGTACAGAGATTGTAGCGCTGCCATCATATTGCCTCCTATACCATACGTCGCTAATTTGTGCCACAGTAACTGCCTATTAATTCTATCGTACGCTTTACTGAAGTCGATGAAACCAATAAACGTATCTTTTCCTTGTTTTTTCCTGGATTCTATAATACTTGTCAGGGAGATAACATGATCAATGCAGTTTCGGTCCACTCTGAATCCATTTTGTTCCTCAATAATGATGTTATTTGCTTCTGCCCAGTCCATAATGCGTTTATTCAGGATGGACGTGTAGATTTTTGAGATGGTTGGCGCAAGAGTTATTCCTCTAGTATTCAATGGTACTCGTAGATCAGCTGTGTTATTCTTTGGTATGGGATTTATTATTCCTTTTTGCCATATATTTGGTACTTTTCCAGTCCTAAAACAAGCATTGAACAGATTATGAAGATAGTCCATAGCTGTTGTGTTTCTAATAACTTCTATCGGCAATTCATCAATGCCAGGGGCTTTCCCCAGCTTTGCTTTGTTTATCGCTCTCACAACCTCTGCTCTTTCTATATGTAATGATAATAATATAATGCACCCCTCTTCCGAAGTTGTTAATTGAGTAACTGTGTAATGAAGGATTAATTGTGGTGCACAGCGTCAGGCAGAGGGCGTCCAGTGAGACTTGTAAAGCTTGCCGGCTTGTCGCTGTTATGAGGTTTCGGTCACACTAACTTTACATGTAAAATGACGTATAGATATGCTGTGCTTCAGCCATGTTAGTTACGTACTTAACTTACATATAATTTAGTCTTGGTTACTGCCCGAGAGTTTATGCATGATCACTATCGCACACGCCAACATTGTACTCGTTTTTGGCTGCATAGTTTTTAGTTGTTCTATAAACCGGCCAAGGTTGCCCAGCCAAACTCTGGGAGAGACAATACTATCATTAATCTCTTAAATGTTAACACCCTATTCTTGCCAGACAGCGCACCCCTTCTGAAAAAGGTGACCCAGACATGATAAAATTCTAGATGTAGGCCTACACAAGTGACCAAAACGTACGCATTTAAATGTCAATACGCATAAAATTTCATACTCATTCTTGGACAGACGAAGTCACTGAACATTAAGAATTTTATAAACTTCTTTGCACTCCGATATGTATTATTTCAACGTACATTAGAGTATTAATGAAATACGTAAGAGCGAATAGTTTACAAACGACTGCTTCAACGATATGGTCAAGTTAATGAAGAATAGTTTAGATCTTATTTCACCGCTGCACTTAATGGTCGAGGTGTTCTTTCCCAGTTCAATGAATTTGGATAATATCAAAGTGTCCTAGACATCGCTGTCAATGTCATTGGCTTCAGTGAAGCTTGCTTGAATGAGCATAACCAGGACATGTATGACATGACATGACATATGTTAAGATCATTCAACCGAATTCTTTGTTTTCACACCAGGATTTACAATATGTTGCTAAGAAGGGTCTGGTGTGTTATTGTAATGATGTTGGTATCTAAAAATATGATGCACACACAAATACTGCCAATTTTTGCAGACAGATGCAGTAATTCCTTTCTCACGTCTATAAACAGACCAACAAGAATCACTGAAACAACAGCTACTATTAGACAATATCTTTACAGATGTACTCAACCCAGAAGTAGTAATAAAAACTGGGAGCTTATTCACAGGTATTTCCGATCTTTTGCCTGTATTCCATATCAGTCAAAATTATATGTAGTCTAACATGAGTATCCCAACTCTTCACTAGGTTATTACAACCAAGACTCCCTGATTAAAAAAAAAAAAAAAAAAAAAAAACAAAAAACAAAAAAAACAAAAAAAAAAAACAAAACAAAACAAAACAAAACCCTACCCCCCCAAATTGATCCGTATCATTGGACATCAATTTCACAATATCAAGATATAAATTCAGCAATGACAACTTTTAATAATATATTTGGATTAATTTATAATGAATGAATACCCGCTAAATTAATGCCACTTAAGTACGAGAGTAAGAAGCCTCGGTTAATGGTTGGACTTATGTAGTCAATGGGATGTAAAATAGATCATACTATAATTACCGGCATTCTAAACATAACACAAAGACCAAAGTTGAAAATGTTTAAAGCATACAGAAATAAACTGAATCGTTTTATTTGGTTTATTAAAAACAATATTATGCTAATTTTATTGAAAGTAAGTAACAAAATTTAACAAAATATTGAAGATAATAAATGTCATAGGTGAGAATAAAGTAGCATGGATCCACATCAGATTTAAGTACAATGGTTCTGCCATTACTGACGAAAAGGACACGGCCAAGTATTTCATTTCTTTGTTAACGTAAGCACAAATTTAGCTAAAACATTTCCATCTGCTAATAAAAACGCGGTCAAGGGTAATTATTTACATTCAGTCTATTTTCTATCCGTTGCTGAGGATGACATACAGATCCTAAAAAATCATATGAGAATTTCTACACCAGGACTGGATAATATTAATTGCGAAGGAGTCAAGTATGTCAGCTCTTATATTCTCCAACGACTCACTTATATTGTTAAATCATAACTAGAATCACGTTTTTCTCCGGATGACGTGAAGTTGGTTAACATTATTCCGTTGCATAAAAAAGGTAGCCCTTTTCTGTTTTCAATTAAAGTTATTTAATTGTACTTTTTTTTAAAAATTAAAAATTTTGCTTTCAACCAACCCATCTCTTATGTAGAATTTAATTCAATTTTGTATGACTTTTAATTTGGTGTCCGTAAAAAACACAGTACAGAGATGGCAGTCGGTTCGCTTGTCCGCAGCGTGTCAGAGGCCTTCGGCAGACATGACCATGCAATCAGTGTACCCGTTGATCTGTTTAAGGCCATTGGCACCGTAAATTATGAAATTTTCCTGGGAAAATGATCTCATTACGGCAAACATGGATATGCACTTAATTGTTCAACAACCATATATCCAAATGAAAACAATGTCTATGTTTTATGAATACAGAATCAGATCAACAGGAAATAGTATGCGGAGTCCCACAAGGCTCAATATCAGGCCATCTTCTTTGTTTAACTATAATTGAATGCCTGGGAACTTTATCTTAAAGTTTATTTACTCTCATATGTGCAGATGATACTAGTTTATTTTTCAAAAGACGTAAATTGCATCTTGTTATTTATAATGTAAAAATGACTGGATTCCTTTTATTCCAATAAATTATTTGAAAAATTCAGATAGAACTAACTAAATGATATTAAGCACAAAATATGATCACAGATTAAAAAGTTTACCAATAAAACAAAAAAATACTGGAACAAATAAATGACCGCGAATTTCTGGGTGTCTGGATCGGTTATAAACTAAATTGGAAATAGAATATGTTAAACATATCAAATAAGTCCAGGAAAATAATTCCAATTTCTAAGGAAGGTCAGATGTAAGTTTGGCACATGTATATCTCAACTCAATAACCATATTTCCTATACTGCAGCGTTATATGGGCTGCCAACTGCCCATCTAATCTGGGCAAACTTTGCAAAAAAAAAAAAAAAAAAAAAAAAGTGCAAAAGAAATTAGTACCTATAATTAGTAACCCTGTATTTAAAGGATAGGCTTTACCCATGTTTTGTTAACTTCAGACTGCTTAAATTTGACCAAACAATAAATATGCAACAGCTTTGTTCATATCTAATACTCTGAATGCTATCGTACCTCGTATTCCCATGTTTGTTCTAACTAATTTTAATATACATCCGTATTTAACCAGGCAGTCATCTAATCTACATGTATAAAGATCCCGAACAAACTCATGTAACTTCTCAAGAAAATGTGGTGTGTTATTGGTATACATTGTACACAGACAGGTGTCAAACCCAAAATAATGTATGACCGGGATATTCCTATGGGAGGTGCATGCAAACAAGGATAATGGACACTTTCTCATTCAAATCCAGTGACTTTTAACAGGTTATAGAATGCCCTAAACGGAAGTATCCTGGTGAATATGGGGGTGGGGGTGGGGGTGGGGGGCTTACATGTTTGGCCCTACGGATTTTGCTCAAAAGCCAATGGAAGTGGCGTGCCGCATTTTAACGGATAACAAACGGTTGTTGAAAATGGCCTGGAATTCGTTATATTTTCTTTTTTGAAATATTGTGTCATCTTTCATTTCTTCTTCTTCTTCTTCTTCTTCTTCTTCTTCTTCTTCTTCTTCTTCTTCTTCTTCTTCTTCTTCTTCTTCTTCTTCTTCTTCTTCTTCTTCTTCTTCTTCTTCTTCTTCTTCTTCTTCTTCTTCTTCTTCTTCTTCTTCTTCTTCTTCTTCTTCTTCTTCTTCTTCTTCTTCTTCTTCTTCTTCTTCTTCTTCTTCTTCTTATCATTATCATTATTATTTAAGGAGTCATTATTTTGGATGGGCATGACAACTTTTTGGAATAGATAAATAAAAAATTTACATCGGGCTGCTCCAACAGAAAATAGCTTTCTGAGTCCGCCAAGAGCCTTCTTTGCGTTATCACATAAATTATTTACGGTGACATTAAATAATCCCTTAGCTGAAATTTCAACTTAAATTTGTATACATTCCAATGGTTCAGTTCGCACTTTCAACAGTGTTTTTATAGTTTTCCCTCTTTTATTGGAAATTACAATTAGGGGAAACTCGCTGTAGAAGTATCCTCTATATATATGCATGAGTATCACTGAGGTTAAAATTTGGCATCATCACAATTGGCTTGGATTGGCAATTGCCATATTACGTACCACGTTGTATTTGTGTGTGTGTGTGTGTGTGTGTGTGTGTGTGTGTGTGTTTTGTTTGTATTGTTTCTTGGCAGAATTATTTTTTGACGTACGGTATAGTCAATAAAGTTCATTTCATCCCTACCACGTTTGACACAAATCTGCCCAAAATTATTTTAAGCTATTACCGCTACAAGAAATTGCCTGCTAAACTATACAATTTAAACCTTTTTTTGAGGTTAATCAATGGGAAAGGTGCATTTACCGATAAGTACCCGAATTGAATTAAAAAAAAAAAAAATCAAGAATCCACAGCAGTGCTACATAGAAAACAACTTGGTTAGGCCTTCTAACAAGGAAAAGGAACATATCCACAGGGCTCGACATTAAGGCAAGCCCGAAAGCCCGGGGCAACCAAGCTGGATTGTCGGGCAACTAATACCTTTAATGAACGCGCCCGTGTCGGGCTACTGCTTTTTTTACCGGCTAAAAAATCATTTTGCCACTATTTACATCGATCGCCGTAACTCTCATGCCACTTCCGCTTGACAAAGCGTGTTCGTTAGCTTCCGTAAGCTCTCGCATGATAACGAGTGGTTCTAAGGATGCATTGACCCAAGTGACTTGGAACCCCAATCAAACACGTGCTTGCCTGCTGGCGCACGTGCGACAGACACTGACGAAGTGCATGCCAGATCCATTTTTTCCCACGGTTCAGAACGAGGTCAACATGGCGCCCAAACAACCACACGTGGTGGCAATGAGAAAATGCCGAGTCTTATTTTGATACATAACTTATGAATTACGGTGAGTTAGGCTCCACCGAATGTGTAGAATAAAGTGAAGACAGTGAGTAATGCCGTCAAAGCAATTTTACGACAGTTTAAGCTGGTTACTTCGCAAACGAAGGCTCCGTACCCGGCGATAAACTTTTTCGAGTTATTTGTCGTATGTACTACAACTAGATTTTAATGTATTCATTTGAACTAGGTGCTGTTACTGTATATTGAGATACATGGCAGGCAATCTTGAAATTGGATCAGATAATTTTTGGAATTCATGAATCAGTTTGATATTTTATACTGATAATGTTTTTCAGGGATAAACATCCTAGTCACTTTATTACCTTCTCATCATGGAGGATATTATTTATTTTTGACTGCATTAACAGCGGTTGGAATTTTTCAAGTTTACTAGATTATCATTTTTATGTAGCTATTTCTGCTGGGTGCTGTATATTGAGATACATGACAGGCAGTGTGTTTAGATATTGGATTGAATCAGTTAATACTGGAAATGTTTGTGTGTGTGTGTGGATACATAACATAGTGTGTTAATTTATTCTTCTTGTAGAGCACAGTAATTTATTTAAGAGCATAATTTATGTTTGACTGTATTAAAAGCTACAGTTAAGATGTCTAACTCTCCACAGGTAACTTGTCACTGTATTTCCTTGTCCGTTTGTTCAGGGACCATTCTGGAAGGACATTAACCTTTGCTAAAAGGAAAATCCAAGCAAAATTATTGAAGCATGTACCCAAGATGTTCAGTACTAGATATGAAAGTAATTTTGTGCCCAACATTTAATCATGCATAATATACAATGTACATGTATGTGTGTGTGTTGCGTACAGTAATTTGTCCTTTCAGTATCCATGAAATAAAAAAATTGCCTTTGCAACTATTTTGTGTTTCTTAATCTTCAGGCATGTGAGAGTTCAGATATTTAACTGATTTCAGATATTTTGATCAAAATATCCCATTTTATCCTATGTTAAATCAGATAATTTACTTCTAAGCTTACCCAATTTAGCGAATTTCAGATATTTTTCTTATTGACCACTCACATGCCTGATGTTTGCAAACTGTTGAGTTTCTTTTGCTTGATCGTCATCAATGCAGAAGCAGATTTCATCATTATGCATCTTTTTAAGTGTATATTTAGTGCTTTGACAGGACTCTTATTTTAAGCCCAAGTCCCCTCCAAATGGCAAGAAAATGCATATTTTAATGTCTTTTTAAAAAAAATTTCCAGGGGAGCATGCCCCCGGACCCCCCTAGCAGGGCTTCGCCGCTGACGCCGCTCGCAACGCTGAAAATGGGGCAACTGATTTTTTGTGAAGGGGGCAACCAATTTATCTGGCCCAGTAGCCCTGGGGGCAACCACAAAAAATCCTTAATGTCAAGCCCTGATATCCACAAGTTTCAGCTTAAAATGAGTGATGGTTCTGGAAAGGAAGTCGAAAATAGCAACCAAAAAAAAAAAAAAAAAAAAAAAAAAAAAAAAGGGAGAACATAAAACATAGAAAAAATTGCAGAGCCTCCTGGTGAACAAGTTAATAACTAATAGTTCCTATACGTGTCCCTGTATGATATCGAAGAATTAGGTGAGTGGTTTCTTCGGAGATTTTTTAAGATTTGCCCCCCAAAAAGAATTTAAAAAATCGTTAACTCCCCCCCCCCAAAAAAAAATCTCCGAAGCGTGACCATTTGAACAAACTTGGTAGAATCCACTCAAGGTACATCCCCACCAAGTTTGAAGTGAATCTGGGTGACGGTTTTGGAGAATTAGAAAATGTGAATCGTGGACGGACGGACGACGGAGCACCCTATAAACTCAGCTAAAAATGGCTGTCTGTGTTGTATGTTTACAGAGGGGTATTAATATTAGCCTTTTTCGTCCATATTTATCTGCCCAGATTAACATAGAACAATAAGTTTGAGTTTTTTGTTTCTTCGGCAAAGTTATTTCTTGCCAATGCTATTGAATACCCAGAGTTACCGAAATAATATTGGTCCGCGATAAAGAAATTGAAGAGGTTTTAAGCACATACGACACTCCTCTGACTCGGTTGTTCTGTGGGATCTCTAGTTGGCATTACGTTATCCTCTGTCTGAGCTCTCACCTATGAAGGTCTCGTTCAGACCAGTCTCAATAAGCCACTGGTGTAATCGACTGTCTCTGACTCCATTTGGGCCTCATTTATCGACGGACTGCCAATCAAAAATTGTCTCGACCAATCAGGGTATTGGAGGGGAAGCTGCACCGAAACGCGTGTAACACGCAACAAAGAAGACTGTTTTTGACTTAAACATATTTACTCAACATTTCCGAAATGTTATTTCAAATTGAGTCCTAAATAAATTAGATGTGGCTTTGATGTGACATTGAGAAGATAATTTTGCGCTATTGTTTTGGAATCACAAAAAAAACCCTTCACACCGTTGGCGGCACAGAATATAGGGCCCTCAGCTGGTTAGCTTTCAGAAATATATAGTTTGTAACACTTTGCTGGTCAGTGGTTCGGTCTACAGGACCGTAAATTAATACAATGAATAGTGTTGTACACACAGGCATTTGAAATTGATTTTAGATATATAAAAGTGCTAACCGTATTACTTTGCCACGTTTCTCATGTTTATTCAGTGATAGATTAATACAATGAGGGTATTATTATTATTATTATTATTATTATTATTATTATTATTATTATTATTATTATTATTATTATTATTATTATTATTATTATTATTATTATTATCATTATTATTGCTATGATCATCATTATTATCGTTATAGTAATCAGGGGGGTACCAGGTTCTCAATTTTCTGTACGTGAGCGATATACAATTTTATCATATTGTAAAGGATATTCTAGATGTACTTGCATTTACACAAAAGTACCTTCAATTGCTTTCCCCTTACCTTTAATTTTCAGACGGTCATAATATGATTGTATGGATCTATAGGTTTTGCTTTTTTATTTGCATGTATTATTCATTTAGTCGAGGGATGTTCGGCATGGAATACTTTATTCCCGGTTTATAATGATCATCTGTGCATCAAGACTTTTGTTTACAACTTCCCGTCAAGGTGGCAAGAACAGCTTCCACTCCAGTGCTTTTTGCTCCCGCTGTGCGGTATTGTGCACCAGACCTCGCACTACACTGAAGCGCTACAGCATTAGATATATTTCGAATATATTTCTTGTTCTTTTATATAATCCTTTGTCCACTCCTTTGTGATGTCGCAATCAGCCAGGTTGGAGATTTCCACTTCTTCTTTCTCTGCCACGAACCACTCTACAAACTCTGTACCCAAAGCATCCACCATATCTGTATCGGCCTTTAATGCAACAATTGATTCCCGGAGAGACATTGGCAGCTTTTGCGCACTTGGGTCTTTCGGTGGTGGGCATTCAAGCCTCTTCTCAATTCCATCTAAACCAGCAGCAATTGTGCCAGCTACCACAAGGTAAGGATTAGAGGCTGCGCTTGGAAGGCGATTTTCGACATAGGTAGCATCTGCTCCTTCATTTTTGCATCGAAATGCTGTCGTACGGTCCTCTGTACCCCAATCTGCATAAGTAGGGCTGAATTCAGTATAGAGTCTCCGATAACAATTAATAGTGGGGCAACAAAGTGCTGTCAGTGCAGGTGCATGTTTAATCAGGCCCGCAAACCAATGCTTAGCTATGTCGGAGAAGCCATCTGCAGATTCATGTTCGTAAAAGACGCTTTTATTTGAGGCATCCCACAGGGAGTGGTTGAAATGACAGCCATTTGGTGAGCTAGCAATGGATGGTTTAGCCATGAAATTAGCCTGCAGACCTCTCTGGTGACAAATTTCTCTTACGCCACTTTTAAATATGAACATATTATCCGCTGCTTTGATTCCGGTCGTCGGAATAAGAGCAAACTCAAACTGGCCAGGACCATGTTCTGTTTGGATGGTCTCGATGTTCACCCCAGATTTGAAAAGTAAATCATCGATGTCAAAAATAATCGACTCTTGTTGAGCCAACACTGCAGAGATGCACGATTCCACCCCACCAAACACCGGTTTCTTTGTCTTCGCGTCAAGAATACTGAATTCAACTTCGCTAGATGACAACAAAGAATACCCAAGATTCTTGAGACGATCCAGCTGCTTCTTTGCCACATGGCGCGTGCAAGCTCCTTGAACAGTTCCGTCGTGTAACCAGTACGTTTCACAAAGTACTTCACCCACTCTGTATTTCTCCCCTCCTGACCAGGCTAAGTTGTGAAAGGTATCACCATCTGGTACAACCTTGCAGTTTGGATAACCTCGTTTCACCACTTTTTCCATAAAAACTAATTCGTCTCCAGGCCCATTGGCTTGCAATCCTACAAGTAAAGGAAACACAATCACATTAAAGTTACAAAGGTGTTAGATATTTCTTAGGTCTTTAATACAATTTCTGTGGGTGAAGACGCGGAAATCACTCTCCAGGTGCCATACGATACATTTAGTGACTCTCTATTAATATTTTTTCTAAGTCGAACTGGTTGAACGTCTGGAAAGGACAATTTCCACAATTGGCAGGTTTAATATATAAGTGCATGAATGAACCTCCAATTCAACTCTGGAAAGGACTACAGCATCTATACCCAGAATACCAACATAGCTGCGATCACGTGACATTTTTCAAATCAGATATAATGTCAAATCCATGTACTGTACAAAATTCACATCTATGAATGATATTCAGGTGTCTTCTTAGAATATCCATATGGGAATCATTTCCAAACTGGTCGGCAGTGCTTTGTCCGATGCTACTAACCTATATCAGGTGAAATCACGGAGGGGACAGCCGGTCTGGTATTCTTTCCACTGAGGGGACAGCCGGTTTGGTATTCTTTCCACTGAGGGGACAGCCGGTTTGGTATTCTTTCCAGTGAGCACTTTGTTTATTTCTTTCTAAATATAATTTGGCCTGTTTCTATTCTCATGTAATACTTTGTCAAAATATCTAAATGTGGCCTGCTTTTTTTTCGGTTACCAAACTACTCAATCATCTATACTGAACCCCAATGAAAAGTATCCACATGCCAATTTTGAAGTATTTTATTGTTTATACTTGAAACATTTCATACCTAGACGTGCTTAGAACTTAACAAAGCATTCACTTTTCTGGCGTAAAAATAATGTCACGCTCTACCGACATTAACGTCACTTACAGGCAAAAAATGTCATTAACTGCCCTAATTGAAAGTCACACAAATTTTTCTGTTCAATATGGGATGTGGCCACCTCGAGCATCAACACATGCTATACATCTGCGGCGCATACTGCTGACCAGGGTTTGAATTCTGTGTTGGGGAACATTATTCCATTCTTCCTGCAGAGCTTGGATCAGCTGGTTTTGGGTAGTAGGCCTAGGTGTCCTCCGTTGAATACCTTGGCCTAACTGATCCCACAAATGTTCAATAGGGCTCAGATCGGGTGAGAACGCTGGCCATTCCATGACATTGATGTTGTTCTCATTGAGAAAGTTCATTGTTAATCTTGCAGAGTGTGCACGTGCATTGTCCTGCTGAAAGATCGCCAGATCTTGATGCTGCTCCATAAATGGGACCATGTGCGGCTCCAGCACCTCATCAATGTACCGCCTAGCATTGAGGATCCCTTGAATGACCACTAGGGGTGTCCGGTAGCGGTTGCTGATGCCTGCCCACACCATGACAGAGGGTCCACCCCATCGATCTGCCTGACGGACACAGGCATCTGCATATCTCTCCCCAGTCCGGCGCCACACACGTTCTCTGCCATCTGCTCTGCTGACACAAAAACGGGACTCGTCAATAAAAAGGACGGTATTCCACTGCTGGCGAGTCCACCTGGAGTGTGCTCTACACCACTGCAGTCGTCTTTCTCTTCTGGGTTGGGTCAGCAGGCTACCCCTGTAAGGTCTTCTGGCTGTTAGGCCACTGGTCCTCAGTCGCCTCTCCACAGTAGAACTACTGACAGGACGGTGATTCACCCCTTGAGTCTCACGGGCTGTTTGGGCTGCTGTACGGAAACGGTCTCGCAGGTGCATCAGCCGGATGTGACGGTCTTGGCCAGGTGTTGTCACTCTTTCTCGGCCAGGCCTAGGCCGATCATCTACGGATCCAGTTTCTTGTTGCCGTTCAATTAGTCGTTGGATGGTGCGCCGAGTACACCCCATTCTTTGTGCGATTTGAGTGATTGGGACTCCACCCTCTGCAAGCCCCAAAGCATGGTTTCTTTGACCTTGGCTCAGACGCGGCATGATCGCCTCAACACACCTGAGACCACTGGCTTTTTTCTTGGCTGAACATCCCTTTTTAAAGCCACTGAAAACATCAGGTCATTTTAGCCATCCAATAGGAGTGGTGGTCAGAAGCCATATTCGGTGCACAAAAGTCACATGCATTATGTAACAACCCAGCAAAAGTTAAAAAGTTGTCCTGAATGACCCTGATGTAGGCTCCAAACCATGCATATATGCACACACAGTACTTAGTAACTTACAAAATTAATGTGTTAATTTTTTTATGTGGATACTTTTCATTGGGGTTCAGTATATAAGTGGCAAATAACTCATAATCGCTGTGTAGCATTGCTTGCCCATGACAGTAATCAGGTTCATACATCAGTTCAACTATGTCCCTGGTAACTCACGAGTTTTCTACATCTTTTAACTGCCTTTCCTTTACTGGACCGTGTTTGTCACAAATTCTTTTGAATTCACATTTCCATTTATTCCATCGTGTGGTGAGCTCATAACCATCATATCCATTTACATTGAACATGTTGAAAAAATCTGAGCATACAATATCACACCTGGATTGGCCTTCATCGAAATTCTTATAATCTCTTACTTTAATAAATTTATGTTCAGTACCTCTGTTTTGGCTATGCATATCGGTATCACTGTACACAAGATAATGATCACTTAATATAATCTTTGCAACACCACAATGATACGAACCTACGGTAAACTTGTTAGAATTACACTTATAATCGTAAACGTTGATGTTGTAACACAGGTGGGTTCTAAACTAATTTGATGCAGTTGAAAAACATTTTCAAGGTACATTATAGAGTTCAGGATTTAGGATTCTTTTTATTACGACCATATAAACAAAAATACTTCAGTACATGCAGTATGTGACGAATAGACAGAGGTAAGTGATTAAAACATGTACATAAAAATCCAGCATAATTTGGTCAGGAAGACACACATTAAGATCTTTGTTAGGTCAGGGAGACACACATTAAGATCTTTGTTAGGTCAGGGAGACACACATTAAGATCTTTGTTAGGTCGCTGTCATGTGTGCCACCCATACATGCAAGTAAAGAATATAAATTGAGTGATCATGTTCGATATCCGAGATATAGAAATTTTATATTTTTTTACCAATCAATTTATTCCCATTCCAAATATAACAATTTGGGACACTGGGAGAAATTTCATAATTTGCTATAAAATATTTCTTTACATGTGAGAAAAACCGAAAAACTATGTGTATGTACTTTATCCTTTATAATATCAGGAGCCGAATTTAAGATGCGTGCTAATTCATGCCTTAGACATTCTTTATCGAAAGTGTGCTGGGTACGAAAAACAAAAAATCCCGGTCTTCGGGTGCCATGGTCATGTATAAGGGGAGTCGACGTAATTTGGAAATGCTGATGATAATAGCCAGGAAGCAGGCCATGCAGAAGTTTATAATTAAATTTTCGAGTTTGTAAAATATATATATCTTCTAATTTCAATAAATTACTAGATATGAGAATAAGTTCAGAATGAGCATTATACTTACTATGATTAATTATTCGATGCTAAAGATTCTTCGATACAATACTTAATATTCTAATCACCTAGTAATACCAGTTCACTTTTTGTTCGGCCAAGGCGCTTTCAATACTGTCTAAAGTAACATTTAAATACGTGAATAAAGTTGGGAACGTAAAAAGCAACACCCCAACCTCTCCAAGACCTATCATTCTGACCAATGAGAATCCATCAATATTGATTTCATGACCCGTGATGCTATCATCAAGCCAGGTTTTATTAACCGAAAAAATACAAGTCTTTAACAATCAGTCTTAATTCTTCAATCTGAGGAAAATGGCTGCCCACGTTTAGATGACCAACTCTGAGCAAATGTTTAGTACTTTTGGAGGGTCTTGTTCTGGTATGTACCGGTTTCTTCCTCTTTGGACAAGTAGACCGCGTATTAATCCGGCCCTGTTGAAAGCATTGTTCTTTGAAATTCTCTATATTCGGGTCTGCCGATACATCCACAAAACAGACCACTTATTCGGGGGCAGAATCGGATCAGTGCAATGTTCGGCTTTAAGATCATGGCCACGCCTCTGAAACAGATGACGACGAAATTGTTTGTGTCCGGCACGTCCACATTGCCAGCCAGATATCGACTTGACGAGTCGCCATGTAGTTCACACATGTGACGTTTCACCACAATGGATACAACGGGTTAACCTACACTCGGCTCTTGTCATTTTATCCGTTTTGTCTGTGTTCGTGCGTACCGTTTTGTCTGCCATAGTTTACACATGTGACGTTTCACCACAATGGATACAACGGGTTAACCTACACTCGGCTCTGTCATGTTATCCGTTTTGTCTGTGTTCGTGCGTACCGTTTTGTCTGCCATTTGGCTGGGTTTCTGTCCCAAACTGTTAGCGCTGCGCGCCATTGTTTTTGTTGCCACTTTCCTGGTGTCTATTGTCACTCATTTGCTTCCCGCAGTTCAGAACCACATTTGTTTTTGTACATTACACATACTCTTAGTTATTACACCAGTTTGGCTCAAGTGTATCGCGTCTCCTGGCAGGGCACACGCATTTACATTCCCATCTTGAAGTTTGACCTAGACTTCATTGTTTACAAAGATGCAGGTTTCTTGCTCGCAAACAGCTTGGAGTTTAATGTTCACTTCCTGTATTTTTGAGAGTAAGCCATCTTATATTTTAATGTGAGGGCAAATACTTAAAATAGCTATCATACCATTAGTCGTCAGCACTTTTGCTTTTTTTAATCAGCAACTGAAGGCGTTCGATTATATTGTCAACTGAGTTCCACACACTACAGTCTTTTTCACCTACAATGATCTTAATGGTTGAGTTGTTTCTGTCATCGAACAGCTGGTCATATATTTCCCTGACTTTCGCTCGGGAAATGGTCTGACGTGTGTGTTGATACGTTTAGTTTCATTAACCCCCTTTATCAGAGAACTTCTACAAGGATCGTTAGGATATGATCACCAACTAAAATGTGAACCATGATGGGTGTGTGCGATTGAGTTTTTCTATATAATTTATATTTTATGGTAAGTTACAGGTGTGGATCTGTATGATGTTTTTAAGTGTATCATTCCACTATTTATTTGTACCTTTTTTACATGGAGGGCCCTTTGAAAATCAACGTCGTGTTGTAAGGCCCACGCTTCTTTTTTAAAAATAAAGCTTTTACTTACTTACTTACTTACTTAGTAAGTTGGTGTGTTGGGACGGGCTCGTCGTCCCATGTATTGAAGTATTTGTATCAGCAAGGACCTATATTTCTACTTATACATCCCCGGTATCAGCCTGACCCTTGTCATGGTTAACAACCGAGCATTGGTTCTTTTACCACTTTTCCTGGTTTTGCATGGCTTTAGCTTTGTCCAAAGATTCAGTGACGCCAGTGTTTTATTTGTGGAGGTTATCGCATTCCAGTTGGGCCATTCGGAGTCTTTCTTTTAGCTCTTCATTTTGGTGCTGGAGATCAGCGTCATTGGACAGTTTATCATGCAGTAAATTTGCCAGGTCAATGTAAAATAAATTTTATGAAACCTTAAAAAAATGTTTCAAGCCGCCTTGCCCTAGTAAAAATAGCTTAGTTCCGAGATAGGGATATTTTTTGTCACCGGTGGCGCTGACTACTATGTTCCCGCGAAGTCACGGACGTTTCTCCAAGTCTCGGGGGACACTTTCAAGTCTCGCCATTTTTCCCCATTGGGTTAACACGGGAAAGTTGGTGTCATATTTTTAGCGCCGGTTATTTCAATAACCTACAAGTGTAACTACAAAAAAGCATGCCAGTGTACAATTGTAAGATACCAGGATGTACCAAAGATAGCAGAAAACACGGTCACTATGAAAAATATTGACACAAAACCTGAGACAAAACCTATACAAATTGGGGCCTGCATTGTGGCACAACTAGCCATGCATTAAGTCACCCTTGATTGACTCGGTGAGTTCTGAGGGATTAGCCTAGGGCGCACTTCAGCCAGTGCTTTGAAGATCCTTGCGCTTGGCTGACCACTAACCAGATTAGCGCTTGACGGGTGCAATCAGAAATTAACAATTAAGCACCTGACTTAAATTCGCAATACACTGTCTGCAAACTTTGTTACCTGATCACTGGCATACTGTAGGCCTTCAAGCATTTTCAGATCAGCTGTTATTATTTGTTTAAGATTGGCGACATTAAACAATAAATCAATGTCGAATAATTATTATTAAAGCCAATATGGATGACCCCTTCTTCCGTGACTATTCCCCAGACCTGGTTCAGTGCCTCGCCTTGCGAGGTTGGTCTTGTACAAAGTGCCTTCACATACAAAAGTTTGCATGGAACAAAGTTGGACAGCACGTGTAACTTAACCCCATGGATGCGCCCCTGTTCCTCAAGTTGGTAGCCCCTGGATTCGCGGTACTTCTGAACATTCTTGGGTGTCCAGTCACATTTGCTTATTAGGTAGGCAATCTTTAGAAACTTCTTAAAGTCAACCACTTTCATCTTTGAGAATTTGTCGAGTAGTTCATTTTCCGTCTGTTCAATCCCGTTAATCGCCGCTCCGTCGTCCGTATTTCCCGCCATGTTCACTGAAACTGAACTATCACTGTTCTGTTCTGTTCTGTGGTGGGATTTTTTTGGCTGTCTGTCGATATGACAAAGTTAGCCAGGATGGGTTTTGTTATTCTTAAGTAGGTTATGGGTTCCGGTAGTGCAGGAAATTTGAGTATATTTGATTGTATGGTACGGGGAGGGGGAAGTCGTCAGGCCACGGGGGGCAAGGGCCAAGTGGCCACCGTCCTGAAAGACAAACCCGCTCCACAGGCTAGACAAAGTGTGTGTGTGTGTTTTTTTTAAATCATAATTATTTGTAATATGGGTTCCTCGCGAGCGTGGGCGCCCTCATGCAGGTTACGGGCGGGGGGGGGGGGGGGTAGAGCCTAGTGGCCACTGTCCTGAATGGGGCAATCCCAGAACGATCACTGTTGCATGTTGATTCTCTTATGGGTTTCGCTGTCACGCTGTGTTGGTCACGACCTACTATTACCCCGGGAAAGCTTGACCGCGGAATTGTGTTACCAGGCGTGTCGAGCATGCGCGGAGGGAAAAAATCTACCATGCGAAGCCTGGTGTTGAAAAAAAAATCCCTAACTCGGAACGCCCGTATTGATCGACCCTGACTGAGAGATTTTATCGAGAAAGTGTCAGTCAACTCAAACACAGCATTGTATTTCAACTTGTCTGGAGGGTTAACTTGGGTCGGGGAAACGGCATAGCTGCATAGCCACTGTTGTTCGGTGAAACAGCATAGCTCTGGTGGTTCTGTAATGCACTTTATAGTCCTAGCCGGAAGCCGGCTGAATTACCCACGTAATACCAAATGGTGCAAAGCATTGCGGGACAATCGCGCAAAATTACATTTGTTTTAGATATGAAAGTGAATCGTGGCCACAGCATATATCATATCATTATTGACGCTCTGAAATATTTGCAAAATATATACTTTGGTTTCATATATTATAACCCCCCCCCCCGAAGATCGCGGCTACAGCATATATCATATCATTATTGACGCTCTGAAATATTTACAAAATATATACTTTGGTTTCATATATTATAAACCCCCCAAGATTGTCCCATTACTGTCTTATTTACAAACCACTGGGTGCAGAATCCCCTATTTCCAAATGGCCGCTAAGTCCGTGGGTTTAGTCCCGATTGGACATTTTGAAGAGGTAGTATCCAAAATGTATGTGTGATTACTGTTAACGGAAGGTTAATTTGTCCAATGAATGTAATGTACAATATATAATGGGGTTTTCCCAATGTGAGCATTACCAAAAAATGTAAATGCAATGCCGTGAAGTTACAAGTTGTGGGCAACGGTGACCACCAGAATAGAAATATTGTATCAGGCACTGAAGTCGCCCCCCGGCTAGGAATTAAGTAGCAACACAGGAGCCAATAACCCCCGCTCAGTCAAAGATGGAGCTTAGTGGAGACGGTTGCCCCGATAGCGGATACAGGTCCGAAAGTACCGGCGGGTTTAAATATAATTGGTAAATAGAGTACGATAGGTACAGAAATGCACACACACACACACACACATGTGGGTACGGCGCCCACCGTGTGCAGGATAAATTTCTGTTCCGTGTCTGGTGTAAAGACAAAGACGTGGTATCCGGTCAAAGTATGCCCACTAATCTAGGTCATTATCACAGCTCACCTGCATATGCATGGATGCCTTTTTTCCAAAACCTGGCCAGGTTCCTCGACGGAACGGTTCTGCTTCTGGATATTCCATGTAGGTCAGCCCATGAAAAGCGAATGTAGTCATATTTCGTCGTTGCTTCTGGAAACAGGTCGGATGCCGCAGACATTTTGTCTATCAAGTGATTCTGGGCAAAAAGACTCAAGTACAAACATGAAGTTCAAATGTCATCTTCACCAAACCAAAGGCTATGTTGTATCTATGTCGTCAGTCTATTCTCATGTTTCAATGAACAAGCGCCGAAGGGATGAAGAGGATACTGTTCACATTTCGTGGCTTAAATATAAGTGTTTTTGTAACTGCCACACGTTTGCCAATCATCAAATTACATTTAAAAAGAATTGTATATATCAGAGCACAATACGCATTTGCCTAAATTTATAATTCTTAGCAAATAAAAATTCCCAATCATGATTGCAAAAAACCTGTTACCCCTTTACAACACGCCTGAGTCACTCATGCTGTTGTGCGAAACAGGTTCTCCTTCGGTCTGGAGAGCCATTCTACTTCGATATTATATTTGTACTTAGTACACCTCTGTACTATTTGGTGATCCAGGTTAAATAAATATGTTTAAAGAAAACTAACTTCGCTGATACCCTTATGAGGTCAATCTATATGCATTTAACAAAGAAATGTATGATATCCGGGTATTTTCCGAGATATGAATAATATGTCGTGGCATATATCTTACAAAGTTTTGGGTACATCAAGATACTGTCTGCCACTTCAATAAAATGGGTCAGCATGATGATGCAATGTCAAGACACCATGTCACTTAGGGTGTGTTCGCAAAATCACCCGTTATTCTGATGACACAGTGAATAGGAAAACAAGCCAATAAAATAACATTTTAATTTTTTTACCAACATTGGACATTGTAAACTCCTGCATGGTTGCTTGCATTAAATGTATTCGAAAGCAAGATACTGTAAAACGTGCAAAAGTATACAGCTTGCAACTTTATTTAAAAAAAGGAGAAGATTCTGAAAAGCTGTGTCAATAGAGTTGTATTGAAATACATCATGTATTGCTACACATACATGTATGACCTATTTTTGGAGGGCCGGAGGATACTTCCTAAATTCGTTTTTTGTTATGTTGTTTGTTTTGGTGTTCAGTTATATCTGGAGTAAAGGCCCAGATTGCATGTGTTTCTTGTGACAATCGTAGGTATAACTACAGCCAGTTGGGTGAAGCTAACTTTATCTATATTTAGTATGGGGGCAGCCCAATTAGTGAAGTTAATGTAATGTTTATACAGTGGAACCTGTCTATGTTGGACACCTCTGGGACTGGCAAAAATTGTCCACAGTTGGCAGGTGTCCACAATGGACAGGTGCTTTGAAACAAGAAAATTGAACTTTCGGAAAAGATTTTTGGCAATATTCTTTTTGTTCTTTGTTTGTTACTTTCTTTTCTTCATCTGTCTGTCTCTATGGTAGCCAAGAAATGCCATTTAAATTACATAATGCAGCCATTTTGTATAGGTTAGACGCCGAGTAGAGTTTTCCAATTGAATTAGAAGACGAGCGCGCAGCGCGAGTCTTCTAATTCAATTGGAAAACTCTACGAGGCGTCTGCCATACTTATACTCCAAAAGATGGGTATTATAAAAGTATTTCCTACTTAAAACAAAGTTAAAAGACTTTCGAAGAGAAAAGCGACAAGTGAGAGTACATAATGTAACGACCTTTGACACTTGACCTGTCACGCTCCCTGACCCTATTCAATGCTGGTCAACAATAGACACGCTAGAATAAATATTATGTTAAATCAGTGAAAAATCGTCTCAGCTGTTTAGCGTAATGGACAGCACGCTCAGCCGTGGATCACAGAATTCCTGTTCGAAAAAAATGTAGACAAAAATTGTCGAAGTTCCATTGCAAAGTCCCGTCATGAGGTCACTTGCACTTCAGCGGATCTAATTCAATTAGAATCCTAAGAGGAGAGGAGCTCTATGAAAATTAGACTCCGCTGAAAACAATAGAAATTGGGCGCTGAGGAGTATAAGCCCCCGGGGTATAAGCTCACTCAAATCTGCAAAGCTATTTTACATGTAGATCTTTAAGTCACTTTCACTTTGTAGTCACACATAGGTGTTGGGTAACAAGTTTTTTGTCCGTGCTCTATTTAGTTTTGCGCCACTGACCGTGCACAGAGCAGTGCTGTTGCTCACGTTGAATGGAACTGCATGTAGGTTATGTACTCAACCCCAGACAATCAAAATGGTGCCACGATGAAGATACAAAACATCGTTATTAGAAATTTGCCACAAGCTAACAACGAGAATGTTGAAAACAATGTAAATGCCCTTTTAAGGGAAGGTCTAAAGTTGCGCCTCGTACAGGTAACTAGCGCATACAGGAAACCATCGTTAAACAGACACCCGGGAGTGATTATAGCCAAATGTGGTAGTGTCGAAGATAAAGAACTGATTACGTCATCAAAATAAAAACTTGCTGAAAGTCGATAATATTCAAATGTCATGATTAGTAACGATAAGACCAGAGAGCAAAGAATAAGCGACAGTAACCTTAGGTAAATTGTACACCAGAGGTTAATAGACAGTTTGTGGTCAATGGAACACGGCTTGTAGAGAAGCAGGGGACTTCTATCACATAAATAACAAATATGATGATACAGATGTAGACAATTGTGAAAAAAAAAAGATGACAATAGAGATGACAGGTCTCGGGACACACGTAATGGACAGGGGGTGAGACCTAGGACAAATAGTAAAAACCTAAGAGAAGACAGAAGCAGAAATGATCTTGACATTGATTATAGTACACTGTAGAAAGTATCACTAAACGTTTACATACAGTTCAGCCAATGTTAAGTTCAAAATATAAAGGGAGAACTGAATGGTACATACTTTTATATAAGTTGGTTAAAATTTTACGCCATATGACATAACAAATATATGTTTAACTCGCCAAAGTAAAGATTCAGTATCACTATGTAAACCAAAAGAAGTTTCAGACCATGTTTATTTAATTAAGTGAAAGTCTACAGAATAGGAATGGTCCCCTATGACAACGTTCAGTTTTCCTACCGCTCCTATCACTGGAAGTGACGTCATATCTACCAGACGTACGCATTTGCCTTTGGCTTGCACATGTCGCAGGCATGAGACCTGGGCTGGGGAACTGTAGGTGAGGAATTTGAAAGGAACTCCGCTAGGTGCAAACTTTGAGGTAAGTAACCAACAACTAGTATATATAATTAATCGAAGCACATACATGTGCTAGTATTGTTTGCAGTACCGGTATCAAAGTTGAAGAATTTGCCTTTCAAGTTTGCATGTTGGAACGTGATACTCAACTTCAAGATTGCAATGCATTTAGGCCTATGGATAATGTGATTTTGTGGGTGGCATACGAAACGCGTTATGTAAGTGTTCATAAATTACACCTGTAGAATTTTAAGTCACTTGTAATCAGTTAAACGTGTCATAGATATCTCTACAAACAACTTGGTTTACAATCACATTGTGAATTGATGAAGGAGTACTGCACTGCAGTGCAGGGAGTACTCAGTACATTCCCGCCAATAACATTTACTTGGGCCAGTAGACGTTCACTTTCAGTTCACAAAATATAATGTATCTGAGTACATGTATACCTTCAGACTAACAGTGTTTACTTTGCCTGGTAAACATTTACTATTTTTCTGAGTAGAGGTGAAATCTGCAGTGCTGGTTAATGCAGATAGCCGGGAACTTAAGTACAGTGCCAGCCTGCCTAGATAGGGCTTGAAGACAACATTCATGTAACTGATTCCATTACTATAAATGGCATACTCTATAGAACAGATATGTTACTTGTCAGTGGCTTTGATGAAGGTAATCCCGTATTTGGACAAATACTTTCTTTCAGATTGTACAGATCCACTGGGAGTCAGAAATAGGGGCATTTCATCTTCAATCTGAAGAAGAAGAACTAAAAGGACTGATTGTAGGTGAACTGAACGACTATTATCCACTAAGTGCCCACACAGTGGGTAATGAAATGTACATAGTTCCAGAACACTTCCTTTTAAATGCAAGTGAGACACAACCAGGTAGATTAAAAGATTGCATGGTCTCCAAAAAGCCATTTGGTGTTAGGTTGTCACTTTAAGAAAATGCGGCCAAATTTGCAAGGAAATGTTGAACATAATATATTGTTATTCAAAATGCTGGTTTTAAGCTCAGCTGACTTGTCAGCTGAGCTTTTAGGATAGTCTGTTGTCCATCTTTGTCCAAATTTACTTTTTGACTTCTTCTCCAAAACCGTTCGCCAGATCCACTTCAAACTCGGTGGCAATGTTCCTCTAGTGGGTCCCTACCCCGTTTGTTCAATGGTCACGCTCCAGTGATTTTTAGATTTTTTTATGAATTCTTTCAATTTGTTCTTTTTTGGGGCAAATTTTAAAGAACCGCTGGCCCAATTGCTTTGAATTCACAGAGCGACACTGCCAGGGACCTGTACTTGTTAATTTTTTCACCAGGTGATGCTGCAATTTTTATATTTTTTGTAATTTTTTGTGTTTATGCTATTTTCGACTTCTCTAGAAACATTAGATGGGTTGAGCTGAGACTTGGAGGAAATTTTTCATGTGAAGGGGTCAGACAAAGTTGTTAACAAGATGGCATTGCTATCTACTCCTGATTTTTGACGAATTATTCATTCGGGTATCTGTCGGTAAATGCATACATTTTTATTGATTACTATGTAAGTCAATTGGCATTCTAATGCTAATTCACATTTTCGACTTTCTCTCTGAAACCATCAGGCAGATTCTTTTCTAACCAGGTGGCAATGACTGACCAGTAAGTCTCTACCAAGTTGTTTCAAATGGTCATGCTCCAATTTTGTCTCCCCGTGCAACGGGGGGGGGGGGGGGAATATTGTTTTTGCGTCTGTTTCTTCCTCTTCTTCTTGTTCTTTTTGTTCTTCTTCAACACATTGTTGCGTGTGTTGCGGACGCAATGACTCAAGAAAGATTTGACTTGGGGAGTTTACTTTTTTTGTGAAGATGTTCCTATATATCATCTTTCTTGGGATTGCAGATGGATGACCTTGACACATTTTTCAAGGTCACATGGGCATCTCATCTAAAATTGACGCGGACGCAACAACTCTGCAAGGATTTGACTCAGGAGGTCGAAATTTTGCATGTTTATGTTCCATAATATGAACAAGGTTGGGATTGTAGATGGATGATCTTGACATATTTTCAAGGTTACATGGCCACTTTTTAAAGATCATTTCAGATGCACTCGAGAAAGATTTGACTTAAAGAGGTTGGCATATTTTGTGATTATGTTTCTATGTAAGACTTTTGTAAGACCTTGCTTGTGTCTCCAGATGTATGACCTTGACCTATTTTTCAAAGTCACGTGTGCATTTCGTCTAAAATCAACGTGGACGTAATAAATCAAGAAAGACTTGACTTGGGAAGTTGAAATTTTATGTGAAGATGTTCCTATATATAATCTTTCTTGGGATTGCTGATGGTCGACCTTGATATATTTTCAAGGTCACATGGGCATGCTATCTAAATTGGACGCAGACGCAACAACTCTACAAGGATTCGACTTGGGAGGTTGATATTTTGCATGATTATGTGCCATAATACGAACTAGGTTTGGATTGTAGATGGGTGACCTTAACCTATTTTCAAGGTCACATGTTCCTTGTTTGTTTCTTTGCTTCCATTCTAATTGTAAATAATTTTATGCCAAATAACACAAAAGTATTTGTCCTCCTCATCAGACATGTAAACCAAGTGGAATCGTCAATTCCTGATATAGCCCTGCTAACAATACTGGGTAGTAATATATTAAAGGGCTGTTTTACAATCAGGGTAAAAATTTTGTGTCTCACAGAGGGTCAAAAATAAAGTTCAGATTGAGTACAAAATATGCTCATGTCTGTTGACACAACATATTGGGTGGTCTGAATTTGGTATTTTCAGACCTCAAACACGTAACTATCTATTTTTCAGGGCTATGATATAGAATAAAACCTCGGATTATAATAAAATGAAAATAAATCTAATTAATGACCAAGGCACTAAAAAATATTAACACAGCAACATATTTCATGACCTCCTACACTTCCGATACATAAATCTTCCAGTCAAACCCATGATTATAGCTCTGGATACATTGCGTTCACAAAAAAAAATCAGTTTTAACAGGCAATTTACATACTAATTTCAAAATATTGGAAGAAGAATGATTGGTAGATGGTATATCATATGTCAGAATTTAGATCAGGTACATTCATTTGAAAGCTGGGATAATTATATGTAATCACCAGAAAAATTGGCTCTTCACTTCTTCTTGTTTTCATTTTATGAACTGTAATATTATACCCTTATTTAGAATGGTGGTTCCGGAGAGGATTTTTTTGGACAAGAACAAAAACGATTTCAAAAACCAAGAGAAGTCCATTTTTGAAGGAAACAATGCTTCATGTGGAACCAAATGACAACCTATGTCAATGCAGCATGAAGTAAATGTAATGAATTCAGCACAGTTGGCTATTTGTATGGTTATCATGTACTCCATACAGGTAGTGATCACTGATATGGACAGGAACTATATCTAGATTACTAAATCAAGCTATCCAACAGAATACAGCAGGCAGGTCAGTGATTCTTTTAAAACTTTTTCACTTTTGTAGCATGGAATTGGTATACCTGTTCCCTGTGGCCATCATTTCAGCCTATATATGAATTGTTCCGGAGAGGAATAACTTTTGACAATGACCATTCATGTGTATTCAGTATTGGCAAATGTTATTTTCACAGATGTAATAGTGTTCCTTATAGACTGTCATCAACAAGAATGAGATACATGCAAGAGATGTCTGTTGTTAGTAACCCTGCAATTATAGGTCCAGATAGATACAATGGTAAATTCACATTTAGATAGATTCAGTATACACATGTACATGTAGAGGTATGTTACGTATCACCATTGGAACCTGAATTTAAAATGTACATTTGTAATGTTTTACAAAGTTGAACTATCTTAAGTGTTTTGTGACTGGTTACTTCAAGTGAAGCACTAAATTAGTGTTTTTTTGAACATCTGAGAATTTGAATACACATAATTCCGGAGAGGATTGTTTTTTGACATGCATTTTACATGTATGTGTACAGTAACATTTAAATTCTCTGTGTATTCACAACACCACATCGACATAAAATGCCACACCTGGTTTCTTGTTTATCACTGGTCAACAACATAAACAGCAGCAGCATTTTAGTGTGTTAATCAGCTGGGACACTTGACAAAAAAGAAGCCAAAGTGCCCTTTCTTCCCTATACATGTACTTGTTATGCTATAAATTATGGCCAAATTAAGCCCATTATACTGAATGTATATATACTATAGCAATGAACGCGGTCATTAGGTGATTAGCACAGTCAGGTGCGCTGCGCGCATAACCTAATTGCCTGTTGCGCAATGCATGGTTGTCCCCGATAGTTCTATCACCACAATGGGAGTAGGGTTCCAATATTGCTGACACGGACAAGATAAGGTAAGATAAAGCTTTATCTCGTCGTATCAAATGTAGTAATGTATATCGTTTTGGCGACATCCTAGAAGTGTGTCCCACAATGTGTGTGTACAGAAGCTGAAACCAGACAAATCTTCTACGCAAAGCGTTGACTAAAAGGCCCGCCATTTGCTCAAATTAGGTCATGGTGACAACAAAATCTAATAGTTTATCTTGACATGCGAGGTAAACACACTGCCAAATTTGAGCAAAATACATTGGAGCATTCTGGAGATATTGTGGTAGTGAGTCCTAACGAGCATTTAATTAGGCTGCCATTTGCTCAAATTAAGTCATGCTGACACCAAAATCTAATTAGTTCATCTTGCAGGGTTGGATAAGCACACTGCCAAATTTGAGTACAATACATGCAGGCATTTTGTAGATATTGTGCTAAAAATGTGCACATCTGGACGGACAGCCTCAAAAAAGAAAGGGTCTCTCCCCCCCCCCAGGGGGGACCCTTAAAAACACTTACCCCTCTATTAATTCACTCTTCTTTCCCTTTTACTTTAGCTCAATGACATGCCAGCCACCTTGATGTATCGTCGATTTCTGGGGCAATATTGTTGCGCCCCTTCAAATCTGCAACAGTGCCTGAACTGAGAAGGTGGCTGGTATGTCGTGGAGCAAAAGTAACGAGAAAGAAAAGTGAATTTTATGGTAGGTATATTTTCAGTCTCTGTACGCGTACATTATTTGTAGGACACATTTGACTATAAAGCCGCCAATAAGATACACAATACTACATTTGAACATGGGGTTATTAGACTTTTATAGGAACGGAATTTGCTGTTGGAAATTGATTATTATGTGGTAAGAAATATAATCTTAAATATATACATGTATTAATAGTTTAACAGCTGTATGTTCTAGTGTTATCGCAGGTATGGCCAGCAAAGATCCCGATAATACCGGGTGCAGAGGAAATTACAAGCTTGCGGAGCCAACGGGTGAATGTTAATAAGGGTTTTGACCATTCATATGCTATAACTTTTAACTTTTTTTTCATCGCGATTTTCAAAGTACAAAGTTTTCCTTATTACCAGACATCAGTAAGTTTATATGTATGAAAAAAATTGTTATCTGGTCACTCTGAAATGGACAACTATTTTTTCCGCCAAATTTATAACACGTTTTCATCTTGCAATTTAGGCCTATTCTGGCCGACTTGCTGAACAGCCAGTGCTACTGGCTCTAGAAATGTTCCTTTTCCATACCTCTCTGAGTTCTTTCTCTTTTGGAAAGTTGTAGAAGCTGAACTATCTATTTCTAACAGAATTATTATAACAACCAGGCACACAACATGTAAATCCAGGCATCCTGGAATCGCATTACTTGTATTCATATACCGAAGCTATGTACAGAAGCCCTAGAGAACTGCTGAGTTCCACAATGCTTTTCTTCAATATTAGGCACTAATGTATTCAATATGGCAACTGTGCTAATCGCAAATTTGGAACTCATGGATGAAAATGAAGAGCATGGGTGTACTTTACATGCCATAAAAGGCACGTTATCGCTGAGTATGGCAAATACATATATGTAGAGAACACCCTTTCTCTTCATGAAGACCAGGAGTTCATAATTAGCTACGTTCATTTCTAACATTTACAAAAATTAACAGATCCTGCAAAATTTTAGCAAAAAGGCTTGTCGAACAGCCATCAGTCCGTAGCAGTATTTGCAGATGGAAACCCTGCTTCATGCCCCAGGCACGGGCTGGCACGCCCCACACAATGACAATCCTATTAGGAGGCTATCGTGGGCTCTGGCTACCTCTTCGTGGGGGGGGGGGGGGAGGGGTATGAGGTGCCTTCGTATCCCTATACTTGCAATGTCATAGATTATGGCCAAATCAGGCCCATTATACTGCAGGTCCGTATGCTCACGACACTAAATGTTGAAGAGAAGTTAGAGAACGCCCCTAGTGGTTGACACCAGAAGAAGCAAAGAAAATTGAGGATCCAATTCCTATGGACAATTTTCACAGGAGCGATTCAGTGTATACACGCACACTATGTATGTATGTATGTATGTATGTATGTATGTTGTATGTATGTATATATATATATATATATATATATATATATATATATATATATATATATATATATATATATATATATATATATATATATATGTATGTATATATATATATATATATATGTATATATATATATATATATATATATATATATATATATATATATATATATATATATATATATATATATATATATGTATATATATAAGAGTGAGGCAAAGAGGGCAACTTGCCCCCCCTTCCCGAATGGCCTCAAGTGTTACATTAGGCCCAATTTTTCTATACCCCAAATAAATTTGGTCCCTTTGAGAAAATATGAATTATGGGGCCATATATATATATATATATATATATATATATATATATATATTCATGTCCAATACATTGCACATACATGTATGTTGGTGCAATTTTACTGAGGTGTTAATGTATTACATACATGTATATGTACATGGTGATGCATAGTGTGTGAATAAAATTGAAGCATAATTCATAAATATTTGTAGTAATGAACCTAATTACTTGCCTTTTGTCTAACAATTAAGTATAGCATCATTATAGGACTGTAAAATTGTTGAAAATGCAACTTTTACACTATATGAAGAATTGGATTGACTGGTCCCAACCCATTCAATCAATACAATCCTGATAAAAAAAGGCTGATTAAAATGTCAAAGAAAAAATTCCTCTCCAGAAATTGTCTATAGTAGAAGAAATCCATAACTTAACATATTTACCCTTTTCTATATGTTCTGGTTTGATTTATTATGAACCTCAGTTGGACATATGTGGAATAAACAAACCAATAATGAGACTATTTGAAGACATTTATACAGGCATATTGGCTATTGCCAACACACATGTGCCCTCAGTATAAGTTGCTAATGTGCACAAAAACATGTAAACTGATACAAACACCATTTTCTGAAGCACAGTTTCACGTAAGAATAGCCTTAGACAAAAATAATACAGCGCATGCTTGGTATTGTATAGTAGAACTGATTTATATGCTTGGTAATGTCATATATACTTTCGGTTCCGGAGAGAGTAGTTTTGACACATGTATTAGAACTAAACTCTCACCAGATCAACTTTTAATGAAAGACCAGGATACCTTGTAGTTGTATATGGCAGCAACTTTAAAAAACACACAAAATAAGGACATAACTCTTAATAGTATAAATGTACTCGACAGGAACATTTTTTGACGGACAAACATTTCTGTTTAACACAGACCAGGAAAAAAGTCTCTGCACAGCTATTACTTTTTTTTAGAAAATGTATAAGCAAACGGTCTTAATTTTGATCAAGTGCTTCAAAATCTACATTTCATCATAATATACTAGCTGCATGCACTGAGTGAAACTTGAAATACTTGCTCACTGGGTGAGTCAGGTTGTTTGTTGCATGTTTGATTATTTAGATAGAGGTAGTTGGTTCACTTAAATCCTTTACACCTTGCATAAAAGTTACAAATTTGGCAATCAAGCCATATGAATTAAAATTAAGGATGTTGAAATACTAATACCTCACAATGTTTTGAGGCCAGTTTCGGTGTCATGCTATATTCTCCCTGTTGCCTCTATTCAGGTCCCAAGTTATGAATCAAATTACAAAGCATATTTAGTCGCCTGAATTTACACATTCTAGAGATTTCATTCAACTGTACACTATTAAGTTCTGGCAAAAATGCAAACGAATTTCGCCAATTTTCTCAGACTCCCTGATTTCTGCAAAGAGAAATTTTGAACAAGTACCGTGCTGTTTTATTACTTTCTGATGACATTTTACAACACGCATCTCATTTGAACAAAAAGAATGATTTGCAGGGAATAGCCCTTCGGAATTTTGAAATTCATTCTAGTTTTAGAGCCAGAACACAAATGTTAGTTAACTCTTTCATTGCTGTAAGCGACTATTGTTGAATTTATTTGAATCTATAATGATATCATATTCAAATTCTCTACGCAAAGACCTTTCATTTATGTACCAGCAGGCCTAGGCTAGAATATAGAGTTTCAACGAAGGTAAAGGTCTCCGTCAATAGCTTTCCTCGGCACACTTTGCGCAAAGTGCGCCGAGGAAAGCTGTTAAGTCAGTCTAAAATTCAGCAATGAAAGAGTTAAAGTAAAATCTTAAATGAACTAACATATCACTTTGCATTGCCGTTTCTTGGGAACCATGCTATACAGAAAAAATGTGAAGGGCTATTCCCTCTGAAAATGTTTATATTTTTAACAGCAAATTACTGTAAAATTTTGATCAATAGTAAATTAGAGTTATAGCCTTTAAGTGACCCTCCGAGGTTTGTGTGGCAGAATCTTAACTGTTCATGCAGACCCAGAACCAAAAGTGCAGCTCGAGGTTCTAGGGCTCCTTGAACGATTTAGATTCAGCCACACAAACCGAGGACGGTCACTTTAAAAGCTTATTCTACAATGTCTGCGTCAGCTTGCGCATTCTGGCTCAGAAATGTAACAAATGTGCTCAAATTCCCCTCGAAAATGTACGCCTACCTTGGTTGACCCAGTGTTTTCAAGTACATGGCCTGTTAACAAACGCTACCAATTTGGTGACATCAACAAAGCCAGAGAGTCGAGAAATAGTACGCCGACGTAACCTTTCACTTTGATGTGCAGGTACTGATCTGGGGAGGTTTGGTTGAGTCTATGGATCTAAATGGCTCATGTGGGCCGAATCAAAGGATGTCTTTGGCTACTGCTTCCAAATCATTTTAGAATCTATTAGCTTTAAAGTAACCAAGTTCGGTTTTTAGTTTTTGTTCAATATGTTTGCTCCATTTTATTAAAATACATAATAAATTTTACATGCGTAGAATGTGTAATGACAGGGAATGTATACTTTAATTGATATGTATTTTTGTCGCATGCCTATAGATGCAGCAGGGTGAAGAAGGGAAGACGTGGTAAACAGGTCAAAACCATTGTGAGCCCTTAAATCAGGATTATAATATACTTAATATAAGTGGTAATGGCTATGCTTCTCTGCCATTGCTTCTCTATATATCCATTAGATGGACTTGACTGATGAACTTCTAAAGTTATGTGCAGCTTGTAAACTAAGCTACAAAAAGGCTACAATTTTGAAAATAAGTTTTACAAAAACTGGAGCTTGAGATAATGAAAAGTGCAAACATATCTGCACTTAGTATTTCCACCGTGAAAAATGACATTTCGGAAGTTAGGTATATACAGTGAATTAAAATTTCTAGTACTTCATCATTTAATCTTAAAGGCATTACAGTTCAGTGTTGTTGGTTCTGAGACTTGATAGTTTTTCTCCTAGAGGTATTACAGTTCAATATTCGATGTATGTTTGTGGCAAAATGATTTTGGCCAGTTAAAACTCAACATGTTAATTTTTAAATCTTACACATAAGAATATATCAGTGGAATGAAAATACTGATCCTGTACTATATGTACATTGGCCTGAAACAATCAGCTGTCAAAATATTTGTTTCCAGAAGGGCAACCAGATGAAATTGGCCATGAACTGGAGTCATTTTGTTAATAATGTATCAGTAGACATTTATCCAACAGAATATGACTATGATGATTCAGTAAACCAATCCAAACCCAGTTCACAAAACTAGATTTTAAGCAGATTTTATCAGTGTTTTAGCATACAATAATTTGACAAAGTTGGATCAATCAATCATCTGTCTGCAAGAATTAGATTTTTAAGGATTCATAGGCATTATGCTGCATAGTAAACAGATGGTTAATTCTAGTTCTGTAAAAACATTCGATGCTACTTTCACAATACTGGAGTTCAGAGTCACTCCACACACAAAAAGTATACAATATTTGAAGAATTACTCCAGTTCTACTGCATGCAGTTTGTGAACAACCTAATCAGTGCTCATCGGTTAGTATGTTAGTTCCTAGTATTAGTACATGTATAGGGTACCCGGGGCTTGTGAATGAGCAAGTGTATGCATACCAACAGTGAACAATGTAAGATGGGTTTCTCTCAGTCAGTGTGGAAAGGATGAGATGATCACCACAGTTTGTGAGTATGTGTTGCTGTACAGACTTCTGTGTAGGTTGAACAGAATGTGTGTCAGGCAAGAATTACCATCTCTCCACGACAATTGGGATGAATTTGTATAATTTTATGAAGGAGAAATGCATGAAATGTTTGTTTATAATGTTATTTTGACCCATATAAAAACAGCATCATTTGGGATAGATTTGCATATTATTATATACCTAATGGAAAATGGTGTGCTTGAAATACCCCAGTACACTGGGTTTGGTCAGAACAGGCAAATCCTACACCACCGAACTCGTCTGGGGTCAGGAGGATAAGGTTTTCTCATACGAAATAAAATTGTTGATGATTTTACAATTCTAGTGTAAGAAAATTCAACAGAAGGAATCCTGCGGCTGGAATTAAAATCAAAGCACTCGGATTTCAATTTAAAAGTCTATGTCTGCTACTTGCCCCTTCAGGCTCATCCAGACAGATTGATATGCACGGATTTTTTAAAACTTTACTGTCACATGTTTATTCGTTTCAAAATGATGGACCTTTTTACATATGTGGTGATTTTTACAGCCGAATCGGATTAAGAAGTGATTTTTATAGAAGTCGTGGGCGATACTGCAGAATGTCAAATTATCGACAGAACTGAAAATGCATATGATCAATTGCTTTGTAACTTCATGCTCTCAGCAAACTGCTGCGTACTTAGCGGGCGCAATGGTGTGCAAAATGACTTCACATCTTTTAACCACAGAGCAAAGTCTGCAGTTAATTATTGCATAATTCAAGATGAAATTTTGGAGACCATGTCATGTTTTAAAATGACTAGACCCAGAACATTGATTAATGATGCGGGGTGTGTAACATCGGCTGACCCATCACGTGGTGTACCGGACCATACACCCTATTCAAAAGTCCCTGCCATATTTGGAGTACTACTGGCCTCTGGTGACAGAAACCAGAATGAGGCTGTGGGGACACCAATTCAAGTCCCCATTCACTTGCATGTTAAATTTGCTTACTTTGCTAGCTCATACCTATTGTTAAAACACTTTTGAATATTGGGACACATATCTATTTAATAATAGATATGAGCTAGCAAAGTAAGCAAATTTAACATACAAGTGAATGGGGACTTGAATTGGTGTCCCCCAGAGCCTCATTCTGGTAGTGTTCCAAGGCAGGGACTATTGAATAGGGTGTATGCCCTATTACAATGGGTGATTGACCTCACCAGCTTGGGTCATGTTTTGGGACAAATAGTGAATGAACCGACAAGAATAACAACAAGACAGGTTAAATACAATACGGGAAAAAATACCAACCAACTTCATGGAAGATCAGCAAATTCACATCCAAATAAATGATTTGATACAGGTGCTGCAGAATGAGGGAGTTGTTCAAGAGGAAATGGATGAACTGTATGAAAAGTTTAGTGAAATAGTATCTACTGAAATGGATATAAACCTCCAGAAAAGAAATATTAGGATAAAAGTGGCACTTAACAATAATAGGAGACGAATAAAGAAGCAGTGGTGGAGTGATGACTTAACAGAGTAGTAGAATGCATTATGTGACGTTGAAGAGCTATGGCGGAGAGCTACACCGAGAGACAAACAACCACAGAAGGAAAACATGAGGAAAGTCAGCGCTAATTTGACCGCAAAGTTCAATAAGCCGAAAGGGAGTATTGGGTTAAACAACAGCATAAACTGGTTGATACATTTTCAATAGATTCAAAACAATTTTGGGAACAAACTGCAAGGACTGGGGTGGGTGCTGAAAGAAACAACACCATTCCTCTAGAGATTATTTAAGAGGACGGAACCATCAGCAGAGACCCCGTGAAAGTTTTTAACAAGTGGAAACAAGATTACCACAATTTACTTAATCCTAATGCAGCAACACCCCAGAACAATATTTCGCCACATGTTAACGGCAGTGCAGACCCTTGAAACTAAATGCATGATACAGATACACTCAATGTATCCATTCAAAGGTGGGAAATAATAAATTCAATTAACAAGGCAAAAGCGGGAAAGCGCATGATATTGATGGAATTCCGTTGGAGGTGATAAAGCCGCCCCATATCTGTGGACTTTTTACACTCACTTTTTTGTACATGCTTCAAGAATGGCAAGGCTCCAGACTGTTGGCAGAAAGGATTTATCAATCCCATACCCAAGAAGAATACTGCCGATCCTCGGGTGCCCCTAAACACGAGAGGAATTACGCTAGCCCCAGTGATCTCGAAGTCGTATACGTCAGTGCTAAATACAAGAATCATGAATTGGGCGGAATCGAATGGTGTAATAGTTGATGGACAAAATGGCTTCCAAAAGGATCCATATTGCATAGACCATGTACTAACTTTAACAAATGCGATAGAAACACGCAAGAAAAGAAGGAAAAGATACATTCGTCGGCTTCGTCGATTTTAGAAAGGCATATGATCGCATTGATAGGTCTCTGCTATGGCATAAGTTGGAGTCATATGGAATACACCGAAGAATGATGACAGCCTTGCAGCCTCAGTTTTCAAACATCAAGTGCTGTGTGCAACCGAACGGAATCCACTCAGATTGGTTCCCAGTTAAATGTGCAAAGATGCAACATGTCACCTGCCTTATTCAACCTGTTTATAAACGTTCTGGCTATTGAGATAAAGAGCGCAAACAGAGGAATACAAATTGGAGATTATACTATGAGCATTTTGCATATCGCAGACGACATCATTCTCATAGCTGAAAAGGAGGAAGATTTACAGAACAGCTTCAATATTTTGAGTGAATGGTGCAAAGTATGGAAAATGCAAGTAAATGTCGACAAAACTAAAGTAGTACATTTCAGACGGCCATCAATGGCGAAAAGTGATTTTTCCATTTCATGTGGCGATAAGGTGATCACAACAATAGATAAGTTCAGGCACTTAGGTCTATGGCTGACCGAACATCCAGACTTCTAATACATGGCAAAAGAAGTAGCTGAAGCTGCCCACAAAGCATTAGGCATCCTCACTAAGCTAAGGCTTCCGGAGGAATGCCTTACAAAGTGTTCAACCACTTGTACAACGCTTTGGTTGTACCCATCATAACATATGGGGCCGCAGTCTGGGGCCAGTAACAAGTATCATGTATAATGCGAAGGTAATTTATATATGTACATATTTCTGCAAATTGTTCCTTGTATTGTACTGTGTTGAGCATTATAGTTATAGGTAGTTTCGGCTTGTGCCTATAGATGGCCCCATGGAATTTTCTACGTAACTGTTGGCCCGCAGAGGGCGGAAATGGTTAAATAAAGAACTTGTAAACGTGTATAAATGCGGTTCATAACCGAGCCTGTCGTTTCTACCTGGGAGTCGGGAAAACAACCCCCAATACAGCGGTCTAAGGGGAAATGGGCTGGGCAGTGCCATGGCAGCACCAGCGGCTTTGCCTGGTAAAATCATGGTGTAGGTTTTCGTGTATGGATATGTCACGAGTACATAGGAAAATGTTTATTTGGACTTGTGAAAAGCAAAATTAAAGGAATTAGTCACATCGCAATACCAAGTTCTATCAGGGCTGTAACTTACTGAGCTAAACCGACCACAACACACCACGGCGATAACAAAGCAACGCTCTTTTCCCTGCAGACAAGATATTTTTAAGTGAAAACAGGAAATCAACATATGTGTCTCTCATATAGTTCTGTAAAGAGCGGCTGCATTACTTTTATGGTTTAATGTTCTGTGAAAGTTTAGCGTTTTGTAATGCACGCGAGACATTTATAATAAAATACAATACTTTAATGTTAACCAGCTGCTAATGAATATAAAAGTACTAAAGATTAGGTAAAAAAAATTGAACGAAGGTGATTAGCAAACACCAGCTTGCAGTAACACACATAAATCCTTTAATGTTTTACCTCAACCGTGATTGATACTCCTTGATATTTACATAGCATGCATGATTCCTTTGATGATTTCATTCAACCGTGATTGATCTTCCCTGATATCTATACAACACACATAATAGGAGGCATGCATATTAATTTCCCGCCCCAATTGCATACCTGACTGTTTAGTCTCACTTGGTGAGATATGGCGAGATACGGGTCGGTACCTGTGGGCACAAGCGGGATATTACTGATGTTTTGGAAATACATAATACTCATTAAAGGCAGACGGAAATTGTTTCTTGTATATGGCTGGGGAAGTACTGGAGGAATAGCAGCTTGGGATTTGTGAACTTAAATTTCTCAAAAAATGCTACTTTTGTGTGAAATGAGCATATGGCCTCTCTGTAACAGTGATGCTACCCCCACGTCCCCCGTGATCGCCAGGCGTCAAACCCGTCCTTTGTGGCGGGAAATTAATATGCATACGGCGTATTCGTTTGATGGTTTTGCGCAAGCGTGATAGACCCTCCTTGATATCTACATAACACACATATTTCCTTTGATTTTTTTCGCTCAATCCTAGTTGATTGATCCTCCTTGATATGTAGATAACATACGTAATTCATATGCGGTATTCGCTCAACCATGATTGATTCCCCCTTATTATCCACAACCATTAACCAGGCAGAATACGGACAGTTGCTGTCGTATCCAGCTGTAAAGATGCGCTCAAATAAAATATCACCAGTGATAAAAATGGTATTTACATGGAATGTGAATAACCTAATCTAACTATTACTCTACTGGAAGATGAGTAGTTTATATATTATATTATCAACTTTTGGAATATTTTGAATACGAGGAATGAAAGCAGAGTGCGAGGCATTTTGTTCCATGGTACCTTCGCATATACAAGTGCGTCATCTGACGGATGTCTGGGACATCAAAACGTAAATGGCTTCTGCTTGCTGTGAACTGGCTCGGTTGATACACCATGTTGGTATCGTTTTGTGAAATATGTATGGCTGGAAAAGGTTTATCTGTGCGGCAGATTATATATATACAGTGGAATCTTCCTATTAAGACCACCTAAGGGGCTGAAAAACGTGGTCTTAATAGGGAGTGGTCTTAATGGAGATATTTAACTAAGGATAAACAAAAACCTGTCTGTACATTGCTGGTCTTAATACAGAAATGGTCTGTATATTATGGCGGTGGTCTTAATTGGATATATATATATATATATATATATATATATATATATATATGTTATATATACTGCTGTACATTGTACAATGATCTAAACAATCAAGAAAATGGATTTAAACAACCGATCTGTACATTGGTGGTCTTAATACAGAAATGGTCTGTATATGGAGGTGGTCTTGGAGATTCTTATATATATATATGTATTTGTATATAATGCTATACATTGTACAGTGATCTAAACAATTAAGAAAATGGATTTAAAAAAAACAACCGGTCTGTACATTGGTGGTCTTAATACAGAAATGGTCTGTATATGGAGGTGGTCTTGGAGATTCTTATATATATATATATATATATATATATATATATATATATATATATATATATATATAATGCTATACATTGTACAGTGATCTAAACAATTAAGAAAATGGATTTAAACAACATATCTTAAGTTACCGTGAACTGCCTGTCACGTGCCTCTGCACAGCAATGGTCACTGCAGGAGTGGCACCATTCAACAAAGTTTGGCAGCATACACATGGACCTTCCCTATCATCTGAACACCGTCAATTTATAACTTTCAGTTTTGATATTGGTCTGACGGTTTCATTGTCGTCACATCAACCTAGCTACTTGAAACACTTGGTTAATGATAAATTACTGATAATATCCAAGCCTCAACTGCTGTCATTATCATGGCCATTCTTCACACATTTAGCTTGTGACATTCGCTTGCCTGTTTGTGCAGTGAAAACTCATTATAATGACACCATCTGTTCCTTAACGAGTGTGCCATATAACTGAATATATCAGATTAATGAATCAAATAACAAAGAAAATGAACTTTTTCTCATGAAAATTTGTGTCATTATATTGAATATGTCGGATATCTGAGTGTCTTTATAATGAAGCTTCACTGTATATGTGTTCATGTTTATTTTAAAAGAAGACAGAATCTTTTGAATAATGGTTACGGGAGGAAGGGTTACCCATGCCTGTGGCCGCTTTCTCTGGATCCTCCGCTGTGCGCATGCTCCATGCACGTAGGTGATGCTGAGGAAACAGGGTATGTTCGGAAAATTTAAGAAATTGAATGTTTGATAAGTGTAAGGGTTTGATGTTTCACTAAAATAAATGTAGTTTTCAAAAATAATATAAATGGTTTATAGAAGATAAAGATGAGAACCATAGAGTCTCCAGGAAAGACGCCAGAGCACCAACTAGAAAAGTTGGTAATTTTCACAACAAGCATGCTCAATTTCCTGTATTTGGAAGTAATTATGGCGTATCTGGTATTTAGATCAATAATCTGCCACCAGATATGTGGTAACCTATCTTAACTCTTTCAGTGTCAAATTTTGGGCTGAGTCAACAGCTCTTCTCGACAAGCATTGGGCGCATTGCAACCAATGCACGCCGAAAAAGCTGTTGACCAGGGATATTCTGTCCGGAACGACAGGCATACTGGTACTTGAATGAAAGGTCTTTTTACGAGGAATACGAATCTGGGATCCTAGTGATAATTCAAACTAGTCTGACTTAAGTACATCGACTTTGGTAAGGATTGGCACTGAAAGAGTTAACCTTTAAAAGATCATATTTAATTTATTGGATTGAGTCACCAGTGTCGACGCCCAGGGTGCACGGAGGAAGGCTGTTGACTGTGCGCATGGTATCCTGATTAGTCTTCTGTGAAATTATCATGGAAAATATTTTACAATAGGACCATACTTAAATCAAGTAGATGAAGTAGACGACCTTTTAATCACTCGCTAAAGACCGGTTTGACAAGGAAAGCATTAAATGTACCTATTTGGATACACTTGATTGGCTACTTTAGGGATCATTTATGTGAAAGCGATCGCCTTTCAAAATGTATGCAAGTATGGTATTCAAATAGGGTCAAACGTCATCTGCCTAAACTATGACATCTATGAATAATAGCCCTTCGTATATTTCACCCAATTAAGAATATTTTTTATGGAGTTACCGCAGCGTTTCTCATTACAATAACAGTTGAGGCGACTGAATTGATTTCTGGTTACGTTGGAGGCTCATGTACAACAGTTGCAGTCTCACAAGGCAACACGCATCTCTCCACACTTTCTCATTGAATTTTCACACACACCTCCATCATTAAATGTTTCTCGATCATTTAATTTTATGTGATATTTTTATTTTGGCTTGATCTCACGCATTGAATTGAAAAAACACACACCGCGTTGGAAGTATTGCTTTGAATAGATATAACGGTAGATAGAATATGTGAACTTGAGCACTTGGGTTTGGGTGTACAATCATATGTAAGCTGGACTAGTCAAATTGTTGATTTGGCCAGAAAAGACATTAACATGGCAAGCATCTTGAAACATTCACCGTACAGTTTCATACTTCATAAGCCTGATTAATTTTCCATGTCTCTTTTATTCGGCCAATTCTAGAGTGCGGGTCTGTTAATACGTGGTATAAGAAAATCGAATCGGTGTCACCAGTTAAAAATGCAAAATTTGGCCAATGTACAATAGAGAAAGAGCTGGACTGGGAATGGTTAAATTGATTAAGAATCTAATTTTGAAAAAAAAAAATTGCAGGCAGAAGTTAAAATAAATAAAGTTTCGTAAAATCTTCAGTGTCTACCCATCACACTACTTGAGAAGTCTACTTGCGATGTTTGTTTGCGGGCGGCAAAGGTGTACAATCAGAAGAGGATGTAATTTGTCTTTTATTCGCACAAAGACCAATTGATTTAATGCATCTTTTTCCCAGTAGCTGTTCGTCTTTGGAGTAACTTGCCCAGGAGTTCAAAACTAAATTAAACCATAGTAAGTAAAAAGTGAGTGCATGATTTGATATTTGAATAGACAGGTAATCTATTTACACGCTCGTTTGCCCATAAAATGTAATATGCTTCAGACAGACCAGTTCATAAAGGGTCTTGCTAACTCCGCCAGGGGCACCCGTGGTCGTGGTGTTGACGACGTTTTTCGTTGTGCATCATGATGTGTAACTTGAATAAAACGACATAGATTGAAAAAATATCGTAAACCTTGGGCACAAGTAGTAGTGTGGAAATGTTAGTATTTGGTTCGGAAAAGTTCACTTTAAAAAATAAAAATTATTTCCAGTGCTAAGCAACATGTAGAAAACCAACCGACAGACCTGGGGACGCGACATGACGTGCATAGATATTAAAAACTGCGGGTGCTCAAGTATTGGTAATAACACACCTTACTATCATTATATTCTATCATTGACGTGTCTATGGTGGTGGATCAGTGCCGTAAATAGCATATTTCTAACGCATGTCATTACATGTACACGTGTCTGTAAATTGTTGGACGCATCCACTAAATGGTAACATGCGTGTATCTTTTTAAACTCGCGTCAACCGAGTATGGGTTAATTCGTGTTTGGTTATTATGAAACGTGTTACCAAAATTTTAACGCGTCACCAAATGGTAGACCCGGAAAGGTGACAGAAGCTTGACCATTTTGCGCACTTGTTCTGATGGCCCTCGTGTGCCTATCTATTAGACACGTGCGCTGATTTTAATGCACACGTCCATGTTTTACTGAACGCGTATTAATACTAATTAGACACATGTTAATATTTTGTGAACGCGTTCAACAAAACAAAGACACGTGCTATAATTGATGGAGGTACAGTGCCACAAGTACAGTATGTCCAATCTGTGCCAGTAATCATACACATATGGTTAATTTGTTGGACACGTGACGGGTCAGTTGTAAAACAGCTTTCACTGGATAAGCTTCACGCATGCTCACTATACTACACATGCTCGAAATCACACGTGTTAAACAGCATCATTGACGCGTCTGTGAATCGAGGCACACGTAGTTCAAATCTTTAACGTCTCTCCGAATTGATGCACACGTGGTTTAAATCATTGATGCGCCCGCGAATTCAAGCACACTTGCATAATAAATCGAGTTTATGGCACAAGAACCCTTGACAAGAAGCTCGCGTGAGGTATTTAGTGTAATGATTAACGCGTGCTCCAAGTTAGTTGACGTGTGTACATTTTAATGGTCACGTGCTTTTATTTGGTGGACCGGTGTACATTCTTTAGTGGACGCGTCCAACAATTTGCAAACACGTGTACGTTCAATGACACGCGTTAAAAATATGGCATTTATGTCTCTGTTCCCCCAACAAACGTGCCGCTCTTGCAGCACATTCGTCTCGTGTGACATAGCCATTCTTTGCGCGCACTGTTACTTTGCAGTTACATCTTCTGCTTGTACTCGCGTCTTTTCTGTTTTTGTTTCCCCCACGTTCTTGCGTCCGATATAGATCCACATACAATTTGAACCTTTTCACGTTTTTTTTAAAAAATCAAAATATGTTTAAATTTATGCTTGTGTGAAATTTTCTCAGGTATTAAATGGTTTCCTCTCCCCCGGCACCTACGGCCTTACATACCACATTGCATGGTATTAGGACGGTGTATGAACAAAACAACAACAACGAAAACAACAACAACAACAACAACGACGACGACAATAACAACAAACCCTTCCATGCATATATCCGTCACGTAAGCCAGGCCACTAAAAATCATTCAAAAGAGTGATATACCAAAGAGCTGATCACAGCCAGCATTTTGCCCGATACTTATCATTAAGATAAGTAGCTTTACACTGAAATGCGAAAGAATGTCAACGGTACAATACAGACCTCCAGCTCACCATAAATTAAGCTATCCAAAAGGTCTTTTCTAAAATACAGTATGTACGACCACTTTCACTGTTCTATGAATCGAATGAAAAATGCATGTATTTGATTCAAACTCTTTCAGTTAATAAATTCTACACATTGCAGTCTTTAGTCAATATTATTATTACATTGATGTGAATAAAATTCTCTGTATTAATCATCTAAATAACAAAATAAAATAAAAACAAACAAACAAACAAACAAACAAACAAACAAGAAAAACAAAACAAAACAACAAATATCCCCCAAAACACCCCCAAAACACACACACACACACACACACACACACACACACACACACACACACACACACACACACCGAAACCAGCCCCTCCCGAGTCTATCGAACTAAATAATCAATGTGCAAGACCCAAACAACAATAACTTCAATGATGCAAGTGTCCGTGTACTTTTTCTGCATCGAAAATCATTCACGGCTGGTTATTTAAACAGGTTTTAAACATTTTGTTTTTAATCACCGGAGAGATAGTATGGATATCGTACAATTCTAGTGATTTTCCGTTGGTATCTAATCAAGACCAAAAGATGCGCGGTCACAGCCTTTGCTGATACCAGTGAGTGGTCATATTCCACAGAATTATATAACAACTGGTTAAACGTCTTGCATATGTACAAATAACAAAAGCTTTTCATAACGTTGGTCCAGAAACGGGAAAATTATTGCACAAGTCCACCTGTCCACGTGGTTCCACAGAAAATGACGCTAGCAAAAGAAAAGGGCGTTCATTCCACACCCAACAACACTCATTCTATCCTTAGTATCATTTGTGTATTTTCGAAAGATGCGTCATGCAGTGATGTAAAGCATGTTTTCCAAATTCTTTTGAACAATCAAAATATATCTTTGATGCTAAAACAAACATCTGAGTCAGAGAGTAGCACTTAAACCAGGAAAGACGTATTAGCCAGCAATCGGCCATTTGATAGGGCCTGCCAAATACACCATTTTGCTCGATGACACCACTTGCGTCCTCTGTCACATTTTCAACCAATGAATGACGCAGGTTTTGTTTACCCTCCTGGTACCTCCACCAGCAACAGGTGGGTACCAGGGGGATTATCTGTAGTGCCCTCTTCAGGCGACATACGACATCAAATCTCATTATGGAGGAATAAATCCTCCATGGTCTCATACATCGAAAATCCGAGTCACAGCATGCCATCTGCCCGTACATACTGGTATTTCCTGGCTTAATGACACCGACCACACCAGTTTACATGAATGTCACGTTTCAGCTGCATGCAGGGAAAGCAATCACAATTCACCGAGCATATTACGGGCCCAGTGGGGCATCGCAAAGTCACACAGGTGTGAAGACTTATCCTGTTAAGGAGCGCCTGTATTGAGCGTGGCACAAAAGAAAGGCATGCCCCCGCGGCACCCCACCATTTAAAAATGCAGGTCCTGGAATGCGATATCCCCGGCGCCTTGTGGTTTGCTTCCAATGTTGTGTTTACTAAGAACATTTTGTCTCCTTGAGAAGGAGACCACATTGTAATAACTACATTTGGAACCACATCGCAAAAACTATATTTGGAAATTTGCATCAGCCTACAAATAAAAAAAAATATGGCCAGGAAAGTTTTATTGTTTTATTTTGCAGATTCTATCACATAATGATCATTTTGTTTACACATAACACCAAATTGCGCTCAAAATATATTATGATCACAGCGTGGAGGATTATAAAAATAATAACCCCTTCTAACTGACAATTCAAAAACCCTACACGATAGATCGGAATATTTAAGCGAACATGACATTTTAAGTCCTGGGTTTCGAGCCTTTTAAAAAGATATTCATACTTTGGATATGAGAGATTTCTCTATCATTTAAACATAGAATACTTTGCGGTGAGAATGACTACAGGGATATAGAAGTGTGTTACTGTTATTTAAGTATACCCGAGGGTTCAACGAGGTTAATTCCGTACGTGGCTTAAATTTACGGTACCTTGGAAGTCCTACTTTAAGAAAAACTAATGTGGGAAGTTTCGCAACAGGCCTCCCGACGCAAGCCTTATTGTCGACGTGCCTTGCATGTCGACCTATAGACTATATTGACTGCTACTGACCTAGACAGCAAAATGTTTATGGGTGGAACATACAGTAAAAATGAATCGAATTACTGAAAACAGAATGTGCTTTTCAATCAGCAGAACCACTATCGATAACATGAATTCCCCCAATGCTTTCATATCTAGTCCTTCATCTTTAATGTGTTTATTTTACTCGATTAAATTGTCGCATAAGCCTTACTTGCTTCCTTATCTGAAAATGTTGAAGTAGATTCACCGGATCGCACCAAATCATATATAACACAACCGAATAGTAACGAATTGAAAAAATTATATGAATTAAACCAGTTCACTTTAAATTTGTTTTAAAAAAATTCATAATTGAACTTCTAAAGTAAGAATGCTAAAAACTGAAAAATATACAGAATCTTATAATATTACCAAGAGCAATATTAATGTTTCAGCCTATCTGGCCTCCTTTTATTACGTACATCATTGTGGTTAAACCGAAGAGAGAGAGAGAGAGACAGAGAGAGGGAGAGAGAGAGAGAAAGAGAGAGAGATAGAGAGAGAGAGAGAGAGAGAGAGAGAGAGAGAGAGAGAGAGAGAGAGAGAGAGAGAGAGAGAGAGAGAGAGAGAGAGAGAGAGAGAGAGAGAGAGAGAGAGAGAGAGATGTCTCGTTATGATGGATTTAACCACGACCAATTTAAGGACAATCATTCCAAACCAAGAGTGTGGCTCGAACTTGAGATTTTTGTTTCTGTTGAAACTCATATATTTGAAAACTACATCTGTTCACGGGGACATTGGTTGCGTTTTTGAAAGGCAGCCATATCCATTTTATATGAGAGGTCATTCTGCCAAGGAGGTGGCCATGATTGTACATGTATATCACATCGGATGTTTTAAATTTAGTATGACTCATGTCTTTTTTTGATATATAAATTTTTGTCAAAAATAGATGTGGTTTACTGTTGCTACGTAGTTTGTACTGCTGCTGCGTAAAATGGCTGGAACATATATCATTGGGGATGAAATATTGAGTTAATTTACTTGCCAAGTAAGTCTATTTCAAAAGCCAACAATGCACAATTTTAATTGAAATCTCATTCACCAACTAATACAACAATGACGACATTAGAGCCTGCTTCTCAAAGATCAATTTCATGCTCCTCCTGAAAATGAATCATCCCCGTTTTCTCGAGTGCAATTTAGAAAGTGAAATATGAAGTATCAACAGATGTCATTACCCCAAGTCTTTCGAATAATTATTCGAACGTCTGCTACAACCTCAGACTTTTATCATTACTTTTGGACTGTTTCAATTGATATATATATATATATATATATATATATATATATATATATATATATATATATATATATATATATATATATATATACATCCTCCAGCTAGATGTATTCAACTAGCAATATTACATTGACACAACCTTAAAGATATATATATATATATATATATATATATATATATATATATATATATATATGTACAAAAGCTTCTGGTCGTAACAACTTAACAACAACCAAACCAAGGCTGACAAATTACACTTGCAGTTTTAAGTATGAAGGCCATGGACAATGGCATACCCTTTCTCTGATCTTCACTCAGCGAAACCTCTGTCAGCTTTTAAATGTCAACGCAGTAAAAGTTTTGTTTTCAGAATTTTCAATCAAATTTTAAGTGCATTTTCCATGTGCAATTTTAGATTTAATGTATTTGATGCACTTATGCTTTTACTTTCTTTGGTATGTTCTTGTATCTTTTGTACATATTTTCTATCACGGTTGGGTCATGATGAGAACTAGCGAGTATCCTTATATCGTATTTTCCAGAATAAGGAAGGATCTTATTTCCTTGTGCGTTTTATAGCCTGCAGGACTTGACAGGCTTTTGCACCATGGACCACTAATGTGCTGCATGGCAAATGCCTGCCAAGAACTGCAAACTATACCCTGATAGACACAATGCAAATTAAGTATATATATATATATATATATATATATATATATATATATATATATATATATATATATATATATTGTTACGGCCGAAATAATACTGCTGTAACACCGGCACTGGAGGAGTCAGCTCTTTGAGAGTCATTCGCCACTAGAAGGCAGCACCTCAAAGGGGAAACCATGCAAAAAAGCTTTGTAAGCTTCCCTCCTGGAGTCTGCTTTTCTGTCGACAGTGAAGGACACAATAAAATTCCTTCTCTCTAAGATTCTCCTTCCTTCCAGTTTTCTGGTAGGTATTTTTATATGTATATGTCTTCTCGGTGATGTATGATGATGTATTTTCCAAGTATAGTAACTGTTTTGATGCAGTTTGAGGAGTAGGATGTCCCACATGCCAAAATGTGGATCTCAAGTACAGCTGTTATCTGCAATGGCCTTGGGCAACCCGTTGTGGTGCTTTTGACAAGGCAAGCAGGATTGCTCCGACGTCAGGGGTTTCTTAAATCTACCTCACTCTACCATGTGCTTATTATTTCTTGAGACAAGTAACATAACAGATGTTGCGGAGACGTGGCGATATGGACACAAGGGCTAATTTGTAAATAAATGTATCTGTCATATGGTACATATGGTGTTCTTTTCTGTCTTTAAATGAAGTTAAGGCATTCTTCTTGTTACAAGTGAGGTGGCAATGTAGTGTCGGTTATGTGTGCACACTAAAATATCATAAAGATTCCTGCATACTGAGTGAATGAAATAATTCCAATTTGCACACGATTGACCAGATTAAATAGATTGCAGATTGGTTACCTTTACTGCGAGTGATTGGCTGAAATTACTCGTTGTAAAGGAGCTTACCCAGGCACAGGATTTTCCGAGACTCGCCGAGGTATCCCGTGGAATTTTGCATGGATCTGAACACAGGGCTTTAGCTAATGCTGATACTTGCAACACAATATTCGGCATGTTATACCATGTTAATGTAAATAATAGATTTGATGTACCTTTTTAGGATTAAAGTAGACGTATATCACTAAATTAAATGTTTTTAAATTCACAGTCCAGAGTACACAAGTGATGACGAGGCCACAGATTGAGAACATAGGAAATTTGTCAAGCACAGAGGACACAGTTCAAGTATAGAGGCCACAGGTCAATAACAGAGGACAGGGGTCAAGTACAGATGGCGAGTCGGGCACAAAAGACACAGGTCAGGTACAGGGGAACACAGTTACACACATAGGACATAGGTCAATCACAGAAGACACAGTCCAGTGCAGAGAACATAGTTCACTTAGAGGGGATTTGGGTGAAGTACAAAGGGCAGAGGTCGAGCACAGAGAACCAGAATCAAATACAAATGGCACAGATCAAGTACAGAGGCCACGAGTCAAAATCACAGGATACGAGTCAGGTACAAAGGACCCAGTTCGAGTAGAGAGGATACATGTCAAGGGATAAAGGCTAGATAGAAGGTGTGAAACTATAAAGAGAACAGGACAAAGACATATAGAAAAATGTTTTAAGGATAATGTCCATAAGAATGCCGTGGCAGGATACTCGCATCGGGACCACACCTCTGAGCCAATGGACCATAAGTAATTGGTAGAAAATTATAGATCGCTGTACGTCATGCTATTACTATCAATAAAATAATTCACTGGACATGCAAAGAGTAAAGTGGACATTGGATTTTGTGTGATTGAGAGAGAATGGTTGCCCCACAACCCACTTGTCCCATCGCCTCTGGTTCAACAGAAACACTCAGTTAACGGTTCCATCTCTCTCTCTCTCTCTCTCTCTCTCTCTCTCTCTCTCTCTCTCTCTCTCTCTCTCTCTCTCTCTCGCTCTCTCTCTCTGTTTATGTCGTAGAAGTCCCACAGGATCCAATTTCATCTCAAAACGTGATAACATTTTATTTTGGGATAATTAAAATATATTATGCAGTCAAATACCATAATATTATACAAGGGACACACTTTCAATGAGGGTTCCTGTGAATGTTTATTGGATTTATTTATCAGAGCTTGATGTCATAAACTACATTTCATAAAGCAACACAACATTGCTTTGAGCACAAATGTGTATATCTTGCTTCGACAAAAAATAGACATATTACAAATTTCCATCGAAAACATTGGAAACTTTAAAATGTTTCTCCTTCAGCCCAGAAAGTCCAACATTTTTGTCATAGTTCTTATCTATACAACGCTACAGATATATATTTTACTGAAGGCATCTAACATAAGTATTCTGCATTTGGGAAGTAAACTCTTCATATCTAACAACAAATATTCGTAAACAAATAGGATAAAATCTTGTGGTATAATCCACAATGTGCTATTGCTGCTGGCAGGGAGCAGGCTGGGGACATAGTATTAGTGCAACACAGAACGTGCAGTTGTTAAGAGCGACACGTAATATGGCGGATAAGGTTAATAAGCCTGGGTTAATGCTATGGTAAATGGGATCAAAGGGTCGTAATTTTACCGTGAGAACTTATTAAAGACGTAATGTCAGAAGTGTGAACCCAGATCACGTATCTGATACTCATAGAATTGTGAGCAACAAAAGCGTAACACTGAAGATATTTAGCCATAATCGATAATTTTCCCCGGGAATTTTCCCCACAGCGTAACATGTTCACAGCACTGCAGGGGTGGAATCTTGTCGTAAATCCTGATTGTGTAGCGCTTGTGATAATACATATAATGCAAGAACCATCATTCGTGATGGTTGACTACACAACGTTTGGCCCAAAGCCAAACGGACTTTAACTGAGATACAAGGTCATGACTCAGCTTCTGTGAGGCTTTAAATCGACGAGCATTGGTTTTTAGATTAATGTGTCTCTATCATTAACTTATTCCGAGTGACCTTTCGTGTCCTTTTTATAGCCTTGTGTTGTGACACGCATGTTACACAATATACTCCGCATATACAGCCTTAAGAATTCACATAAAAATAATGCATCGCATATTTCGCAATGGCACTGCTTACAAATTGCTACTTTTTGGCTTACCCTTTTGCAATAAATTCCAAAAGAATGCTTCCGAGTACCTGTACTTCCACCAACACTTCTACTCAGTACGGGCCGGTATTGTTGTGGTTATACTTACGAAATTAATGGTGAAACGTCGAAACCTCCTTTGTTCTCACTAGCCTTTAAACTACTCGACTCCCTGACCTAGTGCATCAATTCTGTCCACTTGATTTCAGTTACGCATCTATACGCATTTTCTTGAACCATGCGTATTTTGGAGAGCGAAAACAAGTGCAATTTATTTTTTTTGCGTGGTAAATGAGTGTGAATATGAACCTATAGAGAAAACATTTATCAGAACAATTATCAATTTTGTCCATATTATTTCTGACTAAATCCTGCTAAATCACACACACACACTGAAACATCATTGCGGTGCATGTTAGCATCTCGGTGTCTGAGACAGTCAAATGAGATGTTAGCAGCTCGTGTCCTACAAGCTTATCTCTTTTCCGTGAAGAAAACGCTTTGTCATTTGGATGTCATAATATAGACTAGTTAGCTTGATTGGATGGAATGAACCCAAAGTAGACGCAGACGTAGCCATTCTGATCAGGGGACAATGGAAAGGAACATCCTGGGAAAATGAGAAAACTAGGTGAGTCCGGAGTCTGCTACACCAGACTACCTGTGTAGACATCCGCATCACACAAGCCCTTCGGGCTTGTGTGATGCGGATGTCACGAAAGTAGTCTGGTGTAGCAGACTCCGGACGAGCCTAGTTTTCTTTTTATCCCGTACTTAAGTACTATCAATTTTCATTTTTCATTGTAAATTAAAAAAAACTACCATTAATAATTAAATAAAAGATAACAGACACAAGCTTCCCAATGTAGACATACGCGACCTCATTTTATTTTGCTTCTGGTGTATGAATACATTAAGTTCATAAACAAAGTGAACAGTCAACGTAGTCTGGTGCATAGCCACGTAGTATGGTCAGATCCATGCCATATAAGGGAATGAACACAAGAATGGAAAGAAAGTAGTGCAACACAACGTAGTCTGGTACATAACGACGTAGTATGGTCAGTCAGACTACGTAGTCTGTATTAAGTCCATTTTTAAAGTAATATGGCCCTAAGTACGGGATAAAATGTATAACCGAGTAGGTATACTGTTGTTGGCACTGACTGATACATGCAAACACAGCTGTGTGGCATGGGTTACGCCCTGTATCATGGAAACTCACCACTTGTGTTGGATGTTCCATGAGGCACTTGCAGCCATTGACCCTATAGGGGAAACAATTTCGTATTATCTGCACTACATGGAGATCAGTCAGTCTATCAGCCATTTAAAGCCATTACTGTTCCAATATTGACGACGGTTTCCTTCTGACAAGGTTCATGTATTTCATGACATATTATATGCTGTAGTGATTCTCTGACATGCAATACTGATGAGGACTAGACGGCAAATATGTTTGCTATAAATATCGATAAACAAAATCGCCTTAGAAGTGAATGAAAACGTGAAAGTGTATAAAAAATACGGAAGACAAACAAACACAAACAACGGGATGTACAATCAAGCAAACACATGAAGTATAAAACAAACGAAAGACATGTCCCTTCAACTTCGCCGAATCGTGTCGAGTGTAGCTGCCTTCTGCGTATAACTTTTGTGGCAGAAGCTGTTTGGGTGGTGACTGAAGCATTGTAGTAGAGCAGCAAGGTGGCAAAAAAGAGCGTTAGTTTTCGAGTAGGTGGGGCCGGCAAATTAACAGCTGTCATCATATGTTGAATTTATCCTCAGGGTCTGGAGATCATGAAACCGCGTGATGACATGTTTAAATGTTCGTGCGTTTTGCACAGGAAGCCATTTCTTAAGATGGCTACCAATATAATATTGGTTGACACAAAGCCAGAAAGAACGGTAGCAGGATAGCGAATTTGGCATCTTTCCATAGGATTTTGGACGAAACGAATCTAATGAAAATTTTTAAAATCAATTTTGAGGATTTTTGTTTTTACGATTTAAGATTATGATTGGTAAAATTATCTATTTAATCCAAAATATGGTCAAGAAAATGCCTGTTGTCATAATTTTTATTCGTACCAAACAGATATTTGGGGAAATAACAAGCGTCATCTTATATAAAATTAATCTTTAGGATCTGGAGATTCTGGACACACATGATAACTTTTTCGAAAGTTAGTGCGTTTCACAAAAGAATCCATTTGCAAGATGGCTTTCTGTAAAGCAATAATTGGCATAAATAAAAATTGATAGGTAGAAGGACATCGGTGATTAATATTGACAAAATGATAAAACTGAGACGTCATCATGCGTGATATTAATCCCTGGATTCTTCAAATCATGAAACCACGCGATCATATGTTTCAATGTTGGTGCATGCCCCACAGGAAGCCACTTCCAAATTGCATTCCAAATAACTATTAAGTGGCATAAAGTCAAAAGGAAAAGTCGCAAGAGAATATATGAATATATTTTTTTCTCACACACTTCTGGGAAATGTGAATCCATAATGATACATTTGGAAGTTGACAGGGTGCCATATTTTATGATTCGGAATTATGAATGATAATATTATCTCTATCACCCATTAATCTATTCCAGAAACCGACAGTTTGTTTATTTTATATTTATGCCAAATATTTGGTTTTGCAGAATACCAGAAATTACTGTATATAGTATGAAATAAATCTTTAGGGTCTGAAATTTCAAAAATGATGTGAGTACGTGTTTTCGTGGTATTATTAATATATATATATATATATATATATATATATTTTTTTTACAAAAGAAGCCATTTGCAAGATTGAGGCCAATACACTTATAACTGAAATAAACAAAAAACAAAAGGTCACAGGAAAACCCTTTTGAAAAATATTTATAAAATTTTAATGTCTGTCCAATAATTTGGTCTAGAACACTGTTTTATTCATATCTGTATTCATGTCAAACATTTTATTTGAGTATGACAATGATTATTAGATATATACTAGAAGGTTGCACTGCTTCACCTTTGAATGTGGATATAATTCAAGTCACTTTGACTTCAAGTGCGCTTGGTACACATGCAAAGAATATCATCTTTGCTGTGATGTAATACTGATTTACAGGTCTTCAGCCAGTTTCAGTTCTAGGTGCCCTAGTTATTCATGCAAAATATGTCACATGATGGGAAGTGTACTCAGTAGTTTGAGAGGTCGCACATGTGTCAGTGTCAACCCACTTCGTCTGCAGATGGTCACTACCCACCAGCCAGTCGAAGTGTTCACGTCATAGGTGTGGTTTCTTGTCTTGAAAATGCTGTTTTTGTGTGCTTATTTTCATTATTTTGTCGTTAGAAAGTTTGCTAGTTATAGAGCATATTCCTGTTCGGGGGACTCACTTGTTTGTCTAGTTGGTGACAGAAGGCAATATCTCAAAATTGAATATTCTGTAAATTGATCTTATACCGTCCAGTGTTTTTAAGGCCTTTGTTGCATTCAAGAAATCCATATCACGATCTCAGTGGGTTTTTGAAGACCCTTTAGTTGTGCTCGTTGTTCACACGTCTTCTTGCTTGCCACTAAGTTTTATCTTTTTTGGGTGTTTCATTTATATAATTTTTCTATTTGGTCAATCCACAGTCTACAGCACAACTTCTCCCACTTATGTTTGTTACCAATCGAGCAAACTATTGAAAGTATATGCCTGTCCTGTTACTACAAAACAGCGACTACCAACTGAGGTATTAAACTCATTCAAAGATGGGCATTTTGTTGCTAAGCTGTCACAGGGAAAGTTCAACTCTGTATGAATGCATTATACTATTGAAGCAACTGAAAACAAAGCACTTAGGGGATCAGGTGGAATAATTGGACTGACTATGAAAGGCCCAGCTCTGCTCAGATGGTTTCGTAGTAGGTCAATAACAGCACAATTTTCACAAACATTTCTAGATCTTGTTGTTGAGAGCAGTGACAAAAGCCCTAATACCTTGGTCCCAAATCGGCTGCAGCAAATTGATATTTTGATGTCCAAAGGCTGAGGAAAATGTTTCAGGAGTCCTATATTGACCCATTTGATGCATCAGATCTACCAGTGCAGTTAGTAAAAGTTGCCACCAGAGCAACTGCGACCCCTGAAGTAGCAAGTAGTCTGGTGAATGCTTTGAAAAGGGCTCTGCCATGGCAGAGAAGTTTGTAGATGAACGTATCGTTGGGCAGAGTGGGGACGGGAAGAAAAGCTTCTATGACCCTCTTCCCAGATCAACACTCAAAACCATGGCAAATATGAAACAAACTGTCCAGATGAAAAGCAAAGTGGTTAGCCTGGATGGTGAAGCTCTGTATCTGCGACTTTTTGCAGTTAATTCTAGTAAGAAAGTACCCCTCAAAGTGTGTTGTCATTTAAAAATGCACTAGTGCCATTGAGTCTGTTCACTGAGGATGGGATCATGCACTCTTGTGTCAAATAAGATTTCATGCACAAACTCGAAGAACTAGTACTAGGCAATAGGATCCACAATGTAGGTCTTTGTGATACTCTTGTTTTTGATGACCATGCTTTGATTCAAAGACTTATCCCCTCAACCAGTCAAAGATAGTTTTCCATGAAATAGCTGCAGTGTTTCTACAATATATAGCGTGTACAGTTAAGGGGATGAACCCAACAGATACAATTGGAATCCATGTCGCTTTTGACAGGTACTTTGACACAAACATCAAAAGACAGACTAGGCTTACACGAGGACATTGTGATGCAGGCATAGTCTATCGCATTCAGCCAGAAGTTGTCATTCCTCCACATTGGAGACAATTTCTGGCGAATGGTTAGGGACCGACCATTTCATACTTGGGGGGGGGGGGGGGGGGGCTATGCATTTTATTAAAAAAAAAAAATGTACGTCCCAACATTGCTGAAAAAATAATGTCCTTCGTAGTATCACCTGAAAAAAAAAAGTACGTCATTCCTCTCTAAAAAAATATACTGCTTTAATAAAAGATAGTATCAATAGTGGCATTTAGATATTTTATATACTTACATGTATAATTCTCGAAATATTTGATACATCCACGTTCCTATTCTCGTTTTGGCTACCCAAGGAAAAAAAACTGTTTATTTTCCCATCAAATTCCGTGTATTAGTGGGTCAATAGCTTTCCTTGAGAACTTGGGAGCCCACCATTTGTTGCGAAATGCCAATTTGAATGACGCAGAAGAGTGATCTTGTTCCATTGCTTTATAGGCTATATACATTGTGCAGATTATTCTGTAACCCAGTATGGATATGGCAATTCTATACATGTAAATGCAGAATATCAAATTATTAAGGAGAGTCCTGCAGTCATCACTCCACCCATTTGAGACTTAGAGTAAATATCATAAAATATCTAAATATTAATACAAGAGAAGGATTTTCACAATGCTGTTAAAGTTTTAATTTCACACGGCCACTCAGGTATCAATACCCTGTCCCCAGCAAAAGAAATGTGAAGCATCAATTGTTAAATAGTTCTTAATTAATTGAAGGCAATGATGGTAATTTTAGCATTTTAATAGTACTATCCTGGTTTGGAAAGACACGTTGATAAAATTATCGATCTTGAATTTTCTTCCATTGGAAACTATTGCATGGGGAATGTATGTACAATACTTTCAAACCAAGTGCCCGTAGACTTCCATCGACTTCCATCAGGCTACAATAGTCTTTATCATGTGACAAGCCTCCCCATGGGGATGAGAGGTCATAAGATCTTCAGAGCTGAAAAAAAACATGGTGGATGTCAGTTGAAAGCTTCTCAAAAAGGAAAACAAAGTTCCTATGAGTACGTGTTTAATTCACATTTCACAACAAGTGCCTCTATTCAGTTAGAGTAAACTCTGCCAAAGGTGACTATATCATGCACTCAACTCAACAAAATATAAGAGATTTGGTAGATAAGTTTTTAGCACTTTATTGCAGTAACTTGCATAAATTAGTCTTCACGTAATGCACATATGCATAGTATGTATAAAAATCAAAATTGTATGTGAATGACTTAGATCAGGTTGCTATTATCAAGCCATCTGTTTCATACATCCAGGTGCTTGAACAAATCAAAATGGTCATTTGGTTGCAAGCATTTACGATAATGGTAGGAAAATACAGTATTTCATATGAATTTGGCTCGATAATCTTGTGATTCCTATAAATTTGGGACCGAAAACTTCCGTCAATAATAGTAACAAAAACCTGTTCAATTCTTGGGCTCTAGAGCACCCATGGGTGGCCAAGACATAAATAACTGCAAATACCCCTTTCAGTGCCACATTAGGACGTTGACTGAGTCAACAGCTTTCCTCGGCGCCCTTTGGGCTTAAAGTGCAACGCGCCCAAAGCACGCCGAGGAAAGCTATTGACCTGGACTGTTTGTCTCTCTTGGAACATAGGCATGCTGGTACTTGAATGAAAGGTCTGTGGATGGGGAATTTGAATCTGGAATGATGATAGTGATTCAGGCTCATCAGCACAACTTATGCTGTGATTAGCTCTCGAAGAGCTAAGTAACGGTGCCTTAAAAATAGATAAATCTGAGAAATAAAATATAAAATAAAATAAAATAAAATATGAAACAAATTATTCAAAAGTGGGTATCACTGAAATACACGTGCATACCCATTAATCTCTGGAGATTTAACACGCCTCACCTATATTGTACAAATATAATAAATTGAAATAATGACAAGAATATCACACATACTAGTATTTTGATTCCCTCATCGAAATTAGAATACCTTTTAGGCACAATCATTCAAAATAAATGATGATGTAAACACACATATATTTGCTGTTCATGGTTGCAGTGTACACCTATCACATCACAAGTTTTAGGTCATCATGTAGTTATTTGGCGTGCAGGTGTCTGTGGTTTAAAGATATTTTATTTTCAAAATATGTTTAAACCACAGACACCTGCGCGCATAATAACCACGTGATGAGCCAAAACTTGTGATGTGCTAGGCGTACACGGGGACCCCGAACAGCAGACAATACCTCTCTATTAAAGATCATGAAGATGATTTACATGTACTTGAAACTGCCATATAGTATAAACTAATACCAATAAGCTGCAGATCTTGGGACACAGCTACACACTTCAGTGTATCACGTATGGAAATGGTGGACATTTTGTCAGCAACTTTCGAGTAGGAGGCACTTGGTATCTGTATGATGGACTGAAAGAGTACCATCGCAAACAAACCGGCATCACAAAACAAGCAAAACGAGTGCCTCCTACTGGATATGTTAGAAATAATGTGATCTTTGTAAGAGACACAATTTATTAACTCATTCCACCCCAATCAATGTTTTCCTGCTAAAATCCGAATGTCGTCTGTTCATTTTCTGGCTATTTTTCCAAAGTTTGGATTAATGTTGTATAAGAGATCCTTCCCAATTATATGCTCATGGTCAACAGCTGTCCTTGGCGAGGTCTGGGCGCAATGCGCCCAGGGCATGCAAAAGAAAGCTGTTGACTCACTCTTCCTTCAGGGGTTCACGGTTGGCAGGGCGGCCACGCTCTTGCCTTCCACCTCTGCGACCTGTGTTCAAATCCCGGCCTTGGCGGCATGTGGTTGGAGTTAACTACCTCTCCGATCGTGAACGGTGGTTTTCCCCGAGATCTTCGGTTTCCTCCACCGATAAAAGGTGGAAAAGTATATGCCAACATCTTTGCCTTGGAGAGGGATTAATATAGGCTTTGCCAGATTCCCAATCCATGTAAAACACATGTGTCTATACTTTTCCTTCAGGGTGGAATGAGTTAATACGATATTTTCTGAACTGGTTCATCCAGATTGGGTATATATTGATTAACTATATTTACTAAACTAGTTCATCTAGATTGGGTCCAGACCACAATTAGCTGGTGGCTTGGCAGGATACATATAGGTGTGGATATGAAGATATAACAATAAGAAACACTACTTTTTCAAAATGTCACTTTATTTTTGCAGAATCCAAAGTACACAAGAACTTGTTCTAGCATTACTATATTTTTTCATGTATACCTTTGTATGTCTGAGACAGTAACTACATTGGATATAAATACAATGCTGCTTAATATATTAGCATGTTTCAACTATATATATATATATATATATATATATATATATATATATATATATATATATATATATATATATATATTAGAAGAAACATACAGTATTTTGGTTGTGCAAATAAGAATACATGTTTGTGTTGATCATGTTGACTAGACAAGATGCTGTATTATCATATTTTCAGTAATAATAAGCAGAATTGATTGGTTTATTATTCCAAAATATATAACCACACTCAGTGTCTCATGCAGCAAACACATGGTATTTTCATCAAACAGGTGATACGGTTTATATCGATATCGTTTTAGCGAGTGAGCCTTGATTTTGCGTGTGAGCAGAAAAGTTTGTGCAGCACGAAAATTAAACAGGTGATAAGGTTTATATCACGGTTTAGTAGGCGAGCAACATAATTATTACTAAAAATATGATAAAATCGTTATCACAGGCTAGCTTCACGTAGTACGGAGTTTTACTTGGCCTTAGTCAGCCATAGCACATTTGGGCTTCGCCCTATGGCTGGCAAAGTCAGGTTTAACTCAGTACTATGTTCAGCAAACCTGTGATAGCTGATAGTACCATAGTTCACTGGTAAACATAAAATGCACAAATTAATGTCTCCTTTATGCCTTCAATATACAATGTTAATTTTCCAAAATACCAAATGTTGTGTTTATTTCGTCTTCATTGATTGTACTGTAAATGTTAACCCTAAAACAGTTCAAGAACATGTGCATCCCACTAACTTCTTCACCAAAAAAAAATGTACGTTGAGGTCAGAGGGAAAAAAATTATGTACATCTTGTGTGCATTAAAAAAAAAGTATGTTGATACAAAATGCATAGCCCGCCCCTAAGTATCAAATGGTCGGTCCCTTAAAACAAAGCAAATCTGGCTTCGTTTTATACAAAGTACATGTTAACCAAGGCAGGTACTTTGTTGTGTGATGGGCAGTTACTACATGTCAGTGGTGGAAATGGGGACACGACAATTCAGATTGTAAGGCCGGTAATGAGAGTGTAGAAGCTTTACCCAAGTTAAACCACGAGGAGCTGATACGCGATTTATTGCACATGCCAAAGCTGCAGTACAAGGTTGGGCAAATCACATTGTTATAAGCAGTCCTAACACAGATGTGCTTGTATTACTTTTGCATCATCACACTGCTAGTGGCGCTAAGGAAATGCTCCTGCTTACGGGTAAGGAAGGCAAACAATCAGACCTTACTCGCTATATTCCTGTCCGTGCAATGTTTGATAGACTTAAGAAGAATCAGGTAAACATACTCCTGTCATTCTATTGCTTAACAGGCTGTGACACTGTCAGTTCATTCTGGGGGCATGGAAAAGAAGCAGCATTCAGGGTGATGATGCAGAAAGCAGGTAAGTTGCAAGATCTGGCAGACCTTGGCAAACACCATACATTGCAAAAAGCAAAAAAGGTGGCAGCTGCAAAATGTGTGGGTTATCTGTAAGGCAAAGTTGAGTGTCAGTCTCTTTTTGCACTCAGCTGTGAAAAAGCAGGTAGCAAAAGTGTACCTGCAAAGAAGCTCCCACTGACAGAGAATAGTTTTGACCTACACCTGCTCCGCTGTATGTACCAAATGAAGGTATGGCATGAAGCCATCATACCAATGCAGGAATGCTTGGAGCCCACAGATTTTGGGTGTGAGAATACGACACATAGAACCCGTGTGTCCCCAAAACATATGAGCCAGTCACCTGCACCACCATAACTGCTAAATGATTTGGTGTGCAATTATAAACCCAATTTGTGTGGCTCAGAGTGCAGCTGTCTTGCAAATGAACAGCCATGTACAGCAGCATGCTTTTGTGAGGCAGCGTGCAACAGTGATTCGTGCAAATCCACTGTCTTTGCCAATCCATTCACACTTGAGTCACAGTCCATTAGTGACTCTGATGATGAGCAGGATGTCTCTTGAGATCATGGCCATTCTAAATTTACCATAAACTGAACCACAAAAGCACACATCATCACAAAATGGCTTCATTTTTAGCAAATATATCCACTATGTTCTCAAGGTCAGCATCTAAAATCTAACCAAAATGCTGAACTATATATGCATGAATGAAATAAGATTTTTTATCAAAGTTCAGATGCATGTGCAGGAATAAGGTACTATTAGCTTCTGTAAGTTCTTGCCTCAAGTCAAGTGATGCTTTCCTTTATGTCATGCTCTGGTGATCTTGATCATTTTGATGATGTTGATAGCTATTTCATGCAGGTTAACCTTCATCAAACTGGATTTTGACAGTGGTTATTTGATGGCTCACGATTTTTGATCAAGGGTTTTCTTGTTTATGCGCAACTAAGGCACAGTGTCTGTTACATCAACAAGTTAAAGTCCGCCATCTTAAAAAAAAATTTCTGTTTCCTTCACAATAATGATATTATATATATTGATCTCATCCACCTCCAAAACATGGGATTTGATGTCTTTTTTAGCTTCCTGTGTCACATAGTGTTGGAGATATTGCATTTTTAGTCTAGCATATCTTAGAAAATGGCTTCTGGCGCTGTTCGCACCAACTGCAGACAATGTCATCAGCCAGACTCATGTTCCTGACATCCATAAGACCAATTCTAGGTATGATGACAACTATTAATTTTCCGGCCCCGGTATCCCCCCAATGTCCCCTCCTTGCTGCTCTACTATTGCGGCTGTACTGATGCAGGTGTCAGATTCAAAGAGTCTGGATCTCCATGTGTTAGTCTTCACACAACTTCAGGACATGTAGAAAAATGTTGATACAATGAGCTCCTGTAAGCCCCATTAAACTAAAGTGGACCCGAGAAGAATGTTATAGAAATACATTTAGATTGCTGCGGATTGAAGGTACGTTTCAATGGCATGATCTTGCTTTCGAATTCCTGAAAGCATTTTTTTTGTTTAGGTGATCCATGCAAAACTTCACATAACTTTTGTACGATATTACGTACATGCAATCAGAAAATTTGACACGAATCGTGAATTCGCTGCTCAAAAGCATGACGTCAAAGGCTCACAAACAAAAACCTGTCAGACGTTGTGAGGACGCTCACAAGAACTTAAATGCAAGATCTGGTAGTACAAAACTGTATGAAATGAGACGTGCTTGCATAAATACATTAATATTCCCAACAGCAGGAAGAGAATTTGGAAGATGGTTTTATTGTGTAAAAATAGGTGCTGTAAACAAAATTAAGCCACAGAACGACGAATGAATAACGTTTCTAAATTTGGGCAATTAATGGTTGCTATAAAGTGATGAGTAGTATCCATGGGAGTCAATTCATTTCAAATACCAGTCAGGTGGGTATCTGGGTAGAGAAATTATTTTTAAGGAATGCTCTGGTTCAAACTTTAACAAAAGTTTATTGTGCACTTTTTACTACCACAAAAAAACCAGAATTGTGCGTCAATTGTGACGCTCTGTAAATGGTCTTCAAAATCATTATCTTTTGTGGTTTTGGATATTGTATTTAGTACATAAATTTGTATAATACCGCCCTCAAAAATGCCCCCCCCCCCATAAAAAGCGCTAAAAGCTAACGAGAGCATACTATTTCCTGAAATGGAGAAATACAGTTGGTTGACACTTCCTTAAAATCAATTTTACCCTGTCAGCCTTGGTAAAAGCAGACTCAATACTTCTAAGTGAATGCTCCATCCAATCGGTCGTGCGACTTGTTGTGAATATATTTTCTTGCCTTTACTTTGGGACCACTGGTAGATGTATGCACCTCAATTTACCATTAGATGTGTTCTTTTGAACTTTATAGAATTTCAAGGCACTTTATGCCGGGCTCCAATGTTGAGAGTCTGAGTCAGGTGCTTGCCATTACAAATTATATTATATTATATTATAATCAGTCGAATATTTCAAAGAGTAGTTGTAAGTAAGGCGCAACAAAGACAGCATGGAGCATGAAGCAGTTACATTAGCCTGGTTATTTGACATATCTTTACATCAGCGATTCGAACAAGAGGTTTTGACAGAAATATTTTGTGGCATGATGATTGATAAACGGGATAAACAGTTCAAGTACGACACCCGACGGCTGACATAACATATATGGACGGGACTGTTAAACGAAACAAAACCACACTGCTAATATATGAGATTTTAAAAATAGAATTTATATAGGTGTGATTTTTTTGGTGTTTTTTGGCCAGCACAACTTCCTGGTAGTCATTACCTGATTCCGCAGTCCGAACTCTACTCTCCATAAGCTAGCCTGTTACTGTCTAACTTATATACACGTGGAAGTACTGCTGTCCATATTGCACACGTTCTTATGTAGAATTTTGGCATAGGCTGTGTCAGCCCAGATAAATTAAAGGGTCTTCAGCGGGTAAGCACTCAGAACATATTTTGGAGCCTGTACCCATATTATATCTCTCGGAGCAGCGGCATCTTGTTTAAGCTAGATATTCAGCAGAGACAACCCACATACTGAAAAATACATATGAAAATGGCAAATGATGAAGTAGCTAAATAAGTGAAGTTTTGTTTATAAATGCAGAGCGTCATTATGAATAAAGAATGCCTGTCAAATCAAACATAATAACTAAATCTGTATGTTTCAAGTTCAGATAAGAACAATTTGACTTACCCCTGGAGCAATATGTACCCTTTCTAGCTGGATAGCTTACCTTAGGGAAACCACGCGCCAATATATAACTGCAGTAGAAACAAACTGGGGCAATGTGTTCAGTCCCAGTGATTGTAAAATAAACAATTGCAGCTTGACAACCTGTACAACTTAGGGAAATCGTAACACGTACTGTAATAATGGACATCCAGCACCAGAAATGTAAAACAAACCCCGTGATGACACCTACCCCTCACTTTGAAATATTCCTTACCATAAAGCTCTATTTCGCTGGCCACCCTGAGTTAATTTTTCAACATAATGGGTCATGGCTCATGACATTTTAGTAAATACTCTCAAATTTGGGTGATTTTCTTTATATTGAGTAAATGTGCACTTCAAATGGACATAGCAGAAAAGAAAGATAGTCATTAGCATTTAAGTCGAAAACATGTTATCAAAACGTATTTTTTTTAACAAGATATTACGTACAAGTAAGCTTGTAATTGTCTACTTACTCTTTTGCTGTAAACGTAGCTGACTGACAAGTCGGGAGAACTTAAAGGTGATAGGCCTAACAGGTCTCTTTTTATTTTTGGCAGAAGTAATGAAATTTGTGCTTTGGGTGGTTAGGCCTATGCATTTTGGAAAAGAACTAGGGTCTGCAGTTAATGACGAATATTTCTAAGGTTCAGAGGACCGGTTTAAAACCACCAGTTGCCTTTTGTGGGTGACTGCCTGTCCCAAGTCAGGAGTGAAATTTGTTTCTTCACATTGGTATTGGAAGAAAAATGTTGATGCTTTGGCAAGTCTGGAATCTCTTTGCTGTCATTGTTGGGTTTGGAATTAATGAAAATGGACCATGTTTTTCTGTACTATTTGAAAATTACTTCATTGGCTATGTTGTTCTGTGGGCTTTGTTCTCCGACTCATAGTTATAGTGGAGGTATAGTGTGTTTATAATGTTCCAGATTCATAAATATCACAAAAACGATGCAGGCCTACTTACTCTTTTGCTGTAAACGTAGCTGACTGACAAGTCGGGAGAACTTAAAGGTGATAGGCCTAACAGGTCTTTTTTTATTTTTGGCAGAAGTAATGAAATTTGTGCTTTGGGTGGTTAGGCCTATGCATTTTGGAAAAGAACTAGGGTCTGCAGTTAATGACGAATATTTCTAAGGTTGAGAGGACCGGTTTAAAACCACCAGTTGCCTTTTGTGGGTGACTGCCTGTCTCAAGTCAGGAGTGAAATTTGTCTCTTCACATTGGTATTGGAAGAGAAATGTTGATGCTTTGGCAAGTCTGGAATGTCTTTGCTGTCATTGTTGGGTTTGGAATTAATGAATATGGACCATGTTTTTCTGTACCATTTGGTAGCTGCTTGCTAACGATAGCCCCTGGGGGTTTAACTTGAGAGAAAACATGTAAGCCTGAAATGTCTGAAAAGTAAATATTAAAACATAATGATGCTAAAGATGAAATTGGGTGGCTAAACTAGCAAGTCTCAAATCTTTAAAATTATTGCAGCCAAACTTTCAATCAATTTCTGGAATATAACAGCAAAATTCTTAGGGCAAGTCAAAAAGAATAAAAGTCCTTAGCTTTGAAGTCAAAGAAATTTAATTTAAGTATAACTTTTCCTAACCAGATATCAAGTACAATTAGATAAGCTTGTAGACGCGTAGGTCACTGCTTGCTACCGATAGCCCCTGGGTGTTTAACCTGACAGAAAGCAAGCTAGCCTAAAAAGGCTGAAAGGAGAATATTATGACAGAATGCTGCCAAAAAAGTTATAATTAAGTGGGAAAACAGGCAAGTCTAAAATCTCTTACATTATTGAAGCCACACCTTCTGACAATCTCTGGATATAAACAGCACAATATGTAGAAATATTTGATAAAAGTACATCTTTTTAATCATCTTGACTTAACTTAATTGTAAATAAACTTGTTCATGGATGCGAAGTCATAATATTCAGAACCAATTCGACCAAATCTCAAAATTTGTGACAGAAATGTAATAATCCAATAGTTTTTTAAATATTACTGTAGGGGAAAGGATTGTTAACTATTTCAAAGTTAAACTCATCAATTTTGTAAAAGACTTTAATGCAGAACCTGTCATTAGTGACCCTAATATCAAAGTCTAGAAACACATCTCTGGAACCATCTGAATTCGTACCTGCCAAAGGGATATCTTTTGGGTAAATTTCTTTAGAAATTTCACTGAAATTTCGTACATTTACACAAGCAGTGTCATCAATAAATCTTGGGTTGTTTGATAATTTTTTAGGCATTCCAAAACCTTTGTTCATCAATTTATCCATACACTTATATTCAAGCCAGTTTAAATAAAAACAGCCAATAATGCGGAGCGTTTGCTACCCATCCGAATGCCTTCTATTTGTTGAAAAACCCAATGGCCCGCATTGAACAAAAGTATTACCCCAAAGAGATTTTAGAGCATCTATCAAAGTTTCAACTGTGCAAGATTTAACGTTACTTTTTGTGTAAAATCCATGACAATGGTTGGCATAAAATGTCACATTGTAAGCTTCAGCTACTCAGCAAAATTAATTGGTTGTACATATATCTATCGGGATAATGCGTAAAGCTTATGTTAAATCCGGCAAAAGTGACAACATTATTGTTTGAAATATGGCAGGTGTAGCGACTGGACTGTCTCTTTGTCACACGGATAATGAAATGAATGCCAAAGAGTGTATGTATGTCATAAACCAAAGGTTAACACCAAACAGTGACTTACCTTCAAAGATTGCACGTCCCTTTGCTAACAATCATGCTAATGTAACTGCTATATATGGATTGATCTGAACATATTTTTGCTGTTGAACTGGTTGACAGATGCTGGCAGGTCTAATTGTCGCCAGCTTCATATTGTACCATTAGTTTTACACGTCAAACAATTTGCATGAAATGCATCAGGGGGAACAATCAGGATAATATTCTTCTTGGTGGCAAAAGCTCTTCTAAGAAAGGTGCTGCTTTAGTCACATATGATACAATCATAAAAAGGTTAATGTACCTAGCCTTGTCTAACAGGGCACTTAGTGAGTTTGGACACTTCAATATCATGAATAGACTCTGGACTTATCAGAACAGATATGTCTCAAGATCTGCTTGAAAAATTTCTAGGAACACTTACCACTTAGGTTTTACTTCTCTCCAAATTATTTTGCGGTGCCAGCTGTGCTGATCCACCTAGGAAATTAGCGGGGGTGGGGGGACTCGTATAGGTACCGTCACCTGTGTGATTAATCTAAATATGGTACACTTTAAGGCTGTCATATAGTTGTTTTACCTTACAAATATGTACTTAATCTTGATTTTAACTGTTGATTAAAGTTAAGTGAATAAATACTTAAATATATTAATAAGTATACTGACCAAAGTACAATCGATCTTGTTAAATTTACATGTAGTCTGCCAGGAGGTTACTGTTTATTTTTGGAGGAACCAGCCTTAATATTATGCTTTCCTTCAACACTGTTCAGTTTCCACACAATAACATTGCGACGGAACACAAGAAATGCCATTCTAATTCCATTCCGCGGTTGCTACTACCTTGTCTGTGCCCCTGCTCATTGTATTTGTGGTTGTTGAATGGACGTTGGCTTGTGTACAGGTACCAACAAAAGGAAGCTGTCGTTAATCTTCATTGGCATGGTGGTAGCATTAAGAAATGAAACGGGGTCCCCAGCTGTGCAATACAAAGTGTTGTTCAATACGTCATCATAAAGAAGTACAGTCACGCCGCGTTTATCTGGCACCATCTGTTTTTGGTAATTTTGCCGGATTAACCAGGCTGCCAGATTAACAAATCACAGTATAATTCACCAAGATATATAGAGAATAAGAGACCAAATTTGCACCTAACAATGAGTAAATAAAAACAGAACCACATACAAGTATGACCAATCATATGAAATTTTAATAACAAAACGAGCAAATTATAGAAAAAGAAGAAAAACTTTCATTCAGTGTATTCATATCCATATGTACAATTAATGTTACGTTTAAAATTAATGGAGCGAGCGGGCATAAATGTGCCAACCCCAATGTTACTAACACACGTATTTGGACATATTTTGCCTTTACTAGCTTATTTTGGCACAAAGAAATCTGAAATCATTTTTTGTTTACTGCGCTCACTTTTCAAATCTTTAAACTGTTCTTCGATGCGCCTAACCTGCTACGTCGTCACCACAAAATCCCTCATTGGATTCTGGCCATTGCAATGAAATTTAGCCATTTAGGGCGAGAACAATACAACGTCTAATCAACCCCGAACTTGTTTGGAACAGGTCAGGTGATTGTTGATTTTGTGGTACGGCGCAATCAGGTATGTTATTGCAAGGTATATGTTCTATTGAATATCAAGTGACGGATTAAAGAGGCAAAATTACATTGAAAAAAGCTCTTTTGTTCTGCAATTAACATGCCGGTGACGAAATTCAAGGGTGCCGGATTATCATGTAGTAAATCAATGGGGGAAATCCGTTCACAGCTCATTGCTGCCGAATTTCAAGGGTGCCGAATTATCAAGTGACGGTTAAAGGCGGCCTGACTGTACTTACATAAGAAGGAGACCTTTTATACTATAGCCCAAGCCCGTTATTACCTATCAAAATGGCCTCTATCAGCATTTTTAAGAAAATGCAAGACCTTTGCACCCTATGAAAATTGGCGACAAAGCCTGATCTACACCCTGTCTTAAAACCAAACGTTTCCAGGTTATTATCCGATGAGTTTTCCTGAAAAAAATATTGCTTCCAAAAGTCATGCTCCAACTTCTTATATCTTGCATTCATATGGAACTGGACTAGAATCCTTAGGAACTACAGAGGTCATATGCTGTCTGCAAAGGCAAGTTACTTGCATGTAGCGAGAATAGAGTAAGTTTCCAAGCCAAGTAATGAAGACATGACCCCAAGTCTAAGAGTACACTTTTTAAAACAGGTAGAATTACACATACTTGAAACCAATACTTCAAAGGATTCTGACTTGTTTTAAAGGATTTCACAAAATGGAAAAACCGTTAAATATTTGGGATTGGTTGCAGTATATCTGATTTAGAAAGCCAGCAGAGATTTTAATGTTATGTTTCTACTAATTTTAAGGCAATCTGACATATTGTTTTGGAGTACAATACACAAATAAAAATAATCACTACAAACTATATTTGATAGACTCCAGACAACTTTATTTGACAACACATTGACAACAAAGATGTTTGTTGAAACAACGGTGTTAGAGTTAGCAACAAGTTAATAATTAGATAAATTACATATCATATGTTTTGTAATGATAAGCCCAGCTAAGGATTGCGATCTGCTAAATCTGGGGCTAGCTTGACTAATCTGTTGGTTTACACAATGGACAGGCACATAGTTGAAATATATTTACAAGTTACGCAAGACGACTTGAGTGACAATAAATCAAAGTATCACTGATTGGAACACAATTTTGAGGAATACAGAGGCTTGCAGCTTCTATATTTACACTTTATACAATAGGAGGGTCTTATATAGACTCCAGCTTTAGCTCTATAATGTGGCACTGTGGGAGTGCAAATATAGACATGGGGGCATAGACGGGAATAAGGGAGATCAAGGAAATGTGTCTTGTGGACATGAATACCTTAATGGGCAGGGTGTTTCCAAGTTAAGCAAATGAAATATCCGATGAACCAGTACAAATATAACAGTTTGGGATACCACATGTGTCCAAGTATTATTTGATAACAGTTTGGAATACCACATGTATCCAAGTATTATTTGATTAATTGCAACATGTCGAGAAGTCATGGTAGGAATGGGTATGGGTTTTTTCCCTTATGTTTTCTAGTATTTCATCAATTAATGCTGGCACACAGGGACCTATATGGATGTGTGTGTGTATAAGGAAAGATGGTAAACATATTTTGGCAATTATATGGAACTTGTACATAAGAGTATCTGTAGTACAATTTACGGGCTTTTTTGCGTAATAAATCACTATTTTCAGAATGCTGATTTGCTCGAATAAGGGTTCCGTATGTGTTAAAAATGGGCATTACAAATTAACCGTACTACTTTTCTTCGCAAATTAACAATGCTGTCACAAGCACAAACTCAAACAAGTACAGAAAAGTTCATGTGGGGCATAAAAAGCGAGTTGTATGTAAGCAAAAATAGCTGATGTAGGTACATAACTTTGTAGCCCCTTGAGAATACCAGTGACCGTCGAGAGCTTATTTGCAAGTTATTAACTTGTTGTGTCCATAGCAAATGTTTGTGATTATGTAAGCATAAGAAATTGAGTTCATGGACACTTGAAATTTCAGTATCATCAATTTTAAGATTCAGGTCAAAATGTTAATTTCTGTTGAGGGAAAGAGAATTCCACATATTAAGTTTTGGAAATATTTAAAGTTAGTTTTTTTGCTGTTGACCAGTTTTATATACTTTTTTTATACAATTTAATTTCCTGACAAATTTGTAGTTATTTTGTGGCTCATTGCAAAAAGGAAAGGAAGATCCAAAAATTTGTATGTGATGCGTCATCTGTAGAGAGGATCTACTGACATGTATTGGAAAAATGCGTTTATCATTAATATAAATAATAAAAGGCTGAGGATTAATCCATGGGGCACACGGGTCTTTATAGGTAAAGGGCTTGAACAAACATCATTATATTGTAGATACTGATCCCTTTTGGCATGGTAACTTTTTGTTCAATTTAGTGGTGCCTATACCAAAATAATTTAGTGATACACAAGAATGTGATGATTTAAGATATGGAAAGCCTTAGATAGGTGAGAAACTATAATAGCTGGAATTTCACCCAAGTCAAGTTCTTTGTAAATTCAATGGCTATTTCGGTTGAATGCAATTTCCTAAATCATGTTGACGTTAGTAAAGCAGGTGATTTGAATAGACGTAATCATATATTTGTAGACAAACCACCTTGTCTAAAACTTAAGATAGGACTTGAACAAAGCAGAAATGCCTGTAGTTATTAATTAAAATTTACATATGTTTTGCATTCTGGTCGATCCTTCGCTTCTCAGTTTATCTGTGAAAATGCCGGGGGTAAGTGACTGGTTTATGATAACCACCAGATTGGATAATAAGTATTGGGTAATATTATCCAGTAAGATATGGTAGACAAAATAGGCAATGCATGATATTGCAGTGAGGAGACTTTAGAAGAGGTCTAGGGAAAATAGTGCCATGTGCTTGATGCTCTGACTAAAATGAATCTGAGACTTTCCACAACTAAGACAGTTATTTGCCCCACGTCTACTGTCATCTCAGGCTGGGTGCAGTACGTCAGCAAGTTGTAAACCAGTCTGCATTGGCTTGCTTCACTATGTACCATAGAACCATCAAAGGCTCCTTAAGTCAGACGCTCTTTTTTTAAATACATACACAGTCCTTGCTACAGTGCTTGGAGGTTATGTTGACTTATTTTACTCAAATTCATGTACACACTCAGCAAGCAGTTTCAGGACCTTATAGCTTGGTCTCATGAGCTTGGAGCACTTTTTGCCTAGTACAACAGTACAGACCCTTACTGACAACAAAATCATAAGTTTGCTTCATCCTGATGATAGTTTCTGATGCACATGTAAAGGATATTAATCTAGGGACTGCTCTCTATACTTCATGGGACAGTTAACTAAGACTGGCTAGATTTATCAATACATGCTGTGTACTCCTCAGGTAGAGATCTGCTACTAAGAGCCTATTTGACACAGTGCTCTTCATCTGCATTTATCCTTGTGCACACTGGCACAGACACCAAGCTACAGTGGTCAACTGCTATTATGTCAGCAATAGGACAGAACTTCAATCAATATATCAGTGCCACTGAAAACTTTTTTTCCCATCAGTCTCTTTGAAGTTCAAATGATAAAACAGGGTAAACATCTAAATTTTGAGGATAAGCTATTGTTAATTGACAATGTATCATGAAGATTGACTGCTAGAAAGTCAACCTGTGCTTCTATTTTGTACAAGGAAGTAAAGCAAAGTGGGCAAAAGCAGTTGTTTTATATCATTAAAACAATACATGAAAAAGATAAGCTGGCTTAGAGTATGTATACGGTGATTAACTGCTGACTAAAAAGAATATCGAAATTGTGGCAGAGACTAGAGAAATGGGGGTATAGAATCTTATGGGTTGCTGAGGCACAGACCTCATACAATGCTTGGAAAACACTAAGTGACATGGCTTTCATGTGAAATTAATGCCCGACTGCATATTCCAGATCAAGTCCGGATTATATCTGGAGTCAAGCGCAAGTCAATTAGGTGTGTTGGTTTACATATTTCTGGGTTGAACTGAAGCCCTACTGAATTTAACCACAACATTTAACTCAGGGTACAGCCAGGATTAAAAGCTAAAGTTAACCTGGTTTTCCAGTGTGTGCACACATCGCTTTGCTGGGGGACATTACTGTACTGGAAGAATATATTAACAAGTTGCATTGATTTGATTTGGTTGATGGTCTCTTGCACAGGGACACGGGAGCAGCCCCAGCAGAATAACTGCTCTCTCTCTCTCTCTCTCTCTCTCTCTCTCTCTCTCTCTCTCTCTCTCTCTCTCTCTCCATATATATATATATATATATATGATTGTAAACATTAGGGAAAAAGAGCTGTTTCCTGGTATGGCACCACAGAGGCCACTTGCCAAAGGCAAGAAGGAAGAAACTAGCATATGGCACGTAACCACATTTTCCTGCTTAAAACAACAAATTTAACACCCATACATGCAATACATATATTACAAGATTCATCGGTATCTACTTCATTCATCAGTAACAACAAATAGTATGTACAATAACAATAAATGTTATCAAACTTTTGCGTTCAAACACCTCTCAAAACGGGATGAGCAGTTTGTTGGTTAAAAGAAATAAAGACAATCATAGATTTGAAATTTTTTCCTTGCTTACTCGTCCAGGTAGAGCAAAATCACCTTTAAATTTTCTCAATTATTTAACAAAAACAAATTCCTTGTAGCAAAGTAAGATAGGAAAAGAAAATAATATATAACTAAAAAATAAGCCTAAATGTCTGCAATGACTGGAATTCTTTAACAATGGTGATATATTATTAAAAGGTCGCAGTTTAAAGTGACCTGACTTAATGGATGAATTTACTTGATAGATGATGGCTTTTACTATTTATTGGCTTGGTAGCGGCACCTCCACCAGTTGTCATCGGGGATGTTTTGTTCTAAGGAACTCCATATTCCATATTTTTCCATGAATTTTAGTGGATTGCTATCCTTCGTCTTTACATTGGCTTCGAAATTGTTGCAAATTTTGTTCAAGGCTTCGTCCCTCTTCTGGACCTTAGCCCTGTCATTTTCGTTACTTTTTATAATATTTATCTGCCTGTACCAATTTTAGAACCTGTTTTCCTCGAAATAAGAAATGAGAAGTTTTTTGGTCTTTGTTTTACTTGTTTTGCCCGCTCTGGTGGCATGACCCTCTATTTGCCTTCACACAAAAACATGCAGGGGAAAGAAAATGAAGTGGGTCTATTGGAACAAAGCTAGATCACAATAGAATCAATGCAAAAAAGTATACACACTCAGGACACAGCAGTGTAACCTGCCTGGAGTCACCATACCCTCAGTTGATCTTGACAAGTAGAAACTAATTTGCCTCAGGGTCAGTAACTGCACTACGTAGCTCTAGATTATCAATTTAACTCCGGGTTACATGACCGGGACATGTCCAACCGAGCATTTAGCTCTATGTGAAGGGGCTGTCATTTAACATTTTGCACCCATGATCATCTAATCTATAGAAATGACCCATCTGCTAACTGACAGTCACCCCTGCATGTGCGCCTTCACTAAACTTGGCACTGGTGAATGATCTGCTCAGTCTAGCTCAAGGGTAACAAGTTCCTTGTCTCTACTCAGTAGGTAATAGGTCCATAGCAGGCACACATTCGGGCCACTAATTTGTCTTCCGAATATGGCAGCAAATATCTAATCGCATGCTCAATAACAGTTGTCAGATTTGCCAGTTCATGTTTGATATTAATACATCCATTATCTGGGATATATCCATTCAGTATGTGTCTGATGGGAGAATTACTATGCGCTTCAATAGCCGTGCTGGAGGCACGCAGCTCAGCTTGAGTGGTATGACCAACGACACACTCATGCCCACCTGACCTTGATATTGGTGATCTGGTGTACATCAATGGTGAGAAAGACAAATTCTCCAATAGTTACCCATGTGGAGACACAATCGTTCCCAACATATGTGCGGAACGACTTTGCGACCAAAATGAAATAGAAGAGATAATCCTATTGGTTGTTGTTTTATTTGTAAGCCAGTCAGATTTCGTAACTTACAAAAGAATAACTGAAAGTTCTTTCTTGAGTGATCAACCTTAGCAACGCAATGTTGAAAGTGAACAAAACAGAGTCAAAACGGCTGCTGCAAGCACGCTAAATCAAGCAGTTCTTAAACAATAACATAGGATTTTACACTCTATGGGAGAAAAAATCCACATGGTCGTGTCATCGGGAAAGGAGTAAAACTGCACTCGTTTCAAACCGTAATCTGCTCGCCAAAGGCTTGCAGTGAACTATTTTAAAACTTGTGATGTCTAAATCCCTTCCCAATAACACGACAATGTAGAATGTTAAATGTCCATGCTAGGGACGTCAGGGAGGTTGTGGGCTGCTCCGCTTTTGTTACATTCATGTGTTTGCGTTCATCAATGTTCCTTGAGGGCGATCTTGTTGTTGTACACTCCTCTGACAGAACAATTTTGTTTCAAAGGGTATCATCCATGGATTATTGGTAGTTGCTGTTGTACTCCTGTCAGTTATATCCATGTAGACAATCAGTGGCAACTTTATTTTAATCAACTGATGTGTTTGCATCTTTATATGTTGTCTTTTCATGGTGCACCGGGTTTCATGATGCATCACACAAGGACAATTGGGTCATCAGTTTGTATACATGTATATTGATTAGCCCACAGTTAAGCAAGTTTCAATATACCCATAGTTTGTAGTCTTCAGTGTGGCATGGAACTTGATCATTATTTTGGGTCTGATTTGACCTGGTTTGCAATGAAGAAATATTTGAATGTGTATAAACTCTTATATCAAGCGTGAATTTCTATTTCTTTTCTATTTTTCCGTTAAACTCAGTGCAATGTGCCTTGGGTTTCTTTGCTTATTATTCTGTGCCAGAGTTCTTGGTGCCTCATGTAGAGACCATGCATGTGCCGGTAAGTATGCATGTTAATAATTTCATGGTAAAACACATAGGATACATTGGGCACCCTGGTTACATGGTCAAGGGCTTGATTTGGAAAAAAAAATTAATATTTGTTTTTGATTTGACCAGACTTGCAATGAAGGCATCTTTTGCCAATGCACCCAGAACAAGTGATTAAAAATCAGGGATATCAAATTGAGAATATAATTTTGGGAGGTGATTACAGTACTGTACTGAATTCTGATTTAGATAAGTAAAGAGAGCGAAACAATGATAGAATAATTTACATAAAAAGGTGACCCTTATGGACGTTTAACGCATAAGGATTCTAGATTCTTTTATGTTTACCTGACATTCAAAACCTCCTTTAATTAAGTGTAGATTGTATTTGTTTAGGTTTTTCATTTAAACTACTTTGTCATAGATAATAAAATACGGCTCTGCCTATCATAGTCTTGTTATATTAACATTAAAAGGTCCTGGCTTCTAGAAATTTTGCCAACTGCGGTCAGTTTTCGTGGTACTCAAAAGTTGAAGCGGTCGCTGTGAAAAATGACACAAGGAAGAAAAGATATGCCTTCAGTTTAGTCACCTGACTGTCATGACCTTATCTTCGACCATGACCAATCGGTAAATAAACTATTTTGCCAGACACACCGGCACTGCACCACCATGTTCCACGACAGTTTGGGTACATGTGCACATGACATAGTTTTCATGACATTCACTTCATGCCTCAAATATGCATGTATCCATCCGCTATAGGTGTCGCCCTAGGCCATGAAACGTCTTGTACTTTGTGTAACGAATGAGGACTTTATTTGTTAAACTTATAACTTCAAGCATAATCATATTAAATGTTTAATACATATAAATGTTACAACACAATGATAAATAGGTCAAATGTGTAATAAACAGCATGTAATATGTAATGCTTAGCAGCACTGTTCAGAAACATGAATACGCCTAAGTCCTGGGACCGAACTCATTTCTTAAGTATTTATACTTGTATGTTCATGTCCACAGGGGCACTATGAGTTCCAATTCACTGCTTAGATGCATTTTTTCCATAGTGAGGACAGGGAAATTCACTATTAAGTGTAATAAGTTGATTGGTGTGAAGACTTAACATGAATCCACTGGGGACAATTGTCACACTCCACCCATTGGACCAAGTTGATCTCATATTGTAATTTTTTGTGAAAGTCTGGTGGTGACAACTTGCGACACACACAACAAACTTTGCCTTGCTCAATTTTGTGACCAGCGTCAAGATTCTCATTAGACTCTTTACTTGAGAAGACAGCTGATTTCTGATTTGCATGTGCTTTTTATGTGGTAGCTGTTGAAATCGTAAACTTTGATGGCTTGAATGGTGGAGTAAAAGATTTTATTGTTTTTTCCCACAACTTTTTGTCCAGCAGTAAATGCCCTATCCTTTTCTAGAATGTTACCTATAGCACTGGTACATGGTTTCTTGGCTACTACAGTGTCACTCGTCTGGGTCTGGTTGGGATTCTAGTTGCGATTCACCTACTGACATTCTCTGTTGACTGCCAATGCTACTGGGCACCTGTCGACTAGTACCAATACTTCACTGCTGCACATCATCACCTCTGTCATGACTTGCATCAATTGGAGCAACAGCACATGGAGCAATTTTTTTTGCAGGTACAATATCTGGGCTGAAGGGAACTATGCCTCCTTTGCAGAAGGAAGCCACCAAGTTGTCAGAGAAGATCGGCCTTGTTATAGGCCTTGTATGCAAATCTCCCCACGTCATACCTTGAACCAGTTCTGCCAGGGTTCTGTCACATGAAAGTTTGGCACTCCTGGTAATAAAACATTCTTGAGAGGAAAGAAACACGCAATGTCCAATGGCTGTAAAATGTGGGAGGTATGTGGTGGCAAATCAAATGGAACAATATTATGGTCCCTGGCCCATACTTTCACTGGATCACAACGGTATGATTTATGACTATCAGAGAGAAGTCAAACAGTTTGGTCAGGATTTCCTCGCCTGTATCTGATGAAATGTTTGCAAGATACTCCACCAGAACCTTTGTATTTGACCACCCAGATCTTGTGATGGTACCAGCTGAGCAGCTGAGCCAAGTGTAGCACCATCTAACAATTCAGCATTTGTATGTGCTTCTGGAAATAGAAAATATGCTGGTATAGATGTACCAATAGCGTTCCCTGCGCTGATGACGGTAATGATGACCGATCTGTTACTGGTGATTCCAGGGACTTCTTGTCAATGTCCAGCAACAACTAACTGTGGTGTATGCTCTGCATTCAAGCTTGTTTCGTCCAAATTGTATCTACATTTTGATCGGCTGTGAAGGTCATTTTCATTAAGAATAGCCTGCAACTCACAGAAGTAGTGCTGAATGGCACCAGGACTGGCACCTTTAGTCCTCGCCATGGACAGTGACCTTGGTGTTGTAAGGTGCAGTTCAGGCCATCTTTGAAGGAAGGCATAATACCATGTTTCTCCAAAAGATTTTCAGTATCAGACCGCCTGTTGTAGTAATCACCCATATCTAAGGCCAACATAAGCAGCTCCATCCTAGTCAAGCCATACCCTAAAGTAGCACACTTTTTCATGTGTTCCAGCAAGCCTCGCTCTTGCTCCACATTCAAGATGGGCATTGGACCAGACGTTGCTCTGCGAAAATCAACTTTTCCATTGACTCTGTCTCACTGTTTCGTCAGGTACATTGCACAGTTTGGCAGCCTTGTATACAGTGAGTTGCTCATTTTTTCACCAATTCTACAGCTTTTTGTAATTTCTCTGAGCTATAGTGCCTGGAGCCTAACTTGGTGGTGCAAGTCTGAAATACAAAAACCTTGCAGAAAAATCAATGACAGTAGATTTTAAAAGGATGTATTTAATTCCAAGTTAATTTAAGGAGAATGCATGTAAGCACAATTTAGCTACACAAATGTAAATGGCCCCTATAGGCTACCGTAGGGGAAAAATGGAATTGAGTGTTTGGGGCATAGCATGCAAATTATATTTGACCCCCCTGGACGGCTTTACAAAGAGAACCAGCAGACGACAACAAAGCATCATATCGTTGTTACGGCTTACTTTGGTTTGAGTTTTAAGTGCTTCTAATTAAATTTTGCTTTCATGGGAATTTTTCTGTTGAGTTGCATATTTTTCAAACTTTTTTGGTTCATATGTACCTACTTTTGTCGCATATTTGCATCACTTGTCGAAAGACAGAAACAGCACATGGAAATGTTTACTATCCGGGTCAAGGTGCGGAAAATCGCAAAACGCGTGATACCACGAAAACTGCGATGCCCCGAAAGCTGGCCGAACGACGATAATTGTTCTTTATTATAAAGGTCAGATAATGTAGACAAAAAAATAAAAGAACGTCTCAGATCACAGAGAGGAAAATATATACATCGTACAGACAAAGCTTTGGTGTGTGATAATCTTAAATGTGAAATCGAAGGTGTGACCATTGCACATATAAGGAAGGAAGGGGAAAAGTACACAAACACTTTTTTGCCACATTCTATCATAGGTTTGAAATTCTTAAAGGAAGCTTCCATTTCTCTGCATATATAATGTGAAAATAAGTGATATTGGAAGTATTGAGCTTGCTTTCATTAAACCGTTTTCATGTGTGCAAATTTGTAAGACTATCGCTGCTTCCCTATTATTGTTAAATCCATTAATGTTGTTTGCAGGACTTGTTTTACATATACTTGTACATGTTTCCACTGGTATGACATTATATTTGTTAGGTCACACAATACCTGTAACCTTTCATATGTTGTAGTCTTCCTAATCACAGTCGCTTTTATCATCACTGCTGTCACTGCAACTGTCACTGTCGTCGAATTCAAGATGTATTCTTAGCCTATCTCTTTCACTTGTAGGCCATTTGATTTCCAATATATATATATATATATATATATATATATATATATATATATATATATATATATATATATATATATATATATATATATATATATATATATATATATATATATATATATATATATTCAATTGCTATTGTATGTTCTACAGCACACTCCCATACCTCTAGTGATATGTGTCCCTTTGCTTCCATGACTAAAGCTTTACATCTGCAAGTTTAAATATTGTATTTCTGTTTGCTACATACCTTTAACTCGGGCCTATATTTGTTCAATTGCATTTAGTTCGTATTGCCTGACTGGAGCACTTAATACTTCAATGTCCGTGCTTACGAGCAACATCATCCGTTACATATTTGATGGTTGGTTTGTTTCTTTTATAATTCCGTGAAGCTCCGGCTTCATCTGTAGTTTGAACTGAATGTTTTTCTCCTTAAGCCGCTTTTGCTTTTCATTTTTCCTCCGAATCATGGTCGGCGAATAGCTCTCTGGCATCCTTTTTTGTGGTATGAGGCATTGTCTAGCATGATAACACTGGGAGAATCCAGATTTTGGCACAGCTTACATTAAAACCAATCTAAGAATGCTTGACAATTAGTTTCTCCTCAATGATCGTCCTTTTTGGAATTATCAACACATACCTATTCACATTCTGGAATAAAACCATCGACGGCACTGCCGTCTGTCTTTATTATAGAGAATGTTGGGTAATTATGTCTGGGTGCTTACAAAAATATTTTTTTTTTCAATTAATGCTTTTTTCCGTCTTTCTTTCTTTCTTTCTTTCTTTCTTTCTTTCTTTCTTTCTTTCTTTCTTTCTTTCTTTCTTTCTTTCTTTCTTTCTTTCTTTCTCTCTCTCTCTCTCTCTTTCTTTCTCTCGTTTTCTTTTTTTCTTTCTTTCCTTCCTTTCAGTCTTTTCTTCCTTTTTCTTTCTTTCTCTTTCTTTTTTCTTTCTTTCTCTCTCTCTCTTTCTTTCTTTCTCTTTCTTTTTTCTTTCTTTCTTTCTTTCGTTCTTTCTTTTTCTTTCTTTCTGTCCATGAGACCCAAATTTGTCCACGCACAAAATCAGAAACTGCTGCATCTGCAACCACCATATCCAGCGCATAGAAGTATCTATTAGCACCTGGGTATTAAATTGTCATGTTGTTCATAATTACCCAAATTCGGGCCAATCAAAATTTTAAAAGCTTCATATCTTCCAAACTATCAAGACTAGAAATTCTTTTATTACTTTAATTCATATGTTTATGATAAAGCCTTATCCACTGAGCTGTGAAGCAAAGTTGTAGAATTTTAATTTATGCATATTAGGCACATATACAAATTTAAATCATGAATATCTTCAAAACTATTATTGATAAAATGACAAACCAACTTCGATATATTGAATTCTGATACAGCCCTATCCATTGAACACTAAGGCTGAGTTGTAGGATTATAATTTATGAAATTAGGCACATATAGAAAACTTAAATTTTGAATATTTTCAAAGGTTGAGAGGACCGGTTTATAACCACCAGTTGCCTTTTATGGGTGACTGCCTGTCTCAAGTCAGGAGTGATTTTTTTTGCACATTGGTATTGGAAAATATATGTTGATGTTTTGGTCACTCTGGAATATCTTTGCTGTCATTGTCGGGTTTGAAATTCATGAATATGGATCATGTTTTTCTGAACTATTTAATAAAACTTCATTGGCTATGTTGTGCTGTGGGCTCTGTTCTCCGACACATAGTTAAAGTGGAGGTAGAGTGTGATTATGATGTTCCAGATTCATAAATATTTAAAAAACGATATAGGCCTACTTACTTCTTTTGCTGTAAACTCAGCTGATTGGTCAATCATGAGAATCAAATAGTGATAGGCCTACCAGATCTCTTTTTATTTTTGGCAGAAGTGATAAATATTGGGTTTTGAATGGTTAGGCCTGTACATTTTGGGAACAATATAGTCTGATTTTAATGAAGAATATTTCAAAGGTTGAGATGACCGGTTTAAAACCACCAGTTCCCTTTTATGGGTGACTGCCTGTCACAAGTCAGGAGTAAAATTTGTTTTTTCACATTGGTATCGGAAAATAAATGTTGATACTTTGGCAAGTCTGGAATGTCTTTGCTGCCATTGTTGGGTTTGAAATTTATGAATATGCATCATGTTTTTCCAAACTATTTGAAACTATAAAGCATATAGATACCAAACCAACATCCTTGTATACAGCCCTAGCCATTGAACATTGAAGCCAGGCTGTCGGATTTTAATTTATGCAAGGTTGGCACATATGCAAAATTTATATCATGAATATGTTGAAAACTATTATAGATAGACATGCCAAAGCAACTTCAAATTACGGGTTTGTGATACAGTCCTATCCCTTTAACAGTGATGCAAAGTTGTAGGGATTTTAATTATTGCAAAGTAGGTACATATACAAAATTTAAATCTTGAATATGTTTAAAACTATTCTATTTCCTTTTTTTCTTTACCACCAAATTAGTCAAGAGGTCTTTCGGACAACTTTAATTTATGGGTTTTGTGACATAGCCCATCCAATGAACCATAATCTAAAATTGTACAATTTTAATCTATGCAAATAAGATGAATACACAAAATTTAAATCTTTAATAAATTCAAAACTATTATACATTAAGGTGCCACTCAAACTTGAATTTGTAAGGGTGTGGCATAACCGGATCCAATGAACCGTGAACCCAAGTTTTAGGCTTTTAATTGTTGAAAATTAGACAAAAACACAAAATTATAATCCTAAATAGCTTGACAACTATTACAGATAACGGTGTCATTCAAACTTCAGTTTAAAAGTTTGTGACATGGCAACATCCAGTGAACCAAGAATTATGTTTTTTTCCCGCAAATTAGGCTTATACACGGAATTTAGATCATGTTGAACAATGGCAACGTGTAGTATTTCAAACTGTTCTCATTCTGAAGGAACCAAGATTGTTTTTCAGTATATATAGTTTTTTTTTATATCGGTAACAAGTTCCAGTAGCATTTTGTGCAGGGTTGTGGCACCAATATCGATAGACGGTTTTATGTGTTTAAAGATAATAGGAACTGGGCAGGAAAAGTGGGCCACTTTTTACTTCCTGTGTGAGCTCTTTAGCTGTGATGTCATTGTACAATGATCATGTGATAATTAACTTTTCTTTGAACTCTGTGAGCCAAGCCTGCTGGCCAAGCTATCATTGGTTGAGGTTTTACTTGATTAAGCTGACAATATATACTAGCCTCGCATATGCATATAATTATCATACAATTAGCTACCTGGTGGTAGCAGCAATTCCCATTCCCTTTAAGTGACTTAGGTACTGTTGGTAAATATCTTTGTTCATAAAGTGATAAACCTGCACGGCGAATTACACTTTTAGCAAAACAGTCGACCTTTCAAACTTTTTTTCCGTCTTTCACTTTAAGCTGGGTTCTTGCAACAAAGACTGCACTTGACTTGGCACAGGTTGCCCAATTGTTATACTGGTTTCATTCATGCCTAGCCATCACCTTTCACAATAGTGACTATGTAAATCAAGGGCATGGTGACAGCGTTTAACTTCGACCCATCACAAATGGTTCCATCAGAACAAGTGCAGTGCCCTATCGCAGCTCCTTGTGACAGTTAAACAAGTATGGTGCTATCCATGTGAGACCACATTTTATGTCAATTACCCTGTGTCACTGCACATGTAAATAGACATTCGTATTCAAGTCTGGGTGTTCTCAATATCCAACCCCTGCCCCCTGCCTAATTCCAATATTTACTTTTATGATTGACACATGAACAATGTTATACTCAAAGAACAATAAATTGTGTTTGCTTTATAAATAGGGGAAAAGTGTTCAGTTTTTTTTTTAGCAAAACAGTTACTATTATGTGGTGCATTAAAATGTATACAGGACAATTTTTTTGTTTCGGACAAGATTTTTTATAAGTAAAACAGAGTTTGCCAGTGTTTTATATTGACCTTTGTAAAATCAGTGTCAGGGAAATACTGTTGCATCAAAAACGGAAAAGGCAATAACATATCAGAAAAAGCTAGTATCTTTGGCCGCTATTTGGTGTACATTCTGAAGGTTTACCAAAATCCACTTTAGGTCTAAGCTCTATAATGTGCTGAGGTCTGATTGTTATCCTGTACAGAGTGCCTACGTCCACGGCTCGTTCTATACAGGGACAATAGACAGTTTTGATCTACCCACTGACCCAGACGCGGACTCAATGACTATTACTGTCCCACATGATGGAGCCTTGTAGAATGTAGTGGAGACACCAAGCCTCCAGTAACACAGTTGCTGTTGGTCTCGAAAATTTGCCAGTTGATCTTGCTCCAACCTTGTCTGATAGGCAAAACGAAGGTGTGCAAACCAGGCGGCTTTCAGACAATGTGTGGTACAGGAATTACGTTTCTCACATCGGCCACTGCGGCATCCATATATATATATAATCTTACTGACTCAAGCTGAACCACCAGTTATAATTATATAATATACTGTATGTGATGGTACATAGAGCATTTTCATTATTATTATCATTAGTAGTAGTAGTAGTAGTAGTAGTAGTAGTAGTAGTAGTAGTAGTAGTAGGAGTAGCTGTAATAGCAGCAGCCGCAGTTATAGCAGCAGCAGCAGTTTGCTTTTTCTGTAGACAGAACTTGGAAGAGGCTTTGAAGGTAGAAACAAAAGGGCCTAAAGATATTTATTTTTTCTCTCCTCAAATTTCTAATACTCTTCAGAGAGAGAGAGAGAGAGAGAGAGAGAGAGAGAGAGAGAGAGTGTGTGTGTGTGTATGTATGTATGTGTGTGTGTGTGTGTGAGAGAGAGAGAGAGAGAGAGAGAGAGAGAGAGAGAGAGATGGGTTATAATGTATGTAGGGAACACCTGTATGTGACTTTGTGTACGAATGAGAGGGATCATAGCCAAAGTTAGTCAAGACATAGAGGCATAAGAGGATGACACACCATACTATTACAGTTCTGGTCATTCTTGTTAAACGTTTGTCGGGTTCCTTCTACCTTGTCGATGATCCCGTTGCTAGCATTTGTTGCCAAAATATTTTTTCTGATGTTTGTTTGGAGGCTTTACATGGTAGCTCCATATTGTGCGGTCCAACGGGCAGCGTTTGGTCGGCACAATTTTATTGGGAGGGAATGCATATAGCAATTCCTGATGTCACCTAGTGGGCTGCAACAGGAACTATTTCTTACTTCACTTCGTTGCAATACAATCAAAGTAATCTTGTTCCATGCCCCTTCACCAAACCTCCCACAAGTTACATACTGTCCTGTTTGTCCACCTTCCATGGCGAGCTGATTAAATGACTCGATTTCACACAATACCAACACATGTTTAATAAATTTGATCAGACATTACCTGAATCAAGGACATCATATCTAGAGCTGCAGCTGTGGGCATTATAATATTTTTTTTTGTGAGGGGGGATGGGGCTTTGGTGGTATGGGTTATTAGGGCATCAGGGTAATAGGAACATTGCTGCACGAAGTTGCTTTGCACACCTGCTCTTGTTTGAAATCCAGTTCTCATATGGAGAAGCTGATGGAACCCAGCATCAGTGACAGAAACAATGTTTTGCTACTTTACTTTCTCGATCCTGGCCAAAATTTTATACAAATCGGCAAAAACGATCCCTCTCCCAAGGCCTGGCGGAAGATCAGTGCTGCGTCACTGAGCCAGTGAACCCAGCTAAAGAATAAATAAATCAAATCAAGCCCACCTCCATGAACGTACTGTCAAGCTTTTCTGGTATGCCAGTGACCACAGGCGAGTCTCATAAGTGATAATGTTGCCCGAACAAATCAGGTGGTTAAGATTTACTTTCTGTCCCTTTTTTTAATCGAGAAAAATAAGTTCTTGGCATGCACAGATGGGACGTAGAGCAACAATATGTGGTGGTGGTGGTGGAGATGTTGTTATTTAAAAATCAGGCCATAGAGAGCGTATATTGAAGTTACATTTTCAAAATAAGTCACAAAACTCCTGGGTTTCATGTACGAACCCATGGCTTTTGTGAAGAAACCCAAACGTCCGACTACATATCCCGGGATTTTGTGACAGAACCTGGGCTTGCTCAATTATGTAGTATTTGTACTAAACCCAGGAATCCTAACAAACCCAGGGATTTGTAAGCAGAACTGGTTTTTGCAGTTGCAGTGCACAGTTATTAGCAAAAACCAGGGTTTCGTCAATTATATCAAGAATATCCTATCTGTTATATCACTACGCAACAGAACCCTGGGTTCTGTTGTCATATCTCAGGGTTGTGCTTGCAATGATTCACAAAACCCTGGGTTTTGTATCTTTGGCAAAACCGTAGGTTTTTTACCTTTATTATACTCCCGCAGGAAGTATATTGAAATCCTCATGTCTGTCCTTCCATCCATCCGTAACAATGAACTTGTATCCGCAACTGGTTCTAGGATTTTCACTTGATCCTTTTCATACTTTGCAAACTGAACTGGCATAATGTTGGCCAGTGCATATGACTTTGCCGTGTCACAGTTTTTATTTTCTGATTTTTAATTATTCATTTAAATTCTATAGATCCCTGGTAAATATACATGTTCACATTTATGGATGGGGCTAAACTTATATCAGCAATTAGTCCCTCGTTTTACATTAGCTCCCTTTCAAATTTGGCACACTTCATTGGCATGATCTACGCTAGTGAACATCAAATGTACATGATATTGCTGTCATTTCCGATTTTTTAAATGATAGGTAAACATACATGTTAACATTTATGGAGGGGGCTGCACTTGTATCTTCAATTAGTCTCAGGTTTTCTTGCAGAAGTCTTTGAAAAATTGGTAGACTTTACTGACATGATGTGTGTTAGTGCATATTACATTGCCATGGTGCTGCTATCATTTTCTGATTTTTAATGCATTTTTAAAAAACAATAAATAAATTTACAAATTAGGATTATGTGCAGAGCTGAACTCAGGGTTTATATGTGCTCCCCATTTTGAAACCATGCCAAATGCCTTGGGGATACACTCTTCAGGGAGGCTCATATATAATAGATCTCAGGCGCAGGAGTATATTATCGTGTCATTGCTAGATGACACTTCACTCTAGTTAAACTGTGGAATTTGTAACGTCACAAAGCCAGAGTTTTGAAAATATGCATAGGCAACCAATCCCATTTTCAGATCCTTGTTATTGACTTGAAGTTATTTCACGTCCTAAACCCTTGGTTTGTATGACAAAACCCAGATTTCTGTAGCAAAATGGGGAAAGGGGGGGGGGGTATGAACAAAAGTTAGGATTTAAGCGACACATTTGGTTGACCGTGACGGCTGATTGGGTTTTGTTCCTCAAATTACAACTTACGAATTCCAAAGTTCTGTAAAATCACGGTACCCAATGTTTTGTAACATGTCAAAGCCTAAGGTTTTGCTTTGTTTATTTCAAGGGGCCTTTTCTAGGCTCCTTGGGTATTTCAAAAATTAAAAAAAAGGTTTTGTACTCAAATCTGTGATTGTCCAGGATTTATGGAGGTGAAAATTTTGACTCATAAAACCCAGTGCTTCGGAACAGGCATGCAGCCGTGGCTCTTGCTCATTATTTACATTCTGTATAAAACACAGGGATTTCTGCAAGAAACCTACATGTTCATTGGCATGATTTTCATTACAAAACTATTGATTTTGCAACATGAAACCATTTTTTCATTAACATAAAACCCTGGACTCTGTGAACTATTGGACAGCACAACTTCCATAACGGTAAGTCCTCGGTGAACATGTTCCAGGATATAAATTGGGGTGCCATGCCTACTGTAAAGCAGATTACGTTAAGAAGTACTCCTCTGAGTGAAAGTAAGGGTAGGCCTATAAAATTAGAGGGTAGGGGCAGGCAGCAGTCTGGTATAGGTAATAATCTTGTCCTAGCAAATGAAATGAAAAATAAGAAATTAAGAAGTAGTGGCTAGCACGAAATACGGAAATCTCTGTACCCACCCCTTCCCCGGTTTCCAGATTCAGATTCAGATTCTTTTTATTGGACAATAAATTCAATACATTGCAATTATTAGTCAATAATGACAGAAATATTCATAAACAAATGGAAAACAAAAAATACGACAAATAGTACATTGTTACCACAGAGAACAGATAGTCAGGATTACCCAGCTAAGGATGAAAACATCCGCTCTCGCATGGGCAACCTAGATAAATTATCTTGGTAAGTTAGCATCTTGCTTCAGAACAGAGCACCACATGCTTGTTAGGACAATTGAACTAACTGTGAAATAGATAACACAATTTCATACAAATAAACTTCATAAATAATTATTACAAACAAAGCAACTAGGGATAGTAAAGGTTTCAGAGTATTGGTCTATGTAGAATCTTTTGACATATTGAGAGAAACCATTGTAAGAGTGTGTATAAATTTTATCCTGATTCTTTACAAGAGTATCAAGGAGCAATTTGGGAATAGAATAACGAACGCACTTTTCAGTAGATATATGCGGGGGGGGGGGGGGGTAGCATAGCGGGGAATATCACGATGCCTGGTAGAATAATCATGAGTAACTGGTAGGATTGCAAAAGTATTATTGAAAAAAGCAGGCAATTCGTTTTCACTGAATCGATAGCAAAATTTCAATGACTTATGTTTGAATAAATCGGGGACTTTAAGAGAAAAATATTTTCCGGATTTGCGTAGATGTTTACATCAGTACAGTCATGCAGGTCTATGCATATGCCATCTATTTTAGCTGTTGGTCCACAATTTAGATGACATTTATCTTTTTTCTCTGACACTGCTGGTCGGTTCCCTTTCTTGAATGTCTACCATGTTTTCTACGTAACGTTTTCAACATATGTTAATATATAGAATAATGTGATAAGCATGTAAACTTACTGCTTTTAAGTTTTCGTGCAGGCCTACATGTATAACAATTAAATATCTTTATAAACAAGTGTTTGTTTTCGGAAGATGGAACTTCAGTGACAAGCACTATAGAGTACTCTGCACAATTTTACAAATATTATATGAGATAGAACGCTTGATAACGCCAATAGTTTTCTTAGCGTGGACTAAAAACACACTATTTCACTCAGTGTGACAGCTTTCTCCGATGTATGTTGCCCAAGGTGCACCGAGGAAAAACAGTTTTTTCTTTTTTTTCCCCGTTTCTTCGATCGCCCATTATTTTTCGCTGCGTGGTTTATGAGAGCACCTCACAGCTGTAAGGCCTGCACCGCAGACCTGCACTCTCCACATTCATACACCCGCGCAGGGCAAAAACCCGCCCTTGGCGCCAGCTAGCTTGATCTGCGTGAAACATGAGAAGGGGCTTGTATCTGCATCGAACGGCCTTTGATACACCAGTCACTCACCCCTTGCTGGGAGGGAAAGCAATCCAGATCAAGCATAAATCAGAAACCACTTACACAAAAGCCTGAAGCGCGGATTGAACCAGCGCCCGGGCTATTCATGTATTATTCCCTTCATCACTGGAAAACGTACACAGTGTCAGAATTTTTGGAGATGCTGTACCAAAAAGTGTGATACTACCGTCTATACCACATGGTGCAGCCGTCCGGCTATGTAATAATATGGAAACTGAGACATCTTTTAGATCGATACAAAAGCCATTTCGCAGGTAATTTTTTTACCCGTGATTGCTGCTACCCTAAGAGAATTTGAATAGCTGCCACTAAATATTCATTTGAAACGTAAAAGCGTGAAATACGTTCACGACATGCAATCTGATTTGCCTGAATCACGGTTATGTAAAAAAGTTTTTGACTCCTAACTGGAGTCCAGTGATCAGCCATCTTCTAATACATGGCCATTTGTAGATGAAATAAGGAAAACGTTCAATAACGTATCCATGGACCATGTCTTTGTTTCAAGCAATCGACACTGGTAACGTCGTTTTAAAAAATTGTGCACTGATGGGCACAAATTGAAATTGATGCAAAATGGTCATTGAACTGATATCAAACATTCCACTTTCGAGGAGACCTATTTATATAGTGTAAAATGTGATGAATAAGCGGGTATGGCGATTTGCAGACACACACACACACACACACACACACACACACACACACACACACACACACATATATATATATATATATATATATATATATATATATATATATATATATGTATATATATATATATATATATATGTATATATATGTATATTATGGAACTGTGGTCGTTTGAGTTATTCTAAACATGTGCTTTTACTGCAATCTGTATATGTGTGACGCACCAAGGTTTCTGCTACGTCCCAATGTTTGGACTGGTGTTCTTGGCTTTTGACCTTTACTTTGGAAGTCGTGGTCACCTTCTGTAAAGCGTTTCTCATGCAGTCTATTTTTCTTTGATTTTGTTGACTAAGGACTGAATTCATAGCCTTTGTGACAAGGTATCTATGCAAATTTAAATATGGTATTTGAAGGGTAAGTCATATTCAGTTTTTAAATTTCAAAAACGGGGAGCTCCATATGTTGACATTTGGCACATTTATTGGCATTAAATAATACTTGTGAATGGCAAACGTACCTGACCAGCCCCTCCCCCAGTCAAACGATGGTTATAGTTCATCATGAGGGGAGGAACACTGAAAAATATGCGATACCCGTGGTTCAAATATTTCGAAAATATTACAGATTAGCTCTTCCCGGTTTGATTTTTGCGAAATATCAGCGCCAATCTATGGACCAATGAACTCCGGTATTCATGAGCCATCGGACCAGTCAGCCGTCGAAGCCCCGACATGGAGCCACTTTACCTGAGCTGTTTATTGGGCACAAATAACAGTATTCGTTTTTTGGAGCCTTTAAAGTGATGGGCCGAGTAGAAGTAAAATTTTCTTCTTGATTCAGAATGCGAAACTATCTCCATATAAAGTACACTGTAATAAATAAATGAACAAATAGCCTTTCCGCCCAGAGGTGAATATGATAATGCCACAGTGCTCAGATAAGCTTGCGTTGTGTGGATTCCAGCATACTTGCTGGTGATAATCGTCCACTGGAACTTTGTCAATTTTGCCAGTGATCAAATAAGCACATGTTGTGTTGATTCTGGAATATTCCCTTGTGATATTATGGTTTGCAAGAGGTTTGTCAATTTTGCCATCACTGGGCACATGGATGTGGCATGGTGCAACAAAAGCAATGGAAGTCAATTATGCCATTAAAGGTCCTATTATTGGACTGCGTTGACAACTTTCCTCAGCGCTCAAGAGATGCATGATAAATACGTTTTTGCACCTGCTGATAACGCACCCAATAGCATTATTATCATATGCAGAAAGTTTTATTATGCGGTTGTCATTGACGAATTATGCCTGTTGACCAACTCATGTTCTCCAACGTATGAAAAAGTAAATGAATCATAGAGTATTATTTAAAACAAACATCACAAATTTTGATCTTTATTTGGCCTGGAATTTTCTGATGAACATGTCCATTTACCCAACATTTACTCACTTCCAAAACAGCATAAAAACTCCTTAAAGTTCTAATTTATAGCAGGTTCGTAATTTTGCTCCACTAAAAATCGTCAGTTTTGTTCTCTAAAGGCTTGAAGAGAGTATAGTAATTTTGGTTCAATTACTATGACCAGATAGAAGCATCTTCCAGTATTAACAGGTTTTGGATTTTATCTGATCCGAAGACCCTGGTTGGGCAGTAAATGGTACTGATAATCACCTACCCTTTCAACCGATTTCTTCTTCGGCCCTCTCCACTTTATATACAGCTATTCCTCATTTTGATTTTAAAAAAAAATCATCATGTCGCTCATAAAACATATGAAAATAATAACTATAAAAGAATGAACACATCTTGAAAAGGTACACATTTTGGTAATTATATCAAGGATGGCCAGTCTGCATTTGACTACATGTATGTGCAGCTTGTTCAGTTGTTGAACTTTTTGAATGATGACATAGGTATCTATTTTGGAGATTCCATGTTTAGATAGACAATTGGTATTCCGATGGGTACCAATTGTGCACCTCTTTTGGCCAATTTATATTGATTTAACTAGGAGCATATTTTCTTGTAAAGTTGTCAAATGAGAAGAAATTTCATGATAAATGTTTTAAGTTGACATTAAGATATACTGACGACATCTTAAGCACCAATAATCAACACTTTTGAGAATATGTGTCACAATATGTCCTGATGATTTTGACTGAAAAGAAATTACAGAGAATGACATGCAATGATCATATCTAGGCAAAATGATGTATTATGATAATAATGAATTGACGTTTAAATTACATGACAAAGGTGACGATTTAGAATGTAACATAGTAAATTACCCTCATATAGATAGTAATACTCCACTGGGGCCCACTTATGGTGTCTTTGTGTCAAGGTTAATTGCCTTTTGCTAGAGTATGCATTTATTTTGATAACTTAGTCTCCCACCATTTACAGCTATTTCAAAAACTTGATATTCGAAAATGAGCCTAAAATGATCATTTCTGAAGTTTCTGGGTAAAACTGAAAAATTATCATAGATATATCCAGTGGGTTGGAGATGTTATTATAAATGATGTACTAAATATGTAAACCTAACAATTGTATCCACTATTTTATACGATGTGTTAAGGAGGTAAGATATTCTCAAAGTTGAGAGTTGCGTGCATAAAGTCAATTTAGGCTGCTGCTAACATTTGTTGGTTTCAAGTCAGGAGAGAGGTGTTTTCCTTCATACTGCATTTCTTATTCGTTGAATTATATATGTAAATATCACAAAGTTGTTGGCATGTGTAACTTGAATTTCTGGATTTTGAGCTGACTTGTTTGATGACTGAAGGGTTTCAATCATGGATGGCTCTTCTTTACTTGGATTTTTGGTGCAGCTTCTCTAACATTGTTGAAAACCGTTATCCACTTCTTTTCTTCATGACGGTCATTTTTTTTCAGTGTCAATACAACATCTTATCCTCCTTGGATTTTCAATGAATAATATATTGCTTCATGGCTATTTATGTCTTGCTGTTATATCTGGCGACTTTCATGTTGAAGGACTTGTCTAAATTTTTACAGTTTTCGACTTGGACCTATTTTTGGGCTGTGATACTAACACCTTATGGTTTCACTACTATCTGATGGTAAACCGTCCAGGATGTGCTGGGAAAGCTATCAGCTATTAGTATGTTATCCTGGGAAATCTTCCGGGAATTTTTCATTGAAAGTATTTTGACACTGGACAACATGTACTAAAATAGATGAAGCAGCCGACTTGTGAAATTAACAGTCACTGCAGCAAATATTTCATTTCACTAGCAGGATTGCTTACCTTATTATTTATGATTATTTATTTAACACAGTCCCATTAGCAGGTCAAACTGATTATGTAGCAGACATTTCTCAGTATGCTTTTTAAGGACACCAACCAGAGGGTTTCATTTATGCAGAGAAGAATTAAAAACATCTTTGATGGACAATCTTATTAGTTTGTGCAGTTATCAATTATGATTGCTCACCTGATTATTTATGAGCTTTTCCTTCACACAGTCCAATCAGCATGTCAAGCAGGTTATGTAGCAGATTTTTCCCAGTATGCTTTCCAAGGACATCAACCCAAGGGTTTCATTTTTCACGAGGACAATAATCTTTGAGATTTTGGTATATTATTACTCATGCATGATCTCGGGTTGTAGTGCGAGGTAACATAACAAGGTACATGCGCTACTCAGAGCATGGAGATCGTGTCATTGAAACATCTACACAACATTATCGTGGACTTGTATATCCAAACGGCAAACAAATCAAACAAATGCATCAAGCCACCACCCCTAAAAATTTCAAATTGTGCAACTCAAATTGTTCTACTGTTCCCCAACGCATATAGAAATGAATTAATAAAATTTTCACAATATTTAATACTATCAGGCTCTCAGACACAATAAACGTCGATGAAGTAAATCAAGCTCTGCATGTTGTGCAAATGCCAAAGCTAAAGAATAAAACATTCCATTGTTGCTTCTTAGATTAGCTGTGATTTGTGTTGATCATATGTTTGCCCTACAATGTCATTGGAACTCTTTACATGCTCACATTAATTACATGTTTCGGAAGGGTATCCATGATTTGTATCAACCACAGTTCACACAATTTGTGACACGCAAACATTACAAGCAGTCTACAAATTATCTTTAGAAGCTAGATGTTTTTACAGCTTTTTTTTTCATTGCGCGGCAGCTAAAGTGCACACCATGCCATGCCATTCTGAGCAGGCTCATTCGAGTATTTAGAGAAACTGCCTTGCATTATCAGCACGTTACTTGAGAATTGTCCTTTGCAATATGCTGGTGAGGTGTGGAAACGTCCAAAAATAAATCAGTAATATAATAATTATTATCATTTATAAGATAAAACCTGTATCCTGGTTCAACCACAGAATTTGACTAGACTTAGTATGTAGTCCAGCAGTTTGAATGGGAGATATACATGGGCGCTGACTTGGAAATGCAAAATCCGGGTACAAACAGCATGTTCCTTCTTAAGAATTTACAAGCAGCTTTAAGAAGCTGCGATATCACCAGTCATCTATTCTGTGATACATTCCTAGGGAGATAGCTACATCCGGTAACATTTAATTCTAATCCTAGTTTAATGGTCAATGTGCAATTTTATAGGTTATTTTTGTTTGGTATAGAAGTGCTTTGTGTGATATTCATTTGACTTTAGGTTCCAAAAAACCGTCTTTTTCAATTTCAAATCTAGTACATGTTTACAGTAACATGTTGAAATGGTGAATTCAGCAGCGAAAGTTGAGAAACCACTTGTTCACAGATAATATAAGTTTCCAAAACAAACTACTAGCATAGCTATTGGACATGTAGATAATATGAACACAGACACAAAGAGGAGCACATGGCCAAGCAACTATCGTTCCTAATGGTTTTCCCTCAACACCTTCAACTGTTATCCAACAAAGATTGTGGAATGACATGCACCTTTTTTGTTATAGCTGACAATAAATGTACTGCAGGCTTAATTCTTCACACATGATAGTATTGTATGTAATATCCTGTAGGTTGAAGTCAAACAACGTAGCACATTTTCAAATAACTGGTGAATTTACTACCAGGCGATTGTGGTACGAACATTGAAAGGCAACTGGCAATTTGAAAATATGTAGCAATGTGAAAGACTCACATTTTTGTTTAGTGGATCACCAATATTTAAGCTGATACCAAATAAAAGAATGGAGACAAATCGTACAATACTTTTGATAATCTATGGTGAGTCATGTCTACCACAGAGTGATTCAGAAGTTTACTTAAATTGTGGATGCATGCACCTTATATACTATGAAATGTTTTGACAGCATATGGCATGCAGGATTATTTCTGAAACTAATAGGCAAGATTCCTACTTTTCACTGAACAGTTTTATAAAGGTGGTTCAAAATTCCCTAAGCCGTCTTTTATTGGGAGGGTGAGTGTCAGTCACTGTTTACTTGTTCACGAGGTAGTAGACAAGATAATATAATCTCCCTTTATCTGTATAACTATTCTATTTATGATCTGTTGCTGGATATACAAAATGCTGATTTGGGTTAAAGGATTGCAGGCGAACACTACAACTCATATGCTCAATGCCGACAACTTTACCCTTTGCAGTTCTACCATCACTATTTTTCAAGCCGTTATTAATATCTGTGAGCAATATGCCAAGATGTAGTATTTCAAGTCTAGCTCAGAGAAAACAAATTGTCTTGTTTTTTGTCAATGCTCCCTCTCATGAGAACCCGAATGATTTCTTGAGGACAGTCCTTTCAGAACCGTTGACTGCATTAAGATCCTTAGCCTATCCTTTTCCACTGATAACAAGACCGCAGCACATGTACAGAAACAGGTTGCTTCTGTATGTTGAGCCATGCACTGTTTAAGTAGCATATGTATGTCATACCCAGGTCTGTCGTCGGATGCGAAGGGTCACCTATGAAATGTATCAGCGTCCCATGCCTGCTCTATTGGCATGTCTCTATACATGTCTCTAAGTTTAGATTACAGACACTGGAATCAGCATAGGACGGCACTATAAAGAAATCTCTTGTGAATCTGTGCACTTTCACATCACTCAAAATGATTGGCTGCATGTATAAAAGACCCAATTAAAGATCTAATTAATAGAGAGACTGTATCACTTCTAAGCTAGTTTTTAAAGTAAAGTCAGCACAGAAAACTGCTCATTTTTGGCCATATAAATCAATGAAGGGGCTAGAGTTATGCACTCTCTCATTTACTGGATATATTCAATATCGTATTGCCCGAGTATATGTAATATTTGATCACTCTTTCAACCAAGGTGTTTCCATTTATTCTGATGCAGTCTTGGATTCTTTGAAATTACTATTGATGGAGGAAAACTTTTGTTAAAGAATGGTCTATAGAGCATAATCTTGTGCGACAGTTGACTCGAGCATTTTGATCCTCTTGTGCCATAACTCTTCTTAAATTTGATAATTCATACTTTTTAGATTACCAGGCACAGTGGTCCTTTTCTCTATTCACACAACTAGATATTGTGAGTCTCGGCTATGATCAGCGGAGTTGACCACTGCATTGTGTGATTTAGGTGTCTCAGTGCTGTGTTCACCTCTGGCTATCACGGCTGCAAGCCGAGACAACACCCAGCCGGTAGTGGTGATACTTAGATTGTTCCTAGATGGTCGGCCTATCTTTCAGTAAATATGTATTGCATTTATGTTTTGTGTGTTACCTTAAATGATTTATGTGTTCTGTTTTTTGCTCTAGGTTTTGTGTAGCTTTGATTAGTTCAGCAAGTGATGTAATATATTTCGCTGTTCATTGGTTTATATGACTGCTGTAATTTCTATTTCCATATACATATACTCTTTTTGGCCGATCTTTTGGGTTTCAATAAAAATTATAATCATTAATATTATCATTATTCTTTTTATTCACCAAGGTGTGCAAACAGAGGTCAACCATGTTTACTTTACCAAAAGGTTGTGTCAATGGGCTCAGCCTTGCTTTTAAATTTACCCAGCTGTTGTGCCAATAGGATTTGACCATGCTTACTGTGCCCGGATGTTGTGCCAACAGGACTTAGTCACAGCATCTTTATGGCCAACCTTTGTACCAACAGGATTTGGCACCTCTGCATAATCACCCAGTTGTGGGGCATAGAGCCAGTCATTTGAACAGTATAACACTCTATGGTTCTTGCTATTTTATTCAAGAGTTTCGCCTTGCTTCTCCAATAAAATGATAGCATTTTCCTTAAAAACCAAATACAATGGGAACTTAATTCCGCAATTGATCATTTTTGCTTTTACTGATATTTGATTAGGTTACTTTAACATGACACATAGAGAATATTCAAGAGTTGTGATTTTGCATTTCTTACACAGTCCTGAAATTGAATAAGAAGCAAAACCCATTCCCTTTACAGTGAATTCGAGTGGAAAACTTTTTTTGACATAAAAATCTATTTTCATCAAGCAACCCTAAAGCCTTATCCAAAGTGGTTGAACAGAAGCTAAGAAACTAAACTGAATTATTATAATGCTTATCATATATATCTTCATTCATACATCAAAGCAATAGAACACAACATTGGAAGAATAAAGTAACACGCAAGACCATATAACAGCATTCTAGTCAACAATCTTTAGAGTGGCTCAATCAACAAGTATTCAGCTTGTTGGCAAGTGATCGATGATGAAATACACGGCCTCTGATAGGTAAGCTTTTCAGATCTTTGAAGCATCTATCCCTTATTTTACAGACCTCATGAATTAAAATTACTCGTGAGGTAACTCAGCACGGGTACAAACTAAAAGCCCCATAAAGCAATGCTGTCACCAATTCCTTCCAGCCAACCATTTACCTCCTTCCTTGCTCAAGACACTAGCCATTGCTAGTTCTCTTTATTCATCTTCAGATGGAAGATAGAAAGGTCCTATATTGCAAAAAAATTAAAATCATGAATGACATGATATCATGTCCGGAAATTATAGGTTTGAAATATCTCAGCTAAGGTCTCACCATTACAAAATAACTTGTAAAGTTCACACTTTCCTTTTTCTGCATTAAATCTTTTAAATAGGGACACGTATTATTCATTGCTCGGGAAAACTGATCAGGCAAATACATGATTTAATGAAAAAGGCTAAAGGGCACCAAAATCATTTTCTTGAGTCTTGGTTAAAATGCTCAACAGAAGATTCACATCTGGCAATTTTTACAACTGCCCAGAAGAAAGGCTTGTTGGCTGTTGTAATGTGCCCGTTTGCACTCATCAAGTTTTCTGATCAGCGTTAATTTCATACTTGTAGTGTTTTGTTTGTAATTCTCAGCAGTTTTCCTTAACAGGTTGTTATATTTTTGCACAAGTAAAGTCAATAAAGATTCGTATCACATAATGGCCAGTAGCTTTTGGAGTGCAGACCAATTTTTCAATGGGAAAAATTTTAGGCCCACAATAATAACAAAATAAAGAACATTTAGGATAATATCCTTATTTTCTCTAAAAATTCTCAATTAAATATAATTAGCAAAATACACTGTGCAAGTGCACATTATCTGTGTTTGTATATCTTATTTATCAGTAAGGGAGATCAATACTGTTTCTTCTAAGATATTTCAACCTCTGCTATCAATTAGAAAACTTTTGAAAGTTCGACCTTGTCTAAATGTATTTCCATATAATAAACCCCCAGGGGCTATAGGTAGCAAGCAGTTACAAGCTGGCATAATTGTACTTGATATCTGGTTAAGAAATATTATATTTTGCCTACATTCTCTTGACTTAAATACTTATGACTTTCATTCTTTTCTGACTTGCCCTACAGATTTTGCTGTTAATATTCAAAGATTATTAGAAACTTTGGCTACAATAATTTTACAGATTTCAGACTGTTTTGCTACTTAATTCTATCTTTTGACATCAAACTGTTGTAATTTTTACTTTCAGCTTAAGCGTGCCAAACTGTACTTAAAATCATGTTTAGAAAAATTATGTTTTGATAACATGTTTTTGACATGAATGCTCATGACTTTCATTATTATCCGACATGCCTAAATGCACATTCACTCTATATCAAAAAATTACTCAAAATTGACAGTTTTTTCTCAGATGTCACAAACTTGACACATTACATTGAAACATTGACTCAATGTTGGCAGTGACATAGAGCTTAATTGTTTGGAGGCCTTCAAACTGAGGAGTAGGTGTCATCGTGGTGTTTGCTCTATATTTCTGGTGCATGACGTCCATTGTTGCAGTACTTGTTAGCATTTGTACAGGTTGTCTAGCTGCAACTGTTTATCTTACAATCACTGGGACTGAATATAATGTCCCAGTTTACTTCACTTCAGTTATACACTGGTTGGTGGTTTAACTAGGATAAGCTATCCAGCCAGAAAGGGTGCACATACTGGTTCAGGGGTAAGTCAAATGGTTCTTATCGGAACCTGTACTTTACAAATTTAGTAATTATGTTTTGTTTGACAGGCATTCTTCTTCATAATGAAGCTCTGAATTTATATGCAAAACTTCACGTATTTAGGTAATTTTATCATTTGCCACGTTTTATATTTATTTATTATTATGTGGGTTGTCTTTGCTGAAGATTTAGCTTAGACAAGGAGCCGCTACTCAGAGAGACATGTACGGGTATAGGCTTCAAAACATGTTCTGTAAAGTTAGCTACTGAAGACCCTTATATTTATTTGGGCTAATACAGCCTATGTCAAAATGATACAGTAGAACGTGTGCAATATGGACAGTAACACTTCCATAGGTTAGACAGTGACAAGTTAGCTTATAGATAGTAAAGAGTTCTGACTGCAGATTGAGTAATGACTACTAGGAAGTGGTTCTTGACAAAAAGATGCAAATACAATACTGGGTTGACCACACTGGGTTATCACCATGGCTACTAACAGATCAAAACGCTGGGTCATCAGCAAAGCTACTAATGGATAGAGAACCTTGGTCACCAACATAGCTGCTGGTGGATTGAGAAGACTGGGTCAATAACATAGCTACTGATGGATCGAGAACCTGGGTCATGAACATAGCTACTGGTGGATCAAGAACACTAGGTTATAAACATGGCTACTGTTGGATCGAGAACACTGTGTCATAAACGTAGCTACTGATAAATCCAGAACATAGGGTCATCAACATAGCTACTGATGGATAGAGAACACTGTGGCATCAACATCGCTACTGATGGATCGGAAACACTGGGCCATAAACATACCTACTGATGCATTGAGAACACTAGATCATCAACATAGCTACTATAAATGGAGAACACTATGGTGATATAGTTACTGATATATTGAGAACACTAGGTCATTTACTTTATTACTGATGAATTAACAACACTGTGCCATGAAGGTAGCTACTGATTGATCGAGAACCCTGGTCCATCAATATAGCCACTCACGGTTGAAAAACACTAGGTCGTCAACGTAGCCACTGATGGGTTGAGAACACGGGATCATCAACTAAGGTACTGATGGATTTAGAACTCTGGGTCATCACCATAGCTACCGATTGATTAACAACACTGGATCATCAACACAGCTGCTCATTGATCAAAAAACACTAGGTCATCAACATAGCTACTGATGGATCTGTGGTGAACTCACCAGACATACCAGATTCCACTGTGACTGTGTGTGTCTCCTGCTGGGATAACTTAGTCTTGGTCCTGGAAGGATCCAATTGCCACATTTTGTCTACTTGAAGGTTCCCCAGCAAAAGCTCCAAGCCTTAGTCTGTCACTCTCCAAACTGTGGTCCACTTCCAGCATTCTCTTGACACTTCCGGTACTTGAGACAATTCAGTATATACCACATCTCCCCTGTTTTATGAAAACACTTACCAGTTATCCAAAACTTTTAAATTTTACAAACATAACTGTCTTGATTTTTTAAACTGTTCTAGCAAAACATAACTTTACTGCAGGTACCAAACTTTATTTTGGAATGCTGAAATTTTCACTCATCCTGGTTTTTTGATATTTCCCTGTAACTTTAATTTTCATGGTCTTGCGCCATCGGCCAAATAAGGGATGACTAGCAATGAATGAAATTAAAGCAATTTAAGAGTAGATGAAGTGCCACCACCATGCATGCCTGGCCTGTGGAACAGAGGAAAAAAGGTATGGTACTGCATAGCATAGTAGCATTTATCCAATTGTATCACTCCTAATAGTTAGCTTCCAGTAATTTTAAGTTCACTTCTAAGAAAAATCCTTCCAACTAATGCCCAAGCTTGTAAGGACAGAACTATCGTAAATACCATCACCAAAACATTACTTATAATCGGGACAAAGTCCCTAATTATCATTCTGTTTCCAAGTGCTAAGTAAGATGGACCAACCATACAAAATAATTTTTAGATTACGCATCCCTTTTATTACTCTGTCCAACAGAGCAAGAGTTTGCAATACATGTGTAATAATTTCTGTTAGTTTTAAACCCCATTGACCTTCAAATTATTTCAATTTCAACAGCCAGACATATCAGACCATTATATCATACAACTTTATTACCATGAGCCCAATCATATACTTTTATGATATGTACAAAAGCCAGTGAGCAGGACATTTGTACATGTTCCACATTATATTTACATACATATATAGTTTTTATTTCATGGCACTAATCTCCTGAATTTAATTCATAAAAAGATTTTGTAACCTGCTTTGTCACTTGTCAGAATATTTGTAAAGCCAAATTTTTTGCCTCTACCACTATATTGTTTACGGAAATTTTTGATATAAAATGCAACATTACTTACTTGTATTCTGGCCTCAAAGCTGCACCTGGCAACCCAAACACTGCCCTCAGTAATTACTGTAACCATCTATCTACATCTTACATGATCAAGTACCCTGGAACACATAGTTACTAATGGCTTGGTGATCGTGATGCTAACAGGTCATGGCCTGATGCAGCACCATCCAAAACCCTGCCAGCAGCATTTGTTTTGAAAGAAAGCAAAATGCAACTGTCCTTTGTGTACACATATCTTAAACTGGTAGTTTTATGTCAACAGCTTTTGGTGAACTCTACAACATACAGTGTCCGTGTCATTCCAGGCTGCATTTTGGCGCCACCTTATTTTTTGGCTTGGTCCTCAGTATGCAGGTCACCTTTGTGCGGCTGCATTTTATCTAGTGTATTACTTAGAAACAATTTCAGTAGCACAATGGGGCCATGTAATAATACCAGTAGAAGCTATTCGTGGCAGTTTGTCCAATCTTTCCTTATCTCGAGTCAAATGTCTCCCGATTGTCTTGTTATGAAGTTGAAGCATACCACGCAATTGTGTAAAATGTTCAAATATACAAACAAAACACTGGCGACATGATGTACCCTGTTTCTAGTTTGTTATTTGTTGAAAACCGCAAGTTAAAATTATTACATTCTAAACAAGGGGATTTAATACCACAAATTCATAATATTTACACATGTTTCGATCAAAAGCATTTGATGATGCTTCTTTTCTGAGTATCATTGTTGATAAGGCCAACCACAATAGATGTACATAACTATCTTTGTTAATAAGGTCACATACAATAGACGTAACAAATGTGACAATAATAACGACAAAATAATAAGTCTACCAAAATAAATTTAACAGTTATAACAAAACCGATGGGTCCCTTTAGATATTATAATGATTACGACATTGATACGTCTCCTTTAATGTTTCAGATGGTTTGGTTTTTAGCGTTAGGAGAACAGGGACAGCAAATACGGTGTATCAGTGCATAACCGCAATGGCATCTTCACAGTGCTAATGATTCCAGGTAGTTGTACCGTATTTTGCTTTCAGTCGCAGCAATATGATTCTAATTTTTAAACACCATCCTAAAATAAATCGCTGGGGATTATTAGTCGCAGATATAGACAGCAATTTAAGACCACCACTTTTCCCAGTACTTGCAAAGGTGCAAGAAAGAATATTGGCAGCGACTGAATTTCAATTGCATGAACCATAACATGCTAACGATTATTTTCCTATCTGCCGTAATTATTGCTAGTTAACATACACTTTCAAAGTCAGCTTTATTTTTGGAGAGTTACAGGTCACGTTATTTACGGGAACACTGTCCAGCAAACTTTTCACCGACTTCTACTGGTTTGTCCACAAGTTTAAAGTTGTGGTGAAGCTTTGTTTTACTTCAGAGGTCATTCCATGCACAATTCCTGCTTAGGTACTTCGTTTTTTATGCAAAAGAAAAAGGGTGCTCAGTTAAAATTATACTTAGAAGGGCGTAAAGTTCTAGATCTGGACCTGAAACAAGTCGCACCGTTGGCAATAGATAAGAAGACACAGCACGCTTATTGGAGAAAAGGTAACAACTTAGAGTCTAAAAATGCAGTCCTACTCTTTTTCCCCACGGTTCCTTATTCATAAGACACGACACGTTTTAACTATTGTCGGTAATATTTGAATGCTCAAATATTAAACGGCTGGTTTATACGTTATATTTGTGAAGCCGAAAAATAAAACCTTTGAAAACAGTGCACTACTTTCTTGACTCGTGTGTTTGTTTATGCCTTTTGGTGGCAATTTTTGTATTACGCAGATCTCTGAAGAATGAGTCGATAAAAGTAAAACGTTGCACGTTTTAGCGTGTTAGAGAGGAGAAAATCTTATTACAAGCAATGAAATTTATTTACGTTGTGGAGATGGGCCAGCAGGGGTTGATAACCCATTTTCCACAGAGCACTAACTTCATCGTAAATACCTGTCAAACCTTGCATGCTATTAGCTCATACGCAATGGAAATGAAGTTCACTGCTCAAATAGATGTAACAAGATAGCATTAATGACATATATATATATATATATATATATATATATATATATATATATATATATATATATATATATATATATGTGTGTGTGTGTGTGTGTGTGTGTGTGTGTGTGTGTGTGTGTGTGTAAAATTATGCTACTTATCACAACAATCAGCTTCGGTGAGAAGACAAGCAGAAGGGAATCAGAGAAAAGATTAATACCAATAGAGGAGGGGCTGTGTCTTTTTAAGCATAGATTTATCGTACGTGCGAATTCTCATGCTGTTGTTCCTACAACGCAAAATATGGATATGAATCTATTATTTCATTTCTGAAATAGCTGTTGCCCTGGGAAGTCACTCAGCAGAGGTTCAAAATCCCACACGGGCTAATCAATATAAAATTGCACCAATAGAGAATTGTGAAATGCTATAATGTGCCACTGAAAAAGCCATTATTAAAAGTAATAATTAAATAACAGCATTCCAGAAGTCATATATGTAATTCTGCACATGAACATTCATGCATTGTAATGGCCATATGGCTGTATAATGAATAAAAATAACATTAGGTGCTTATTTCACCAGTACCACCGAGGCCAAGACCCACACAAGCAAATAATTAAATCATTTAAATTGAATTGCGCAGACAATGATATTAAACAGGCAAAAAAAAAAATGCTTCTTCTAGCGGTATGGAAACACTTGTTCTCCATACACATTGCGAAAGAAACTTCAAATGGTTGAGAAGATCGCCACCACAAATATTTATCTACAAAGTGTCATAAGTGGCATGGTAGTATATTTAAGTATTTATATACAGGTATTATAAGAAGATATTTGGTGATTATTTGTTATTGTTTTTTTATTTATTAGTATTTTTTCGGGGGGTGGGTGGGTGGAGGCAGGGTTCCTATGAAATGCCACAATGAACCATAGAAGGTTAATTGCCAGTTCATGATTTGGAAGACTCCAGAAGGTGAATATGTTTTTTATTTGCCTTGTTGCGCCTGATATATGTCCAATTCATGTTTCTTGCCGGCATTCTCTACTTATTATGTGAGTACATGTTTTGACCTATTAAACAAATTTGACAACCGATGCTGGAAACTTCAGCTGTAGTACATTCATGTCATGGGTACTATTGTCATAGTTTTGGGTTTCTGTTTGTATTCGATCATTATCATAATTGTAGCTGTATTTCAAATGTATAAAATAATTTAGATTGCCAAATTTTGAACTGTTACCAATAAGTAATGATTTTAGTTGAAGGGTAATCTTTTGAAATGACGTGAGGACGGCTATTCATGCTGTCGGCTATGTGTATGATTTTCCCACAGAACGTTTTGACATTGTAATAAATCTCATTCCGAAAGGGTATACAAAAGTAAGGTGTACTGGCTATCCAGGGTGGACTTTCAGCGATGCATATTAATCCTACACTGCCGGCCATGCGCATAATATATAGCCCACACTATTACCGATGCAGTACATTTATAGTACTCTCCCGGTTCTTAAACAACCAAGTGAATACATATGGCATGCCAGACCCAAAATACTCATATTTTGAACCGACCATTTTCCCTATCGAGTATCAGAGCGTTAACTTTCTGTATCTGGGTGAAACAAACGCAAAAGACGACAGGAATACAAACACGCAGTTTGAATAAAAATCATTCACCTCCAATGTGGCACATAATACTAAGCCTACACTTCCAGCTATGCACATCGACCCTATGCTTTGAACGATGGGCATCAACCGCACGCTAACCACAATGCATGTTAACTTAACGATCTCAGTGATGCACATCAACTCCGCGGTCTCAACGATGCATATCAATCCCGGGCCTTAATCGATGCATATCAATCCCGAGCCCTCAACGGTGCATACAAATCCTACACTGCCAACGATGCATATAAATCCTACCAGCGATGCACACTTAGACAACTAACAGTTGCATACGGTGTCAAATCCAGAATATAAAGTTTTTAAACCTAATCTTTCGTTGATAAATATCCTGACGGAATAACCACAATGTACAGGTGTAGTAATATATGGCATTTTTTGGGATACATAAGAAAATTCTATGTTTGTATCAGAATGTCGTATGTCTACAAATTAATGCGGCGTAGCTTTGATTTTCTGTTTATTGTGCGGAGAGTCGCTTTCGATAATTTCAATCAATTAGTATCGGCCTCTGTTGGGAAAAACATAAGACATAGATATATGGTACATATAGTTTAAGGCACCGTGTTTGTACCATATGTCTAAATATATATTTGTGCTGGAGATACAAAAATGTCTATAGTATTATTTCACAACAAAGCAGAATCCAATTTGGAAGTGTCATTGCGTGGGCACGTGTTCATAGCTTGTGTATTATGCCAGTTTGACAATGTTTGATTATTTTTCTGATTACATTGTATGGTGTCACTTATAATATTGAGTCTGGTGTCTGCGTCCATTGAAGGTGTATTCCATCATGAATCATCATCTCTACGAAAATAATAAAGCGATACAAACGGAACGTTTCATTAGGAAGCGTGGCATCCATTTATGCTGTCTCATGGGCGTCCTTGATGCTGGACTTTGGATGGGTGCCCCGGAAATGAAATTTCATAAATAGTGGTTCGTTTATATTCACATAAGATATCACTCCTTTATGCCTTTTACGAGCTGTTGGCACTCGACATCGGAAATTATATTGATATCAGAGATGGATGAATTTTTGTGTCTGCCTGTAAGAGGCCAAGCATGTTTTTCAAAGTAGCTACAATGCCTCCCATGGTATAACCCTCAAGGTGGAAAACTTGTCGGACTGTTAGCCAGGTGCTGTGGTGGTGATGCTTATTTCTATTACTTCTTGCTCCACAAAATAAAAACTTAAGTGTACAACGGCAATTATTTAGTGATATTTAATGTGAAAAATGTAAAACTTAGCGCCATAAAATTTATTCGCTTTACGTGGCACACAATAACTAACCTTTTTTCGTGCGAAACCCTGCGTTTGTGCTAAAAGGTGGTCATATGGCTTGATCTTTATCATTTTCAGTATCAGGTAAAATGCATGAGCATCTGACCTCATACAGTAATGCACCTCAAGCCCTCATATATTTCTCACTAACGAGCATGGAAATATGTAAACGTCATTATTTTTTTGTCTGCTGTTCCATTTGTCAACAGCCTTCGTCGTCCACCTCTGCGCGCAGTACTCCCGGGGTACAGTAAGTAAACTGTTGACTTAGCCCCTAGGGGATTAACCCACTCCTGCTCATAGTTGTACTGATACCGTAGCTTTCCTTGGCGTTAGTCGGGTGCATCCCCGCGAAAAGGAAAGCTATTGAACTTAGCTGTGCCATCATGAACAATTTTATATGCCAAACTCCGTAAAATGTTTTCTAGTAATGAGTTATTTTAGTAAATACGATAAGACATCCGTGCGCTTTAGGCCGATTTGAGCTGGAAGGGTTAAGATTGTGAACATCCTGATAGTTAACTTCTTTTGATCGAAACTGACCAAAAGTTTGAACCCTTTTTCTGGTTATCCTAAAAAAATCCCTGCTCATTTTAATAATCATAGTGATTTTCCATTCAAATTCTCTATTAGAAGCCATTACATACAAGTACCAGCATGCCTGGCTTTAAATCAATCGTTCTAGGACTGACCCAATGGACGGCTTGTTTTTTATATTGTCATCGTCGAGCCTTATGTGCTATGCACCCAAAGCATGCCGAGGAAAACGTTTTACTCAGGTTACAGACCTGCACTCAAACGGTTTCCTTTCAACTGGTGGGCCTGAATCACTCACTGAGATGATCTTTCACGAGATTTCCTCCCATGCTTTATGTTCAAACATGTTTCCTTTGAAAAAATCGAGGATCGGTTCCTCTACAATACAGGATACAAGTGGACAGATGGCTTATGCCTTAAGGATGTGTTTTCGTGAATATGGAATCAAAGGGGTCATCCGAGTCAGCCATGATTACCATTTCCATGATATCGATAACCTTAATTCCCGAAGAAAACGAGGCTTTCTGCCAGAGCTTAAAATTTTGTACGCTACAATTGTTACTTAATATTCTGTAAATTTTTTAAATTTTGTCTTTATAGATTCAATAATCTCCCTCTCAACAAGCTTTATTATCTCAAAACTTTATTTCCAAACATTTGCATACCCTAAAATCTATGTCTAAGAGACTCCATGAAAACAAGTGTGTCTTGTTTGACATCCAAAATGGGTAAGGCCATTTTGATACAAACGGCTATCGTTTCTTTATTCTTATTTTAATGTGTTCATACGTGCAAAAAGGTGAAGCACATGGTGCACGACTTGTAAAGCCAGCCGACTAGAATTCAGTGGTTACACATTCTCCGGCACACCAGTCAACAGGTAATTTCAAGTGTTCTTTAACAGTCGAAGTTGGGACTATATATATATATATATATATATATATATATATATATATATATATATATATATATATATATATATATATATATATATATATATATATATATATATATATATATATATATATATATATATATATATATATAAATATATACACATATGTATATATATAAACTTTCACACGGAAGCTGCACTCTTCGTGCATTTTTTTATTATTCTTATATATATATTTCACACTCGGAACGAGCGGGACTCGAACCTGCAAACTTTGGCACCAGTCGCATAGGTGAAATGGGAAATGCACATATCCAATCGACCAAATCCCCATTCTCAAAGAGAATGGTTCAATGGAGGCATTTATGTGCAAGTGCCATATCAACACGGTTATGCAGTATAAGTACTGAGTCGTACTGAGTCGGCATTTATTTCCAGAATCGAGGATTCATATCCACCAGCATTAGGAAGTGCCGAAAATATATATTTCATGTTGGGAATGAGTGGGACTCGAACCTGCAACCTTGGGCACCACACACACACACACACACACACACACACACACACACACACACACACACACACACACACACACACACACACACATATATATATATATATATATATATATATATATATATATATATATATATATATATATATATATACATGTTCATTTGAGCCTTTAACATTTTAAATGGTTAATGTGTGTTTTATGCAAAATGTATACGTGTACAGTATGCACCACTGACGAGAATATCACGTAAAACAAGCTTTGTACAATTATGCAACAGGATTGGCTCTCCGTTGATACTGTGGAATATATCGCCAGACATATTATTAAACAATGATAAAATATGTTTTGTACCAGGCTATAAGTCACCATTTACTGTAGTCATGCACCTTGCTCAATTTGCTGAATGTTTGCAGACAATAAGTGCTTTGCTCCCGCGCCTTATTATGATACTGGTCTTTTCAGCTTGAAGAATATAGAAAACGACTGTCATAGCATATGCTGGGCTGCTGTTGGACAAAATGGTCAAGCGGTCAAGAATACACTGTTCAAAAATGTGAAAATAATACAAATTCCTTTTTCATTAACTGTCAAAAAAACCCCTTGACCGTAACTGCATGTTTAATAAGGAGATAAAATCATTACCACCTGCAAAAGGCATCGGCACAATACACTTTACAACAAGTGAATGAAAATTTATATATTGGGCGAATACCATTAAAAACAAGCACACACGTCTGCATAGATCGTTAATTTGCGAGAAAAATGCAAATTATGGAAGAAGTTGTTTGTTCAATGAAAACTTCTGAACAAGGAGACGTGAGCCTGGACAATGTGAAATTTTATCATCTCAATATAACAGACACCAGAACTTTTCAAATCTGGTAATACTACAACATTGTAAATAAATTGTAAGGTAAAGTTTGCGAAGAGTGATCGTGGGATTTCGAAGTGACATTGGCTCTTCGCAGTATGCAGGCTCATAAAAAAAACAAAAACAAAAACAAAAGAAAACAAAAAAAAAAAAACAAAAAAAAAAAAACAAAAAACAAAAACAAAACCAAAAAAAAAAAAAAAAAAAAAACCAAAAAAAAAAAAACAAAAAAAAAAAAACAAAACAAAAAAAAAAAAACAAAAAAAAAAAAAAAAAAGGAAAAAAAAAGAAAAAAAAAAGATAAGCGAAGCTTAACCAAAAACATTTTGGTAAAATCTGATTCTACCTATCGGTTCATCCATTTCAAAATGAAACATTTTCACGCTTTATGATGTTGGGTGGAAATGCTTCCATGACATCATTTGTGTATACAGCATGGACGTTACATTCTGGTCGTTACAATTCAGAGCAGCCTTGATAAAGCTTCAAGTCACTCAGAAAAACCTTGATATGGCTTTCAGACTCTCCTGTTATTGCCGGTTAAAACAAATTGTGAAAGCTCAGTATTGAAGAACATATAGACAGAACAGGCATCTGAAATAATTGGTCGCTGTTGACCGGGTTTGAGGGAAAGGTTTAGCCTGTTTCATATGAGGAACACGCCAGTGTTCGTCCAGACGGGATAACGTGTGTCTCATAATGTATTGCCCGTAGATTAAATTCCATGAAAGCTTGCATGACTGTAACACTTTAGAAATAACTAAAAACATTCAAAATATTAACTTTGTGCTTCTTGGAATTATTAATCTCTCAATAGACCACTGATACCTATTTAGTAGAAGTACTCCAAGTGTCATATTATGACGGGGCTGTCTCAAATAATGATCAAAATGACGTCTAAGTCTGGCCAAAGCTGGTCATGAAAGCCCACGCTGCAAATTTTTGACAAATAGCAATCCCATTGTGCCAGGGAATAGGGGGTGATGAAATCTAATGCTTTTAGTGTTGATAACATTTGTTTACTTATCTTTCAGATATTTCTCTGAAAAGTAACGATATTGATAGCAAAAGAGACCTGATTATTTACCATTTTTCGACACACTTGTAATAAACTTGAAAACAAAAACAAAAAAATGACACTTTTTGCTTTGATTTCGGTAAGCGTTATGGTAATACTTACAAAAAAAATATTGGTTCAGCCGGCTAAACGTGCTACATTTTAGAAGTTACATTTGATGAGCTTTCTTGAATTTTTGAGCCAGTTACAGCTACAGCTTGGGTTGATACTAAAGGTGGTGATGTGAAAGGCTATTTTTTGTCCATAGACATACAATTGCAGATAACAGATCCTGCTTGTCCCTCGTGAGAAAAAACAAGTACATATTATTTTAATAATTCAGTATGATCAAATGTGGAGATATGACATGCTTGCAACCGATATTTTTTTCCACATTTTATGCATTTTTGTAATCTTAATACATATGCACCTCATGGTTTGTTAAAATTTTACATTTGTGAAATAAAGCACCCCCCAAAACCAAACTCGATGAATACCAAACCCTTCAAGGTACTCGTGTTCCATTCTTTCAATGAAGAGTTTCAAGCAAGATGCGTTATGGTGGCTATTTTTTGTCTTCTTGTTCTGATAGTTAAACATAGTGCAGCTATCTTTGATATATTCAAGATACCTTTGGCTTGCTCCATAAAGGCGGTCAGGGGCTGACCTTTCTTTCTGTTTACCTCACTCAATACAAATCGGGATATTTAATTGACCAATTTTATCTATTGAAAAATACGATAAATTTATGTCGACCTGTATGGGATTCGAAATTCTTTCAAATGGCCGACCGATTTCGACGAAGGAATCCATGAAGCAAGCGTTACCAACCGGACAAAGTTGTTAAAGACTCGTCCAAGGTACATCCGTACCAAGTTGTTATTTGGAGAACATCCATTCAAGTCTTTGTTTTCAGTAGTGGAAATGTAGGTGAACGAGAGGTGGACCCCACCATATAATAAAAAATTCAAAAGCAAATAATTGCAAACTCTTCATCATCGATACAAAGAAGAAAAACACTATGTGTAACTAAAGGTAATTGTTGGAGTTTTTTTAATGTATTGGAGGTAAACAGCAACTACTGATATACCACTCAGTCTCATTATGTTCCATGGGCACCTCTGTCCTGCTGACGCCTTCAGAAGTTACTGTATTAAAACAGTTACAAGCTCCCTTCGTATTACATTAGATAAGATAAGCCTACAAAAGACTATTTGCTTCAAAGCAAATCTGTCTGTTTGCCTTCAGAAGTTCTGAATATTAAATACTACAACTTTTGTCCTATGGTACTTCACATTCCATTCAGCTTATGGCTGGATGAAAATTTCAAAGTCCAAATGACCTTGACCTTTTACCATTACGGGTCACATGTAAATTGCAAAAATGTAGAGTGTTACAATACCAAAGCCCAACATGGACCAAATCAGAACAAAATTGACCACGTTACGGCAAGACGAAACTTTTGAAGTGCCAAATGACCCTGACCTTTGCCCTATGGAGGTTACATGTTCTTACAAAAATGTGCAAGGTTGCAATACCTCCAATTTTAGTCCATTATGATTAGAATTGCACGGAAATTGGCCGAGTTATGGCTGGATGAAATTTCCAAAGGCCCAATTGATGTTGACCTTTGATCTCTAGAGTCACATGTAAGCTTCAAAAATATGCTGTCGTACAATATCTATAATTTGAGCCCAACATTCTCAAAATTGGATAAGAATTGACCAAGGTATGGATAAAAGGAAGCCACCAACGAAAGTGGCCAGTGACCTTGAAATGAGCTCTACCTGAAGTAAAACTTGACATTTTAAAGCACATTTTGACCTAAAATGACCTCTGACCTTGACATGTCCTTGACATTTAAGATGACCTTTGCCTTGCTATGATCGAACTCCCATACACTCGGAACCACATCTAATATAATATATAAGATTTCAAGATTTAAAACTTTAGTCGTCATTTGCATAATTTTGAAAAGCATGACCTCTAATTATCAAAAGGCAAGGTTTCTTCTACAGAAGTATAATTGTGACAAGTTTCTATCTAAATTTTTTCAGCGAAAAAGGGCAGATATATTTGCTGCTAAAGAAAGAAAGAAGAAAGAAAGAAATAAAGAATTTCTGGGAAAACAGTATGTCTGACTTGGCACACAGACATGAAAAGATAAGATAAGATAACTTTATGGTTCCCTCTGGAAGGTCTAATATTACATATAGCTGATTGCGGTGCAAGTTAACAACATAGATGTCATTATATAAACTGCTGAGATAGTTTGTCCCAATATGTTAACAAGCACAATAGAAGGGTAAGAATTTTCCTCAAATGGTAATTTTAACGCCATTCCCGTATGCTAATTTAATCCAGGACACAGAAGAGCAAGGTGAATGGATTGCTCCAACGCGCAGTCAGACGGACGTCCAGACAGACGGGCAGCCATTCGCCATATGAACCAAGCTGCTTGTGAGAATTTAGCTGATTTGAATGGCGTAAGGGTAGATCCTTAAAGGTTTCCCACCTTTCGTTTCCATTCCGCAGTTCACGTTAGCCTCTTCATTTGTTCTGTTGCATGACATTTATATTTCCTTTCTCTTATTCCGACACTCAACCAAAACTTCTTTGCAGTTTGAAAGGCCTTTTCTACTCACAAACATTTCCACAAGTAGAATCCAAGTGCTCATCTATTGCCCTTAACTTCTGTTATCATACAGCTTTTTATTACTGACACTTGCCATAAACCTTGGCAACGTGCTCCTGTATTTTCGTTACCTACAATCGCCAATGTTCCGTCTTCTCATCTGTCAATTACACACCTTCCACTTTCCATCGACTTCTGCTGTCCACTTCTCTCCCTTTACTCTAAGTTTAAAAAACTTTCCTATTTTACTACAATAATTTACAAAACTCCTTTCCGACAGGTGCATTATTATATGTAGTGTCCTTTATATCCCCAGTATACTTTAGGTCTGTTCTGCAGTCCATCCTTCCTCTAGATCTGTCTTCATCATGTGAAGTTCCCACTCAGCTGCCTCGTGAATACGTTTCAAATGATATCTTTCTGCTAGCTGTCAATAAATTGAACATATATCATTGATTGCTCAAAAGCTTTTATATACACTTTCTCTCCATCGCCTCTTCTCACCTATTGATTCCAAATGTCATCAATGGCTCAGGTTAGATTTTGTATTTAAATTCCTGAACGCTCAGTTATCTTAGTTCCCGCAAAATTGCCTCCATTATCTTCCATGGGCCTGTCAAACGTTTTGGCAACAACTTTGGAATTCAAATATATTTATGCACATGGTGTATAGTTGCTTGGGAAATCGGTTTCCTTGGATCTGTCTCTTGTTATGTATCTGGCAGTGCTGAGAATCATGCATAACCCTCATCTTGGTTGAAATTTAGAGCACGATTAAAGAGCGTGTTGATTTTGGTACTTGTACGGTAGTCAGACGTGATGACAATTCAACGTAAATTACACACATATACTCAGTAATGAAGCAGTCTTGTCCTTCATATCCTATAGCTGTCTAGTTGTCAAGGGATTTTGAAGCGGAGAAATGCACGGGCTTTCACCAGGCTACCTCAGGCAGACCAAATGAAGCCATGAACCACGGTGTCATAGATTGTGTGCATTATTACATTACAGCTGAAATCAAATTGATGATAGTATTGAGAATTTACGTTACATGGCTTTTCCTCTGGCATGGCAGAAATGATTGAAGCAGGTTATATTGTGCATAGATATTTATGTAAAAATTGATTTCTCTTCTCACTGAAGAAGCCAAATCTCAGATGCTTTTAGTTTGCACACAATATAGTAAACAAGATATAGGAAACACACAAGGAGAAATTGCCTTGTAACAGGAAGCATGTGACAGGTTTTGTTCAGCAAACAACAAGAAATGGTTTATGATGATATTAGAGAGGACGATATGCAGATCGATGAACAAATTGCGTCCTTTAGATGAATTGAGCTTAACTTATCAACGCAGTTGGCTTGTCAATCAGCGAACTTAGGGGAGGCACATCCTTCTGTTGACCGCCCATCTTCAGTCCAGAATTCGCTTTTTAGCTTCTCGACATCCCTGAACGGTCTTTTCAAAATTTGGACACATACGTTGGGAAGGTATCAACATATTTTGTGTAAATGGTCGCTGTCAAGAATACTTAAAAACAATAACAATAACAATAACAACAACAACAACAACAACAACAACAACAACAACAACAAACAAACAACCACACCAACACAACCCCTAACAAAAACAAAAAAAACAAACAAACAAAAAAGCCACCAAACAAAAACTAAACCAAAAAACAAACAAACAAACAAACACAAAAAACAACAACCCCCCCAAAAAACAGAAAAAAGATCCCCCCTCGAAAAAAAACACCCCCAACGCAAATCGAAGTTTCAGTTTATTTCTTGCAAATATCTTCAAATATTTTATTGCTTTCCAATTGCTTGGCCAATGGCTTTGAAGCTTCGTTGGGCAGTTCGAGATGCTCATAAAATCTAAATGTGTCCAGCAAGCAATATTGCACTTCATTCCAAGATCTGCAGAAAACCAAACACCAAGAACTTATGCATAACAACATCTTCAGAATTCTTATGATGGAATATCAGTGTTGGATGGTCTGCAGTTTTTTCTGTTTTTTGTTTTGTTTTGTTTTGGTTTTTTTTTTTTGCTAACTACCATTGCTTTAGTTTTATTGAGGTTAAAGGAGACGAGCCACTGATTGGACCATTGTGTCAGTTGATCTAGGTCATTGTTTAATGACTCCGCTGACTCAAGTGGATCATTACGTGTAATATATAATGTCTTATCATCAGCAAAACAATGTACAGTGTATCTTTAAAGTACCAATTTCGACTATATCCTTGTCATATACAAGGAACAACTATGGCCCGAAAACTGAACCTGCTTTAATGTCACCCCAAGATGAGGCCTGACCTTGAATAACCACCCTCCAGGTTCTTGCATGAAGATAGTCTTCGTGCCAGCGGAGTAAAGGACCAAAGTATCCAGCATTTTGCAGTTTATGTATCAAAGCTGGATGGTGCACCATATAAAGGCTTTTGTAATATTACAAAATACCGTTTAGACTTCCTTTTAAAGATCACCTGCCTTGGAAAACTCGTGATATGATATACTTACTGCTTAACTGTGCCGTCTAGTGGCATGAATCTCGACTGATTCTAAGACAGCACACAATTATCTCATAGAAAATTAAATAAAACAAAATTGACGAGAGCACATTCACAGCCTTTCACTACACAACTTAGTAAAGAAATAGGTCTATAATTAGAACATCATTCGGGTGACCCCCTTTGAAATTCGGGGTTACATGTGCCATTTTCTATTGTCCAGGTAATGTACATACCACCAGAGAAAAATTAAATAGCTTTGTAAGAGAAGGTGCAATTATTGGAGCCGCCTCTTTTAAGAGTAAGTGGCTAATACTACTCGGCCCGCAAGCTTTATCAATGTTCAAGGACTTTAGAATATCACAGATGCTTGATTCTTCTAAGACAATACTTTCTAACAGATTTTGCAAAGAATAAATTTCAATGTCACTTGGTAATGTGAATGAGTAGTTTGTTTCAGAAAAGATTCAACAAACGATTCTGTTTTTGATTTACTGTCTAATATAACCAAATCATCAGAGATTATGACAGGAACTGACTTGTTTGTATTACACACATAAAATATTAAACCATCTGCCACAATATTTTGCTTTTAAATTGCCCGTTATTTACGTTATCACACTGTTTATTATAATTATCTTCTCCAGCCTTCCTTAAATCACTTATATATTTATAGCGCAATTCACGACAATAACTCCAAATATGCGGGTTTTCATGCGAAGACTTGGCCTTGTCGTGAATTCTATTGACTTTACGCTTCTGGGCACGTAGTTGCGTTGTATACCATGGTGAATCGCTTTGTCCTGCCCAAACAACCTTGTTTGGTATACAATGTGTCACATTCAAGAGCTTGGTAGTCCAAGCACCACAGGCCTCGTCAAGATCGTGTGTATCAAAACAGGCGTTCCAATTGACTGCATTTAGCTTTTCTCTAAAATAATCAAAATTAGCCCTGGAATATTGCCACATAACACCTTGTACAACTTGCCAGCTTGTGGTCAGAAAAGTAAATTCGTTATTACTATACAGTGACCATTTTGTGCCACTGGATGCAAACCAGAGACACTACGTATATATAGAGGGATATTACTCAATATTTGATATGAGAATGTTGAAGAATGGTCAGTATTCTTGTAGGTTCCTTAATATAAATCTTAAAGTTATGAAGAGTAAGCTTCGTAAGATACTTACAATTATAGGTACCTGGATCTGCATTCAGATAACCCAAAATAACTTTTTTTTTCTTTTACCAAAATCTGAATCGTACGCATGTCAAACATTTTCCTGAAAATCATCCCAAAACGGTATTCCTGAGTTCGGCGGCCTATAAGCAACGGTTGGTAAAAATCAATTATTATGAAGACAGACTTTCACCCACATTATTTCAAAAGTTGAACTCTAAATCATTCTGCCTTTCCACAACCAAGGCTTGTGATGCATAAAGCAACACTGCCACCGTGGCCATGCAATATTCGATCACGTTGTATAATTGGGTTGAAGCTAGGAATGCTGTCTTTATAAGGTAATAAAAATGTTTAGGAGAGGACAACCAAATCAAGTGACCGCGCTAAGAATGATTTAATGCACAAAATTGTATCGTTTGACACACTGGGGATATTTGCATGACAGTTTTCAAGTCACTACACGCATCAGCGGAGCCCGGGTTTGGATACACATTTTCTGACAGTAACAAGAATATAAATTGAATAAGTGCAAAGCTATCCGTACAGCTCTCCATAAACCAATGACACTTAAAAACAACTACAATTTGCAGAACAATTTTGCTTATGCTAGATTTCTTGCCATGTACCCTATTGAGTATGTAAGTTGTATTAACCTCTGAGCTTTAAATTCCTGGCGCTATGAAACCTTTCATGACAGGTCTAAAATGTATGTGCCGAATGTCCATTGTTGCAGTCCTTGTTAAGATTCCCTTTGGTTTATACAGGTGGTCTTGCCGCAACTGTTTATTTTATACTCGCTGGGACTGAATATAATGCCCCAGTTTGTTTCTATTTCAGTAATACAATGGCAGGTGGTTTAACTAGGATAAGGTATCCAGCTAGAAAGGGTACATACTGGTTCTGGGGTAAGTCTAATTGTTCTTATCTGAACCTGTACTACCTGACAGGTATTTTTCTTTCATAATGAAGATCTGTATTTATAAGAACAACTTCACGTATTTAGTTAATTCATCATTTGCCAAGTTCATATTCATTCATTATTATGTGGGTTGTCTTTACTGAATATTTAGCTCAGACAAAGTGCCGCTACTCAGAGAGACATGTACGGGTATAGGCTCCGAAACATGTTCTGCGTTCAGTTACCCTATGAAGACCCTTTAATTCATTTGGGCTAATACAGCATATGTCAAAATTTTACAGAGGAACGTTTGCAATATGGACAATAGTACTTCCATGTGTATAGAGGTTAGACAGGGACAAGTTAGCTTACGGAGAGTAAAGAGTTCGGACTGCGGAATAGGGTAATGACTACTAGAAAGTGATTCCGGACAGAAAGACACAAATACAAATATGTGTATAAATTTTGTTAACTCCAGTCGTTTAAGTGTCTGCTCTCGTGTTGCACGGATCATGCTTCACCAGTATTTACCCATTAGAACATATTCCTATTGCATCTGGTTCATTCAAACCCTGGCCTGCTAAAGTAATAGGTTTGCACATGACATGGTTTTCAACTGCATCTGTGTATATATATGTTTTCTATACTCTAAGATACCTAGAGAAGAGAAAATAACTCAATTCTAATAAGATATTTTAACTGGAGATGGATCGAAAAAACTTACATAACACCAGTGGATGCCAGTTATATGAAAACAGAGAAGTTTGAAAGACTGTGTGCCAGTGTGCCGCCACAATGTGTTTCAGTAGGCATTGATCAAGTCGATGGGACTTTGTCTGGAATCTGTGCACCGCACGACATACCGGTATTTATCTTGACAACAGAACACTTAGTGTGTCTGACCAACCATCTTAATCTAATAACCGTTAGAAAATTCAGTGGAACAGTGTGGGGTGTTTTATACTTAATGGGCTTCTTGAAGCTTCACGTGTTTTGAGTACCTGATCTTCTGAGATGCCAAGAAGTCCAAGAATGTACAGACAGTGTGTGGAATGAACGTGTGTTTAAGGACGATTTCTATGAGAAGCTCAAATCGGATATTGGGAATACTACGCAAAATTACGTCGACAAGGATATCAGCATAATCATAAAAGCTTACGGAGAGTAAAGAGTTCGGACTGCGGAATAGGGTAATGACTACTAGAAAGTGTATCTTCATTAATCAAAATATCATCATGACGATGTAGACCATTGCTGACTGGGCAATTCCAGTCGTCCCAAAGCCAAGGGTGGACCCTAATATCTTAATTATGTTGGGAATGAATACGAAGTTTTACTGGCGACACAGTGGGTACAACGTGCCAAGAGTGTCTCGGAAGGACGGTGGATTACTGGTGTTGTCATTGATGAGATCAAAGTGAGACCTGCATGAAAGTTAAAATGAGATGAAGACGATATTCACGACACTGGAGCCACGATTGTCCTTTAATGGGATAAAGTTGCAACCGATATATGAACGACGGGTATCTCAGCGATTAAAACTTACTTTGGAAACGTAAGACAGAATTATATCAGATGGCATGTCCTGTGTATATACAATACCTGAACAATGTATCTGTGGGAGGGCTGTTAAATTGACTCCCACACTGCTTTACTTAAGGCCACTCCAAGATTATCACCATAGGGGAAACTGTACAGAATTGAAACTTTAAATACATGGACCTGACTTACTAAACGTAGGTGACGAGAACCAATGTTTTGTACATCGCATATTTATTATTGTTTGGAATGTCACACGTCGCTAATGAAAACACATCATGAAAAAGTAAAAATGGAATTGTACGGCAAAGCTTTGGTTTAGTATTAACGCAAACAATGTTCCCTTGTAATGTATTATAAATAAAAACTGTGGTCTTACAGTTCAGGGTGGATGCGAAGAGGGTCTCGGCTGTTGTTGTTGATCACGAGCTATCCGTTGACAAAGTAAAGATCTTATTTTGTAATGGCACCTAGACATGTGAACTGTTGTAGTTCGCAAAATCGCGACACTTTACACAAGGAATCCAGAAGAAAGGGGCGCCTTGTACCTATCCCACCTCACTATGGGGTGCCACACCCTTGATTACGTGGACGAATGCGTTTGATTCTTTCAATTCTGGATCAAAATTGTGAACCGATACACAAAGTTGTGAGCAGATATATCAATGAATGAAGTCAAAACACAGTGGTGGGACCGTATTTGGCAACAGCAGCAGCTTTTTCTTGCCAGACCTATCCTAAACATCGTCTTTTTTTGACAAATCGAAGTCACTTTCCACAAAGTGTTCGCTCCATAGATTGGATCGGTTCCCAGGGCCTTGCCACTCGTTCCTGTAAATTTTGACTGCGCGGGTCCACGCTCTCCGTAATTTCAGGCCTTTGGGTGTGGGGTGGGGGTGGGGGTGGGGGTGATGTAAACAAGCTGCAAAACTTGTATTGCTACAATTAACAGCAACACACCAACCCATCCTGGGCGGGAACAGTGACGAAAGCGAATATTTGTACATGCATTTTTAATCCTGTTGGTCACAACATATTTCAATCAAAAAAAAAAAAAAAAAAAAAAAAAAAAAAAAAGGTGAGAAAGGCAAGGCCCTATATTGACCCCTGTGGTCAGAAGAAGTCAATCCTGTTGATAAAGGGTGAATAAAATACGTTTAAACCAAGTGCCACTTGACAACCATGGCTCGCTACCATGGTCGGAGTCTTCCCTGTCAGCCAGCGGTATCGCGTTTGTAACGTTACAAGCCTTTCGCGCCTTGTAGGTGTCGGAAATGAACGGAAAGCGACAATTGAAGGCGCAATGAGTTTTTAAAGTAAAAATATGAATAAAAGTATTACTTTCACATCCATTTTAATTGCAGTGTATGGTGAGAACAACCCTTGAGTCACAAATGTATCAAATTTGAACATGGTCAATCAAAAGAACCTTTCAGCCCTGCAATTTCATTCACCACATAGTATAAACTTAAACATTCTGTCCATAAAATTCTAAGCTTCTCAATTTTGTCTGTTGAATTGCATAAACATACCAATTCTGTCCACGAAAGATCTCCAGTGTGTCCACAAAATTGTATAAACTTTGGAAGTTCAGCCCACGAAATTGTAAGAAGTGACATATGGCACCAGGGCGTGCCAAGTGTAACACGTCTTAGAATTTCGTGAGGTCAGAGACCCCTGAATACGTGATCAAGAACTAACAAGTGTACACTGTCTGGGCACCCATTTAGTGACAAAGTCACGGAGAACCCGACCAAAGGGGGCAACCTTTTGCACTCCAGGCTGTTTCGGTTATCCTCCATAACACAGTAGAATGGCTGCAGTCTTGCTCAGCCGGGCCAGCAGAAGAAGGATCAGGATGGACAACAACAAGCGACACCAATAAATGTTGCATTTGATGTCATAATGTTGGATTTTGATGTTCCGATAACACATCACCTCAAAAAGAAAACACAAATACCAAGCTATCTGTTGGTAAATAGTGTGACTGACAAAATTGGTAATATTAATTTCATGACACTTTCAATTTCGTGAATTTGTTTTTCGGAATTTTAACGATTTTGTTTGTAGACAAACTAGATAAATTTAAGTGTAGACAAAATTATAAACTAAACAATTTCTTGCACAGCAATGATAATTTCACAGAATCAGTGTCGAGCCATTTTCGGATCAAAGTATAAACAAAAAATGCCGTCGACTTTCTTGGAAGTAAATTGTTTTACAAATATTCGAAAGTAAATCACGTGTATTTCTTGTGAGAGTCGATTAAATGTGTTATATGGGATGGCACAAAATAGTTCGACATCAGAGAAAAATATATAGTTCAAGCTGTCACTGACAAAACGGGGAAAACTAACAAAACATTTTAAATGACAGTATGCGAGGAGCCCTTAATATTGTGTACACCTTAACTCCACACCGGCTTAGCTGGATATCCGCATTTCATTTTTACAGGAGTTGGCACAGTCTTGTACCATAATCCTGTTAGAGTCTATGTCACAGGAGACCGGGTTCAGTTCACTTGTTGATCAATTAACATCCACTGAATGGATGCAGGAAAGGTCAGCAGCAGCTTATAATTGTGATCTATCGTCATACTTGCCATTGTACCCTACTCCAGTTATGACATTCCACTGGCCTTTGACTAATGGGATTTGACAGGTAAGTCATGCTTTTTGCTGTATTAATGGGTGCTCACATTAAGTTTGGACGGTTTTGTCCATACTATTAAATAGTTCATATTTTTAAAGGTTTTGAAACGGCCCTTGACGGATACCATTTCAATATTTCCGTCAAAGAAATGAAATTATACGTTGGTCACATCATTCATATTTATCACCTTATGTCTTGAAAGTTGCTTACAACAACTGGGTTACCCTTATTTCTTTCTCTATTGTATGAAAACAGCAACTACGTTGACAATTTACCTCATTTTACTGATACACACTGTCGCAGTTGGCACGAACAGAGACAACATAGAAAGATACCCTTGCCTCTCCGGAGGTGGTCAATCTTTTTATATATTTTCTTTCTTACAGAAATTTAAGGTTGCCATGATAATCGTAAAAACGCTATCGCAAAATAAATATGCTTTACTGATAAAATACGTTTATCCACAAACGTTATCCCATTATTTTGTATGATTAAATAACTTTTAAAGTGCACTGTTACGTATCTACTTATATGTACGTATCAATCTACCTGTCCGCTGACGCGTCTACCAATATACCTACTGGCCTGACTGCTCTGCGACGTAATGACCTGGCTATGTACTGTCGTGCCTGCTACCCATCTACCAGCCTTACTTCTTATTCACCTATTTACGTCCTGCTTACGTTATCTGCTGTCTACCTACCACCAACATGCACACAGGAGACGACACATTTATAATCATCACATATGCTCCTTCGAACTGTCTTCAGGGACACAACTTAAGTTAACGAGACGTTCAACGGCAAGGGGAGCTGTGCAATTATCTGGAATCTAATGCACAAAGGAATCATTCTTTGTCACGGAGAAAGGCGGGTCAGTAAAGATACAAAATTGCATAGTTGACGCTATCGGTATGGCTGAGATTAGAAAGTGTTTATGCTTCATATTCGAAGGACATCCAAGACACTAAAGTAAAAGGGTCCTTTCTCCGGCAACTGTACTTACCGGTGCATCTTCAGTGTTTTTGCTGCTGTGTAGCAGATTACGTGCTTAGATGTACGTTTTCAACTCACCACGTCTTCATATAGACTTAATGGACCGTTTTCTTGACATCTTTTATCTTCTTTATGCAATGTGGGTCGACCGTAATGTATGTCTCAGTTTTCCCAAACATGCAAAATATACTGAATGTACTTTTGTATCTTTTTGCCTGGGAAATATTTTTACGGAAACAAATGTACGACTTTTGATTTTTATAAACCACATAAATCAATGTAAGTGCTACCTATGAGGCACATAAATTTTTCATAATTTGCAATATGAAAAAAGTGAGAGCTGTTGTAGACCAGATGTTGCAGAAACGCAAGATTTTTGCTGTAAGGGGCAGCAAAGGTTCCTTTACTTACTCTGTTGAGTTCGTACAACAGATATATGAAAAGCGATCGAATGCCTAGGTTTGTGAGAAAGTTTGATTGTTATGCTTCGGTGGAGCTTTGAATAGTAATTTATAAAAAACGTACAGAAAAAAGGAACAAATTAGCTTCGCTAACACGACCGGTCCCCAGTAGTTGTCAGGAAGGGAAGCAATACTATTACAGGTCAAATTGGCCCCGGACATGTTTGTGAATTACAACTGTATTGCAAGTATAATTACAATCAGAAGCTAATCCTGTTTTCACTTGATTAAAAAAAAGAACACGTCGATTGTTGATGTATCCAACGGTCAGGTCAAGCAGCGAAGTTTGCGAAAGTTTTAATATTAATTCCACATAAAAGTACTCCCGTCAAATAGGCAACAGATCTCGTACATGATACCAAATTGCTCCTTTGCCTCCCTATCCCAAATATGATTTATCAGGTCTATAGGAGGGGAATGAGCCGCGCGCAACGTATCCACGAAGTTGACTTTGCATGTATGAACCATGTTTCACGTTTCACCAATAAAACTATACATTTCATTTATTGTACAGATATCTCAATTTGTTAGAAACAAGTTTCGTATAGATACGACAGTTTTTCAAGTTTTATAAGCCCGTTTACAACAGGATATCAGATAGCTTTTTTTGTCAACATTTCTTCAAAAATAATCGAGGAAAACGTGCATCAACTATGTAAATTTAACGTATAGACCAATATGCGGGAACTTTGTTTACACATTAAATACATAATGACAGAACAATCGAATTCTTCGATCATAAACATCCACATTCAATTCTTTTTGTCAGCTACAAAAGTCGGGGGGGGGGGGGGGGAGAGTACATTTTCAAACTGATACGAGCAAAATTTCAAATTGTCATTAATTTAAAGGCCCGGGAGGGCTACTCCCTAGACCGAGCGTAATGGGGATGTGCCGCTCTGAAGGGTGCCATTTCGCCGATACTTTCCCTAACAAAGGTATCAATTTTCCCAAGATTTACCTAATGAAGGTCCATAATTTTTTCATGAGACCCCTCACCAAGGTCACTGATAAAATCAAAGGGCCCTTATCAAGACCAGACGATTTACGCTCCAGCCCCGTGAACAGGGCCCATGCTGTGAAAGTGATTGACGCGCTGGTTATTCCCGCCGTAATGAAGATCCATTATTTGGTAGCATGGGAGCCCTTATGAAGGGCCATTCTGAATAACTTGAGCTGCATACCCCAACCTAAAAAAGTAGGGAGCGCCCCCCCCCCGGGTTTAAAGACAGGCATAAATATTCACGCTGAACCAAAAGTCTATTTTTATAGTTCGCATTGCATTTATCTGTACACAGCTAGGTAGTCCAATGGTGTAGTGGGGTTTCCTCGATCGTTGTGCTTATCATTTTGACCACCAAACAGTAAAGCAAGTTGGTGATGGATTTGGGGACGACTACAGGCTTGATTGACTTTTGCAGCGTTTACAATGCCATGATTCTGAATGACAATTAACGCTTCGTTTGAAAACATGGAGGAAAAAACCTATTTTTCTTCCTCAATGTTGAAACCGCCTTCATTCCCTGTCAAATACAAATGGATATATTCTTTGCATTTGTTAGTTCCGGGCGGTAATTTATATAGTTTGTTAAAGTTTTGTTTTTGCTGCGATCCTATCAGTGTGGTGTCCCGTTTTCCATGTATTTCGTCTTTTTTGTTGGCCGTTACGCAGTGCGACGTCAATCTATTTTAATAACAATGGTTTAGTCCCACATATATATACCGGCGCAAGGGTTGATCGGTCTTTTTATTCTCGTTCTGATATACTGGTGAAATCAAGTGGTTGTAAGCGTTAGCACCCCTCAGGGGTATATCTGGGCGATGGTCCCATAGAGTTTTGCAATGGAAGTCTAATACGTCTAACAGAGGTTAACACAGATGCACTGTATAGTAAGTTCATGATATTTTTTGCTATTTGTGAAGTTTCTGGTGTCGAATTGTCAGTTCAAAGGTTAAATTTCAATTTGAGTCGATATTCAGGCATACCATTTCTTTGCACTAACGCACGTGGTTTGGGACTGGAGTCTGTCAATATACCCGGGGTTAAAATAGTCAAGTTGTTACCGCAATAAGTTTCTGTAAGTAAAAAATATATAATAATTATTTGAGTGTATATTTGTGCTCAAGGTTTAATTTATTCGTGTATATTTCTTTGGAGAAAAATAGGTGCATTCGGTGATTATAATGTTGGTTGAATTCAGTTGCATAAATTATAGGTACGACTTTTCTTCTTTTGGCATGTAGGAAAGCCTGTTTCATTTACTTTCTGAGTTGGTTTATCGTAAAGTTATTTGGAAAATCACATTCAAAATTGTTTTATGAGTTTGTGAACATGGAGTTACGTATCGATATGATTATATATGCGTTATTTAATGTGTGAAATATGATATATGAAATATGGTTATGAAGTATAAAGGTTAATAAGTTATAGGATTATGAATATGGTATTATGAAAATTGAGATTAGATGTTATGTGTATTATATGTTATATGTGTATTAAGCTTCAGTATGTGTATTTAGTAAGATTGTGTGTATTATTGCAGGTTATGCGCAGAGGCGCATGGGAAAGATGTACCTCCGTAATAAAGGACCGCAGTATTCAACTTCATGTTTGTCGTTTGGGCTTTTAACTCCGAGTTTATTTGACATTCCCTTTTCGTGTCACAGGTTGGTCGCCAGGCGCCATTTTGACAATCGACACCTATCAGTTTTATCGTCCAGCCACTATGGGAATAGGAAAACATAGGCCCATCGATTTCATTACCTTTATGGATATCTGGCCAGTTAAATATCAGAGACAAACTATGACTTGCCTGTCAATTATTTCAAGTTCTTGTGTTTCCTATGTTGAGGCCCAGTAAGGGGTTTCCCGTACTGGCATACTGGGGCTTTTTATTTACCGTACTGGCGTACTGGAAGCCCTCTTGTTTGACGTACTTCGTACTATCCAAAATTTTGAAAGATTTTTATTATCCGTACTGCGTACTCTAGAAAAATAATTACCTGTACCAGCGTACCCTCCCCCCCCCCTTACCCTCCTTCTATTTTGAGCTATTGTGGCGAAATTTGGTCCCCTTTTTGACTCAGGAACTAAATGGGAGCAACTTTAGCAACATATGTGAGAAAATTCCTGTTACAAGGGCCACTGTCAAATAGTGTACATGCGTGAAATGCATGAGTGGACATGGAGAACAATAGAAAGTCCTGCAAACTTTCATAAATGTGAATAAAATGTATATTCCGCCATTGACTGATCTATCAGATTTTAAGTATGTAAAGCACTAAGTGTGAATGAACAACTTTCTTTTCAACTTTTTTCATACAAAGTGTGGTTTTTAAGGAAAATGTACGTCTTCCTACTGTATTTCTTTGCAAAAAACTCGCACCCTTGCAGGTCCAATCTTCTTACATTGCATACACATGATCCAACAAGGATAACTGAACAAACAGCTACTTGCTTGGATCAAATCATTACTAATATTCCAAATTTTGCTCGTCACACATCGATTCTCCCTCCTGTCGCTGACAAGGACCATTGCACAGTTACAGCTCATTTATTGTTTAGGCATGAAAGAAATGATTCTTTCGAAAGGTTTATTTGGATTTATTCTAAGGCGGATTTCGACGAATTCAGGAATACAATGAATACTGTTAACTGGGACCCCTGTTTCGAAACGGACGACATTGATGAAATGTGTAAGTTATGGACCAGCACTTTTCTAAATATTGCTAGGCGGTGTATACCAAATAGAACTATAACTGTAAGGCAGGATGATGCGCCTTGGTACACAAGTCGTCTTTGTGCTATGAAACGAAAGGTTGATAGAATTCACAAAAAAAGCGAAGAATGGTAGAACCTCTAATAAGACAAATCTTTGGCGCTATTTTCGGCAATTAAGGAATGCATACATTAGTGACTTGAGAGCTGCCGAAGAGGACTACTTTAAACGTCAGTTTGACTCGATTAACTGCTCCAAAAAGAAAGGTAAAGGCTGGTGGAAGACAGTTAACTATTTTATAAAGGGAAAGCAAATTGTTGATAATCATTTATTGGTTGAGAACGTTGTTTTATCTGACAACAAGTCTAAAGCTGAAGCTATGAATTCTTTTTTCTTAAAACAAAATCGGGTTGATGACACTTCTTTCCGGGCATCATCCACAACGCTTATTTCAGATAATAATAACACGCTGCAAAGTATATCCTTTGATGATAATGAAGTTTATTCCATACTTGCTTCACTTGATGTTAGCAAGGCTACCGGTCATGACGGTGTTAGCCAAGTCTTACTCAAGGAGGCTGCTCCTTCAATTGCTCCTTCGCTTACGAGACTATTCAAATCATCCCTCAACAAAAGTTTGTTCCCTTCCGATTGGAAAAAGGCAAATGTAACCCCAATCCCAAAAGATGGTGATGCCAGTCTTTGTAGTAATTATCGACCAATATCTTTATTAAGTTGCGTATCAAAGGTTTTTGAGCGTGTAGTTTTCAAGTATGTGTTTAATTTCTTGAGGGATAACTTTGCCTTAACTGATAAACAATCTGGTTTTATGCCTGGGGATGGTACTATCAACCAGCTTGTTTTCTTGTATAATGAGCTTGCGAAAGCTATCGACATGCAGAAAGAAGTAAGAGTTGTCTTTTGTGACATCACCAAAGCTTTTGATAAGGTGTATCATCCTGCTTTATTACACAAACTATCAAAGTTAGGTATCTCCGGAGCTCTGCTTAATTGGTTTAGTAGTTACCTGAACGATCGTCAACAGAGGGTTGTGACGCATGGAGAGTTTTCAAATTGGGGTAAAGTAGAAGCAGGGGTCCACCAGGGCTCAGTTCTTGGGCCTCTCTTATTTCTTATTTACGTTAACGATATCGTTGACATTGTAACTTCTACCATATGGCTCTATGCCGACGATGTAACTTTGTACATCACCATTGACGATCCCACTGGCTCTGCTGTCACCATGAATGATGATAGTAAACACATCGAGAATTGGTCTAAGCAATGGCTAGTAACATTCAATAGCTCCAAAACCAAGTCAATGATTATTAGTAAGAAGCGACGGCCTCCACATCATCCCCATGCTCTATTTCAGGGTACTACACTTGAAGATGTAAAACAACACAAACATTTAGGTCTTATTTTTAGTGCAAATTTGTTATGGTCACCTCATATAAATTATGTTGTCTGCAAAGCAAGGAAATTAATTGGAGTAATGAAATTTTTGCAACATAAGCTCAGTAGACGCACATTAGAATTGATTTATTTTACCTACATTAGGCCTATTTTAGAGTATGGTGATGTTGTGTGGGGAGGGTGGACGAAATTTGATGCAAACCTTCTAGAAGATGTTCAACTGGCTGCAGCCCGCGCAGTGACGGGCGCGTCTTGTCGAACAAGTCATGCATTCCTGTACAATGAAACTGGATGGGAGACTCTCTAAGCGTAGAGAAAAACACCGACTCATACTTCTTTATAAAATTATTAATGGACATACACCTGCATATTTACACGATTTGATTCCGGAAAATGTATCCAACAGAAATGCATATAACGTGAGATCCAGACAGAACATAAGCTAGGTTCGTACAAAAACGAATACTTATAATAATTCTTTTCTTCCCGCAACGATTCGCCAGTGGAACTTACTCCCATCCAGTGTTCGAAATTCTGAAGGTATAGATACTTTTAAGCGTAAATTGGATAAAGGGAAACAAAAGACAAATGAGTTGTTTTACATTGGTAATAGGAAAGCCAATATTCTACATGCAAAAATTAGGATGGGCTGCAGCCAGTTGAACCACGATATGCTTAAAATTGGTACTTCTCCTGCTTGTTCTTGTGGTGCCGAAATAGAAAATTCATTTTATTACTTTTTTGAGTATACCAAATACACGACTGAGCGGAATTTATTGCACCAAAATATCATAGTATTGGCTCCTTTCACGCTACAAACTCTTATGTTTGGAAATCCCGAGTGTTCAAAGGCAGTAAACAAAATTATTTTTGACAGTACCCACACATATATCTTAAATTCTGGCAGATTCAACTGAGGCTCGTACGTTTTCCACCCAGGTTGACGAAGCTTTGCTTGTGACTCCTGGTGGTTCACGTGCGGGCCGGTATTATTTTTTTTTTTTGCGAGCAGTATTCATGTGAACAGTGTTGGCTGGCGTCGACAGTATTGTATTCTGATAATGCATACTTCTGTCTGTCCTGTAACTGTGATGTCTGATCATTTTGTATGTATGTCCTTGTCGATGTTACGTCAATGTGGTGTCCTGTGGCCCGTCTTTACCTTTTGTACAGCATTTGTATTGTTCTTTTATTTCTTTTTTTCACGAGAGGGATTTATATAGGCAGAGCCTGTTTCCCGATCGCTTTTTTGAATAAAAATATGTTTAAACCACACCCTTGCAGGACATCAGGCAAGGCCACAGGGGTTTGACTTGTGTATTCAGCTATTAACAGTCCAAGTAAGCCATTGTTCTTGTATACTCAAACATGGGTAATTCTCCAAATATATATATTAGGAGTTGACAGAAAATCATGTAATGCAGCTGTACTAGCTGAACTAGGTCAGTTTCCTTTCCTGGTAGACATACTCTCTCAGGCAGCCAAGTATTGGCAAACAATTCACATACTCGAATCATCTACACTTGTTCCTAAGGCCTATCGACAAACTCAGTCATTAGAAACTGGTAACTTGTCACTTCGCATGGGAAAGGTATGGGATAATTTTGGACTTGAGAATATTAGCTACAATTTTGATATTAGTAAAACGCATATTGCATTACGGAAACTGAAATTGTGTGATAACTATATTGACAGCTGGTCTGAATATATAAACCATGTAAACCAGGACTGATCTAGTAATGGTTTCAAAATACGTACATTCCGATTATTTAAACAACAGCTTGCAATGGAAAACTATGTGCTTGGTGCAACCTGTAATGGAGGGCGTGAATTTACAAAATTGAGAACAAGCGCCCATTTTTACAGATTGAACTAGGCAGACGTTCCATTCCTAAAATACCAGCAGATAGATGTTTCTGTAAAATATGAAAAACTTATGTTGTCGAAGATGAAATGCATTTCATGCTTTATTGTCAAGGCAATTAAAAAGACGGTTGACTTTTACCAATTTTCACAATCTTAGTGATCCCGATAAATTCATTTTCCTGATGTCTTATAATTCTGATGATTTTAAAATCCTTAAATTAGTTTTTGACTTCGTAAATGCATCATGTCAATAGCATAATAATTGATTTTTTATTTGTAATTTTGCGTTCTATATCTTTGTTCAATAGGAGTTAATTTCATGTCCCTGTGCTGATTCATACCTGTTGTCTCTTGCTGCCATCTGCAAACAATCCTTATAACTATTATTTCTTTCTTAGTATCTGGGTCACTGAGGAGCCAGTTGCAGGCCTGTAGGATGTGTTTTTCGTGGTTTGATTAGTTTTAATGCGAACACATATATATATCTTAACTCTGTTTGCTTATTTCATTGTCTTATTCCCTGTCTTAGGACTTTGTCAATAAAATCTTAAATCTTGGTCAAGCAGTTAACGCAAGAATTATCAGCAACACTCCTCAATGGTTACAGTTGGTTGTTGCTGTTGCTACGGCACTGGGTTGTTGAAAGCAGCTGACTGGTACCCAAACTTTGACAGGTTATTCAGCATACGTTTGTCAACAGGCATGCATGCGCTCGAGTCAGCTAAAACATGTTTATGTCTTTCCCCTTTTCATCAAATAGGCGTAGATTGTGTGTGTGTGTGTGTGTGTGTGTGTGTGTGTGTGTGTGTTTTGATTCATGTTTCGTGACAAGAAAGGTACAATGTCTAATTTTATGAAAATGGAAAAAGTCATTTTGTGTCGGGTCATCCTTTTTCCGTTATAGCTCAATCACCTCCACCACCTAAAGACAAAACATTGACTATTCCGCTGGGTAGTATGCATAAACGCCTGTGAAAAGATCCGTTTTATCTGGAGAGCATGGGCCTGTAACTGTGAAGTATGTGGAAAACCCAATTTGTACTTGTTAACCTTCAACTGGTATTAATTTGAGGACCGAGTCGATAACTTACGCTCCCAGAGCGTATTGGGTAAAGCTGTTGACTCATAAGATGTGCACATGTAGGACATCAGTTCATAGTTTCATTACAACGAAAAAGTAGTCCTACAAAAAAGCATTTGAAATTAACGCTTTTTGTCGGGAAAAGTGTACTCTGTTAACAGCAATATGGTCGTTTACGTTTCTATAAAAAGGCGCCAGCATGACAAATATACCTGTAACATGATAAGTCAGCTGAAATTTAGTCGCAATTTATCATTCCCTCATCTGTTGTTAGCACAGCAATTTAACTTTCCTGAATTTACAGTTCAGAAATTCGACTCGAAGATGTAAACAATTCATAAATCATTTTCACCAGCTGCTTGGTTTAAATAATATATTTAAGAAAATTCAAACAAAGTTGGCAAACAGACGGGGCCTATATCGATGTCTGATCTTCAAGTTCCGTGTCTCCGTTTTCTGAGCACGTGCCGAGTAAGTTGCTTTTCCAGGCAACTGGTTCAGGAGCGACTGACCAAAGGGAAATCACATCTGGTCAGCACAGGGTTGCACGCCGCTTACTTTTCTTAACCCGAGAACAAACTACTATGGAGTCAAAATTTTAACTCCGAATTGGCCTGGGCATGGTTGAAAGTAGTTCCAGCATCTGGTAAAGAGCCTGGAAGCAATGCCTGATTGTGACGAATCACATATCACATGTGCCTACATATTACAAAATCCTGCAGTTACATTGTGTACGCAAAATATTCCAATATTTCTCAAGAATAATGGACACACGATCACAAGTGACAATAATAGACGCTTCTTTTGTTTAGTCTTAAAGAATGAACAATGTAACATTCTGCAAATTCCAATTATTTTATTTTATTTTATTTTATTTATTTTTTTGGGGTGGGGTTGGGGTTGGGAGACCGCAGTCAATATGTACTTCGTACATTCATGTTTACTTGAAGTTGCAAACTGTAGATAGCATATTCAGTCTGTTATGTGTGTGGAAGTTTATTACTTTTAAAACAGGCTCCGAAGTGTCAGATGTGAACAGGTGTGCAACTGTACGTTAGCCATGTATGAATACACTCCACATTTTGTGGCACAGTTGTCTAGAGAAGGTTGGAAAACCGAATTACATTTGACAAGTGACAATCACTAAATGTTTTAATGAATTTATTCAGCGTGGCATGCAACAGCCAGTATGAGGTCAATAATGCAGACTGAATCCAATTTACCAAGTTTAATTGAAAACAGTGTGTTGGAGAATACTTTTCTTTGGATGTGCCGTTTTCAGGAGTGGCAATCATGACAGTCAGGAAGGTAAACAAACAAACCGATTCATGTTTGCCGTGTGAGTACATAGCCTATCGCCTTGATTGAATATACAGTAGAATCTCCAATTAAGTCCACCTCTGTAAAGAGACCATTTCTATATTCAGACCACCAATTTACAGTCCAATTTTTGCTCATCCTTCATTAAATTGTATCTCCATTAAGACCACACCGCTATTAAGACTACATTTTTTCAGTCCCTTAGGTGGTCTTAATAGGGAGATTCCACTGTATCTTACCAAGGCCATTTGTTCGATAAACCGTCTGCCTCGCGTGCCTCACATTTTGACCCCGTGTTTCACACTCCCGACAGATAAGCTGAGCAACATGGTCATCTCCATTGACTTGCATGTCAATTTCATTCAGGTTTATCAGCAAAAAAATGGGGAAATTCTCCCCCTGATATGATGATCTGTCAGTTTTGTTAAATTTGCAGCCTTCCTCTTTCTTCATGCAATGATTTACATTTTGAAAATATAAAATAATGTACGAATAAAGACACTTTTGCTAGAGTTTTTCCGGTATATCACAGTAGTTTTCCATATTACGCTGCGAACTTGCAAATATTTCGATAATTACGATAAATATAGGTGCGACTGATAGGCCAATGAGATGTGAGGAAGTGATAGGCTTAAGTGAAAATTAAGGACATTAGTGTTTGTGTATCCGAACTTGTCGCATTTTCTCTCAGGGGCCTTAAAGCCACCCAACACAAACAAATAAAAAGAATCCTAACTTAAACTGGCTATATTGTTAAATACGCAACGTGATGGTACATGTACCTGAAAGTGTTGAGACTTTATTTGGCGTAAGACCTCCTTTCTCGATTTTGCGGTGCGTTATCTATCAGACACAGCAAATACGGTGCATAATGTAATTGCACATAAATCATATTGAACTTCAGCCAAATATTTATACAAAATGCTTTGTGATCGTAAATTCGTTATCTTATCACAATGAATCATTCCTTGTCCGTTAAGCGCCATAGGTTGAAGTCTGCTAGATAAGTAATAGATCTATATTTAACACCATTTATTTCAATAGTACAGGAGCATTAGAAAAACAACTCGAAAAAAACTAGAAATGTGAATTTTTCAGAACAAGAGCCTAAACACCTCCCAATCGTATCCGAGCAAAGCTCACCGAGTTCACCCCTAAGACAAACACATTTTCAAAATTCAAGATGGCATCCAGAGCAAGACCAATAACTGAAGTAATTGAAAATCATCCTTGTTCTCATCCAGAGAAATAAAAACGTTCAATTTTGCATCCAATTGCATGCTCAAGCGTATAATGAATCTACAAGAGCGACTAAAATACTTGTGACCTGATATAAGATCTTTGTCTTACAAGATATAACGCCCATACAGATCCACTTTTTAAAAACACTGAACATTCTCAAAGTCGAAGACTTATTCAATCTTAAAGCTCTGAAATTTTATTTTCTATACCTACAGAACAATTTGCCTGCATAATTTAATGATATTTTTGCACAGACACCTGTAAATCACCCATATCAAACCAGAAACAAAGAATCCATGCAACTACTTGTCCCAAAAAGAAATAGAACCCGAAAATGTATCAGATTTTTAATTCCTTCACTCCTTAAAAATACACCTCCTTGCATTAAAGACAAATTTCATACACATTCTCTATCTGGTTTTTCAAAATACGCTAAAATTCATTTCATTAGTAAATACCTTGAAACATGTACCATTCCAGATTGTTTTGTGTGCAACGACTAAAGCGCCTTGTCTTTTCATTTCATTTAACTGCTATTCCATTATGATCAATCTACTGCAGAAATTAATTGTTTCATGTTTACTCATATCCTAGGTGGCCCCAATGATAGCGGACATCATGTTCTTAACTGGGGTCGTCCTGACATAACCACTTTTTTGTATAATGTACCCTTATCTATCAATGGAACTGTTATGTATGCGTATTTGTACCTCACCTGTATGTATTTGTGTCAAATAAACCACTTCTGAGTTCTATAAATGGCACAAATTAAGGATGGTCATCATGATAAGCAAACAGAAACATACAATATAATCATTTCTCATTAAGAGGATCTATTTCAGTGATTGTAAGTTAGTCTATATTCAGGCATTATCTTAATCCATTTGGTCTGTACATGGTTATTTTTGAGCAATATTTTTGCAATTTTCTACCGAGTATAATGCCGGACAAAGGGCACAATTCAGTTCTTCATTACAGTCATTAATAGAAAGCTCAGAAGTTTAGGACAGGATGGGATACTGATGATCTTGCCCATTTGAGTGTTTGTTTTGCGTTCCTTTCCAGATCCAAGATAGCTAGTATCAGAATAAATAAATAAATAAATAAATGAATGAATAAATAAATAAATAAAAAGACAAAAGCAACAAGGGCCTGACTTCCAAACATAAGTGTATGGATCTGACTATCTCGGTTTAACCAGGAATGTAATCTAAAGGATTCAACATGACCAATTTCATTTTATTAAATTATCATTACTAGGGCGATATTCTCAATTCATAACATTTGATTTTCATTAATTATAGTGTCATGTTGACATGAATTTTTGCAGTTATGACAACCGCAAACGGTCCACAGCAGAGAACACTTCAAGCAGCTACATCATTTGCCACATTCCGTTTTTCACCCACAAGATATTATTTTAACATCTTCGTGGGAGCAACAGGGCTGTTTCAAGTTGAACAAGTAGTCCCTCCCTGCATTGCCACTCCCAGTCTTTGGTGGAAGCTCATTCACTTGCCATGGCTGAAAGGTATGGTGAGTTTGGTAACAATGATATTTGGCTGTAGCAGATGTGGGTAGAAGGGACTCCAGCTTGAAACTAAAGGATAAGGATAATTTCCGGACCAATCGGTTATACATTATGCAACGGTGCTTGCCAAGGGACTTTGATTGAACAGCTCCGTAAAGTTTATGAATAAAAGGCTTTGCCAGCAGATGCAATTTCGTCTTGTGCACTTTTTAACTGACAGAATTCACTTAACAAGTTCCAGTTGTCACCGCTATTTAACAAAGTGAGTTTTTCTTCCCTTGATTGTATATAGGAGACACACTATCACAGTCTCTCATAATATGTACAAATATTAAGTGATCCTTTAAACAATGAAAGGCTGTTTGGACTTCACCGATGTTGTACATATGCAAAGAATTCCCCCAAAAGCACATACAAATCCATAACTAGGCCTGGCCGGTGAAGCCAGCATCACCAATATATCAGTATCAGTGCCTACTACAGCGACAGGTACCTTATGTGTGTCAGCTGTGTTCATGGCTACAGACCTAATCACTTAGTTAGCATCTGCAAAGCTTTGCTTCACCGTCTCATCCGAGCCCAAACTTTGGTAACGGTACCTGTTTGTCTATCAGCCAAACCTTGTTTCACGAACCTCACATGGTCTGCTGTGATCTGTCTACGACAGGTAGCAATAAAACAAATTGCTGCCGTTTACAGAGACAACCTTCAATAAATTGTATGTCCAGGCGGTGATATTATGGATGATGAATGTCACAGACCTAACCAAACTACTATGACACACTTGTATCAGACAAGTGTTTTTCTACAAGATCTCACAGCAACAAATACACATCAGAAACTTCCAAGTAGAAATGACACGGTGCCTAAAGTGATGTGCACTGAAACTTCTGACAACCATCTGACAGGTGTGGTTTGTAACGCAAGAGTGTATCAATTTGATCACCTGATATTCTAAATGACGTATCTGCTCTGTGAGAGCCAGCACAGGCAGAGAACGTGGTATTATGCAATGTTTGAACTGAACTAAAGTGTAGGTCCATCATACATGAATGTGTGATGTTGAACCGGCGATCCTCAACGAGCGCTTACGCGAGGTTTTAGCTGGCCAAAGCAAGGTTAATTATTTCCCGTTTCAACTGAAAGTCCTGATCCCAGCTTTAGTTCACTCCATTGGATTGACTGATGTTTCACATTATTTTTCATTTTTTGACCACAGATCCGCCCGGTCTATAACAAGCAACCTTCGGCACTTCTTACCTGGCCGAAAACAGGAAACACACAGTTCAACTAAACCAATCCCAATTTTTTTCATATTACACAGGTAGATAACATTCCGTTCCACCTAAATCCATATTTTTGCAGTATCCATTATCTGCACCTACGCAATTGGAAAGCGGAAGTGGAGCTATCTCAAATCGTCTTCCCTATGACCGGGGTCACAGCAGGACTATCGAGCAAGCGTGAGTTTGGGAGCAGCTGTTTATTCTTTTGAGGCCTGCTGTATGGGCTCAGTCTGTTCCGTCCCACAGTTTAACTCATGGGACTAGAATATGTAATAGGCATAGCCTAAGATGCGAGCGTCAGTATTACAAAATTATATGTTACCGCACAAGTCCTTGTCAATGTTTCCCTTGCTCTCCGTCTCAACCTTTGCTCACTATGCAGCGCTTTAATCAATCCGTCCCGTGAAGCCATTTTTCACAACAGTTTTGGAGCTGTTCGGGCAACTGACCACAAGTTTATTTTTTTCTACAATGTCCAGCGACAACACTAAATTTGAGCTGGCATTGGGAACATGGCGTTCTGGGCCCCTTAGGGATGCATCACATAGTGTGAGTTGTGGTCTCACAGCCGTTAAGTTTTTCAATTGCGTGAAAACCCATTTCCACCCACAGAAGCATGATTGCCCGGCCAAAGTTCGGGCGAGGTTTCAACAATTCGAGTGCGTGAATCGTTATCATTTATTTATCACCTTATTGCTAAGCTGAGATGAGGGTTAGAATTGGCCAAAAAGCACTTGTCCTTGATCCGAGCGGCCCACAGCAGGTCTTGACCATCACATGCTCCTAGAAAGTACAGGAACTTGGCAATGGCACTGCAACAAAAATATACACAATGATTAGACAATGTAGTGAATGCCCACATTGTTACTCCACTTGAAACACAGCAAAACATTGTGGATAAATTTGAAGTGGTCTACAGCCGTGGAATTAATTACAGAATTTGGACACGTGCACTGGTGCGCGATCGAAATACTGCCTTCTAATTTCGTCCACTTGAGGGCAGCACTGAAGCACATGAGCTTCATCCTGCTTCAGTTTAGCCATATTCATAGTATGTTTTCGCGTGGAATGCAAGGCAACCGTCCAAGTTCAATCCTTAACCTGTGAGAGGACAGGTGAAGTATAGTAAACTATGCCTTGAGGTATGCTATATTTCTGAAACTGGACGGACCCATGTGATCACGAATTTGTCAGACAATCTGGCGAGTGGCCGCATGTACACAGAGGGGTGACCTAGTGTTGATGGCTGATTGGTCACTAAGGTGTGAGCAGTCCCTGAAATAAGCTGAAATTTGGACCACTTTGTAGCGTCTGTCCCCCATTAAAATTGAGTATTTTCTTTTATATTCTTTCTTAAATATGCTCTGTCAGTGATCTTCTCTGTTTAATGTCCGTGGCATGGCATTTTGAATGTTGGCATCTCTGCTGCATGAATTTCCAAAAATGAGGAAAAATGTGAATTGATTTGTTTGTTTACGTTTCTGACCGATAGTGATTATTACTGATGAAGGCCTTACCTACAATGACAAAAATATGAGTTACGATCCCGCATACTGAGGCTGTCGTCAATTGAACTTAGTAAACTTGATCCAGTCTGCATTATTTGCCACATGGCGATTGTTGTGAGCCACTTTAGTTTATTTATTGAGACACTTAGTGATTTTCAGCTATTTAATATAAAATTTGGTTTTCCGACTTTCTCTGAACAACTCTTCCGCAGTGCGTGAAGTCCTTTAATGCTTGGTCAACTGAACATGGCCAACCTGTGTACACCTGCTACTCCGGGGGCAGTTCCAAAAGTAATAAATAATCTTACACAAGCATGGTTGAACATGATGCACTTTGTAACGTCAAGCGTATATGAATGCATGTGAAAAGCATGACCCCACTGCTCTTGATTTATCACCCCCTCGCGAAAGAATGGAATTTTGGGGAGTGGATGAAATTGTTTATTTTTTTAAGACTGGCTATATAGAGTAATTGCTTGAAATTAGTATTAGAACTTGTTACCCAATGTTAACTATACTTGAGATGCAGTGGAATGTCTTAGATGTATGTGTGGGATTTCGTAATGTGCGGGCACAAATGTGCTAGGAGATTCGTCACAGTCAGACATCACTTCCAGGCCTCATAACAAGAGGCTGGAACTACTTACAAATTCGTGCCCTTGCAAACTCAGAGTGCGTAGACTGCAAACCTTCCCAAGGGAAAGACACTATGTCATTTGTCAGGATTGTGATTGATGCTTCTTAATGTTTGCGTCTCTTACATAACACCTCAAGTTACGGTTGCACTGTTTTAATTTCTCGATGCTACATAACTTACTTGTCAGTGCCTAACAATAATATGTTTTACTCAGTGTCACGTTTAAACTTAGTCAGCAGCTTTCCTTGGGGTACTTGGGCGCAATGGACACCGAGGAAAGCTGTTGACCTGGACCATCATTATGGTCTCTGCTCTTGTATGGTAAGTGTATGCTGATACTTAAATGGAAGGTCAGTGCACAGGAAAATACGCATCAGGTATCGTTATGTTAATTCATAGCAGATTGACTATTGTCGGACATTGCCAAGAAAGGGTTAGTAAGGTTCTAAAAATTCTGCCAATCCAGCTGCTGATTGCTTGTGATGCTTTGACTGTCATCCGCAACACATGCTTGTCAGGCACATTATGAGATCGACAGACATCTTGTGGCTAAGTTTATACTACCAGCGACTCTACATGCTAGTCCATCTGACTGCGGTTGGTGAGTCATAAATGCTCAGCTGTATGAATGGCCAACTCAGAGTTACCAACCTGCACTAATTCCAGTTTTGAAAGTTAGGTAACAGTAGATCGATGAGTGCATGTGTAGCCTAAACCATCTTATTCAACTCTATTTAGAATCCGTCGTTTGCTAGGACCACAGTCAGCTGTGAGTGGCATTCCTTTATGTTTCGTCTATAAAGGCATGGCTATGCCACTCACAGTTTACCCAATCCTGTCACAAATTTTCGACCCCCACCCCGTAAATTTGAATATGTTATGATATATTATTTTCACAAGTGAATGTCCAAAATAAGTTATCAGAAGTGCCAATTATTGTGGATCTTTTCGACTAGATCTCTTGCTAAACCTTGGTAATCTGCAGTTGCTCTATCAATTTAAATTGCAAATTACAATACATATAAATAAATAAATAAATAAATCATTAAATAAATAAATAAATAAATAAATAAATAAATAAATAAATAAATAAAAGATAAATAAATAATAATTAACAAACAAATAATTAAGTAAATAGATAAATAAATAAATGAATAAATAAACACATGAATAAATAAATAAACAAATAAAAAATAAATAAATAATAATTAACAAACAAATAAATAAGTAAATAGATAAATAAATAAATAAATACATGAATAAATAGATAAATAATTAAATAAATAAACATTAAGTTTCATTTTACATACCGTTCTGGTTGCAAATTACAACACATAGAAATAAATAGATAGATAAATAGATAAATAAATAAATAAATAAATAAATAAATAAATAAATAAATAAATAAATAAATAAATAAATAAATAAATAAATAAATAAAGATTAAGTTTCATTTTTATATACCTTTAAGGTTCGTTCTATGCTATCAAGAGACAGATATATTTAACTATGTCTTATTCGCCCCATTTAATTAAAACCTACAGGCAATCACAATCCAAATAAGTTTTGCTCAGGACGTATTGTGGAAGAAAATATTAACCTAGGTACGCTGTCGCTCTTGTTAGATAACTATTTGTATATCAACGCACATGTGTGAAGCCCGATAAACAAAATATTTGGCAAAGAATTTCCTTGTGAGTAATATTGATAGACGTTAAATTATTGTCAATTCCTTTAACTTGCATAAACCTGTCCTGGTATATGAACATACGTGGCACTCATATTAACTGCGGTTCTGCTTTGTCCGTATCACTCAACAAGGAACTACCCGTATGCACAGGCAGATCTCTGAAGCAAACATTATCAAGAGTATTGCTCCTGCCAAATTAGCAGCTTGGGTATAATTAACTGTTTAAAAAGTCACAGTCCTATCTTCCAAGCACAAATTGAGCTTAATTTAAGATGGAGTCATCAGATGTTTTGAAAAAAATACTTTTTATTCCCATAAATGCTGTGAACTTTTTTTCCTGAGTACTTATAGTCAACGTTGTCATGCGATAGGGTTAGTTATATTGGCGACATGAATATACATCTTGCGCACTGTGCCTATATTATCAGTAACTGATATCAAAATATTAAGAATCTAATGCAATTTGAGTCCGATGACAAAAAGGATATAATAATAACAGTGACACTGTAATACACCCCCACCCCACCCCACCCCCACACAATAAACTACCGTGTACAGTTAGCGACTGACAAAGGTTGTTCCCGATAACTGATCTGAATTAGTAGTGAACTGCTAATGTTCTAATTACCGACCAGCATCACCGAAAATTCTTCTATGTTACCGATGATTCTCAATTTCCTTATGAGCTGTGAAGTAGGTAGGGAAGACCGTTGTATTATGTAAGCCACTATAGGTGTGCGTGAGTCTTAGAAGGACAAGCCTGTAAGCTAATAAATTATTTAGGTACAGCAAACCACATGATAGCGGTACTTAGAATTTCAAGCAGTGCGTGTCAAAATGTTGAACGCTAGGCAATGTCACCGGCTTAATGTAATGTCTAACCTGGCAAAGTGACTTTACTTCTGGGTCAAATACCACAGAAATATACATTCCTACATAGTTAACTTATGCACTTGATTGACCACCATGCTTTGCAGAATCTCCCTGCACTGAAGATAGAACTCAATATTCAAAGCTGTTCGACAAACACAAGCATTTTAGGTAAAATACTTTTTGTGACAATTTGGATATTTCTTGAAAAAGGTTCAACATAAAATTTTCATATTTTTATTATTTCTTGTGATCTCAATAAAAAAGGGATTTTTCATAACTGTATCTATTTTTATTTACAATGGTGATGAAAAATTGCATAATGGCTGATTTTGTTCAAAATTTATTGTGTTGGTTTACTCTTCATTTTTGACACAGATTTAAGAAAGAACTGTTCATTTCTTAGAAAATTCCTTATACGTTCTTGCCCTAAAGTTTATTTTCGAGTAAACCAGTTTTTATTTGAATCAATTCAGAAAACCACTTTAGAGAAATAGCCCCATAAATTGGCATTTTGGAACAAATACCTATCATCTGTAATCAAGATTCAAAGGTTTATACGGTCCATTGACTACCATTTTACAATTTACAGCTGATTCGTTGTTTTGTCAAATTACATTGGACAACTGATAGCCAACAGAATTATGTGCCATAATATCAAAATATCTCAAAATGAATAAAATTATCCAAAACTGGTTGGACATTACCTTAAAGCAGTACAACAAATAAACACTTTTGGCACTTTCGCCGTGTTTCTTTTTCAAAATACCTCATGCATTATATGGCAACGAAACCACTACAACCATTCTGGTACAAGTTGGCAATACCGACGCGTTTCAGTTCGTGGACACTAACCCGGACAAATCACTTGTCGTCTGCTTCAATGCTTTTTACTTACATTTTTTCGTCAACGGAAAATATTTTGGTGAGAATTGCAGTTGAGTCTTGGTCATAACATTTCTGGCGCGGGTTCGGAGCATTACGCCTCAACTCTTGCCAAGGAAGCCATGGAGTCCGGGTTAATCTGACCAGCAATGGACTAAACCTAACAGCGTCGCCATGGGCAAACTGGCTTGGCAGGCCCGGCGCCTTCATAACGCCTAGGCCAAGTTCCTAAATTTTAAGTTGGCTTCTGAAATATCTGCTGCTGTTCATAAAAAGTCAAAACCAGTAAATCTAGTGAAAGAGATTTGCACAGCAGCACACGTGTCTGTGTGTCTACAGGGTGGGAAGAGTCCAATTTCTGTCTGTGTGTCTACAGGGAAGGAAGGGTCCACAGCAGCACACGTGTCTGTGTGTCTGCAGGGTAGCAAGAGTCCAATATCTGCTGGAATGACATCTATCTACCCCACATTTGATTCTATTCAATTTGTAAAACATGATTAGCCTAATTCAAATTTTAATGCGGCAACTTTTGCTCGATATTCATCAGATAATGTGAGAATGTCAATAGCATATGCATAGAGGTTAAAGACATTGAAGATATAAAGGATAAAATTACCCCAACTAGTATCATGATGTGACATGCCACAGCTTTTGTTCAATATGCATAAATTATGTACTGAACAATAACATATATGTTGAATTTGGAATGACATGTCTATCGGATACACATTTAAACATGCTCAAATGTTATGTTAGAAATGTATAAATTAACATAAATAAAGGTATTACAACATTTGGTACATATTTATTTGATGCACAGCGGTCGATACCATATTCAACTCCACATAAAATGGACCATTTTATTCATAGGACTACCACCACGCCTTATTTAGCGTTTCCCAGTTAACGTGTGTTCGAGAAATACACCAGACAGGTTTTTGCCGTAAGAAGGAATTCTGGAAAAAACAAAATGTTTGTGTGTCATCTGTTTCTACTTACAGACATTGTCAATCTCTATTTAGTTCCCACCTTTCCTCCCTTCTACTGAGAGACAGGTCAAGGCAAGTTTAACTGCGTCTTATAGTATCAATCACTATGCAAAATAAACGAAATTGTCTTTTGGATGCGGGTTAAACATGTACTGATCGCAAACCATTCAGACAGATAATTTAGAATTTAACGGTGCTTACACATGCTAGTTACCTTGTATGCGTTCTACAAATTTTCCTTCTTTTTACTTTCGGGAATGTGAGCTCAATAAAACAGTGCCGCAGAGGGGACATGCGAGCGTTTTTCGTTTTTCCTTTTGTTTTTCTTTCGTTGTTGTTGTTGTTTTTTGTTCTGGCGCAAAAACGTTCGCATTCCCTCGAAAATTTCTATATTGTGTTAAATCATGTCATTATTGCATAATGCGTAGCCCAGAGGCAATATGCCGTACAATAACGATCTTAACCCCGCAGATTTTCACTTCAAGCGACCAAACTGACGTGAAATAAAGATGACGTGTTATTGGTTTTCTAAGCACTCTAGAAACATCATCAGAGTTGAGTCCGTCTGGACCGCAGCTGTTACTGACGAATGGAGAACACTTTATCTTAAATCCTCGCACACTTATCAGGTTCGAGACAGCTTATGCTTCTGCTGTTGAATATCTTCATGTAACTTTCTGGTTAATGAGAATGTTGTCATCGAGGACCGTACGAACTGCGTCAACTTTATTTGACAACGTCCAAGATACCCTCCAGTCGTGCTTCAGGGGCGCCCAAAGAAATTTTGGCTTACCAGTCTGAGAGATAAAATGGTGATGACTCAATCACTGACCTACAATCTGGCAAAATTTAGCGCATTTGGTTTACGATTTTTTCTCGGATTGTCAGAAAAATCTTTGCTTCCACACTTTTAAAAAGACACAGCCGCGGCATTATGCCCTGAGTCTTTCCTTTCCAGTCTTGCGAAACACTGATGTCTATGTATCGGCTGGCAACTCTTTCCATTGAAAATTACTCGCAAGGGTCCAATGTCGTAAATGTTGTGCCCTTCTATCTTATACGCATTTTGGGTACTGATCAGTTAATGAGCTCATTTCAATCGATTACAATGCAAGTCAATGTGGATTACAATGGTAAGTCACATTTTCGACTTCTCCATAACCGCCCACCACCTCAACTGTAAACTTAATAACAATTTACTTTGGGTCGGTCTCTGTCAAGTTGAAACGAATGGTTATGCTTCAGTGCTTTACTGATTTTACATGATGAATTTTGGTTAACTTTTAGAAACAACTTAAAAAAAATCTTCTTCTCCAAAACCGCTTTGCTTTGAAATTGCGAAGGGATACTGCTGGGTATTAATGGACCTTAATTTTTTCAACAGGTGGCGCTGAGCATTTTCTATTTTTCATGGGTATTGTGTGTTATTGTTTTTTTCTCATCCAACTTGTAGGAGGGTAAACTAAATTGTTCACTAGGTGGTGTTACTCCAAATCTCTTGCATTGTACGTTTTTTGTCAATTTGGGAACTTTCTCGGTTGATGCATGTTTTCCCCTTGATTGCCATGTTACATGGTGATGTGACTCTGTGAAGATTGGAATGATAATTCACACTTTGGACTGCTGAAACCGCCACAAGATTTTATTTTAAACTCCACTGGGAATGTGGCTTGGGTGGGCAAATAATCATGTGTCAGCGATTTTGGGATATTTTACAAATCTTACAAATGTCTTTCTCCCAAACTGCCTGTCTAATTGCCTTGAAATATCAGAGAGACACTTCTCTTGCTTTTTTTTTTACTTTTCCCAAACTGCCGGTTGGATTTTCATTAAACCTGATGAGAATGTACCTGGATTTGATCTCACCAAGTTTTTTTTCCACTACATGGTGGTGCTATCATTTTCTGATTTTTAATAGATTATCGACGTTACTACAAAGCGATAATGGTATATGTACATGTTAGAATTGTTACTTTGCAAGGCGATTTTTAGCAAATTTGACATATTAACTTGTATCTTAGTTGGTCAGCTGAGCACAAGCCTGTCACAATCCTCTTGGTAAGTGATAGGCATGCAAACGGCGCAAGCAAAGTGCTGTGTTTGAATTTATAGTTACAGTTATGTCAAAGCAACCCATGTGTTGAACATAACGTAAATGAGATATTTCAAGTGGAGAGATATAATCACACAAGCAAAAGTGGGATGCATTTGAGTTTGAGCATGCGCTCTAATACAAATACAGATTACACATTAAACAATCAAATCAAACTGCATTACTTTTGATATTTCCTGGAATCCTTTTTCGCGTTAATCATATCTTTAAAGCAATCTTGCAAAAGTTATTTTACACACAAAAATATCTATTTATCGCACATAACAACACAAACTTAAAGAAATGTCGAATGTCTAACCATTTACTCTTTATCAATTGTATTTATTTGTAATTATTAAGTTGAATGTGCTCAATCTCTAATAACAATAAGCGATAACAATAATCGGAATAACTCATGTTAAACCTGAGATGAGATGTGAACGCGTGTCACTGTGCACAATGTGGTTTCAAGCACGTCTATAAATGTTAAGTTCAAGTTTTTAGGGTTGGTAGATCTTAGGTAGCAGGTTGGCAGTGGATTAAATTTGTTCAGCTGATTTCTTTCTTTTATTAAATAATTAACAAAGGTCGCTAAGCGCCTCTAAATCATTTGCATAATTTTGTCTGGGCGATATCTTCTTAACTATAAATGCTAGACCAAAGGTAATAGGCGCGCATAGGCATTATTTTGAGTGCGGAATTACTTTAATTAATCAACATAGTTCATTCAGCAACCTCCAGATCTGAAACGATTTTGTCCAGGCCATATCCCTGGAACTATAAATGCTAGTTATTTGAAATTTCCATGGTTGGTAAATTTTAGATAGGAGGTGTGCAGAAGCATGAATTTGTTTGAGTGATTACTTTCTCTTGCTAACTTAACAATTTACATAAATAGCTAAGCGGCTCAAAATCACCTGCATACTTTGTCCTTGCATTTTCTTGGAAAGTATACTAAATGACCCTTTACAATTTGCAATGTGCGTACTTCTTATATTGAAAAAGGGCATACGCATGGTCTTATATGGCTGATTATCATCAACGCTTAATTAATTAACAATTAACAAGATCAATAAGCTTCAAATCACAGGGCCTTACAAATTGAATTTTGTTTTATGCAATATCTACAGAAAGATTTAATGAAAGTTGATTAAACATGGTCAAACATGTTTAAAGGTAGGACCTTGCTTTGGAATCCCTGAAGTTGCTCTTCAGGTTACAGGTCAAAGTCACGGAGCTCCACGAAGAAAATTTGCTGCTGTCCAATATCTCCAGCATTATTTCATAGGATTTCATTAAACTTAGTAAATATATCCAGATAGGACTCCATGCGGCATTGCTCAAGAGTGACCTTGAGACAGAAACTTTTCACACTTTAGTTACTATAATATACAAATGTACATCATGTGTATTTACCATCATGATTATTGTGGGCAGAGGATATGGCTAGCGTTAGCAGTTTCTTGTTTCTTCAGCAGATAGCGCTGTAATTTTTTCCATTTTTTTAGTGCTTTGCGCTATTTTCGACTTCTGCGCCAGAGCCGTCACTTGTATTAAGCTGAAACTTGGTAAATATGTTTCTTCTAAAAAGGAGTTGTTCACTAGGTGGCACTGCCTATGGATTCCTGATTTTTCACGATTTTTTCTATTCCTGTTCTTATCTGAAAGCCTAATTGGTTACATTTTTTCTATTCCGGTACTCATCTGAAAGTGCACCTTTCCTATTGATTACTGTTTAAAAGTCTATGGGCATTCTACCGCTTATTCACATTTGTGATTTCTTCAGCCAAATATACCTTGGGCAGATCTCTACTAAGCCTGGTCAAATGGCCACGCTCCAAGTAAATTTTGGATTTTTTTATGATGTTTTGGCAAATTTGGAAAAAAATCTCCAAAACCGCTCACTTAATTGCTTTGATATATCACAGGGACACTCCTAGGGCTTCTAGTTCATAATTTATTGACCAGGTGACGCTGAATATTTTTTCTACTTTTTATAATTTTTTGTTTGTTTTTACCATTTCCGACTTCTCCAGATCCGTCACTCAGATAAAGCTGGAACGTAGTGGATGTACAACTTGTGATAGGTTCAAACAAATTTGTTCGCCACGTGGAACTGCTGTGGTTACCTGATTTTTAACAATTTTTTTTTTCAATTCGGATACTTACCGGCAAATGCGCCTTTCATATTGATTAGTTTTTAAGTCAACGGGCTTTTTTATGCTCAATATCATGTATTTTCTCCACCAAATAGCAATGTTCTATTTAAATATCCTTCAATTTCCCATGCTCTACTTAACTTTGTATTTTTAATGAATTTTTCTTTAGGCAAACCTTAGAAATACTTCTGAATGTCATATGCACTCAGTTAAAGATGAACACAGGTCTGTTCAGTTGCAATTTTGAATTTGTGAACAAGCTAAGGTCAGCTGAGCACGGGCTGTTCACACAGCCCTCTAGCTTTTTTCTTTGTATTTTCCACAAGGGGCGGATATGGTTTTTGGGGTGTTGAAGTTTCACCAATATATGGACATCTCTCTTTGAATGATATCATTGTAACCACACGCCGTGTCGTTGCAATGACATGTGCATAAATTTCATGCGGTGGTGATCAAAATAATATTAACAGACATCCGAGTGTCTTGAAGATTTAGAAAAAATCTTTGCATTGTCCACAAAGGGCAGATATGGTTTTCGGTCTCTTCAAGTTTCATCAACGCATGCACATCTCTTTTTCTCTGAAAATGTCATTGAACCACACGCAGTTCAGATATGTGCATGTTTTTTGGCCAATATTAGACGAGACGGCTAAAGCTGACACACAAAAAGACGCATCTTGATTGTTTACACGTGGACCATACAATTGAACCTTTTGTAGTAACTAATTTGTTATGCACAAGATGAGACATATAACGAGTAAAACTGAATTCCAAACATGTTACTAAAGCTCTCATCGAAAACGAAAGGTCATTTGAGCATGCTTTACTCAACGCTTACCCAGTATTGAAATGGAATATGAAAACGCTAAATGTGTCTGCAGTTCAATATTACATCCCTGCGCCTTTCCTTTTGCAAACAGCAGGTGTCGGATAAATATGTGCTCTTCATATCGATACAGCGGTATCCATGTGATGAGCTCATATAACAAAGATTGTACGTCCTCATCTATGTCCTTTGTATAGTCCTTTCGTTTTCAACTCTGATATCGTGAAAAGCGTGCCCGTAATATGAGGTGTAATTCTGCGATTATACATTTCATCACATGTATAACAAAGAACAAAGACATTTAAAAAAAATGTGTATGAGAAATTTTCACTGCCCATTTCACGTAGAAGGTCCCTCGAGGAACGTCCAAGTTAAACATTATGGCTTCTGCTGTAACCTAGGTGAACCTGTGCAGGTGTTTGTTTTGGATGCCATTACCTGTTGTTTATCTGCTGCCACTACACCTGAAGGCCTGTTGGTCTCTCCGGCCAACGGAAAGGCGTATCAAAACAGAGGATAATGGTCAGAAATATATCCGATCGGTGGCTTCACCAGTTCCACGCAGTCCTTGCTACTAAAATCAACGCACGGTTACCCTGTGGTGCCAAAATGCATTGGGTGTAATTGCGTAAGTTTCCATGCATTAACCTCCTGTAATATGGCATGAGTACACTTAATGCAACCACCTTTTATCTTGGAGCATCCAATATTGTGTTTGAAAGCGTAAAGCCGACCCTAGAGCAAAACTCGCACGCAGGAATCTGGACAGTTATTAGCTTAAGACGTGCCCTACCGATAGAAGACACGTCCATTATGGGGCGTAATTTGCAATAACCAAATCTAGTGACTGAGCTGTTTCGAGTCTCAGGCTCAGAGTTCATGCCACAAAGGTAGTGACGCTATGTGGGAAAAGGTACCTCAGTCCATTTTTTAAGGTAGAGTACAGAGTGACCTCGCATCTTACCAGAATTTGCTCACTAAAAAGCCAAATCGCTTGGAATTTTGTGTCGCCCTGCATTTGCATTTGCATTCTGCATTTGTATTAATCAACATAATAGTTTAAAAAGCCACGGTAAAGATAACGAAATATTGCAACTTGAGCAATCATCTTCACGGTACAATGATTGTTGCAGAAGCAGTTATTATATATATATATATACAATGTCTCATTAGGTGTCTATTTTAAGTATATTCAGGTCATGTTCGCGGATCAAGGAATCCATTACGTACCGGCGACTGTCATCACTTTTGCAAACGTGCCTGGGAGTGCTACAAAGACTCACAAACCCCTCAGTAGCCTGCATGAGCAAGAAATTCATGGGAGGGACATTACCCACAGTGACTAGTGAGCAAGAAATTTATAGGGCATTGCCCACAGTGACTAATGATTTACAAGTTACATTTTACAATTTTCATGTTATTCGAGACAGCAACATATCATTTATATTTATTGTAACAAACGTGTTCTCTTTGGCCTTTATCCGCTTTCCCCTATAATCAAAAGTCCTGCTTATTTTGGTTTTCTGCAATTGCGTGCCGAATTCCTCCTGATCACAACTTTTGTTGTAGTAACAGCAGGAACGGTATTGTCCAAATACATGTACTTCCATAGTCGGCCCTGGTCAAGACCTTTCCTCAAGTGATTGGGCTCAAAGCATGCCGTGGAAATCTGACGGCTTTCCTCTGAGTGCTTTGGGTGCCTGACGCTAATATCGCTCCGGGGAAAGTTGTTGACCGGGATCAATATTAATTTGTTTCTGCCATTGTGTGCATGCTGGTACTGGCAATGGACCACAAAGAGTTAATCGGGTTATTTATTTCATATATATATATATATATATATATATATATATATATATATATATATATATATATATATATATATATATATATATATATATATATATATATATATATATATGTACATACATATATCTCACATTGCACAGTGTGTGACTGGCCAATGGAAACATGATCTAGTGCAATTTTAATTGAAAACGAATGCATTAACTTGTCGATTTGAACGGATATACAGCAAGATGTCTTTTAACTCTTTCGCTACCGATTCCGACTAAAGTTGGGACTTTATTCTCCACGGCCCGTCCTGCATGAAGGCGTGACTCATTTTTGGAGATTTATGACATGGCGTGTTTTTATAAAACACGTATTATCTTGTTCTTAGGTTGAAAATCGATCTTGATTTTGGAGACCTTCTCACACGGGAAATGTTATACCATTTTATGGTAAAATATTTTCTCATACGCCTATAAACTAGAAATACAAAAGATGTAATATTTTGGGGATACTTTAGCATTTTTGCTCCATATATAGTCATATGCTGTATACCCAGGTGGCTCCTCGTACTGTATGCAAACAGAGCAGTTACAGTTCTAGGCCTGATTGTCCACTGAGACCTGATCTTATAGGCTTAAGTATATATATACCACAGAAAGAAGTTAAACTCCTCAATACATCAGTGATTCCAGGAGCTTACATTTTTGTAAGGAACATTTAGTCCTCCTGAGAATCATCACCTCTGTCCTTGAGCAGGTACAATTAAATTAGACGGTACTTTTGACTTGAATGGCGCATGTTGACTTCTCTTGTTAATCACGATATATGATCAGATGGACCTTGACCAACTTCTTTGTTTTGAACTAAGAAACCTGTCATAAGCTATCGTGCAATTCCGCATAAAATTTGAGACCTTTCGTAAGAGAAATCTCATCAACTGCCTCACACCGTGATAAAGGTACTCAATCCAGTGTGGGCTAGGGTCTATAGCTCAAACATCATTTCCAGCTTAGAGGGGTTTCACAGCAGACCAAACAAAGTAATGGGCCACACTGAATGAAGTTTCACTTCCAATACCGGTGACACAATATTTTCCGGTGTGATAAACTGATGCCAGGTTCGCGACCTGGGCTCCTTTTTTACATCTTTCAAGGGCTACATTTAAGAGACACCATTCTTTCTTTCATTGTTTAAAGCAATAAAATAATTTGATTGTATATTGTTTTCATTTTTTGAAATATTCAAAAGAAACGCTGTCAAGATGTGATGCAGACCCCTTTTGTCGCAATTGCTCACACTGAGCGGATTAATGTATTCAACCGCAGATAGCAGTGAATGGTGGTTGAAACCGGGAACGAGGCTCCGTGCCAACTGCATTTGAATCCGAGCGCACTACAGATGGTAATGGTAATTTAGGTCAAATATAGGGTACAAGATGTTTACAAATTCTCGGTATACGAGCAAGCAACAAATCGTTGAAAAGCATGGCTCATTCGATACATAACGGTTAGTACTGCAAGACCTATTACTCATTTTTACAAGGACATAAAGCTGCCGTGTCAATATAACAAACTGAACAATTTTGCAGACCTGCAGCTTTCAAAAAAAAAAAAAAAAATCCAGAAATATAAAGAGTACTGAACCCGATGCTGGCCCACCGTTTTCAGCGTCCCTAAAATCTTATTGTTTCGATTGTCTTTAGACTCACCTCCCCTAAAAGGAATGGCTATGATAGACTTGTTGGTCTATAAAGCAGTAAAGTGACTTCATCAGTAAGATTACTGTTACATTACTGGTCACGAACGACATTTAAGAAGTTATGGTTGACCAGTGTGGATGATCAAGGACCCAATTATCCGACTTCTTACCCAGCGTCAGTGGCTCTGCTGCTTCCTCAGCGGAGTAAAGGCCCACATTGAGCAGGCAAGGACTGGAGGGACTCTGTATTAAGATATTTTGTTTGGTGTGACTGAAAGAGACGAGCATAAAATGACATCGTTTTATCATATATGCTAGTTGAAAAGAATTTTCCTGATATAATGGTGGTGAGAACAAGGGTTTACTTTTTGTGGTAGGTTCACAAGACTGTCAATTCATGACGGAAAATGTTGCCCAATCAATGCTGGCCATCGGCACAAGCTGGACGATAGACAAATCTCTATGTCAGTGTGAGCAATAATTACATCAGGCATCCGAAAGTGTAAGGAGTTCAAACGTCTGCTCTTCAATGGTGGACAATATGATTTGCCTGCTACAAGGCCCCAGTCGAAAAGCAAAAAAAAAAAAAAAAAAAAAAAAAAAAAAGATAGGAGCATGGAAGTGTTCCTTTGAGAAAATATCCGAAAGAATACTCCCTGTAAAACATATTTTCAGTCAAAGATGTCCGGTCGCTGAAGATGGGATACGTTAAAAGTGTTAATAACATTTTACACTGTAATGTAAGGCTCTCTGTTCCGCTGGTAATGGGAATACGACAGAGGCATTACCTCTTATCCTCCTATTCTAGTTAGCTCTGGATGTTGTGTTCGCGTGGCAGCATTGCTTCATTGACAGTAGCATAATAAAACGGCGGCATAAGTACATGTGGGGTGTCACACACGCGCAATCTGATGTCACTTTCCATACATTCAACGGTCGGTAGTTGCGTAACTGTATGGTAATTTTAAGCGAAAATCGTGCAAACTAATCAGGTGAATTGTAAAAATGTACGTTAAATTTTAGGCTGTCCTTGTCTGTAATACAGATTGAATACCTGATTGTCATTTAGTCAACACGTTATTATAGATTATGTTGCAAAAATATCACATAAGGTTGCGCACGTAAATATGTTCGTTATTTTGAGATTATCATTTTTTCTTTTTTTCTCTTCTTGCTTTCCGTATACTTTTAATATACCTTTAACATATTTAATGGGAAATGGCAATATATACATGTTCCCTGACACGGTATGCAAACGGCAACAAAATGTCTAAGCCTCAACGAAACACATGAAGCCCGATGCCATCCAGCCTACGCAAGAGGATGATATTTGTGACTACTTCACAAGGATGTTCATGACGTGGCGCCACATGGTTAATGGTGCCGATAAATTGTCATCTATATAATCGGCGCTCCATTCCAACATAACTGATAAATTTCAAAAGAACCGTGCCTTGTATAAAATATTGCAGGTCCCTTTAACAGATCCAAGAGTCGATAGAAAGCGTTTCATGATATACTCATTAAATCTTTTGTTGGGGGGAAAGGTGGCATGTATATATCCATTCCGATTTGTGTTCAAATATGCACAACTTGAGCGTAATAAACTAATGGGTAATTATTTTTCACGAGTTCAGGCTTTTTATGGTTTGAAACGTTTGTCTGATAACCAATGAGCAGATAGCCATTCTGTCACTGCCCAATGTAGGTCCACTAGGACATGAAATAAAAGGAAACTAATCAGACCTTGTTAAATCACACTGAAACACGAAGACCCTTACACAAACACTACTGAGCCGATGCTCTGTAAAGCAAATTGATGGAAGCTAGGATATATTGTTTAATCACTACGCTAACTCCGTGCTGGTGGTTAAAAGGGCAAGCTCGTAAAGTATTTTTTTCTTTAAGAAAATCAGGTTTAATTCCCATCTTGTTGTGATGTTAAAAGGTAACCATTATCGATCAAGGAATCTTGGAAAAATGACCCTGGACTATACACCTTCTCTAGTATTTAAGACGCACACTGTGAGGATACTGTTACAGAATTATGGCAGTGACTGAAGTCCACTTTTGATATCGCTGATCGGAAATGTATGTATAATGCATTTTAATGCCACGAACTGTGCTATAAAAATTGTTCAGTTAGACACGCGAGGGTCTTCTCGGGTTATAGGCATTAGCCTGCTTGCAGTGCAAGGATGTATCTTTTGGGTGCAGCATTGTGTAATTTTGTTCTTGGCGTAGCTGCCACACTACGGTGAGCCGACGTGCGGTCAACGCAGGCGACTTTTTCTAAACGTTGATCAAAAGCTAGAGGCGTTTACACAAAATTCATTCATTGGTGACCCCAGTAGAGATCCCCATCATTGATATTGTGCTTCAAGAGCAAGACGCTAAGTGCGTCATTCTTGCAGCACAAAAGGCGTATTCTGGCAGCTGCCAAAATTTTAATTGAACATTTGCATTCGATATAAGCGAAAGGGAGGCGTCAGCTGCTGTGATCTCGAGAGCCAGAATTACATGGTGCGTCTTACTTAAGAACATAATGTGCAGGGGTTTTAGTAGGAATTCTTGTTGGATATACAATTGAATTTTAAAAGTTTGGAAGGGTTTGCATGACTGATGTAAGGGAAAAGAAAAACAATGTACAATCAAAAGGAAAAGAGCGCGTACGTTTGTACTGCATGGATTGTGGTGAATCTGACTAATGTCATGCAAAAGAAGTATCAGTTAATTTAGGGCACATGCATTAACTCTGCATGTGGACCAGCCAAGCGACGTGATCTCCCAAACTTACTTGAAACCGGTGCTGTTAGCTCAATGCATGCCGAAGATCAGCAGCAAACTTCGTCAATGTTTAGACATGTTAGTCTGATACACTTTCCCCCTACAGACCTGTGTGAGTACCGTTCAGTGTGAGTGCCACACTTTGGACTGAGTCAGCAACTTCTTCGGTCCGCTTTAGGCGCAGGGAAAGCCGTTGGCCTAGACTATTATATTCTATGTAACTACAGGCATGCTGGTAGTTGAGTGAACTGTCTTTGTACAAGAAACAATTGGCATTGTTATGCATGAAGCGGACTCTGTCGAGATATTGGGTACCTGTTTTCAGAATTCATGACACAGCACTTGTACATGTTGGCACATTCGCAACCGTGCGTTTGGAGTTTGCATAATGATGGACCCATGTAATTATAAAGGAATGTGGACGTGGAACAGTGTTACTCATGAAAGTAATATCTGCATGCGTCACGGAATTACCAAAGCAGGAATCGATTGGAACACCGGCATCAACATGCCTGTAATTTTGCTAACAGGTTTTTACTAAGGTGCTGACCCTTTACTCCTTGAACTTAGACCGCGACAAACAACAGCTTTTCTTGGCATGCGTGGGCGCTAAAGCAAGGGGAGAGAGAGAGAGAGAGAGAGAGAGAGAGAGAGAGAGAGAGAGAGAGAGAGAGAGAGAGAGAGAGACAGAGAGAGAGAGAGAGAGAGAGAGAGAGAGATTTCACTGTACTATTCCGGCATTTGGGCGTAATATATCAACGTGGCTACTTCATGCTACAAAATGTCGGCTTCTAGCATTCCAACGGTCCTCCCCGTATCTAACTCTGAGTTTCTTTTCAGTAATCCGCACTTCGGGGCATGTTAGCTTCAAAGCACATCGACATACTGCCAGTGAGCTCATTTTAAAGCCCCTCTGAACCACACAATGAACACCAAATTCTGAACTTTATCCCATTTCCAGGACAACCTTTTTACAGCACATAATGAAAAGTAGACTATTGTTCCTTTAGCACATTGCATAAAATTAAAGTGGTGCATCCAATTCGAAATAAAACATTGAATTTATCATACTCCATGTTAAACCAATAGCAATACTCATTTGAGCAGGTGTATAATTCGGATCTACCATAAGCAAGATGTCCGGACATAATACCATCACGACCTGGACATGAGCTTATGATCATCTGGACTATTGCTGTATCAATGTCACTAGCCGTGATATGTACACTAACGTTCCCATATAGAGAGGCGGCTTTAACAGAGGATAAAATATCATTCTGTTTCTCAGATGGATCTTAATTGATGACAGAAGAGTAATATTTGGCAAAAGCATCAACTCCGATATAATACTAAATCCGTGTAGAACCTCTACGTCTAATGAAGTTCCAGAAAAAGGTGGTATTTTCTAAAGCTGTATATCAGGTCAAGTCTATTATAGCCATCAGCTTCTTTTGAATCTAAACTTAATCAGCAGCGCCTTTTAGACACATTTTCATTACTTTTGTGACAATCATATACGTGCCCTTGAGTAGATTTGTCACATTAATTCCATAAATTGTTTCTGTAACTTTTCATTTTCTGAAATAAACTTTGTAGCGATGGCCCGATGTTCATATCAGATGTCGGCATGTCGAGTCTTTTCCTCAATATCGGATATCAAATTAAAAAACCAAGATTATGGATTTCAGTTATGCAGGTCTGGTGTAATGGAATATGAAAATGTTACGGCTCCGATCAGATACACTGAATATCAAACTGAGAATTTTTCCAACTCTTCACAATTTTAGAATTGTCAAATATGTTTTAAAACTTTTCAAGTTATATGTGAAGTGTGTGTTCACATTGGTCACATTATTTAATCCATCTTTTAATCTTAATATCTGTCTCGAATAATTCCAGATGACAGGGTATTGATATCGAATGAAAAATTCCATTTCGACTCCTCACTCATATTTAAACTGAGTTCAATGTACCACCACCATGTTTTAGGTTTGAGCACAGTATCACCTGTTCACTTATATTCAGCTTCCACAGCCGAAATCATGTATCACCTTATTCATATCACATCAGTATCTGCAGTAATTAACATATCAGATTCCAAACAGTCCTGTAGAACAGCGATAGGATGTAGTTCCTTCAGCTTTTGTTTTTGAAAAGAGTTATATAGATCCTCTTTTATGCGAAAATAGTTATACTGCGACATATAATACTTGTTACTTCAGATATCAGTAAGGTTCACTCTGAATATAAATGAAATAAGCAAAGGTGACCAGTAGTTAAAGATTCTTCTTAGATGAGTGAACAAGACACTGTGGTTTCGAAATTATATTTATATGACATTTATGTGGCCAATCCAAGTATAAACCTCACGAGTATAATTAAGTGAAAAATACGATAAATTTATGTAGACCTGTATGGGATTCGAACACTCGCCTAGCCAAATGTAAAGTCCAACACGCTGACCTCTAGGCCATCGGAACAACCCCCAAAAAAGGTTGACCAAGGACCCAGGGTGATGTTATAGCAGGTGTGGCTTGTACATTGACACGGTAGGGCACTTCCACAGACCGACAATTTATGAAATACACCTCTAATATAATTTCGAAGTCGGAGCAATGGCCCACAGCACTTCGAAACCAATAGAGTATTATAAAAAAAATACTTTTGTGCAGTTACTGCAATGAAAACTTAGTGTAAGATCATTACAATGCAAAAACCATGAAGAGCAGAGGCGTCTTTATTAAACTGAGGTCGCCCATGACAGTTCCTGTGGAGACTTTTTTTTTGAGAATTGTGGTGTTGCAATTATCATATATCTCACCAGGTCCGAGTGAGTGGTGATTATCTAAAACTTCTGTCAGAGCCTCAAAGATTGTACAATTTTGGCAAAGTATATGGCGGATGGGAGAATCTTGCCATTTAAACATCCAGTTCGCTGAATGACAGGTTATCTTTTGAATGGCATGAAGTGGCACAGCTACCGAGTGGAGGACCGTGACAGTTTTGTCTGTATCGTGGCACTTTTTGCCACACAAACACCTTTTAAATCTCTTTATTACGTACGGTACCGATTGTTTGAACCCATGGCAGAAATCCATAGACACACATTTAAGGTCAATGCTTATTGACCACGATGATGAATAAATCGTAAGACAAACCTCAGTTGATGAAGTTTAATTGATTCTGCAACGTTCGTGTATGTTCCGGATTGAATTATCTTTGCAATAAGTTTGAATGCATGTACAATTTAAAATGCATTGATTCTGAACCGTCATGCTCTCTTTCATAAACATCGAAATTGAAACGAATCGATTGCTAATGCTTTTCACAGCCATGTGTCCTGGACTGCATATGTGAGGAGTCTATCAGTGGGCTGGAAATATGTTTGGTACATCAGTTGGCATGTAATCCTCCGTGTGTCCCTCTTCTGATGTTTTTCCTTGTGTATTGTGTCAACACAGACATTTTGCTTTCCTAAAACTGTTCATCATGTCTGTGTATCCGAAAATTATTTACACTTACCTATGTTTGTGACAATTGTGCAACAACTGAATTTATGATCCAAGTATTCAACAATTTTTAACTAATATGTTTGTAATCAAAGTGCATCTAATAAAATTATGACATAATCCACAGGTTTAAAATTTACGCTAATTAGCTGTAATTAAAAAAACCTATAATATCCTTAATAGTAAATCACAGAGAGATACCATTCAAACGTCCGTGTGTAGGTTCGTGATAGAGGTGCATCAAACAGAATTTGAGTCTATAAATTTATACCAATTAGGAACAATTAAAATTTAAATGTTCAATATCTTGAATCAATATTAACATTCCAACTACCATGTAAAGGTTTGTAATAAAGACGCATCCAAGGAACAAATGCGCAAAACTTGTTAGGAATTTCAAAATTGAAAAGCTGAATATCTCCCAATGTATGGTAGCTGTAAGTTGTCATTTTATTTCTTCATGTATGCTCTAATTGATAAGGCACACCTTACAAATAATTAACAACATGTTCAGCATTTCAAATTGTGCTAAGTAGGTAAGTAACTATTTTCTGATGCACAGTAGCTTCAAACATAATAGAGCAATTATCAGTGTATGTTTATTGTGACGTCAATGCATGGCCATGGCTAGTGGTACGATCAGTGTTTCCTTGTAGACACACAAATTTTATGTGGAGCAAATTGTTTTTCTCTTGTATTTATTTTAGTTATATTTGATGTGTCGTTCGCCATTAACATCCGTCGACCAAACAAAGAAGTGTTTGTCTTCTATTCAGTTATCATCAGTATACTTGTAAAATAAAATTTCGAAAAATGGCCCCAAATATATCATTTCCATTTCCATGCCTGAGTTAAAACCTTTAACCGAATCAGTCTTACTCAGAATATGTCATGTAAAGCTGTTGACCAAGGGCATAATTTGACTCGCGTCTGTTATACTTTTAAAAATGTTGATGAAACGCAAGATCAAAGGAAAACGACAAAGCAAACAACTTTTAAAACCAGCGGTAAATGTTGACCGTTTTTTTTTTTTTTTTGTTTGTGAAATTTTGCCGCTCAAAAGCGTCATGCGCAAATTGTAATTGAAGGGCCATTCTTGGATCAAAAGGAAGCATTTAAGTAATCTATCAACCCCACCCCCCAAAAAAAGTTTTTTCCACAGTCCGGGGACCCAAGAGGAGAGATATTTGAACTCTTCATTCAATGGCCCCTTGCGAGAAAAAAGGACATTGAAGTTGGAATTGCACCTGTACGTATAATAGTTTTGAAGTTGTTTAAGATTTAAATTTTGTGTATTTACCTAGTTTTCATAAATTAAAATTTGACATTTTGTTTCATTAGATGCCTCTATGTTATAAACCTTTAAATTGAAGTTAGGATGATACCTCTTTCTGTAATAGTTTTGAAAGTATTCAAAAAGATTTAAATTTTGTGTATTCACGTTATTTGCATGAATTAAGATTTGACAACTTTGCTTTACGGCTCATTGGATTTGGCTATGTTACAACCCTTTAAATTGACGTTCGAATGATATCTCTATCCATAATATTTTCAAGCTATTCAAGATCTTAATTTTGAATATTCACCTAATTTGCATAAATTGAAAGCCTACAACTTTGGTTCATAGTTCATTGGATGCAGCTTTGCAACAAACCTACAATTTGAAGCTGGAACAATTACCATCTATTATAGCTTTGGAGATATTCAACTTTTAAATTTTTCAATGCCCCTCATTAGCATAATTTGAAATTTTCCAACTGATGCTTATACTGTCCATTGTATTGGCAGGTGTCGCAAGCCTATATATGCACATTGAGATTTTGTGTCTATCTGCAATAGTATGGAAGATATGGAGCTTTTAAGGCTTCAATTGCCCCTCATTTGCATAATTTTAAACGTCATGACTATTCCAAACCAGGTGCAAAATTTCATTGCTAGGTCAGTTACCATGCAAGTTTGGTGGTTTTCGGAGTAATAGGGTCTGAGAAAACTCCGGAAAATCTGGTCGCAAAGAAGAGCTAGGAAAGAAGCTAGAAACAAAGATTTGCTTCACAGCAAATCTGCCTAGGCGCCTTCAAAATGAGAACTATTTGAAATGCTAAACACGTCGCCGTAGTCAACATAATCTAAATTTCGTGTATCAGCCTAATTTTTACAAAGTAAAATGCTACAAATTTGGTTCTTGGTTAGTTGGATGTGGCTATGTCGTAAAGTTACAAAATAGAGTTTGAATGAAATATAGTGGTTTTGAAGCTATTCAACATTTAATTTTGTGTATTTGCCTAATTTGCATAAACTGAAAGGTACAATTTTGGTTTATGGTTCACTGGATGGAGCTCTGCTACAAACCCATAAATTGAAGTAGGAATGGTACCTATATTAATTATAGTTTTGAAGCTACACAAGATTTACATTTTGATTGTTCACTTAATTTGCATAAACTGAAATCCCACAAATTTAGTTCATGGTTCATTGGATGCGCCTTTACCTCAAACCTATAAATTGAAGTTGGAATGGTATGTTTATGTATAATAGCTTTGGAGATATTCAACTTTGAAATTTCCCAAAGTCACTTATTAGCATTACTTGAAATTTTATTACTTATACTGTCCAGTATATTGGCAGGTGTCACAAACCTATATATGTTCATTGAAATATTGAGTATCTGCAAAATTTTGGAAGCCTTTACAATTTTAATTGCCCCTAATTTACATACTTTTAAACATCATGACTATTCCAAATGAGAAGCAAAATTTCACTGGCTAGGTCAGTCACCATAGCAAGTTTGTTGGTTTTCGAAAAACTTAGTGCTTGAGAAAATCTCCAGACCAACTTTGTCGTGAAGAAGAAAGAAAAGAAAGAGGAAGAAAGGCATTCACAATTCCAGTGTTTACTTATACAATGAAACCTCTCTACAGTGGCCACCCTGGGGACCACAGAAAAGTCACCCCTAGGACCAGAGAAAAGTGCCGACTCCTGAGAGGGTCAGCCTTTCTGGGCAGTATGGATGGGTATGTGTGCATGCACATGTACATCATCAAACAAGCACGTATACATGTACATTGTATACATATTATAATTCAAGGGGAGGTGTGGACATGCAGTACAAACAGTCTTTCCTACTTTATTACAGACTCACATTTTAACAGAAGCTGTCAAGAAACTACATGTACATGTACCTGTGAACTAAGACAAGCACAAAACTGTCTCAGTATTGGCTATGAAAAACAGGCTTCGTCTCACTGGTAACAAGAAAACAAAGACATAAAAGCGTCCACTGAGATGACACAAATCCACACTCTGTTTCAAAATTCACAAAGTTGTGAAAACAGTTATTGAGGACTGGAAGACTATTCTTTGATGGGTCTTGCCAAGCAGACTATTTAAACAGAAGGTAGGCTCAGGTTCATTCTGTTTAGAAGTCCAGCAGCCTGTGCCCAATGGAACTGAATAAGCCCAGCAGACTGCATATCCTCAGGCAAAAACAGACCAGCTTTGACACCAGTGTCAGTCATGGTGCACTGACTACTCTGTCCAGCACTAGTGGGAACTATAGCCTGCATGGTACATATGGCAGCATGGAGCAGATCTGTTCCTGCATGATCAGAAAGAGATTCTCAGTATTTATTGAGAACCTCATTACACAAGTGTTGGAAGTCCCCCAACCCAATTTGCTAAAAGACCCAAACCTTCCAAATCATACTTAACATTCATGGCTAGAATGCTGCCTAAAAAACAGGTTCAAGCTCATTTATTATGAATGTAAAATGGTTGCCTAGCACCACGAAGGTCTATGCAGCAGTAGAACCCTGGATAGTTGTGTATTGTCGGGAAATTCAGTGAATTTAGCATCCATTCAAATTCAACTTTTGTTTGCATGCTATGTGATTTGCCGGATGTCTCAAACCTACATGTGTAAGTTAGAACTTTGTGCCTATCTGCAATCGTTTGCAAGCTATGGCGCTCTTGAAATTTTAATTGCCCTACATATGCATAATTTTAAACATCATGACTAGTCCAAACCAAATGGCAAAATTTCATTGGTAGGTCAGTTACCATGGCACGTTTGATGAACTTTGAAGAAAAACTCAAAAAACAAAAAACTTAACAAAAACAAAAACAAAAACAAAACAAAAAAAAAAAAAATTGGGTACCATGGACGGGAGGAAAAACAATATGTTTGGGCCGGCACCCAGACATAATAATAAACTAGAAAGGATGATTTGCTGGATAGCAAACAAAGAGTGTGTCTTCAAAGCATTTTGATATGGCAATATACAACTAGTGCATACCACATGAGTAGAAGTTGATGTGGCATCTTTATCTATAAAGCTTTGAAGTCATTCGAGATTTATAATTTGTACCGTCGCTACTTAGCATAATTTGAATTGCTTTAACTTTTTTATTCATTAGGCACGCAATGGTCAACAATCACCCAGTACAAGTTGGAGTGACATCTCTATTTATTATAATGTTGAAAATATTCAAGATTGAAAATTTCGAATACTGCTCATTAGCATAATTTAAATTACTAGAACATTTGTGTTAGGTTCATTAGGTGCGGAATGGTCAATATCCCCCTAGTACAAGTTCAAATGACATATCTATTTTTAATAGTTTTAAAAATATTCAAGTTTTAAACCTTCAAATGCTGCTTATAAGCATTACGTAAATTGCTACAACTTTTGTTCTAAAATTCATTAGATGCGCAGTGGTAAAAAACCCTCTAGTAGAAAGTTAAAATGACATCTCTATCAATTATACTTTTGCCGATATTCAAAATTTAAAACTTTGAATGCCCCTTATTTGCACAATTTTAACCATTTTCATTCCGCTGCATAAAAAGGCCCAACTCGTTGTATGGAGGTACAATCATGTCAAGTTTGGGGTTTCTATATATAATAGTGTCAGAGAAAAGTGTCGAACACATTCGCTGGTAAACAAGAAAGAAAGAAAGAAAGAATTTTAGAAAAAACAGAAAAGTGTGTGTTGACACACACACTTTTATGAGGGGATCTGTATCCAACCATTTAAGGAGCATTCAGTCATCACATAATGCAGGACTGCTTGAAGGTTTCTCACAAGGCTGCTTGCATATCACCCACTGTGAGCTAATTGTCAAGTGCATCAGTGGCCTCGCTTTCAAAATAGGTTGTCACTGGCAGTGAATGCTTCAGTAGAGTAGTCTGTAGCTATTGTTTATTGTTGCAGAAATCTCACAGAAAGCCTCATCTTTTACACATTATTCTAACCACCAAAAGACAAGTTTGAGCACCAGCAAGAACTAGGACGAGGAATGTACACAAAGCAGGCTGGAGTAATAAATATGTTCAAAGAGCTGTCCAAGAAGGTCCTATATATCCTTGAAAAATGACACCACTAGTTCTTTGGCCAAGCTTAAGCAATTGCCCCTAATTAGCATTATTTGAAATTCTAGAGGGTCAGGCCTTCTGGGCATTATGAATGAGTATGTGTGTATGTACTTGTACATTATGGATAAATGCACATATACATGTACAGTGTATACATATTATAATATAAGGGGACGTGTTAACATGCAATACAAAACTGTCTTTCTCCCTTTATTACAGAATCAAATTTTAACAGAAGCTGTCAAGAAACTACATGTACATGTACCTGTGAACCGAGACAAGCACTATACTGTCTCAGTATTGACTATGAAGAACAGGCTTCATCTCACTGGTTACAAGAAAACAAAGACATAAAAGCGTCCACTGAGATGACACAAATCCACACTCTGTTTCAAAATTCATAAAAACAGTTATTGAGGACTGGAAGACTATACTTTGATGGGTCTTGCCAAGTATCCTATTTCTAACAGAGGTTACACTCAGGTTTGTTGTGCCTAGAAGTCCAGAGGCTGGCTGGTTCTCTTGGGACTGAATAAGCTCAGCCGACTGCATAGCCTCAGGCAAAAAAGGACCAGATAAAATACCAGTCTCAGTCATGGTGCACTGGCACCTCTGTGCAGCACTAGCACTAGAACTATAGCTTGCCTGGTACATATGGCAGCGTGCAGAAGATCTGCTCTTGCATGAACAGAAAGAGATCTCTGTATTTTATTGAGAGCCCCATTACACAGTTGTCAGACGTCCCCCTCTAATTTGTTACAAGACCCAACCCTTGCACACCATAAAACTAGCATGCATGAATAAAAGGCTGCCTACGTGACAGGTTCACGCTAATTAATTATGGATGCAAAATGGTTGCCTAGCACCATGGAGGTCAAGCACAGGTCAACAAGAAGTTGACGGCCTGCTTGTGTGGATTATGGAGAAATTCGGTGAATTCAGCGTACATTAAAATTTTCCAACTTTTGCTTGCATGCTATTGAATTTGCCAATTGTCTCAAACCAAAAGGTGTAAGTTAGAACTTTGCGTCTATCTGTAATATTTTTGAAGATATAGAGCTTTTAAAATTGTAATTCCCCTCATTTGCATAATTTTAATCATCATTACTATTTCACACCAAGTGACAAAATTTCAGTGGTAAGTCAGTCACCATGGTAAATTTGGTGGTCTTGGGAATAATAGTGTCTGAGAAAAACTTCGGACAAATTTGGGTGCCATTGACGCGAGGAAAAACAATATGTCTGGATTGGCATCCAGACAGAAAAAGGATGTGGATACAATGCAAAGTCCTGGTGAGTCCCTTCCGATTAAGTAGTGAAAACAGCAATAACAAAAAAAAAAAAAAAATTAAACAAAACAAAACAAAAAAACAAAAAAAAAACCAAACCCATCCCCCCCCAAAAAAAAACAAACAAAAACACCCCCCCCCCCCAAAAAAAAACACTGCCACCACAAAACTTTGACGGTGACCGATATATTGGTAAGAAACCTATTTCTTGTCAGTAGTTTTGTGTTTCATCAGGACATCTTGTAGGTCCAGGCAGTCAACAGGTGCGGCGGTCGCGTCTCGCGGCAGCGAAATGGACCTTATGGGAATTTCTTTCATTGCTCACATGAGAAATGAGTACGCATTTTCAGATTTCACAGTAATAATAAAAAAAAAAAACGATTTCACGCTCGTGATTATTGAAAACAGGATTCAAGAGTTACTCAGTATATGCTAAAAAAATCTTGTTAAATTTGTAGTTCTCACTAACTAAATTCGCGTTCCTCGAAAAAGCCGTGCTCCTCATGCAGCTGTGTTTTAAAGGGCCATAACTTAATTAAGAAATATGTACACAATACTCAAAATATAGACTGCCAAAATAAAGCAGATGATATTCTACACCAGCAGCTGCTGTCGACAGGTTACGACGAGAAAGTGATAAATTGCCGGCAGGGCTAAACCCGAGTCACATTATATTGTAAATTCGTTTCCCTGCGTTCTTTGCAAATGCCGAAGTCGGGTTATGTCAATGCATAATCGTCCCTTACTGGATGTTCAGCTTTGCTGGTGATAATATAATACTGAAGATACAGGTCATGTAACTTAATGATAATCTGTTGATGAGATCTTGGCATGAGTATCCACCTGTTACCGCTCAAAAATGTCTTCGTGTGAAATGTCGTCTGCTTCAATGTTTGCTCTAAATTTCTCCTTACAAAAAAAATCTTGAACGCGAATTGCAGATGAGACTCACCAGGAGAACATGCCCCAGATCAAAAAGTTTCTCTGCATCGGACTTTGCGCTCAACCCATGCAAAAAAACCTGTTTAATCAGTTTTATTTTCTAAACACAAACGGCAAAAAGGCATCGCTTACATCGAGGCATATTTTTTTACTCCCATAAATATCTTGTTTTTGTTTGTGATTCCTATAAAGACGATGATGTTGATAATGAAGTACAGCGGTCGCGGCAGATGCAAGCTCTTTAGATGCGAACTAACATATTGTTAAGAAACCCATTATTGACTCATTATTGCTGGCATGTTGTGAAAGTTATGTTAACTCCTATTGTACATCCATGTATTTTGCTTCGCCATGGATTTATTTTCGTAAAAACGCTTGTTGCATTCACGCTTTCAGAGGATTGTTTTCTGGTGCTCGAGGCAGTAGTGCCAGTTACTTTGGGTTCTTCCTGAATCAACACCTTTGGCTCTTTGTAGAAGAAACAAGTCTAATTTGCGTCTCGGACAGCAGCACAGTAACAATCATTTGGTGTCTGGTGCTCTATCCCATGACACTTCAATGTGTACCCTGTCATTAAACACTTAAATAATCCATTGTGTTCACAAAAGGGAATAAGCCATGGTTGTTACATACTTGGTAAAAGTTCTTGTATGTATACAGTATATGTGAAATCAGGGACGTGCTATATAAATAGCACGTCCCCGGTTAAATCTTGCCTTGTTTGGATCTCTGTGAATTTTGACCTGTCACGCTGTTTTACCATGGAGGTATAATAGGGTGGCGGGACAACTGTAGAAGATACACAGATTTTATCAGCCATTAACCCATCAATCTCCTTCGATATTCAAAGGCGCGTTGCCCGATAAGGTGGACCTCTGATGCAGAATGTGCATTGACGCACCACCAGCCCAGGCTTTAGCGCAATCTCGGCATGCTTTGCGCGGGTTTATGTATGTACGGGGACAGGCTCCGAAACATGTACTGAACAGTCAACCGCTGAAGACCCTTCAACTTCTTTGGGCTAATACAGCCTTGGTCAAAGTTCTACAGACGAACATGTATAATATGGACAATATGAACAACAGAACTCCCATATAGATCTATAGGCCAGACAGTGACAAGTTAGCTTATGGAGAGTAAAAAGTTCGGACTGCAGAATATATCAATGTCTACCAGGAAGTGGTTCTGCACAGAAAGACACAAATGCAATATATATATATATATATATATATATATATATATATATATATATATATATATATATATATATATATATATATATATATATATATATATATATATACATATACAGGTTGCATAACCACTTACATAATGTTTGTTGAACTCTTCGTGATGAAATATAAGCACATACGTTTGGCATGTCGGAATATCCTCTCCGTCCTTATTGCTGTGCTGTAGCAACACACACATACAGACACAGTTTTTGATATGGGGATGAAGTCGTCCATCTACTTGAACGCCAGTGACACTAAAGATCGACACTCGAGTTACGGCAATGTGAATCTAAACAGTCGTGAAAGTTTAAATTTTTCCACACTATCGCTCATTTGTTCATAAAGTCTATAAACAGCTTATTATTATGCTTTCTATCACCTCTGCATGGCGGGAACATGTGTTAGCATTTAGCTGCATTTTGGGTTCGAAATTATGATATTTGGTTTGGGGCTTATTTTTGCAATTAGAAATCACTTTTTGTGAGATTTAGTATGCAAAAATGCAGGATACTCTTTTTTGTGCATATACGACTTTTTAAAAATAACAGGCAATGTAATATGCAATATAAGGACAGAAGTAGTTTCGTGGTCATTGACCTTTGAAATTACGGTTTGGGCACGGCTTCAAAGATGCTTCTGAAGAGATCTGCCTCATGCGTAATCCAAGGTGATATAACAACAGTCATTGGAAGTCTTGAAGAAAAAATAATGATTGGCTCTTAAAGTTAAACGCTTTGCTGTAGACACGTAGATTAGGCGTATAGTCTTTTGAATAAATCGCTTGCATAAAAATCATGACAAATATGGCCTCAATCTATTCCTGGCATGCTCCAGATTAGAAGTGCATGTGTCCCTTGTGTTACTTAGAGAGAAAAAAGTATTGTTCTCAATTTTGAGACAGCTACAGACAGTTAGATGGGATGCATGAGAATCCTGGTCTGTTCACGACCTTTTATCCCCTGTTAAACCAGTCGAATCCGTCTAGAGCCCTATGCAGCTGAGGAGATTAATTAAACATAGATGAATCCATCCGGTTATATTAAACCCCATGGATCAATTTTCCTGGATCACCTAAACCAGACCAGTGTGTAGATTTGACATGATAGAACTTCATTTCAATTGTGTTGGGTCTGGCACAGAGAAATCCGTTTGGTGTGGATATTGCAAGGTTTCTTTGGCACTCTGAAAAGTCGAAAACGTCTCAGAGAAGAATGACACATGACATCATGATTTGCACTTTTTTGGTGTAGTCTTTAGTGTATGCTCCACGATGTATTATTCTTCCTGCAAACAGTTTCATGAAGCAACCTAAGTGCAGCCCTAAAAAAATAGCATTTAAATCGCAATTTTAGGAATACTGGAGTACCTGTGACACTGTTTAAAGGTAACCAAATACAGCCGTATTTTTTACATAATCCTTTCCCGCTCAAAATCGTATGAAGCAACCGGGTGCTAATTGTCTGCTTTTATGTTTCAAATTGTTCGTTAATATAAAACACTTTAATTATTCTAAAGAATACCTAGCATGTGATCCTGCTCCAGATACACAGAGTCCTTGAAACAGGGTCTTGACACCGCCTAGTTCTAACCAGGAAAGGGTTAAAACGGTCTCAAACTAACATCTTATTAGTATTCTTCTTGGGAAGTATATATATCTTAAATGGTCAATCGGGGTCTCGAGTCGTCTTCAGTTACCATGCTAAGTTCTTAGCAGAAGGGTGATAGGGTGAAAGGGATGCCACAGAGGAAGGCCTGCAGGGAATAACAGAGGCATGACCGGAATGTCAGACAGGCATTCAGAGCGCTGGCATGTCGATAAGATTATTTGACTTACAATTAAGGGTTCAGAACGAGCCAACGTTAGCTGTTGGCTTTAGTAGTCTCCACTCTCTCATTGCCTGGCCAAGGTGTGGAGTCGGCCTAGACGTAAGTGATGTCACAAAAAGTTATCTTTCTGAAGACTAATTCAGTGACAATGCAGGCGAAGATCAAAGGCAGGAGTCGACCTTTCATAATCAAAGGGATGGTTGACCATGCTGGCTCATATATATTATACGGAAAATGTCATTTTTGTTACGTTCTAGACAAGACAAACTTATTATGACTGCCGAACACGTGTACGTAGTGGGCGTGCTTGTGCTTTGTATTACTTTTGTTCTATCCGTCTTGATGTAGCACGCAGTGACCACACGTATTTCGCACTCCTCGTTGCCGCACGGGTGTCAAGAATCCATTGTTGGTTGATCTGAATTGGTGTTTATCTATTTGTACTAAACAAGATAGTCTGGCGAAAGTGATATCTTGCGGAAACGACCTTGTCTAAGTGTGTTTCAAGGGCACAGAGGCACACGCCTTAAAGATACTTGAATTTTCAAAGGGCACACCGATCATGAGAGGTTCCGGAACAACTCCAGACAACTTTACCTGGCAGAAGTTTCAAGTGATTCCTTTAGACAAGTGTTGTCCTCTGGTGATTAAGTCTTGTGGGCGTATTCCATTGGTTCAGCTTTATCGACCCTTTCTCGTGGTATGGGAATTAATCCTTGTATGAACTTTGCTCACCCACTCACAGGTTTTAATATCATGGGGATGCATTGGAATAATTCAACATTCTTGGCGTTGGCCGTCGAGTGCGGTATTTGGATTGCTAAAGCCAGCGTAATGAGTTTATCAAAATGAAAATGATTAGAATTCACGAACTGTTCTTCTGCAGCTGCATACAACAAAAACTTCTTGGATATCCTTTTTACTCATATTCATAAAGCATTTTACCCAATGGCATATGATACCAATTTCAGTCTTACGTCCCCTTCTATCGTTGCATAGCCAATAAAATTGCTCCCTGCCTGTACAAAACAGCTTTAAAAGGCGTGGCTGGTGTAACGGAGATGCCCAGCTATGCTTGCTGCAGACTACAGTTTGTAAGAAAACAGTTATAAACACGTTACTACAATCGAGTGCCATTCATAAGGGTGCGGAGTGAGAAGACCTCTTGCCATTTTGGCGCATGGATAAAGGTTCATGTTTATGAAAGTCGGTCTGCTTAAAAGACGTCATCGGAGAATCGTTGGTTCCTTCAGAACATATTTTGATGATGAAGTATGCACAAATAGTTAAGTGAGAAAAGCAAACACCATTGTATGCCTTGCATAAGGGACCGCCCCGGTGCCCTTGTTGGGTAATTTTTCGGTTTTTGCGAGGTTAGACCGAGCAAAAATGTTCCGACTCGTGTCCAAACAAGGTCCCAAATACTTTGCCATACAAAACTCTCTTAAACTTGTAATATGCAATAATTCCCTTCAGTAATCGGTTTAAACACACGAGCGATTTGCCAATGTATTATTATCCCTTCGAGTACTGTTTTAGTTTCAGTTCTTTATCAAGGTCGTCTGCACAGGGGATCGAGATGACAGGGGAAATTGTTTGCCGTGTGATCTATTTTATGGCTGAAGGTTCAGATTCATGTTGTAAGGAGCCTTTATGCTCCCTTGTTCAAGAAAACATATATTAATTTACTTACAAAATATCAAAAATAGAAGCATTTCATGTTAATATGGTTTGAACGTTCAGCACTTTTTATTAAATGTTGTAAGAACTATTACTACCAGCTAGACCAAAGAATGCAATAAGATATAAATATTGACAGGAATACTAGAAAGGATTGGATTCAAAGCAAATCTGCCTGTGCTTACGAAGGACAGTCTTTGCCTTGTACATTAAAATTGAAATTGCAAAAACTATACGAAAGACAACATGGACTTTCAAAAGTCTCTAGTAGGAAAATTTGGCTCTTAGCATGAACAATTTTGCTGGTAAAAAGGAACAAAGGACAGAAAGAAATCTGGATAAAACAGAATATATCAAGTATCAGCAAACAAACAAGTTTCGGTCATGTACTTCTACCGCTGTACACTGTTTATGACAACTTTGATTAATTTATGGATCACTGTTGACTCAACAGCGTGGACTGATGGCCAAATGGTAGCAAAAATGCTATGGCTAGTGTGAGCGTAAACAACAAATGTTTGAGAGATACATAATTCACTCAATTATGAGTGAAGTAATATTGATAAAATTGTGCCAATTTATCACTAGAATCCATTTTCACACACTGTCCAAATATGGCGCTTCTACCATGAGTAATACTTCAGATATGACGATGGGGCAAAATTGTGCGAATGATGTGGGCAATTTATTTTAGAATGACTGCTGTATGTCTTGTTGATCACAATTCTATACAAGTCTGCTATTGTTGTCCGAATTTGTATCATGTCAGTTTCACTAAAAGGGCCACACACTTTTCAGAAATTCCAGGTGTTCTAGCTTCAGTGGTGTCTGATTGCTTAACTAGGGATAAAATTGAGGATACACAAACCTAAGTTGTGAAGTAAAAAATGCACATCTATGCATAATAGTTTTGAAGACAGATAGTCAAAGTTTAAACTTCTCAAGTGCCCCAAATTAACATAAATTAAAGGCCTACATCTTCTCCTTGTAGTAATTCGATGCCTATAGCACAAAACTATAAATTGAAATCGAAATGGTATCTCCACCTATCATAGTTGTGAAGATATTTAACATTTAAACTGTCAAGTACTTCTAATCAACATAAATTAAAATTCTATAACTTTAGTTTGTAGCTTGTTCGAAGCACCAACAGGACAAACATATAAACCGTGGTTGCAATGACACCTCTACTTCTCATAGTTTTGAAGATTTTAAAAATGAAAATTTTCAAATGGCCGTAATTTGAATGATTTCCAAAGCTATAACCCGTCTTCATAAAAAGACCGGGAATTGTGTATGTAGGTATAATCATGTCAAGTTTTGGACTACTATTGAAACGTCGTCAAATACAATGTCGAAGTAATATGCTGTTAAAGAAAGACGAAAAATATTATAAAAAAGAATCATAGAAAAAAAGATGTCTGTGGTACACACAGACATAAAAACCAAAAAAAAAAAAAAAAAAAAAAAAAAAAAAAATCCGATGAGAAACCACAGCTGGGTCACAAGTTTAGTTTTGGAGTCGAACTTAGCACATTTTCCCCGTCGTTTCACTGTATAGCCTCATCATTTACTTCGGTTAATACAACTTAAATCTTTGTTATTTTTATTCAAAATATGACATCGTGTGTGAAAAAAAGTACCACGTACTGCTTAAGGGAGGAAAATGACGATTGAGAAATAAATCTTGTTCGATTGTGAAAAGTGGCCTCAGCAGTCATTTTGTATTGTGATGAGAATTTCCATGCCCACCAAATTGATATCACTTAGAACGAGTTCAAATATTTCCATTCGGGCTCTCAATGTGAATTTACTATTGCAATCACGACTCTGTACGTATATATTGTGTGTGAGGTTAAATGAAATATTATCTTTTTAAGAAAGAGTGTTTTAGATGAGGTAACAAGAAAAACGATACTGGCTCATTTATTCTATGTGAATCTCTGCCGAAGGACTTGGAAATTGTGCTTGCAACGCTTAATAGAATTAATCTTGCACGATTGCTTATTTGAGACATGTTTTAGATCGTGAAATATCGCACTGACAGATACTTAGCTGAACTTAAGTTTCACCAAATGGAATTAGCTGTCATTGATATCCATCCAGTGTCCTGGGCAATGTTTCACCAGTGTAAAAACTGTCAGCCTAGGCAAATTTAATGGACTGTCTCCTCCTCAACCACCCTAAGTTTGTCGTAAACAAAAACATATCCTGTCCAACTGAAATCGATCAACATCTGCATGTTCAGATTGGGAAATTTTCTAAAAAATGCAAATTTGATATTATCTTGCTGTATAATGTGACCCTGCCTTTGGTTATTCTACAGCAACATTCTTTGGGTGATTTTTGAAGACAGATGTTGCATTCAGTCACATATATTTATACGTTATGGTAGTTCCCGTGTAAATAGTTTCTTAAGGGAATTTAGACCATAGTTTGCGGTGTCTTTTTCCTCAACCGTTGTGCAATTGGGACCAGGCGGTAGAGAAGAATTTTGCAGAATAATTTACCACGGGTTACATGCTACTTCAGCATGCTCTTTATAACTGGGTACGGACTCCTGTGCATATATAATCTGGATATATGCGGCAAGAAATTTATTTCATGTTTACCTACTTTACTTTAAAATAATTGTGAATAAAACATATATGCTGTATTTCCTAATTTGAATGAAGTGTGTAAACAAAATTATGACCACAGCCTGACGAAAAGTAAAGAAAAATTATAAACCGTCAACAAATCAGAACATTATGATAATTATTACTGGACGGAGTTTTATATTTTGAAGTATCATTAAAGATGATTCATAAAGTGCTCCGTCGGTACAGTAGAAAAGGCTGAGTTCAACAATTTTAAATGCAAAAGTGGTGCACATACTTTCTTTTTCAAAATTGTCTCGTTAGAGCGGGACAGAGTGAATGAGTGAGCAAGTATGTGTGTGTGTGTCTGTGTCTGTGTGAGAGAGATAGATAGATAGAGAGAGAGAGAGAGAGAGAGAGAGAGAGAGAGAGAGAGAGAGAGAGAGGGGAAGGAAAATCTTTTATGTTCATTTGCTGTGGCCATGCTACCAATACCAATTGTACTGCTTTATCTTTAGCGTGATAGACAGCATCAACCACTTCAGGCTTTCAAGCGAATCTATGTTTTTCATCTTAACCAAGTCATCTTTTGATCATAACATGACAAAAGCTACGTGTGTCGCTCTGGGCACTTATAAGGCGCCCTGAGCGTGTAATGGAAAACTCGGTAAAAGCTTTTGTCTTTGAGCACATTCTGTGCTATCAGGTATCATCCAAGCCTTGTCTTCAAATCTTTTCCCCAAGGTGCAATATATAAGGAAAACTAAAAGCAGACGATATTGTTGACCTGTTTAGCAGGAAGGGTCGAGTTGCCAGGATGAGTCGCATGATGGCCGGAACCAATCAGGTGGGTGATCGTGGCAAGCGTTATGGTGTTTTATTACCATTTGCTTCATGTTGACATAAACTAACATGACATGTGCCACAATTTCCTATTTTATCATAGATTAGCTAACCAGATACGTCCTCTTACATCCGATCATTTCTTAAAAATCTGTTTTCATTCGGAAGGGTATAGCGTGATATGGGATGCATCGTGTGGATAACAATCAACTCTAATACCAAAATGACAAACTTATACATCATGAAACGTTGCCATTGCGTTCATATTGCAGAATGTTCACTACACTGACAAACGATATTAAAGCAATTTCTGCTTCAATGTAAACGCTGTTAGCAGAGTGTAGACAGGAACAAGAGTCAGTGACCTCTTCAACAATTTTATCTGGTATATGATATACCATTTTATCACGTTTTTCACCAAGCTATATCTTCAGGAGAAGCAGAATAGAAGTTTAAAGATTGAACTCTTGATGCAAAGGGCGTTCAAAACCGAATGTTGTGGCTTTGATTCCATTTTTGACCCTTGACCAAAGCAGTATCGTTTTTAAGTTTTCGTCTCACAAGCCTACTTGCCTGAAAAACGGCTGCGTGTTTGTTTTCCGGTCAAGAAAAAGCACATCAATTTAAATTAAATGCTGTGAAGGTGCTGTCAATTATTAAAAAACAACTATTATGAAAACGAGGGTATCCGGTCACACAGCCATCACACATTTTTCGACTTATAAAGGGTCCCGCGTTTCGGGAAAGGTTTTTTTACTATGCAAACAGTTTCCAGAGAGTCCTTTAAGCATTTGCGTCTGATACGGGGTTCGTAGCCCTGGGGAAGGCAAATAAAGATAGGGGAGTTCAGACAAAGGATCTTATCGTGACACCAATACACAACAGAACCTAACTGCTTTCTTTCTACTCCCCCTAGTTGGAACCATAATCAGAATCTGGTTGTTCTTTAGGCATGAAGACGCACAATATATAGACCAGACACTGGGTAAAAATAATAAAAAAAACCCTGTGCTTGACCAGATCATCATAAATCAAACTTGGATCAAACAGAGTGTGCACATGTCTCAAATAAAAACACATGCAGATACACACCATCATATATACAGTCTGCAGGTGACAACTGAAACAGAGTCCTATCTAAACACCATGCAGACCTAGCACACAGAATGGTCTGGTCAGTAGAGAAACAAAGCATAGATGTTGTTGGAAGCCACCATTCGCCCAACATCGCGGGTGTCCCTTCAACATCCTTGTAATTGACCACCATCCTGCATGCTAACCGGCGGGCGCACTATGCATATCTTTATCACGCAAAAATCAATTGACATATGTGAAAAGAACATGTGGCTAACAGGTAAATCGATACAGTGCATTATACTTGATACATTATAGGTGCCGTGACATTTTAAATGGTGTATAACGTGTGGGATCAAATACTCCGTTAAGATATGAAGTGTCTCGTGTCCACAATAAAGTTATGTGCAGCTTTCAAAATTAGATGTGTAAAACATTCATCTGGAAGTTCATAACTCCCAAATACATATATGTTAGCTGGTCTATCACTGCCAACATGTATGGTTTGGTTTAGATGGACACCAGGAGCTGTTGACCGGAATGTAATATAGAAAAGTTTTTTTTTTAGCCTGGGCAGAGTTTCGACAGTAAAGACTAATATATTTAATGCGTGCCAAAGAACTGGAAATGCATCGAGTAAATTGCCAAAATAAGTGGATTCTTAGAATAGATGAGCTTCATACAGTTATGACATCATTTAGGACAAGCACTTGATTTGAGGAAAGTGGCAAAGATTATGCTTAGATTGAGGCTGATTTGAATGGCTATGCTACTGTTAGGCAAATTTTTGAATCCAAACAAGGAGAGCATTGAGAGCCCACCCAATGACTCTCCAAGTCCTGCTTCGCCTTCCAGTTGCTATATTTTTAGGACCATCGGGCACTACTTGAATTAATCAACCAGCCTGAAAAATCATCCCCTGGTACTATCAGATGCTTTGTCAAATTTTGGAGAGCAACAAAGAGGGATATGCTTTGAAAGAATATATATCTTCCAGCAAAGCAAATTATCCAATGTTCCAGTTCGTTTTACAATACATGTATATGGACATGGACTTGTTGCTCCTAGCCTTATTTTGTTCCACCTGAGAAGGTATTAGGGATTCACATTTGGCATTTCTTTATGGCCTTCCAAAATATTTCTTTGTTTATGACAAGGAAAAGTATGCACGAATGGTGCCATTGTATCTCGCAGAAATGGTACAGATTAAGGATACAGATCCTGACATTTAGCAAGTGTTTCAAAATGGAAACTTTGTTGTCAGCAACAGTAGCATTTCTTTCACTGGCATTGAACCAGATCATGAGGTTGAGATCTTAAATGGGATGAAAGTAATAGATGGTCTGTCAGGCATTACTTTGAATCCAGCAGCTGGCGGAAGGTTGTTCCTTATTGATCTTGAGATGGTGAGGCTGCCAGAGGAAGCATAAATGCGAGAGGCGCAGTGCAAAACCATCGAGTCAGGTACCATGAGCTTTCCAGATCTGTTGTATATAGGCAGCAAATGAGTGCTCAGAAGTGTAAGAATGCCATTGGGTCAAATATCATCTTGTCGCAGATAATGGAAAGGATCTTGTCAATATTGTCACAACAATTGTCATGCCAGATGACATCCAGAAGAATATGTGTGATGCACGTAATATAGGTCATGAAATGTATACCACATTTGTTGAAAAGAGAAAAAAGAAATCAAACGTTAATATTTGTGCAGGAATGCCAAAGAGAAAACACATAAGGTAGAAAGATGCAATAAAAGTGATTCAACAGAAAACACAGCAAAGTTGTTGAATTGTGATAGGATACAACCTTATTTACACGCTTGTTGCCCAATTTCGTTCTGACATTGACATAAAAGAAGCAATATCCAAATATGAATTCCAGGCTTTGTCTTGTCCATTTTTGGTTCTGATGGCCATCTGTTATCTTGCATGAACCAAAGTATATGAAGATTAATTCTGGAATCACAAGTGTCTGATCAAAGTACAGAAGCATTGAATATGGAAGCGACACTGCAACTCAAAATGAGCAGAGAATGACGGTTTCCCCATTTGATGGAATGGCTTTGTTTATACAGTAGGAAAACCCTTAGGTGTAAAGACCTGCCCTGATCTTACATCTCATTTCGCCTCATTATCAATGTTCAAAACCTTGGGTTGTAAAGTGATTCATCTTACCTCTGACAGATACGATACCAACAGGTTTTGAAGCAAGATACCAGAGAAAGACGCCAATCTGGAACACATTCAATTATGCAGCGTTTAACAGATTCTACTCTGATTGAAAAGGGTTCATTGAAACAATTGCCAGCCAAATCATTCACCAAAGATGAGTTGACAGTCTATCTTGCTGATAGGACATTTGCTAATTTCAAGGAGAAAGGCAAGTGTCTCGTAGCATCATGTCTTCAAACAGCAGTTGCAACTTATTTCGATGCTAGACATCTTAATAGCTGTCAAGAAAGAGGCAGACACAAATACCTTCCTTTGGAGTTTTGGTGCCAGCAAAAGAGGAGCACAAGAGCTTTTTATTCATTCTCCTGTGTCCGAAATTGTGTTGATGCTATATGCTATTTGGTGCTGAAGTTGTAGCACTGCATACTGTTTTGGACTCTCTTCGTACAGATGTAGTTGCAGCTTTAGCTGGTTTCCCTGCATTTGCTGGCTGTGACGAAATGATTCATGCCTTGACCATAGTTTGATATAATTTGCGTCTGATCATTAGATGGGATAGGTCATCCAGCTGTTTCGGCAGTAAAGATGACAAAACCTTTTAGACTTTGGCAGTCTATAAATAACCACAACTACACATGACAAAACCTTGTAGACTTCGGCATGTTAATAGTACCATGGTGTGTCTTTAAATAAACATAACATGCTTCACCTTTATGATGTCACCATTCATGTTTGATTGAATTAAATATTGTTGGCAATATTGGGAAGCTACTGCTTCAACCAGGCCCACTAGATTTTTCCCCTTGACAGACAGAGCCCCTTTAAGATTATGGTCCAGGCCTTTTGGGCTTTGCTCAGACGTTGTTTGTTTGAAATACACGTTGCCCATGCTCGTTTTGTCCTCAATGTATTTGAGAAGGCAGTTTCAGAGGAAAAATTCCGTGCAACCAGTGGAAATCTCCAGTCTACAGAAGAGTTTCATGGGCCACATTTGGTGTCTGGTAGCTGATTTCTCGACTCAATATACCTGACAGCAAGGCAGACATGGTCATTGACTCCGCTACCTTCCAGTCCACCTCCTCCCAAGCAAGGAAAGTGAGCCGTCCGACCTTCTCCTTTCACAGTCTCTTAACCTTGTGTTATCATAGATAACTTGGCCTCAAGAGGAACAGGAGATCAGACATTCGAAATCTCTATAACCTGTATTTAACACATCACATGATGACTCCATGCCTTTAATCCTCGGACACAGGTGTCAGTTTGGGGGAGGAGGGAGCTAACAAAATAAACAAACCATTCATTCAGTCAGTGGGAGTAGCCATCAACCCCAAAGGGACAATAAATGACTTCCAGTCACTGTTGCCATCATTGGTCAGCAACTTAGCCTTTGGACTGTCATGCCAACCTTGCCTGTGTTTTCCACCAGCCATTCCCTGATCCTGTTAATAAAAACTATTGTCTGGGTAGGCTGCATATATGGCAAAGGGAGAACTTCCTTCCTCGCTGTCAGAGTGGCCATTTTGAGAAGTAGGGAGACTATAATGCTCTTTCAAATTAGTATGCCAACCAATCAAGTGGAACTGGCCATTTCTGATCGACGCTTCATCGGTGACTTGGTTACTTCACTGACATCCATTGCATCCTTAACTCTTTGCCAAGCTGGTTGAATGCCCTTCCACATACCAAACCATGGGAGCAACAGCAGCTCAAGCTGCCTGAAGTAGATGCAGGCTCAGCATTCCCTTCACTTGGTGGAACAACCTCATCCTCCATACTCTGCATTTACCTTAGCGACCCACTACATTACTTTTAATGTTCCGCACATCGCACTGGAAAGTGTCTAATGGGCCCTTGACCACAGCCACATTTTGAACAAGTCCACAAACCTGGCATGTCAGGTTCTGCAAGACCTGGCCAGTGTTTATAGCCTCTGCTTCTGTCATCTTTTACTCTGGAGCATATGCTCTCTACTGGCTGGTGGACCAGATATTGCTGCCTTTATTTTTTCTTTAGCAGGTGTACATATCTACTCACAGCCCTATCTATGCTTAAACTGATTCAGCATATCTTTAATTATACCCATGTGCACTTTTACAGTGCATGTTTCTGCTACCAGGCATATGCTAATGATCAAATTAAAAATTTCCAACATGGAAACGCTACCAAAGTAACTGCCAACACATACATACATACAAGCAATAACTTTTGATGTAACAGCACAGAAGCACTGCAACACCAGTGATCGAAATGGATTTACACAAGCAATAATTTCAACATTTAACAGTGTAGACAGACTGCCAAGGCAGTGATGGAAACGTATTTAAAAAAGAGTAGTTCAAATATTTGACAGTGTGGAAACACTGCCACGCTGGTGGTGAAAATGTATTTCTGCAAGCATAATTTCAATATTTGACAGTGTGGCAACACTGCCAGGTCAATTATGGATGCGTAAACAAATAATAACTTGTAATATATAACATTGTATCAACACTGCCAGGCTGAGCATATAAGTCTTACAGATAATGAGCGATACTATTTTACAATGTGCCATATGGATGCTTTCCTACTTTCAATGCTCGTACAATTGGCTATTTCAACCACAAAGCTCCACACTATTCACTTTAGACTGGGATGCACACAATAACACATGGGATATTACAATAAGTTACAGTCAATGATAATATACAAAAAAATTCAGAGCATGCATGTATACACAGTTTCAATACTATGTATACTGTAGTGCATGCACTAAATTGGCCAAAATTCCTCGACTACACTCTATTCCACTGTAAAAATGATGAAGCCATGGGTAGCATGCATGCAGATTGCACCACTTCACTATTATGACTGTGGAATTAAAATGCTGGCTTTCCATTACCAGTCGTGTTCATTAGATATATGGTTAGCGTCCCAGAGCTGCTAGATTCACGCCAGCGCCAAGAAGGTCATTCGATTGCACAGTTCAACAAACACAACTGATTGTTTAATAAACCCTTTAACTTGGTGAATATTGAAATTTCATGTGAAATAGTTTTCACAAGACTGCAGCATCACGGCACCAAAGTAATCTGGATCAAAATCCATGAGTGACCATGTCCATATCACCATCATCAGCATATGTGTATAGGAGATATTGCTTCTTTTCGTTGGGGTCTAAACAGTGGTTTGATAAGGCCTTGCTGATACGAAAATTATGAATCTGTTGGAATATTATGTCATGGGTTAATCTGGGCTGTTCAGGACCACCTCTAGGGCACATGCAAATGTGGCCACTTAAAGCAAATACCGCTCTAGGGCATGTTTAGTTGTGTCGTCATTACAAATGATAGGCCAAAGCCTACTTCTGTTTGTTGATCAGAATTCTCCAGCAAGCAATTCTGGCGTTTTCTCGACATAAAATCTGACAATCTTTACAAGATAACTGTATCAAATGTCACAAACCGTGGCATAAATCCTTATTCAGTCCAGGATGTCTCCAACATCGTTGCCAGATAAAAGCAGGTTCAAAGATAACATATCAGAGCAGCATACATGATCAAAATGATGCTGTTACAACTGGCGGCGCCCTATTTTCGTCCATTTTATAAACTGGATTCCAGATTCACGACCCTTATTTCTCTGCCATATTAAATTGGTGCAAGAATGATTTTTCTTATTTTTAATGCTAGGAAAAAGTAAATAAACTTGTGATTATTAAAAGCAAGCCCCTTGAAATATTCAATCGCAATTGCTTGCATTTTGTAAAACAATATTTTTCAAACTCAACTAAACTCGGTCAAATGCCCTCTTCGTCCACTACAATTCACTTCAAGGTCAATTCGCACGCGAAAGGATAGCTACGGATGAAAACTGGCGGAAAGTTTTACATTTCCGCAGCATACCAGCATATTATACAGTTCTTGAATGTATAATGGGAAACCCAGTCTCAATTACTTAAAGGCGGTATGCATCATACGACTGCTGCTTATACTTATAGTGTGTTAAATACGTGTGTTGGCAGCATAGTCTGAACTACTCACGGAACTTCATATTGCCCATTGGTATGCCAAAACATATAGGAAGCGGCATCCAACGCTTCGCCGATCTCCGTGTCAAGATCAATCGCCATCAATTCATAGGGTATCGCTACCATATTATGGGATTCACACTCATCAAAACAGATGTCCGTGAATAGTAGCTCGCAACTGAAATAAATTAGAGCTGATAAGCTTATTCAAGTCAAGATAGCACTGTCACAAAACAACAGTGTATACATTCTATGAAGTGTATATGCATATGAACAAGTGCCAAAGTAAAAATGGCGTCTGTTTAATCGATCTTGTGTCAAATGACTTGAATCACATGCAACCCAAAGGAGTCATATCATCATATCACAGTCTCGCATGAATGACCCTTGACTGGACTGACAAGAATATTAGCCGCCGCACTGTTAATATAAGTGAAGAGTTGTCCAAGTCAAACGTTTTTCACCTGTGCATGTCACTGCAACAGCCAATAGGTACGATCAAAATAAACTGGTTCGTGCAGGTTTTCAGTGACGGGCTCTGTAGGCTTGCGGGCTAGGTATGTATGTTTCCATTTGTTCCATGGTAATTTGGACCCCTATCAGTTGAAAACCGCTCTGCCTAGAAACACCAAATTTTCAGTGGTAAAGAGGTGTTAATAGTTAAATAACCCTATTAATTGTAACTTTTCAATGTACTGAATGTCACTTTAGCATATAATTTCATGGAAAACACACACCTGTAGAGTGTGAGAATTTTATGTACTGGGATATGTATTCAGCCAAATCCATGAGCAAAGCAAAATCCTTTATGTGATCAAAAAAGAAAGAATAAATACTGTTGCCAGGGCGGTCTTTTTAAAACAACATAGAGCTGGTACCTTCTGAAAGGGACCCGCTCTGGAAAAGACCCTTAGTATCAACATGAAGAGGAACAATTACCCTGCATGCCCTTTGAGGATAAAATGGACAGGTAGATACAAAAACATGTTAATTGTAAATTCTTATGTATAAATAATGTAAGCGTTTAGTGAAGTTGTGTTTTGTGAGATGTTTCAAATCACCAAGTATTGAAACCTCACTAGGCTATATATCCTTCCTGGCATCAAAGGGTCAAATTCATCACTGTCACTTTCCGTGCAAAATCTTTTCAAGAGGCAATACAATACCTTGTCTACAAATGTTTAAACAGGTTGAAGTCTGAAGTGAACCTGTGATAACTCTCATTTTAAATTGTGATAGGAGATGGTGCTCCAGTATGAGGAGCATATGGTCTGAATTTTTAGATGTACAGTGGAAGCGGGCCACTGATTGAACTTTTAAGTCAAAATATTCTCCTAAAAAATGGCCGACCTTGTTTTAATAGTTTTGTACCCTTTAATATGTGGTATATACAACAAATGTGGACTTATTTGATAGCGTATGAAATTATCCTATCATATTTCATGCCTGTAGCGACTCTTTTAGTGCATTGATCCCACAATCGGGAGTACGCAACATCACGTGGTTTACTGACCATTGGGCACTGTCCTTTGAGCTCGCTGCAGGGAGCAGAGTGATACAGTATTGTTAACATGAATAACCCTATAGTGTACAATAGTCATAGGATAATGAGGATAGATTAAATCCGTTGCACGGAAGGTTTATAAGGGATAATATACATGTATACATATCGGTGGAACACAGTTTAATTTTGTACCAGAGACAATATATAATGAAGGTGCGCATATATTATGGAAAACAGAATACAATAGGAGCCTATTATGGTTCTCCTGCATGGTAGGCAATTTTCATTATATACTCCAAGGGCAGGTAAATATTTTCTGAAACAGCAGAAGAGAGTCTCACAAAAGGAAACTTCCGCGGTGTGCCGTGGAACATTGTAATAACCTGCGCAATATCATGAACTGATTGGAGAAACGCTAAAGGCAAATATGTTATTCCAAGAGAGGGATATTCAAGGCGTGTCACAGTGAATAAGAAACAATTTTCAAATGGATTACAAAATAATATGGAAAGTATTAAAGAGAAACCTCTGAAGAAAACCTGGCATTTTTCAAATCAATTGACAAGCTTTAGTGAAAACAAGTCCACGATATTAGTGATAACACAAGTGGAGATACATGGATCAAACAAACAATTTGCGCTACTTATGTGTCATGATTTTAGTCCGACGGATCTCTTTTTATCACTCCGTCATGTACCTCATTAGCTCAAACTAATGATCACCATACGTACCTGATTTTCTAAACCATCTTTTCGTCCGGACGCTTCCAGCAGTACTTGTTCACAAACATTATGAACATAAAATCGCAGTTCCCCTTATTCTGAAATGATGTGTCATAAAACTAGACATAGTTTGGAGAACAGGGCGCCATTTATGAGCCCATACGAGCTATGGGTATCAGTTGTAATCAATATGGAGTCCATTTAAAATACTAATTTCGTACCGTAATACAAGTACGTTTGTCTCATATATTGGTATCTCATATTCTGCCATGTACCTGTGAAATGTCGGAACCATAAATATCATCAACAAATATGTGTTTGTGAAATAAAGGCATTGTCTTTAATTTTCTTTTGAGGTTTGTTAACAGATTTTGTGATTTTGATTCAGAGTACATAAAAGCTCTAAAATATGGTTATGTTGAGCAAATTATTTAGCAGAATATCCACTTGCTTTGATGATATCCAACAAACTGTGTCCCAATTTGCTTAATATAGTGCACCTGATATCAAATGCCTTGATTTATGTTTGCTATATTTATAGCGCCGTTATTTTCAGTACTGAACAATTCTGTTGGGCAGGCATTAGAAACAGCGTGTGTAGTATTTGTTTAACAACATAAGGGGATATATCGGTATACTGGCAGACGACCTTCCGACTTTCAAATTCTGCCAAAATAAAATGTTTGTACAGTCCTACAGAACATTGGTAATTCAGATTCTGAAAAAATTACCAAAATAATCAATATTCAAAATTAATTCCAAAGAAAAGACTTTTCACTTGCAATGAATGATCTGCTCAACCGAACAAAGTAACTCGATTGAGATGTAGCATACACGATTTCAAAATTAAATAGGAAGACATACCGGACCACGAACATACATTTGGAAGACATAATTTGCAATGTAAATTATGAAGAAACCCATATAATATTAAACTGAGGAAATATAATGCCGTGGAAAGCATACTTTCATTTAGAAGAGTCGATACTTCCCTATATTTTTCAGCCGCAACGCTTTAATTATATTCATGATGAAATGGGACAATATCAAAAATAAACACAATGCATATCAAGAGATTTTGCTAAAAGTAAAGCCTATTTTATACTTTCGGGATTACACGATAATTTTCTAGACTTTCGGAATACACGATTGTTTTGTAGACACTATTTGTCGTGGCAATTTATTACAAGGTAATGTATATGTGTCTTGTCTGTACTCTTCTGCAAGAGACCATGTAATGGTAATGTTTTCGTAGTTATTTAAAAAAATAACATCGTTGGTTTCATATGGTATAACAGTTAATTTTATTTCATGTTTGTAGCAACAGGAATAAAGGGTAAAAGGTATTAATTTCTATCCTTCTTTAAATCACAGTCATTTTCTCTTCACTTATTATCAACATGACCAGGTTTCTGGCAGTGCCCATGATACATTATCATTTTAAAGGAAAAGGAACTAATGGTTTCTACGATCCACGTATTACGATGGTAATGGTAATGACAATGAATTAACCTGTCCCGGCTTTCTCTGGCAGGGTCATGACTGAATTAGACAGTGTCATTACCATATCCAAACCGTAGTCCTAACGAAACAAATCCAAGACAAATTCCGACCAAAGGCAATGTTCCTTGGTATGTATAGCTGAAACATATAAATTTATAGTTCGTATTTACCCAAAAGAGACCAAAACGTAAGTTCAAAGGTCTTTAGGGGGAAAAAACCTCATCTAGTTTTCACATGACAGAATGCAAAAAGTTTTGTTTGAAATTATAGGCATATTTCAGTAAATTGGCTTGAACAGTTGCATCATTCATGCACATACCGGACCATACAACTTATGAAAAGGGACCAAAATTTGCAGCACATCAGAGAATTTGTAAGCGGAGGTTTTTAACTTGTTGAAAATGTCAATAAAATACAGTATTTAAAAAGGTACTGCTTGCAACCACCATCTCAACAATGATCATCATCCATATAAGTCCACAAAGTGACACCAACACCAACATCAATCCATCAGAAAAGCCCTCTAGGCCTAAAATGACCATCAATAAGAATCTAAACAACATGATTATATAATTCGATGTGTTTTAGGCATGTATTTAAAGACATGATGTTGTTTTAAAGGAGATAAACTAAGAGTATTTCAAAGAGAAAAGTGTTTGAATTTCCAAATATAGTAAGTACATTGGTTCAAATGTTAAACATCAGCCAGAAGTAAGTGACATTAGGCCTAAAATCATTAAAACTAAGTCAAAAATGCATTACAATAGTCAAATTTGTAAGGATAGCAGTCACATTTCAAGTTGGTTTCCAGAAGTATTTTTGAAAGGACATTTAAATGTTCAAGAAAGCATATAATCCCACAAATCATCTAATAAGTCAATTATTAGGGTAATAATTTAGAATTACAAAAATGTAGTATGCCATTGTAAGTCATCTGTAAGTCAGCCAAGCATAGTGTACATCTAACTCGTGGTTCTATAAAGCTCAATAGGTCAAATTGTAAAACAGTCCTAATTATTGTAAAATTCTACTACCTTTATCAGAGAAAGGATTCGGTTTTATGAAAAGAGAGAAAGAGAGAGGGAGAGAGAGAGAGAGAGAGAGAGAGAGAGAGAGAGAGAGAGAGAGAGAGAGAGAGAGAGAGAGAGAGAGGGGGGGAGGGATCATTTGAAATTCCTAACGGTAACTGTAAGTATAACTGTTTTCCTGTATCAGTTTTAAATTTTTTCATTTATAATCAGACGTAGTTTAACTTGTCAGTCAGTTGATTTAGATGTTAATTATTTATACAAGAGAGAGACAGAGAAAGAGCACATTAAACACTTTGAGCCAACCTGACATGACTTTCACAATAACAAACTATATTCATCAGAAAATTATAAAAAACAACATCAGCTTCACTACACTTGGAACACTTACTGCATTGCAATATGTGTAGAAAATGCCTGAATGTTCAAATTGTAACCAAATATATAAGGGTTCCATGAAAAGAGATGTGGGTAACAGTTTTCAATGATAGTGATGAGACCAAACCGAATACCAGTTTAACCTTGTCAGATTCAGGATCATTTACGAAATAGTAAGACATGCTAGTGTTCGTCGTCAGAAGGACCCATGACCATGACTATTATTATTATTATTATTATTATTATTATTAGTAGTAGTAGTAGTAATAGTAGTCGTAATAGTAATAGTACTAGTAGTAGTAGTAGTACTAGTAGTATAAACATATTTATTTCATCCGGATTGCCTAGGTAGTACAAAATACTAATCTGGGGCCTCTCCAGACGAGCAAATAAGACATAATCTAAGTACAGAACGCACAGGAAAACTGCATGGTAGAAGGAAATACACAGAAAAGCACAATACATTTGGTACTTATACCATAAGCTGGCGTGAACAATCGACGTATTATACTCAGGAACTATGAACCTGGCTTAGTGTAGATCAAAATATAGGGGATAGAACATTACATTACATGCCAGGATTTCGTAGTACAATGCATTGTAACCGGTAACTCTGCGTTTCAGCTTAGCACAATTTCTTGCAGGCGTTCTTTTCCAATTCCTGAGAGAATATTTATACGTACACCTGGTGCAACAGTATCGCTAATGGTAATCAAAATGTGTTTGCGGAGGCAGCATATGATAGGCAGTATAGTAGGAAATGTAATGGATCTTCGAAAGAGTGGCCATAGTGACACGAGGTAGAGTGTACAATATTTACTTTAAGAAGGTAAGGAAGCGTAATTGTATTTTTCCCAAATATTAACGAAATGATCGCCTCAAATATAATACGGTGGAGCATAGACAGTAACTAGCCAGATGGGTTTCATATCACAGTTTAAATTAAGCAAGGGACTTGCAGTTTTGAGTGTCATAAGGGAGTTCATTCCACTTCCTTGTAAAAGAAGGAAGGAATAAATCCTCAAAGCGGTTTGTACAGAATCGGATTTGTCCTAGATGATGTGGGATACGTAGCTTTCAGCGATCAATACTAGCTTTACTTAGGGGCACCCAATGGGAGAGATATTCAGGGCATAGTCCGTGATACATTTTAAAGAAGATAAGATGTTTAATGTATTTTCATCTTTAAGTGAGTGTTTGCCATCATGATTCAGCAAGTAACCTGTCTAGGTATGGTGGCCAGCGCTAGTGCAAATTCTGACAGCTTCATATTGTATAAACTCAGAGAGGTACAAGTGACCATGGCTTTTATTATATTGCACAGAGTATTTCTGAACTGTTTGAATTGCAGTCTCATTAAGATGCCAAGTTGCTGACTGGCTTTATTCACCAATCTTTCAATGTGAACATTCCATGTTAGAGGATAGTGTTATCCCCAGATGAGTCTGGCTGGTTGTTTCAAGTATATCCTTATCATCTGGAGTTAATGGAGTAATCAGATTCATTGCGTTTTGTTGAGAAGATTGAAATATATTTCAATGTATTAAATGGAACATGCTAAAGGTGACCTCAATGATCAATTTTCCTAAGATCGCTGTTAATACATCCTGCTAAAATGTTAAGTTTTCTTACAAGTCATTACTACAAATATAATCTACCAACAGCCTTGGCAGATGATACCAGAGGATATTATCTATAATGTTGTTAATATAAGAAGTGAATATTAGAAATAAAAGCGCGGTAAAGATTGATCGTTGGAGAACACCAGCTTCAACAGGAAGCCACACATACCAAAGACCCTCGACAACTACTCGTTGTTTCCGGTGAGGAAGATAGTTGTGTGGTCCAGCTTGCTAATGAGGAATCAAAGCCTAGCAGGCTAAGGCAATTTGCACATTAGTGCCTCATTGTACTGTCAAATGCTTAAGATACATCATGAGACAAAAAAAAAAAAAAAAAGAAAAAAAAAAAAAAAAAAGCACGAGACCAATGTTATCCGAGCTTTATTATACTTTTCTGAAACCATGATGATTGTGAGACAAATACATCACTTGCTTTATGGCTGAGTCGTTATGTTTGAATCCAGAATTTTTAAATGTTAATAAACCTTTCCATACTATATATTTATATGACTTATTAAACACAAGTCATGCTGAGACTTAAGAAACATCGAGGAGCAAGGATATGCGCCGTAGATGGGCATAGATTTTACCATTTATAGCATTCTGGGAAGGAGCATGATTCTAATGAAGTTAGACAACGAGTAACTGACGCTAGGTAAGGAGAAAGTTGCCAATGTTATCGGGGCCAGTACCTGCACCAGTCATACGAGAAGATAATTTTTTTACACTACTTAGCCAAAAATGGAACATTCTGTGCCTATCTTCGGTGAGATATTTACAAGAAAGCAGATTTAAAATGTTAATAAAATCTACTTTTTACGCATTAAAATTTGGCTTTTTTGTTTTCATGAGAGACAGCATTACCGTTTTTTATCAAAGGAGACATATTTTGATATATTCTGCAACCTATTATACATTTTATCAGGCTCCAACATTTTATGGATTTAGATTTTGCTATCTGAGACAATCTTTAATTTTGAAAAATAAAATTGGATAACAATTTTATTGCCATTGGCATTCATCTTACGTTATCTTTTATATATTTGGAAATTAATCTTTCCATTTGTTTGCATGTAGCGAATCAATGTTCAATTACATTCTGTTCTATTTGTTATATCAATGAATCTATCAAACATTTGTCTTTTGGTCTTACGAATATACTGGCAGTGTGTGTGTGTGTGGGGGGGGGAGGAGTGAGGCCTGCAGGTCCTCAATATTAACATTTTAAAGTTGCAAACGGTGCGCTTAAAAGGATTGTTTGGTATGATAGATAAGGAGACAATGCACTATATCCCTGAATGATTAGATATGACAAATCGGAGATAAAGTACTGATGTAAGAAACGGACCCAGGATAGCCGGTAATCAATAAATCTGATCCTCTTTCAGAGTATTCTGTGGACATGGTAGTTTCATACGTTAATTGGAAACGGTTGTTTTGAGAAATAATGTGTACAAGCCTTACTCTCAATTCACTATTAATGTGATCTGAGTCTCAATCTTTGCATCAGTTATTAGAGTCACCAACTATTATAAGAGTAGAAGGGTTAGTATGCGAGACACACTGAAGCTGTGAAAGCGTTTAAAAAGTGGTCACGGCATTCAGTAGTTGTGCCGGGTGGTAAGCAGTAAGTCAGTATTTTCAGTATTTTCATATTCTAACTTTTTACAAAGGGAAAACACAACAAATAACGAACGTGAAGTGCGACAGCACCACCCATAACTGATGTCCTACTTTTGTGGGCGAGGAGGTTGGTAGCCATTGAGTAACAAAAGATCATTCGAATAACTATCGTTAAGCCACGTTTCCGATAACCCTATTATTCAATGTCTTAATTTTGTGGTGATAAATGTAGATAATGAAGTATCACATCACTTTTGGTACTCCTAATATTGGCATGCATGAGCATTTTTAAATCCCTTTGTAGCAGGGGGACCAGGGTTTGAGTGGTCATCAGACATAGATATGAGGTGCTTGGGCACAGCTGGGCTAATGTGATGTAAATTTTTAAAGACCCCCCCCCCAAAAAAAACAAACTTAAAATGATTCAAAATCAGAAGAACAAACAACGGTGGGGCAATATTTTCTCGTAGAGACAAATAAACCTCAGCCTGAATAATGCATTTCCGTAAGTTGAAAATACCAATTGCTGCCCCTTGCTGGACATATCTGCAATCCATCTGCTATACTATAGTAAGCAGTCCTGTAGAATCAAATTAGGTTCATAAAGCAATAAATGTGTGTTTTCAGGCTTTTTTCTCAATGAACGGAAGATGGTACTGTCCATTAACACATAGGTATGCTCAAAAGACATAATGGACACAAATAATAGGTGTAACAATAAACGAAAAAGAAGACAAATCTTTCGTGTAGTAACACGAAAGTGTGATTGACAAAGATAGAGACACGATGTGACCTGATTCTGAGTAAACTGTTTTTTTTTTTGGTTTGTTGCATGTAAAACTGAGGACATCATTAACATGTGATGGTGTTCAGCCATCATCTCCTAGTTTATGCTGTTGGCAAACCAAGTTAGTAAACAAAATAATAATCGGTGATCAACCTTCCCTATAATAAATTGAGAAAAAACTTGACAGTTGGTTGATGGGAGTATGTTTTGTCCAGTGTGGGTTGATTTTTAAAGAAAAAAAACAAAAATCACCGGAGTCCGGACATACGTGATTGACCACCAGCGAATGATGTCCTTTTGCATCTTTACAGCTTTGGATTGCAAGAATGTCAATTTTAAATCGCTTTCAAATATGTCAAGGCAATCGCGCATTTCATTGTGCGGCGAAAATGGCCAATAAGACGTTATACCGTACGTAATCGTGCAACCTTAGGATAATAATTAGGCACTGTGTAACGGTTGGAGAGATTTTTGACTCCCATTCATTCGCCTCACGTGGTACGTGGGGGATGATATTCAACGTGACAATGGCACGGGTGATGTGGAATTCTTTATACTTTTCAACATGTCCTCCAAAATTTCGGACAGATGTGTCCCCCTTGTGTTACATATTACCTATGGGAGACATTCATTGTACTATACGGTTTAAATAATGGCAGTGGTTACAGAAATGGCACCGCTACAGGAAAATTATGAACTCCAGAAGGTGTTTGCTTTTTTATACAATGGTCATAATTTTTAATTGATTATGCATTACTCTAGCATAAAGATTACATTATTTTGATTTTGAACTCGATTATAAGCCTCTAGTTCCTTTCAAACCATACAATTTAAAAGACATTGTAACTGTAAACACAAGTTAATTACTAATGGAATCCCCTCTCTATTCATATGAGCAACAGATACGAAAATCATCCTGACCGCAAATATCTTATTTAAAGTGTAGCAGGGAAATGTTAGGACAAACATAATAGGAAATGTGTGCATTGCACATACACGCACGAGCTAAAAGCAAAGATCCTAGAAAATACGAATCTTTGTGGGATAGGTCCCAGCTGAAAGCTATGAATGTAAAAGATATGAATCTTTGGAGGATTGGAGCAAGAAAAGTCACCCGATGTCACTGGATCATAAATCAAGAGGGTCAGATTATTCTCTCCAACCACATGCGTCATTTTAAGTTTCACGCCTTCTGGACATTGTCCGGCAGAAGTTCTGGAGGCAAATTGCAACTATAAAAGAGGTCTGTAAACCGTTATCAGTATTAAAATGCAGGGTGCATGTAAATAAATTGGTTTACCCATATTTAGAGGGTGATTAAACAACAAATGGCATGATCATTATGGTATTTACAACAACTTTGATTTATATATTATGCCTTACTTTTCTTGTTTGATGTGCAACGCTTGAGTGCGAAACTTCCGTAACACGTTGGACACATTCTGAACTGTCGGTGGCCCCCTTTGTCATCTCTTTCAGTGCCAATCATATCTGAAGTCGATCTGCTTAAGTCACACATGTCTGAATTATCATTAGGATCTCAGATTCGTATTCCTCGTAAACAGACCCTTCATTCAAGTTCCAGTTTATGCCTATAGTTTCAAAGAGAATACCCCAGGTCAACAGCTTTTCTTTGCGCGCATTGGGCGCATAGCGCCAAGAAAAGCAGTTGACTCAGTCCAAAATTTGGAACTGAAAGGTTTAAGAGGCACTGATTTCAATAAATATATTAAAATCTTGCTCGGGGAATCTGCATAATCTTTAGTTTCTTTAAACTAGAAAGTGGCACAGTGGCATCTAAAATTGCCCAGTTTAATTTAAATTGTTCTAATAGTAAAAACAGTTGCTTCACAAATGTACATCTCTGTTCATATTAAATCTAATACTCCGAAATACACTATGTCATCCGAAATAAAATTGTGTTCCTCTGCTCTAAATGAACAGAACATGTTACGCTATTGTAGATGTTACGGATCCACACTTCTAATATTACCAATGTATATATACGGGCTTGCATTAAAGGCAAAATGTCTTGTTTATGTAACACATTTTTTCAGGATTACTAAGTTTAGTTTTTACAAGTACACACCACATCAAGAAACCAAACACGGGAGGATGGGGGAGGGGGATGGGGATAATCGAGCAATTTACTTTTTGTCTTACTAGAACAACACTGATCAGATCATTGACGGAAGTCGCATACGGCACAACGTCTTCAGTCAGAATGTTTATGACACCATTGTGATGTTAGTTTTACCTGTAATGAGGAAGTTTTGCTCCTATGGGGGCATCTATACTTAGATGCTTCCACCACAAATGAACAATCTCAGATGATAACGAATGTGGCTGTCCCGAGCTGCGGAAAAACGACATCGCTGATTAGACAATTAGATCAATACATCATCCAATCAGAGATCCATGAAACTTTAATGCTGATTTGATTCTGTGCAACAGTTCGCACCAAATGTCTTCTAAAGACGGAGAAATAAAACATTGATGGGCAGGAATTAGTGATTGTCTTTGTACGTGTTCGCTGGCCAGGCATTAATGGATCACCTTTAGGTGGCAATCATCACCACGGTTGTGAAATCAAATTCAAATGAGGAGGAAGTTTGCTTCTCTGTTGCTTTCTTTCCAACAAGAGATAAGTAATGAAACCCGAGCAGCTGAGATGTACAATTTACTGATTTAATCATCTATAACTGTCAGCGATTCCAAAGATACCTATTTATTTTCTGCCCAAAGGTGCCCCCGAAGGACGGAATTCCAGTTTGTGTACTGAAGAGAAAGTCAATCTTCCGTACTTGCGTGCCAGATGATACAGCTTTTGTTCAATGTGATCCAATGGAACCATTTGCGCAATTGAGCGAAGAAACAAAATAATAATCACACAATTCGGACACCTCGTGCACCAGTGATAAATATGCATGCACAATTGATAATAATTGACTTGACTAATTGTCTATAAGACTTTCATCATGACACTTGAGATGACAAAGGCATCGTTTTGGTACAAAAACGAATCCAGCTGTTTTGAATCAACTGTAGTTCTTTGAAAATTAAAATAACAGGGGATACAGCATCAGCCTGACCGCATTTAGGTAGTATTTTTTCCTCATGGATTGTTGGATAATTGTCACACTACCTTCCAAATCTAAATTGCTCGTAGGCTGCTTCAACAACAGCTACAAATTCCCTCAGTCCCGCTATGTTTTCCTGCGTCATCATAGCCATCTCAAGGGAGAATAAAAAAAAACAAAAAAAAAAAAAAAACAAAAACAAAAACAAAAACAAAAATAAAAAAAACCCCCAAAACCCAAAAACCACCCCCCAAAAAAAAGAAGAAGAAAAAAAAAAAAAAAAACCCAAACACAAAATGACAATAACAAAAAAGACAACACACACTATCATCTAGTATGTAACTCTTTATTTTTTTGTTTTTAAAGATTCAATTTCACCTGGATAGCCCTTTAGTTACATTAAACTCATCAAGGGGTTCTCCAGACATACAATGCACACACAGATATATTTACAAAACTAACACGACAAAACTGTACATAAAACGGAAATGGGTACATAAACGTAGATGACTTCCACTGAAATTGAAACACATTTAGACGCCAGGAGCTGAAAAAACGCCTTTATTCATTAATAAAAATAAGCACTGCGTTACAAATGTTTTCGTTTAGTTTGGTCTCAAGACCTGGATTTCCTTCTAACAACATTTTGACAAAATACGGCCTATCGAGTTTCGGGAGAAGAGATGCAGAAGCGCCTGATGTCACAATTAAGGTTACCTGTTGTAATGATTTTGAACGAGGGTCGGCATATTGGTGGTAGTCAATTACAATGATCGGATAAATCGATATAATTCGCACAGACACATAATGGATCGGGTAAAATAGTCATTTTAAATACATGACAATGTAGGCATGAGTGACCAATACGCAGTTGTGTATGGCAAAAATTAAGAAAACGTTGTTAAAAAGCATAATATGGTTTGGGATTATCCTCAAACATTGATAATTTCAAGTTCTTCACCTGTCAAACAGAACACAACCAGATTCCAAAATTGGGCGAATCACGGACTTATATAATTTATATAGGGCATTTTGAGAGAGCCAGCATTTCAAAAAGCAACATTTATACTGCCACATAGTAGCCAAGTATAAAGTACATACCCCACTGTAAACATACAAACATGAGTATCCATTATATACATACTTTACATAGTATTGGACTTCGTGCTTTATTTTATTACAAATACATAATAGGTTGTTCTGGAGAACAAGGTTAATTACATTCAACTGCAACAACGAACAGTGCTATACAAATTGTGGATACAACGCAATTAAAGGGAAAATGTAACATAACATGCCGTCACGTATTGAGACGTACCTGAAGCAACACAACGAGATTACCGTGTTTTGTTTGAAATGGAGTAGTCATGATGACGCCATTCTTTCACAAATCCTTATAATACAAACGTACCTCCTGCTCATATCCATAACTCGGTCCAATTCTTATGTACTCTGAATAAAACGCTGGAATAAGATAAATAAAACAAAGATTAGAGATACTCAGTATTGAATAAATTAAATCGGCTTAGGCAAATGTAGCATCCTACTTGCAAGCAATTAACAAGTGACGGAATGTGACCATGTTATGAAAAACATTTCAAAATAACCAAATCTGATGCTAACTTGCAAAATAAATAGACATAAAAAGAGGAAAAACACGTATAAGAAGGAGAAAATAAGGTTGCATCAGGTTAGGATTTTGTATGCTGGAAAAAACACTGTGAATTAGACGAACTAGCGACCGTAGCCACCAGCACATTAGGACAGTCTTTTCGGTACATTGGGTTCGATCGTTTCGAAGTCAAGTTTCCATCATAAAAAATAACACCATACAATTGTTGCCATAGCAGTAATAACAAACCATAAAGCTATTATGTATTGCTTATTGAAGATGCAACCAACAGTTATTGTGTACAAAATATCGACAGTTCGAGAGTATGAGAGTAGGCATGTGCAAAAGGGGTATGATTTCGTTATGTTGCTTCAACATGAAGTTAGTACTACAACAAAGAGTGAAGATATATTGCAGCTAATTTACAAAATATAATCAAACAGTGTTGACAGAAAATTACGGATGTCATATGAAACTTGTATTGCGAAATGTAAATTATTTAGTAAAGCACTCTACGCAACGTCTAAGTGTGGATAATCGCTAGAAGATCAACTTGGGTCGTGTGTATCGTGAAATTGCAGGTAAACGTTGAAATTTCATCTTAGGTCGTGTTATGTAATGAAGACCTCTAGCATAATCACACACACATACGAACAAATGTGCGAACACTGCCCTGAAGATAAATATGACGCAATGATTAGAAAAAATATAAGGTATATCTTACACAGTGTTTGGCAATATTTATCAGTACAGGTGGTGGTCACATTTTCGTTTTGTCTGAAGTAGGCTTCAAGGTCATCTTTGGAATGAATTTGGACTACACGACTGCAGAGTTGTCCTGACCTGCAGGGTTGTCCTGACCTGCAGGGTTGTGCTGACCGCAGGCGTTGAACTCCCGTATTTTAAGTTGTCCATCCCTGGACCAGCAGTAATTATCATGCTTTTCACGTTTCAGACCACAGGCAACAAGCATTAGGTGGGCTCTTTTCCGAGTTAAATATTCTGAAGTAAAGATATTAATGTTCTTTTTTTCCTGTTCTGATATACTCTTTCCTTGGCCCTGTACGATACGAATTTGACAATAATCGCACGAGGTTTGCCTTTGCGTGGCTTCCCTACTGTGTGAGAACGGCTGAGTACATGTCTCTTTGTTTGACTCCCAACGCCTGTATGAGCTTTGATTTTACGGTAGATTGCACCTTTTAGTTCCGTAATTCAACAGTTACTCTATTTTCCCGCTTGTTTTGTGTACGTGACTTAATCACTTTGGCTGTTAGCAATGAAATTACTACATCAATTTGCTCGCCAGCAAATTTGTTTTCATAAATAAAAGTTGTTTTTTTTTATGTGTGCACTGATTGGATGTTTATATCCCTCAAGTGATAGCACTGATTGGATGTTTAAATCCTTCAAGTACAGAACAACAATTAAAGAGCCCGTCGTCAGTCCTAGTCACCAGACAGACCATCGTCTAACGTGTATTACTTCCGTCTCAGGCTTGAGTCATATGGCCGCAACTCAAGTCTGTATTACAGTGCAAGCTTGTTACAATGACACCATCTGTTCCCTGAAAAAGTGTCAATATATCAGATATATATCAAATGAATGAATCAAATAACAAAGAGAACGAACTTTTTGCCATGAAAATTTGTGTCATAATATTGGATATGTCTGATATCTGAGTGTTCTTGCAATGAGGTTTCACTGTATTGCAAGGACTGACGACCTGAGTTGAATCCCTTACGAAAAAAAAGAATAATGCTATTTCTCTTTTGGATCACACAAATATCAAAACAGCATCACCGATTTTTCAACATTTCCCAAGTCGTTGGCAGTTTTTGTCGAATACTCAGGATTTCATTTCATCCTGGTACTGGGAGCCAAGCGTTTGAGTACCCGATTTACAAGGACACAATGATACATTTTTGGCAAAAGAGGCATGCAAATTAACGAGGCTATGCACGTCTTTTATATTCAAAAGAGCGAGTCTCAAATTGTAAGAAAAATGCTCCAAACTATAAGTCATCCATCAGATCAATTTAAATTTAACCAATCATGTTTCAGGACAAAAGTTTGAACTCGATTCCAGGAACGCAACCTTTTGTGGAGCTACTAGGTAATACACAAGGGAAACTCGGGTATGGCTATACCCGAAATGTGTGCACTCGTCGATACCCGACAAAATTCTGGATGACAGCGACCTGTAATTTTCAGTACTGTCTGGAGATCGCTTTTCTTAAGTGTGATGCGCACAACAATGTGGGAAATCTAATGTAATAATTTGACGCGGGCAAAAGATTTTTTTACGAACGACATATAGAGCCTACAACATACCACGAAAATACTTGACTGTCTTATATGACAATTCTTGGTACTAAAGATACACCATCATACTAGAAACAAGTGCAATACATCTATCACAGCATTTTACCGGAAGAATGCAGTACATTTGGCTATCACTTGTTTGATAGCCATGAACAGTATACGGTGATTCATATAATATTTATTCACGATGGACTTATATAATATTATTTGTAATGGCGCTATACCTATATGGCAGTTTTCCACTGTGAATCATTAAGTACTTTATAAACTGTGGGTATTGCGAGCAATAAAATTAGACGTATGCTTTTAAACTCCTAGGAGTAGAGTGACCTTATATAGTAAAATCTCAATCCGGCTAAAATATTGTGTTTTAAAAATAAATGTAATCGTATGCCATTAAGAATGCCAGCTTATTTGTCGGGCATTAGCACACAAAATGAATCTTTACAGCTGACAGGAAAAAGCCACTCTGCACAAGAGGTCTTTCAATTTGAAATCAAGTAAAAACTTCATTATAAAGCACGTAGATAAATTTCGAAATAATTCCGCCAATTATTTGTATAAAAAAAAAAAGAATACATGCTGTAAATGGCGTCGAATGCATCGGGGAATTAACCACGATATACTGGTAGTATTTCTGATTATTTATCACAATAATGGTTAAAGTGAATCGCTACCTCTGGTGAACTTTCTTTCATGCTTCGGGTGAAAGTGCAATATCAGACTGAAAGGAAAGGAAAGACGACATCTGGAAGTACTGATGGTTGTCGACCGGTTTGCTCGGCAAAGTCTTTACATTTAATAAATTTGGGTATCGTTGTCGATCTTCATCTGCAAGAGACTCAGAGTTTTTAGATGGATCAATGTTATCTGTAAAAGAGAAACAGAAACTCGTTGATTACGAAATTTGACAGTCGATAGACATGCTTGTAACTCTTTTAACGAAACTAAACTTACATTTTTGGTAAAGCAATCATTTTTTAATTACCAATATAGCTACAATTGCAGTGGTCCTGATCAACAGCCTTCCTCTTCGGCTTTGGAGGTCCCGTGCCCTATATGCGCCGAGGAAAGCCGTACACTCACACAAAACTTGGTCCTGAAAAGTTAACCCTTTCAACGCTAGGAACTGGACTCAGTCAACAGATTTTCTCGGTGTAGTTGGTGGCGAAATGCTCCCAAATCGACCAAAGATCAACGTCCACCTGGAATACCTCTGGAACTGTTGATTTGAAAAGCCAAACATGCTGGTATTTGAATGAATTTTCTTCATGTTAGTCTTTACATTTCGTTAGGCGATGGTGTCAAAGGTCAAGGGTTCAAATCCCACAGCAGCCTGACAAAAATTTCGTATTTTTCATTATTTGATAATGCTGTGCTGGTTTCTTGGCACTGTGGGCCATTGCTCCGACTTTAAAATCATATAAGAGCTTTATTAAGTTATATATAACAGCATAATACAAATTGCTGTAACATCACCCTGGGTCTTTGGTCAACCTTTTCGGCGTTGCCCTGGTGGCTCAGAGGTCAGAGTGTTGTACATAAAATTTCACAGTAGGCTGACAAACATTTATGGTATTTTTCCTTATTTGATTATACCTTATTGGTTTTTTTGTCCTGTCACCCACTGCTCCGACTCCAAAATTATATAACAGGTATACAAATTTAACTTTAGACATAATAAAAATTGCCAGTCTATGGAAATACCCGACTGTGTCACTACACAAACCATACCTGATATCACATCCCCCCCCGGATCCTCGGTCAACCTATTTGGGGTGAATCCAATGGCTCAGAGGCCAAAGTCTTGCACTTAGGTAGTTGCCTAGCCTGTGGTGCCAAAGGTCGAAGGGTTCAAATCCCACAGCAGACTGATAAAAATTACAGGGTTTTGAATCATTTATGGGAAATTTCAATGTGAGATCATCATAGCTGATCAATTGAGCAGGCAGGATTTTTCCCATCATGAGCGGACCAAGGGGTACGCAGAACCCAGCACAGAGAACCCCCACAGATTAATTCTGGACCAGGATTCTTCCATTCCTTAATTGTGACTAATGCGAGATTTTATTGAATCATAAACCTTCTATAACTGTGGATTCAGGCAATGTCCATCAATTTCCTGTTGAAAGAGAAAAAGTACTGAAGCACATCGTGACAACAAGTAACAGTTACAGTTAGAGACTGTACAAAAGAGACTTAGATATTATGCAGTATAAAATGTAATCGTTTACCGAAGGACTGTAGATATTGACCATGAAATCCGTCACGCAGGTATTGCTTTCAGTAGAATTGTTTACAAAGAACATAAAAAATTGTCATTTTTTCTTAGAGACCAGTGACAACGATGCTGTCCGTGCACCTATATTGCATATTTAATCGCACATGGCCTTCATGTTTTTGTATCTACCCCGGTTAGAAATATTTAAAGTAAATGTACCATATGTCGGAAACCGTAAGGCCATATATTCGAACGAACATGCCTACGGCAGTATGGAACTGCTACCCGAGTGTATGAGTGGTTTGAAGAAACTTTCTTTTGTAAGAAGTTTAATTTTATGCTATTACAGTAGCTGACGTCTAAGATCATTTTATGAAACTTCTGGTCCCTGCCGCTGTATCTTCTTTGCTATACTCTTAGCCCATCGCATTCAGACTGCGCCGAGGAAATCTCTTAACTGCAGGCATATTAAATCAATCTTAAACGAGACAAAAAAACTCTGCCCCCCCCCCCCCCCGAAATTAAGTCCGAGAGGCTCTCCAGAACTGTCATCTTTCTCACTTATGAACAAAACATTTGTAAGGGGAAGACACAGAGTTAAATACGGACACTTTATCAGTACACTAAATATTTGCAATTTGTAAACTTTAATCGACAAATTCCAAAGTTTCCATTACAAACAAGCACCACATAGCTATGCCAAATTGCAAAGTTTCCAGGCATGTTAATTTTTGCTGTAGGCTCCTGGGCAAATGGCCACCGTAGAGGTTTTAACAGTCTCACCAGGCTTAATGTAAAAGATGTCATCAAGTAAGGTTTGGTGAATATGAATACTTTTAATTTTAGCAGTCACATCATCATGGGGCTTAGTGAGAGTGAACTGTGAATCACATGGAATGACACAGCACTGGATTCTGTCAGCAATTCCTTTCCACATACATACACATATACCCCTACATACATACCTGCATACATACATACATACATACATACATACATACATACATACATACATACATACATACATACATACATACATACATACATACAAAACAAAATTTAAATATGTTCAGTTAGAATGATTCTCTGCAATAAACAACACCAAATAAACCCACTTCATCCCCCATTCTCCTTGGTAGCCGTGTCATACCAGGGGCGGATATCCACCTTGGCAATACCTTGGCTGTTGATATTTCTACAATGCACATGCTGTACGCATCACAAAGCTGGTCAGCGTATATGAATTCTAAGAAATTCAAGATCTGAATTTGAGGTATAACAAAAAGCTCTCGATAGATGATATTTTTTCAATGTCTAGTACAGTTCTGAATGTGGTAGCGTTATGTTCGATAATTATGGATAAGGACTGTGTTACTTAATTGAGTCGAATCAATTTGAGTCAGTCAGGATATGTGGAGCACTAAGACACACATCATATAGTTGGCCAATGCTAAAAAAAATAAACGTGACTACTTCAAACAGCTTGTATTTCTATAAAAAAAGGTATCACAGATTACCACCAACCTATATATCTTATCTTATACCTCCTGCTCGTGCAAATGTAAGTTGCACACACAGATTTAGGTCCGTTATCAACCTGAACATCATCAATTGCCGAACTCAACGTTTCGAAAAATCCTTCCTCCCTTATGCCATCAAATTATAGACAATTAGACTCCCACTCAGTCTTAGACTCAGATATAAATTTATTTGACCAATTTCCAAGTATCAGGTACACAAAGTATCAGTTACTGCAGATAAAACGATTTGTTATAATACATGTTTCAGAGTATTGTTGAACAAGCTATAGTGCTCAGACAATTGTGAATTAGAGTTTGAATAAAACGAATCAGTTTTTCCTTACTACGGATTGTATTGAGTAATTTTGATATATAGAGGCGTACGTAATTGTTGAGGATATAGCATGCGTATGATGTCACGGTTTTGAGTGAGGGCATTTGTTACTATATGAAGTCCTGTGGCACTTGAATGCTAATTTTTGGCAACATGTATTTTTTGTTTCAACATTTAATACAGTGAACAACCAGATTATTTGCCAATTTTTCTTTCCATATTTACTATAGAACTGAGCAGTATAATTCATATGCACAAAAAAAAAAAAAAAAAACGAAACCGGATTCAATTTGGAAGTGTTGTTTCTATGCGATTATGTAACTTCTTTAAGAAGTCCTTAGTTCCATACTGGCAATTTTAAGATATCGCAAGAAAAGTACCAAGGTGAATTTTTACTCATTGAATCTGCATGGAATGAATAACAATATGGTTATTTATATTTATTTTTAAGCATTGATGATGATGATGACATGATGGTGATTGTACTTGTGTCTTTTTGTCCAAAACCACTTCCTATTAGTCATTACCCTATTCCGCAGTCCGAACTCTTTACTCACCATAAGCTAACCTGTCCCTGTCTAACTTATATACATAGAAGTACTATTGTCCATATTGCACACGTTCCTTTGTAAATTTTTGACATAGGCTGTATTAACCCAAATAAATTAAAGGGTCTTCAGCGGGTAACTACTCAACATGTTTCGGAGCCTTTTACCCGTACATGTCTCTCTGAGTAGGGGCTCCTTGTCTAAGCTAAATATTCAGCAAAGACAACCCACATAATACTGAATAAATGTGAACGTGGCAATTGATGAATTAGCTAAATACGTTAAGTTTTGCTTGTAAATGTAGAGCTTCATATGAAAGAAAAATACCAGTCAAACAAACCATAATTATCAAATTTGCATGGTACAGGTTCAAGTAAGAACAATTTGACATACCCCTGAATCAATATGTACCCTTTTTAGCTGGACAGCACATCCTACTTAAACCATCCGATAATGTTTTTGATTGAAGTGGAAACAAGCTTGGTCATTATATTCAGTCCCAGTGATTGTAAAAATAAACAGTTGCAGCTAGACCACCTGTATAAAACAAGGGAAATCCTAACAAGGACTGCAACAATGTACATCCTGCACCCGAGATGTAAAACAAACTCCATGATGACACATACTCCTCAAACAATTAAGCTCTAATTCACTGCCAACCCTGAGTCAATGTGTCAACGTAATGTGTCAGGTTTGTGACATTTGAGACAATACTGTCAATTTTGAGTAATTTTTTAATATTGAGTAAATGTGCATTTAGGCATATCAGAAAAGGAAGGAAGTCATTAGCATTTATGCCAAAAACATGCTATCAAAACAATTTCTCTTAACAGGATTTTCAGTACAATTAGGCAAAAATGTAACTGTTGTAGGCCGCGTCGTGCTACCTGTAGCCCCTGGGGGTTTACCTAACAGAAAACATGTAAGCCTAGAATGTCTGAAAGTGAATATGAAAACAGAAAGATGCCAAAAATTTAAGTTAAGTAGCAGGACAGACAGGTCTAAAAACTGTAAATTATTGTGGCCAAACTTTCTAATAATCTTTGGATATTAACAGTAGAATTATAGGGCAAGTCAGAAACGAATGAAAGTCATTTGTCTTTATGTCAAGAGAATGCAATGAAAATATTAACAAGATATCAAGTACAGTTAGGCAAGCTTGTAACTGTCGTAGGCCGCTTCTTGCTACCTGTAGCCCCTGGGGGTTTACCTAACAGAAGACAAGCTAGCCTACAATGTCTGAAAGGTGAACATTTAAAAAGAATGATGTCAAAAGATAAAATTAAGTAGCAAAACAGGCAAGTCTAAAACATCTAGAATTATTGAAGCCAAACTTTCTAACCATCTCGAGATATTTACAGCAAAATTTGTAGAAATATTTGATCAAAAGTACACCTTTGAATCCTCTTGACTCAAGTTTATTGTAAATAAATTTGGCTCTAGATGCAAAGTCCTGAAATTTAGAACAAATACGACCAAATCTCAAAATCTGTGACAAAAATGTAATATATCCAATAGTATCCGAAATATTGCTGTCCGTGAAAGGATAATTAACTACTTCGAAGTTAAACTCATCTATTTTGTGATAGACTGTTATACAAAATTTGTCATTAGTGACCTGAATATCCAAGTCCAAAAACACATCTCTGAAACCATATGAATTGTTACCTGCCAAAGGGATATCCTTTGGGTAAATTTCTTTAGCAATTTCACTGAAATCGTGTACATTTACACAAGCAATGTCATCAATATATCTTGCGTTGTTTGATAATTTTGTAGCCATTTGAAAGTCCTTGTTCGTCAATTTATCCATATACTTTAATTCAAGCCAGGTTAAATACAAATCTGCCAGTAAAGGGGAACAGTTGCTATCCATTTATATGCGTTTTTATTTGTTGAAAAACCAATGGTCCGCATTGAACAAAGGTAGTATCCCAAAGAAATTTTATTGCATCTATCAAAGTTTCAACAGTGTAAGATTTAACGTTTCTTTTTGGTTATTTATTGTGTGACCGATATGCTTTCTTTGTATATGAATTGATATTAATGTATGGTTTACCATTATGTTTAACAATTTTGCTTATTAATTCTGAAAGAGAACTTTTGACTTTATCTATGGGTAGATTTGTGCACGGTGTAGAAAAATCAAAACACTTGATATTTTTTGCTTTCACATCTTTGATTTTAGAAACAAACTCGAAAGAATTGCTAATACTCCAAAACAATTTATTTCACAGTTTCTAGAAATTGCATTACAGTATTTACGAAAATGATTCCCAATTGCAGTCAAACACAATGTTACTTCTTGTGATAATTGTTGTGTTGTACATTTTGCAGCACCGGATATGAATCTAGATTTCAAAGGGTTTTTTGTAATTTGGGTATCCAGAACAAAAGTGGCATAGAGGAGTCCTCATCAGAAATTTTGATATTAAAATTCCTTTTCATCTCATCTTTATGTGTATCTATCAAATTATCAATGGATTGTTTATGTAATTTATACGCGTCATTTCCTCTGATGTCTGAAATATTGTTTATACCAAATTCTTTTTTTCAAAACATCCAGATAATTTTTTTTTAGATAATCCCAAAATTGTTCCCTGTCTTATCTATGTTAGTGACTACAGATCTTTCTTGTAGTTCTTCGACTGCTTTTGAAACTTCAGGTTGTTTTAGATTAACCGTATTGCAGTTCTTAATATGGGATTTGTAACGATAAATTCAATTTCTAAAGACTCGTTTCAAGTAAGATAACCATCCTTCAAATTTCTGAAATTCAATTTTTTCTTTCTTTGTCAATTTCATACAGTAGGAATCAAATGCATCACATGTAGCCTGAAAAATACTGTCGATGTTCAACTTGGGACATATCCGAAATTTTGTACCATTTTTCATATTTTTTTAAAAACTTGAATTATGTATAATATCCAAATTACCTGTAAATACATGTTTGTGGTATGCATCAAATGACGATGATATGATAATGATGCTGATTATGATGATAACGATGCTGGCGGTGAAATCACAATGAAAGAGGGTGTTAAAATGATATCAATTTCATTCAAAATAACATTATGCTGTAGCTTGAGGTCTATGTGTAGTATATTATACTCTGCAATGTGTACAATTTTTTCCTTTCTTCATCAATTTTATATTATTTATCTTACAATTTAAAAAAAAAATAGCCGAAGAATCAAGAAACTCATATGTCCCTGTTTATCAATACATACACAATCTATTTAAAAAAAATCTGAGAGAGCACACAAGTGAGGCAATTTATGAAAATGAAAAATATTGCACAGTGTGCTAATTTTACAACGCGTAAATTAAGACGTAAAATCAGATAACAGCAAACTTGCTTCATCATACAGCTGGCATCCTCCCACAAGACTCCGCCATAAATATCTTCTTACTAGATTCTGTTATAGGATACTTCTAGATGCAGTCAAAGGGGTTCTTTTCTAAAGCACCCAGCTTGTAACAGGTCGCTGTTGTGCACTCAGCTGCGTATGTTTGGTTTAAAGAGTGTTGTGTTCGGTATAACCTGTTATCAATAATTGTTCGAGTTTGGTGTTTTTGGTGGTGCGGTTGTGTTGATTATAATTTAGTTAAGTACTTATATTCTAAGAATGGTGTCACTGTGAATTATTCTTAATAGAGCAATTAGTTATATTCCTTCCTTCCCACAAACATAGATTTGACGCAGATTACATATTGTGTGAAGAGTCCGACGGGAGAAAAATAGTTGAAATCCAACTGTCACTGCGTTGCATATGTAAAGATACTTGAATATATTCATAACTGAGGTGAACATTGTGATGGATACTTTGTTTATATAGGCAATCACCTTCAATCTGTGACTGTGGAAATGCTGACAAAACACCATGCAACCTGACATCCTGCTCGCTATGCACTTACTTGTCACGGAGAACATTGTGCCAGAGAGTGACACGGGAGTAGAGAGTGCATATTCCCCACCTTCCTTTAACAAAGACAAGTTTACATTTTTCAGTGCTGACAAAAGTGATTTTCAGGAGGATACTTCTGATGGTAAACATACATTGCATGCAACAGCAATGGCAATATTTCAGAGGACAGAACTTGCAAATGACGTGGTTCAATTCCCTATCATATCCAATTTAAAAACTCTGGTTTAGGTACCTGCTGAGACCATTCTGTGAAAAACATTGAGGTTGGCTTGCCACAAATGATTCCATGTCACAATCCACCGAGCACTAAATTAAAAAGTGCACCATTTGAAGACTTTCTCTTCAGCAAAAATTCATGGATGGTTAATATCTACCTCGCAAAACATATTGCATGGCTTCTAGCGGGTTCTTTACATAGTATTAATCTGTCTCAACTTCCATGAGGTATGATTTGTATACAGGACAAACCACCTACTCGGGCATGTCACAATTCCGTCATGGGCAAAAAACTGCCAGCGTTTGGAGAGACTTCATGAAATTCCTGTCAACTCAAATACACTGGTATCAAGTCTGTTCAGGCAGATAACTGAAGTAAAGAATCATTCCACGGAGCACAAAATGAACTGAACAACTAGAAGTAGTGAAAATTGTGGAATTTTTCCAAATCGATATCCAGGAGATCAATTTAATGGCCAGGCTATGTGTTCCAGAGAAACTGTGTATATTATGTCCAGATATTTCCATAAATCGTATGTTGCATGTTTTAAGATTTAGGAAATGATTAACCAGTACATTACATGGAATGTATAGTTACGCTAGCATTGTTTAGTCTCAGAAATAATTCAATATTCAAATTCAGGGGTTTCAAGAATATAGTGCGCGCCGACTGTTGTGTTTTACGAACATACTACTGATTGGAAACAGGTAGATCTTTTCAATTGGCAGATCGAGAAAAAATAATTTTTATGTCTCCTGGTTGAACACAAATACCAAATTCAGTACAATCAGGTAGTACATGAAATGAATTGATAACCTGTACGCGCAACGTGATCACTTTTAGATCATACACACTGGCAGACGTGCTCCATGAAAACATAATCTAGGGATCCTCTGTTGAGAAGTTCAATTCCTCCAAATACACTAGACGGATTTTATAGTTTATTATAGGTGTCTTTAATCGTCCCTTTCTCAGCTTATTGTCTCTTGCATTAATGGAAAAAGTTACGTTGCAGCGTTTACAATTCACCGTCACACCTTTGTTGGGCCATTGTAGTCTTCATTTCGTCAGATCTCTCTTTGCTGCAATATATCGTACTACGTGTAAACTTTCACTGGCAATGATGATGATGATGATACTGACAATGATGAGGATGATTCATAGAAGGGCAAAACCGATTTTGATTCTTGGTGGTTGTTATTTATCTATTTCCTGCCCACGCAAACAAGAGAAAACGAGTGTTTACAGGTTTTCAAATCCATTGACAGAGTATTTAGCAGATAAACGAGAACTCCATATGCTTCGAAACACACACAAGCATATATTTGACCATCTTTCATCACAACGCCAATTCCATTTTTATATTCTTATTTGCAAGGAAAAACTTCATATGACATCGTAATCACAAACTCCTCCAAATCATCCTCACTTTAAGGCTGACGGTTGGAATGCGCACTGCGACTTTTATGGGCGTGGCACATATAGATGATGTAGATGGTGCCAGGTGTCCAAACACGTGCTCTATTGTTGCTTGATTATCTGCAGTGATATGTGTTCTAAGGTTTGTATATCTCATGCAGTTGTTAACGTAACGCTTGTCATGTTTACGTAACGGTTGTCATGTGACGAAATCAAACACATTCTAAGTCAAATTTGCGTGATGCATCCCGTATCCCTATTTCGATCTGCCCTGTCTAAGAATGGTACCCCTTAATTTGTCAAACTAGTAAACAAAATAAATGCACACAACAAAGGGATCCTGTTGGTGACTGATACTTTTAATAACATAAAATGCCTAGAAAAATCCATCAATCCTGTAATTGATACTCAAACCAGTGTGATTCAATTTATCCCATCCATCTATGCGCCGCAGATAATCTGGTTCTTTTAAGGTACACTCATGCCCCTTTAGTCGTCTGTGATGTGGTGATCAACACCAACCAAATCTGTATGCATAAGTAAATGCCAATTTCCTTGTTACAAGGACTGTAATTTTTTTATTATTTTGTAATGCGGAGAACGATAACCAAGATCGCTTTTTCAGCCCGTAATATACGATGGTGGGGTCACTGTAAGTGATATTTCTAATTAGTGATCTCTTCCTGAGAACATGTTGTACATAGCCTTATGTTATAATTGCTTCATAGATATCATATATTAATTTCTAAACAAGCAAAACCTAGCTGAAAATGTGTGTTCAGTCACGTCATCTGTGTGTACGTTGTCACCTTCCCTAGAAGTCTGGAAAATAATCAAATGGTGCAGCACCGCAAAAAAAAAAAAAAAAAAAAAAAAAAAAAAAAAAAAAAAAAAAACTTTTCCAAAAGTCATCTCTATCCCAGATTATTTTGAACGAATGATAGAGTAGTCTCTTATACTCACCACTCACCGCTTATATGACTCTGAATATCTGCTAGAGCTCTCCTGTTCATATTGCTGAATGAATATAAAGCATGAAATATTCCGATTATTTGAGAATATCTCTAAACATGACCAAGGTTTTGGTAAGCTCTTGTTTGCCCTATTAAATGGTTTTATTGATTTTAGCATTTTAGTGGAAAATCGTGTGCCGTATGTTTGAAAATTCAAGAGTATGGAAGAATTCAGTATGGATAGTTAAGGTTTCCTTTAAAGAGAAAACGTTACAACACGCGGATAAAACGTTTCCCCATAGACAAAATATTTCCTCCTCTGAAAAAAACCAAGTTTTTTTTTAACGGAAAAATGTTTCTGTATCAAAGTATCAAAACATTTTTTTCAGATTTTACAAAATGTTGTCGTTGGCCAAGCGAAAATTATAAATTCTTTTTAATGTAACCTTTTTCATTGGAATCTTAGATGTCAAAGTCCACTGCATGAATTTTTGCAGCAGATAACCGATTCGCTTTTGAGTGCTATTGTTGTTACTACTGTCACTCCTGTTACCAAGCTTGTTATGCTGATATATATATATATATATATATATATATATATACATGTGTGTGTGTTGTGTACTTATATTGAACATATATAGGTTAATTTTTCTTGAGGTCTTTGTGTTTTCTACGAAAGCGTATTAGCGCCAAGTTGAAAGAAATGTTTATCTCGAACGTTGGGTTTAAAATGTCGTACCTGTGAGATAAATCTTCTACGTGCGGGATAATATGTTGTACATACGACATAAATCTCGTATGTAAGAGATAGTAAGTACGGAATAGCGAGTCATACTTATGAGATAGTAGGTAATACTTAGCGAGATAATATGGCGTACACGTACGAGTTAAATCTTGTACGTATGAGATGGTAAGCCGCACGTACGATAGTAGAGAGATAAAGATATTCTCTGACCGTGACCTATCTCACTTCTCAGGGGTCACGCTTTCCCGTTACTTTATACCGCAAGCTGTGCGGATGTGTACCCTGAAGCAAGAGCGACACGTAATCGTCCTGCCTTTATTTCAAATCTGGGGAGAAGAAGTGCAAGAACGTAGAATTGTTCAACTGTCACTAAAGAACTGCTCACACTTCACAAATATTTTTAAATATGTTCATCGGAAAGAAAATCATACATGCAGCATGTAACTCAAGAAGAAAGTCAAAGTGAAGTACATGTCTCGTGGATATGCTTTGCACGGGTCACAATCAGTGAAGCTCAACAAGTACAATGAGTTTATGATCCGAGGAGAACGTGACACAAATAAATCGATGCCGTTCTTTTACGGGCTGGACCATTGTGACCAGTCGTCGCACGTATCGCAATTCCCTTATAGGAAATAATACGGGCTTTACGCCCGATATGTCTCGCAGTAAACGTGAAGTAAACACAATTCAAAATTATGTCAGTTGAACAGTCCGGTGACGATATGTCTCGCAGTAAACGTGAAGTAAACACAATTCAAAATTATGTCAGTTGAACAGTCCGGTGACGTAAGTCAAAAGTACTGGCTATTGTGTAAAATTAAATTGTATATTTTTATTAGTCTCAAGAGAAACATCATTCATACTCACCGCTATGTAAGCATTGCCTTTGTGAAAGGCAACGTGTAGATTTCTTTCCTTTTTTTCTTTCCATCTTTCTTTCTCTCTTATCTGTTTCCTCTTTCTTAACTTTTCTATCTTTTTCACATGCTTCTATAATGTTATAATACATTATGCTTTCTTCCATTTACGCTAGATTTTATGTAACTGTGTGTTACACTTCAGCACAAAACCTTCATTTCTGCCATTTCTGTGACCAGTAAGTTTGTTCAAAACTGGAGAGAGAAAGGGTGCCAGCGAAACGTTTTTATGACCTAAAATTATTTAGTCAACTCGTTCACTGCCAACTGCGACTAAAGTCGAACAACTAACGACCACGGCAACTACTCCGAAGGATAAAAAAATTACAACGACTAAAATTCCTTGTGGACAGACCTTTCATTTAATTCTAAATACAGACATGCTCATATTTCCAGAAAAAAATAATGGTCCGGATCGACAGCTTTCCCTGAGACGCTTTGGACGCAGCGCTTCAAAGAGCGTCGAGGAGTAGCTGTTAATTCTATCCACAATTGAGAAAAGAAACAAAAAAAAAAAAAAAAAAAAAAAAGGAAACGCCATTAATTTAAAGTTGAAAAGTTGAGAATTTCTTGTACGTATGTAAAGTATATGCACGAGAAAGAGTTAGTCAACTTCATTGATCGAAAACTTAGTAAGTGACGACAGGCTTTCATTCATTTTCCATAGCGTGATGGGACTTTGGCGGCCAGAGGCGTGGTAAATGCGAGTGCCCCATAATTCATGCATTCAGGTTGTATTTGAGATCTGTCCTACATGTGGCGATTGAGGGCTGCTGTACTCAGGCCACTTTCGTAAACTTCTACGTATAATTCGTATATTTTCAAAATTTATGCCATGATAAGTGCAATTAGTCAATTTGAGTAGCAAGTTGCTATGTATCTATAGTTATTTGATTATTAAAATCTTGCTTGAACAGCTTAATTTATCTGCTGAATATATTGCTGAAGAGAGGCAGGGTTACTCGCTAAGCGCTGGATCTTCAACTCAATGTGATCACAGTCAGGACGAAATAATACGTGACACATTCACCTGCTACTCGTGAACAGGACGTTCGCGTAAGGTTAATCTATAACTTATCTATTGAGTGCGGGATACGGCAAGGCCCGGTTGAACGTATTTTAAATGCATCAGTTTATAGCCATTAAGGCTGTTGGACATCTGGATTTCCTCCATGATGAGTAAGGCCAACTGTAATATATCGGACGTGTGCTGTCGGCTAAAAATGCTTTCATTTTAATATGCTCTGTAATGTGCGTCGCCTTGTTGTCACGCGAAAATGGTGTACCAGCGACTCCAGAATTTCTTACTGCCTGAATCCCATATTGAAGTAGAGCGATATGACCTCAGAAGTTTCAATATGCGACACTATTTTGAGTTTGAATGATGACGTGTTGTGCCAGAAGTTCATACGTTTGGCATTGTACGTACACTTATTATGTCGCACTTGTCACTTACTATCTCGTACGTATGACTTACTATTTCGTACGTATGACTAACTCTCTCTTTCGTATTCCTTACGTACGACCATCTCATACCTACGACGTACCATCTTGAACGTGCGAGATCTATGTCGTTCGTACGAGGTATTTTTTTTTCTTCTTGGCGCTAATAAGCTTCCGTAATTTTCTCACGATGGGATTAAATTATTTTGAACGATATTCATCTTACGCTCAGTAAGTGTAACTTGGGAGACAACACTTGATGCAGGAATATAAACGAAAATGTCAGAAATGAACATTTGTGCGAAATTAAGCAGCAGATAGGTTTTGTGTGCTGGAGCCGCTTATTGAAAGATTCGTGGTAAATGACAGTGGCGTATCTACCATAAGCCGCACAAAAAGTACGCCCCTCCTTTGCGAGAAAAGATTGACCAAACAAACCAGGACGGAACAAATGGCCTCATGTCCGGCCTTCCGTGGAGTCCACGCAGGAAGGAAACTAATTTGTATACATGTTTTTGTTTTTTGTCCATGCTCGATCCATGCAGGTGAAACAAATCCTAAATGACAAAAAAAATCAATAAAAAATTCTGTATGAACATATTTACATGCCATTTTATTTATTTTATGTCTTGTACGCTGCTTCGTGTAAGGCGCACTTGTTCTTGTCGTTTCCTTCCTTCGGAAACCCTGGATCGCTCACTGACTCTCGCCTCATCGTTCTGTGTTTGACCACCACGTGCAGTTACCGGGCCTGTATCTGCCTTTACCTTTGATCCTTTCTATGCAAAGGTTGTTGGCACAATGTAGATACACAGATCTTTTGCTGGTCCCTGAAAGTGGCCCGAGGGACACAAAGTTAAATACATGTACATGTATATGCTGCTACTTGGAGTGACGTGTGGTGGTCTCATAAGATGAATGGTACGTATTGTTGCTGCCTATAGTTCTGATATATCAGTCAATGATATACCATTTATCTTCATGAAAATCACTGAGCAAGTTTCATTGTGGGGTAAATATCCATTCCCGGTGATACAATGCACAACAAAAGCACAGCACCGCGCTGCTTTTGCAGTTTAGTTAATCAATCGAACAGAGAACAGAGTACCCCGACTTCCACCAAATCATTGATAGGCACAATTACATTGTCCATAATGGCACAGGAACCATCGTGCTGCAAGCTTAATGTAACCGTTTTAGACGCAGCTTTATTCCATCAAAAACAAGATTGTAGAACTGGATATGGGCAGAAAAAGTAGCAGACACAAGGTTAAATTCCTGTTTTCGAGTCCATATTGTGCAATTACTTTTCCCATCTTTGCCTGAAAATGTTTTATTGACAAAAGCGATCGACAAGCAACCGTTGCCTATGTGACTATTTCAGACATCAGTCCCATAAGCTTAACATTCCACTGTTAAACTTATTGAATAAAAGGTAGTTCCTTGCACCCTTGATAACCATCTGGAGTCGCTGAAAGGAAACTTAGCTAATGTGTCTTTATGCGGTGACACTTTTTTGTAACGCCTTGGCATTCTCTCGTGTTCACTTGAATTGAGAAGTAACAACAGCTTTTTTTTGTTTACCTTCATCTCTTTTATTACAGTCTTTTGGGATTTTTTACTATTATCCAGTAACTTAAATTGTACTGTCCTGATAATGAGGAAAACATGACAGAAAAAGTAGCCAATTTAGAAATACAAGCATACAACATTATGGAATTCCTGGGTGGATCACTCGGAGTGCTTGCACAAGGAGTGATCCGTCGAGTAATTAATCCAGTCAGACTTTTTGTGTTTCTGACCCAACAAGTTTTACTTTCATGCAGTAACTACAAATTTCTTTTGGGAATAACAAAAAAAAAAAAAAAAAAAAAAAACCAAAAAAAACAAAAAAAAACAAAACAAAACAAAACAAAACAAAACCCCACAACCCCGCCCCCCCCCGAAGAAGTATCGTTTTAATTAGTTTATTTAGTAAGCCCATAATACATAGCGGCCAAATCACTTGACGTATGAATACAACAACGCTTCGAGAAATCTGGTTTCAAGCAAGATGCAACCATGAAACTTCAAAATTGCACGACACATTTGGACCATTTATTAACGGGTTTGCGACACAAAACACCACCTGAATAGGAACTAGGGGCATCATTATCACATGGAAGCATTAATATACCCAAGGCCGAAAAAGTTGGAGCTGGCAAAGGTGCTTGATACACAGTCCTGCACCAGGAACCGCTGACTTCTCATGAAGGAATGACTGTATTGACTGCATCGTTTCACATTGTATACAGTAATATGTCAGTCAAAACAACCTGACAAATCTCAACAAAATATAGTACAGTGCAGTCTAAAACAAAGCAATGCAATCCAGTATAAACGTGTCGATAACATATGCAACACGAAGTTACTAATACAGACCAAAAGACACACACTATGTACACGACCAGAACAAAACAAAAAAAAAAAAAAAAAAAAAAAAAAAAAAAAAAAAAAGAAAAAAGAAAAGAAAAAAGCAAACACCCCCCCCCAAAAACTGAAAACAAAAACAAATGCAACCAAAAAAAACAACCACCCCCCCCCAAAAAAAAAAAACAAAAACAAAAAACAAAAACGAAAATAAAAACAAAAAACCCAAACAAATGATGATAATAATAATATACCCGTACAGCTCAATCTTACAGCGAGTTTCCTCTAATTTCCAAACAACATTCTATAAATTTGTCAACAATCTTAATCAGTTCCGTATCCTGTAATTCCATAACGAAGTTAAATAGTTGACTTTTATTTTACTGCATTAAACCTGTAAAACAAATCTTCCAATCCTTTCATCATGTTATTGCAAGGAACTCTCAATGCGTTGCAATTCAACATAAAATTTAAATTTCGTTTTCGATAGTTTTGCATATATTGCAGGTCCTGTCATGTACTGGGTTTTTGTGGGGCTTTTGTGTCTACCTCTTTCAATGTGTGAACTATGGGCACTGATGCGTTGTTTACTGATATTTTTACGAATATTATTTTTCTAACAATGTCCAAATATAGTTTTAACTAGAGTTGTTTTTTGTACAGCACGTAGGTTCTACTTTCGGATTCGTTACTTTCTTGTTTTGACATGTCATTTACCATTGGTTTTTAAGTCTATCATGTACTTTATTTTAATTTTGAGTAGCCTAGAAAGAAAAGAGCCGGATCTGTTCCCATGGTTATGCCAAAGTTCTTGACGACATGCCTCAAACAGTATATCTTTTGCACCTTTTTGTCCACACTGATTGATTTCTGTTTCACATTTCGACATTACACAAATAATATTATGAATTGAAGATAGGGAACTACTCTCACAATTAACAATCCGAAAACAATTCTTACATGTCAAATTCATTAACCTTAGTGCGATAGGAAGACGTAAAAGCAAACCAAGAACAGTTGTATTACATGTTTAACGATTCACTCCAAGACAATACTTGATAAAAATAACGAGAAACCGTTCAGTTGAAAATTTAAACCTGACATATTATCAGTTACTGGCAACCATGAATTTTAACTGCTGATGCTACAGGGTGGTTCCAACCGGGACAAATAGCTGTGTCATTGTCCTTGTTACCCGGCAGAATTTGGTACATTTGTTTTTACTGGTTGATATAACCAACAGCATAATTGTTTTTATTGATTCAGGATGTGGAGATATCCCTGATTGACAGCAGGTTCTTATGATCCATTAACTGAGCAATCATGTTGTGTGTAACCCCGGACAGGAAGAGCTGGGCACACCTTGCAGACATGCGCCTCGAATGCAAAGCAGCTACTAGCGTGTATCATGACTTTTGGCATTGAAACTGTGAGGATATGGACAACTTTATCCTCCATTTCGGATTGTTAATATCTTATAGCTATAAATACTAGACAAAAGCCACATTTCCACCTTAGTTGTACTATTAATGTCATGTTTTAATTCGTACAGTTGGCTCCATGTACAGGCATAAGCTGCTATACTTTTTGTACAGAACATACAAGGACAAAAAGAGCAAGAATTAAACAAACGCACTTCAAATACACACATGTTGATGATTTTTAATTGCCAACGAATTTTACAAGGTACAAACAAGCTTTATTGACGCAACGCATTTCGACTTTGAAAATCGCACGGCAGCTCGCGTCTTGCCCGATCGTACAATTTTCTTGTAGAAAAAGTAGTACTTCGAATTTGTTACTTGATTAGCTGAGCAGTATACATCTTTTGCATTAAGTACGGATGTCATGAGAAAAGAAATTAGACTTAAACAATCTTTACACTCGGGCAAATGGCACGTGAACCGAGCTTTTCACACACAGAGTATCGAGTCGTAAACTGGACATTTTGGTGAGTCGTTTCTCAACTCGGTCATTTTTGTTATTACTTTCCTGTTCAGAAAATTAGTTTTATCAAAGAAAAACGACGCGTTTTTGATTCACGTTGCTTGAAATACAAATGATTTGCTTTGCATAATTATGACTAGTTACAAGTAATAAATGTAAACACTTCATGGGAACGGGGCAAAAGAACACAAGGAAATAAGCCGTTAACTCAGACTTACTATGAACATTTACGGACGAAAGAAACAAATCAAAATAAATCTTCACTGAGATAAATCGCAGGCACTCAGTTTCAAGGGCATGTGACAAACACGCAATTATAAACTCTTCACCATATATGATTCCCTACATTTGATGGCAATTCACGAAATAAATAAGGCATGAAAAGCTTAAAATGACAATTTCGCTGAATCAACCAAATTCTGTTTTCAGAATACTTCTTACATGGTGTGGTGCTGTCATTTCAATCACAATTTAAAAGCAGTTCATCTTACAAAACTTGCCTTATACGAATAACACCTGCCCAAAAATGAGTATGATTACAGTTATTTATACACCATTTGTCAAGTTCGCAGATCAGCAATTTAGCCTGTATGTAATGAATGAATATATATTGTACCATTGGGAAATGTCGTTTTTAAAACCTGACATCCATTGTGCCAGTGACATGTAGCACTACCCTTGTAGACGCGATTTTATGTTCCCGTCTGGGGCAATGTCCGTGGTGAAGCAACAGGTGTAAATAACACTGGGTTGTATGAGTCTGTTACACGCTCCGGATGGTATGTTGCGGTTTACACAGACAGTTAAAATAACACAGAGACAAATATGTAAAATAAACCCGCAAATTCTGTTTGTAGTGTGTTTATATTTTTTAATGTTCCCAACGCTTGCACAATATACACCTTTTATTTGGTATACACATTTTGTCTACACGGTCCAGTTTAGGGATCGTCTATAAAAAGCCTTTTCAACTATCCAATAAAACCATCGATGGACATTTATCCACTACCCCCTCCCTTATCCAATTCCAATATCACCAATTTCATGGAATATGTTGTCTATCATCGTTATAATCATCTTATTATCTCCTCCAATCACTTTCCATTTTCTTGTGCTTTCTTTACCGCCACCCTTTACTTGAACCTGTCATGCACGTTTACATGCAGATTGACCAATTCGTCGTATATTTGCAGAATTTTATGGATGGTATTGATGGATTGACATTAAGGATTTTGGCAAATTGTCTCAGGACAAGTTGGAGAGAAAATTATTTGTTCCTCGAAGAAGTAACTTGTCCACACTGAATCTGAAAAGAAACTGACTTCTCCCATATTTTTGTAGCGTAGGCTCTTAATGCAAATTTATAAATTTGTGAATGCACACCTCTCTATTCTTTTTGTTTTCAATATAGTTATTTTGTCAGTTTTAATTGTTTGCTGTCCTTTCATTGTGTTTTTCTGAGTACACGTGAAAGAAATTTACAATTTTACAGTCTGACAATTGACATGTTCAATGAGGATAGACCCTGAAAAGTTCTTTTGGTCGTATTCCATCTAAATTGTAACAGTGTATGTATTTAAAATGTCTGATTATGAAATCAAATTCTCTTGCGAAGCGTTAGGTTTTGTCATGCGTATGATAGGCCTGTTTTTATCCACAGAATAATTGAGATAATCTGACACCTTTCATTAAAATATGTTATTCAACTTGCTCTATATCCTTCTGCTGAAGCTACCAAATTCCTCAAAAAGTTTTTTTCCTTTGCTATTGTAATTCCCTAAGTAATGTATTTACTTGATATAGCATGAATGCATGTGGTGCTTGTTAAGACTTATTGATAAGTGAGCCGTCTAGTGTCACTTTGAAGAATTACTGAAAATACCATGTGCTTCAAGCTGTGTATGTGAGGAGACAGATCCAAACTGTTGGAGCTTCAGGAGTAAACATTAGAAAGAATTTAATGGAAATTTATTCAATGAACATACAAAATGGAGTACTGTATAAGTAAAGGGAAAATTTGAAGCTCTAGTGAAGCTATTTATACATCCGTAACGTAAAACTCCAAATTATCGCTCATTGCGATCTTTGCTATTCTTTGTAGGTTTTTAAAACTTAATCGCTGTTTATTTTACGCATCGAATTGCTTTTGTGTTGTTTAACTTTGAGGTTGTAAGATATTTGCTATCTCAGCACAGTTGATTTCGAGATAAAATGTATAATTTGAAGTCCTGGAAGTGCCTAATAACTTGACTTTCCCAACGAAAATCCGATTTTGGCATCAACCCCGCACCCCCTCCGAGGCTTCCTTGGACATTTGGAAAGTTTTATTTACAACCCCTTACTGGGAAGCTGCACTGAAACCGGTGATTTTGTTCACTGGCGACACTAACTCAAGCTTAAGAACATCAGTTCCTCACGATGTACACAAAGTGCCTGGATTGAATGTGTCGGGACAGGGAGACCAAAACAAAGTATGCAAGAAGTAAGCCATGTAATGTGTCGTAACAGGAAAATCGATAAGACAGTATGAACCAAATAAGCAATTTCTTACATTTAACTCCAAGCATTTTGCTAAATTTGGAAAAAAGTACGAGCCCATATTAAAAGACAATAGGCGAGGGGAAACTACCGATCTAATGCTGATCAGTCTAGGCAAAGGAGTGGGTCACTTATAATTCAACTTCTTTTACTGAACATTTCCCCTTTGGAGGACAACCTAGTTGCTAATTAAGCCATCTGTATGTGAATTTTTTATACTGATATGCTTCTTTGGTATGAACAGGTCGGG